>OZ057412.1:50674408-53074408 GCA_964056705.1 Troilus luridus | reverse complement strand
GTATTGGTGAAGAAGAAAGACGGCACAACGAGGTTCTGCGTAGACTACCGTCTTCTGAACAACGTCACCAAGAAGGACAGTTATCCGCTTTCCAGGATTGACGATACGCTGGACACCCTGGAGGGGTGTAAACTCTTCTCTACCTTGGATCTCCGCAGTGGATATTGGCAGGTTGGATTGGCACCTGAAGATAAAGAGAAAACGGCGTTTTCAATTGGCACTGGGCTCTGGCAGTTTACAGTAATGCCGTTCGGGCTTTGCAATGCTCCTGCCACATTCGAGAGGCTGATGGAAAATGTGTTAAGAGGACTCTCTTGGGAGGTATGCCTGGTGTACCTAGATGACATCATTGTGCTGGGAAAGTCCTTCTCTCACCATCTGAAGAATCTGGAGAAGGTCTTCGAACGACTGCGTGCAGCGAACCTTAAGTTGAACCCGAAGAAGTGTAATCTCTTCCGAAGGCAAGTCAACTACCTGGGGCATATTGTGTCAGACAACGGAGTTGCTGTCGACCCAGAGAAGGTAGCAGCGATCACCGACTGGCCGGTACCTCGAGATAAGCACCAGGTGAGAAGTTTTCTCGGGCTCTGCACCTATTACCGGAGGTACGTGAAAGGTTTTGCTAACATCGCAAAA
Source organism: Troilus luridus (assembly GCA_964056705.1). NCBI lineage: Eukaryota > Metazoa > Arthropoda > Insecta > Hemiptera > Pentatomidae > Troilus > Troilus luridus. The sequence goes on along the minus strand of OZ057412.1, from coordinate 53,073,772 downwards.
CCGCTTACCAGGCTTACCGAGGAGAAAAGGACTTTCCATTGGGATCACGAGTGTCAAGCATCCTTCGAGGAGCTGAAGAGCAAATTGAGTAGTGCGCCTATTCTGAGCTATCCACGTCCTGAGGGCAAGTTCATTCTAGACACAGATGCCAGCAACATCGCTATTGGAAGCGTCCTCTCTCAGATCCAAGATGGAGAAGAAAGGGTCATTGGATATTTCAGCAAAGCACTCTCAGCTCCGGAACGCAACTACTGTGTCACAAGGAAAGAGCTTCTGGCAGTAGTAAAGTCAATAGAGCATTTTCATAAATACCTATACGGACGAAGGTTCCTCCTGAGAACAGACCACGCGGCTCTAATGTGGCTGCTGAGATTTAAATCACCAGAGGGACAAGTGGCGAGGTGGATCGAGCGCCTTCAAGAGTATGACTTTGAATCTGCTCATCGTTCTGGGACAAGTCACAGAAATGCGGATGCGCTGTCAAGAAGACCTTGTGATGAAGGCTGCAAGCATTGTTCTCGACAAGAAGAGAAGCAGGCAGCGGTATTGAGGACTACAGTTGTCATCGACAGTTGGCAAGATGCAGAGGTGTCAAAGGAACAGGACGAGGACCCGGACTTAAAACAAATAAAGGAATGGAAAATATCGGGGCGAGGAAGACCGGCCTGGCAGGATGTTGCTCCAATGTCGAAGAATGTAAAAACGTACTGGGCCCAATGGAACTCCATTTTAGTGGACAACGGGCTGCTGAAACGGGCATTGGAGAACGCGGAAGGAGATCAGCGTAGGCTACAGCTCATCGTTCCAAGGAATAAAGTGCCTGAAGTGCTTAGGGAACTACATGACGGTGTAACTGGCGGCCATCTTGGAGTTCACCGTACATTGGAAAAAGTTCGTGAACGCTTTTACTGGGCAAACCTTAAGGACGATGTGTTGGACTGGTGCAGGCGTTGTGCGACTTGTGCGGCTTCTAACGGACCAACAAGAAGAAAGAGGGCCCCTATGAAGAAGTACAACGTGGGAGCACCGTTCGAGAGGATAGCGATCGACATCGCTGGCCCTTTCCCTGTCACGGACGAAGGTAACCGATATATTCTCGTGGCCATGGACTATTTTTCTAAGTGGGTGGAAGCTTATGCCCTTCCGAATCAAGAGGCAGTCACGGTTGCAGACGTACTTGTGAAGCAGCTCGTCAGCCGGTTTGGAGTACCCATGGAACTCCATGCTGACCAGGGAAGAAACTTTGAGTCTGCAGTCTTCTCCGGAATGTGCGAAGCACTGGGGATACGGAAGACCAGGACAACACCTCTTCACCCTCAATCGGATGGCATGGTGGAGCGCATGAACAGGACAATGGGTCGATATTTGTCTAAAGTGGTCTCCGAGCATCAGCGAGACTGGGACCAGTATCTTCACTTGTTCTTGTTAGCCTACCGGAGTTCAGTCCATGAAGCAACGGGGCAGACCCCCGCAAATGTGGTGTTCGGCCGAGAACTTCGTTTGCCTTGTGATCTAAAATTCGGGTTCAAGCCTAATGAGGAAGTTAACGGAGAGGAATACGTCACGAATCTACGGAAGCGGATGGATAATATCCACGAGAAGGTTCGTGCAAACATCCAGGGAGCCAGTGACAGAATGAAGGAGCGTTACGACATCAGGGCAGAGAAAGGTGGCTTCCAACCTGGAGATTTGGTCTGGCTACATGACCCTCGAAGGAGGCGAGGCTACTCACCTAAACTTCAGAACTCCTGGGATGGCCCGTTTGAGATCATCAATAGGATAAACGACGTCATCTATAGAATCAGGAAGCAGCCAAAAGGAAAACCCAGGGTAGTCCATTTTAATAGACTGGCCCCATACAAAGGAGACCATGGCCCGACAGAAGACCAGCAAGTCAGGAACCTCAACAACGTGGAGACCAGTAAGGTATCAGTTGCACAACCTAAGGTACAAGGTTTCCGTGGAGTAACTCAGACAGTATACAGAGATATCTTCTCGTTACCCGCGGACTATTCTCTGGCCCATTGTGTAGCCGAAGATCTGAGGACTTCCCGAGGGATTGCAACGGTCTTCAGGAAGAAGTTTGCTGGAACTGAGGAACTGGAACGCCAAGGACCACGCGTCGGGAAAGCACTCCACCATACGCACGAAGGACGACACCTGTTCTACTTAGTTACCAAGTGTGCTACTGATCAGAAGCCCACATATGACGCACTGCGGCGAAGCCTCGACGACCTGCGGAGTAAGCTTCTGAGACTGCGTGTCACCAAGCTCGCGATCCCTAAGTTGGGCTGTGGATATGACGGCCTGGAGTGGAAGGTTGTCAGGAACATGCTTGAACAGATATTCGCCAACTCTGGAGTCGCCATATTGGTGTGCACGTTCAACCCCTGGAAAGGAAATGCGTCTCCATCGAGGGAAGCTCATAACCGCCCGATTTCTCCGGACTATGCTCTGGGGCAGAGCACTTTTAAGGAGGGGCAGTGTTACGGTCAGAGCAGGAAGTCGGACCGGCTGGGAGGATAAGACAAACAATGGGATTAAGCGGAAGGGATTATAGAATGGCGTAGATCCTTGTGGGTCGGTCTAGGCGGTTCTGGGCCTTCTTCCGAGAAATCCCCACCCCGACCGGCCTTGCCTATATAAAAAGGACAGCTGTTCTGGCCGGCAGTAGTAATAAGACGAGTAGTAATAAGACGAGTCTGTAATAAGCCAGTGAGTAGCAGTCGTTAACTAGTGACAGTGTGTGTGAGTTAGTTAGTATTAGTATCAGTCTGTAATAAGTGCTTAGTGAGCAACAGTGACAATTAGTGACCGTGTAATAAGTGTAATAAACTGTGTGGCAGTTTGTCATATTTGAAGAGTCTTACGGTCGGTGGACTTTAGTTAGCGAACTGTAAGTGTTAATTTGTAATTGTAAACTATAGTGTAATATTATTGTATTTGTACAAATTTATATAAATAGTTTAGTTACTTAGTATAAACAATATCTTATATTGTTTGTATATTATCTTAGAAACTAGATAACATTTAGTAGAATATTATTATTGTATATTGATATTAGTTTAATAATTTAACTGTTTTAAATAATCTCATTGTATTCTTGTTAATTTATTAATAAATATTAGATTCTTGAATTAAGTAATAGTTTAGTCCATTTTACACCCAGTAGCCCGTAACAGTATTAATACATTTTTTTGCCACTAAACAATTACAGGTTTTTTTGTAGCATCTATTACATCGATTAATTCATAACTATTTAAGGTTTTTAATTTCATATATAATTACCATCTTGGAAATAAATAAAAAAACTTTAATCTCCCAGAAGAATTGTAATGACGTGTTTATAAATATATAGAAAAAAAAAAACATAAATAAAAAGTTCAGTACATAACCGATTTGACAAGAAAACATTATGTACCACACTAAAGATTCAATTAACTTCCCCCATAAGTATAAACGATAGACCACCGATTAACAGAGACATATCTGTACTACTTCATTAAATTCCACTAACTATATGAACATAACTAGAAATAGTAGTAGACCGATAAAACAACGCAGCTATGTCCACTAACTACACAAGAGTCCATTAACTCCACCACAGATTCAATAAACTTCAAAACAGCTGTTATATCAAAAAATAATTACATATGAATAAAAACTGCCTTCTTAATTATCCAATATAAAAAAAAATTACAACAATTACATTTAAATAACTATGATCTGATTATATACTAATAATACAATCATACATGTCTATTGAATCATTAATGGATAAATACAAGTTATAGTCATGTAAGGGAGCTGACCAATTAAAATGAAATTTCCGTAATTATTCCGCAGGTTGTCGCTTCCCATTGAGTCACAACAAGCTTTAACTCTAAATTCATTTCCTTTTTAATATTTTCCAAAAATACAAGTTATCATGAGCTTTAGTATGGAAAAGAGAATTTAATGATGGGAAATGAGTATACTTCGGTAATCATTTCTAGATAAACCTCAACAAACATATATCGTCTAAACTTAGAAATATTAGTTGAAACTTTTATTTCTTGATGAAATGGTTAGCGAAATCTACTCACTACCACCCATAATTACATCTTCTTTTCCGTACTGAAGTTCAGGGTAACTTGCATTTTTGGAAAATATTTAACATAAACCGTTAAAACTTGTTGTAACTCTACTCGAAGCGACAACATGTGGAATAGATACCGAAATTTCTGTCTGAGGTTTACCCAACATTTTAATATCCTGTAGGATATATTATTCACCATTTCAATAAGTTTCTATTTTATTTGGAATGAAACTGAGTTATGCAGATGAGTTATTCAAGTTAAGGAATACAGTTAAAGAACCTTTTCAAAACATGTTAACTCTCCATCTTCTTGCTGATCTGTTTCTTGTTCAGTGACTTTTAGTGAAAACGCTAAGTTAAAAATAAAAGCGGTCGGTGAAGACAACACGTTTGGCGAAGACTTGTTTAGCGACGGCTATTGTAAATGTTTACACTTCTCAGCAAGTTTGCCTCTAGATCAAGCTAAGATATTCTCGGATATTTCCGACCATCTCGCCTTTCCCCATCTCCTTTTCTCAAATTACTAAAATTGCCTTAAACCGTCAAAAGATTTTTATGAATGCAGTATTTATGCCGCACTGCCATATCCCAATAGATTCTGCATAATTTTCAGAATAATTCTGCATTATTGTGCCATTAAAACCAAACAATATTTCCAGCCATTTTGCTGAATAACTATCCAATTAACACCTACGCAACCATCAAAAACCTTAGAGTCACTTGAGTCAACAACAAAAAACAGGAAATCCTTTATTACTCTTCTCATTTTTCTGCATAGTGTACGGAGGTGTCCATGGATACTTTTGAAAAAAATAATTAATTATTATTCTAAAAAAATTATGTTTTAAGAATTCTATAATACATAACCAGTAAAATTTTATGACTACAGAAATATATGCCCAAGATTGCGGGCTCCCAGTCCGGCAGGTGTCCTTATGATTTTTTAAAGGGAGTAAAAAATCCTTGATATGGCATCTTTCGGAAGGGACGTAAAAGGGGTCCAGAGAGTCATCTAAGTTGTCAGGCACTCGTTCAAAATCCTTATCCTAATTACACTTGAATAGGTAAAATTTAGGACTCCCACTGTAGCATTGCCCAATTAGCCATTGCAGCATAAAGTGACATTAAATGAATAAACAACAGAAAAAACTGCGCGAAAATGAAACGAAATATTGCTAATTTTATGGTATTCACTTTGCCGAGTATTTTTATATTAGTTTTATCATAAAATGCATTAATATATTTTAGTAAATATTATTGTTTTTGCGGCAGAAAATTTTAATTAAGGAATTTTGAAAATTAATAAAATAAAATGTTTTTTCGCTTAATTTTTTTTTCTCTATTTTAACCCAGTTTAATTTTCATTAATCATGGATAATATCATCTTGAGCCCGAAGTTGATATCGCTGAGGCGGTTGAGAACTTAGACTGGGAGTACCATTAGGAGGCCGGGTAGATGCCAGCGAATTACAACGGAAAGAGAGCATAGAAATATAGTCATCGCCGCCATACAGAACCCTTTCCACAGTGCCAACCGTAACCTCATTGAAGTTTAAGGTGATTTGGTTTGCCCTTTATCCAACAACTGGAATGCTATACAATTCCTGACGAGTTAAAGATGTGTCTATAGAAATTGCAGACAACGAGTCTACAGAGAACGTAGGATGCGAACTGTGCCCATTTCATGCTCATTCAGTGCACTTTGTTGGTGTCCTCTTCTTGGCGCTCACTGCACCAGATTTTTCTTAGCTGCTGTTAGTTATTATGTTATTAAAATGTGTTCGTTCCTTTAAAAAAATAATGAAAAATTAAACAATTTTAGTGACTAGTTTAGAGGTACGAAAGCCTAGTAGTTCTGATGAAATATTTTAATACGAAAGTCAAAGTAGTTTAAAACTATATATGGATTTTTGGAATTGATATTTAAGTATTAAACGGGTGAAGAATCTTTTCGGATGAAATTAGAATATCACACACAGAAGTGTTATTTGACAAGTTGTTATCAGATAATTATTTTACGAACCCTGAATTGTCTAGCGCCTAACTCAAGGAAAAAGGAATTAAAGTATCAGTTCTGCACGCTGTCTAAAGGCAACATATTTTGACTCTTCTTCAATATTCTGGAAAATAAAAATAATAATGAGTCTTAGTATGAAAAAAAATAGTGTAATTATGGGAAGTGTGTATATTTCGGTAATCATTTCATAAATAGATGAACGTTTCAGCAAAAATGTCGAAATATAGATGATGATGTAACCTAAGCAGTATGTGTAAGACGATTATTCGATCTATTTACAGTCAGTAATCAAATTATTATAATTTTCGAGATAATTAAAAAGGAAACGAGTGAAAAGTTAAAATCAAAAGGGAAACTGATTCCGGAATTAATATTCCAAAAATATTCACTTTTTTTTTAGTCATTTATTTATTGCTGTTTATCTTTGATGGTTATCTTATCTGGCCTTGTGTGGTGAAAGCCTCGGAATAAACACGTATTAGAAAAAACTTAATTCTAATATACCAGGATATCAGGGTTAACTTCAATCTTATCTAGAATGCAAATTAAAAAAACCACAAGCAAAGTCTTATGTTTCAAATCTAGAGTAAAAACAAACAATTCTCCAGATTTGAAACATAAGGCTTTGCTTGTGGTTTTTTCCATTTGCATTCTAATAAATGTTAATGTTTCGTTTTGAGTTTTATTGTATTGATTCAATCTTATTGAAAGAGAAAATATGTCTATAAATTTAATAAAGACAAACATTTCTTTCGTACGTTTTCGGAGAATTTCCTGAACGTATCTTGGAGAAAGAAATATTATCGTTCGACTACTAACTGCAGGAATCCGATGGTCCTGAAGTATGGTGGGGGGGGGGGTGACTAGAACTGAAGAGGCGGGGAGCGGTGGAGAATAGAAGGCTTTGAAGGAACTACATCAAGATACTGATCTCGAATGCCATCCGTCTTAATGTCTTCTCTTCATAACGAGGTCCACTCATTATTATGCTTGATTAGGTTTATAAAATAAATTACAATAAAAATATTTTAATGTTTAAACAGACGCAGCCAAAAATTGTAGTGTTGCAACACAATACACCAACAAATCTTTTATAGACTAGTGGTTAGACCTTAATCTTCGCAGACTGGGCTATTTTGTCAATCAAAATAATTTTTTCGATTTTGGTTTATGAAATACGGAAATCTTATGACTAATGACTTGATACTTCCGACATTCACTTGGTATAAAAATTCTTTTGACATCCACCGAAAAGTATAAGAGATGCAATTATAGGACCAAAAAATTATGATATCATTCCTTTCACCTTATCTGATATCTTAACAACTATTGCATGTTATTACGTAGTTGGATTCCTTTCATAACCTAAAATTATTGAATAAGAAATATATTTTTGAAAGCCCCAATTTTTATATTATAGGCTACATTTTTATATTATAAGTAACCAATATGGTTTTTGAAGCATTTTATTGAGAAACTTATTCCTTTTATTTAGGATCGCTCGTATTTCCTTATTATTTGTACTCTAACTATAACACTTTAGTTTAATCCAAAGTTTCCAGTCTCTTCAGTAAGTATGGGAAAACCTAATTTTATCGAAATTTATCTGAGAAATATCAATATTTGCGGTATAGGAATACTTGCGCCTATAGGAATAGGCGCCTATAGGAATAGGCGGTGAAAATACGTGAATAGAAAACTTTAACTTATTTTTTAATTTTCAAACAATTAATTTTTATTTTTTCAATTCGGTAGAACAATATTTCTGATATAGAACGATTTGCATATAATCTGCATTTATAAAAACATTACTCAATGTATGTTTTTTTAATACCCAAGTAATTTAATTGTTTAATGTTATCTCTGCTTGAATTCTATAGCACATGATTTGGCAGTTACTTGGTATCACGTTGTGGCCGAAGATACAATAAGTTTACACTATATTTTCAACACATGATCTTTAGTTACATATCTTTATTTTTAACTTCAGGATTAATATGAATAACTATAAAACGTTTTATAATTATAAATAATAAGGAAGGAAATAGTTGGGGGTGCAGTCAAATTAAACACTAAATAGGTGGGTACTTATTTTTTATTTTGTGCCTACGTTTCCTACTTTGTAGGTCCTCTTTAGGGCTAAGAAAGAAAACAGACAAAACAACAAAATTATAAAAATACATTACAGTACCAAGAATATGATAATATAAAAATATATGCAGAGTAATAGAAAATTAGAACAAAAAAGTGAGGGATACATATGAATAAAAATATTACAGAAAAAATGTTCAGAAAGGTGGTGATGTAAAAATTACAAAGATAAAAGAAGGAGGTAAACAGAAAGTTTACAAAAAGAAAAATTATAAAATTCAAAGGTGAGATATAAAATTATGGAAAAGCTAGTAGAATATAGAAAAAATATAAAATGTATGATAATAGACTCCTAGAGAGTTTACATAAGTAAAATAAAAGAAAATGTAACAAAATTGATGTCAAAGAGTAAATACCGGAAAAATAAAAGTAGAAAGTAAAGATATAAATCTAGAGTATAACAGATAGAAAAGTAAAATGAACATAGAAAGTAGAAAATATAAGTAAGGAAAGTTTTAAAATGTATACAAATAGAATTAAGTGGTATACATATAAAAATATGATGTAAATATACATGGAACGTCTAGGAATATATGTAAAAATATGGTTTGAGAATGGAGATAGAATATAAAATTATAAAATTGTGATGTTAAATAATAATGAACTCCTAAATAATAACATATGATGGATGCCAAAGAGCTAATGGGAGAAAAAGGTGTGAAGAATGGAGACATATTTATTGTTTAATTTGACTGCGCCCCCAACTATTTCCTTCCTTACTCAGATCTTACAGTCAATTATCTCCTCGATAATTATAAAAAGGTTTGAGAACATTTTTACACTATATAAAAATATTGCTGAAATGAAATTTCAACGCATTTCCTATTCTTCTTTTATTACCTTATGCTTTTACTACTGTATAATGATATTTCAACGTATTTAAACGTTTACATACGTTTATATTATTACGGTGACAATATTTAAACGTTACGTTAAAGCTTTGAAATAGCCGATCAAAAGCTGCATTCAAAACTAAAGTAATCAAGTTGGGTTGTTTACAAAATACCTAAAAAAGATATAGCTTACTCAGTAAACAATGACGTCCTTTAATCTTAATAAGTTATTAGGATACTTTGTATCATCGGCGATCGTTGGAGTCAGTAGCATGAGGAATTGTTAATAGGTCAGTTTATCATCATTTATAGCCTATCAGTATTGAATTTTTGGTTTAATTTAAACACAAAAAATACTTAAAATGATTGTAATTGTGATTTTCGGTACTGGGCTTCCAGCATTCCGTAATGAAGGATGCTGCGCACAATGGTGATGATACTCAATATTATTTTTGTACTTTCAATAATAATTATGCAAAAAATTAAAAAAACAAATTAAAAGAATCGGAATTACGAAGTATTAAATTATTTGGCAATTATAGACACATATAACAACGTCCCTTCAAATAAAATCTTATGAGATCTTATTCAGAAATTATTAAAATGTCTGCAGGGCACTGCTCTGAATCCTCGCTTTGATTGATTTCCCATTAAACTGCTGTACATCAGAGATCGTTTAATCTCCTTAATTGGTCTACAGTACGCTTATTGCCCTAGTACCCTATAAGCTTATACCGGGAATCCAGTGTTGCAATAGAGAATCTTTAAGATAACAGTCGAAGGGTGACATAGGTCGTATTTCACAAACATCGTCTAGTTGATATCGCTGTATGTAAAGCGATGCTATAAATAAATTCTTATCTTTTATAACATAAAAAAAATATACTTATTGAGAGAAAGTGATATATCATTTTCTGTTTCTCCAAGATTTGTTTAAATAAGCATCAGTATACTCACACCTTTTACATCTACAGCCCCGATGAATAAGTGGTTAAGTCAAATTTTGTTCAAAGAGAGAGTAAACTGTATTGAGGGAAGTGGAATCTTGTCATTCTCGTAGTTTTGGTTTCAAATAGAGTTGAAATATAAGAAATAACTCCTTTTCAAAACTATGGCTGGCTTTTCCTTCCACTCACTGCGAAAATAACACTTCTGCTTTCTTAAGAACAAGAAACTCAGTTTAGGTAACCCATACACGAAGGTGTTCAGATGATAAGGAAACTAAATTCTCGAATACTTTAATTAATATATTTTAAATTGCTCATTAAAGTTTACAAACACAGTTAATTGTTAATCCTTGTTTTATATGAGCCGGAAGTTTATGTCTATCTCTGGTTTGATAATCTTTAGGGAACACAATGTGTGGTTAACTTTGATGGCTGTTGCAATTCTCTCTAATCTTTTTCAATCAGCTGGTTCTGTCTTGCTTGAATATAGATCTCCACTTGAACAATATTTTTTGTAAACCGTATCTTGAGAATGACGTTAAAATTATTTTGTCCATTAATTGTTTACTTCTATTAGCAACTATTTAAGTAATAATAAATACAAAACGTTTTGACAATGTAGTATTTATTGAATTGTCTGAACAAAACTGGATGTAACGTTTATGTCAGATCTATTTGGTGGCCATCCGGTGGTATTGGCTACATGATCCTAGTTTATGAAAATGATTGGATTAGTGCAATATCCAAATAAGTGTTTGGTGGGCGGTAGGATAATACAATGAATGTTTTCTTACCTACAATAATATTTTTTGTTGGGAGGAAATTTGTTTGATTATTATTAGTATTTCAAAAGCAAAATATTGCCTTTCAAACAGCAGAAAACAATTAACCCTCCAATGCAGCACCTTTATATAGGCTTTATCAGAACTTAAAACCTCAAACTTATAGTACACTAGGCCGCAGACTTTATAGTAAAAATGACAAAATCAAAGCAGTTGATTAAAAAACATAATAAACACCCTTAAAGATTTTTAGGTATGGAATATTTATCACTTTTAATTTTTTAGCTAAGACACGCATGTCAGAACTTAGTTACACTTTCTCGAGAGATTCAAGGTTTTGTGGTGGATTGTTCCTACTATAAAACATAGTTATTTAATTAATATTGTACCTAAAACATAAATAATGTTTCTAATCAAATTGCGCTTGCCATACCTTCTTTGTAACTTCAGGTTGAAAATCAATGGTGATGGCCTTGATCTTTGTTACTACAGTAATTCATTAGTGACCCCTGCTTCTTTTTTTTTGTATTTTTCTTTTATTATCCTTTCCCTTTTTTTTCCCATCCATTCATCACGATATCCTTGCCCGTCTATTCTACCAACGCTTTGCGGATCCCGGTCTATTTTTAAAGATATGACTCACTGGATGTACAAAAAGCAGTAGAATTGATGAAATTAGGATTTAACCTTTTAACCAGGATACATTTTTTTTCTGATTCACCAGAGTTACCAGCCTAATGCTCATTCTTCCAAATAATGACTGTGCGATATTTTAGATGGCAGAATTTTACATTCGTATATATGCTATTAATTTTATTCCGGTTTTTATTTTTTGTTAAGGAATTAATGTCTCCTTTTTATAAACAATTTACTATAGGTTTTCTTAGGTGTTAACGAGCACGACCAACCTATTTAATATTGTAACATTACGTATTCTACACATGTGTAAGTCTGATCAGAGTACATTGAAATTTTGTATATCTTTTAAGAACGCCTTTTATTTTCAGAATATCGAAAATAACTTTCGGGAAGTGTCATACTTTTCTTTTTTTCTACCCTTAGCCTAAATTAAATCTTAAAACAGTCGTGGTCGAACATGTTAGAAATTGATGTATAGTGGATTCTCTCGTAGGAATCTAAAATGGCAATGTAAAAGAATTCTTTCTTTTTGTTTAAAATAAAAAAAAATCAAGTAAGTTATTTTTTATGTTATTTACGGTATCACATAAAATTTATAATTATACTTGGCCACCATAATAGAGCAGCTAACTGAGTCAACAACGATGATGCTTTGAGTAACATTTTTGTCGCATCTTTTTTCAAAATGTTATTAGGATTTTTTAAATAAAATAATAATATTAAGTTTAAATTGATATTAAAATATTCTACACACCTTTTTTAACGAATCAATTGGTTAAACAAATTAATAAATATTTTTCCAATATACTATTTATTTTTATAAATATTTAGTTAAATAACTTTTTTTTAAAAGTTTTTCAACTTTTGAATTAGCAAAATTGTATTGCAAAAGTACCTAAACTTTCAGAATTTCAAAAAATAACTAGGTTTCCAAGGTACTCTGAGTCCAAATATGCGGTATTCGGAAATAACATAATTTGGAAAAATCTTTAAGTGTATTTAATTGAACTTAAAAGTTAATTAATTAATTAAAAGTTGTTAATGCAACTCACGACTAACTGCTTTGCTTGCCATAACTGTTAACATAACATAAATTGTGATGTATTTATATTTGCCCATCGTCCATGCCAGCCCAAAATTTTCCCTAATATTGAATGTTATAAACGATATCGGTGTTTTATAAAACGATGGGGATGAATCACTTTGTGCTGTCTCTTTTGCCAATTTACCAGCTATCTCATCCCCCTCAAAGCCAGAGTGACCTTTTACCCATATTATTTTTATTGAGAAATTTGCTGATACCATAGCGGCCCTCTAGTGCAATTACGTGCAACTAACACCACGAGATTTAGCTGCAGAGATTAATTACAATATATTAATGAATTATACACCAGAGGTTTTTGCAAAAAACAAGGTGACGACAGAGAGCCTAGTTGATTTAACAAGGGTAAATTTCGAATCTTGATTTATCTGATGAGTCACACATCTGAAGCAACACACCCGTTTTGGGTCATGGCTCTTCTACGGGAATATTTCTCGTAGAATATTTTAATGATGTTCCGGCTACTAGCTTTGAGTTAAAAATGCTCACAATTTGGAGTCATAAAATCTTGAATTCAAATTAATTTCGGATTTTTTAAAAATATGGATGAAATTTGGTTTACATTGATAATTCATTATTTGGATTGCATTTTTACGAGTGAGAAAAATGTTCCTTTTAAATGATTAGAATAAGTTTCGTTGTTGGAGAATTTGACGAGATTCTTATTTACAAAGTAACTCAGCAAGATTGAGCAAGTGTTGTGACGGATAATGTTATACCATTTTCCTTATTATTTAAATATTACATACGATAACGGATTTTATTATTTCTTGGATTATAATATATTTTGTATTATAATATTTATTGGATTATAATATAATATTGGATTATATATATATACTTTATTGAGATATTACAATCTGCCACTTTTAGGCAATAAGTAATAGCGCTAAATAGCTATAAAATCATTCAATAAAAAAATAATAATAATAATAAATAAATAAAATATATACATGCTGATAATAAAAACAAAATAAATACTTGCGAAAATGATAATAAAAATAAAATAATTTCTGACATTCATAACATAATTACAATTTGCCTGGGGTCCCCGAACTTCTTCCCAAGGAATGGCGGCAAAACAAGAGTCCGGGAGGCCCCTGCGCCCTTTTCCAGCCGCGTCACTGGCTTAAACGACAATGGAAGCTGGTTAAGGGCGCGTCACACACACAGGTCGTGAGTGGAGAATCTGGCCAGTGCTAGTACTCCAAATAACATTATTACAACAGGTAGGGGCCATTGACGGTTTAGACGGCGGGGTGGGTTATATGGATGAGTAGAACTGGATAATTACTGAGCCAGGGGATTGGGATGGCAGGCAATTTTTTGACAAAAGTTTGAAAACTTAGTAAGGATGAGGTGGAGGACGAAAGGAATGTTGAGGTCATTATGGAGGGTTTTATTGGAGACATAGTAAGGGGCATTGACAATAGTTCTCAGGACTTCGGATTGAAAGGATAGGATACGTCTAGAGAATAGAGAAAGGCTTAGTTTTTGAATATTCATCGGATTTAAGATCGTGCACTCGTTGATCATTATTAAATTCTTCAAAGTTCTTCAATGTCTATTATCAGAATCTGTAGATTTCGAAATTACCTTCGATTATAAACTTTCGCCTTCATAACTTGATTTGTTTTATATTTAAATGCGATATTAAAGTGCTTTGTTAAGAAATACAGTAAATTAAAAAAAACAACTATGTATATTACTATCCTGAACTATAGTATAGTATAACTATAGTATAAACCCTACAAATCTTTTGGATCTTGAAGTCTATTTTCATATTATGGGATCTGTAGATTTTGAAAATACCTTTGTAGATTTTGAAAAGATTGATGCAATTGAAGATTGATTGATTTAATATTAGATTCATAATACATTGAAGTGCATTCTTATGTTATAAAAATAGTAAATTTTTAATGATGGATTGAATTAGTCAGGAGGTGCAGTCAAATACAACATAAAAGCTATTTTTTAAGAATATTACGTACGATATTAATATAGTACGCTCTCTGATTGAATTATTTTAACTTTTTGGATATTATTGATATTAAAATAAAGATGTACAACGTAAGCACACAAATCATTTTTAAAATGTAGGTATGCTGTATTTTTAAAGATTTAAACTATTTTTTTAACCTTATACCATATTTCAATCTTGTTTCAGAAATAGATCTAGGAAAACAAGAAGTATTAAGAATTGAATCTGTTGATCCATGTTTATTGAAAAATGGTTCCGAACACAATACAGGAAATTTTGAATTGATGCGAAGACTAGATGAACCAAACCTAGTTGTTAGGCGAGGCCAACCATTTACATTGAAGATCAAGACATCAAGAGCTTATGCTGAAAATGATGATGCTATATCATTTATTTTCACACTTGCAGGTAGTTAAATAATTGTATAAAACTTGATTTTTTTGTGAATTTTTACTTTTCAGTTAATATTTTATTTAGTAGTAGTTAATTATTATAATAATATCTAAATTCATTAAATTAATTGTTTATTGTCACTTTTCACAGATTCAGAAAAGCCAAATTATGGGCAAGGAACACTCATTGCTGTTCCTCTTCTATCTAAAGGCAAAAATAAAGATTCATGGAAAGCTACTATCGATAGTGTACATGAAAATTTCCTAACAGTTCAGGTAAATTAAAAATTTGGTAGAAGAATACAGAACTTCCTCCCCTCTCCACTTTTACTATAGTTATTTACCTACACCATTATGAAATAATCATAAAAATTAATAAGTCATTTCTTATTGCTACGTAGAATCATAACTCATTCCACAAGGCCGGAAACTTGCTAGGGGAAAAAGTCCTAGGATGGAATAGGTGGCTCAAAAATTGATCCTAAATCATTAAAATTTATCTGTGCCCCCACACAAGAGTTGTTAAATTAACATTTTAAAAAATTTCTGCTCATTAAATTAGTGCTGCTGATGATGTGGTTGTGCTTAATTGGGAGTTGGGCATATCCTGCAAGGTAAGATCAGTGTATAGAAGATAGTGGGCAAGTCCCATTTATAATGTCTGTAAAAATTATAATGTTTGGATTACTGACAGTTAAACGGTAGTGCCCAACAATACTCAGTACCGAATACTGTAGGCTTTACTCTTAATCTAACTTTACATGAAGTGAATGTTTATTAAATTGAAAGTCATCACTAATGTCAATGCATGGTCAAATGCACCAATTGATTGATTGAGTCTCTCCATAATGGTGGCTGATCAAAGGTCTCATACGCCCATATGTGGAGTATTTATGAAGATGGAAGAAAAAACAAGTATTTTAAAATCATTATGCAAAAAATAAATAAATTAGTAAAATAAATTAATAATTACATATTATTATCATGATTCAAGAACAATTTTTATTTTGTTTAGGTTATGATATATGATGTTTCTTTTTTTCTTCTAATCTTTCTATATATTATCTTCTTTGCTGATTTTTCCTCATTATTATGAGTGACTCGAGGATATTTTGAAGAGAGTGGTGCTGCTCATGTGAATTGGATTACTGATTTGACAATTACTTCTAATTTTTTCGCATATAAAATCTCTACATAAAATACTTCTTGAGTGATTATTAATAAATACAAATTATTAAAATTAAATTTCTAGAGTTATGACAAGGTCTGAAAAAAACCCATCTTTTACATGGTGTTCCCTATATTTATTCTGAGAAAGAAAAGCCAAATTTTTATCAAAATCTTGATTTTAATTATATTCTAAAATAAACTATTATCTGGGCAATTCGTCCAGTTTTGTTATTCATGACAAACGTTAAATTACAAACATGTATTTTTAATTTTTAGATATCTCCATCAGTTGATTGTATTGTTGGAAAATACAAAATGGAAATAGATTCAAAGCTTATGAAAACTGGCAATGCAGTTAGCTTTAAATTTAAGGATCCTGTATACATACTTTTTAATCCATGGTGTAAAGGTACTGATAACATTTATTACTACCAAATAATTTTACAATACTAAAATGAAAAAAATTGGAGTTCCATTCAAGATTCCAGATGAAAAATATGACAAAAACATTCAATGTTTTAAACACAAGATTTTAAGATGAATCAATTAAAAATAAATATTTAATAACCTAATTTCCCAACTTTTCTTTACTTGAAATACTTACTTATTTCCTGATTGTTCTTTAAATTTTAATAAATTGTTTTATTTACTTAGATGACACAGTATTTATTGAGGATGAAGCTAAAAGGAAAGAATACATTCTCACCGATACGGGCCTCATTTGGAGAGGTAGCCATAATGTTCTGCAGCCTTCTGTTTGGAAATATGCACAGTTTGAAAAAGATATACTTGATTGTAGCCTTTATTTAGTCAATAAGGTGGGAAAAGTGCCGTATGCCAACACCAACAATCCGGTCTTTATTGCAAGAGCTCTTTCAGCAGTGGTGAGTTTTCAAAATCAAATAAACTTTCGAATGTGACACAACTGAATTAGGAAACCCTACATTGGATTTTTTAAAAAAAATCATATGTTGGAAAATTTCTTAGTTCAATTACCGATATTTCTATTTAAGTTGAGAAAGTTCTTCTATAAGATTTATTTTCTTTTTGATAAGCTTACTTCTTATAAATGGTCTAATGTATTCCATGACGAGGTCACATCTTTTAAATATTGAATTATCTACAGAAATAGATCTTGACTTATTGTAAACTACTAATCCACCAACTTCTATTTCATCTAAAAAGGTTTTATCAATATGTATTTCACAATGTAAATTAGTAATATGCTCATATTGTTCAACAACTCTTTTTTTAATGCTTAAAATTATTACTAGATCATGTTCCCTAATTCTAAGTATATATTCTGTCTCCAATATTCTGGTAATGGCTTGAAGAAGAAGGGCACCTAGTATAGCTCTGTAGTGCTCGTAATGCTTTTTTCTTAAAAGACCCACTGCTATTCTTTTAAGTGCATCTTTTTTTATTTCGTTTATCATATTTTCAAAATTACCTAAAACGTCAAAATTGCGTGCATTTTTATATTTATTGATTTCTATGAATATTTCCAACAATTTCTTTTTACGTCTCTTCTTATCTTCTATGTCAATGAGCATTTTTGGTTCTATAACACTACTCTTTTTTTGTAGTGTGCATTCTAAATCTGTTTGATTATATATATCTTTTACCATTGCATTTGCATCAGCTTCTATGGAGAGTATCATCTTTTTCAAACGTTCTTTTGCTTCTTCAACGGGTATACCTAATTTGTAAATAGGATTATGGCATGGTGAGGTTTCGGGCATTTCAATACAATATTTCAGTAAATAATTATTTAATTTTGATCAACAAGACTAAGTTCATTGGATGGATTTAATTATAACCCTTAATGGTTAAGATAAAAAATCATATGATTTCTAAAATATATTTAATCATTATCTCCATCATTTTAATTTATTAAACCTATATTATAGTCTACAATTAAAGACACAATGTAATAACCATTCAATAAGTGGTAATGAGAAATAATAAAACCTATTTTCAATCATGTTTAGCCCAGAAAATTAGTGGTTTGGATAATGTTACAGAATCTAATAATTTATAAATACACAAAATAATTTTTAATTATTTACTTTAATAGCCAGTGTGTGAAAGGAAATTATTATTATCTCATTTTGTACAATAATAATTGTATTCAATTGATAATTTTTTGTTTTTGTTATTAATTAAACCTCCAATAAAGTTGTGAAAGTAAATTATATTGTAGACAAAATTATACTGCTGAAACTATTGGTGCTTTGTAGTCAATTTTTTAAATATTCAAAAAAGTTCTTTTGTTTGCAACTTATAGCTATGGTATCCATAATTAGCTGACTTATCAAATAATATCTTATGATATTTCAAAATTTGTATTGCTCCTTTTTTAAATTAATGCTTTAAATTTCCTTGGCATGGTTTTATTAGACTTTACATTTTCTCTTCTGGTCCACCATCTTTTTTTATTGGACCATGCACCTCTCGTTCTAAATATAAAATTAAATAATAAAATGGTTTATATCACTGAAGTCAGGGCTGCTCTTGACTCTCTTAAGGTATGTGGGTTAACAACTAGTAACAATAATTAAGGAAGTTAACACCAATCTTCAGGAATATACATTACTTATGGTAATATTTATTAAACATATTCGTCTTTAACTTCATTATGCATAAACTAACAATGTATTGTCATCCTGATACAAACATAAATAGGGAAATATTCCGTATTCTAATTTGTCCATGTTATTAAAATTATTTGGATTTGCCTATTTTACCTAAACATTGGGATATACTTTCTTTAATATTGTTCATTTAAGAACAGTATGTAAAGAAAGTATAACAATGACAACTCAAAAATTTTAATTCAGGAACGACATAACTGATATTCCATTTCCAAACTTGTTTTTTCAATAAAGTCATATTTTGAGTTTTATCGTGTTTGAACTTATGGAAATAATGACATAAGTAAAAAAAAAGAAGTCTAATGGCTAATGAAAGAATTTCAATATCATCCTTACAGTAGGAATACTTTGCTTTACCAATACCCAAATTTTTATTATTTTATCTCACATGGAACTTTCAAATACCTCTATTGAAAAATTAGTTTTTTTAATTATGACATTGATCCTTGGAGGATATTGTGTGAAATATAGCTAATTAAATCAAGGTTTAATAATGCCTAGAAATTTATAGTAAATTAAAGTATCACAGAAAACAAATTTTTTAAACAACGATGGATTGTTTGAAGAATTTCAGACGTTAATCTTCTTATTATTGCATGATCTTTGTGTTGTAAGTATTATGTGTATTCCAGTAACCTGCCTTGTAGTTGTACTATCTGTGTTGTAGTGTGGGTAGTACAGCGTTGAAGCTTGTCTAGGACAGTGTTTTTAATGAAGAAGCTGTAATAAGCATGCTTCCAGACAATTTATTTATCTGTTTATTATTAACTCTTTCCAATAAAATCACTTACTAAATATTTTTATATGAATTAATAACAGGTGAATTCACAAGACGACAATGGTGTTCTTGCTGGCAATTGGACATCAGAATTTGATGGTGGAAAAAAACCTACTGATTGGGTTGGAAGTATGAAAATTCTGCAAAAATACTTTAAGACTAAAAAGCCAGTTAAATACGCACAGTGCTGGGTCTTTTCAGGTGTTCTTACTACAGGTAAAATTTTTGACATGCTACGCATATATTTCCTGAGTTGTTGAATGGTTTGTATAATGATATGTCTCGTTTACTTTAAAAGAATGTAATTTTTATGTCAAACGGAAGGCCATCTAGTAGCTATCAAGAATAATTAACCAAAAGTTATCACTTGTACCTACAAAAGAGTGTTAAATTTTGTTTCCTTCTAAAAGGAGTTATGTTTTTACCAATTTACTTATTAGTAAATATCAATATGTATCTTTCCCTATTATTGATGAACTCAAAATTTTACAGTGACTCTGAATAAAGTGAGAAACAAAATCATTAAAAGATATATAATTTATTTTTAAAAAATATTCTTTCGCTATTTAGATACTATAATATTTTCTCTCTTGTTTAATTTAAAATTTATTGGTTCCTTATATATCTTTTTATTTGTGCAGCTGAGTGGTTAGTTCGAAAACTTAATTATATTTTCTTATAGGTCCTCTACAGACGTATTTATGAACATTTACTTGAAGCTATTTGTCTTCTTGTTATTTATATTGAAATAAAAAAAAGACATGGGTGGTCGTTTTTTTTAATTTATTGTTCTTTCAACAGCCTAGTGGTCATGTCCCCTTCACTAAGTTATGTTGGTAAAGGCTGTCATCTCTTAAGTAATATTATTTCACTAAATAATATTTTTGGTTACTTAATATTTAGCTATTTGATGAATTAAAATATGATTCAGATGAAAAGTTTAACCAATTTTAAAGTTAAACAAATCAAAAAATAAGTTTGAAATTGTATGGAAACTTTAGACCAAATTTTTGAAATTTAAAGAAGTAAATTGAATCAGATTATTAATACAAAAAAAAAAAAAAAAAAAAATTGAAACAATTAAAGTTAAAATAAGGGAAGTAAATAAATGTTTGCTAGAACAGAAAATAATTGTAAGACAACCAAGACTTTGATAATAATAGCAACAAATAGATACTTTAGACATGATATTTATACATTAGCTATGAATAGAAAGACATACATAAAAAACATAGCAGACTTATTTGAGATGTCAGAATTAGTTAGTAACAGACAAACTCTAAAGGCTTAAGAAATAAGAAGAACCCAGTGAGTTTTTGGTATCATCTATTCCAGAATAGTTACTCCTATAATAATAGCAAACTGGATTATGGTGTGAAAGACTTGGTTAGTCTTCTTCTTCTTTTTTATGGCTCTACAGCCCATCAATGAGCCTTGGCCTCCTTGATACGTTTCCTCCAGTCCTCCCTGTCCAGTGCAGCGGCCTTCCAGTTCCAGAGATTTAATAGACTCCTGGAGTCCTCACTGACTCCAGCCAACCATCGCAGGTTGGGTCGCCCTACTCTTCTTTTCCCCTGAATCTTTTCTTCTATTCCTCTTCTGGGCCCTTCAACACTTGGCATTCTGGCCACATGCCCAGCCCAGCGCAACCTACCAAGCCTTATTACTATGACCATGTCCGGGGCCTGGAATAGACTTGCCAGCTCCGAAATTGCAACGTCTTCTCCATTCTTCCCCCTCTCTAATAGGTCCATAAATTTGTCAAAAAATCCTCCTTTCTAATCCACTGCCATATACTGACCTGAAGACAACAAATAAATGGTGAGTTTAAAGGTTGTACTCCCTTGCCTTTTCTAAGATCATTCTGAGGGTGAAGATTTGATCTATAGTAAATTTGTTTTTTCTAAGCCCACACTGGTATTCACCTATTTCTTTCTCAGCATATCGTATCAATCTGGCATAAAATACATTGGAGAAGACCTTATGTGAGCAGTTGAGTAGAGAGATTCCTCGGTAATTATCGCAGTTAAGCTGATCTCCTTTTTTATAAATTGGGCATATTACTGCATTCCTCCAAGAGCTAGGCACACTTTGTTGGTCCAAATATCTCTCTCAGTTCTTTTATGAGCTCTTCTTGGTTAGTCTAGTGGAATCAAATTTATTATAAAACAACAAAGTTAAAATAATGGAAAAAATAATAAACATTTTAACCAAAATCTTCAAGACCAAGAAGAAAAGTGTTGAAATAATGAATATAAATTTCGGCCAGATAATGGATTATTAATTTAGTAATATAATAAAATTTCTTACCTTAACATTCACTAACAATTTTTTTTATTGTTCTTTATTAAGTTAACAGAGCATTGGGGATCCCATCGCGTACTGTGACCACTTACTCTTCTGCTCATGATACACAGAATAGTCTTACAGTTGATTACTTTGTGGATGATGATGGGAAAGTTATGGATGAACTTCAGTCAGATTCTATCTGGTGAGTGGTTCTTATTCAGAATTGAAAATTTTATATCAATCTGTTTTATTAGCGAATGTCATTTTAAAATATTACAAGAATGGCTTGTAAACTTGAACCTTTTTTAGTATAGAAAGCAATAATTGCATAAGTATAAGTACAATTTAAAGTTTTAAAAAAACATATATAAACTAAAAAATAATTTTTTATATAAAGTTTATACGATGTAATGTTTGTAATATAAATGTTCAGGAAGCTAATAAGAATAATCTGTTATAAGATTGATGTATTAATTAGTAAAAGGCTGTGAAAGTATTTGAAACCAATGAAGATTATATGAATAGGAATTGAACTGAAATGTAGACGGTTGTTTGGGTGAAAGTTTACTTGACAGCGATGTCAAAGTATTTATTACAATATTAGCTGTTATTTTGCTATTGTAATATGGACACTGGTTTATTGAACATCTTTTTGGAAATTATATGATTGAAAAGTAGATGTTTTTTTTGTTGAAAATAATCTACATTGCAATGCTACAAAGTGTTGGTCATTATATCAGTAAATTTATTATGAGAAATGGAATTATGGTTTGTTTTTACTAGGAAATGTATTCCCTAATGTTTTTGATGAAGAAATTATTACTGTTAATACAGGAATTATCACGTTTGGAGTGAAGTATGGATGAAGAGAGAAGACCTGGGACGTGAATACAAAGGCTGGCAAGTCATAGATTCAACACCTCAAGAACTTAGCGAAGGTGTTTTTTGCTGTGGACCAGCCTCAGTTGCTGCTGTTAAAAGAGGAGATGTTCTGAAACCATATGACGCTGCTTTTGTGTATGCCGAAGTTAATGCTGATAAAGTTTATTGGAGATATGCTGGCCCAACCCAGCCTCTTAAGCTTCTTCGTAAAGAAACAAATGGGTAAGTGGCTAAACTTTTTAAAGCATTGCAAATGTCTTATATCTCACAAAGTATTAAATTCTAATAATTGTTAATTCTTAAGCTTTCAAATAGTTTATTATCTTTTCCAATGTCATTTACCGACTTGTCTCTGAAAGTGACCAATCATTTGATTGAAAAGTAATGAATTAGTATTATTTGACAGTAGATTTCCAATCCTTTGTACCCAGAAAAGAAAGTATTGTAGTTATGAAAATTTTTGGTTTTCAGATTTCAACAAATTATCCATTTTAATTAGTTTCACAATGATGTCACTATGAATTTTGTTTTTTCATATTATACATAATTAAAAAGTTGTTTGTCATAGAAATTTAAAATTTGGTTTAGGGGATCGCTGCAACATATAATTGTAAACCTCTTATGATTACCAGAAGAGTAACTGTACTTCAATTTTTTTATAGATTTTTACTGAAAATTACATTCAAACATAAAGTAAAACTTCTCAAATTTAGTACACGACAAATATTAAAATGGAGACACTCTTGTATGTCTGCTCTTTAATCTCATCCTGGAAAAGGCAGTGAAAGATTCTGGTATTCAGACCACTGATACTATATTTGATCTTCCAGAACTATTCCTAGTTTTCACAGATGATGTTGACAAAGGTAACTCTATTGATTGCTTTCAACAATCATTCCTGGCCCTGGAATCCGCAGATAAATTAATATCCTCATTAATATATCTGATAAATTAATATCCTCATTAATATATCTGATAAATTAATATACCTTATCATAAAATCTCATTAGGCTTAGTTATTAATGAGGGCTAATGACTAACCCTTGTCTGTCCTGAGCTTACCTATGTTTCCAAAACTTGGACTTCTGCAAAGTCAAAACATAAAAAACTTCAAATTTTCGATAGATAAGTACTCTGACGAATCTTCGATCCCATCAATATTAGAGAGGAATGCTGACTTAGAAAAAATGAAAAAAATTGATGACCTAAACAACAATATAGATGTCACACTACAGAGATAAAATTAAATCCTCTTTGGTGGGCGGGTCATGTCCATAGAATGCAAATAAATTATACACCAAGGATGACAAAACAGTTACAGGGATGTCGACGGATCGGTAGGCTAAGACTAAGAAGGGTGGATTGCGTACCATGTGATGCCATAAAAGCAAGGGTGAACAATTGGATAACAACAACCAGCGACAGAATTGGTTATTGATGTTGTGGGAGGCCATGACTCGCTTGCGGGTTGTAGTGGCAACATATAATAAATAATAATATATTGAAATCAATTATGTAGAAGACTTTAGTTAATAATATTTACTCAGTATTTTTTTTTAATTCAAGGTTTTTAATTCTTTTGTAATTAAATTTTACAGAATTGGATTGAACATTAGCACAAAAGCAGTTGGAGGTTGGACCAGAGAAGATATCACTGAAAATTACAAATATCCTGAAAGTAAGTGTTTTATTTTATCCCTTTCATATTACATTACATTTGAAGAGCACTTTCAAAATAGTACACAATAATTATTAAAAAAATAAATAATATAATCAGTTCAATCCTTTCCATTTCTTTTAAAACAATTCCAATCATTTTCAAAAACAAATTAAATTCCATGATCTTTCAAGGCCTTAGTTAAAATAATTATTTAACTAATACTCTTATTCAGTTTTTTACTTAATTAAAAATATTTTCTAACATACAATTTGGCATTTTTAAAATAAGCTCCTCATTTGAAAAACACAATTACTTAAATTATTGCCTAAAATTACAGAAACTGATGATGAGAGGGCCTCGATGTTGAAAGCTCTGAAGCAAAGTGAAAGTCTTTTCAGTCGGTATTACTTAAATGAAGAATTTAATGATGTCAACTTTGATTTCAAACTGCTAGATGATATAGTGATTGGTTCTCCTTTCAGGTAAATGCAACATTTGTTGTATTTTTTTTTTATTAGAATGTTTTAAAAATTTATTTTTAACAACTTAAAAATAATCATTATTTTAGTGTGACTCTAGAGATGAAAAATCGAAACAAAACTAAAGAATATTCCATATCTGCAATTTTAAGGGTAGACACTGTTCTTTATACAGGAAAAGTCGACGGAGCAGTCAAAAGAGACAAATTTGATGTTATTCTAAAACCAGCAACAGGTATGTTAACTTCATCAGTATAAATTTTTATTTTGTACTTTCCCTGATGATTCGTTCTTATTTATTCCGAACAAACATTAATGATTTAATCATAATACCCTTATAACTATTTCCTCTAATGCTATGGACTTTCTTTTTTTTAAAGAACTTTATTCCACCTATTCTCCATTATTTTTTATTTACCATTTTTCTATTTTTCAATATCTTTTATTATTAATATTATTTTGATTAATATAATTTTAATGCCTATATACAATGAGTTTCAATGATTATTAAAATAAAACCTTCTGTGAAATTGTTTTTCTTTCATTAGTTGAAGTGGTTAAAATGACTATTTATTACGATGAATACTTCAAGAAGCTTGTAGATCAGTGTGCATTCAATATAGCATGTCTTGCGACGGTCAAAGATACCAACTATGAGTACTTTGCTCAAGATGACTTTAGAGTTCGGAAGCCAGACATAAAAATTAAGGTAAGTTTTGGTATTAGGTGAAAATAAATTAGATTTATGTTATTGATAACAAACATGTAAATTCATTGTTTAATTTATAGCTTGATGGTGATGCAGTTCAAGAAAAGCCTACCCATGTAACTATAACTTTAAAAAATCCTTTACCAATTCCAATTAAAAAAGGCGAATTTCATATAGAAGGTCCTGGATTAGAAAAACAATTGAAAATAAAAGTTCAAAGGTAAGCTTTAATGGTAAACAAATCACATTCATAATTCACTTTTCTTAACCCTTTGGCAAGGAAAAATATTGTAATCAAGTAAAAGTTTACGCCTTTCAGAACTCTTCAATTGAAAAAAATATATATGTTTTTGTTATTATAATTTGAAATATAATTTGTATGTTATTTAATTGTCATTATTCGACACATTCTAGATGCTCATTTGTAAGATAATTTAATTGTCTACAAACAGAAATATATAAACAAAATCTTAATTGGACTGATATTATTGAGATATAGAAAATAATTTAATGAGTATGGTAGGGAAGAATGATAGGGAAGTCATGTGTGAGAGAAATCATCTGATATATTTTTTTATTGCTTTATATATAATAATTTGAATCCTGGACTATCATTTTAACTACTCATCAAAAGTAAATAATTGACAATGGAAAATCAAATTTAAACATAAATAGCACCTGTAATATCATGCATTTATTAGAGTATTGAATCTAATTGCAACATTGGCTCAGCTCTTTTTAAATTTTATTTGGTTTTATAAACTTTTATTTGTTTCTCCTTGTTTACTTTTTGGATATCCTAATATCCATTATTAGGATTATTCCTCTGTTATCATTTGATATATATTTATTGATGTTATTAATGCAATGATGATTTCTTGTTGTAAAATGATTAATCATTTAATTTTTCTTCATGGCTTGCTCCATCATAATGCAAAATATTGTGCAATGTTACTAAATAATTTGCACTTCTTTCCAGTTTCAAAAAAAAAAAAAAAAAATTGAAAAAGTTTAGGTGATGCTATGGTAGGAGTTCTGAATTTTGTCTATCTTGGTATAATTAGGTTAGGGATCTTAAATGAGTACCTGACGCCACACAGGCTCAGGACCCCATTTTACCTCCCTTCTGAAGGATGGTATGTTGAAGTAATTCCTCTAGTGTGTATCATCTATATTGTATTATATACAGACAACACTGTAAATTGACCCATTGCGATCATGTGGACTGGGTACTTTGGCATCCATGTTGTGTTCGCCTTTGTTGTCAGTCAGTTGGCGTCCTACAGGTGTTCTGGCTGGATCGATGTTAGTGTGTGAAGGGTCTGCCTGTCTATTTATGTTTATATAGTGTTTATATCCAATAAATCTTTGCTCGTGTCATAATAACTTGTACTGTTGTTTTCCCTGCACTTTATCCACCTTTTTACTCTCATGTTAATATGGCACAACACCACAGATGACCTCCATAAATGATATATTGTAATGAATAATTGTTTATAATTATTTATTTCATAGATAGAATTTTATAAAAATCACCCTACACCAATATTACTAATTATTTTTTTCTTGCAGTGCAATCGGACCAAAAGAAGATGCAAGGGCTGATTTCAAAATTATACCTCCTAATTCAGGAAAAGGTGTAATTGTTGCTAAGTTTAGTTCAAAAGAATTAGATGATGTAGATGGTTTTATTAATTTCCAGGTTCATGAAAAAACACCCACTAATAATGGGGTCACTAACAATAGTATTGAGTAATCACTAGACTAAAAGCTATAGTTTTTTTTTGTCTTGTATGATAGAAATTAAAAAAAAAAATATTTAACCAATATGTCTGTTGTTATACAAGTTGGTTTTCTCGACAAAATAACAGTGTTTATTTAATTGCTTTGAATTTTCATTAATTTTTGAAGACTGTTATATAGCTTTAACAATTGTACATCACAAAAAGAATAACTATATTAAAAATTCAACAGCTTTCTTCTTTTGATATATGTTGGAGTTAGTTGTTATAAAAAAATAATTTGGTAAACCTAGGAGTTTCCATGTAATTAATAGATATTTTTTTAGAAGATATGTGTTAACTAAATGTTGGAGTTTTGATCTGATTTAAATATTATACTTTTTATAAGTTATCAAATATTATTGTTATTGATGAAATCATGGTAAGCAAATATTCATTGTATGAAAATTTGATTTTCTGTTGGTTTATGTTTAATTAACTCACTTTGGTATGCTATGAAATTTTAGAATGTTATAACATGAATTTATATGCCTTCTTCTATATCTTACCATTATTCTGACTAAAAAATTATATACCATGTATTCACATTAACTGTGACATTATTTATGTTATTGCATTGCTAAAAGATGTTACTATTTTTATGCTGTAGTGCGTGTGTATAAATTTTATATTGTATCTAAAATTATGTTTAGTCTATGAATTTTTTAAATTGGTCTTATTTTTATTATATTCAAGAAATGTAGCTTCATTATTTTATAATGTTTTGATATTATATACATTTTTACATTTAATTTTTCTTCATGCATTTTTAAATTGTACATTTAAAATATGTGTCTCCTCTTATTATGATATCAATGCAAGATTTTTATTTTTGCATTTAATAAAGATTTATACTTATTTTGTTAATTATAATGCATTCTACTGGTTTAATGTGTAGTTACTTAATATTGGATTAATTTAAAAAACAAAACATTTCTGTCATAGAATTTGATTTGCTTTTTATATGAAAAAAAATATACCATTGTAAGGTGCTTTTATTTTATTATAAGATTGATGAGATATCAGGAGGGTATAGTATTATGGTTATATTTTGACAACAGAATTAACCAAATTGACAGGGCTGGTAAGACTATGCATTGAGGGTAAGTTCTCTTACACCCCCGTTGGGACACTGAGAGTTTCAATACAGTAAGCTCTATTTATTTAATGAAATTATGTGGTAATGTTAAATTCATCCTGTTTAAAGCACAATTGATAAATTTACAAGTTTTATTTGAAATATTTTTGTGTGCAAAGCTTATTTAGGAAATAAGAGAATTTAACAGCAAGATTTTTAAACTCTTAAATTGAAATGAGATATTCGTAAAACAAGAAATTAGTGGTAATATTATTATTATTACATTGAAATAACATTATAGAATATTAAAGTATAAAGAAAAACCGACCCAAAGAAATTGCTTTAGTTATTTTGTACCATTTATTCAATTTTGGAGATTTGGGTGATTTTAGATATAAGCTATTGCTAAATTTCAAAAACACTCGTAATTACTCTTCGATAGTTTTGGAATTATTTGTTATTAGTAAACATATTTTTCTGATTATCTTTTTAAGTAATACAAGAAAAAAAAAACTGAACAGAAGACCTTAAATGTTGTTCCTGAACCTGGCAATTTATCGGATTTCCCAGAACTGCCACAAACATCTATCAGTGAGCAGCATCCCACTACTTCAACGATCACCGATTTACAGGAAGAGATAAAGCCGCCTTCTCAAGCCTACACCAAGACTCTACAGCAGCCGCGACGTCAGACGCCTCAGAACACCCAATCTAAACCCCTAACCTCTCAACCCAAGCCACAGATCCCCAAAGCACAGTCCCAACCTCCACGACATCCTATTCCTCCTCACCACTTACCCCTCCGTATTAAACTTCCTCCAGAACACCCACTTCCAGTTCCATCACAACCTTCTCTCCACGTAAACCTGTGTGTTATCAGTTAATAATGACCCATATATTGCATCCCAATCCCTTCAAACACATTTATCAAGCCTCGAAGAATGGTGTCGGAATTGGAGAATTAAAATCAATTCCAAAAAGTCCCATCAAATTACCTTTACGCTTCGCCGAAAACCCTTGATTTCCTGTCCTACTGTATCCTCCACTTATCCCTGTTGAACAGATCCGCTACCTAGGACTCAACTTAGACAAACGTCTAACTTGGAACCCTCACACAAGACTGAAAAGACAAGAAACAGCTCGACGCTTCCGACTACTTCAACACATACTAGACAAACGCTCAAAGCTTCAAATCAATTACAAAAGACTTATTTATGTTACTGTTATAAGACCTATATGGACTTACGGAATTGAACTATGGGGCTCCACCAAACCATCAAATTCCTCTCGTATTCAATCCTTGCAATCCAAAATCCTTCGCAAAATCCTAAACGCTCCTTATTTTGTCACAAATAAAACCATCCATAATGACCTGAACGTTCCATATGTTACCGATTTAGCCCATTCCAGGTACCTATCATTCCATAATAAACTCCAGGCCCATCCAAACCCACTAGTTTCCATCCTTGGTTCCAATTCCATCCCGGACAATCCTCCTAGGCGTCTGAAGAGAAGATGGCCTCAAGACCTTCTATAATAGAAATGTAATTGGAGTGCTGCCAATGGGTAGTGCCTCTACACGTCCTTTCATGCATTTATTTATTCATACAGCCCTTGTACTAGATGTATATATTACAGTTGTACAATTCAATAAAATAATTAAAAAAAAAAAAAAAAAAAGTAATACAAGAATGATTAGGAAATGTTTTTCAGTTAAAAGTTCACAATATTACGAGTAAATAATACATTTTTCTATTTCTGTATAATGATTTTCAGATTTATTGACAGATCTGGAACTATTAGTAGACCCTGGGGGCATTTGCTTTGGATGAGAATTAAAGAGGCTATTATGTAAAAAACATTTGTTTCTTTGTTTGAATATTTTGACTTTACTGCAGTGAATAAATGTCTGTATTAATCAAGATAATCATTATTGCAAAATATATATTATCTAAAATATTGTTACATTACTGGTGATTTTAGTGGATGAGAGGGGTGAGCAAGGAGCGAAAAAATCAAGCTTCCAACAGGTAAATTCCAAGATCTGGCTCAGCAATTTGAAAACATTAAAATTCATTTGCTTCTTATTTATTAATTTTATGTTCCACAATTCTTTCTTTGTTAGTTTGTTTATTCATTTAATGCTACTTAATACTGCTACGGCTAATTGGACGATATCACAGTGGAACTCCTAAATTTTGCTCAACTAGGTATAATTAGGATAGTGGTCTTTAACTGATGAGTGAGACCCCATTTTATATCCCTTCTGAAGGGCAGCTTAATTAAGGATTCTTTAGTCCGGGCTGTAAACCTGCAATCTTGGGCATAGTAGGTTGGCTGGCTAATCACTACACCACAGGTCATCCCTATGGTGACTGTTCAATTAATTATTTCTTTGTTTGGACCAACTCTGTACTTTATTCAATTCATTTTGTTTCATTTTATTCCTTCTTCGCTAATCCTGGAACTTTTCCTAGCATTTTAGGAGTTGGTTGTTTTCTTTTCAACAACTTTCTTGTCTAGAAAACTAGAACACAAACATACTAAAACAAAGTACATAAAACAACCTAAAAAAATTGAAAAAAAAGGAAACAAAAAAATATTCCTTTTTTAAATCTTACTTCAGATTTAGTGGATATTATGAGGGATTGTATTTTTGAAAATAAATAGTGCTTTAAACAGTGACATTTTGTCCAAATTGTCCATCTTAAAATGGTTACTACAAACAATGCTAAGTTTGCTCTCTCCATTGCTATTATCAGCTTATTAATTGATCTCATACAGAATCTAAAAGTAAATTTTCTCTAGTTTTACAATTGAAGGGTTTGCAGCAACAACGAGTTAACACCAGTTTTTATAATTTTTGGTAAAATAAAAAAAAACTATTTTAAAATAGAGAATGTATTTAAATTGCCTTTGACTTTGTCCAATTAAATGTCTCCTACCACTACATATTTTGGCCAAATTCCATTGAGAAATTCGTCAAATTCGCAATTCTAGAGTCGATTTTATTCTGGAGTTAACTCCTTTTTGGCCCAAATAATTGAAAACTTCTTTCTTTTTTAAGTAAGGAAGCATTGAATAAGGACAATTTTCAAGAAAATTGGTTTATTTCAAGAAAAGAACACAGTAAGAAAAAATATGAATACAAAACTACTGATGATTATAGCATTCGGCGTCAATGATTTGTTTAGGATCCTCAACATCATCATTCAAATTTATACCATCATAGAATCACATCTCGTTGTGACCAACATACTTCTCAGTGAGTTAAAGCTTCCTTACTTTAAAAAGAAAGAAATTTTCAATTATTTAGGCCAAAAAAGAGTTAACTCCAGAATTAAATCGAATCTACAATTGGGAGTTTGACGAATTTTTTAAGCAAAAATTATTCCTTGTTGAACCAAATGAAAGAATGATTTTTTTCCCAAGAAACGGTTGTTAACTCTATTTGGCCTAAAAATGTAGTTAACTCGTTGCTGCAGGCCTCTCAATTGTATAAATTGAACAAAAATTGATATTGAACCAGTTGTGAAAAAAGTGAAATTTCATTGGAGTTAAGAAAAAAAAATTTACTATGAATTTAATTAATTAATTTAAACAATTAAAAAAATATTTCTTGAAATTTTTAACTGTTTTAAATAATACAATATTTAAATATAAAGAATGAAATACAATTGCAAGTAAGTAAAGGCAAGTATAGAAAGTACTCGTTGGTAGTTCTTCAAATAACAGATTTAAGTTATAGGCCAGTAGGCCATCTTCTTTTCAGACACATTGGAGTATTATAGGGAACTGAAGAGGTAGCTAGGTTTGAAAGATTGACATCCAGTTCAGGCCAAACCCTGCAACTAATGGGACTCAAGTTCATTATGGATGATATTAGTAATAAAAAATTAAGGATCATTGAAATTTTACAAAGTATGTTTGATTGTAAGGATGTGAGAGAAATTTGACGGCTTAGTGGAGCCCCGAAGCTCTACTCAGTAAGTCCAAATAGGTCTTATATATAATAAGTCTTTTGTTTCTGAAACGAGCTTAGAGCATTTGTTTAGTAAATATTGAAGTAGCCTGAAACAGCAAGCAGTTTCATGCCGTTTAGTCTATTATGGGGATTCCTCATTAAAACATTTTTCAAGATGCGGTCCTTAGCATTAGATCTGTTCTACGCGAACCAGAGGGATATTAATAAAGGAAACTGATGGAAAGGAAGTCATTGGTTTACGGCAAAAGGTAAGGTGACGGAATTTATTGTAATCCTCTAGTTTTCACTTCATTATTTATAATAAGTGATATGGGATTGAAGAGTTTAAATTGAAACAATATATAAAAACAAATTTCTTGTATTAATTTTTTAATACAAGATCAGACATTTGCACGTATTAATATTTATAATAACTTTGATTTAAAATGTAATATATGATTTTTTTTTATTATTGCATTCTTGAGGTGCACAGATTTCTCCTTCTTTTTTTTTTTTTAAATTATGACAAACTAACAAAAATTTTTTAACAAATAAAATTAGTAATACAGAAATCAATTGTTAATAATATAATACAAATAATCAATGATCAACTAATAGGAATTGAACAATCAATAGATGGGATTTAAGAGGTAGAGCTGAAATGAGAGAACTGGCTTTTTGGCTTGTGGGTAGAAGGGGAGACCACAGTTCCATCCTCCTAATGCCTGATTTAATTTTATCCTCTATAATTTATTCTTCTTGTTTTGCTGCTCTTATAGAACAATAACTTAAAAAAATGAAATCTTACACTAATGTACAAATAGTTATTTGATGAACGAGAAAGGTATTCCAGCTGTTAATTATGTTGAACACAGTCATGTTTAACATAATTACAATAATTAAATTTAGGTTACATTTATCTGACCATAATAATTTGATGTTAATCCAGTTGTTGAGGTGGATCAAAATATGCATTAGAAGATTATCCTGTAGGTTACTAATCTATAAAATAATAATCAGATTCTGATTTCATATAAGTAAACCTTCTTATCTTTTTGAGAGACAGAAGGGAGGCCAAACCTCCACAAACAGGTATGTGAAAAGACATTTTTATTGGTTTTGTGTGTGTGTTTTTTTTTTCAAAGGCCACCCTTCCAAATAAAAATCTATGCAACAAAATGCATTTAAATATTTAATCGAAGCAATCTCAATCGAACAATCCATGAACAATAATCAATGAATCGCTAGGTAGATACATAGAAACATAATTATTTATTACTTTTCTAATTACTTCTACAAGGAGCCAAACAGACTCCTTAATTATTACGCTTGCCCCCCTCTCTTTAATTTAGAAGAAGGGTATGCTTCAAGGTGACAATCTATTTATAATTAGCAATTAAAAGGAAATTAACTAAAGGAACTTCCTGTAAATTATTTTTGCTATAAATTATATTAACAACCGTGAAACAGCCGATTTGCTACAGAACTCAGAGAGTATAGTGAAATGTGCCAATATACTCATTATTGTCTTATAATGGATTGTAATTATATTCTACTCTAAGGCATTATAGTTTGCATTTTATTTTTGGATTGTTATTCTGAAGGGGCTTCTCACAGAATAAATAAATACTTTATTATTATTATTATCATACCAGCACTTCATTAACGTTTTTTATAAGCCATTAATCCCTGACGATACTGATTGAAGCATTGCTATGGACTGGTCTTCGATGCTTCCATGTGCTAATAG
The DNA here is from genome assembly GCA_964056705.1 of Troilus luridus. Lineage (NCBI taxonomy): Eukaryota > Metazoa > Arthropoda > Insecta > Hemiptera > Pentatomidae > Troilus > Troilus luridus. The sequence goes on along the minus strand of OZ057412.1, from coordinate 53,039,656 downwards.
TAGAATTTAAGGTCTCATATTTACTCATCAGTATGGCAATGCGCGATCATCGTAATTTTCAATCTGAAAAATGTATCAATCGAAAAAGTTATTCATTAGTGGTTGTAATTTCCTAGTATAATCGTTGTAAATATTTTCTATAATATATTTCTATGCAATCTTCGGTAACTCATTTTAGAATTAGGTAAAATGCTCCATCAGCATCCATCCTTTCAAAGCCCTGTCTTGCTCCTCTAGTTAGGCACTCAAAATGGGTTGAAATAAATTTCGTGGCGGACCTATGAAATAAATCCTTCGTACAGGTTGGCATACTGTACTTAGCAGGCAACATTCCAAATGATGCCTCGTAACATACTTATAGGGGCGACCTGTGGTCTAGTGGTTAGCATAACCTACAAAGCCCAAGATCGCGGGTTCGTAGCCCGGCAGGTGGTCCTAGGATTTTTAAAGGGAGTAAAAAATCCTTGGTTATGCCGCCCTTCCGAAGGGACGTTAAACAGGGGTCCTGACAATGTCGGTAGTTACTCGTTAAAATCCTTATCCTAATTAAACGTGGATGGCAAAATTTAGATCTCCCACTTTAGCCTTGTCCGAATAGCCATAGTAGCATAAAGTGACGTAAAATGATCAAACAAACAAACATAAAGTGAATATACAATAAATATACATATACAAATAAACAAAAATGAATAAACGACAATAATATATATATATATTTCCTGAAATAAATCAGCAAGTTCTATTCGAAGAAAATATTCAATATCCCTCAGATGTGTTCTGTGACCGAATCAGTGGGTTAGCGAGAAGACAAAAAAAATAAAGTGAAAAAACAAAAACGAACCCGCGGTGGTGGAGGGGGCCAATTAAATCATTAAAGGCAGTTCACATTGTTTCATTTAAAATAGAGGCTAAAGATGGTTATTAGGTGCCTCTTGGGCTCCCGCTCAATGAATAACCGATGAAAAGCTATATTAGCCCCTTGTCGGCTCGCAAGATTAGAGGCCTCGGTGTTGAGCCTTGTACAACACCTCCGCCACGCAACCTCTCAGTCCCTCTTAGCGGCTCGTCGCCCTGCTTTCAGGTATTTGTCTTGTTGGAATCTGGGCTATGGAGGAGCACAATATCAGTCTTAATAAATTAATTTATGACTCATCACATTTTAAATGGGATTTTTAAAATGCTCGATCTTATACTTCCTCCTCTGTATGATCTGTTTCGGATGTTGGCTATTAACATGGCGTCCTTAATTTTATAGGCGACACTTCTTAACAATTGGACAGTTGTGATACCAACCATTTCCTTAAATAGGAGTGCCTCTTCCTTCCTGGACCCATCTCAATATAAATCTTCCCCTACATTATGAGTAGCGATAGATATTTGACATTTCGCATAGTGTATCTCTAAAGAATTTAATTGCTGGACAAAGAGGGCTTATAGTTCAGGTCATTCAAAATTATTATTGTACTGTGGACAACATAATAATATTTATTACTAACCATCCTTATCAAATAAAATTTCTTGGTGCCGTGAGGGCCTCGGATAGCTTGGAGGTTGATCCGCGGTGATCCGGGTAGAGTTTTACTGCCGAGGATAAAAGAACCAAGTTGTAGTGAAGGAGCTGACTCAGAGGCTTCCGTCTAATCGCTTGTAAATCCGATCTGGACTTCACTTCGTCCCAAATAGGGTTTGTTCTCTGCCCTTAACCAGTTCTCTTCGCTCAGCCACTGTATTCCTCGAATCATCCACTCCTAATCCATCTAATGGTTCATATCCCAGATCACGTATAGCAGGAACTTATAAAACTTATATAAGTCATTTTATTTTATACCGTTAATATAAAGTTGAAGAGTTTGTATGATGTCGCTGATTTGAGGAACTACCAGTCCTTTCAGGGCACCAAGTGACGCGTTTGAGAATACTAAGTGACACAATTTAGTTCCGAAAATATAATATATAATAATAAATTAGGACATAAAAAGATATCAGTTGATGTCGAATAGGACATTTATTAATAAGCTTCATTGAATTAAGTTTGTTATAATTTCTTAATAAAATATATCTTATTATTTAATAAAGGTCTGTTTCAATAAGAAAATATCTGTGACCCATATGTCTCTTTAATGCTCACAATTTTGTTGAATTTGACCAACGGCCAAAAAGGTTGCCAACCCTTGTGTTAGACAGGTTATAAGTTAGATAGGTGGTTTATTGAAGAAGGCTTTATAACAACACGCTACGAACGTAGTATGAACAAACATATACAAAATGTCGCAAATGATCATCGTAAGTGTCGTTGTCATGAATACTTCATTCCCAATAAAGCAAGTCAGCTAAAGTCTAACAATTAATAAAACGTCCTGCCCAGAAGTCATTTCGCCCCGGCCACGAAAAGGGAAATCTACGTCGTTTCCTCCACTACCTAGCTCACGCTACCCGCCATTGGGTTATACTTATATAATAATAGGCTATTATTATTAATTATTATTATTGGTTACAATTTTCAATGGTCAAGGAATGAAATAAGTAGTTTTGGAAAGAAAGAAGTAGAGGAAAGTTAATCAGTTATGTTTCAATTTATCATAAAATGTTTTTTAATTGCAAAAAGTAAATGAAGGTTTAGCTAATTAAAAAAATAATAAAGCTTTGACATCATGTTTTAATGATTTCCTTTAAGCCTTAATTCTAATTGAATGCACCAGATTCAGTTTTAAAAAATATACTTAAAAATCGAATAGAGTTATTTTATTTAAACTATGTTAAGTTAAAACTAATAACAAATAAGTTCAAATGGTTAGTTAACCTTTAACACAATTTGCAGAAATATTAGTAGTTTAAAAAGTAATTATAACATTTTTAGACAATTAGAAAAATAAAGATGACAACGCTTTCAGAATTTTTTTTTACCAACTTTTATTTTATTTTTGAAAACTGTACCTTTTGTAATTAAAGTATTATTACGAATTAATCTTCTAGATTCAAAACTGTTATTTAAAAAGTTTATTACTAATTTGTTCAATCAATTTATATTTTTTTACACAGAGCACATGGACAAACACACTGTATAAGGTTATCTCCTTTTTTTTACAAATGTTATTTTTATTATTAATTTTATCGATCAGTGATCGAATTCCGTAATTGTTTATTTATCGATTGTCCTCTACAGTTCTTCCTCCCAGAGACACAGTCACGACAATGTTTCTTAAAACTTCAAAAATAATTGCATTTTCTCAAAATTATTCTAGCAATCTCAGAACAGTATTGTCTCTAATACCGTGATGGGAACTTCACAGCACGACCACTCCGTGTGGTTGGTATTTGTGGTTCTCTATGATTTGAACTAGATTCATTTTTGTCTTCTGAGGTAGATGGCAACTCTGGAGGAGGATATGTTTCCGGGCTAGGAAGTCCTGATTCCTCGGGTGACGCCAAGATATAAGCTGGCTTCAGGCGGTCTATGGAAATATTTGCATCTTTACTTTTCAATTGGATTGTGAAATATTTCTCAGATCTGGCAATAACTTTAAAAGGTCCCTCATAAGCTGGTTCCAAAGGCTTTTTCACTCTATCGATTCTGACAAACACATGAGAACAGTCAGACAATTCCTTGTGAATAAAAAATGTCCTTAAAAAGTTTATTACTAATTTGTTCAATCAATTTATATTTTTTTACACAGAGCACATGGACAAACACACTGTATAAGGTTATCTCCTTTTTTTTACAAATGTTATTTTTACTGGAACTGGTTTCAGTTTTCGCATTGTTTCTTGTAGTTGCGATATAAAGGTTTCAGGATCTTCGACGCGTTGAGCTGGTTGTCCGAGGAATTCACCAGGTAACTTGATAGTGGTTCCATAAACCATTTGAGCAATAGAGACTCCTGTTTCAGGATTAAATGAAGCACGCAATCCTAACAGAATTGTCGATAAAGCTTCTGACCATCTTAAAGAACCGTTTGCCCTTAGTGCAGTTTTTAATGTGCGGTGGAGTCTTTCAACTTTCCCGTTACACTGAGGATGGTACGGAGTTGTCCTCTGCAGTTTTATTCCACATAAAACGCTCAATTTTTTAAACAGGTTAGCTTCAAATTGTCGGCCTTGGTCCGAGGTAAGTGAAAATGGAACACCGAATCGAACAACCCAGTTGTCATAAAATGCTCTTGCAACAACTTCTGCTGTGATTTCTTCAAGTGGTATGGCTTCCATCCAACTAGTGAATCGATCTATAGCAGTTAGCAGGTAGGTATTACCATTTGATGGAGGTAACGGACCAACCAGGTCGATGTGTACAGCGGAGAATCTCTCATCTGGTGGTTGAAATGTCCCAAAAGGTGATTTGGAATGCCTTGTCACTTTTGATTTCTGGCAAGAGATACACGATTTTGCCCAATTACGGACGTCCTTATTAAGGTCTGGCCAAACAAAACGCGCACCAACTTGTTTAATTGAAGCCTTAACGCCTGGATGATTCAAATTGTGAATCTGATCAAAAAACAGTTTCCTAAATCCTTGAGGTATGAAAGGTCTTACAGATTTCGTAGAAGTGTCACACCACAAGTTTTTACCACTTGGCAGTTGGTAAGGTTGCAGTTTTAACGAAGTTTTGCCATTTTTTATTTCTACAAATTCGGGATCATTTTCCTGTGCCTCTGAAACTTTGTCCATATCAATGGTGCTGATAGAGTTTATTCTTGAGAGTGTATCAGCAACCACATTCATTTTCCCACTGATATGCCTTATATCGGTTGAGTATTCCGAAATGTATTGTAACCGCCGTAATTGAAGCGGTGTAGCTTTGTTGTTATTTTGCTTGAATGCGTAAATGAGAGGGCGATGGTCAGTGTATATGGCGAATTGTCTTCCTTCAAGGGTGTGCCTGAAGTGCTTGACTGATTCATAAATGCCAAATAATTCCCTATCATACGTGCTATAATTTCTTTCAGCATTCTTAAGCTTCTTAGAAAAGAAGGCTAGCGGTTTCCAGTCTCCATCCTCTAGTTGTTGCACAACTCCTCCAATGGCGTAGTCACTGGCATCCACGACTAAGGCCAAAGGTAGATCTGAGCTGGGATAAGATAGCATTGTTGCATCCGCTAAATCCTTTTTACATTTCTCGAATTGACTAATGGCTTCAGGAGTCCAAGAAATTATCCGATTGTCCTTTTTTCTAGCGCCTTTTGTATATTCATGTAGAACAGCTTGCGTTTTAGAAGCATCAGGGAGGTATCTTCTGTAAAAATTTATCATACCAAGGAATCGGCGAAGTTCAGAAATAGTTTCAGGACGTTTAAAGTTCAGGACAGCTTGTACTCGATCAGGCAACGGTTTTGTACCATCGGGTGTGATGAGATAGCCAAGGAACTCTAGTTTTCTTACGCCAAATTCCGATTTTGCGACATTAATATGAAGTCCATATTTTTCTAACCTGTCAAAAACAAGTTCCAGATGATGTTGATGATCTTCTTCTGAATTAGAGGCGATTAGACAATCATCCAGATATGGGAATACGAAATTCAATCCATGGAACACTTCGTTGATGAATCTCTGAAAAGTGCTCGGAGCATTTCGAAGTCCAAAGGGCATATAATTAAATTCGAACATGCCGAAAGGTGTGGTTACAGCGGTCTTTTGTTTGTCTTCTTCTGCCACAGGAATCTGGAAGTAAGCCTTTAACAAATCAATTTTTGAAAATATTTGTTTCTTATTAAGGATGTGCTGAAAATCAACGATTCTAGGTATCGGGTATCTATCTGGTATCGTTTGAGAGTTCAGTCTTCTAAAATCGCCACATGGCCGCATTGAACCATCCTTCTTGGGTGCCAAGTGAAGTGGGCTTGACCACTGAGACTTGGAAGGTCGTATTAATCCATGGTTCAGCATGAACTGAAACTCTTCTTTGGCTATGGCTAATTTTTTTGTATCAAGTGGTCGAGGACGACTATGAACAGGTTGACCGGTTGTAATGATTTGATGTTTGACGTCATGTTTCACTCCTATAGGCAGTAAATTTGGTTTTGTTAAATTTGGGTAAGAGTTAAGTAATTCAGAAAATTTGTGGGATTTAGAGACTGTGCTGATTGAATTGTTAGTGTTAACTGATATAATGTTACCACTTACTCCTAATTTAGTTTTTCCATCTATTAATTGTTTATTTTTTAAATCAACTAGTAAGTCGAAATGATGCAAAAAATCAGCACCTAATATACCTCTATTTACTTTGGCGATGATAAATGGCCATCTGAAATCACGACGAAGTCCCAAGTTGATATTTAAAACATGAACACCAAACGTGGGGATCTCCGTACCGTTAGCGGCATATAATTTGAAATCAGACATTTTAATTATTTTGCTTTTTGCTTGTGGAGGTATAATAGAAACATCTGCTCCACTATCTACTAAAAATTGAATTCTTGAATTTTTATCAGTTAGAAATAAACGAAACTTACGGCTTCCTATAGGGTGTTCTGCAGCGGAATGCGCCGCTACTTCTGCTGCAGTTTCTCGTTTCCCTCTTGATTCCATTGACAAGGTTGCTGGCACTTTTCGGGTAGACATCTTTCCCCAAAACGGTAGTGGTAAAAACAATATTTTCCATTGGGGTCAAAGCGCCCACGGTTACGGCTACGGCTACGGCTTCGGTTTCTACATCGCCTGTCATTTGAACGATCTCTTCGATTTCTAGAATGACTTAGAGACGAAATACGAGCATCCATCGCTTCAATTTTGGCCACAAGTACCTTCATCATTTCATCTACTCCACTGGTTGAGCAATGTTCGGAACTAGGTTTACTATTGGACATTGCATAAACTTCACGACGAGGATTCATGTCAACTATTTTATCTGCCATAACAGCTAGCTTTTCGAGATTTTCATCGGAAACTAAGAGAATATTTCTAATGGACTCGGTAAGTTTATCTAACCATAGTGTACGGAGCACCTTAGAAGATATGTTCGTACCTGCCAATGAAGTCATTTTTCTTAATAATTGACTCGGTCTTAGGTCCCCAAGTTCTATACCAGCAACTAGCCGTTTAATTTGAGAGTCCTCACTTTCTTTGTAAAGGCTTAAAAGTCTTACCTTAGCTAATGAATATTTTGAATCACTTTCAGAATCTAAAATATCAATTATATCAGCTACAAATTTTCTATCTAATTGAGATACTAAATAATCAAATTTCGTACCTTCAGTTTTTACGCCACTTAATTTAAATTGGGTTTCTACTTGCCTAAACCAGACATCTGGTCGTTCAATCCAGAACGGTGGTATTTTTAATGAGATCTTACTGGCTTCTATTTGTTGCTGAGCTCCGGCTTCGTCCGAGGCTTTTAATTCGTCTTCTTTAGTCATTATAGTTATTAATATAATGTCTTTCAAAAATAAGTTAAGTTTTACAACCTTAACAACCGCACACAACTAACTTTATAACTCGCGAAAAAAAAAAAATAGATCACGTCGTTGGTCACCAATATTACTAATTAATCTTCTAGATTCAAAACTGTTATTTAAAAAGTTTATTACTAATTTGTTCAATCAATTTATATTTTTTTACACAGAGCACATGGACAAACACACTGTATAAGGTTATCTCCTTTTTTTTACATATGTTATTTTTATTATTAATTTTATCGATCAGTGATCGAATTCCGTAATTGTTTATTTATCGATTGTCCTCTACAGTATTTTGGAAACGTCTGTTTTCTAAATCTATCTATATATAATATATCATCTGTTTTTTAAATTAATGATTTCTTCTTGCGAGAAAAATTGTATTAATAAGGTGTTGTTTCGAATTTTATTAGTTCCATTTTCTATAACTAGTTTGGTGGCGAAGTTGTGATAATCTCCCATGGCGGGTCACTCACAAAACGACTGGTGCATTACAAATGTAAGTATAAAAAAAAAAATTCTTATCATTATGACATTAAAAAGAATTATTACAATGGGTAACATCGAGTTTTATATTATCACAAAACAATTATTTTTTTAATTTTTCAAAACAAAGACTAAACTATTTTTTCTGTTATATAAGGAGCCTGTTTATTTTTTTAAATTAAAAAAAAATTCCTGTCTAATAGCGCAAGAGATTTGCTACAATTCTGAAAAGATTACAGAAGGTAGAAGGAGTCCTCAGTCTTTTGGTTGCTAATTCACAAGGTGAGATTATACTCTTAAATAATAAAGACAAATATAACAGTTTATTTTTGATTCATCTTTTAAATAAATGAAGTGGATCCATAGGCGTTGATGACTTAAGAGTAACTTTACTTAATGTCACAATTAAATAGTTTAATAATTTTATACGAAATATAACACTGGTAAGAGCTATTGGTGCATCACATCTAACTACACACTAAGAAGTTTTTGAGATTGCAAATATTAAAAAGTTAATGAAAAAATATTTTAGGAAGTGTTAAACGTGTTCTGGGACAATAAGAAGAGGAAATGAAAATTATATAATGTTGGAAGCCTACATTTTTGGGCATGAATTATTCTTGTTCTGGAGTATTGTATCTATATCAGTTTATTCATGGAATAGAATCAAATTAAAAAATAAATGTTATCGAAGAGGTTATCTTCATCAGTTACGGTTCAAGAATTGTCTTCAAGAACTATAAATGATAGGACAAACATTTATGACCAATGGTTAATTTAATATTCGATCTAATCGACAAGAATCGATTGTGCCAAGGTCTGACGAAATCTGAGGATGTCCATGAATGACCAGGGTTTATTCAAATGTAATAACCCCAACTAACAAACTAATTGCTCTGCTCAACAGTCCTTGCAGGACCTAGGCCACCCTGACGAGCCTCCTCCACACCTCTCGGTCCGTCGCCTTCTCTCTCCACCATCTCACTTCCATATTTTTCAGACCTTGCTCTACGTCATCGATCCACCGTAGACGTGCTCTTCCTCGTTTCTTTGTAATAACCTTAGGCTTATCAAATTCCAAACCAAGTCGACAATTAAATAAACTGAATAAAGTTGATTGCAGGTGAAGTATGGTACACAACGATGGACAATGAACTGACAGCGCTTCGCTACATTACCTTGTGGAAACCGTTCTGTATGAGGACTATGTCCCTCTTCCGCGACCTAGATACCACCGATGAAGTCATATCTATTGTGATTACTACGAAGAAACACGATTTGCTGATTATACCAGGTATGTTGACTCGATTGATCATGGCAAAATCGAAAATCTACCAATAATTCTTACATGATTACCCATTCATATTATTTTCCATTAGTATTGTACTTTTCGCTAACTATTTTGGAGGTACTTGTGTATTAGCCGGTCTGCATTAAACCTACCAACTAATCTCGTGTAATCTCTTTTTATCACTCGTCTCATTTGAGTTAATTGTGAGTGCGTTATTAATTTTTTTTAGTGTTATTATCTTGTGATTGATTTTGTGAAGTTAATTTTATTTATTTTCTATTTAAAATGAAGAGAATAACACTATAGGAATAGCCGTATTTAAAAGAAGAAGCTGTGAAATACTTCCAGAAGTTCGGAATAATTCCAAAGACGAAAAAGGTCATCAAATGGGTTTTGACAAAGATAAAAATAGAGAAGATTTCGTCAAAAGCGAAGGAAAAACATTTATATCAGAAGAGGAACATGAGTAGAGTGCTCTAGAATTAGCATTTTATTACAGTCGAACCTGGACAAGTGGAATCTCTTGGTGACAGGATTTCAATTTCCACTTAAACAAGGTTTCACTTATCCAGGTCATTAAGGTTGAATGTACCACTAAAGGAGGTTCTCAAACAACTTGCAATTTATTACCTGTGTATGTAGTACACATATAAAAAACCATACATGCATAAAATATTGAAACAATCATTATAATTATTACATAATTTTGTAATTAGAAAATAAAACAATTCGAATTACACGTGAATGTACAATTGTACTAATGAATGTAATGACTAATTTTTTTCTTCACTTCACTTTGGCACTTAAATATACTTTTTTCTATCAAAGATTTCATCATCAGCTCCTTTATTCATTTCAAAAACCGCCTGCAACTTCTCAATACAATTTAGTGCATCGTTTTTGGTGATTGGAAGCCTCTTCGAATCTTCTGCATTTTCTTGATATTATTCTTCTTGGTCGGGATTGTCCAAATTTTCATTGTCACCTAGCGTTTTTGATTTTTCCAGAATTGTTCAAGGTACAAAACAAACCCATCTATCCTTTCTGTTTTCTTAGTACTAATGTAAATTCCACTTATAGAGGTGGAAACATTCCAGTTAAAGAGTTTATTTAAGATAAAAATGATGGGACAGCAAGTTTTGTACCACTTATAGAGGTATTCCACTTATGCAGGTAACCACTTATCCAAGTTCGAATGTATTACATTTTGTATATTTCAATTTCCATTAATATACTCAAGTACATTTTGGAATTGAGTTTTCACTTAACTATTCCATATATATTATTAATAGTTTTTTTTGCTATTGAAACATAACTTTTGTCTCTATAATCTATAATAGACACTCCCCATCCCTAACTGAAAGAAATATTATCGTCGCGTTCAGGTAAGAGTGTTGTAATGAATGGACCATAGCAGTTAGTTTAAGACAATTTGTAACAAAAAAAAAAATATTGGTTTCTGAGTGGTATTCAATGGCGGAATTTATTTTCTTCTCATTTCTACCCAAACCATTACATCCACTTAGGGATATTTACAAAATGCAACAAAACCATATAAGAAAACATCCTGCATTAGTTATTTAGACGGGACCTATGTATACTCTACCATGACGACGTCAAACTTCATGTTTCACGACAGACAGTGAAGAAACTAAACGAGCTTGGTTACCACGACCTCCCACACCCACCTTGTTCGTCAGACTTATCCCAACAGATTTCCACCTGTTCAGAAATTCGGATGGACTCCCTTAAAGGAAACATTTTTGAAATTGATAATCAATTAAAAAACGTATTTTCAGACTTCATTTCATTACAAAACCCTGATTTGTTTTGGTTTGGGATTAAACCTTTGAACAAATGTATAAAAAATGAGGATACATATTTTGAATAAAAACTTTTATTAATATTTCCGTTTGAAATCGGACATTTTAAATAAATTATGTTTTATTATCTCTAAGAAAAGACAAACAGCTTTGCAAGAGAGCCCTCTTCTGTGTTGAATATTTAATTCGCAGCGCATACTGATTAGCCAGGACACTAGACAATATTAAAAACTTGTCCCGACATATTGTATTTCGTATGGAATGGAAAAGCAGAATGCAAGTATTTTTTTTTCCCCTTTTATTTGAGTTATTTTATCAAGCTTAGTTTAATATAGATGATTATATAAAACTGCGCAAGAGCCTAGATAAATGGTTTCCGCCATTCTTTGTAATTAATTCTCGTCAAAACCTGGTTTCTAAAAAAAATACTTGTTGTTTGATGTTTTTCCCCCTTCCGAGCTAAAGAATTTTGTTTAAATACTTCTTCCACCGAAGTCCAACCTGAACTTTTCTTGTCAGTTAGGAATATATTTTACATAGATGCTTGAGTATCCAACATTTCGGTCTTACTGGCTTGCGGTACATGGAACTTCACGTTAGCTTAATTCAAAGTGTTCATCCATTCATAACCATTACTGATTTGGAAATTCTGTACGTGTGAGAATTTAAAACTCTAGGTTGGATTCAACATTTCATATTATTTAAGGCTATTTAAATACAATAGTTAAAATTATTTAGTTCTGTAACTTGTATATTTATATCTATCAAGTACATTTAAAAAAATTTAACTCCCGGAGATGCTTTATAAACCCCGTGAATCCCTACCTCCTATATATTTTCTCATTTTCCAATCCTATCTCTCTAACAGGTCAGTCAGAGTAAGTCATAATTGTGTCTACTCGTCCCTCTTTCCTCATTCCTCATCATGTGTTTCTTAAGGGAGTATCCTCGGCCCAATCCTTTACACAGTTTATACAGCTGACATCCCAACTCATCCTTACCACGCATGCGGATGACACATGTCTATTATCAGTCAACACTGATCCAGTTATAGCATCCCGTACTCTTGATAATCCCAATCCCATATAACTGACCTTGAAAAATAGTTTCAAAACTGGAGGATTAAAATAAATTCCTACAAATCCCATCAAATCACCTTTACCCTCCGTCGTAAACCAACGACTTCGTGTCCTCCTGTATCGTTTAATAACATCCCAGTGATTCCTGTAGAACAGGTCCGGTACATAGGACTACACCTTGACAAAAGATTAACTTGAAATCCTCATTTCAATGACAAGAAATAGCTCACCCTTTCAGGCTACTTCAACATTTACTATACAAACGCTCTAAGCTCTAAATTAATTACAAAAGACTCATATACATGACAATCATTAGACACATCTGGGCTTACGGAGTAGAGCTTTGGGGCTCCATTAAATCATCGAATTCCTCTCGTATTCGATCCTTACAATCCAAAATCCTTCGTAAAATCCTCAATACTCCTACTTTGTTCCGAACAAAGTAATCCATGATAACCGTAATGTCCCATTTGATGCTGATTTTCCCTGAATCCGATATCAATATTTTCATGACAAACTTTATTCCCACTCAAACCCACTTGTTTGATGTACCATTTACCCTATTTACTTGTTGTATAAGTATAATACCGTTGTACATTTCATTGAATAAAAAAAAAAATGAATTAATATTTTTCAGATGAAGAATTCCTTCTTATGGCCCTTCAAAAAATTGGCCCCGGTAAAAAATTAAATCCGGAAATTGCTGATGGTGTGGTAGATGCACAAGTGGAAACATGATTTCCGCTTGGAATTGATAATGAAATTATTTTGGTACAAAATTGACTTAATTTTTCTTATGTGTTAGATATAAGTTATGCGTAAGTATATATTTTAATAACAGTTATAAATAAATTGAATAATAAGAATCTAACATAGTTTTAAAGACTTACAACTGGGCTAGGGAGCACAATATGTAGGTTATTATGTTGCTGAATTCTCTTAACAGCTCTAAATTCGATTGTATTGGTATCCGGAGACCCTAATTCGGCTCATCTACCCTCTATAAAATACGTACCATTAATTGGGGGGGGGATAATGGTGGCTGTGCGTGACCAACCAAAGAAAAGTCAGCTTCCAGCATAACCGTTGGCCATGAACAGTGCGGTCCCAACCACGTTGTACTGAGCCCAAAAACTTCCATGGGTTGTAGTGGTACAGTTTGCTTTTAAAAATTAAAAATATACAAATAGGCCGTATTTCGGTTCAGTTAGCTGATCACAACTTCAAAGCGAATTAATTATTCAATTGTATTGATTAATTTATAGAATGCAATGTTGGACGATTGGAAATTGATTGGAAAAATTGGTCTTTTTGTGTCTCAATAAAAGGAGCAAGTTATGATTAAAAGTTATTTTATGATTGGTAAAGAAAAATGATCATTCAGGAGAAGGTTTCAGTTCCGGAATATCTTTATATAATCATATCAATGACAAAAATAAAACCTAAAATATTGAATAGTAAGAGCTGTTGTATAAATTCCACCTGGTCCTCGCTTAGCTCACCACACTTAAATATAACAAAATATTTTTCCTGCAACCATTGAGTAATGCTATCTATTACTCAACTAAAACTGGTATGGAAGTCCCACTTTTCCCCTCTAGTGAGGGAAAACCACTTTCCCTCACTAGTGGGGGAAAGTAACAGACACCTAGATCGAATTTGACAATCAGCACTCTGTTATTTTAAATGTTAAATGGCGGTATTATAATATTATTCATTTTATATTTCTAAAATGCTAAAATATATAATTTTAGAACTATTTTATATTTAATGGAAGATAGATTTTATTTATTTTAAAGCGATTTTATAGAAATATTTAATATAACCTTAAATGTATTAGAACCTTCACACATCAGAAATTTGGAGATCTAGCATTAAAACAGTGATCAGACCACAAACAAAATAAAAAATGGAAATAGATAGTGGCGAATTCATAGAATTTACTCCTCCATTCATAAAAGAACAGGCTCAACAGGCAATAAATCAACTTTTACCAAAAACATCCGAAGTCAGATGTGAAGAGAAATATAAATATGCATCAAGATCTAATAATATACGTTTATTTTATTTTTGTATGTGTTATCAGAATATTATTTTCTAAATAATAATAAATAAACGTTTCAATGGGTAAACCGTCCTAGAGATATAATTTGCATGGTTAGTAATAGAAAATTGTAAGAGATAGCGCATGTGTAGTTTTGACAAATCTAAAGTTTCACCTTTAATTTCTTAATTTTTAAATGGTTGCAAGAAAAATGTAATATTTAACATGTTAGAAAAGTGCTTATAACACCCTCGTTTAATTACCGTAAAACTCACTCGGGTGTAATAAAGTGGCACTTTCCTCACTTGTCAAATAAATAGCTATTAACAATCTTACGGCTAAAAACTGTGATTACGTTAAGTTTTTTTTATTTTACGGTAAATTTTATTCAATTTAGAGGCTGTAATTCTAAAACAATGTTCGATCGGCTTTCCATTTATGAATACTTAATAAATTAAATAAAGCAATAAGATGATATTTCATCTAATGTATTATAATATAATTTGTGATATTTTTACAATATTAAACTTTTAGTTTCTTTACTGTACAAACTTACCGACTTATAAGCATTAAGATTATATTTTATTTAATTATAAATAATGCTAAGACATTAGTGGAAAAATTCCAGAAAAATAGTGTTTGGTCTCTAAACTAAACAAGGGGGAAAATACCAATAAATATTCGAAAAAAAATCAAGTTGTGTTTTATTAAGTTTGGTCTATGTGTTGTGAATTTTATATTTATTAGCTATTTTTATCTAATCTTTTCCAACTGAGGTCTCTGGTTGCCTTCCTTATTAATCAGTAGTTGCTTTTGGGCCTTGGAGGAGGTGGGATGTATCCTCTGTTTAATCTTACTGCATAAAAGCTGCATTTTGACCCTTATGCATACCCTTTCTGTACTAAAGATGCCTTAACACGTTGACTGCAACGGCAACTTTCAGAACTCTGGCCTAAAATGACAATTTGATTTAATCACATAATATTAAAAACTCTAATTGTAGTGCATCGAGTTTAATCGTAGCTGCACAAAAATGACTGGTAAACACAGGACGAGATAATTCGTATTTGGCGTCCTAGAAAAGAACGCAATCTACGAGTTGTCTCGTAGTTGGCAGTCAACGTGTCAATGGGGGAAATATTGGCAGGTATTTTGTTTCCTGTTTTAGTTCAGAGACTTGAGGCTTCGTTGGAATTTTCCTACTAATATCTTAGCACGTATTTATGTCTCTTTTGAGCTTTTGATGTTAAATATTTTTATAAATAATTATATTTGCTATTATACTGGTATTTAAATGTCCGTGAGATCACTGTGATGTCGCCAATATCAGACCCGTTAACTCAGTTTAAAGAAAATATTTCCATGAACTATTTTTTAAGTAATTCCGTTGAACCAGACGGGATATGAGACAAGGAGGTTTGAGGAGAACGTCCTATTACACTTGTTAGAAGCGTGGCATACCTTGATGGCGTGATTCCCCGAGGACCGGTATGCAGCGGGCGGCCTAGTCAAGGCTTGTCGGCGATAAACAACTCAGGAGAGTGCGATAAAACGCCCGGATATTTGTGTAAATCGAGGGAGAGGAGATGACGTTTCATTTGGCCTGCTCCGTGTCAGGCGTTCATAACGCGAAGTAATAGCTCCCTCGGAAGGAATGGCTACCTCGCCCTCAGCCTATTAGAAATGGTTTGTTTATTTTCACTTATCTGATTTACACGATATTGGCATTGTGTGGGAAGGCTCTTTTCCGAAGGTAAAAGGGAGGATCAATCAGGAAACAAAAAAAGAGAAAAAGGCCAATGAAATATCCAAGCAACTTCAAGCAGCACATGGAAATCCTTTGTTCAAAAAAAAAAAAAAAAAAATAGAAAAAAGAGACCTTCGTGACTACAATCCCTGAAGGATCTTGGATTCATTACAATTACAAGGTAGAGAATGTACTATAAATTTAGAGCTGCTCGCGCATTATCCTCATATAGTGAAGAGGGTCTGTAGGACCCACAGGGTCCATCCCCAGCTATTAACAGATTAAAAAAATTATCTGGTACAGCCGGATTTGAACCCGAGACTTCGGCATATTCAGTTCAACCGAGCTACTCCGCTTCTCGGATAAAAATATAGGATTTGTCAATATTCCCCTCAACACTAAATTCCGCATTTTAGAATTAGGTAGGCATTAACACAACAGGCCAATGCATTAGTAACTAAAGAAGCTTACGAGTACAGTATTCTTCAATACAGTCCTCACTTATAAACCTGCTACTCTACAGTATTACTACTCTACATTTCAAATACTAAACAAAAATGTAAATTAAATAAGAAAAGTTAAGACATTGAGACACAGAACGGCAGAAGAGGAAGATAAATAAATTGAAGCAGAAGACATTCGTGGAAACGTTCCTACCAAAAAGCATTAATACTAACCCAGTGATGAGTCCTGACATCCACCAGCAGCTTCCGCCAATCGTCGCGGTTCTGAGCAGCTGCCATCCAGTTGCGCACACCTAGTATGTTCCCTGCATCAGCCGCCACTCCGTCACTGCACCTAAGCCTAGGTCTTCCTCGTGTTCTTGTCCTGTATAGAGGCTCTGTCAGTAGCTTCCTGGGCAAATCTTTCTCACTCATGCGTGCCACATGCCCTGCCCACCGCAATCGCCCAGTTTTATGAGCTGGACAATATTCGGTCCTTTGAATGCGTCATAAAGCTCCTGGTTCTTGCGTCTCCTCCAGTTTCCATCCACCAGCACTCCTCCAAACATCCTGCGAAGGATTTTCCGCTCAAACAGGAGGAGTTCTTGTTCGCAGACCTTGGTTGTTGCCGAGCCATACATCAGTACAGGACAAATTACGGTCTTGTACAGATGCAACTTAGTTTGCCGAGAGAGTATGCGACGACCAAGCTGTTTCCTCAGACCAAAGTAACACCGGTTGGTAGAGATAATTCTTCTTCTTATTTCGACATCTACTTGGTTACTCCCGTTGAGACCAAATATATAAAATCGGAGACCTGTTCTAACATGTACTCCCCAAAGGCCACCATCTCACCCCGCCTGGGTGTTTCTTCTGTCACCAAGTACTTGGTCTTTGCCTGGTTCACGTCGAACCCAAGTCTCCTCGCAGGACCCACCAGCGCAGGAATGCTTCCCTGACAGCCTGTAGTGAGCAAACGATGATGATGCTAAAATTTGAACATTCCTGTTAAAGATTGTCCATCCAACGTGCACGACAGAATCCCTCACAGCCTTCTTCAGGGCAATATTGAAAAGAAGGCAAGCGAGGGCATCGCCCTGCCGTAGCCCCTTAGTCGCAAGGAATTCTCTAGACAGATCTCCACCGACGCACACCGAGCTCATTCATCGTCACCCTCACCAGGCGTATGAGCTTCCGTGGGGTTCGGAGTTCCTCTATAGCTCGGTAAAGCTCTTCTCGGTCGATGCTGTCATATACTGCCTTGAAATCGATGAAGAGATGGTGCCTCTTCAGCTTATATTCATGTCCTCTCTCTAGTATGGTTCTGAAGATCTGGTCGGTAGTTGATTTCCCGCATCGAAATACACATTGGTAGGGGCCAATTGCCCTCTCCGCATAGAGAAGCAGGCGAGCAAACAGGAGGTTCGAGAAGACCTTGTATCCGGAAGTCGACAAGGATATGCCTCTGTAGTTACCGCATACCAAACAGTCACCCTTCTTGTGGATAGGGCAGATAATCGAACTCCTACACTCAGAGGGCATCATTTCATCCGTCCAAAAGATGCAAGAAGATCCTGAAGTACCTTCGCCGCTTCACCATTTCCGTATTTCAACAGTTCCGCAAGGAGTCCATCATTCCTGGGAGCCTTGTGGTTCTTGTTGCTGAGGGCTTCCTCACTCTCGTCTTCGCTAGGCAGTTTGAACCCTATCTCAATGTCTTCTTAACCGGCCAGTAGCTGGTCTGCATTCTCGATGTTGGCGTTCGGATGAGAGTCCGTCAGGAGATCTTCGAAGTGATTCCTCCATTCCACTAGGACTTCTGATTTATCGGTGAGGAGATTGCTTTATTTGTGCAGGCAATAGGCCTGAACACTGAAAAAAGGCTTCCTGATTTTTTGACCCGGCGGAAAAACTCCCTCAATTCCTTGCTTCCATGAAGCTCTTCTATTTTCTTCAGCTCTTCACGTCTCTTTTTTCTGTGGTGGAGTCTCTTTTCTTCCTCGCGTAGTCTTCTGTACTCCTCAATACTACTCCTCGTGCCCCTCTATGTCATGGCTCGGTAGGCTATGTTTTTCTGGCGAGTCGCATCCTTGCAGTCGTTGTCAAACCACGGGGAGCGTGATTCTTTTGGAGTTGACCCCAGGGTCACAGCTGCAGTCTCACCTAAGGCCCTGCAACAGGCCTTCCATTGATCATCCACCGAATCACACCCAATGTTTCTCGATTTTAATGTCTGGTTAAGCTTAACAGATTACTGGTTCAATACGGCCGGGTCTTTGAACATCTCCAGGTTGAATCTTTTACCCATATGTCACCCGCTGTTCGGTCTAGGTCTCGAGATCTTGGCTATAAGGTGTGCGATTGAAAGGTCTGAGTCCACATTGGCTCCTCGATACACCCTCGCATTGAGGAGATTTGACTTGTGTCGCTTCCCGACCAATATTTAGTCGATTTGATTAACCACTGATCGATCCGGAGTGATACACGTACCTTTATGAATTTCTTTGTGTGGGAAGAGAGTACTGCCTATGACAAGGTCCCTATATGCTGCTAAACTCACAAGCCGAACCCCGTTATCGTTGCTAGCTTCATGGAGGCTGTGTTGCGGTGGGGCTGCCACCTTTATGCCTGTAGACATGCATCCCCATCCGGGGCGCCTTCCTAGGGGAGGTTGCCCTAGGGTGTATACTGTTAATGACTTTTGTCTGCAGTTTAGGGTTGAGTGTAGTTTGCTGTTGCAGTGTACTGTGTGTATGTGAGTGTACTGTACTGTTCCCCCAACCTGGAGGGCCAGATGGTGACTGCGGCACAGGGGCCGGGCGATGGGGCCGCCACCTCCCCACGCCAAACAAAGCATTAAGTCTCTATCTAAAATCTGGAAACAAAGATACCTGTCAATATTTCGTCTGTTCAGGCATCTTCCTATATTGATATGTATCTTTGTTTCCTGATTTTAGAAATTAAATTTATTCCTGCAGGAAATTTCCCTCTAATTACTAAACAAGTTTATTTTGAGCTTTTACTCGTCCATATAAATTAAACTAAACTACTAAAAATTGCAGCTCATCAGATACACGGTTCCCAGCTTTATATGTAAAATGCTACAATTTCAACAGATATGCACAATAATATAGATTATCGTCGAAATTCATATCCACTTACCTATCTCAGGGTTCACATTTAAAAAAAATTGATGCTTACAAGTGAAACAGAATTATTAAGCCTATATTTTTTCGAAGGAGGGGTTGGTAACAAGAAAGGACGTTACCGTCTGCCATCTTGTCACTATAATCGTCAAAATATTGATTTCGAACAATTTGATTGCATATCAATATATCATAAATTTATAGGGTTGAGATTTAATTATGCTGTTAATAAATGTGTGAAAAGACTACTTGCAAAACTGTAACTTTTCCCATTATAGAGGTTGAGGGACAAATTGACAAATCAAATTCAACATCTAAATTTTCAAGGGCTGGAACTATATTTTCTAGGCGAGAGTGCAAAAGGGACAAAATATTATCAGACCATATGATGTTGATTTCGAACCAGTTACTTAAAATATTTATTGATGGTTGGGTTGTGAACTCTCATCTATTTGTTCAATTATAGTTTTAATAAATAGTCAGCACTGATTACTACGGAAGACCTGGGTGGTTGGCCGGAAAGATCAATTCTTCCGGAGCATCTAGCCCTGAAGAAGGGTAACAAGTTGGGCCGAATCGTAGGCTTTCAGGAAAATAAATTTACATTTAAAAAAATTGTAATAAACTTAATTGGAAGAAGGTTGACCTCTAAAACATGCATAGACAGAATCAGGAACGAAACTATCAGGGAAGAATTTAATATACCAACAATGAGGGTGGCCATGGAAGAGAAAATGTTTAAATAGATTTGGAAAGGTATTTAGGATGAGCTATGATGGAGACGCACGAATGTTTATGGATGCAAGGCCACCAGTTCTATACCAAGTCTAAAGAAAGGCCACGGGCTAGTTGTAATTAATACATTTATACAGGTTGGGACAAGCGAGAGGAAAGGCATGAGGAGGAATCGAAAGAAGAGGCAATGAAAGAAGAGGTGGTAAAATTAAGATTGCCATTAAAATCCAATATATATACCTACACATGTCGACAATTCAAGGTTCTAGGTTCAGGATAAACTATAGAGTCTTCACAACAAAAATTTTAATTCTTAAGACATCAGTAAACGAACTAAAATGACTTACGAATCTGCTAACTCTATGGTACTAGAGTTGACGAGACGTCAATATAAATTGCCTCTTTGGCTATCGATATCAACAGTGTATCGATTTATCGCATTGAATCTTACTCCAAGCAATTATTTATGCTTAAATAAATAAAAGTTAAGGGTTTAATTAATAAATACTACAAAAATAACAAAAATGTTTTGCCTTATTACAATAATAAGAAAAATAGTAAGATCCTTTTCCACACAGATAATTTCGGAAGGGTGATAACAACTAACAAAAAGCAGATATACTCTGTTTACTGATATTAAGATGATGAAGCAGCTCATAAGCAGAAAATAATAAAATAAACTTCTCCTAATGGTACTAATGATAATTATAAGTACTTGAATGAATACAGTGGGCGCACCCTTAATCATGCAAGGCCATGCTCTTTATTAAATGCTGCATTCGGTAAAACTAGTCCCGGGCACTGACACACTCAACTGACGTCAACAATAGACCCAAAAGAAGCACCTCGAGTTCTGCACATGACCTCATGTTCTAGGTAGGTTGCTGCCAAAGAGACACGGCTAACGAGATTTTACCGCTACGGCAATGTTAGACAAATCTATTGAATATTTTAATTTCAGCTTCGAATTTAAGGGAGTGCCGTTGGGTTTTGAACCCTCCTTTCTGACATGCCAATAATCAAATCTGCTGATTAACTCAGATTTAACTAAATGTATGGATTTATTACGAAATAATAAATAAAACAGTGCTTTTTAAAAATGTAATATTGTTCATAAAATTGAATCTTGAACTACACGGACAAAATACTTTTGGGCATAGAACATAAATATAAAATTAATAAGACAAGAACTGACAAGAAGCTACAAACAATCATCACATCTTCTGGACTATAGATCTTCACTCGACTAATTTATAACAGTATTCATAGAACTATTTGGAAAAAGAGAGCCGATATTTGGGTTTCTGTAAAACACGTTAATGCAGGCTAAATAGAATCAACACTGTACAAAATTCTAAGAAAAATTGTTAATGCTCCTTGGTTTATTTTGAATCACACCAAACACAACGACAAAAAAATCCCCACTGTAAAATCATTTATTCACTACAAATATATCACATGCCAATCATCAACACAAAATCCACTTGTTCTCCCTCTTTTTTACTCTCGGTTACCCGGGGTTAATAGGAAATTAAAAAGACAATGGTCAAACTTGATGCAAAGGAAAGAGAAAAAAACAAACACGTGGATTTTCCTGGATGCGCTTTTGCGCAGGTGCAAATGAAAAATAAAAGAATAAATAAATTTAAAAAAAAATACAGAGTATCATAAACCAAAAGGGTGAAGGCAAGTAGCCCTCAAGCGACGGGACCACATTGGCTACGGTAGCGACACCGCAGGACACAGTATTACACGTCATCGTGAATTGATCTATTGACTCCTCAACTACCTGAGCCTTGAACGAGAAGGATAATATTGGCGGCGAGATGAAAGGATCGATACATCAGCGGAGCTGGCTCGCTATTAGCTCCCCAGGGAAAAAACACAGACCGTTCGGCCCTTCGGTTCTGCCAACAGCCGCTCGGTTCTGCCACCACTCGGGTCCGAAACAGAGCGCATCAATTATTAACAAAACAAAAATAAAAAAAGAGATAACATAATAAATGTTTATTTGCCAACGCCTCCGAATTAACAATACCTGTAATTCCACATTTCTCCATCTTAAAGCCACCTAGCAGAATCGGTTTTATTACAATATTAATTTTCTTTGGATAATTAGTAAAAAACTTTACCACTACAACCCATGAAGAGTTTTAGGCCCAGTACATATCACAGACTGTACTAATTCTAAGACAACGATAGAGCAGGAAAGTGATTTGGCCGAGATCACGTTCCATCGACAGGGTTTACCGACAGGACTATTCCGAGCTGTCAACAGATTAAAAAAAATATGTCACAGCCGGATTTGAACCCGGGATCTACGGCACGGCAACTCACTGAGCAACTCCGTACGATAAAGTAAAGTATAAAGTAATATGATTTTGCTGCTTATAAATTCTCTATCTAGTCAGTTTTTTCTTCTTTGTAATGAATTTAATTGCCTTTCAAATGATAAGGCATAAAATACTTTCAAATGCGAAGCTAATAAATTGTCTTATATTTTTTCTTTTCTTTTTTTAATCGAGGTTGAACAATATATTTGAAGTGCTTCAAAGGGAAGACTTTAGAAGGGTTTTGTTAAAATGTCTTTTGGCGCTATAGTGTGTAAAAAAACAAAAAAAGAATTATTTGAATTTAGCTAAGTGAGTCGTTCAAGAGATGACGTTGGTACAGATATACACCTACAGAGAGACTGACGGCCAAACATATAATTTTTGGACTCTGATTCGTACATATCCGCTGAAAAGTCCAAATCGTGAGGTTTCTTAAGAAATAAGTCTAAGTGATTACGAAACATTTAAAAAAACAACGTGTACCACCCAACTCATGGAGAGTCTTGGGCTCAGTACGTGGTAGAGACTATGTGGTAAAACATTTAAAAAAAAAATAAAGATATGACAGTGGTTTTCATCAATAGAAACATCTCATACTAAGTAGAATAGAGTAGAAAAGTAACATTATTAACTGGGACTAAGTCCCTTTAGAATAACAAACATGAAATGAAGAAGAAAATATATATCTGATAAGAAAACTACATAGTACAAATCATGAAGTAATTATAAAGTGCCAATTTTTAAAATAAAATAAAGAGTATGAATCATGACAAGATATTCAGTAATTAAAGAGAATGAATACATTAATAACAATAGTGCATGAGCTATAATGCAATCATTTCTTTACATAATGTGTATATTTAAAAAAACTATTAAAAAACAAAACCAATTATTCAATAATGATTAACTTAAGTAAATGACTAACCTGATTAGAAAGGATCTTTATGGAAAGCCAGGAGGTGTTGGAAAAGCAAGGATTTAAATGAGGGTAAGGAAGAAGCATGACGGATGATAGGAGGGATTGAGCTATATGCTTTAGTGGAATGGGCGAGAAAGGAACGTTCGAATGTTTTGGTTCTGTGGGAACGAGTATCATCATCATCATCATTACATGGCGCTATGGTCCATGAAGGACCTTGGCCTCCTCAACAATTTTCCTCCACCTTGACCGATCTCTCGCTGCTCTTCTCCATGTTCTTACCCCCAGGCACTTAAGGTCTGCTTCCACATCGTCCAGCCATCGCATTCTAGGCCTTCCTCTTCCTCTTTCTCCGTCTGGACGTCCCTCCAGAATCAGCTTTGGGAGCCTTTTTTTGTCCATTCTGTGAACGTGCCCCAACCATCTCAATCTTGCTTTTTTAATACAAGAAACTATGTCAGGTTCTCCATATAGGTCCTTAAGTTCTTGATTCCTTTTAATGCGGAAACAATTTCCTTCCTTGGTTGGGCCATACACTCTTCTAAGAATCTTTCTCTCCCATGCATTCAATAATCTCTCATGCTGTTTGGTCCACGCCTCCCCACCATAGGCAACGACAGGACGAAGTATCGTCTTATATACCCTTATTTTGAGACTACGGGGTCTCTATTTTGGAACACGTTTCTGAGGGACCAATAGCATCTGTTACCGTTTTCAATCCTTGCCTTTATTTCATGTTCCAGTCTTTTGTCTTCTGTAATAATGGTGCCAAGATATTTGAATGTCTTAACATTTTCAAATCTGCACCCTCTTCCTTGGAGATATCCACTGGACGGCCGTTTCCTGGATGAGAGCATGTATTTTGTTTTATCCATATTTATAATGAGCCCTGCCTTCCTAGCTGCCTCTTCACATTCCCATAATGCTTCCAAGAGCACGTTTTCATTTCTTCCTGTGATAACCACATCATCAGCATATGCGAGGTGTTGGTTATCAAATCATGCTCTTATAAATACAACCCTCTCTTCTTGCTTTCGTTGTTATTATTATTTTATGCAGCACCAAATTAAACAACACTGGAGATATAGGGTCTCCTTGTTTAACTCCTTTTTTAATAGGGATGTCTCTGGACATTTCTCCCTGGACCTTAACCACACCACTACTATTCTGCAGTGTCATTCTTATCAATCTGATAAGTTTTTTAGGGCACCCAAGAAACATCAAGTTTTCGTAGAGCTCATTTCTTTCTATGCTATCATAGGCCTGTTTGTAATCAATGAAGAGGTGGTGAAGTTCTACGTTCCATTCGTTACATTTCTCAAGCATATTCCTGATGGTAAATATGTGGTCAACAGTAGATCTTCCAGGGCGGAACCCACATTGATAGTCGCCCAAAACTGCTTCTGCTGTTATCATTAATCTTCCCAAGATTAGTATTGATAACACTTTGTAGATTGAACAAAGCAGTGTTATCCCTCTATAATTTTGGCATTCTAATTTATCTCCCTTCTTGTGTATCGGCACAATGGGGGAACGAGTATAGAGACCGGAATCTTGTTTTATGGCGGTGGATTGAGGATTTGAATTGGAGAAGACTGTAGATATATGAATGGTGTTGAGATGGATTGGTATAAGAAAGCACCGAGGAAATATTGTCTATAAGCTACTTTAACTCATTGTAAAGGTGGGACACGCGAGACCGCCTTGGGGTACCAAAGAAAAATCTTAGGGATCTCGGGATTAAACAAAAATATTTAAAAATAATTACCATAAAAATAACAATTAATACAAATAAATTATAAATAATATATTGACTTATGTCAACAAGATCCTAATTAAAATAATAATGAGCAATGTTCCCCGTGTATACATCCCAAAAATTGCGTGAACACGGGGATTAAGGATCGGTGAAGAGACGGATTTGTCTGACTTGGATACGACCCCTGGGTGCTTAGAGCACTGCAGCTCAGTGGCTTAGAGTACTGCTACAGAAAGCATACGACCCGGGTTCGAATCCCGGCCAGGGCAAATCTTCTCTCTCCAAAACAAAAATATTTATAAATAATTACCATAAAAATACCAATTAATAAAAATAAAAAACAATATTAGTGTTCACCGATATTTGATATTTACCGTTTTGATTTACAGGCTTAGATGTTAACTTTGTAAAGGCATAATTCTTTACTTCAATGGTTCTCCTAGTTAATCAGATAGCCTAACAGACAGGATTTCCAACGAGATGCGGATACTTAAATGCTACCTACGACGACGGGTCTTGCGTAGTTGACATATTACTATAATCGGTAAAACGGCGGAGCTGTCAGTTACGCGGTTACCGTAATTACGGCAACATTATAGCGGTAAGGACGGTTGAGAAATGCAGAGCGGATGAGAATTAGAAGAAAATAATGGGCGAGTACAGAGCATTAGCCTCCCAGCCGGCAGGTGATTGATGGGCTCGAGACCCTCTGGCCGCCTCAAGCCCGGCTCTCCAACCGCTTCTCCTTACATATTCATACTCGAGCAGGTGAGCATATTACCGGCTCTACGCTAATCGATCATAATTCAATAATAACATACCCGCTCTTCCCGATGATAAGGGCTTATAAGGAAGTGTGAATTAACGACCACTTGCATCCCAACTACACAGCCCAGTTGTGAAAACTTAAATTTTCACATTTTACTGTAATCCATAGTTGTTGCCAATGGATAGTTGGATTGGGTTGATGACCTGGGGATATTGTGTATAATCCTTCTTACCTCCTAAGATATGAAATATCTTCCGTGTTGTCAGCAATGTAACTTCCCTGAGCTCCCCTCTTCCTTTGAATGCATTAATGCTAGCATTAACACTAGGGTAGTAGAGAAGGGAGGAGATGTAGTAGACAGTTTATATGATGTAAGACAGTAGCAATCAAAATGTATGGTTTGTTCAAAGAGTCTCCTCCTTCCAACATGTATCGATAACGAGGTCATCAAAAATGATTACTAAGCAGCTGATTTTTTTTTACTTATTCTTTTTTGATTTATTTTATCCTTGCTACCTCTGTTAGCTACCACAATCGAGAATTTTCGCACAGGAAATTGTTGGGCGTCTCATCGAAACGAAGCTATTCAGCTTGATAGTAATCAAGTGCAAAAATGGACCATGGATCCTGGACTATAATGCAGCATCGTCCAAGTTTCTGCTGCATATGGTAATATGCTTTCAATGATGGACTTGTAAATGAGCTACTTGGTACCTTTAATCAGATAACTGCTTCAAATGACCGAGTTCAGGATACCAACAGCTTTGCCAGATGTATTGATCTCTTTTTCAGACTTTTCTTCTTTTTTTCCCCATTAAAGTGCCGAAATATTTAAAGTTTCCACATTTGTATTATATTTCAATTATAACGATTATTTATTATGAAAAAGAGGTTCACCTTATCATAAAAGATTATGTACTTAGGTTTGTTGAAGCCTTACAAATCTCAAACTCGGCCTAGTTTATCGTCTCATAATCCTCTTCTTTAACTCAGCTGTGATGGTTAAGTGGAAATATTGGAATATTATATATAACCTTGGAGACCTCAGTATACGCCTCACGCTAGGCATTCACCGAGTAAACAATTGAGTTGATAACCTACAAAGTTTTGTCAACAAAAAAGGTTTATAACCTAGGAAGTTAAGGCATTGCTTCTTTTTAGTCTGCATTGTATACTTCCTCTACATTCCCTTCTATTTAATACAGTACTCTTTCCTTTAATCTTCATACACTCCCTCTAAAACGCCGTAATGTAGACAATGTAGGAGAAAGTCCTCAGTCATTAGTGCACAATTGATAAACTAGATTAGTTAGTTGAGTTGCTGGGTAGCTCTGAGTTACCGCGCTGAACGTACCGAGATCAAATCCGGCTGTGGGTGATAATTTATTTAATCTGATAACAGACGGAGATGGATCCCGTGGGATCTGGAGACCCTCCAGAGGCTCAACCATCCTCTATAAAGTGAGGGGGGACGAAGCGGTTGAGCATTATCATGGACAAATCAACTACCTGGATAATCATTGTCATAGAAAAAGTAAAGACTCGAACTGGCCCTTCGTGAGTTGTAGTTGTACAGGATTTAGTTAGTTGATCTTTGTATAAGCCAGGTGAATTCCATTTCATTTAACAATTAAGGCATATTTCATCTTGCACCGATTGTCAACTGCTGAGGTTTCAATTGTAATGAGATTAGTATTAGTATTCAAATATATGATTTAGAAGATTTTTTATCTTGAGATATAAGACAAAATTTGACGGCACAATATCAAGAATATAGAATAAATTCAGGCCCTGATGTTCAAATGAGATATGAAATATTATATAGTGGTGCATAGTAGTCATCCCTATTTATTCTTATTTAAAATTATAACTCCTTGACTACACCATTTTTATGTGCCTACGATATAAAGGAAATAATAATATCATAACTTGGCCACTCCCCTGGTTCACAGGCTAGATTGGAGAGAAGCTGAACCAGGTAGCTCCTAGCCCTTGGCTATGTTGTTAATTAACAGTTTCCATTAATAAAGCCATTTCCCCAGCTGTTCGCTCTCTCTCTATCTCTCTCTCTCTCTCTCTCTCTCACACACACACACACTCTGTCTCTCTCAAAAAGTCTGCACCATTTTACTCATCGGGATCCCTGAATCATTCCCTTCAAGGTCCATTAGCTTCCCTGAAATCGTTAAAGATTTTAAATTTCACACATTTTTATTTTTTAAATTATATAAATCTTGGTTAACTTAGATTTTTTTTTGTTCTTTTTAATGTCCCACAAATTTAAATGTTTTTTACGATTTATACAGCCTAATCTGCGTTCTATATTTAGTTTTACAATAATTTTAATTCTATATTTAAAATTTACAGAAAGAAATCTAAAAAGAAAGAAACTAGTGTGAGGACAGTCGGTAGTTGAAGTACTAACATTTAATACTGATAAAAGCTTTTGTACTCGTATTCTCTTTACACCTCCATCCTCCACACAACTTATTTTCTTCTTCTTTGAAAACATTCCACGACTAAAATGATTCTTAAATCCGGCCCGATTCAAATCTTTCATATTATCGTAATATTGCACACCTTCTCTATAGCAATTGTTATGGCTTAGATCGTTAAATACAATAATTTAATTTTAGAATGAATAAACTGGAATATAAGCTATCATTTTAAGAATTATTTCGTTATGGAATGGCTCAGACCTCGGTAGAAATAGTGCGTGGAACCAGCTGTTGAGTCACTTGTTCAGAGTATAGAAAATAAAACGGGTTCTAAGAATATATTTTGATTTACAAAATATACTTAATTTCATGATTCGATTTTATAATACACAGTATTTAAAATTTGAAAAATTATTAGATATGTTCTGTTCTATAGTAAATTCTGATTAATGTGACTGTGTAATACAGATTGTATATGTTTTCAATATAATATAAGCAGGAAAAGAAAATTTCAAGTCTTTATCCCAGCATTTTAATTTCGACTTCAATTTAGGGGCTCTTTTTCAATTAAGAAGTATAGTGTCTCCTGTTCGGTCCATCTCGCTTTGCAAAGGTAAAATCAAATATTACACGAACTACAAAGCATTCTTGGCATACCGACAGAAACGGAGGCACATCAAACTCTTTGAACCCTCTTTTCAGAGCTCACACCAGCAGGACGCCTACAAAAATGGCAAGATTATGTCTGGGATCACAGCCAAGATTGAAAAAAATTAAAATAATATTAGAAAAATAAAAGGTGGGCTCCGTCACTGGACAATGAAGAAATAAATGAAAACAAAAAAAATCAGAACCTTTTGAAACTCCTCACCCCTTCCTTATAATATGCAAAGTATAGTAGAAGAGATATCTTCTTAACTTCTTCCTAGTATAACAGGATAGTAACCCAAACCGGAAGAGATAAAAATATAATAAAAACTTTTTTATAATAAACAGAGAAAAAATGATATAAAAATACAATCTTTTCTCCCATCCCCCTACACATATGAACATTAAAGCCTAGAATTTTTAAAGCCTAGAAGACCTTCAATGTGGGCCGAAATTTTTGTTTCTAATAAACAGTTTCCTACTGTTTAAGAATTTTCACCTCCACCCCGAATGATTGCGTAGGACAGTTTACTTTTTCATTAATTTTATAATAACTGCGTAGAGTAATTTTTTTTTATAATGGTCGATCTTTAAAGAGGCCTGTAGAAAGAAAATATGGATAAATTATTTTCTGGATCACTGGCTATAGATCCAGCGAGGATGGAGCGTATCCTTCCGCCAAGGAGGGCTTATAATACACAAACGGTGAGCGGGGTAAATTGTCCCCACGCAGGGATATAAATAAAAAGGTGGGGGCGGTCGCAGGTGGCTCTACTTCCTTAACTGGCTTAATGGCGGCTTAGAAAAATACTATAAAGTCTAAGGCCCGATACATGGCTGCTCTCGTCTTTTATAATGCCATCAATACGTGCCCACTTTTATAAAGAGGGGAGTATTTCATTTTTTAAAAGGTCCCGGGGGTGATGCGTGTAATAAAACTAAAGCCGCCCCAGCCAGGGACGGATAACGGGCTAATAAAGTATTCCTCCGGTGTCCAGGGGATCCTTCCGGCTACAGCTGCATTTTATCTCTTCTCTCTTCCCATCATCTCGCTCCGTCTGTGTCGCTCTCGTTGTCTTCTAATGTCCTCCGGGGGTGGCCGACCTTAGGGTGCATGGTGGCGAGGTGTTGTAAGAGAACGGGATGGTTCGCAAGCGGAAAGAAAATGAGCATTGATATTTAAGTAGATATGACAACATTTTGACATATCTGCTGCCTTCACTCCAAAGACCTATCCAACTTTTTGGGCTAAAAACATAAAGTACAATATAAGGGGCCTTTATAATCCTCTCAGCAAACGTTGTGCTATTCTTGGAGTTTCTGCAGTATCAATCAGTAGAAAACAGCTCACAGTTTGGTCCACAGGCAGAAAGGAAAAAAGTTTAGACGTATAGGTATGACATTTCAACATGTCTGCTGCCGCTTACAAGAATTTGGATGAAGTCGATAAACAAATATATTAGGGATATTCACAATCTTCTCGTCAAATATTCTACTATTCTTCGTGCTTCAGCAGTATCAATCAGAAAACAGCTCATAGGCTGGCCCACAAAGAAACCGCTAGTCCACAAAGAAAACGGGCATTGATACTTAATTAGATATGGCATTTCAACATGTCTGCTGCTTCCACTTACAAGACTTTGTTAACGTTTTGGGCTGAAGTCCATTAAGAAAAATATTAGGGACATACATTCACATAGGTCCTCTTACTAAAGATTGTGATATTCTTCGAGCTTCTGCTATAGCAATCAGTAGAAAACATCTCACAGGTTGGCTCACAGGTAAAATAAATAAAAAATAAAAAAAGCCTGTACCACTACAACCCGTAAACGGGTCTGGGGTTCAGTATATGGTAGAGACTGTACTGTTTTATGGACAACGGTTCTCCAAGGAGATAGCTAGTCCTAGGTCACGCTCAACCGCCAGATTTTTCCCTCTTATTTTGGGTACCCTATTTTTATAATATTTTATAGAGGCTGGGTGAGCCCCAGGAGGGTCCTAGATCCTATATGATCCATCTCCCGCTGCAAACAGGTTAAATAAAAATCATGGCCTGCAGCGGGATAATAAATAAGAGTTTTCTTATTAAAATAAATATGAGAACATTTCTGCTGCTTCTTACAAGACTAATCTGACTTTTTTGGCTGAGGCCCATAAACAAAAATATTAAAGACATTCATAATCCTCTCACCAAACATTGTACTATTATTGGACTTCCGCAATTGTAATTCGAAGGAACAGCTCTCATGTTGGTCCACAGCTAGAAAGAAAAAGAGCATCGATACTTAAAAAGAAACAATAACATTTCAACATATCTGATGCTTCCACTCACTTTTGCGACTAATCTTACATTAGGCTGAAGCGCATAAACTGATAGAAGTATTAGCGAAATTCACAATCATTGTACAAACATTGTACCATTCTTCGAGCTTCTACAATTGCAATCAGCAGAAAACAGCTCACAGATGGTGCATAGGCATAAAGAATAAGAGCTAAGACACGTAGATGTGACATTTCTGCTGCTTCCACTCACAAGGCTTTTCTAACGTTTTGGGCTTGAGTCCTTAAACAAAAATATAAGGGATATATACAATCATCTCATAAAGTATTGTACTATTCTTCGAGTTTCAGCTCAGTGACAGTAGATAACTGACTATGTGTAGCGGAGTTGGACCTGTGTTATTGGAAGTTTCTAACTTAGGGCCATATTTTTTTGCCAAATCACAAAGTTATACCATCTTTTCATAGATAGCCCCATTGTACTAATGTATTTCCACCTTCTTATGGACCTTCCATAATCCTGAATTGAGCGTTATTTCAGTATATCACGTTAAATAAAATTGTTACTGTTACTGTCAACTTATGAGGAGTTAACTTTGTTTTAACTTATAACGCTATTTTGATTATTTGTATTTTTTTTATTGTAGGCGATTAAATCATCCTTTATAAACGCTTTGGGATCGTTTCTTAAAATGAGTTATCCGGTTTAAAAAAATAATTAAAATGAATCAGTTTCTGAAGAAGCATCATAATTCATGAAAATTTGTTTAAATTTTAATTAACAGTACCATTGATGATAATGGTTTGATACTGTTTAATTCATAGTCGATTGTTTACATAGTCATAGTATTTCATAATTTATAACTGAAATACTATTACTCACGGAACACTAAAAGAATGTTGCATGTATCTTTCCGAATGCATGTGCTTCTTTTGGTAGCAGTTCTTAAGTAATGTATACATTTTTGAGGTGTGCCTTTCTATGTTTTGAATGACTTGAGCCAGTAGTACATGTAATGCACTTGTTTATCAACCTAAATGTTCATGAATAACGAACGAAAATCAAGACTTTTTTCAAGAAACCAATGCTTTGTTGACACTGAAATATTGAGGACACTAACCGTATTTGAAGGTATAATTATATTTGTAGTGCGTGTATAAATATATATACAAATAATGTATACACACATATAAACACATGAATAAAAGATGCCATCGGCTTAAATAGTACCGAACTAGTTGTCAATATTTCTGTTTTAAAAAACGAAACAATTTTAGTCATAAAATATAGCATTACAGTTTAAAACACTAATCTTGCTTACTATTAAGACTAGATTATCAGTCTAATGCCACTTGCTACATACTAATTGGAAAACTGAGGAATCTGTTGAATATATATTACTTTTTCTCGTTAGTAAATTAATTCCAGCGCTTAATATTTTCAACTAATAAATTAATTTAAATTCATACCTTTGATCGCCTGTTGAATTATTATCCAACGACTTAACATTAGATGGACAGCTGATACGATGAGATTAAGAACAGAAAAAAAGTATGAAGAAAAGGCAAAAAACCAGGAGGAGATTTATAAAAAGATCGGAATTGTGCCGATTATCCAAATCGTCGCCCGAAGGTGTGAGGACGAGGCGCGGGCAGGTGCTGCGCAGGTGTCCACTGATGTCTATCTTCCCATCGGGCCTTTGTCCCGAAGGCCCTTATTGCCTGTATCGACAACTAATTGTTATTGCGAGTCGTTGAATATTTAGCCTCCCGATGTTTTTCTCACCGCTTCCTTCGAGGCGATTGGATTCAATCAGGTTGCCATTATTCCATTCCTTATTCGCGACCATGAATAAAGATCAGGACTGTTCTTTGGGAATTGGCCGAGTTAATGAGTATTCATTCTGCTTCTTCAGTTGCTTTTTTTTTCTTCACCTTCGAAGCTGCTTTCTTGAACGATTTCTGTTCCCAACAACAAATATTCAGTGCCCTTATCCAATATAATAATAAAAAGATAAATTCCATCCAATTTTCAAAAATTAATTCATGTTTCTTGAATCTATTTAGGAATGTTTTTGCCACAAGATTGGATGAGACAACTATGACGTAGACTTTGATTCAAATCAACTACGCACCATTTCAATTGGTATTCAGTTAATGGATTATAAGATTCTGTTGATGACCTCGGTTATTGCGTATACTTACGGGTTCCTAAACCCTTAAGTTGAGAAATATTATCCGTGATGTCAGCAATGTAATTTCCTTGATCTCCTCTCTTATTTTATATCTATATATGTACATATATATGTCATTTAGTCATTAAGTTACTTCTAGGGTTTTCACTAAGTTATAATGATAATCCATTGTAAATAAGTCTACCTAGTTAGGTCATATAATAATCTAGTCTCTTTATATATATAATTGTGATGCGTCCCGGTTTCGCACATGTAGTTGCGCATATTATGGCTAAATGTTTTGTCTGACGGTGGATCGCGTGGGCGGATCCAGGATTTTTTTCTGGGGGGGGGGCACAACGGTCAGACGGGCAAAAAAATATACAATAACTTAGAAATAAACTTGTAGTATTTATAGAAAGGTTTCAAATGTTTATTAAAATATCTAAACAAGATGCCCCAGCAAAACTCCAGACGCAATACGGGAAGATCAACTGAGTGGAAAAATTTAAGTACTTAGGGGAAATCATCATGAAAAGTGGACTGGATAAAGAAGCACTCGAGGAACGAGTATGCAAACTATAAATAGCCTATCAAACGTCGTGCTCAATCTACAACAAAAAATGCCTTTCCAAAAATACTAAACTACGTCATTATGAAACTGTTCTGAATTTCTTTTGTATCCAGCCGAAACCCTATCCCTAAACGCTAATAAAGGACTCCTCGAAAAACTGGAGAAAAAAGAGCGCAAAATCGTTAGAGGTATAATGGGATCAAATTACAAGAATGGCATCCATTATAAAAAATCCAGCAAAGAAGTCTCCAGCGAAATAGAGAAAATTACGGAAACGATCCGTAAGAGACGAGGACGGTATTATGGTCATTTCAAACGCAGGCTGACTAAACAGATTTTCAACTTTTTTGACTCCAAACCTAAAACCACAATGCCCTGGTTTATGAGTATCAGAAACGACCTTGAACTACTGCAGCTAAAACCCCACGACGCCTTCAATAGAGATCTCTTCCGCAAACAGATACTGACGAATGGGCTAACCTGAGACGAGAAACCGAAAAGAGGACAGGGTACCGCCTGGACAGCGGAGCGCATGCTGGCCCACTCAAAGAGAATGAGTGAAGTCTGGGCCCAGTGGAAAGCGAAACAAATTGCCAAGTGTAACAAGACTTAACGTGGTCCTAAGATGGCCTTAACGAATAAAAAAAAAAATCTAAACAATAGTTTTGCTCATGTTCTTGCAGTTATTTTATTCATATATTTTAACAACTATGATCATATGATTTGCCTATAAGTATGTACTGTAATGGATTCTCCACATTACACAAACTCGTCTGGGGGGGGGGGGAGGGCACGTGCCCTCACCTCCCCCCCCCTAAATCCACCCTTTGATCGCACAATTTGATGCGTCGAATACGTGGTTTAGATTTTAATGTAGCATAATGTCAACACTACATGAAGTATTTTAATACATTTTATACAGACAGACGCGGCCGAAGACTTTGTTTTATAATATATATAGATGTTAGATCTTTCAATGTCAGAAAAAATCTATATCTCTCTTACAAATCGTCCACAGTTTGCTAATTAAACCAAAGGAAGCATTTTGGTGGTTGACTCGACAAAAAATATCAATATAATAATTTTTGGTATAAAACTTTTGCAATCGAACAACAAATGAATAAATAAAATCAGTTTTCGGGGATTTACTTTCTATATTATTAACTGGAGGGCATATAATGCAAGTTCAATCAATTTATTTCTTTTGTCATATGGAATTTAAAGAAAGGATGGCAGTTAGGGTGCTCCTATACATTTCAGGAGCTTATTTGATTATTTTTTGGGGGAAAATCACTTGCATTCAATCAAAAAAAAAAGTTTGTAATCTTCCATCATAGTTTGAGGCTTTTCTGTTGAAGATAATCCGAAAATCGGGAAAAAATCGGTCTTATGGTATCTGACGTCTACGGTTTATCTTTTTTCTTTAATGTTTTAGTATAGGGTTTAGCATTCCTAACACAGCAAAAAATGATGACATTCCTAATATATATTTTTTTTTTACTTTAACGTGTGGGTTAATAAGTTCGGAGGAGCAATATATGTCGGTATAAGCCAAATATTATGGTCATTTTAATCTTCTTTATGCTGCAGTTTTGATATCCGTTTCGCGGACGATTGTATAGCATTGTAATCTGAAAGGACACAAGGGAAGATTTGGGAGGAAATTGCACCGGTTTTTGAATTTTACTGCTTACACTCAAGTATTTTGTACTTAGTCTGATATCTTAAGTTATATCAGCTTTCAAAGAATCAGAACGAACAATTGAACATGTAAATGTTATTGTTAGAGCGAAAAAACTCCCACGTAGGAACTCTCCTATCAGTTTGAGACGAAAAAGCAATGAAACTAAAGAAGCATAGATAATATCTGAAAGGAGAGAAAAAGTTTCTAATACAAATAAATATTTATAATGCATGAACTCAATTATTTATTCAACTATTTTTATTTGAAAAGAAAAGATTTGAGCAGGACCGGGAGTCGAACCCGGGTCTCCCACGTGACCGTCGTGGTACTTAACCAACTAAGCCATCCTAGTTCGCTTCTCGGTCAGACATATCCTTTCTTTTCACTGATCCTATATCTCAATGTTCTCGCAATTTGCGATGTATACACGGGGAAGAATGCTCATTGAACATTACTTTAATTTAGATCTTGTTGACATACGTCATTATATATTATTATAATAAAAAGAAAGGATATGTCTGACCGAGAAGCGAACCAGGATGGCTGAGTTGGTTAAGTACCACGACGATTACGTGGGAGACCCGGGTTCGAGTCCCGGTCCTGGTCATATCTTTTTTTTTCAAATAAAAATATTTAAAAATTATAACAATTAACGAAAAAATAAAAGAAATACTTATTTAATTGTATGGTTACCTTTTAGTATTATAATTGAGGATTGATATGCTTGATAATTACTAATTTTCAACTCTGTAATTTCAGAAACCCATTCTGAGGAGTAGGATTCTAGTTGGAAACTTGCTGAGGCACTTCAACAGCCCAGGATGGACCCTC
Source organism: Troilus luridus (assembly GCA_964056705.1). Taxonomy (NCBI): domain Eukaryota; kingdom Metazoa; phylum Arthropoda; class Insecta; order Hemiptera; family Pentatomidae; genus Troilus; species Troilus luridus. The sequence continues at coordinate 53,003,068 of OZ057412.1, read as the reverse complement.
TGGGATCTGCAGTAACCCTCCTTGGGCTTACCCAAAGTGGGTTTCCTTAATTGGGGAAAAACATAGCGGAAGAGTGTTAATTTTTAGGTTACAATAAATTGAAGAGAGCTGAATTTTTCATATGTTGTAAGGGCATGTCTGAATAGTGGAAATCCAAGTTACGAAAAAATCGGGTGGAAAAACGTTTGGTGACCGAAAAACTTCGAAATTTTCGGAGTTATTTCAGTTTTTGCCTGTATCTCCTAATCAGTGCGTTTTTGATCGGCCAAAACTTCAAATTTGGACTTTTGGGGAAAAAAATAACAATTTTCATAGGACCGTAACTCAGAATCTATTAGACCTATAGAACTGCGGTTGGATTCAAATTGTAGCAAATTTAATCTAATTTAAAATGGTTACCTATGGTGTTTTTTTTTCAAAAATGCACCGATTATGAGATACAGGCCAAAAACTGAAATAACTCCGAAAATTTCGAAATTTTTCGGCCACCAAAAGTTTTCCCATCCGATTTTTTCGGGAGCAATCTTGGATTTCCACTAGTCAGACATGCCCTTACAACATATCAAAAATGCAGCTCTCTTCAATTTATTGCAAACTTCAAGTACCTGGCCGCTGGCCTATTCTCTTCACTGGCGGTTGTGGGGAGCTCTGTTATTAAAAAATATTATTGTCACTATTTATTTTCAAATAACACACTCGCTAAAGTGTGCTTTACTTTTGCGTTTTATACTTGATCCTTTAGGAACATTTATTTTTGGTCATCACCATCACAATTATTGAAATCGCCCAGAGCATTGCTTCATTGTGAATCTAAGGATTTGTTTAGCAACCTTAATATTTATGTTTGGTTGATTAAGATTGGTTTTCGAAACAAATTTGTCCTTTTATGTTATTATAGAAAAACCAAAACAGAATTCTAATGAAAATAATAATAATAAAAGAGAAAAAAACCCAGAAAATTGCCAATAGTAATTAGTTGAAAGTAAATACTACTTAATCAGAGCATGCGTGGTGGTCTAGTTTGATAAATTGTATGTTCTTAATTCAATATAGCTTTGTATCTACTGATGATTGTATAATATGATGTATAATTAATATTAACTTAAGTTCTTTCCAGCTTAAAAAAGACATATTGATTTTTCTATTTTTGTTTCCAAGGAGAGGAATGTAGGACACGACCTGGGAGTTAGTGAACTATCCGTCATCGTGGGTTAGTTATCTCTTTGCCAGCTGTTTAGTTCTCGGCCTTCCTACTCAGATTATTTGTAAGCCTCCCAACGACCCTTTATATCTTCTTATTCATTTTTTATCTGGTTATCCGCCTCGTTGGAGGTCTGAGGAGATAGGAGTTTTTTGCCGTGGTGTTTGGATGAGCTACGTCCGCACCTGACAAACTGTGGCGTACATAACTCTCCGCCGGTCCGGTGACAAGGCACAATAGTGGCTGATTGCACCCCCGCAGCGCCTCCGTCCAAAGCCTTATCTACATCGGGCAAAAACCTCTGGTATTTATCAGATTCCTTTGACACCTGGTCACTCCCAGATTCTATGCCCCTCAAAAGGTAGGCATTAAATTTAACACCTACTTTGGGGGGCTTGTGAGAGGAATCGACAATCATCCTTCCAAGTAAAAGAAAACTAATGTTGACTTCAAACAACACTGGAATCGCTACCACTTCTCTCTCATCATCCTACCTCTTTTTTTTTTTAATTTATAATTTTACATCGAACATTGAAATGAAATATATATGCATATATCTTTAATAATATTGATTGCCCTTATACATATCTATTTAAGAAATTCTATCTTAGTTCTCCATCCGAACTATTTTCTTTCCCATATATACAGGGCGTTTCAGGTTTTAATAGCCATACTGAAACATTGAACTGAGGACCTCCAAACAAGAAAAAAATTTCCTGTGGATGTATGTCCGCAATCGCTTTGCTTAAGAGATATTCACATCTAAAGGTTTTCATTGTCATGAATTATTTAGGGATAGTGAATAAATAAAAACTAATTTTATTTGTTCCAACTATATGTAGACAATAACATTCATAACAAGTCTAAGTTGTTCAAAGTAATTCCTGGAGCCATATTTTAATAGATCCACATTTCTTACCACCTCGACTCAATGCAGACACATTTTTGGAATTTCTTAATAATCAGTACTATGATTTAGATATTCCACTACAATTGAGAAGGAACATGTGGTTTTAATTAGATGGCTTCCCCGCACATTATGGAAGAGGTTCACGACAATGACTAAATGTTAATTATCCCAAACAATGGATTGGCCGTGCAGGACCAGTGGCTTTGCGTGCACGCTCTCCAGACACTACTGATTTTTTTGTTTGAAGTGGCATTGAACAAAAAGTCTATGCAAGTCTATATATCCTAAGCAAAGCGATTGCGGACATACATCCACAGGAAATTTTTTTCTTGTTTGGAGGTCCTCAGTTCAAAGTTTCAGTTTGGCCACTTAACTCTGAAACGCCCTTTATATATGGGTAATGAAATGGTTCGGATGGAGGACAAAGATCTTGGAAAGATGGAGGACAAAGAACTTCTTAAGTAGATATGAACTATATATTGGAAATGGACGTTAAAACCTCCTGAAGGTCTTCTTCAGAGCTCATAATGAGGCCACAAGACAGATAAAAAGTTATATATATATAGCGACCCACCAGCAAAGCTGGCTCGGGTAATAAGGCATATTAAGCCTATAAAAGTTGTCTGTGTAATGTATTTTTTTTTCATCGCGTTCCGGCCACTTAGGACCACATGAATATCATTTTTCATTGGTTAGGCTTCTTTGGGAGTCTTGATATTCTTCCTTCCCATCTCAGCTAATGTACTTTATTATATAGAAATTATAAAATAAAAACAAAACCAAATATTTCTTTATATACGAATTTATTATCTTGCCCGTTAGATAATTGCACGGGATTAGGCAAGCAGCGTCTTCGGTGAAACCCATCGATATTCCAACTCATTTACACAAAACCTCAACAAATTATATACCTAAACCTTCCTGGTGAATCACTCTATCTATTGGTGAAAACCGCATGAAAATCCGTGCAGTAGTTATTGTGTTTACCGCGAACAAACGCGGCCAAGGACTTTGTTTTATAATATGTATATATATATAAGTATCGTTACTGGTTAGTATTGTATATATGGGCTTTTTAGCATTTTCTTGATATTAGCCCACGTTGATGCTCACGTCACAAACGATATGCGCTCTTTGTTATAAAATTCTGTCTTTCCGTAAATATTAAACACATCGATAAATATGCAACTAATAATTTATTGTTCAATGTTGCATATTAAGATTCCATCACGGTCTGGGTTTCGGTAATGTTTAGTGTTATACATATAATTTACACTTAACAATAACTTATTTTCTATAAAATTAACAAGATGGTTGAAGGTGTGACGAGAGCAAATAATAATCCATAGTTCACGTATCGATAGTACTCCTTCCATATCACTATGGGTCTAATGATAAGAAACTTACATGTTATAAAATTCTTATGATGATCCTAGCTTATGACAAGAGCTATGGTTTTGTTAATTACTATTACTATCAGTGGCGGATTATCCGTAAGGCAAACTAGGCACGTGCCTAGGGGCGCGTAGTTACAAGGGGCGCGCGAGCTCAGAATTTTTAAATAAATAAAAAAAATAACATATCGCGCATTAGCGTAAGTACAAGGGCCCTGATCTACTAGTCTAGGATGTGACGATACAACGTCACCGTAATTACAAAAACAATCAGTTAAAATTAAGATGGCCATTTATGGCCGGTACAGGGGCGCCGATAAAGTTATTGCCTAGGGCGCTCTGGACCTTTAATCCGCCACTGATTACTATGCACATAATACTTTAAATCAAGCTCACATAAATATAAACAGGAGTTTTCCAAAGTTAAACCTTTGTCATCCTCCTCAATATTCTTCCTAACACCCTCACGAGATCGGGTCCGGAGCAATGCTAACGCTTATAGTTTTATTAACAAAATCGATTTTCAAAAAGTCTTACAATATAATTTCGTTTAAAAAAGTTTCGGTAATTATTCCACAGGTTGTCGCTTCGAGTTGAGTCACAACAAGTTTTAACTTTTCATTCGTTTCACTTTTAACATTTCCCCAAAATATAAGTTATCATGAGCCCATTATCCATAAAGTATGGAAAAGAGAATGAAATCATTGGTAATGTTTATACTTTAGTAATCATTTCATCTATTGTAGAAATGAATGTTTCAACCAAATATGTCATCTATACTTCGAAATGCTGTTTGAAGCTTTTATTTCTTGATGAAATGATAACCGGAATCCACACATTACCGATAATTACATTCACTTTCCCATACCAAAGCTCACGATAATGAAACGAATAAACAGTTAAAACTTGTAACTCAAATCAAAACGACAACCTGCGAAGCAGATACTAAAGTTTCTTCTAATTCTTTTTTTGCTCAATTTTTTATATTCACTTACCGAATAAAGGAAAAGATTTAACCTGACAGATAACGATTACGCGATTTTGAAATATCAAACATTTATAACTTTAGATACCTTATTAATTTAATTAATAACTTATTCTAAAGCGTTTCTTTTATCTCATACATCCATTTTATACATTACCTTGTTAGGTACAAGCAGGCGCTTCTGAAGTCGCTTGTACAACGCCTGTGCATTGTGGCGCTGAACCTGCCGGGATGTACTGTGCATACAAATATGAATTTATGAAAAAGAAATTTACCATCGGCGGTAATTTTAATGATCCAATTTATGAAAAATATGTATAAAGAATTATTTATATATGCGTGCGTTTGCATTATAAAGAGCATCTGCTGGGGGAGGGAAAAGTAGAGAGAGGGGTATCGACTATTTCGTTTATTTTTTTTGTTTTGGACGGCTCTTTTCGCTCAATTTTATTTAATATGTAATAGCTAATATGGAAACGATTATATTATATGCATTATAAGAATGCATATTTCTATGTATTATAGGAATAAGTAATTTTTCATTAATCCTAATGCCTACGCGCTATAAGAGCCCCTCCCGATCGAGATAGAATTACCATAACTAAGTGGTTTTAGAAAGATTCGAAATAATTATTTTAATATCTTACTTTTGGATTAGTATGGCCATTGAAACAGATATTTGATTTAGAAGTTACTTAATTTGATTTAGAAGTAGACTTTTCGGTGACTTATTGTAAGAGGAAATAATAGCTGAGAATACAGTGATACATCCTGTTCCTTAACATGGATCCTCGGCAGACATTTTTTGTGTGTAAGCAGACCGGCGCGTAGGAGTCGCCGCCTTGCTCATTGCTGTCCTCAATGGACCATTGAGGCGGAGGACTCGGAAGAGAGTGGCTATCAATAAGAAGGCCGGAATGAGGGTTGACAGCCCGGTAGTCCCCTCTTGTATAATATACCACTAACAAGGCTCTCCCATCTCAATCAGCCTCTTTCAATCATTTATCACATTGGATTACTACCGCCGATTGATACCCTCGACAAAAAAGGACAACGACGCACAAGAATAAGATTCCCATTGGCCGGGCCTATTGTACAGCTATCGAATGGAGACGGGGGCCATAAAAGAAAATAAAAACCAACAGGAGCGGGGTATAAATCATGTATACCTTTGTGGCGATATCACTTCCAATGTATCGCCTCTGATTGCCTTGACGAGGCAAAACACTACCTTTTCTCCAATATAATACCTCATTAAGCGTATGTCCTCACAACAAACAACGCTTATACAATAGAAAACAAATAAAAATATGTTAATGGATACAGGATCCGTAGAATTGATATGATATGCTGTTAATATTTGAGCTGTTGTTTTTGAAAGCGGTATAACAAATCCTGGTCGCCCTGAGCATTGGTTCTACTGACTTCATCGTGAATGGCTTTTTTCGTCGAAAGCATAGGGAAATATTCTATAAGAAAAAGAGCGTGGCTAGATGGCTCTAGAATCAGGATTTCACCATTACATTTTGCATATTTCAATTTCCATTAATCTTATTAAAGCTCAAAAATTTAGTTTCATAACTTTTTAAATTTTTTTATATTAATCTTTAATTCTTTAGTTTAAAATTAGTTTTGATTAATAATAAACGAGAGAAATATTAAATAATTGTACATAAAACCTTATTTTATAATTATAATTTAGTATTTTATAGTTTATAAATAAATCGACGCAACGCATCATTTCATATTTCATGTTGACAAAACTCGATCACTGATTGTCTTATGTCGGCGGCAAGTCGCTTACCGACATTGTTGACTTGGACTTCAGTCAGTGAACATTACACATTACGAGTATTATTTGGCAGTTGCAATCTACCAGTGTTGAATTAGACTTCAATCAGAGTCAGTTATAACAAATGCACAGGGCGCAAGGTGTCGCTAGAATCAGCATGTTGACAATCTGAACTCAATCTTTTGCCTTCTACCAAAATAGCTAAACGAGGCTAAATGAGTTTTCACTTCAAAAATGAGTTAACAGTAATTTTACGATGTTTCAATATTATATTGAATACTTAATAGTGGATGCCGCAAAAGATCACATATAATTTTTTTCACACTGTAAAAGCAATTAAAAGCGTTATAAAAATCCAAACAGAAAATACATGAGCTCTGATCTCAACTTATCTCAACTCGGGTTACTCGTGTACTCGAATGTCTTTATTTTAATTTTTTTTTTCATTAAAAATCCATTTAGTAAACCTAATATCAATAAAAATGTGGGCTTAAATTTACTCTAGTTTTTCTTTATTATAATATGTTATTTTGGAAAATGGTTTAAGTCCATCTGGACCTACAAAATTGTTTATTCTTTCAAATAATATTAATGATTATTATTTCCTAATCAAATTTAAAGAGTGCCTATTGTTACAAACATCACTCTAATTTATAACTTTTGCCCATATTATCCAATTTACACAAATGCAAACTATTAAATATCTCGTGAGAAGCGAGGGATCGTTGACTGGATGATGTAAGGAAGAAAATAGTTGGGGGTGCAGTCAATTAAAACACTAAATAAGTGGATACTTATTTTAATTAAGTGCCGACGTTTAAATTAAATATCTCAAAACATAAACAAGTGGACATATACCATTTTCAAAAATAACAACTCATTTATCCGGATTTTTTTTTTTTTTTTCAAATGAGGCATAATCTGAACAGTGTTTTCATAGTGATTTTCACTGACTGCACCTTTTTTTCAATATATTGTTAAAAGGTTGTATTGTCTTGATACGTTCTGCTTACGACTTGTTGAAACCCTAACTTGTACATCTTGAGCATTCACTTGCAGACACTGGCTATTTATAATTTTCGGCTATTGGTACTATATCCATCATCCTAACAGTCGCTATGATGTATGATAGCCAGGAGGTGAAGGGAATTACTATCTCTTCGGCGAAGATGAAAGCCCAGCTGATAATTAGTGCGATGTAATAATGAACCTGTCTGATGACTTCCGAAACCATTAGGTAGGAAGGTTTGGCCACGATGAGGTATACTTTACCCTGACCTCAATGCACCAGCTATTCATATTTCATATAGTGGTATCAATACATTAATAAGGATTTACCTTCATCAGCTACATTGATACGGGTTCAGCTTCAACAACAACGACATTGACAAGGATTTAGCTTCAACAAATGTTGAAACCAATTATTGCCCATTGATCGAAAGGGGAGGGTGATATTCATTCCAAATTGTAGGTTTCACCTCGTTAATCTCCTCGTCAATATCTCCGCCTGGTAACATCGAAAATATATTGATCAGTAAATTGGATTGATTGAGAAGAATCAGTTTTTCTCCTGATGAACGATACTCGTTTACGGAGCCTTTAACGTACCTTAATAAAAAAAAGGCCTACCCCGTAACCAACAACGGGAACATACGTTTAAAGAAAAGAGGGAATGGAACAAGAAGGTATGAGAATTTTCATGTTTTTACTAGTGTTGGAAAGTTTCCTTATCTCTTCTTTAACTGTCAATTTTTTAAAATAGGGTATAAGGAATAAGTATAATATTTATACATATATTCACATAATCAGAGACATCAAAGGCAAAAAAAAAGAAAAAGACCAGGTCAACCGCGAAAGCTAACACAGAAAATCTTATGGGTTGTAAGTTCCTGGGTCCTAGCTGAAACTGTCTCATTCTTAGTTTAGCTTTCTTTATCGCTTTATCCAGTACTACTATGAAGAGAAACAGGCACAAGCTACTCCTTCTTGTGATATGTGTTTCCTTGTTCCAACAACATTCCTGGTTTTATTATAAAGACTCATCACTACCAAGGTTGTCCCTCGATCGATGGCTCTATCTGACAGTCCCTGCTCTATGTCTTCCTTTCTCACTTTGTCGAAAGCCAAATGGAGGTCCACAAAGCAAAAAGAAAGTTCTTTGTTCTTTTCAACAGTCTTCTCATAAATAAAAATAAAATTGATAAATATCCATCCATATCTCTTTTAGGAAAACACTGTTTATCACCAGTATTAAGTCTGCACCAGAGGAGCTAAGAGTGAACCAAGGAAAAATCAAAAGGATAGGAAAGTTCAAATATCTCGGTGAGTGGATAGAACCAAATGTTGGTGAGAAGGAAGCCTGTTATTTGCGCTTGAATAAAATAAAAAATAAAAATATATATATAAAATAAATCACTAAATAAAAAAAAAATTAAATAAAACATTGACCATAGATCAAAGCAGTGGAATTTCCAGAATTTCCTGGAGCTCACCCTCTCTCCATATAGTTAGTTAAAGTTTCTCCTTAAAAGTACAAAACTGCCGGGTTATCTTGGCCTAATCACCTTTCTGCATGACCGTTAAAAACAGTACAAACTGCAATATACTGAACCCAATAAATTTCTTACGACGTAGTGTTTTTTATGGTTCTAAAGGAAAATGTGATGTAAATGTTTAAATGATCAGCTCTGAGCAGTCATAGAAAAAGAGATGGATCAATGTTGAATCCGCTAGTGCTATGAATGAATGATTGACGCTTGGAAAAAATAATGAAGCTAAATTGTCTTATTTATAATTTAAAACCTGGGTACGGGTCGATAAGGAATCCCATCAGAGCCTCATCACTGGCTGCAACGGGCCCCACGGCAGCTAATTAAAATTGACTTCGTCATTTATTCTTCGCGCTTAACCTTATTCATGAGTGATATGGAGTTATTATTAATCTCATGTAAATTGTAAATTCGATGGTAATTAATTTGTCTCGTAGACTTAATGCAAATTCGGAGTAAGGAGCATTAGTAGAGCTGACAGAGGCGAGCTATGAGATATCCAGTAGCAGCTTACCTCTCACGCAACCCTAATTTATCCAGTTCTATAAATGTTATCTTGTATTAATCTTCCGGTTGAAATAATGCGATTCATTTTTTAGATAAGAAAATTATTCAATATCACGGTTTGCAGTTTTTTATTTGTAAGTACGCCTTATTAGTGCGAAAAGGTTGGATGTACTTGATAGTTGTACCAATATGCCATTTTTTTTGTTTCCCCACGATTGTAGCCTTGTTTATTGTATTTCACCAGTGTATCCTGAACAGTTGATATTTTTAAATAGCTTTATGTTATCATTGAAGGTTATTTAGTACAATCATTTAACTAACAGTAACTTACGACTGATCTAACAATACTCCTAATTTCTAAAAATTATATCTAAGCCTTGTTGAAGATATAGCATTATGTAACCATCATCCTGGGCTTTTTAGTAAAAAACATGAAAATGCAAGTCTTCTTTTTTTAAAGAATTGTTCAAACGCATATTCTTTTATGGGTTATTAATAAAAAAACAAAACAACTAGTGCCACAAGAACTCATGAAGAGTTTACTTGCTTAGGGACTGTTGTGTTTCTTGGATAACGGTTGTGCAGGGAGGTTATTTGTCCTCAATCACACTCAACTGCCAGTTTCCCTCCCCCTACTTTTGGAGGCTGGGATGAGCCTCAGGAAGCCCCAGATCCCTCCGACCGACCTACTATATTTTTTTAAATTAAATCTTTAAAATTAATAAATAAACTTTCAAAGCTTTAGTATGAATGACATTCAATAGTATTTTATCTATATTCATGTTTTAAAATTGAATAAAATTATTATTTAAAAGCCTGGATATTATTTTTCATCGATTAATTTAATAGAGCTTAGTTCGTAGGTAAAGCACTGTCACTGGGTAACCAATTTCCATCAAAATGTTTTTGGATTTGGTACTTCTTGGTTTCACATTTTTTCTCAAAAAGTGGTTTCAAAAATTAAAAAGTGGCTTTCTTAAATAAGATAATATATTCCACTAAACCGCTTTATACCTCGGGTTTACAAAATCACATAAATTATTTTTTCAAAAAAACAAACAAAAATACTATCAGATGGGATTTATTCTTTGTATGGATTGTGCAACCGATTGAGGTAGTCATTCATTCATAATATAGTGATTTTTGAAAATATTTTTCTCGACCTCCGTGTGTACTTAATGACAGTGAATCCGTAAAATCTTCAGTAGTTTAGGAGGCTTTATGCTATATGATACATGGCTAAACTGACTGTTTATTTTTTTGCCCAAAAACGGGACATGGGACTTAATAGAATTGATATGTACTGTAATTATTTTCAGACTAATTACAGTATTTTTATGATAACAAATTGTGAAAAATCAATCACCAATTCAACAGCTTTATAGTTGTTCTAGAAAAGTCTCTGTGACGGTAATTATTAAATTATAAGTAACACATTTTTTTTAGTTATTATTATATTTGTCAGGGAACAAATTTGCTTTAAAGTTGGTGATGCGTTGGTATAAGAATAAAATTGGTGGCACTTTTTTTTTGTATTTTGATCTTAGCTATCTACATCGCCTTCAGAACTGTAACCTGCAAGTGATTTTTTTCAGGACATCCACAATTTATTCATTAGGTAAAATTCTACGTAGCAGGCGTACTTTTGAATTTTCGTGCAGTTTCGGAAAATGGGACTATTTAGCGACCCGGAGCTTTGTTGGGGACAACGCGACAGGTGACCGAGAAAAGGAGCAGCCCCGTTCAAAACGGGACGTATGGTCACTTTAAACATGTGAGGTATGTTCAGTTGTTGTTACCTAGTCACTTCAGTTGTTTAAGTGACTAGTTGGCCATAGTAGGGAAAGAGTATAGAAAAAAATAATATTTAAAGTGAATATTAAATTTGGTGGTCAAAAGGAGGAAACAAACTTTGTCGTCAATTTCCTTACAAGATAAATATTATCATAAATGATAAGACATCTGCTTGTATTTAAGAAAATATATCAGTATTTAGTGGAGCTTAAGCGGAGTAGGGTTCATCCTGAGAACAGAAGTTGATTACCAAGTCAACAGGTGTCGTCGAATTAGTTAGCCAAGGATGCGGGCTTGGACATTTCATTGATCTTCTTTATGTACCTCTCCCAGGATATGGGTGCTCGCCGAGGCCAGGTGTCTTTTTTCGACTGTTTATCGTTCAAGGCTAGGCTTCGGACGTGATGATCAATGAGTCAATTCTTCGGTGAAACGCTATTAGGACTTCAACTTTCATGAGATAGCATCAGTGTTTATCTCAGGGTTTATGATAGTCAATTGATAGAAGAAAAAAATGAAATTACTGTCTTAAATTATTTTATAGAATATCCGACATGCCACAATGTCGATATTTATTAGTATTTTTTGCAAAACCCTACCTTTTTTCTTACAAAACATTTTAATATGTTAGCCTGGGTACCATCTAAGAGGTAAGAGGACTATCTATATATTATTATTTTAACTGCACTTGAACTGTTCTTTAATATAACCAAATTCACAGAAAAAATGTACATAACATTTATATTTTAAAAGATTATGAAATATCAAGATAAATAATGCCACTAAATTCAGATTTTTTAAATTTCTGTCATAAAATACTACTACCAATCAGGTCAGATTTCTATTGGATACATGATCAAAGAAATGTGCTAGCTTGAACCAATTTAATGTTTTTATTGTTTATTTTAGGAAAATTATAAAGAAACCAATAATGGTACTAAACCTATTTGTAATTTAAATACGTGTACTCCAAAAAACCAAAAACAATTTTCTTTTGTTGCTCCAACAGAAAGGTCTTTGGTCTTTTGGAAGGAAGGTAGATGTAAATTATTGATATTAAATAATTAAATAAATAAAGAAAGAAAGAAATTAAATAAATAAATTAAATAATTAATAAATGTAAAAATTAATAAAATCAACAACTATACAATAAAATAAATTATAGTAAATTATTTTTATTTCCGCATCTTCTCCGATATTAGATCAATTTAAACTATACCTTAAATGTTAAATACTTATATAAAACTAAACTTTAAATACTTTAACTATACTTTTTAAATATAGTCAACTTTGTAGATATTTAAATTATGTTTCAGACGAGCATCTGGAATGTTCGAGTGATATCGAGGTTTTGATGTATCAAACGAGCCAATGATGAACCGATTTTCACCGAAACCATTTGTACAGATTTTTATTTATTCAAGAAATATGCCATTTTTTTCATTATTCCAATCTCATATTATCTCGATTGTTGCATTGAATTGGTTATGTGGCACCGGAGTCTAAAAAACAAATATGTTTTGGGGATATTTACTCATGGGTTTTGGGCGACAACTACTTTATAACTTACTTTTTCCAGTTATGGCGAAACCGGACAAAACGGCTTGTCCAAAACATAGATGTTGATGGAAAGTACTTTTTACTTATGTAAGCAAAAGTTGATGCCTGAATTTGATAAAATTAATACGAGACCATCTGATCTAATGAATGATAATTTCATGAAAATCACATTATAAATTATCCTTGTTTATAATCAGATTATAACTTAGCCAGATGGAACTTACCATAGTCAAACGTGAAATTAGCTCCCTGTCTCTATTTAACAAACATATTTAAAATATGCAGATATTTTTAATTAATATTTTGTATACACAAGTGTGAATTAAAAACTTAATACAATAATTTAAAAAGAAGAGAAAAAAAATTATAAACCTCCCATCTTTTCAATCTTCATTATTTAATTGAGTGGATTATTCAGAAAAAGTATGATTCGGCTAAATTCGATCCAAAAAAACCTGCATTGTTTGGCCTTGACGATGCAAAAATGAATAAACCGAAAAAATAATGAATTTATAGAACCGCCGATATGTGCAGATAATCACTACAGTTATCAATATAACATTCCTGAATGACTTCATCCTTGGGATTTCCATTTCAGATAAATCGTACATACAATTTGTCATGGGAGACATTCTATACAAAGGTATTTTTTTGCGGTAAATAATACGAATATTTTACTTTACCTTTACACTCTTCTTACGTTTATACTTCTCCAAATGATGGTCTGCTGAATAAAAGACCAATATTTCCGGTTGCTCCGTACTATTCTCTTCAACCAAAACATGTGATCATATTGATGTGTGTAATTGGATATTGGAATTTTTCCTTCCGTGTAATCTTAAGATTACTGACCCATTGTTTAAAATTGAGTCACTAAAACCACAAGATCGTGATTCGCTATTTGATATTCTTGTTAACAGTTGAAGCTAATTCGAATACTGTTTTTTCTCGCAATTTGTATATTCGGTAAGCAAATTGAAATATTGAAATGAGAAATATTATAACAACGTACAAGGCCCAATTATCATTACAAGGCTCAAACGTTGAAGTTGTGGTTTCCATTATCTACATAAACAAAATTACATAATCGACAGTTTACCTTTGAAATCTTCCCAGAACAATTATTTTCTAATTTCAGGTAACTATTACTAAAAGATCCTAGCATATCGGTGTCAGAAGTTAATCGCCTTTGAGATCTGAGCGGGTAGGTAAGCAATCTCAGGTAATGGAGGGAACGGTGAGCAGTTTTCGGCGAGCATTTCGCCCCTGAAACAATGTCGTGGGGTATCATTCATCACTATTAGGCTCATTTCGGTGTCAGCTTAATGGCGTCATTGTTGTCAAGCATTTCACAAATTTGTAATGGGGAGGTTTGGGAACGGATTCCGGCAGGAAGGATTGTACGGCCACTTCCCGCTATTACAGGCAATTTCAAAACCAATGGGAACCTTCTTCATTGTGTCCACGGATCTGACTCGTCATAGTTTTCCTTGATGATTAAGCTTAAGATGATTGGGCCAATTTATGAAGCTCACTTAAAAAAAAAAAAGAGAGAGACACAATGAGGAATTACCGCCTTGCCGAAAAACCAAATAATGATAGATGAATGGGATGAACATGGTAGTGTCTAACTAAGGCCCTATACAACGGAAAAATAAAGTTTGAACTTGGCATATAATCGAAAATTCATAAATATTGACAGTAAAACACAGCATTTTAAATTAAATATAGTTTGAATTTAATTTTAAAACGGTTATATAACATTAAAGTGGGTGGAATAAATCAGAGAGAAGATGGCTGAGTTGCTGTGCTGAAGATCCCAGTTTCACGTCAGGCTGTGGAATATAAATTATTTAAGTTTTAAACAGGCATAGATTGGCACTAATGGATCTATCTACAGACTTTTCTCAATAATGCATATAATAAAAAAACAAAACTTTCTTCTCTTTAATGCATCAGTGTTTCCAACGGATATTACCAATAGAAAATTAAATAGAATCTTAAATTTTAAAGAGACGAGTCTTAGAACGGAAAATAAAATTTAATAAAGCGTAGTCCATGTGTGCTGAATTTACTAAGGAAAAAGTCACATAGCTGCAATTTTAATTAGGACAAATATTTCGTGATTTGATGCAAAGTTCTGATCTTAAGTTCTGAAAGGATAAAAAATACTTTAAAAAAATTATCACTAGGTTTACAATGTTTATGTAGAAAAGCAGCAAATCAAGCCCTAAAGCATTAAGTTGAATATAAGAAATAAACAATAAATTGACAAGATAAGATTACCAATACCAGTACTCGTAGATACCAAACCAGCCTAATCGAGAGTCCTTGAATATCATAGTTGCTGATTCGCCACTGAGATTCAATAACGATCTGAATACAATTTAACGACGAATTCGTGTCGAATATTCTAACGAGTTTCTTCTTTTCGTTTCTTCTGCCCGGTGCTGCTACCTATCGGTGTAGACCGAAGGGATTTTGAAACCATCAGTAATGCATTTTTGTGGGGAACTATCGTCATGTGTGGATGTAAACCTTACCTCAATTTAGTTTTTTTATATTTGACCAAGAAGTAACTAACATTTTCTGATATTAACATTTTTGTTTTTGCGGCACAGCAGTAAGTATCCTACGGTAAGTAGTAAATAGTGGTGCATATAATTTTTATTTTTTTTAATACCGGTTATTTATTAAATATTTTAAGTTGTTGCTTTGGTATTGTGGTTGGTCACGTTATTTTTCTTTAATGAATTAATACAACTTCGTTTTATATATGGTAGTTTTTTTTTAATTCTTCACTTGGACCTTGGACCTAAAACCTACAAACCTGGTCACAATTTACACAATCATCTATGCGTTAATAACTAACAGCTTCATGATATTTGCGATCATGGGATAACCATAGATTTTAAAAAATAACCTCAATAATGATAATAAATATACGGGGTTATATTGGTTTTCGAATATCACTTCTAAGCCTCATATATTATCCCTCCCATTCAGCAAAGCAATTCATATTTAATCACCGTTAGAAAATCCTATTTAATTTGAGCGTTACGTTTTCATTTCGCGGAGCAGATGATAAATCAAAAGAGGAGACGGGACCGGGAAACGGTTATTACTGAAATAAATTCTTCTGATTGAGATCAATACTATATGTGGGTTTGAAAGGAGTTTTAAAAAAGACGAAATGGAAGGAATAAGATATACGAGTATGGATGCCTCCTATACGTCCGCGTGTAATGGCTATATTATTTATGAAATGGCATTAAATCAGTGTAAGGTGGTATTAGCATAGTTGAGGCGAGGCGGCACCTTTGAGGCCCCGGCGACCTATTATCTCTCGGCTACTTACTTACCCTTCCGGCCACAACCCATTTCTCCTTTCTAAATTTATCCCTGTATCGAAATAAGTACAAATTTCCATTAAATTATGTATTTTTTTTAAGGGAGGGAGTTATATTTTATATAATTAATTGAAATTATCCATTATTGCGTGGTCCAAAAAGACTATGTTATTTACCCCCGGATTATTCGAAATGGTGAAGCCAAGGATAGTCAAGTATCACCGAACGTGGTTAACATCCCACCTTAGCAATCAGGCCAATAAAGCGCTTGCTCCATATCCACATGGAGACACAACGCCTTTGGTTTTCGACTAAAAGGGATATGACGAACATATACCTTGAAAAAAACAACCTATTAGGGAGAAAAAACTAGCCAGGGAAAATCAGACTGTCACCATGGTAACGACGCTCATGCGTCATTATAGCCCATACCATGGATGCTTGGAGCTTTTAAAGTGGACCGTTCGGGCGATAGTGAATGAAGTAAAAAGGTAAAATGTACCGTTTAATAAATATGGAAGAGGTAAAGTGGTAAGAAGGTGTTAGTGGCCTCAAACATTTCACTCGTTGTTCAACGCCGGAATCTAAATCCACTAATGTTATTAATGAGTCGAAAGATAATAGTTATGATTGATGATTGTTGATTTGTTCACGTAGGCTTCCACGGTCGTTAATATTCTTCTTATATCCCGGAAGTAGAATATAAGAAGATTGTTAGAAAATGCAGTGGGCGAGTTTCAAAAATATGACAGATATTTAGTTATAGGAGATTTGATTGCCATTATAGGATGGAGGTAGTTGTTATCGGACCAGTTCTCAGCAAAACAAGCTATTAGAATAATGCGAGAAGTTATAGCCTGAAAACAAACAAGATTGTTAACAGTACAATGTTTCCCCTTAAGCAAAATAATACACTTGTGTAAGCTCCAAAGGTGCCCGAAACAAATTTCGATGGTTGATAAGAGATATCAGGGCTCCATAGTGGAAACTATTGTGTATCAGACAGTGATTCTTATCACACTATATAATATGGATCATAAGTTATCAGGTTACCCAAAATCACAGAATGGAATTTTCTTATATTTTATCAGAAGCTAACTGACTATATCATCTTCCTCTTCTTTCTTCGATTTTGCAGTTTAGTCCTGTTTTCCTTATGCTCCTGGAGGAATTTTTTTTCTGTATACCCCTTCCCATGTTCCATCCAAATGTTCTAGATTTTTCTACTTTGCTCTTCCTGGAACTCCTTGAATTTATCAATCGTAGCCAAAATAACTCGCTATTCCTGATGTCCTTTGGATTGACCCCTAAACCCCCCCCCCCCCCCCCAGGCGCTTTCTCATTTCATCCACCCATTTAATTGTCTCTATAATCTTGGTGAAGTAATTAAAGATTTTCTGCTCTAGTCGACTCTTGCTCATTCTCCTGAGGTATCCATTATTCGCCTTTTCCATATTATATCGGTGATTTTTTTCAGCTAGTCAGTCAAAAATCTTCGTATTGTCTCTTCCATTCGGTGGTAGTCCTCGAAAGGATGTTACTTTTACTTTTCTTTTTTATATAAATATATTGGGAGTTCTTCATAAAACAGAAAAAGGATATAATTATATACAGCCAAAGTGTAGGTAGGACCCCCTCTCATCTGCGTGTAATTATACCATAATAAATATTTGATACGGGATACCTAAGTTTATGACATTTAATACCAAATTAAATTTTTGAGTTCTCAGTGTGTCCGACGATCTCCTCCATGTCTAAGCCTTGTCTATAAAAAAAATATCCCTCACAATTATCAAACTACGTTATGAACGATCCCTTTCCGTGAGAACCAACAGGGTTGAGAACGTCTTATCTAATATCTTCCTGCAGTGAAATCAATTTAAATAAAATGATTCATCGGCATATGGCAGGTATTAGTAGGGAAGATATAAAGCGCGGCTGACCGTGGCGGATGGGGTTATAAACCAGGAGCGGGACAGGACGCTAATAGCGACCGAATGGGGAAGCGTGTGCGTGTGTGTGCGCCGCCCCACCGTGCCTAACGCGATCTTCCCTTCCTCGGGGTATTATCTCTGCGGCGAGCTCCCGGGTTCGATTCGCAATCACATCTTGCATCACTATCGCATCACAAGGCTGAGAGGGAATCAAGGCACCGCGCCGTAAGCAAAGCCATCAAAACAGCGCATTTTATTGCCCACAAACCTGACTATCAAAACAGTCAATATAATTTTAAATGATATGCATTTTCTACCTCTTTAAAAGCAAGTGTCGACTTGTTCTAGCTTTAATTAACCGGTTTTTATAAAACATATCTAGGGAGTGGAGTGGCTCAGAGGTAGAGCGCTGGGTTCAAATCCCGCTCCTGGCAGATTTTTATTTAATCTGTTAGCAACCGAAGACGGATCCTTTGGAATCTAATACCCTCCTGGGGCTCACCCAGCCTCTTTAAAGTTGGTACCCAAAATAAGGGGGAAACCTAGCGGTTGAACGTGATCTAAGAAAAATCGTCTCCCTGCACAACCATTCTCCAAGAAACATTGAAGTCTCTACCATATACTGAACCCAAGACCGTCCATGGGTTGTCGTGGTACAGGTATATATAAACGTTAATAAGATAAATGTAGGCTGATTTAATTTATTGTAATATTATTTACAAAACTTAATAGATGTAGTTCTTGGGGTGTATTGCACCCTGCAAATTTAATCTCAATGTTTGTTGTTTTCTTCGATCTGCAGAAATGTGACATTTTGAACTGATTAATTTTTTCTAGCCCATTCATTGTCTTTTTATCTCCTCATAGGAAGTCCATAGAACATAGAGTAGGAAAGAGAAAGAACAAAAGAATTTTGGTGGCGGTCGTCTGGGGCCAAATCCCTTAAGAATAAGAAATGTGTAATAGTAGAACCTTTTCAATATTTGGACAAGAGGCTCTATAATTAAATATTAGGTATTTAAATAAGTACTTAAAACGTAAATAAAAATCAAATAGTAAGTTATTTTCATGAAAAATATAGTCTAAAAATAGTGAAAAATATTTCATGATAAAATAGCCTGAAATGAGCAAAAAAAAAATAATTAAAAAAATAAGAGAAGAAAATTAACAATAAGTTACTTCTGAAGGACGTGAGCTCAGATAACTATTATAGGCCATCTATTTGGCAATCAAGGATATGCTAGGAAATCTAGCTGAATAGGGAAGAATTATGGTCGATATTAGGTTCCACGCTGTAGTTCACCGGGCGAGTAAAAACCGCTCGAATGTTATGGTTCTGTGGGAACGATGCTTAAAGTGGGAAAAGCGAAATCTTGTGAGACTTTGGGCTGAGGATTTGAATGGTAAGAAACTGTAGATGCATAAGGGATGTTGAGGATTGATGGAATTGTGTAGGAATGAACCTAGGAAATATTGTCAAGGTAAGAAAGGGAACATCCACTGGTGATAAAGGTGGCCCACATCCAGCCAACACAAACGTCTTTGTCAGTGATCAAGAAGAAGAAATGAAATGGCGAATTAATTGAAAAATACTCATAAATTTTATGAACGTAAACCCTGAAAATGCATTCATACACAATAAAGTAATCATCTACTTAAATACTTTGGTCAAATAAACATTCGTTTAGGATTATTTATCGTCCCCTAGCTGTACCGGCTTTTGAACGGTTTGACTAATGACGCTGAATTCGTCTCCTATAAATCCGCCTTATCAGGTTATGAGAAGAAGAAACAAGTACAATTATAAGTGCCATGCGGTGGAATAATAACCATGAAAAAAAAGTAGGCTGAGTCAAAACAGCGGCGGGGAGTGATGGATGTGCGAGGGGAGAGAAATCCACCATGACTGATCCAGGATCCCTCCCTCTGTTGTTCTGTTGTTGGGCCGTCTCTAAGTCAATACCCGCTTCTAATGGAGGATTAGCTAAACACTGGCTTTATAGTCCGTGAAATCTCCTATCCCCTCCCACGAACTCATCTGTCCCCTGATGTATCGTCACTAGGGGTTTCGTAATTAGTCACTTCGCATGAAAAAACGTTTATAGGGCCATTGGCTCTTTTAGGGATTAAGTCGTTATATGGAGTGGGGATAAACAGCTTTACCATGAATAAGGGCTTCCTTCAATGACCAAAAATGCCACCTTTTTAGTCATTATTATGTTAAGTGATGAAATAAATTAATATTACTGTTGAGGGACAGGCTATTCACCATTCTCTGTTTAATGAAACTTTTTTTTTTTATAGAAGTTCATCATTTGAAATTTTACTAATAATTATAATAGGTACATAACATTTCTGGCCATCATCATAATAAAGCAAAAAGCTCCAAGCTAGCTCATGTGAGAGGGCTGGTTTTTCAAAATAAAGCTGCTTAGTTAGGTATAAAATCTATTTAAAAACTACAATCGTTAACAATGCCCTTGTTAATTAAAATTTTAGTTATTTCGAATTCCATAAAAAAAATAAGCATGCAAAATGCTGCTCAGCGATTAGTTTCAAGCCATAAACTACGGCAATGTAACACGATTATGCTTCCCTCCATAGAATTAAATTCACTCAAGTAAAAATTCGACTTGACTACTTGTTCACTGGGGCTGAAGATTTATCCAAAAGTTTGAGGCAATTCAACAATGATATCATAAGACTTATTCTAGCTAAACCTATTATTATCTTTTGAAAATGTCGTAGTGTCGCATCATATTCAAATCTATTTATCTTAAATACACTAGAGATGTTGCAAGAGTGGACGGGGACACAGCTATCAAGAGGCTGCTCTTTGGATATGTGGATAGGAGGAGAAGGAGAGGACCGCCACGACTGAGATGAGCAGATGAGGTTGAAGCCGACGCAAGGAAGTTCCCCAACACCAGAGCTTGGCAGACCATGGCGCAAGACAGATTTGAGTGGACGCGTCGCCTTGATGCGGTGAAGACCCGTACCAGGTTGTAGTGCCAGTGATGATGATGAGATATTATAGAAATAAAAAAATAATAATAATTTTTGTGTTCTTCCTAAAGTCGATACAAAAGTTGTACAAACTTTTAATCACGCCTATGTTTAGGTCCGTATTGCAACACACATACAGTGTTATATTTACCTATATATACGTGTTAGTGAACCATTGGCTCTTTCAGGGATTAAGTCATTAAATGAGGCAGGGTTAACTAGCTTTACTATGTGTAAGGGTTTCCTTCAACATGCACACAGAAATACTTTGAACAAAAGAAAAAAATGATGTAGAACTAACAATAAAAAAGCACCTCTGGGGCAAGTGTGGGATCGATCATAAACATATTTTATATCATTCATAAGCTGTATTTATATGTCGCGTGATTAGCTAATGCATGGCAACAATCATGATACCGACGGACATAATTCACGATATAGTTGATTAATTAAATAATTCTTATCTAATAATCTTGTACTGGTCTAATAATTCTGTAATTATTTAATTTAAATATGCCTTTAATAATTCATGAATATTTGAATGAGACAATTTTCTACTTGTACTCAAATATACGAGAAGGTAGGACATGCGATATTTATTTTGTAGAAAGAATTCATGAATTGAAACCAGTTTTTCTAATTTACTTTCTATAAAAGTGATTAACAAATAAATATAACTTAATGATATTTACATTGAGTTAGATAAAAATAAAATGAATAAAAAAATATATATCCAAGTACTTTATTGTATGGATTAATGTGTTGGATATCGAAAATTCAATTGATTTAATAAGTTTGCCGTTTTCAAGTTACGAATTTCTCTCGTGAACATATTGGTTTTCATTTCATCGTTAAAATCAATTCTATTTTCCTTTTACCCCATATTATATATCCATATTTGTTGAGATATGATTATCACTGTCGTAAAATTGTGACGTAGTTTAGAAAGAAGCTCTTTTCATTTATAAATGATAAATATTTTTATAAATGGTATTTCCTTATGAATTACTTGGCGTTATGCAAGCAAATATTAATTTTTTTTTCGTTATTACTCTTCGCGCATTTTCTTCACAAATCTCTCAGTTGAATGAACTGGAAATAAAATCTCACAAATTGTGATTATTACTCGTCTGGTCTGTAAATTAAATTAGATATTTAGTCTTCCAATAATGAAATTAGGGTATATCTATCAGTTCTGCTCCTCAAAGTTTATGACTAAAGCGAATGAATAGTTAAAAGTTGTTAACAAATAAACAAAATGGAGGAATTATTTTCAGTTTATTTTTTTTTGGTATTGTTAAATAAAACCTTAAAATGTGTAAGTACAAAAAAAATATGTTATTAATAGGAACATAATAGAAAAATGGTTGATTGAGAGACTTTTTCCACCTTGACTCAATATTTAAAAGTAGAGACAGAGCAATATTTAAGTGAATAAAAAAATCAGAATAATAGAAAAATTATTACCATGATAAATTCTATTTTCTAGAGCAATAATTTCCTTGGCAAGACTAAGATGCTTATATGTTTTGGGACCCGGTCCTCCAACAGACTATAGGAAAAATATTAACAGTTGAGGTAGATTCCGGTAGGAGAACTGTTCCTGTAAGAAGCAAGAAGTGTAAACCTCAGGGAACACATTGAAGTAAAAAGAATCTTGGAAATACCAGTACGATAACGAACAGATTTAAGTAGAATATAAAAATTAATAATAGAACAAGATGGAGAAAGGAGGAAAAACAGAGAATGGTCCCACAAATAATGGTATGTTTAATAATGAAAAATAAGGGGATTTTATTTGAGGAGAGGACCGTCGGAAAAAATCGATACAAAGAAACATAAACGAGGAATTTAGGAGGAGTTAAAGGAAACTTCACAGTGAATAAATCCGATATAAAATTATAAATATATCAGTTATAAATAATATGAATGTTTTTATTACTACCTCAGTGTATATAATATTGGCGAATTGTATTCTTCCCCACTTGTGTATTTTAAATCCTGGTAAATACCTGCGAAATGGGTTGAAACGTTGTTTTCAAATAAATTGCTGCTGATTAATTGATATCTTATTTTTACCCCCTCCTAAACCATTTTCTTCCGTGAACAATATAAATGAACAGAACGCCCATACTTACCATGAATGCGAATAAATAAAACATTGACAAATCTTTCGAAAAGTTTTTTCTCGTTTCACTTGAATCTGAGAACTGATTTGAGATGAGATTACAAGAACATACGATTATACTTAAACGATTTCTCAAAAAAAAATTATACATAAATAAATTGTAAATATTTCTTTTTCAAATGAACTAAACCACTTACAATTAATTCAACCATTTAAAACGTCTTTGATTTGAACCTAGACCTCATAGAAACGGAAAAAAACCTACAAAATACTCATATATTTTACGAGGGTAAAATCGCATTTAGATGGCGGTTGAATGAAAATAAAAAAAATGTTCTGCAGGAAAGTGGTTTACATTCTGCCAAGGTCAGCTTATTGCCTTTTGACTGTATTTTTATCCTGAGGCCAAGGAGAAGAGACAGCGTGTTCCGCAAATAAATCTGGAGGAGAACAAAAGGGTCTAAGTGAGGGATGTTGTGGTGCTGTGTAGGCAAAAGGAGGGCCGCCATCTGGGCTCACCCAGCCCATGTAAATATCTCCGGATATATCCGAGGCAAACACTGCACGATTAGCATAACTCCAGGGGCTGGTGCACTATATCGCTCCTGTTTGCCCGGGGGGCCTTTTATATGACACCAACATGTTTGACTGATAGGTCCAAATCCTTTTTCATTGTCTTTATTGATACCATTAATACAATACGGCAGATGGGGATCCATTTCTCCCCTCCCGCATAAGCCGCGGGTAATATTTATTTATTCAAATTAAGACTCAACGGTTTTTAATTATTGTGGCTTATATTTATTATTAAACGGATTAGGTGTTTAGCCCCTGACTACAAGCGGTTGCCTTCGGTCGACATTTGTAGATCAATAGATAATAAAGGTGTACTCCATCTTAAACAAGGTATAATTTATGGGTGACTAATTAGCGGAGCTTTATATTTATATATCGCGGTACAAGCTTTCGATTGAGATAATTAATTAACAAAATACAAACTTAATCTGATTAAAGTTTTAAAAAAAGTTTTTTTTTGTAATGATACAGCTCTTGCTTCCGAGGATTATTGCTGTTTACATGTACTTTATAAATAAAAAATATCCACAACAAAATAGTATGTAGACCATTCCAGTATCGCCTCCCGTGGGGATGGTGAATATAGATATACATAGATGTTAGGTCATCCATCGAATATAAAATATATTACAGTATTGGGATAGGTCGATCGTTATTAAATACACATAATAACAATAATAATAGAAAACGTCACTGAAATTAAATGAAAAGTCGTGCGAAATATTCACTCGCTATTGCATTTTACAAATTTGCCCAACATATAATTTTTATTAACTTTTCAAAACGCTTCACAGGCTGATTTGTTAATTTCATAATTTCGATTTATTAATAACACTCAGCTATGATGAAAGTAACGAATTTTCGAACAAATTAAAAGCTCCCTATCTTAAAAATGTCTTACTTGTCATCTTATTAATTTCGATCGCAGCGTTGTCTGCCAGACGCAATGTAAATCAAAACCTTGAGGTTATAAACAAAATGTACACTGTGTATACATTAAAGGGGTCTGGAAAAGTTAAATGTAATAATTTTGTTTAAAACTTCTTTATCATACTAGCTTGAGTACACTCCATTAGATATAGTTGTAAAAACAATCTCGTGGAATGCATCCAAACTAAGAGAAAGAAGTGCTATTAGTCCAGTAAAATTAGGGGTTTCACCTCGGAATGAGACATAGTTGGCTGTAAAGTTTTGGCACCATAAAACTTGTCTCAAAACCTACTTATCGTAGGGTGTCTGCGACTACAGATATTCCAAGGGCAACAAATCTATTTTTTTCACATTTATTTCAAATATCTCGTTTCCTATGGGTGTTATGCCATATGTATTTATTATAAATATTCTAGAAGATTAAATTTTCTACAACTTTTGTATAAACATTTTTTTTTATATCTTGCACCGTTTTCGAGATAGAGGGCAGAACGCGCGCAGTGTTTAACTATTTAGAGTTAAACTGCATCGTGTTGTATGGAGTAGAACAAAACACTTTTTCTATTATTTTAGATAAATACGTGAAATATTTACAAATGCATTATGGTTCAGAAATTGTTGTTGTATTTGATGGATATCCAGACTATAATAGAAACATAAAACCAATGGAGCAGCGGAGAGGAATTGCTGCCCTTTCAAAAACATACCAAGTTTGTTTCAGCGAAACCATGGTTGTACCTATTACCCAAGAAAAATTTCTATCGAATCGAAATAATAAAAAAAACTAATTAATATGCTTATTGAAAAATTACAAGCTGTTAATATCACAACTAAACAGGCCAGAGATGATGCGGATGTTCTTATTATTGAAACAGCTATTGATGAATCTAAACGTCAAAAAACTGCGTTTCCTGTTATAATAGGAGAAGATATAGATTTACTTGTCATTTTAATTGAGCGTACCCTATCTCATCAAAAAGAAATTTTCTTTAAAAAAGTTGGCAAAGGAAATGTAAAAACTGAAATATACTCTTCCAAAAGTTTTGATAAATATCCTCGTTCTAAAAAAAAACATATTGTTTCTTCACGCAATAAGTGGCTTAGACACTTCTGCGCTCTTTAGAAAAGGAAAAAAAACTTTAGTAAAAACAATCGAGAAACTTCCGAATTTGGATCAATTTGCTGCAGAATTTGAAGAAGAAAACTGCTCGGTTCAATCATTATTTGAGAATGGAGGGCGAATCTTGTTGGCAATTTATAATACTCCAAAATCTGAGACCCGTATCGATCGTCTTCGCTATGCACAGTTCATCAAGTTAACAAAACTAAATAAACCTGTGCAGTTATCAAATCTTCCCTCAAAGAGTGCAGCAGCTCACCAACATTTCAACCGTGTTTATTATCAACTTCAGACTTGGTTAAGGGGGTTGGATAATGCGTGATGAATTCCTGGAACCTGTTATGACAATGAATCCACCAGCTACGGAGGAATTGCTTAACACAATATTCTGCAACTGCAAGAACGGTTGTGGATGCAGGAAAGCAGAGTTGCAATGCTCTTTAGCTTGCGGCGAGTGTAATGGGCAAGCTTGTCTTAATGCTTCAGTATATCAGAGTGACATCAAAGAAGACGGTACTTTTGACCGTCGTAGACAAATGTCGTAAAAACATTAATTACAAATTTAATTATTTTCTTTTTATTTAGTCAGGAAGTAATTAGTATAAATAAGATTAGAATTAAAAAATAATTAAAGTATTTCCCTTAATAACTTTATAATTGCACGAGTAGGTAAGTGTTATTAAATGAATAGACACTGAATTATTGAAAAAATTGATAATTATAATGTAATAGTTAATAAAAAATGCAAATTATTTAGAATTATATAATTATTAATAATTTATAAACTTTATACGGCGTGTTTTTAACCCTGACTACAGGTTGACCTCGAGTGATACTGTACATAGTTAAACACTGCGCGCGCTCTGCCCTCTATCTCTAAAATGGTTCAAGATATAAAAAAAATGTTTAAACAAAAGTTGGAGAGAATTTCATCCTCTACAATATTTATAATAAATACAAGTACCATAAAACCCATAGGATACGAGATATTTGCAATAAATGTGTAAACGATTTTTTGCCCTTTGCCCTTGGAATATCTGTAGTCGCGGACACCCTACGATAAGTAGGTTTTGAGACAAGTTTTATGGTCCCAAATAAAGGTTTATACAACTTTATAGCCAACTATCTCTCATTCCGAGATTCTTGCTCTCATTTGACTAATTTTACTGGACTATATATGGAGAAACAAATACGAATACGTACCAAATAATAATTAATTTACTTATTTACAGTACTTATATTACAGTAATTAACCTATAAAAACCTGTACCACTACAACCCGTGAATGGGTCTGGGGTTCAGTTTATGATATAGACTGTACAGTTTCATGGACAATGGTTGTGCAGGGAAACGATTTGTCTTAGATCACGCTCTAACTCTAGATGTTCCCCCTTATTTTGGGAACCCATTTTATAGAGGCTGTGTGTAATCAGTGTAGAAGCTGTGCCAAGCTCACACACGATTGGTACTACATTATATTCTTAGGTACTACATGACCTTCCAATGATATAATTTTTTACATTAATTATGTTTTCTGTTTTTACGATTCCATTACACTATCAAAGCACATGAAAAGCACTTCCTTACCTCATCATAGCACTTCTTTATTATATGTTTTTATTACTTTCTTATACTGATGCCATTATGAAGCTCACATAAGCTGATAATCTCTTCT
Organism: Troilus luridus; assembly: GCA_964056705.1. Classification (NCBI taxonomy): domain Eukaryota; kingdom Metazoa; phylum Arthropoda; class Insecta; order Hemiptera; family Pentatomidae; genus Troilus; species Troilus luridus. Next base: position 52,975,657 of record OZ057412.1, on the reverse strand, counting down.
CAACTTCCCTAGTTGCCGCTAGCAGTAAAAGTTTACTACTTGAGGTCTTGCTCCTCTCAAGGAACGGATTCCCATGCTGACACAAAATCTTTATATTGCTTCGCAAATATGTAGGATTTTTTATGATTGAATAATCAATATCAATATTTTGTTTATTACTTTTCTCTAAAATTAATATCCACTTTTTCTTAACTGAATGTTTTCTTCCTTTCTTCTTACTTCAGATAATCCCAGAATTTTTATATTTGAATTAAACATAGCGTTTTCTAGTCCTTCTATTCTCCAGTCGGCTAGTAAACTTCTAACGCTAAGCGTGGCTATTTCGAATTTTTGAAAAAGTTATTTTGGGAGGTTTAGGTCATATTCCCCCTTGCTGGCCACACATTCTGGGTGTTTTAAAATTTTAAAATAGGAGTCATCAATTTGTCTTTATTTCTTCATAAATCACCTCTTCAGCCTTCCAGCATTTTGGTCCATTTTCTATATAAGTGTAATAGATTATAATTACAGTAAGTGTGAATAAAAATAAAATATTTAAGGCAAAACATTGAACCATAAGATTGGGTGAAAATTTTTAATTTACATAAACATTATATAAAAACGCAAAAATGATTAGAGCTATTTGTAATTTATTCTTTATCTCTTAACTTTAATTAAATTAACTGATATATTTAGTATTACTTACTTTAAACTAATAAAAAATGCAAACAAAAAACAAAAAAATTGTTAATCTTTGTTTTTAATAACCGTTTTTAGAATAGGAAACATTAAGATTAATCATTATAGTTATGTTTTTTAAATATGTAATAAACGTTTCTGAACTTTGGTTTCCCTTCCAATTAACTCTGCTAAATCATGTTCAAATTAGTCGTTGTTGGAAATGGTTGCATTTTGGTGGTCGTTTTTACAAGAATCTTGAGTGTCTGAATCTGATCTTGTCCATTCTCCTTCTTTTCTTTGGACGACGCTATTATTATGCTTTCAATGGAGATAGCTTGTAAAATAGAAAAAAAATTAGAAAAATATAGACAAGGACTGACATTAAAACTGTATTCAAACTATATTGACCATGAAGTTGGGGTGCTAGGGACCACACGCAACTCCTCTTCAAGACAACTAACTGCTTCTTAATGTTGGCTAGCCTGTAATCAGAAGACCGTCTTCACACCGTCGTTGGACATTAGCCGCGGATAAAAACGACCATTTTACTTCAGCGGCTTCAGACTTTTTCAAGAACGTTAAATATTATAACTTCTCAAAGGCCGAAAAGATTTATAAAAGTATCTATTATAAAATAATGAATTAAAATTTATAATCATTTATAAAAAAATCGTCCAAATAAAGGCGACCAAAGGTGCCAGGTAACTATTATCTTTTTTTTTACCATCGTTTTAACATTGTTTTAGGTTGAAATCATTTCCTTTCTTCAGTCCATTTATCGTTTTTTAAAATTTTATTCTTACATTAGAATTTAATTTTGTTGAGGCGTTTTCATTATCTATTATATGCATGCAGTTTCTATTTTTAATTTTTATTTTCCGCTGATCAAATTAACATTTAACTTTTCTATTTACAATCATAAAAATTTACTACAATTTGGGAATTGGAGGAATGTTTTTAATTATCATCTATTCATTCAAAAACAAAATTAAAATAAAGTAAAATAACAGCAATAATAACTTCCATACTCATTAACGCAAGTTATTAGTTGGTGTAAGTGAATACGTATGTCCGCGTAAGTCTTTGTAATTTAGTTCGAAACGATTTGTACAAGAAATATATAATTAGTTTTATCTGAATCGTTTAGTCGTTAAAGCAAACAAGGGCGGATCCAGGATTTTTTTCTGGGGGGGGGGCAAGAACAGGAAGACGGGAAAAAAAATCAACTACTTAGAAATAAACTTGTAGTATTTATAGAAAGATTTCAAAGGTTTATTACTATATCAAAACAATAGAAAAATTACATGTTTAATAAACACAGTTTTCTTTTGTTTTCTGCTAAACGAATGGAGCAAAACTTCATTAGCGTTCATTTTTATCGCAACGTCATGATGTATATGCATTAAAGCCAGTTTATTCAAACGCTCTTTTGTCATCCTGCTGCGAAGACATGACTTCAATGTGCGTTAGGTGGAGTAAGATCCGCTCGGCAGTGCTTTGCTATTTGCAAGTGCGTGAAAGGGAGGCAACGAACAAATTTCGCAATTCCAGCCAGAAGTGGACAAGAGTTTCACTCATCTTCTCTCTGTCATTTTATTAATAAATTTTAACAACTTTGATCATGTAATTTAAGGATTCTCCACAGTACACAAAAAACTGTTTGGGGGGCAAGTACCCCCCGGTAAATCCGCCATTGGAAGCAGACAATTTTATTTGTTTAATATCTGTTATGTTTAAATTGAAAATGCTATGAAAATTCCTTAGGATATGTAGGATATTGTTGATTTATTGTAACAGCTGCTACCTATAAGCTCATTGATGACATTACAAAACTTTGATGACAACTATCTGACTATCTCTTGATGACAACGATAAATCACATTCCTTAGGCTGTTTTGGTCGATGGATATAACCATATATTTAACGCCATGGTTTATTTATTTTTAATACCCAAAACCGCCAGGGAATTTAATTGTTGATATTATTGCCTGTCAACGGTGATGAAAAAAAGTTTGTCTAAGTGATTATCGACCAATATTAAATTTAATTTTTTTTTACTACCAACTTACATAATGTAAACATATCATTAGAAATAAAGCATCAATTATTTTTTTCACTTTAGATTGACTAGGTTGGGGCGACCTGTGGTCTAGTGGTTAGCGTAACAAACTACTAAGCCCAAGATCACCGGTTCGTAGCCCGGCAGGTGGCCCTAGGATTTTTTAAAGGGAGTAAAAAATCCTTAGTTGCGCAGTCCTTCTGAAGGGACGTTAAAAGGGGGTCTCGGGCCTGTACTCGTTAAAATTCCCTATCCTAACTAAACCTGGATAGGCAAAACTTAGAGCTCCCAATGTAGCATCGCCCGATTATCCATAGCAGCAAAAAGTGACGTTAAATGAACAAACAACAACAACTTTAGATTGACTTCAAGTTGCCTCCATGGGTGACACAGCTGGCAGCGGTTGCTTCCCTATAGCTAATACCAGTGCGTTCCATTAACTCCTTCATGATTTACACTTTATGTGCATAATGAAGGGAGCAGTTCGGTTATTTGTGAAGGCTTTATAGTTTTACTGTTTTACCCCCTACCGTTACGGTTGGCTGGAGGAACTGTGAGTTGTATAGAGCAATTTATTTCTACATAGTAACGTCCCTAATAAATGTTTGTAGACATTATTAGTTCTTTTTATTGGATAAATATAAGGCCAATAAATAATTGTTAATTTAGTAAACAGCTCAAAGACAATCGGACACATTTGTAAATTAACCTTTTTTTTTTAAAATAAATCAATATATGTTAATTTTACTTATCTACTAATGAGATATTTCTTAAGAAAAATTACTTCTGCATGCCAGCAGATTTTTTAAACCGTTTTCAAAAATATACAGGTTTTAGGTTCTTCTGAAAATAAGATATTTGGGTACATAATATAGAAAGAAAAGAAAGAAGGCATTATTATACTTAACGTAATTTCTTTAGACATATATGTACTTGAAACGTTAACGCAGCTTTTCTGATAAAATTGACTCACCAGTAATCGATTTTACATATTTTTATTATTTTCTTGAAAACAACTTTCAATCACTTTGATGAATGTGCAATATATTTGGCTGTAATATCACCTAGGGAGCGGAGTGGCTCAGTGGTAGAGTGTTGCCATGCCGGAAATCCTGGTTCAAATCCCGCTCCAGGCCATGGCTTTTATTTAATCTGTTTCCAGCGGGAATTGGATCATATAGGATCTAGGACCCTCCTGGGGCTCACCCATCCTCTATAAAATATTATAAAAATAAGGTACCCAAAATAAGGGGGAAAATCTGGCGGTTGAGCGTGAATTAGGACAAGTCACCTCCTTGCAGAACCGTTGTCCATGAAACAGTATAGTCTCTACCATGTACTGGACCCTAGACCCTTCATGGGTTGTAGTGGTACAGGTTTTTTTTTGTAATATCACATAGACCTTATTATCATACAAAGCCTTTATAAAGTGTATACCTATACTTGGAGAAAAAAACTGGAAAACCGTAGACATAGAAACAGTACAATGTTTACCAAAAGCCTAGGGATGTATATTTTTATTTACTTTTTTTAAAAAATTAATCTTACGTTACCTTCCCAATATATTTGCAGAAGATTGTTGATAAATGCTTGTGGGGGTCCTCGTCGAACTTGATTGGCGTGCTACTAATATTGTATCAATTAATGGATCATATGGGATATTATAATTGAGTTGAAGTTTTATTGACATTATTGAATGAATGAATGAACGAAATAGCCTTTTGTTATGCACAAATATTTATACCGAAGAAAATGCCCAGCCCATTTCCACCTGCTCAGTCTTATTCGCCTGAGTGAGTCTGCGAGTCCTATTTCTTTTTTGATCATGGCAGTTCTCACTCGGTCACTTTTCCTCGCCTTCATGATACATCTTTCGATCTTGTTCTGCCATAACTGGATCTTTCTCTCTTGAGCTCTAGTAAGTGACCACGCTTGGCATCCATACGTAACCGCTGGGCTAATGCAACTATCGAAGACCTATCTTTTAAGCTCCATATTTAAATTACTTTTAAAGATATGCTTGAGAGACCAAAACTTGTTCCAACCTAATGCCATTCTCCTCTGGACTTCCTTTGCTCCTCTATCTGCGAAGGATACTATCGGACCCAGTTGTTTAATTGGCATTCTTCTTTTCCCCCATTTGTCATTATTTTCGTCTTTTGATAGTTAGGGTGAAGACCAATTTCTTCGCACAATTTTAAAAGATGCTTGAGCATTACTCGTAATTTTTGCATCTTTAGCAAACAGTAGGATTTCATATGCAAAAACGTAAGATGCTTAGCTATTTACCATTTACTTGATGGGTGATAGGTCTTGATCCCTACTTTTTCCTAACCAAGACGCCAGAATAACATTTCCAGCAAGAGAACAAACAAAAGAGGGGATAACGGATCTCCTTCTCAACACATTTCTTCATGCCGACATTTCTTTATAAAGTTCTGTAGTTATTACATTATTTTCCTCTATTCCTATTGTTCTAAGGGCTTCAAATATTTCTAAGCGCCTACATTGGATCCGGTCTGAACCGAACCATTTTTATCCGACCGATTTAGAAGATCGCGGAAACAAAATAGTTTATATATACGGCATTGGATCCGGCGCGATGTTGTACGATCAGGTGCGATTTTAACATTTCGAAATCATTACTTTTCAATTCGATAAGCCAGCAGTTACCATGTGTGGCAACCTAACCTTATTGTCTAAAATGTTTAATAAAAAATATACATTGTAAATTAATCAAAATTAAATATTGTCAATTCTCATTAAAATATTTTATTACTAAACTTCATGTACCATTAAATTTAGTAGCGAAGGTTTTTTTTCCGCTGAATAAAATTATATCTATCAGATATGTCCATAAAAAATATACCTACATACAATTTTAATTCGTCAAAGAAAATTGGAAACATTAACTTTTGATAAAATTATCATCTTAATGTTTAATTTATTTGTTAAACATTTAGCAACATTGGGAGATAAGGTCTTTTCTGATTTTTTATACTCGTTTGCAAAGATGTACAACAAAATAGACAAAGATTACTCATAGAATTAAATCGAAACGAGCCTGGGATCAAATATCGAAACATCGAAAATGTGGGATCAAACAAATAATAATAAACAATAATTTGTATTTTTTTAAATTTAAAAACAACTAAATCATTCATTTATAGTGAAACAGCAAGACAAAAAAAAATTCCAATATTGTAATATTACCTCATTTTCATAACATTTGGTTCTTTAAATTTATAAAAGATTATTTTGAATATATTTATATTTTACAATAATATATATAAAAAATAAGAAATCAAAGAATAAAATTAATACCATTATGTTCAAAAGGCTAGTTTCGTTATCGGTTTGAATTAGTAATGGGCTTAACGGCTACTTTTCAGTAACTGCTCTAACCGTTACTATGATTTTTCTTATCTGTGATTTCTTAACTGCTACTAACTGTGATATTGAATATAACGATCACAGAATACGCATTATAAGGATAATAATTACTTTACACTTGTATAATTCACTATAATCCTATCGATATACATACAAATGGAATTATTATCAATATACTGTATAACGTAAATTTTCCTCTTATGGTTTAACCCATTCAAGACCAGCGCCGACTTTTGCCCATGCGCGCTCGTGTGCAACAGTGACCTAGGTCACCCCCGTGAAACTAAACAAACTTTGTTATGGGATCAACATGAAATGAAATCGCGATAATGAAACAGTTGTGTAGGGTAGGGATAGCATAACGGAAACTAAACGGTGACTGCTGACCATAATTACAAGCAGCTTCAGTCAAAGCTTGGTGAAATGAAAAAATATTTTCGAATTTTCATACAAAGTGCACCTATCAGCTGATCGTTTACTAATATTTTTGTTTTCATTTCAGCAGGTTTAGTTTGTCAGAACAAAAGTTGTTTGTATTGATGGTCTGAAGTCACGATTTCTGTTTCCCTTACACGCTGTGTAACTGTATACAAGCTCCCCTAAAAATTTTTAGTCAGTGCGAATACTTTGGGTATACATGAGTTATGTATACGAACAATCAATACAAACAACTTTTACTATGGGGCCAAGTCTGAAATCGCGAAAAAATCTGTTGTTCCATAGAAAATGTCATTGAGACCAAATGAATGAAACAGCTGATATTTTTTCCCGATTTCAGAATTGGTATTGATGAGTATATGCATTCCACCAAAATATAATATTCGCACTGACTAAAAATAGCCCTGTATTTCAGGAACGTAGGGCTTACAGAAATAAGAAAGCACAAGTTTATTTTAAAATATTTATTAATAAAAGAAAAAATAATAGGATAGTTGTCATGGGAGACTTCAACGGCAGGATCGGAGTTAAATTAGAGGGGGAACACCAAGTTATGGGAGATTGGGGATTCGGAAAAAGGAATGAAGGTTGAAACCGACTAATAAATTTATAGCCAACGTTTACAAATTCTTTCTTTAAAAAAAGGGCGAAGGAAAAATGGACATGGCGTTCACCAAAAGGCCACAAGTTTGAGCTTTACCATTTTCTCACAACCCAAATCAGTTTATTTAAAAATCTAGAGGTTATAAAGAGGTTTAATTTCAACACAGATCACAGGATGCTAAGAGCAGAGTTGTGTATTGAAAAGTACAAGAAGAAGAGACCATTTAAAGCAAAAAATGGAACTTTTATTCTTCAATACCAAATTCAAATAGAACCATACAGATTTCATCCAACACAGTTATGAGTGCAGGAAAGAAAAGGCTCCATTTTCAGTCCAGGAAAAATATAACATCATCTCCAAAGCTATTGAAGACACAACTGCGTCAGGTCCCAGTTTCGCGAAAAATAAAAGCAGTAAATTATCGGATGATAAAAGAGAGCTTTTTAGAGTTCGTAGAATGATAAAAGAAAGAGGAACTACTTCTGAAAGCGAGAGGAAAGAGCTCACGTTTATAAATAATAAAATTTGGATATTATTAATATCTAAAAAAGAGAAGAAAAAAAAGAGGAGAGTGTAAAAAGAAACGAAGGTAAAGTGAGGAGAGAAATAACAGAAGTACGAACATTTTTCCAATCCTGTATCAAACTGGCTAAAGGACATCTAAATCGGATCTTCCCATAATTGATATATAGATCCGTTGTGCAAGTAAAATGTTAAACAATTAGGTTTTCATAAAAGTGGTTGATGTTGAGAGGTTGGCTGTAGAAAAATTTAAATATGGATGTGGTTCGTGGATGGGTAGCATTTGTTTTTTCGTCCAGGATATTGAAAGATTATAAAATAAAAGGAAACAAATGGATTTCAATTACATCCCAGTTAGAGATGAAACTTTTTTTTTTCTCTGGGCCGAATTAATGGAGGTAGAAAGGAATGAATATTCAGAGCGGACCTCGGATACATTCCCTGAGAGCCATCATACCCCCCTCTCATTGGCTACATCTATTAGCTCTTTTAATTTATTCCGGATCCGACAAAATCTGCGGAGGCATTACGCCGCCCCAATCAGAGTCCCAAGGGGTCGGGTCCTCCCGGCGGGATAGGGCCACGGAAAGGAAAAAAAAATAACGAGGGTTTAAGCCGAGACGCGATTGGCCAGCGATCGGAATAAGGGATGAGGAGGCAGCGCAGCCTGTATGCAGATTAGGGTATTAAGTAAACATGAGCGCAGGTGGATTAGAAAAAGGCATGCGACCCTCCGCGACTAGCAATTAACTTCCTTGTACCTTCAGACCTTTTTAGTACTATTTTTTTTTTAGGCTTATCTTTGTTGTTTTTAATTTAATATTACTTTGTGTTGTTGAGACCGTAAAGCTGGCTAAGTCTTCATGCGAGAAGTGTTTCTTTTCAGATAATAACTTTCCTTAACCCTCACGTAGCATTTTCTAATTTATGAATTTATTTGTTTATCTTTTTTATTTTATCTAAAAACCAGGGGAAACAGTTGTTGGGTTTTTAAAATGACTTAACCCAACCTTGCTACATACACGTTCAGATAATAATGGTTGTTCAAATTAATGATGCTTTGTTAATTTCCTACAATGTGAAAAAATAAAGCTTATGAAAAGAATATACCTTTATGAGTTCTGATTCGACTATTTTGTAGGACTTTAATTTCTTTTCACTTTCTTACTATTGGCCGGAAAATATTTCAAGATTTTATGTTTTCTTTAAAATACCTCTCAAAGTTGTAAAATGTTTATGTTTGTTGGAAATTAGACTTTTATAAAAGTAAAAATTTGTTAATCATCTTTAAAACAAAAAAATTTGTTTACCTCTGTAATCGTTTTCCTACTGCAAAATATTTCAGTCTTTACTGAGATGTCAAAGCGTGATTTTCGCATAATTTTATTTTATGAGTTCAAACGGGGCCTTGACGTCCAGAAATATCAACGAAGCCTGGGGCGAATAAGAGACAGTGCGCTGTAAAACGGTGATTCCAGAGATTTCGAGAGGGAGACTTGAGACTTGAAAACAAAGAAGGCCATGGAAGAAGTTCTGCCTGATGACGAAGTTTTCCGACCTTTGGGGGACGAAAATCCCAGAACAACTGTTCGAGAAAATCGAAATTAGCAAATCAACCGCCGATGTCCATCTCAAGGCGATTGGGAGGGTGAAAATGTTTGAAGGTTGGCAGAACCTCTTCCACAGCCCTCTTTGCCTTCAAGGCTCATGTCTCCTTATTTGAGTCTACTTGAATTATTTCCCAGTAGGAAATAGGTTACATTAGTGAAATTTTTTTTAAAATAATTAAGTCAAAAGTCCACAATACAGTAGTTCCTTTATTATTTATCTAAAACTTTATTAATTAGGGTACCCTTTTTTCTGAATTTCAGTACTTTTCACGATGGAATGAATATTTGTTGAAAGACTAACATGTTCTACCATAACAAAGAATTTAAGGTATCTGTTATAATTATCCTATCTTATCTTTCTTCTTCTTATAATGTCGTCTATTATATCTTTCTAGAAGATTAAATCTACCTTGATGATGATGATGACGTTGATGTAAGCAACTTTCCAAGATACCTTATTCTTTCGGTTCCTATTATTTACCAATTTTCCAAGAATGGTGCTCACAGATTTTCGTCATATGCCATGTAATCTATTTCCTTTTTTTCTGTTCTTGTTGTTATCCTAAATGTCTGGTTTTACGATTTAAGATACGTAGAATCGACAAACGAATAAAAAATCAGTCAGTACATCGTCCAGATACCCTGCCACCCACGCTGGAGCACCCTCGTGTGAATATTCTCAGGTAGGAGTGATCTGCTATCTGCGATTTGGGACAGAACGCACCTACTGTGCAGTGCGTGAGGTCCTGTGGGCTCTTCACGTGTCAAGATCAAAGATACATCCTTGTTGTCTTAGTCAATGTCACAACTACCAAGTCTATATTATCGTTGCCTTTAAGGCAGGTCATAGCTTTGTTTCACACACTGAAGTGAACAAATCTAGGGCATGCCTAGTTTTTTATGAAGGTAAGTTTTTTTTCCTACCGTAAAAGCATCCTGCTGAAAAAAAATCGATAATTGGCTAAAGAGACCATTATTTTTAACGCCAGAAATTCTCCCATGATCGATCCAGGAAAATTATTTATTACTGTATTATAACATGATTTATGACAACTTGTATTTTTGAAAAACATTAAAAGGGAAACGAATGAAAAGTTAAAGCTTGCTGTGATTCAACTCGAAGCGACAACCTGCGGAATAGTTATCAGAATATAAAATATTTATTTTATTTCTTCAAATTAAGCGCAGACATTTGAGATTTTATTATTATTGGTAATTACAAAAGTCGGAAAGATTTAATCGTAAATTAGTTCATTTCAGTGGCTTATTTCATCTTTTTCCTAAATATCATATACATTATTTTATAAAAGTAGTCGATTATATATGATAGTGATATGATAGCTAATCCTTGTTTAACTAACAAATGTGTCCTTGTTATCCTAACAACAAACATTTCTAATGATGAAGATAAATATATAAACGTTCGTGGTTGAGAATCCTTCAGACTTAAAACTGGACTGCCTTAAGTATTTCAGAAAGTTCCTGGACCAAGAACCACTCGGACTCCCGGTGGCCGCCTCAGGATTGATCCCCGGCAGTTATCCCCTGATGGGCTCCTGACGGACTATTGATGACCGCGACGGAGGATGAGCTATAGCCGGCGCTACCGGAGCGGCAGCGGGAGCCGGCGTCCTCGCGGGGGGTACGCCTCGATCTTCCTCCTCGTGCTCTCAGGTAATTTCGTAAATGTTGGTGTTCCATCACGGTCCCCGACCGCTGAGTGTGCTCATTACCTCTAACTTTGGCTCCGTCCCCTGGGACTGAACGCTGCCTTCCGTCCAGTCGCCATGACTTGGCTTAATAGGACGCGTGTCAGCATTCAAACAATAAAAATATTACTCGGAGTTAGTGATCTCCGGAAGCCCCCAGGGTCCCATGCCATGTAGTTCTGGGGTTCAATTACATTACAGTGCTCTTCATCCTTTCTAATGCGGACCGATCATAATGAAACAGTTGATGCAAGTGCTTTTCTTATAGCCTACTTGAGAATCACGATACTTCCAGAAAGTTCATTATCATTCATTATATTTAGTATCCCCAGAAGATCTAAATAGGTCTACAGCCCTATGTGTGCCTTGGATTTTTGCTAGCATTCTCCAGTCTATTCTGCACAACGCTTTCGTCTTTCAGTTTCTCATACCGAGAAGTTGTTGGTCCTTTTCAACATCCTGGATCCAACATCTCCGAGATCTTCCTCCTCTCTTGCATAGTTGCAAACACCGTCATTTTTTGTATCCTGGTGTCGTTCGTGCACAATATTACTGGGTCCATAGTGCTCACACGATTCGTTGTTCATCCCCATCCCCATTCTTCATTACAGATCCGTAAATTTTCGAAGAATGTTTCTCTCAGAATTTTCTATTCATTTGTGGATGGGCTTAGGATCCATGTTTACAACGAATACGTCAAAACTGGGCTTGTTAACATTTTCTACAGTTTTTTGTTGTTCGTGACAACAGCGATGATCAAAAGATTTATCAGTTCGCACGTATAAATTCATTCAATTAATAAATCTAGTTCCTACTTCTGTGAGAATGTTAAGCTAATTATGCATACAATATTTAACCAAACTGAAACGAACTAATTGTGCCGTGGTTAATACGAAAATCACCATCAAGATGCGGATAAAGTTCCCATAATTGAACTTTTTTTTCTGCATTCTAATTTGATTCACTACAGCTTTGTGAACCAGGCGCAGGCATGTTCTCATATAATTGATAATGAACCTAATACCTCCTACATGCTCTCCATTATAATTGTTGGTTTACAGTTAGAGCACTACCAACCAGGGTATCATCCTCACGAATCTTTTATTTATTAGCAGTGGCAAAAACACCTGCTGCTATAAATTGCTCTAGCCTAAGCCGCTTTCCTCTTTGTAATATTTTACCCGTTTATGATTAATATATGTGTGACTCTAAGTAGGCTGAGTCCAGTCGTCCTTTCCTGCCGAAGAAAATTGTTCTCCTTAGTAAACAACAACGACACTAACGGCTTTTTAAAAACCATTCGTTCTTAATGAACATTTCAAGATTCCTAAAATCCATATTTGATTATTCGTCAATACAATATTATATTCGTCAATGTATGCAAAGCGGGTCTCATATCCTTGTCCCACACAACTTTAAATTAGAAATTTCAATGATCTCTAAGAGTATGCATCTCACTATATAACTACTAATAGGTACTCACTGTATGTTCGGCAATTTGTTTTCAACACAATAAAATATTTTTCATTGCAGACGTTTCCACTGCTCGCTACCCCAGTTGCTTGTTGAATTGAACAATTCAATTTGTTGTCATTTTTCTAACCTAAACAGTAGCACTACAACCCATGTAGAGTATTGGGTTCAGAACATGGTAGAGGCTATAACGTTTCTGCTGTGATTGTGCAGGGGATTTGTTCTAGATTTCGCTTAACCGCCAGATTTTGCCCCCAATTAAAGGTACCCTCATCATAGAGCGGGCCCCAGGAAGGTGGTCTCCATATCTCACTTCGTTCCTGGGTTGTTAACTTGTCAATGTAGCAACTCTGCCGCTGAGTTACCCCGCTCGATACTCATGAATTACACTCAGGTGAAATACAAGGCCTTTACTTTGGCTTCAACGTCATTGTTACTTTTGGATTCTTCTGCAAATATTTGAGTGTATTATTTATATCTAGCTAAAGAACAATGAAAAACTATAGGTTTAACATCATCATACCTCAAGAGGTGATAAAATATGTAATTTATAACAATACTGTGAATGCTTCAAAATGGGAGTCCCTTGTTGATATGTGGAAGAGTTTCCGTAGTTGTAAAATTAAGGTTAGTGAGTGAAACCTTTATCCGTATGGGTTTCGGAGCCCTTTACTTGAATAGATTTTTTCGGAATTATGGATTCTCGATTAGCGTGATTGTACATTCCGATCTAGGGAGAACTTTCAAATTTACGAATTGTTTTAACATAATGATGGGTAGTTTTCCAACTTCGAAGCTAATGGTCAATAGGACTCGCTCTAAAAGCACCAGGTGCTAAATGACTTCTTGCATGTTGTGCTGTAATAATGATAGAGTGCGCTATGCGACGATAGTCATAACAGTAGGAAACAGATCGTAGATGTTCTATACAAATCAATTGTATGATTTATCTATCAGCTGCCCGTTTAATACCATTAAAAACCTTCAGCAGATTCGACAATTTTATGAATTTTCATGTTTTTAATAACAAGTAATGTTTAGTATTTACAAATTTAAGTCATCAGCATGTAGATGCTATCTAACCTGTTTCTAACATGAGAAATTTAATGTAAGCGTTTTAGGCCCATGTGGTATTTTTTTTTTAACCTAAAATTTACTACTGTTAATAACCAGTTTGATTTTATAAATATTAAATTATTTAATGACATACTTAAAAAAAAACAACCTTTTTTTACCTATCTACTGTTTGTTTACATTTTTTCACTTATGTGCAGTAAAAAATTAAATGGTAATAAATAATAATAATATTATTAATATATATTAATAATATTATTAATAATGGTAATAATAGTACTGAGCTGCCATGCCGGAAATCCTGGTTCAAGTCCCGTTGCAGGCCATGATTTTTATTTAGTCTGTTTGCAGCGGGAGATGGATCATATAGGATCTAGGACCCTCCTGGGGCACACCCAGCCTCTATAAAATATTATAAAAATAGGGTACCCAAAATAAGGGGGAAAATCTGGCGGTTGAGCGTGACCTAGGACAAGTCACCTTCTTGCAGAACCGTTGTCCATGAAACAGTACAGTCTCTACCATGTACTGAACCCCAGACCCTTCATGGGTTGTAGTGGTACAGAAAAAAAAAATTAATAAAAAATAAATAATAGTCATGAGTGTTAAAATTAGTTTGGGTATCTTATTAAAGTTAACCACACTTTATTTGTAACGCAGTTTAATTTCTGAGAAATAATAATACAACATATGTAGCTACATCGAGATAGGGCAAGAGAGAAAAACATGTGTTATAAAGCATACAAAATAATTAATCTTAACAATGAGGCGGTTGATTTATTATGAAAGTAAATCAATAAAAAAGGTCAAGGCTAACTTTTTTTTGAGGATGAAAATGTTCAACATATTTTTTTTTACGCATTTGTTTGTTAATGGTGTGAAGATCGCAAACACAATTGTTTTTTTCTGAGTGTTCATCTTAAAATTAATAATAAGCACGAAGATTTTGGGCGCCTTTTGGGAATTATTTTATAAGGTCCCTCCGAAAGATTTTATTAAAGAATGTAGGAAGAGAATAAATTACGTTTTGATTTCAAAATCACTTCTTTTAATATTTATAAATAATAAATTATGACAAAATTAAAATAACAAAATGTGAGGATACTTTTAAAAAATTAACCAACAAAAGAATTTAAGATGTTTTAATCTTTTGGGTTTTGTTTAGAACTCATTAACGCTGTTGGACAACTGATGATTTAAACATGATTCAAAATTTCTAACGAAAAAAATTCCTCGTTTTTTAAAAAAAAGGCTGAAATAAGCTAAACATTAAAGCTCGGGATGAAAATGAGTACTCTATCTGCAGCGACAATCGTCCCAGTAACCTTTGTTCGAAACAGAGCCTAGCCTTTTTGTATTCAAAATATAGTTACAAAATGGATATATTTCCAGTATAAAAAAGTGTATTTGTTCCCTAGGTTGTTTCTTAGAGTTGAGCTACAACAAATTTTAACTGTTAAATCGTTTATTTCAATATTAAATGATTACCGGTGTACATACTTTTTTCCAGACTAAAGCTCAATACAAGTTATAGTATTTTTGGAAAATATTTACAGGGAAATGAACGAGAAGTTAACACTTGTCACGACTCAGCTCGTGGCGACAACCTGGGGAATAATTACCAAAAAAAGTCCATTTAGCTTAAAAAAATAAGAGTACGTTTAATTTCTAATTCTTCAATAGCTTTTTTTTTCTTTTTTTTTTTTTCTTTGCCCCTTTGGGTTTGAAGGTTTCTAATTAGAATTGAAGATAGGATGGAGAGGTACCACTTGAACTGTACGATGCACATTTTAAGAGGAGTATGAGAAGGTGGAAGGTTCTGATGTATTTTATTTATATTTATTAGCTCTTCAATTGCTAATCAATTGAATCATTGTATAATTTCTGGAACAGTTAGAATTTATGGGGTTCCAAATTTTGACAACAGTAGTTAATTTAATAACGGTATGGATTTTTAACGAGCAGTTGGCCCTTTATTTATACATTAATATTAATTAATACATAAATCACTCGAAATATATTAACCACCATTTCGAGTGATTTATACTGTTTTATTAGTATTATTCTTTATAGTACCTTTCAGGATATTCTGAAGTTTTGAGGATACTTATATGGCACGTCAAAACTGGCCTTTTAATGAGAACCAACCAAAAGAAAAGTAGTTAATAATTGCTTAACTTGTTAATGTGTTTATAACTCTACAAATACGATTCGGAAGGCTAGATGGTTAGCACAACTCAAGGCTACAATGGCCTTGCAATAAAAAAAAAAATGATATGTATAACTACCTTATACGGATCGACGAGAGGAGTACCAAGATCGATAATACTCTAATAATGTACATTGTACCGAGAGATCCAAAGATAGCCTTAGCAACGCGAACTTGCTCGACATCACCTGTTGCAGTTGCAGCAACAGCTGCGACGGACATGAGCTAAAAGGCAAGCAGTTGGGAGGAAAACGTGTGAGCTGTCCGATGGAACTTAAGACTTCCCTAAAACTATAAACTGCATTAGAGACAATTCACGATATAAACAAAAACTACACTCGATATTGAGAACGAGTGGAAGCCAATCAAGAAGGCCCGGCGCTCGGGGCCTCGCCTCTCATCAAGGTAACTTATGATAACCATTAGCCTCTATTACATCCTTCCACTACCGAAACGGATTATGTTTTACATTCATCATTTTTTTCTATCTCTCACCAAGGATATTACAAAATCCCTCATTATTAAAGAGAATTACGTGCGAAGAAAATTACCCATTATATGAAATGTCTCATAAAAGAAGTATAAGACTGATTTTGGAGCCTGCAATAGATTTGGAAAATAAACGGTTTTGCGAGCACTATGCAAAGACTTTCTGAATAAGATGCAAAATAAACATTATACAACGAAGATAGCAGAAAAAATTTACACCTCACCGGAATAAATTAAATTTTTTTGTCAACTTCACTATTTCATATCTTTTAAGGAAGATTTTAAAATTTTCCGGTATGGTATTGATTCTAAACGAGCTCCATTATATCTCTAACGTTATAAAACCTAAACCTCTACAAACCACGAAGGGTTCAGTAAGCGGTAAGGGTTGTACTGCGTCTAGCCAACGCAGGGAAGTGATTTGGCGGAGATCACGCTCCACCCGGGGGATCTCCAGAGAGGACTGCTGATGTTTGTTATCAGATTAATTTAAACGCTCCTATCAATGTAATATAAGTTGGGGTATTTTTTATTTCAATGCGACGTGAAGTTAATAAAAAATTATATTACTAATGGAAATCTACAAAAAATGTTTCAATGTATTTGTATAACATATAAACACATACTCACCGTTTTTTTCATTCTATGTTGAAAAAAAGGAGTTTTAAAACCTTATTGTTTGTAGCTGCTCTTCACTCGAGATGCTATACGTGCTCCTGCAGTGTTATATCCTCAGAAGGGAGTATTCGTGGTTAATGGCGTGGTACCATTGCTGGCTGAATAAAATATGTTCTTTGTCTTGGAATCAGGACCATGATAAGGGAACCATCAGGGAAATAAGGTAATATTTTTCCTTGAACATTATTTTGGAAGTTAATTTTTATAAAACTTTATAAAAAGTTGCTTATGGAAACTTCCAAAAATCTTGATTATAGATTTATTAAGTTTCCATACGCTACATATGTCCTGTTTTTTCCAATTTAAATTCAAAGGAAGATGATTTGTTTATATTTTAGTTGATCACTTTTCTGCGCATTCGTTGTGAAAACTAATGTTTGTCGCTGCTCTGAGCATTACCTCACACTTGGTGTTGTATGTACATCTAAATAGTTATACCGTCAGAAGGGAGTGTTCTTGGTAAATGACTTGATTCACTAGCTGGAGTAACTATTTTTCATGTTTTTGAATCAGGAGGGTTACATGTTTGAGTGAAACATAGGCGGAAAAGCACTTATATAATGTCTAAGAATCGTTTACGCTTTGATTTTGCTCTCGGTGATTTTAACAAACAAGGACGACCGCTACCTCCAGAGTGAGAACACCATCCCCCGTGGATTGGGACTTAGGAGAGGACCTGCAACAGACCATGCAGATTACCCCAGCCTACTAATAGGCGATTAGCCAGCAGATAGCGCAGTATTTTCCTTTCCCCTTTTTTTAATCCAATCCTTATCCAGTAGCCGCCGGACATTAGGTAGAGATTTCCCGAGTGGGCCGCCTCGATTACCGGGGGTTAACATGCAAACTGCCACTAACTCGGCTCCCTAGCCTCTTTCATTTTCGGGAGAGCATCGCCATCAACCCCCCGGGGTTATCGCCGAGGGAGGGTAATAGCCTTGAGTACGTGCAGCATAATTAGAGCCAGCGGTAGTAAGCTATAAAACCTTATCACTGAGGATCACTTCTATCCTATTCTTCTTCTTTTTTTTTTGAGAAAGGGAGGAATTTAAGATTCTTCATCAATCACAGTCCATAATTATTAAAAATAAATCTATATTATCTGATCTATCTATATTTTAAATATTGAAATAATTGAGGCCTTGACATGGAAAAGGTAGTGAGAAAAAAAAAATTTAGGTTTTTTTTTCAAAGAAAAGGTTGTATTATTAATCATGCCAATATATTAGAAAGAGGAGTAAGTCAAAATTGGGAGTGTTTTATTTTCTATGAAAAGTGGTAGTTACTCTTTTCCACTTTAAAATATAATTTTTAGTTGTCAAAACAGTTTTTTGCTCCTCCTGTAAAATTACCATTTAATGACTTACTATCTTTTCCATGCCAACTTGTTTATTAATCTATTATTTATTTTATGTTTATACTTCAATTATGAGATTAATCTTTATATATTATGGACCTTGAAACTACGGGACCGGCGGGGTAGATCAGTGTTTAGTTTGTTGAGTTGCTGTGGTGAAGGCCTCATCATTAACAATGGAACTAAAAAATAATAAATGAACTGTTTTATTCTTTATAATTTTCTGCCTTTAAATCTATTTAAAAATGAATTTGACCAAATTTCATGGCGTTTACCAGCAAGGTAACATCGACTTTTTCAGCTGAAAGGAACTGGGGTAGCTCAGTTCGTATTAAGACGGGTTACTGAATTTTAGGGCCCCAGTAGGAACACACTCAAAACAATAGACAACTTGCGATAGGAGCTAGTCACCTTTCAAGAAGATCCTCCTGGGCAAAGTTGGTTTACGGATATAAAAGCGTTGGGCCCGGCGTCAAGAGAACTGACTGGTGGACTAGAGATGTAAAAATATTAAATTGGGTCGCCTTTTATCTCCTTGGAAGAATTACCTAAACCAGAAAACCTCACTGCTCACCAGACCTACAAATATCGGAGAAATGAAGCGAAAACGATAGTGTCTCAAGCGAAGAGTGAAAATCATCTAACGAGAGAAGCACATCATACATAGAACGGTCGTGAGAGTATTTTAAAGACCTGCTTAAGAGGAGAGACGTGTAGTCGAATCTCTCTCAGAAAGAGCAGAAGTCTTTGGACCGAAGACTACATTAGTGAAGAAGAACTACATTATGACACCGGAAAAGCAAGACTTGGCAAAACGGCAGGACTTGATGAAATTCCTCCAATAATCATGAAGTGCATGGGAAACAAAGGTCCAAAAGATAATCCACCATAATGCGAGCCCGGTCTGGAAGGAGAAGAAGATCCCCGGAGACTGGGAAGTAGCTGTGGTCATGCCCACTTACAGGAAGGAAAGAAATCAGCAATGCAGCGACCATCGGGGGATATCCCTTCTAAGTGTGCCGGCGAGAGTATATTCTTGAATTCTATCGAGAAGTATAGTCGATAACCGGCAAGGAGGAGAATAGGAATCAAAGAACCACGATAGGGATTTAATCTTCTTGAGATGCAAGACTGTTGAGAAAGAGCTATACAGCTATACAATGCTGGTGTATTAAATTCTGTGCGTTTCGTTTGTTGTCTAGATTAAAAGTACTGCATAGATAAATCACTATTATAAAAATATATTTTAAGATTCGGGTTAGCAGCCGGAGTACATGTCCTTTAATTCTCCGTGCACGACATTGTCGATTGAAGATTGGACTTTATTCCGCAGCAAGTACTTAGGAGTCTATATAAGTGAGACACCCGACAAGGATATAGAAATGAAGATATCTCGAAGAAGGAAAATCATTAGGATCCTCAACTCGATCCTTTGGAATAAAGAAAGGGGTCTCGTTAGAAATGAAAAATAAAATATATCATTCTTTTCTTCTGTGGACATCCCTATATGGGGCCGAAACATATACAGTATAAAGACAAGATGCCCGTTGATACAGCTTGCTCTTGAGACGGACTTTCCAAGACGTAGCTGCGGGATCTCAAGTCTCCAACACTTGCCCAATAGTGTTATAAGAAAAACTACAGGGCAAGAGAAGAATATATTTTAAGAAATAGTGACCAGGAGGCTTCAATGGTTTGCCCATATGATGAGAATGAGAGACAATATATGGCCAAAGAAACTATTCCTACATAAACCAGATTTTACGGAAGAAATAGAGAAAACCGAGGAAGATGTACGAGAAGGAATGACAGCAAGAGGGATGCGTGAGGAAGAAGAATGGGCTGATTAGAAGAATAGGAGGGAAAAATTTTTGGGTATCGGGATACATTAATTGAAAAAAAAACCAAATAAAAAATATCTTTAACTAAATATATTTTTTAATTCAGTGAAACTATTTTTAACAACTGATAATTTATTTAACAGATATTACAGATATTATTGATGCTACTTGTAGAAGTTTCTCAAGTCTAGAATCCATAAATATATCTAATTAAAAATTATTGATACTTTATGCAGCCTTTATTATTGGCACAACCTATTAGATATCAGCCATATCCTTTACATCCTAAACACAATAGCATTAAACCATTTCTTATTTACTTGCATTATCTTTGCACAAATTAGCATTGCCAATCTTTGATTACCTTTATTACTGCATTAAATTCCGGAGCTCTGTTTTAATATTTATCGTGTTAAGTAACATTCATCTAGCGAATACTGATCCTCCGTTTGTTTCTTTTTATGCTAGGAAAGTACCCCGAGGAGATAAGTTGGCGAGCAGATGCGTCACTAATCAGGAGTTACTCCTTCTCCCATCAGGAGGAGCTTATCCCCAGCCAATTAAGGAATGTAACTCGCCCTCCATCTGCCCTTCCTCGATATTATAACAGGATACATCGAAAATTAATAGCCTACTTCTTAAAGTTGAAAAGGTGATATTTCATGCCTTCATGTCTACTGTTGACCTACTTTTACGAGACGAAGCTTGTTCTTGTTTCTCCTTTTGTACACTTTTGAGCTAATAAATATTACGTAGTTTTGGTTTAATTTAGGTACTATGAGCTAAATTAACTCAGATTTACCTGTATAACAAACATATAAACCAGTCTTCTGCATCGATCAGAATCCAAAGTACCTTTAGTTTCGCACTTGTCTATGATTAATTCTTAACTTGAAATGTAAATGCATGAATTAAAATCAACATTGATAAACACTGAAAACCTTCCTCATGCAGATGCTTATTGAATAAAGAAGGTTTTAGATGGTTCCAAAAAAAAAACATCTTTAATAATTATATTGCACAATATCACCTGACTTGGTACTTTGTCTAAAATTTAGTTATTTTTATTTTTGAAACTTACATTTATTTCATACTAATCTATCTATACA
The DNA here is from genome assembly GCA_964056705.1 of Troilus luridus. Taxonomy (NCBI): domain Eukaryota; kingdom Metazoa; phylum Arthropoda; class Insecta; order Hemiptera; family Pentatomidae; genus Troilus; species Troilus luridus. The sequence continues at coordinate 52,954,432 of OZ057412.1, read as the reverse complement.
GATTATAAAACAAAGACTTCGGGCGCGTTTGTTCGTGGTAAACTCAATAACTACTGCACGGATTTTCATGCGGTTTTCACCAATATATAGAGTGATTCACCAGGAAGGTATAGGTATATAATTTGTAGAGGTTTTGTGTAAATGGGTTGGGATATCGATGGGTTTCACCGAAGACGCTCCTTGCCTAATCCCGTGCAATTATTTAACGTACAGGATAATAAATGCGTAAATAAAGAAATATTTGGTTTTGTTTTTATTTTTATAATTAAACATTTATAAAAAATAAAAAAATGAAAAAAATTATTAAAGTACATTAGCTGAGATGGGAAGAAAGAAAATCAAGAGTCCCAAAGAAGCCTAACCAATGATATTCGCGTGGTCCTTAGAGGCCGGTACGTGATAAAAAAAAATACATTACATAGACAAACTATGTAAGGAGGCTAGTGTTCAGGCTTTGGTTAAATGACCAAAATGCAATTTTAAATTTTCCAGGACACATCCTGAACAGTTAGAAAATGTTTGATTGTACGAAGACGATAACAACTTTTTATCCCGATTTCGAACGCGAAAATGGGTTAGAAACAGATATAATTAATATTAATAATTTTATATGGTTCCATCTTTGTAACGAATGTTTTCTACATCGATAAAATGCATTTTTTCTTAAACCCCATATCCTAAATAATGAATAAGTCCTTTTAGTTTTTCTCTTGTCTATGTTTTGTTCTGAACTTAAAATTTGTTTTTATGATTCAATAACAAACTTTGAGACACACTGAAAACATTATTCATACACTTGTTGATGGCATTAGATAATATATATAATAAACCCTTTGTTAGCTATGTTGCATAATATCAACTAACTTTGATCTTTGTTTCTCTAACTTTGTAAAATTATTAATTTTTTTATTGTGAAACTTGTGTTCATATTAGTCTTATATACTTTCTTGTTTGTTTCCAAGAATGGCAGAGATTTTTGGCTTAAATGTTTGAATTTAAATAAGAGTTATAGCATGATGATAAAAATACAAAACAAGCTTTTTTAACACGGTAGGTACCAGTAACAAATTATATACTGAACAAGAGTTTTTGCATGTGTTCAGGTTTTGGTTAAATGATCAAAATGCTACTCCAAAACACATTCAGAATAGTTAGACAATTTCCGAATGTTGACCATGATAACAATATGATAACAAATTGTACCTTTTCCCAATTTTGAACCCGCAAATCCGTGAAAAGTATATAGAATTAATAATAATAACTTTATATTATATCGGCTTTGTAACAAACCTCTTGTAAATCGATTAGAATGCCTTTTTTCTTAAACCCCATATCCTGCTTAATGAAAAGGTACCTTCAGTCTATGTTTATGTTTAATTCATAACGTAAAAAGTGTTTGCGGGATTTAACATCAACATTGGTACACACTGAAAACCTTCCTTATACAGACGATTATTGAATAAAGATGGTTTTAGATGCATACTATATATACGTAAAACTGTTTATTAACTTTGATCTTTGATTCTATTACTTTATAGAATTATATATTTTCTATATTTGAAACTTATCTTTGTGTTAGTATGAGGTTTTAGCTTACTGTTTGAATTGAATGTCGAGTTATGGGATGATTATAAAAAAACAAAACAAGCTTTTCTAAGACAATAGGAACCAGTAACAAATTATTATGCAAAACAAGTATAAAATTATAAACATAACAAGAGCTTATGCTTATGTTCAGATTTTGGTTAAATAATCTAAATTTAACTCCTCCCATATTCTGACATTCATCAACGAGAGGGACTACTCTAGATTTAACAAGAGTTTATTGGAATATATTCACTTAGTCATTTGTTTAAGTTATGTTAACAGGAAACTTGATGAGTGTAGTAATCTTGAGTTTCGATAATAAAGGTACGTCTTCCATAGATTTTAACCCGTTACGCCCATTACTCGATGCCGATGTAAGCGAGAGTGTTTAGTTGTCAACCTCAAGACTGCAGCGGCGCTACAGGCTGATACAGGCAGTACGTTTGCTAAATACTAGCAAAAAACCTTTTTATATATAAATATATAATAACAGTAAATTCCTGGAGGATTTTACAACGGCCTAACTGATGGTAAAGAAATTGTGTATCAAATTCTATATGTTTTATTTGTTGTTTGGATTAAAAGTAGTTTTAAGCATGAGCTCACCCCAAGCCTGAGGTCTGCTTCCACATTGTCCAGCCATCGCAGTCTTGGCATGCCTCTTCCTCTTTCTCCCTCCGGACCTCCCTCCGGACCTCCCTCCATGATCACCTATGGGAGCCATTCTTTATAAATTCTATGTACGATCTTAATCTTGATTTTTTGAAAATAACATAAAAGACAGAGTTCCGGAAACATTCATAACTCCCTTAGGAACTTGTTGTTTTGTATAAAACATACTTTAAGCATCTTTTTAATTTCCAAATAAATCAATAATAATAGTTTGGGACTTCAGGAGATTCGAGCGATACATCAGCTGGTGCCTGGTCACCTATGGCTAGTAGTAACCGCTTTTAGACTGGTCCAAACCGGAGACCCTAGTAGGTCCCCTAAACCGGCCGCGGGCATTGAGATCCCCGATAGTTATAATGACGGCCAATGAGAACGGACTCGTTCCTCCCTGGAGAGGTTACAATGACAGCGACTTGACTTAGTGCCGCTGCTATCTCGATGCGGCGGGGAGCATAATTAGAAGCGAGGCTCGGATATCTTACTAAATGATTAGTCATTAGCGGCGTCTCTCTCAGATTTATCTTGTCGTTTGTGCCAGTTCCTATTCATGACTTCGCCACTATATTTATAACCTATTCTTTTTTTTCTTGCCGCCCAGCTTCCAATCTTTGTATCTTTAGGAGTCAGTGAGATCTCTTCAGACGGCCTCACTAAGGACATGTCGCTAAAAATATTATGTACTGACAAATGCTTGTTGGTTTCTTCCCCCCTCAATTGATAAAGATATTCATTTCTACTATATGACTGACAGTTGCTTTTATTCATCGAATGATCACTACAGGTGATTTTTTGTGAAAAGAAGTATCATTATATCATTAGATAATTACAACAACTATGAATACATTAATTAGCTAAAACACACAGCGTTTAGGGTTTCCAGCAATTATCCTATATTATTTAATTAAGGTAATATTGTAGGTAAGTCTATTAAATGAACCTTTAGATTTAAACAACTTCAATAGCGTTTAATTCAATTAACTCAATTATTAAAACCACATAAATTAAAAATTAGTGAAGCATTATTAAAGCCATTAATTAATTATTAACTTAGGGGTTGTAGTAAGTACTATTAAAAATTACCATAAATGAAATTTTCAGTTTCAGATCCCTATTAGCGAGAGGGAAACAGTAATTATTTAGAATTATCATAAAAAAATTTAAAATAACACGGGGGTAAAGAGCACCATACCCCATATTTTAAATTTTCGTATTTAAATTTGTTCAGGAGTGCCAATTTTCCATAACTTTGAATTATAAAAATTGGTTTCTTCCTTACTTGTAGAAACAGCTTTAAGAAAATTGTTCACATTGTTATTGGCATTGCTAAGTATTGGGAACTATTGATCATAGTATCTATTTATGATAATTTAACTAAAATATTACCTATTCTGTGGCCTCGGTGTCCTTTAACTCTGAGGCACAGATATTTATAATTTCTATTATACGGTTAGAGAGGTGCGGTAAGATAATTTTATTTTATTCAGTTGCAGTTGGACTTTTCATCCCCCTGGTACGTTCTACTGTAAACTGCGCAAAAATGAATAGGGGTACTATAGAACACTATACTCATATCAAGAGTTATTTTGAGAATCAATTGAGACACAGAAAAACATTATATTCATTTGATGTTATAAACAATGCGTATTAAAAGGAAGGTTTTACACAATATATGAAAAATAATACAAAACATATGGTTAATTCAGTTTGACGATACTACAAATTCTCCCCCCCCCTTAAAGATGTCTTGGTCGGAGCTGATCGGTGTGCATTCTCTTCCGACGACCATCCACCGGGACTATGTAAGAGAGCGGTCCAGTCTGCTCCAGGATCTGCCCTCCCCCTTTCTCCTTTCCTCCCTTGAGACTAACCCAGACCTCTCCCGCTACGAAAGATTTCGTCCGGCTCTTAGTGTCATGTAAATTTTTTTGTTTTACAAGAGCTCTAAGCATTTTTGAAGCCTTTTGTTTTAAAAGGTTATATCCATCCGCTTGTCACGATGGATATAACCTTTGAGATATCATCATCTCGGAACAATTCTTGGCGTCGTGTTTGCCTTGAGAGTTGTTGATCTTCTATCCTTAGTGCGAACAAGTGATTCCCGAACACCTCGCCTGACTTTTCGTCGGGTAAGGACTTTTGTAATGTTGGAGGTAATCTTGATAAAGCATCAGAACGCCGTTGACTTTTCCTGGCTGGTGTTCTATTTCGTAATCGTACGATGACAATATGATGGCCCAACGAACAAGCCTATTCGCGGCCATTTTGTAATTTCGCGGGTATTTTCTAATAAGAAAATTAGGGGCTTATGATCGCTACGAATGATGAAATGCCGCCCAAAAATATACTGTCGACATTTAGAAACTGCAAATTACACAGCTAAGGCTTATTTGTCTATAACGGAGTACTATAACGCAGAAAGAGTTCTCGAAGCGTAGGCGATTGGGCGTTCTGTGCGATCTTTGCTTCTCTGAAAAAGCATTGCTCCAAGGCCTTTATCACTAGCGTCGGTTATGACTATTATGTTCACAAGAGGGGTCATAATGAGCCAATGATTCAGCACTAGTGAGCATTTCTTTTAGGTTGTTAACTAATGCAGTGTCGTCGTTGGTCCATAGCCACCTAACGTTTTTCTTCAAAAGGCAATGTAAGGTAGAGCAGAGGGGTTGCAAATTCGGAATGAATCTTCCATAGTAATTTATTGCCCCTTAGAAAGATCTTAATTCTTTTGGATTTGGTGATAGCGTCAGTCTTTTGTCGTACTGATTCCGAAGCGGTCGATGCGATGTCCAAGATAAGTGACGCTGTCCTGGAAAAACTTACATTTGTTTATTTGAGTTTTCAAACCCGCATCGTGTAATATTTCCAGGACTTGTTTGAGGTTGTTAAAATATTCTTTATGGTCGTGGCCGGTCAGAATGAAATTGTCTAATAAGTAACCAACTCCAGAGGATCCGTAAAGCAAGCTGTCCACTTTTCTCTGGAATTCGGCGGGTGCGTATTGCAGTCCAACAGGAAGTCTCTTATAACGAAAATATCCCGTATGAATAAAAATCACTAAATACTGCCGAGATTTTTCTGTTACTACCATCTAAAAATAAGCGTCCTTCCTCACTACGCAAAAAACAACAACAAGGAGTTTTTTTTAGTGTTTTTCAATGTTGACGGTATCTTATTATCGATATGTCGTCACAATTTCACCATACTACATAATCTCCTTTTGATGTTGCAGGCCTACCTGGAACAGAGAACGGGCAAACACCTCAGGTGTCAAATTGGCTCCCATTAACCTGTTGGGCACCCTCTTCAGTTGCACGTTTTGTTTTCGGCCTCTTTTTACCTGAAGCCGCCTAATAGCCTCCCAAAGAAAAAAAAATTCGCACCTTCCAGAAATAAAAAAGGTGATACTGTTCCATGTAATTAGTGATCGGGCCGGCCGATAACTTTCCCTCTAAGACAGCTGTGAAATCGATATGATGTTTGCTTTAACTATTGTCTGATAGTTTTTATCGAAGTCGATGAAAACATTGGTATACTTTAGAAGCATTAAGATAGAAAATTATGAAGCACCAACACCATACATTAAGTTTTGATATAAGATTTTACATTAGAAATCAAAGTAAGTCCATACTTCTAGTTAATTTCAACGGTTTTGTTTTCGTAGGATTTGCCGACCTTCAATGCCAGGAGGAACATGGCATTAGCAATTTCAAATCATTAAATTCTGTATTGTTTATTTAGATTTCTATATTTTGATCTCCTTGATAGAGCTTCCAGTGTTCTGGCGGTTACCTGTTCCAAAAACATTCATACACTGAAAACGAACAAATTCATTCCCAAGGGTTTTCACTTCTGTCGGAAGTCCTCTTGACTACTTATTTAATTTTTTTATTTTTGGTCACCTGAATTTGAAATTTCCACAATCCTCATTATATAGTTGGTGATACAAATAGATTCTGAGACTCTTCGACATTTTTTGTATGTAACCGTAACAATTACACAGGTCTGCAAAAAAATTTTGTTTTAAATTGTTTTGATTTAGCTAACTGATATTTATGTATTTTTTTGCGCTGAAATCCCAAAAATGATATTGGTTTTCTTCTATCACGTAGAAGCCTACAAAACAAAGTTGAAGTTTTTGGAAAAAGTACAAACAACGGAAAATTTTGGATTTGTTTTTATTATTTTAACATGAAGTAAAAGCAAAAAGAAAACGATACCTAGCTAAAATGAGCATAAAAGTGATGCACATGTGATCTAAAGTTATTATAAGTCTTTGTAATAACGTTTTCTTTTTCCATCAAAGCTTCTTTTGGTACTTTTTCGGAACTGGTCTTGTGAATTTTCCCTTTTTAACATCCAACAGTAGTCTGCCATCATGTTGACATTCCATCGACCTTGGTATCTGCGCTCCATTTCTTTTATATCTTGTTGAAAACGTTCTCCTTGTTCCTCAATTACAGTCCCAAGATTTTCTGGAAAGTAGTCCAGATGTGAGTGAAGGAAATGAACTTTGACACTCATGTTGCAGCCCTACATTTTGTAGTTTTGTACCAATTCACCAACTAAAGTTTTGTAGTTTGGGTCTTTTTTGTTTCCAAGAAAGCCTGTTGCAACAGGTTTAAATGAGTTCCAGGCATTATTTTCAACTATTTCCATTTTAGTGACAAAGCTTTCATCTTTTAAAAGTTTTCTGATGTCAGTCCCAACATAGACTCTCTTTTTCACTTTATTATCGGATACACCAGGAAACTGTTCACAAAGATACTTGAAACACTCTCCTTCTTTGGGTAATGCTTTCACAAACTGTTTCATTAGCCCCAATTTGATATGAAGTAGTGAATCTTTTTAGGATCCACTGAACTTTGTCTTTCAACATTTTTAACTCCAGGAATAAGAGCCTTTCTGATTGGCCACGTCTGCTTGACATAGTGTTGTTTCCTATCACGGCTATCCAACTCACAGAGGAAACTTGGAAACTTTGTGTAACAACTTTTTGCCCTAGTTATATGGAAATAACTTTCAAATCCCCACAAATGGTCCATTTATGGTCAGAGTAGCCGAGCTCATTAAGAACAAACTCAAATTCTTTCAAATGGACTGAGTGTCCAATAAGCACAGAAGCATATCGGTTACCATTGTGAAGAAGTACAGCTTTCAAACTCCTTTTTGATGAATCGACGAAAAGCCTCCATTCCTCTGGTTCATACGTGATTTTGAACATTCCCATGATTCCATGTACATCGTTGCAGAAAACTAGGTCACTTACACACTCTTGTGTAAAAAAGGGACAAATTCATTTTTTCTAAATCGGTACCATGAAATTGAAACACCGGAGGCTAACATATGTCTTTCTTTAAGTCTAGACCCTAAAATTTTCGCTGAAATTTGTGACTTATCTAGCGGTGATGGAATTTTTCACTATTTTTTCCGTAATCATCACAAAAATTACTGTTAAACCCACTAGTTAAATATGCTACATTTTTTTCATCGCATAACAGTGTTATTTGCGGGTTGTTGAAATCAAACAGATGGTTCAAAGTGTTACTCTTCTGTCAAGTCCAGGTGTACCTTTATTTTATTTTCTTATGACTATTTACACCTTGGTCCGAGGTTTTATTATTTCTTAAATTTGTGTTTCGTATGTACAAACTATGTTTTCCTAATCATTTGCTGATTTTACATCCATAAGGGAAGTCTACATCTAATTTCATGGGGTTTACCAGTATCCAAAATAACATAAACTCTTTTGAACCTGAAAGGAAGATATTTTGAGAGCGACTGAGGCAGATAATCCTTATTCTTAAGCTGCTATGATCGACTCAGTAGCATCTGGAGGCTCTCCTGCGCCTCCCCCAGCCTCTTAAAACTGGGTAACGTCTGTAGGGTTAACAACTTCGCATTTGTTGTCTCGGCCAGATCACCATCCTGGATAACCGTTGTCTTGGATGCAGTACTATCCTATCATGTACTAAACACGGTATACTCAATATGTTGGTATGTTATGCTGGTACAGGGTTTTTAGCTCAAATTTACTTTCCTATTTTAAAAAAATATGTATAACACAACAAACCATGTATTGGGTTCAGTACATGGAAGGGGGAGGGTTCAGGGTAGGGTTCAGTTCCGTTTCCTGGACAACGGTTGTGCAGGGAGGTGATTTGTCCTAGATCTGACTCAACCGCCAGATTTCTCTCCTTATTTTGGTTACCCACTTAATACATCCCCTTGGTTCCACAGGATCCATCTCCGGCCTCTAATAGATTAAATAAAATTCTGCCAACGGCCGGGATTTGAACCCAGGACCTTCTGCACGGCAACTCAGCACTCCACCTCTGAGCCTATTTAATCCCGCTTTCCTATTTAATCAAATATAATTTCTTCATTACCAGTTTATTATAGTTCATCTGTATTTATATTTTTTAAAGTATTTTAGTCCTTTGCAAAGAAATTTTTAGTAATACACTCACGGTTATTTTGAAAAGGGTACAAGAAATAAAAAGGATGGAAAAAATTCATTATTAATAATTTCTGAGAAGTAGCCTAATATACTTCACCAGGGGTCCTGAAACGGCAAATATTAAAATGGTTCCTACTATATACTCCAAACAAAAAAAGTTTAATGAAAAAAGAAATACGACAATTCATCCTTCAGCTCCGGCTGTCCATGTTTTATTTTAAAAAGGAAAAAGTTTTTAACTGTCTAATTTATTTCAATTGGAGCTCATTTCCCTCGAGTGGTCGGAAGGCTCAGGTGTTCCTCGAGGAGAGGGAACTATTAAAAACTGCCGCAGGAGGAGCAAGACAACTTCAACTCCTAAGAATTAGGTAGGATATGCAATTACAGCCGGATCAGGGCAGGCACCTGGGTACGCGGGTTAGCCCTACTTTTCCCGCCTTCAGGTAATACCGCCGTTTATATACCTACTTCTTCCAGTAATCCCACAGAGGGTCGCCGACAATCCTGTACAAGCGAGGTGGAAGGGAAATACGCACTTCCCTCTTGCTACAGGGATTTTTTTTTTAATTCCCTACGGACGGATAAGGTGCATAATTAAATTGCAAGAGGGCTGTAACGGCCCGCCCCATTTGCATTTGTATTTTTCTCTCGATGGTTAACGAAACAGGATCCTGGCTCTACCGGATCGTGTAAAAGAAATGATCTAATTTTATTCTCTCGCCTGCTCTACCTCGAAAATGCCCTCCAATTTAGTTTAAGTGAGGTCCAAATGTGGATTCCAAACGATTCTGGGGAAGAGGACGGGCATAAACGAAATGGTAACAAAAGAGTTCGATTAAACACGGCTATCTTTTATAAGCAATAACTGTCGCAACTTCCAGCCTATTTATCTATTTAAGAGATAATTCAAAACTTTAAAAATAATGTCATTTAAACAATCGACATCTTGCAATGACAATCATCAGATTTATTAAGATCAACTAACAATTTATATATTTCTTATTAATTGGTAACAATGTTTTATTAACTCAATTTTCAATTATGCCTCCGCAAATAATACGCCTTTTCAACTTAGGAAAATGGAAATAGTAGAGGAATCATGCTATTGGACATAAACTGATCATGGATCTTTGGAGGACACACCAGGATTGGATAGGTGTCTCCTATGATTTTACTGAAAGCCTTGTGGTCATCTCCTAGGCGGATGTCTTCTTCAATAGTACACTCATCAGGTATACTGTCGTGGTCATAGAAATTGCATCAGCTACGATTGTTACCTTTTTGATCCTAAATGTGAAAACAAATAGTAGGATTGTATTTGTTTACCGTCTATTATTAGAGTGAGATGGAATCAGTGACTCATAGTTTAGTTGTGCCCAGAGTATCTAATATTAAGCATGTATTTCTTATTATTATGTCCAATAGACTAAATTTCAAACAAATGTCTAATGAGGAAAATTTTTTAAAATAGTGACGTTTGCTGCAGCTGGACTTTCTTCGCGTGAGATAACAAGGAGGCTGAGGTGCAACCAATCCACTGTGGTAAGAATATTATAAAAAAACCTTTCCCAGGGATCTACCGAGCGAAAGAAAGGGACTGGAAGGAAAAGGAAAACAGATGAGCGTTTAGATCGCATGATGATGAGATTATCCTTCAAATCACTTCAAAACTGCTAAAGAAATGTCTAGAGATATTTAGCAATATCAAGCAGATAGCAATAGAAAAAGGTTTATGGGCAAGAAAACCAGCCAAAAATCCATTTCTTAACAAACCATTGAAACAGTCTCGCCTGAATTGGGTGCAGAATTTAAAAAATTGGACATCTGATGATTGGAGGAAAGTGATGTTTTCAGATGAGACTAAATTCAATATCTTCAGTTCTGACGGTGGTCCATACGTAAGACGTCGGACAAATGAAAGATTTGACGAATCCTGTACTATAAAAAAAGTGAAGCATGCGGCAAGTGTGATGGTCTGGGGATGTTTTTCCTACTTTGGAATTGACAAAATAAACTTCATAAATGGGACGGCTGGTGCAGAAAAATGTAAAAAAAATTTGGAAGAGAGTTTGATACCCTCAATGAATTCCCATCTTACGCACTGCGGTGACTTCATTTTTCAAGACGATTCTGCTCCATGCCATAGACCCAAATCGGTGAGTTATTTATTTAAAAAAATGTATTAGCTGTAAGATGCATAATTTTTTATTGCCTTTACCATTGTGTTTTTGGATAGGTAAAGCAGTTTCTAACAGAGAACGAGATCTTCACGCTGCCATGGCCAGGCAATAGCCCTGATTTAAATCCTATAGAAAACTTGTGGATGACTATGAAAAAACAAATTAATATTACAAAGCCTAAGAATAAAGATGAGCTAAAACAGGCACTCGAAAAGGTGTGGAATGAGGAGATTAGTGACGAAAACATAAAAAAATTGATCGGCTCAGTTATCAGGGCTAATGGTGGTTCGACAAAATACTAGTTTACATTAATAATAATATTTTTATTATTTTTACATTCAATAAATATATTTTTAATGTTTTTATACATTTTTTTTCCAAATTAATTCGTATGAGTATGAAAAAAACAATTGTTTTCCTAAATTCCTCGTTAACAATAAAAAATGTATTTATCATTGTATGAATATAATTTATTTTTTGTTTGGGTTTTAACCATTTTTTCACGCTTAATAACATACTCTTTTCCTTTGCAAGCCATTTTAAAATTATCAAAAGGTAAGATCAGCATTGGTTTAAGGACATTCTCCATTATTTTTAAGTGATGCAATTTCTATGACCACGGCTGAATAAAGGATTAGTAATCAACAAAAACAGTAAGATCAAATAAATGCACGAATAACGAATAATAATATATTATAAACAATGAAACCAGAGTAAAGTTAGCATTACCTGATCTTACATAAAATGCAACGTAAATAGCTTATGTGTACAGCTTCATAACTGACATTGCAACTGACTGAATTATTGGTTCGGGCTATTAACCGGTATATCAGCACTAAATTTCAAATTTCTACTGCACTTTACTTTCAAGGTATGTTGATGGACCTCATCATTTAACTATCTGAGCAAAGCCTGGCTAAAAAAAAAAAAACTGTACCGCTATAAACCATGAAGGGTCTTGGGTTAATTATGTGGTAGAAAAGATTGATCTATTTCGTTTACAACTGTTATATTGTTGCATTTACGAAACATTTACCTTGTAATCATAGTTTTCAATTAAATTTAACATATGTGCATGAACGTCCATTCAGGCAACTAGGTGGAAAAATCATCACGGCATAATAGTCTTAACTTAACTTTCTTTCAAATACAAGGTTTATTAACGTTGCCCTCAATATAAGTGCGGCTGCTCCCCTAAAGTTTTGGGACTACTAAATCTAGTTTTGGGAGCTATTTTCAAAATAACATTTCCTACATTTATTCCATGCATTGAGTTCAGGAAAAGTGAGTTTTAAGCTTTCCACAATAAGTGTATTAATAATTATTATAATTATGGAATATTACCAGAAGAATCTCGTTAATTCGATCTGAACAGTGAACAGCCCAAATTGAGATAAAAACCAATTATATAAGTTACTTAATGAAATTCTTATGAGTACTTTCGTATGAGTCTGTGATTACCTTAGATTAGTTTCAGTTTAGAAGCGGGGGGATTTAGTTGTGATCTTTATTTTTCCAAGGCGTCAGAAAAACTTGAGTTGGCACTAATTTAAAAGCCATTCTATACCAAGAAATTGAATTGAATAATTAATTAAAAACATTAATAAATATTAACATATGTACCCCTGGAATGTCCATTGCACTATCGCGATGGAAACTGGACAAAGCCGGGACATCCGGTGAGTGTTAATCTAGCAATTTCTGCTACCTTTTTAAAAGGAAACAACCATCAGGACAGAATTACAGAATAAATGGAAATTTTAGTTTAAAAAAATAAGACATTTATAAATATGAATAAGGCTGAAATTGACAATCCCTGGAAAGGCGAAAGTAATGTAATTAATGTAAATTTTGGTTGTTTTTTTTTTACAAGGATTCTGTTCTCCTAACTACAAAATACGTTATAAAGCATTAATTTTAAAAATTAAAATGAGACATATGTGAAGGAAACCTTTGTTTTCATTGGCGACTAAGATTCTCAGGGTTTAAATACTCAAGGTATTTTAGGGTAATTAAAAAAAAAAAAAGAAATGCCATTTTCCATCAGTTACGGTAACTAACGTGACTCTTTTTACTAGCAATATCTTTTAGGCTGTGAGTAATGGAATCACAAAAGGACAGACAACAGCTTATCACAAAAAAATATAACAAATACAATTTTTAAAAACATATATTTACTAGTATTCACTTATTGTCTAGTTTTGTTTGTGTTGAAGTTAAATCACATAGTTTAACTTGAATTTTTTTTTAAGCGATTTCTTTTTTATTTAAAAAAAAAATGTCATTCTACCATCAATTCATTAAGGCTGAGAGTACACAAGTACACAGAACAGCTAATCACCAAACAAACAACTTTATTAGCCTAAAAAATATTAAAAATTAAAAAGTAACAATGTGACAGAAAAAATAAAACCAAAGAAGGATAGTAACATTTAATAAAAAATTAAAGGATATTATAAGGGCACAACTAAAAAATACATACAACCCGTGAAAAGGTCTGGGTACATGGTTGAGACTGTACTGTTTCTAGGACAACGGTTGTGAAGGTGATTTGTCCTAGACCACGCTCATCCACCAGATTTCCCCCCCTTATTTTGGGTACCCACTCTATAGAGGCTGGGTGAGCCCCAAGGAACGCCCCTAGATCCTATACGATTTATCTCCGGCTGCCAAAACACTAAATCAAAGTCTTACCTGCAGCGGGATTTGAACCTTGATTTGCGGCATGGCAACTCAGTGCTCTACCACTGAGCCGTTCCGCTCCCCTCAGGACAGATCTGCAGGCAAAAATTCAAAATAATAATGAAAGTGGAACGCTACACTAACTTGGTGAGGACTAGCACTTTTCTCGCCCTTTCACTGAATTAGTTTTGCCACAGGATCAACACCTAATTAATGCAATGTAACTAATCGGACAAATCGTTTTCTTTGAAATTACATCCTTAACTTTGAAGTAGGATTGGCGCTTTCAAATACTATGTAGCTCAATGCCCGGTAAAATTAAAAAAAAAATTATTCACTAAACCACTGTTTGAAAAAAGAAGTACCTTTGTGACACAATTATAACATCAGCTTTTCTCACCATCAGCTGAGAACAACCTGAACGCAGGATATTCATCCCTCAGGTGTTTAATCTATTAAGCAAGTTTAGTTATTTTGAAATAAGCATTATTACCGGAGAAATGAAAGTGATGAGGTGAGGGACAGTAAAATTGACAATTTATTTGGAAATGGCGTTTTAATATACCAAGAAAAGTCAATCCCGCCTATGGGTCTCTCTCTTTTAATAAAAATAAAATAAAATTAAAAATGTAAAAATAAAATATCTCCCTTTAAATAAAATAATAGTTGACAATATTTGTCAAAACATGGCGAATGGAAAGAGGCCTGTTTAAAATACATGTTAGAAAACTGGGCGATGGCCGGTGACCAGGGAGCAGAACGACCAACACAAGTTATGATCCTTGTTTCTCACGGCTTCCTAATGCCCTTGTATATATTATGAAAAATAATGAAAGGCTCCTGTCACAAGTGTAACAAATGATTCCTTGGGATATAAATAATAATACAAGTTGTATTAAAATTTCTCCATTATATTATCCAAGATCAGTTAAGAGCTAATTATCACATTACCGGAATTTTATTAATATTTAGAAGGGCCGTTAGAGTTGTGTTATATTAATACAACATTAAATACGTCGTATGTCAAGACACGTCTTCCGTCGGGCTCAACCGAGCTTGGGTTGCCAGTTAACACATTTTTTTATTACCACGTTAGGAGCTATAGAGGAAAGAGTCCCATTCCAAAACTCTTGGTTAGATGGGTCTGTAAATTGGTCTTGTATGGAATGATATACCTATGCATATGTGTGCGTGTGTATTTTTTAGTTAGTTACGAACTACGTGATATAATACATTCAGTGATCATTGAAAGACTGGACAAGTAAAACCAGACCATTCCAACTATCTATCACTTGACGATTTATTTGTGAATTATTGTTGACGGCTGATTTGTCACAGTAAGTTTTTTTTTTAATGATTTTTACATTTTGTTATCACATTTTTAGTAATTACAGCATACTTGAGATTAGTTACTAATAGAAAACTTTCTCGAAAGAAAGATATTCCATAAAGTTCAGCGAGTTATCTCGTTAAAAATAAAATATCTTAGCGAATACCGGCCCAATTTCGATTAATATTTATTTGTTATGTAGGGAGTTTCATTAGCTATCGAACTAATCTCTAATTTCTTTTCAAATAAAAATATTTAAAAATTAATAAAATCAATAACTAATAAAATAACATGAGTTATAATAATTATAATGACGTAAGTCAACAAGGTCCAAATTAAATAAATGTTCCAAGAACATTCTTCTCCTCGTATACATCGCAAATTGCGAGAACGCAGGGACATGGGATCGGTGAAAAGAAAGGATATGACCATGACCGGGGAGCGAGCCTGATAGAGCCAGGATAGCTAAATTGGTAGAGTTCCAGACTAGCGGATCTGGACGACCCGGGGTCGAGTCCCGGTCCTGGACATATCTTTTCTATTCAAATGAAAATATTTAATCTCTTAGAGGTTGACTATTTTTATTTATCAACTACACTTGTTCAAATTCAGACCTCAGCACAATGGTACTAAAACGATATACATTTTCCCACAGTGTCTACAAACAGCTAAAGGCGTATTAAATTTCAAATTGCCTGCCATTTTCTGGTCACCAATAGTCGTTGAATTTTAATCATCAGATCCTTGAATTATAATTATATATCTGCAATATTATTGCAAAACTGCTTACATTTTCTGAAAAAAACAACATTAATGGCGTTTTAAGTTTTCAAGTTAAAACTCTTATATTAGTAAATTTGGCGAAGTTTCTATAAAAAGTAGCTAGTGAAATAGTGTAACAATTATATTAAAAAAAGTTACTAGTGATGTAATATTTTATCGGCGTTTTCTACGGACGAACCGAGAACCTACTTTTTGTTTAGTATTTTGTCGTGCTTAGCTGAATTATAAATATTTTGAAAAATTGGCAAATCACAAACCCACTGGTTCCTGACTTCTTTAAGCTGAAGCCTAATCCAAAGTTTAGGTCTTATTTTTAATTTAAATGGAATTTTAAAACGATTTTAGAACTGTATATATTTCAATACAGAGAATACCATATATTTTTCACATGAACTATATTTATTTATTGTCCTTAAAACATACCTAAAGTTTCTAAGATTCTATGGCGATAAAATGATAAGACGATAAGATTCAGTCTGAAGACTGAAGAATACCTTTACTAAAGCATGCCAGTAACCATGTGCGGTACTGAACTGCATCTCAATCATCCTTTTTACAAGCATTAAAATTGTGTTACTTTTTCCTGCTCTGAGCTCATTTGCTGTTCTGGGTAGCATCCAAGAGTTAACGGATTATAAGTTGTAATTGAAAATATTATAAGATTGGGTTGATGACCTAAGGATATTGTGAATACTTGTGGGATACAAACCTGTGTGAACTATATTCCTTGTAGTCGGGAATGTTACTTCCTTGACCTCCCCACTTCATTGATATGTACATGTCCCAGCTTTAAATTATATTAATTATCGAATAGATGGAATGAATAGAGAGGAGGTAGTATATTATAGTATAGTTAGAGTAATATAGTTATAGTAAGAGTTGTTAGCAATATGTAATGAGATTAAGCCACTATTTTAATTCTCAACACGCTTCCACGAGAATCCCTTAGGGGAAGATTTCAAAAGAAAATCTAAAATACAATACTTGTCAAATGGCATTTGTATAATTATTATTTTGTTAATTCTAGAGTTGTCACTAAGTTCTAATGATAGTCCATAGATGATAAGTCCATCTTTATAGTTCATATCAGAAAGCCACTTTGTATAATCTGTGCTATATCGTTTCATGACACAATAAATGTACCTATATCTTTTTTACAAGCCGTCCACCATACGTTAACTCAAGCCATCCTATTCACCGCAATATACCTGCAAATTAATTCCATCCGAATGAACCCTGCAGGCGAGGATAATAAAAGAAGAGAATACTTACAAAATATGCCAAACGGTCTTTGCGTAATATTCTCTAATAAAAACTATTATTGTAAATTATTGTACTTTAGTAAGATTTAGATACATTAAGGAATAATATTATAGTAAGCCGCAAAGTAAGAATTCTTCCCCCTTGAGAGTTTTTCCGCCTGTTGGTGATAGCGAACCCTATTGGCTGAGGCAGCCCCAGGTGTGAGGCATTACCTTCTGTAATTGTGGACTTAAGTCGCATCTGTTCCGATCGCTTAGCGCTTCTGCCAGGCAATCTACCGCCGCTATCAATAATTCCCTTTATCTTCTTTAGGGGATGTATTTGTATTAATATTTATGGGCTCTCTCATATTTACTATTCATACTTACAAGGAAGGAATTACTTATTTATACTTACGCATCATCATTAAAATAGGATGGGAACTTTCTCTCTTGTTGAACTATAAATCAATAGTTTAGAAAGTAATCATGAATAAAATAAAAATTAGATCTGAATTAAATTAGCACTTGATATTTATTACAGATCAATGAAAAATGTAATAAGTTTAATTGATAAAGAAAACCGATATAGGTAAATTTTACCACGTTTCCTATACATGCAGTGAGAAGTACAAAACAGCGTAGTTATTTTCATTAATAAAAAATAATAAATACTAAGGGATATAAAATGGGGGTGCAGTCAATGATTAAACAAAATTAGGATGACTAATTTAATTCTGCCTACGTTTCGGCCTAAGAATAAGGCCACCAGGGCTGAGAAAAAAAGATAAAGAAAACAAAACTTAATAAAACATTGCAATACAAAGGAAGAATAACAGTTTGTGTGTTATTATTTTATAATAACGTAAGTTATTCTTATAAATATTGTTCAACAGATTTACAGATAGAATTATATAGAATAAAATTAATTATGCTATTTACATTGATATACATGTTTTATAAAAAATATTTTAAGGTTTTTTATTTAAATATGAACTTGATGAAACATGTAAAATTTGAAAAAGGGAAAAGTCAACAAAGACATTAAATAAATGTTAATACATTAGTGGAAAAATTCCAACTAAAAACCTTAAGTCTCTAAACTAAAACAGGAAATTGAAAATGCCTGTCCATTATTTCGCCTATTCAGGCATCCTCAGGGCAGAAAGAGAATAACAGCAAAGCAAAACATGAATAATGCACCCAAAAAAACACATCTCACCACCTCCAAGGCTCAAATGCAACTACTGAATCACAGGGAAGGTTATTAGATTCCCAGCTTGCTAAGGTTAGATAAAAACAGCTGATAAATACTCCAGAATTTGAAACATCAATATACACTCACAAAACCCCAAAAACCAAAACAGGAAAACAAAATAAAATAAATAATAGTAACAAACAACACAAGAACAGAAGACAAAAAACCATATAAAAAAATGAAAGTAAAAAAAAAAAAATAAAAAGAGAAAATTATCAAAAAACAAGTGGACTTATGGTTATTCCACAAGTATATATTGAAAAAGGGAAAAGTCAACAGAGACATTAAATAAATGTTAATACATTAGTGGAAAAATAAGTCAAAACGTAGTGGCCAAAAAGAAAAATGTATAACAAAATCTCACAATAACCCCATATACAGGATTTCTACTTTTTTCCTATTTTTTTTCGGTCAACCGTTTTTAAATTATGAAGGATAAAAACGTTACGTCAAGATGAAACTAAAAATGGATACACATATGAAGCGAAGATTTTCACTACTACCGTTACCGAACAAGGAAGTAAGAAACAAATATTCTTAATTAAGGAATAATAAAAAAATACAATTAGAAATATTATTTTTTAAGTCACGATTTAAGTATGTAACATTAAACTTGATAATATAAGTTCAATCGCAAATCATAATAGCTACTTTCTATGCCATACTATATTATGCCAGTGAAGATATAAAATTTTGAATTTTTATATCTTCACTGGCATAATGTGTACATGTTTTATACGCTACGGTAATTACACCTTACTAAAATTTATAGTAATATTTAATAAAATATTTAGTTGTAACCATGTCTTAAAATAAACCCATATACAAGTATTCTAATTTCTTCTTATATTTTTTCGGCCAATCGTTGATAAATTCTGCAGGTTATGAACGTTACGTCAAGATGAAACTAAACAAAATGAATTCAGCTCTGAATAAATAGTGTAATACAAACTTTTAAATATAAGTTCAATCACAAATCACATTAAATTTTGAATTTTTGTTTTTTTACTGGCACACTATGCTGATTGTACCTTAATTTTTAATAAAATATTTAATTGTTATTTGTTTAAACGTGGTTTGAAAGTATTGGATTACTATCACTGTTATGCATTAATCATAAGTTACGGGTTGTGATTTTTCAGTAAAAAATTATTTTTATTAATGTTTTGATATGTTAATTATATTTATAAAAAGGTCTCAACTCTTTTTAGTAATAGGAACTCCTAAAACAAGCAGTTGTGAGTTAAAAATATTAATGATAATTTAAGCCCTTGAAGCTGGGAGGCTCCGTGATGTAGTGGACAGGCCATCTGTATGCTGCCCTACTGCACCTCACTGAGAAATAAAAGAACTAATCCAGTGGGAGATAGATAAATAAAATATTTGTCAGCACGGGCGAGTGGCTTAATGTTCAAATGACACATAAATTGTGAGCTACTTTGTAGTCGAGGTGTGCCACGGGGGTCGCCACCCACAATCCTTCTTTACGATTATTTTAATACCAACCGGACAAGGAGCGCTGGTTGTCTCGTCCTGGTGTCGTGTTCCCTTCCTTAGGAGGACGCCCATTGTCCCCACCTGTGAAAAATATCTGCAGGGGCACTAATTTTGCAACGGAAGGAGGAATGACAAGGATAATACATTGCCATCGTGGGTGGAGCCAATATATATGTATATATTTACACATACACAGAAATATACATATTATTCGTTCCATCCCTAGTTATATCTCCCACAGCCTAAGAATAAAAGCGTTATTTTTGAGTTAAACCTGAAGCCATTGTGTCATTAAGTTGGCTTCTTTTGTGGGCAGGGTCTCATATAAATTGAAAAATATATATAAATTTTTCGTTATGATGGTATTTCAATTCAAAATATATAGTCAGTTTTGTTTCACTTATTTCATTTCAACTATTTGTTTCAGCTTTGTACATAAGTCGTTTTAAGGTACAGTCAATTGAAATAAATTCCTTATATTCCAATATAATGGGATTCTTGTTCGAGATTGGTCTAGGAGACGTACTACATGAGATAAAATACATTTTACTAAACACTAAAAACAGTTGTTATGTATAAAGAAAAACAGTTTGAATAAAAACGTGCCCAAATGAAGCATTAAATTAAAGGGCAATGAAATCGTAATTAATCAAGTAACTCGGCTCTTATCTAACAGTATCAGTCAATCATGGCCCAGTGATAGTTTAGAGAAAGTAAAAAACTGCAAGGAAGTAGAAGAAATTACACGCTAAACATCCTTCTCAGTTGATTACCTTCCGCCTCTCCACCGCTGAGTACCCCAAATTGACTCTAAGATAACAGGCGAGATGACCAGAAGGAAGAAACCGGCGGAGGGATATTGGAGCAATGTTCTTGCAGAGTTCTTGCCGCAGAGGACCGCTATTAGAGGGAAGAAGGAGACATTTGTCCACTCAGTATTCAGGGGCAGGGAGTCCTCAAACTGTCTCCCCCGGCAGATATCTATTGTATTACGTGATGCGCCGCCATATTGGGTCGGACATCCCCAACAATATCCTCCCCCGTCCTCTTAGCGGTTATTGGTTTTTCCGAGGGTGTTCCTTCGTCGTCTTGGGGCTCTCTAATAAAAGTCCGTCTGCAATACGCTGCGCGGTCTCTTATTGAATGTCATTGCCAGCGCTGCTTCGAAATCGACCATTTGGGTTCAAAGATTGTTATCAAATTTGTTCATTTTATATACAATAGTTCAAATGAACAATGTGTGATAAAAATGTATCCCTATCACCTTTGTTTCCTATCTCATATTTGCAAAGCATCTAAAAGTCTATGTCAGAGAATGAATCCTATGATTGCAGTGGAAAAGATTTGACTGGATAATTCTAATAATGGTATCTAAGTTCGTACAAAGTTGAAACCATGAACGAGATAATTTTATGTGGATATAATTTATAGTTGTTGAAATTCGTGGAGAAGCTTGTAAAATATACTTTAATTGTCGTTACGTTGTTTTTTTATGGCCTACAACTTTTCTCTAATAAATAAAAAAGTGTTTATTTAAGTGGAAAATAGTTGACTGGATGATTCTAAGAGTGGTATGCTTAGGGGGTGCAGTCAATGATTACACAAAATAAGTCTTCCTTATTTTGTATAATCATTGACTGCACCCCCCGACCATTTCAGATTATTCATATCATATGATAGTATTTAATGCTTGTGTTTCAAGTATATTTTTTATATTTTAATTATAATATAAGTTGAGCCTGAGGGTAACCGAACTATACTGGAGGAAAAGGGTTTGAGAAAATCTCCTTTCATTTCACTTCAGTTCATTGTACATTTCAAGATAGTTTTTTAAACTGTTCAAAGGTTCTAATTTTTATTTATTAATTTTCTGGTTACGGGGCACCGTGTCTTTTTAAGTTTATTTATATATTTTCTACTACTGTGAAATGAACACGCTAGGAGTGCCTTCGATGGTGGTTTTCGAAAGAATTTAATATGTGCCAAATAGCGCATTTCTGAAAAATCACTTATAATAATTCTTTTTATAAAATTTAAGAATCTAATTAGAATTGTCAGCATCGTTTAGAAAATAAGATTTAAGCCAACTTTCACATTGTTGCCAATATAAGTTGGTCTCTCCAAATATTAATCAAGTCATAAAACAAAAGTTATATAAAATTATCATGGCTTTAAATATCATTTCTATTTAGAATTTATAGGCAACTTGTCTAGTTTATTCGTACCTTACCCCACTTTTCATACCATTAGAGTGGGCCTTAGGTACTGATTACTTCTCCATTAAAAAAAATTCCATAGCCGTTATTAATTCCCCGGAGGCATTGTACACAAACCCAGTGAGTTATGTCTTAATATTTTTTGTGTAAATTTTTTTTAGAAATACGACTTCCGGAGACCAGGGGCCAGAAGAGCGGAACCTAATCGAATTATCGCCTTTATGACGGCTTAATGTGACATTTAAATGCGTGACGGGGGCGAGGATAATTGGGACCGGGCAGCTGGCGCACCTAGCGCTCCCTCGCATACACCTTCGTCCTGTATCTGTATGCCTCTGTAATGTACAGTAGTATAATAGGACCTCGCATAACCGGATCCTTCGGTTAATCTGGGGTGAAAAGGAAACAGTAATTAGTATTGTAAACAGATTGATCAATAACAACATTGACAATATCATCAAAATCAATCATGTGGGACTAAATGGTCACTAAATTACATAACAGGGCAAAAAACAAATATAGATTAATTTATATGGTGTGTCTTTAACAAATAAGGATTAACATTCTCTAAAAAATATTGTTAACTACTTGATTATGTAAAAAATCATTATCAATTGATTTTGAAATCAAAGTTCGGCATCAGTTCGCTTCGAGTTCAGTTACATCAATTTATAACTTTTCATTCGTTGTCTTTTTCTCGAAAATAAAATAATCGTGAGTTTTAGTATGAAAATAAGGTTGCCATTATGAGAAATGTGTATATTTCCGTAATCATTTCATCAAGACATTGATAAACGTTTCAACAAACTTTTCGAAATATAGATGATAATATAACTTAAACGGAATGTGTAAGTCGGTTCTTTAGTCTATATCCAGTCAGTAATGGAATTTATTTTTATTTTGGAATTTATATTAAAAAGGAAACGATGGAAAAGTTAAAACTTGTTTTGACCTAACTATAACTTGTTGTACTGAACTCGAAAAGACGACCTGCGGAACTGATACCTTAATATTTATATTAACATACATGTTTAATATTTTAATAACATTTTAAGGTCCCATAAATCTAAACAAGTCACCTCAGTTTTTAACTATACATTCGTTTCTTTTTAATATTCTCGCAAATAAATATAATTTTTAGTTTCAGGATAAAAGTGAAATTAAAAGTTAAAACTTGTGATTCAACTCGAAGCGACAACCTGCGGAATAATTACCGAGTCGAGTCTTGATCCGCTGCTGGTTTTCAATCGTTTCCTTCACAGGAAGTACAAGTACAACATCATCAAACTAAGCATCAATAACATTTAAAGTAAAAAAAATAGATAGGGTATAACCAATAAGATTAAATTAAAAGAATATATATCGCTCATTCAAAAGTACAACGACGAATTAAGCCATTTTTGAGTTAAGCTTCAGTAGTGATTGTATTGGTTGAGGCTTTTAATGGACAACCAAGATTTTTTTTAAATTAAAAATAAATGTAGATAAATAGATTATGGTAAATTTTTAGATTCACCATAACTTTCACAAAAATATTTATTTTATTTTTAAAAGATCATTTTTCATCGATAAAATCGCGTTTGGATGATGGCAAAATTCACGCGGGGAAATGAAAACTTTTAAACGCTTCATTTTGGCTTGGTGGCGTCATCAGGCTTGTTTACATTTTTGTGATAAATTCATATGATGTTTTTGCATTTTCATATGGAATATACTGTTCATCTTGAGAAATAAAACAATTGCTTATTAATTAAATTAACTTATTTCAAGTAATGACTCAATTTTTGTTATTATTGGCATCTTTTTATTCAATAACTATTAGTTTTTTCAACATAACCCATATATAACAAAGGTTTCTTTATGATATTTTTTCGAGTGTGCTTAAAACTTTGTAATGCAGAAATACTTTCTCTCTCACCATCACTTGGTCCACTCAAGTAGAAAAATCCAATCAAAAGACAAAGTAGAAAAATCTTTGTCTGTTATATCATCAATATATGATGAAATGTTATCTGAATCACTGGAGTCACCACTATAAATATCGCTGGCAAGAAGTTTTGGTACCTCCATGGGTGATGTTTGCATATTTGTTACCATTAAAATAGGCGATGATGCCTTATCTTAAAAAAAAAAAGATCAAACTCACTGCATCTGAAAATGGTGGTTGTTTATGAGAGAGTTTACATGCACGATTCACTGACTAGTTATTGCTGAAACTATGCTAACTTTACATTATATTCAATGTAGAAGATCTATAATAAGAAGCCATAACAATCTTTTAAGCATTGTTTGTACATATAATTTGAATGATAACATTATCATGACAATCATCTTACTTAAACATAGGGAAAGACACATTTAGAGTGCAGGAGAAGTGAAGAGTACAAAGCTTAAACTTAAATTAAAATGTGTGGAAGAAAATAGTCCAGGTAGAGGTCAATAAATTTCTCCGAATATCTAGAAATATTTATTCTAGGGTACTGAATAAATATTTCTAGATATTCAGAGAAATTTATTTACCTCTAACCGGGCCATTTTCTTCCACATATTTCATCAAGGTCAACTTTTCTCATTCAAAATTAAATTAAAATGTAAATTAAAATACAGTTTGTAGAAGGAGCCAGGTTATCTTTTCTTATCATCAGAGAAAACCACTTTTTTCTTCTTATTGGATCCATGGGAACTTTAAGGAACAGTTTATCTGGGGTTGATTTTGAGGTGCTTTCACACATTGGAACACAACAGTATTTGTAAGACATGATAAGTGATCTATTTAATTAATAGACAAAGTAAGATTGTTTCAACTTTATTACAGATTTTTTTTAAACAAGCTAAAAATGTTTCAAAAATAATTTTGTTACAAGGAAAAGTAGGGAGATAAACTGATAACAAGGCTGATGACGTCACATTATATCTTAACAAAACTAACCGTTTTGGCGCGAAATTCATACAGAAAATTTTCGAAGTCAAAAATTTCATGTTTAAAAAAATATTTTTCATTAAAATTAGCGGTAGCCCATTATTCAGATTGATAGATTTCATTGAAATGGTTTTTGAAAATCACCTTGGTTGTCCATTTAGGAACGACTTGTCTGATATTCCATTTTCAACATTGTTTTTAAAAATAAGGTCAAATTTTGAGGTTTATCATGTTAGAACTTGAAGTTTTATTGGAATATTGACATAACAATGATGAATAACAAATTTCTACATGATTTCCTTACAACCACACAGCGATAACTTTTAAGTATATGAACTTGTATCTCAAGTCGAAGCGACAAGCAACGATATAATTACCTCTTCTTTTAATTTGATACATTCAAATTAATTTTTTGCTTGAAATGTTATTGAAGCTTAGTTTGATTGCGTTATTGTGAAGGAATGGATTGAGAATTAGTGGATCATGATTCGATTTCGCCCATCGAAGCTCATCTTCCAGAGATCCGAGACCACTCACCACCTAGCAGAGGTGTGACGGATTTCTCTTGAGTCGGCGGAAATTGTGATAGGAGGTTAGAGGGGGCATCCCTCCCACACTGTTCTAAAATGGCGGCGCTGGAGGTTATTAAGGAGGAGCCAGCTGTTTTATATACAACACAAATTGCCCACCCCGGCCCGTGTATTGACTTTATTCTAATGCCGGGGGTTGATGCTCGGATTAGGAAGCCTTCACTAATCCCACACCGAAAAAAGGAACGAGGCTGAAAAAAAGTCCAGAATAAAATAAAAAAATGGCGACTTCCAGCTCGCGGCTCGTCAGCGTCGGCATGACAAATGGCTCCCTGCGGCTTAAAATTTCACATTTGTGGTCGCTATAAAAAAAAAAAAAGAAAGAAAAAAACAGAAGAAAAAACGCATCCCTTGTCTTGCCGCAAATCCCTGGTAGCGAGGATTAGCCAACTTCACTCTAATTATTTAAACGGACATAAATAAAACGCTGACAGTGCCCCGGCTCTCAGGCTTACCCTTTTCTAATATTCTCTTGTTTTTCTTTTTACCCCCCCCCCCCCCACAAAACCTCACCCCTCCCAGAACCGTGAATCTAATATGAAATATGGCCGCTGCCAGTTTCTGAATTGGAGAATATCATATTCGTTAGGAGTAAGCTGTTTGTTTCTCATTTAATCCACAGGAAGGATAGGTTGAAATATTCTCATGATCTGCAACCAAGTCATTAAACTTCTATCTGTTCCCAAACCCCTCCATAGAAAAACAAATCAAGACAATGGTTTTTGTTTTCCAGAATTACATTAAAAATAACTTAACAACTACCCTGTGGCTATAATACGAATCAATGAGGAGTAATAGGACAAATATATCCGTAACATGGCCGCTTATATCTTCTTTCTAAACCAAACATATCTCAAAGGGTTGCCTTATGGTGAGAGTTAATCCAACTTTTACTTGTTTTAATTGCTTAAAAAAAATAACAGTAGACGAACAAAAATAGCAACCAAGATAATTTATTCCCTATAAATCTCTGGTTTCATTAAATAATATATTGAAAGAGAGAGTATAAAAGAGAAAATCATTAAGATGATTATTTTTAATTGTGCCAACGTTTCGGCCTTCAATATACAGTAGAATAGAATAGAAAAGTAACTTTATTCTGAGACTAAGTCTCTTTAGAATAACAGATATGAACAGTGGAAGAAACATAATATTTATCTGGCCAGGAGAGTAAATGTTACAAATCATAAAGCATGTAAAAAGTGACAAAAACAATTTAAAAGAAGTATTTAAATAAAAATAATAATAAGTAAATAAACAGTACAAATCTTGACAAGATATTAAGCAATTAAAGAGAATAGATAAATCAATAACAACTGGTAAATGCTTGAGCTAACATGCAATAATTTATTAACGTGATGTACAGCTTCTTAAAAAACAAAATTAAAAAAATTAAGTACGTCTTCATCCTATCATAGAATCCAATCAAATAATCCCAGATCACCAATTTGGTTTCCGAACATTACACTCCACCATCCAGCAATGCCATCGTGTTGTGGACGTTGTCTCAGCCGCATTAGAGCGCACTGGAGCTTCTCTCGATGTAGAGCAGGCTTTTGATCGAGTCTGGCATCCAGGACTGCTGTACAAACACTATAAATTCTTACCTTCTACTTACTTCCTTATTATCAGTTCCTACCTCAGTAATAGAACCTTTAAAGTAAACCATAATTTTTCCTACTCTTCCCACTTCACCCAGTCTGCCGGTGTTCCTCAAGGTAGTATCCTGGGTCCCATCCTATACACGATATATACAGCTGATATCCCAACCCATCCAAGCACTGTCCTCACTACGTACGCTGATGACACATGTGTGTTATCAGTTAATAAGGATCCATTTGTTGCATCCCAATCTCTTAAAACCCATATCTCACACCTTCAAGAATGGAGTCAAAATTGGAGGATTAAAATAAATCCTAACAAATCCCATCAAATTACCTTCACCCTTCGTCGTAAACCTGCGAATTCCAGTCCTACTGTATCCTTTAATAATATTCCACTGAACCCTGTCGAACAGATACGTTACCTAGGACTCCATCTAGATAAACGTCTCACTTGGAATCCTCATACAAGACTGAAAAGACAAGAAACTGCTCGACGTTTTCGCCTACTTCAACATTTACTGGACAAACGTTCTAAGCTCCCAATTAATTACAAAAGACCCACAAACAAACTCATCCATCATGATCTTAATATCCCATATGTTACTGATTTGGCCCAAACTAGATACCTATCCTTCTATGACAAGCTCCATACGCACTTGAATCCGCTAGTCTCTCAGCTTGCTTCCCATACTATTCCTGATAACCCTCCGAGGCGTCTGAAAAGAAGATGGCCTCGAGATCATCTACTATAGAACTTTATTGGAGTGCTACCGATGGGTAGTTTCTCCACAAGTGTTTTTTATGTCATATTCTGCATTTTAGCACATTTACATGTTATAATAGCATTATAGTTGTAAATATCATTAAATTAAATTTACGGGCTGTATAGGACTTCAAAGGAAGTCTTTAGCCAACAAAAAAAAAAATTAAATTAAAAAAAAAAGAAAAAAGAAGAACTAAATGACACAATGAATTATTCCATACATTACATTCTAAGCAAATGACTAACCTGCTTAGATAGCATCTTTTTGGGAAGCTAGGAGGTGTTGGAAAAGCCAGGATTTAAATGCCGATAATGAGGGACTATGACGGATATTAGGAGGGATTAAGTTCCACACTGTGGTGGAGCGGGCGAGAAAGGAACGTTCGAATGCTTTAGTTCTGTGTGAACGTATATAGAGATCAGAAAGGCGGGATCTTGTTTTATGATGTGGAACTAAGGATTTGAATTGGAGGAGACTGTAGATGTATGAAGGATGTTGAGAGTAAATGGATTGGTATAAGAATGAACACAGGAAATATTGTCTTCGGAAGGGAGGGAACAGCCACTTTAACTCATTATAAAGGAGTACCAAGCACAAATATTAGAGAGCAATTCATTATTCTCTTTAGCCTGCCTTCAAGCATTTTAGAAAGGCATCCGTATACCACGCTGCAATACTCAAAGTGGGGGAAGATGACAGAAGATACGAGAAACTTATGGGAAGATTGTGTAATGAGATGACGAGAACGATTGAATAACTTCAGGGAACTAATTGACCGTCGGGATATCTGGGCGATGTGGGATTTCCAAGAAAGGTTTTGGTCGATGGTGATGCCTAGGTTTTTCACTGAGGAGGTGAACGTGATAGGATGATCGTTTAGGATTAATGCTGGGAGGGTGTGGATGGATGTAAGGAGGGAATTGGAACCCAAAACAATGGCCTGAGTTTTCATTGCGTTCTATTCCAGTTTGTTCAGCTTTGCCCAGGCACTGATACTATCAAGGTCTTCCTGAATACTGGCGAACACAATTAATAGCTCAGAAGGAGGAAAGGACAAATATATTTGGAAGTCGTCAGCATATGAATGGTGGGAACAGTGGTGAACAGATTTAGGAAGATCGTTGATATAGCAGTTGAACAGAAGAGGAGAGATGCTTGAGCCCTGTGCCGCGCCTGAGGAAAGTGGAAAGGGGATGAGTAGGCATGGAAACTGCTTGAGATCTATCGGAGAGGAAAGATTGGAACCGTCGGATAGAACTGTTAGAAAAGGACAGTGATTTGAGTTTACTGAAAAGGATAGAATGGTCCAAGGTTTCAAAAGCTTTAGAAAATTCAAGAAGGATAAGCACATTTAGTTTTTTGTCGTCATAGCGGTATGTATGTCATTGGTGATTTTGGTAAGTGCAGATTGATTGGAGAAACCGGGACGGAAACCTGATTGAAGTGGGTCAAGGAGGTTGGGCTGTTCGGGGAAATTTGACATTTGTGACTGGACAATTCTTTCTAGAGGCTTAGAGTCTTTCAGTGAGACAGGGTTAGAGGATTTGTTGATAGGGTGGACTATAGTTTTTTTCCAAGAGGTAGGGCATACTGCGACAGGAATCCTATCAAAGCCTGCGGAGTTCGAGTTGGATTTCAAAAGAGAGGAAATAATATCGTTGGGTGAATGTCAGCGAAGTAAAAGCTCTCAGGGTTGAAAAATGGCATTAAGGAAAATATGGGAGAGGATGAATTTGATGTATTAACTGAGGTGGACAAAAAAATACGAGTTTATTTCATCGGGAGAGGCTGGAAAGGACCTAGTGGAAGATGAATTACAGAGAGAAAGCTTTCGAAGGAGATGCCGTTTGGATATAGAATCGGGAGCAGATGAAAGGTATTCGTGGAAGTATTTGGTTTTCGCCTGCCTGATTGTCGACTGTGTCAAATTGCGGAGAGCCCTGAATATCATTAGTTAGGCTTGATAGTCATCACGCTTGCTAGTCATCAGTTAGCCTTGTACGTCTAAAGCGTCTCCGGGCAGCATCACAATTCCTTTGAAGATCTTTAATTTGTTTACACATCCAGGGAGCAGGCTGGTGACGGAAGGTTGAGGTTTTTGTGGGGAATGGATGTCAAGGATAAATTTGAGATTGGAAGTAAGTATGCCAACCATTGAATCAATAGTGGCAAAAGAATAAATCTCTCTCCAATCTAAGGCTTCAAGAGAGGGCGAGATGTTCTCTGTAGTGAGAGCATCTAGGTTACGGAAGGTTATGGTTTTAAATGGTGTAACTGGAGTTTTGATATTGTTTGAAATTTGTATAAGATCATGAGAGGACAAAAATGGAACGGGTAATTGAGAGGAAGAAAGGAGGTTCTGCCGTGAATCAATGACAAACAGGTCTAGCCAGGTGTCGGATACGGAAGGTGTGATGGGTGGGAGAAAATGGAACAATGGAAAGGTGTAGAGAGTAAAAGAGATTTTGAAAGTATAGGCTATCATTGGATTGGCCAAGGAGATTGGTATTAAAATCACCGTAGATTACGATGTGGTAATAGAGAGGAATGTAGTTGTAAAGGATAGATTCAAAGATAGAATCAAGAGGGACCAAAGGAGGCCGATATACTACGACATACAGGAGAGGGTTTGGGTTAAAAGAGATTTCAAGAAGAAGGAATTCTGTGTGTGGATAACCAGTTGGAGGTGAGGAATGAAGGATACGTGATTTTAGGGAGTTGTGTTCATAAAGACCATGTACCATGTAGGCCATTTTCAGGGCGAATGTGAGTGCCTGTTCATGGTGGCCCGTCAACCACAAAACTTCAACGTCAAACACACTTAAGAAAATCATAGAGTTGGAAAATCTAAGCTTAGCTCTTGCGAATATATACAAAAAGAAGAATCTATCCTCTAAAGCAAAAAAAAAGACAACACCAATGTAACCAGTAATTTTTTAGGGTCGAATAATTACTGAAAATAAAGAGAAGAAGCCTGAGGAGAATCTATGGGTCCAAGAAAGCACAGGAAGGTTATAAGTTAAGATACAACCAGGAAAGATGCAACCGAAATAAGAATCCGAAGACTAAGATTCTACGTGCAAATGGAAACAATGGACGAAGGGAGACTAAACAAGAAAATCATTCGACAAAATCTGTGAATATAAGAGCGTAGGAGAGTATCTAAAGCAAATGAGAGAGGAAACAAAAAAAATTAAGAGACATAGTCTGCTTATATTGAGAACTATATGGAAAAAACATTAAAATAAATCAAGGTTCTTGTGGAAAATAAAGAAAAATGGAAGTCGAAAGAAAGGAAGCAAAGGCAGGCAGAAATGATGAGAAAATAATGGAAGAAAATAAGGGCAAAATGAGAAAGGAAAAGTACTGATATTTGCGTGGTCTTAAAAAGCCGTTTCGTGAAAGACAACCAATAAAAAAAAAGCATACAAGTAAAATAAAGATGTTATATATTTATTAGGGAAATAATAACATCAGCAGTTTTTTGCGAATAAAAAAAAACAAAAAAAAACTGAAATGTAACCTATTTTATACATATTTTAATCCATACCAAATTATAAATAATTTGATAAGGATTAAAAAATTGGTTATTATCCTTCGAAGAAATCTTTCATGTTACCTCGCTCATGAGTGCCTAGACTATACTCTGCTAATTTTAATTTGGTAAATTTAGAATTAAAAGTTTCTTCTTGAGTCTGAGTAAATTCCTTGGCGGATAAAAACTGTTTAAACATTATGATTTTTCTTGTAAAAATGTTATTGTTTTGATTGTTGGGTTAAGGTTAAACGCCATTACTTAAAAAGAAAAACCTAGGGGACATCATCAGCCTTGCATTGTATTCAAATGATATTACGCCTGTTTCGAATGATTTATGTGAATTTTATTTCTATTAATCCTCTAATTTAAATTACACAATAATATGTTATTGCGTTAAAAAGCAAATTTTACAGGATAACTTCTCGCTAATTACTCCCCTCCCCATATTTTTTTTCACAAACTTAAATATTTGTAATATAAATAAAATAAACATCTATATGGTTCTTCTTCTTGTGCCAATGGTACATGGATGTGCCCAAACATATACATACCGCGGAATAAACTTCTCATTGCATAAAATATATAATATAAAAACATGGTGATTTTATTAGATATGTACAGTTGAACTTGGTAAACTCTAGTACGTCCCCTTGGCAGTCCCCCCCCCCCATAACCTTAATAAGTTGCACTTT
The DNA here is from genome assembly GCA_964056705.1 of Troilus luridus. Taxonomy (NCBI): domain Eukaryota; kingdom Metazoa; phylum Arthropoda; class Insecta; order Hemiptera; family Pentatomidae; genus Troilus; species Troilus luridus. Next base: position 52,922,421 of record OZ057412.1, on the reverse strand, counting down.
ATTGACAATGACTATTGTATGATCGCCAAATGTTGAGATAAGAAGATAGAATACTAATGCTCAAGATTAGGACTAACCTTCTCCTGATAGTGTGGGCCTCTTCTTGCTCACCGCTGACCCTTGGGACAAGAAGTGCCACGGAGGATCTTTGTCAAGGATCACAAAACCTTCTGGATTAATTGGTTCTTTCACGACCCTCCTGAGATGGGTGAGCTCGGGGAAGAAACCGAATCGCCTCCCCTTCCCTTCATTAGTAAGTCATTCTCAATGAGCCGGTAATTGATGTAGCGTTTTTATTTCAACGATATCCTATGTGAAACTAGATCCTGAAAATAATGAAGGTTATTTTCACCGCTCAAATCGGCCTCATTGGTCACATCAAAGCGCCGACCGGGGGCTATTAGAAGGGCTTTTAGAGGCTAGGAATTAGAGCGAATTAGGTTGAGCGGTATAAATTGAAGAATAAGTAATTAATGAAGAGCCGGCCGCTACCGGGCTACCCGCCGGTCCTTCAGATCTCATGCAGAAATCGCTAATAGCTGTGTGGGAGCGTCATCGTCCTCATCGGATCTCTCCTAATCTCAGTCATTACACGGCAACTACGCTTAGATTTAATTAAAATTCTGGAAAAAAATGGAAGATAATATATGTATTTTTGTAGATTAGACACACATCTAGTGTAATCATATATATCCATTTTTCCTATATGTGCATGCGCATATATGATATATTATATATAGACTGAGATAAGAAGTCAGAATACTATATAATTATAGAATATATTCTATATAATATAGAATATATTATATAGACATATATTTATATATAACATTATTCTGTGTACGTCATTGAACTCCTAAAGGATTCGGCCTATTTTGATGATTTTTTTTTTTTTTGTGTGAATATTCAAGCGGGTTCGTGAATGTTTTAGATTCACAATTCGGTCCGATAGGTAATGTTTTATAATTAGTTAAATTAATTTTGGTATGATACCAAAACTTTTTGATTACAGAGCAGGCAGCGCTGCGATCGAAATTATTTGAGATAAGAATGATTTAGGTTTCGGTATTGTTTTTTGTTGTTAATAACCTCGATATATATGATTTACATTGGATCCGCTAGCAGCGCAGCGCTATTGCTTTCAAGATTTTTTTATTAGCCTATCACCTATTTATGAAAACTATACTTTTATATAGGTGAAATTCGTCCTCGTTACTGTTATGTTTATATTTAAAAAGTTACCCAAATTAATTCGTTATGTATTTATTACAGAAAAAGGCTACGACTTCAGTTAATTCTTTCTTGCTATTTATTAAAATAGTTTGATGTTTATACTTAACACAGTTAAGCAACAGGCATATTCATACGCAATTAAACGGCAAAGTTGTGATAAATGACGCCACCAATTTTTATATTTTAATGATTTTTTTTACATATATTTTCATCACAACGGTCTAAATAATAACAATATATTTAGGTATATCCATATTTTTCTATATGTATATATATATTTTTTTCGCACGAGGTCCTTTTTTTTAGGCGTTCGAGGACCTGTTTATCTTCCCCCGAGGCATGGGGTAAGGTCTTCGCTCCTACGGTATATGAGGATCTTTGATAGGACCCGGATTTTGCGAACTCGGTCCCGATGGTTTTTTCCCAGGCATGCTGTCGCTCATCTAACTTTGATTGCGAGCTTAAAGCTATGTCCACGCTATGAGACATTTGCTAGACAATAGCCGAGAAAAAACCTTAGTCCGTCTTAGCAACGGTCTCAACAACGGCCAAGGAGCAGTCCGATTAGTCTCATCTAGCGTCCACACTACTATTTGAGTTTCCAGACCAATCTTAGTCAATACACCATGGAGAGCATTCAGTGGCGGATTATCCGTAAGGCAAACTAGGCACGTGCCTAGGGGCGCGTAGTTACACGGGGCGCGCGAGCTCAGAATTTTTAAATAAATAAAAAAAATAACATATCGCGCATTAGCGTAAGTACAAGGGCCCTGATCTACTAGTCTAGGATGTGACGATACAACGTCACCGTAATTACAAAAACAATCAGTTAAAATTAAGATGGTCATTTATGGCCGGTACAGGGGCGCCGATAAAGTTTTTGCCTAGGGCGCTCTGGACCTTTAATCCGCCACTGAGAGCATTGCTTTGTGCGAAATGAGTTCTTGCTTTATGCTTATTAAAAATTAAAGAAAGCGAAAAAGTAAACGTTGATGGTCGCACCAACTTCTCGCTGAAGTAATGCGTATTCCGTCGGTAATACGTTATTAACTCTCAAGTACTGACAGTTTTCCTTACGTTCCTTCCTTAGTACTGACATCTGGTCACACGGTCAAGCTGATTTAAAAAATCATTACTAATATGAAAAACAAATTTAAACATTTTATTACCTGTTAATACTTATATTAACCTTCTTGCGATTCCCACAATCAATATATAATATATAATATTTTTTCAAATTTCAATAAAAAAACAAAACAAATGCGATTAATGAAGGAAATAGTGAAAATCAAAAACTACCTATTTTAAAACTTGTGTATTTATGAAGAATTTACAAGTGCAGTTTACTTGCGTTTCTCAATAAATATATATTTCAAAAATTACAATAAACGTTTATTTAAAAATAAACACGTTATTTAGAACGTTTTATTGTGTTTTTTTATACAGCTTCTAAAGGAACTCAGAAAGAATACAAAATTACATTTTAAAAATAAAAAGATCTATAAAATTTTACTTGATAATTATTGCTATGAATGTCGCTTTATTTTGAACAATCTCATAATCTCATAATTGCATTTAGCACAACGTTCACGTCCAAATTAATAATTCAAATTTAAAAAAACTTTGAAATTTTTTTTTTGGCTATAATGACATAAAAAGACACTGAAATAAAATAAATATGTGCAAACAATATAAAAGTAAAAACTGATGAAATGATTAAAGGTCGAGCTTATCTGGCTTATAAAAATCTAACTTCAGTAATAGTTTAAATATAGTGCAAATTAAATTTATATGCTAGTTTAAATTACCAATGAATTACAAATTTTATATTAAATAATTAAAAATAAAATATTAAAAAAATTACATGAATGGACGCGCGTTGTCCTGAGATAGAAAACACTTTTTTTTCCCTTAACTATCATTCGGATCGGGAGACTTTAGACCAGCGATTTTGGTCTCAGCAACGGGGGATTAGTGCCAGGAGCGGCTCCGCAACCGTTTAGCGAGACCAGCTTAGACCACGTCTCAAGACCAGGTCTATGCAACGGTCTAGTAGAGTGGAAGTAGCTCAAGAGCTTCTAACGTATTGCAAGCTAACAATGTTTGGTTACTTGGTTATCGCTCATAACTGATTTATCTTGTTTAGAGTAGTTTTATGCTTCCTCGTCTTTAACTCAGCCTGATTTTTCAACTCTTATACTAATTAACATATTTAAATAAAGTTTCAAAGTGAATAAACCATTCTGCGATATCTACGCTGTAGTTGTTAAAACCTGAGACCCATCATGTCGTAGCAGTATAAGTTAAGGTATATCTATAATGCTATCTCCCTATTATATAGTCGTAATTGTGTCTCAAAAGCGACAAGGACTCTGATTTTTTTATTTTGTTATTGCTGGTCTCCCTTAATCCTTTGATGTGTAAGCAATTGAGTTTTTAAAAATATTCACAGGATGTAGTTAAAAAATAAATCTATAACCTCAATAAAGAACGGTTTTTCGAATAGTTCCAAGATTATTCGTTTCTAGGAGAAGTATAAGTAGCCATTTGAAAAAAAGTATTCAATTCATAAATTCCCCTGAAGAACAAAAATAGAATCGTCTAAATAAAGCCGGTATTTGTAAAGGTACCATACCATAGACATTTACAAATATCAAGGCATGTTGGTCATTGTATTCATGTTTTCTCCACGGTTCTCATGAAACCCATTGTTATTAGTATTTCTGAATACTTAAATTGAAAACGGAACATTTTACACATAAAGAAACTCATTTAAAAGTTAATTAAATTTTGAACAATATCAAACACATACACTGCCTTATTAATGACTGTATTTCAAATTCTGTGGTGAAATTTTAATGATGGTTCCCGTTATTTTGTCGGTGAGTAATAAAGCTGGGTTTGAAAAAAACAAATTGTTGATACTCTAAATAAATTTTTTAAAAATATCGTCGGGTTTATAAAATAGTTTGAGTTGTTTTTCTTTTTGGAGTTTGCTCCTTAAGAAACGATTTTCATATTTAGCCCGCGGTATGGAAATTTTATGAGGAGTAAAATCCAATTTTAGCTAAATGTGGTGCGTTACAATTTTTTTCTCGATTATATTGAATTATTTGTTTTACATAATAGATAGAAATTAAAAGTTAAATTCCGGGACTAATCGGGAAGACATACGTTTGGTATCTCTGGTAACAGTGTATTCTATTGCTTTATTCTCGAAGTGTTGAAATGCGATAATTTTTTAAAACCTCAAATTAAGCTTAAATTGAAAAATACTTACCAACAGCAAAACCAGTTTTAGTATGAAAGCCTTTATCGTTGGTCCTTTCAAAGATAAAGAACCAACGTTTATTCACTTAACGTCACTAAGTAAAATTTTAATAGTGAAAAGTAAATTTAATTTTCACTAAGTAAAGATGAAAGTATACACTTAGTACAATTCTTGAAAAATGAATTTAATTTATGGCTATATTTAAACTTTATTTCTGGCAGATTAGTCGGGACGACTAGATATTGTACGACTATTGATGCAATGTTTTCACGATTGTCACGATCACAATGTCAAACCTATTGTCACTAATGATGATGATAATACTATTCACGGACTAAATACTGTTCAAAATCATGTTAAATGTTCATGGTAGAACAAACGAATCTTCCCAAGAATGATGCATATAAAAATAATATTAATTATTATGTGAAATAGTTGATGATGTATATTTCATTGGAATGATGTAAATATTATGAATAAATATTTATATATTCTTTGATTATTTTTTAAGATGCTTTCATTTACCCCATTTTTACATAATCTACACAATACTAGTTATTAAGGAGTAAACTGCATCGGAGCTGACACACACATTTTTTAAATTTTACAATCACTCACCAACGGTTGGGAAAAATAACATTTATGTAACAAACGTACTAACAAGGAGTACAATTGCTATATAGAGCATTGCACTAACATTAGTACATAGTTCATTGCTTCAATGCTGTGTAGTAATAATTTGAAACAATTTTTGTTAGATAACGAAACTCTAATAGAGACAATAAAGTTTAAATATATAAGATTCATGCAATTCATAGTAAGTTGCAAGTTTACAACTATGTTCATCATAAGCTGTTGAGTATACAGTTGGGAGGATAACGTTTCGGATACAGGAGATGGTTCTGTAGGAAATAACAGCTAGCAAATCCTGGGGACTGATTAGTGTATAAAGTCATCAGTTTCCTCAGCGTTAAATTATTGATTGATTGAACTGTAAATTAGAAAAATGCTTTTAAATAATGATCTGTAATAAGTTGTTAATAATTTTAAAAAAACCTGTACTACTACAAACCATAAAGGGTCTGGGGTTCAGTACATGGTAGAGGCTATACAGTTTCATGCAGGGAGGTTATTTGTCACACTCAAGCACCACCAGATCCCTCCCCTTTTTGGATACCCTATTTTTATAACATTTTATAGAGGTTGAGTGAGCCCCAGTAGGATCCTAGATCCCATATGATCCATCTCCGGCTGCAAACATACTAAATAAAAGTCTTGCCTGCAGCGGGATTTGAACCAGGATTACTGGCATGGCATCTCAGTGCTCTACCACTGAGCCACTCCGCTCCCTTGATAGTAATAAAAATACTAATTATTATATGCTGCAGATAGTTTCAATCACTAGTGACCAATGTGACATAAATTTAGTTTAATTTTTTTTTTTAATCTTTTCCTCCCATTTTATTTTTTTTAAATAAACTTTTTGAGGAAATATTTAACGGTTATTCAGAAACTTAACTTATGGTGAAGTTGGTCAGGCTGCTATAGGATCTTTCTATTCTCATAACTTATTTTTTATCGTAACTTATATTTTATTATAAATTGTAGGGGAGTATCCCCTGTTGCATATATGTCAAAACATGCATACCCGTTTAGTAATGTTTTGAGAAATGGAGTATTTTGCACTTAATAAAATAATTAAATATAATTTATTTTAGGTTTGTTTTTTGAAAAAAAAAATAGAAATTTATAGTTTATAAGAGAAATGTCTTAAGCACACTTCACTGCATTCTGTGCAATGAAATGTTAGTCCAAAAACCGAAATATTGGAATAAGATGTAGCTGTTTTTAAATATTTTCAAATCGATGCATTACATTGTTTCGATTTAAATTAAAAACACTGCTATATTTGGGGTAACGCTTAAAGAAGTCAGGAATAGTGGCTTTGTGATTTGCCGATTTAGAATTTGGAATTGCCAACGTTAAGAAAACAATTTTTTTTTTTACTTTAAAACTAGTTATATGTTGCTTTGAAACATATTCCATGATACATTTTATAATGTTGTGGGCATTAGGGACTAGCCAAACCGCTCTTCAACAACAGGAGACTCAATCTTAAAATATCGTCTCAATGTGATTTCCCAATTATTCATAATTTAACTGATCAAGCATGACAAAAGAATACTACATAATTAAACACTTTTTTCCGTAGGTACAATAAAATAAGTCATTATTATTTTGTGTAATCAATGACTACACCCCTAATCATTTCATACCACTCTTAGAATTATCCAGTCAACTATTTTCCACTTAAATAAACACTTTTTTATTTAATAGAGAAATGTTGAAGGTCGTAGACAAAAAAAAAACGATCGTAACGACAATTAAAGCATATTTTACAAGCTTCTCCATGCATTTCAACAACTATAAATTATATCCGCACAAAAATAAACTAGTTCATGGAGTCAACTTTGCAAGAAGGTAGATTCTCAACTCAAAAAGAATTTTCCAACATATATCATATTACAGATAGGTAAACAGCTGTTGAAGTATTTTTTTTTTTTTAAATCTGATAAGATCCGCCTTCAGAGTTGTGAATATGTTTCCTAGAGGAGTTTGAGCTCAAAAGGTGTTTGAAGATAATTGCTGTATTAGTTTAATAGGCCTGAGTAAGAGGTTATGGCACAAGTTTTCTCAGCAAGCGGGACTCTATAGCCCTATCAGCTCCAGATAAAAGAGGCAGTAAAATTTTAGTGTTCGCTTCCAAGGAGGGCCGCCATGATTGAGCTTCCAACTCTTAAACGGATATATTTCACCTTCGAGAAGTCCGAGAATAGCAGTCTCCTCCGATAATATCCAACCACACTTCGATATAATAGTTAAATGGTATTTTGGAGGTTTTTAGACGCAATCCTTTCCCTTTACTTAACAACTGTTGTTTGTGGGAAAGAAAAATCTTTTTTATCTGATCTATAATATTTAAAAACTAGTTAAATCTTCATTTTGATTCTTGGTTCGATTTGAAACATATTTCATAGTATAGTTCACATTGATCCATGGAATTGGGACTAGCCAAACTGCTCTTTAACAAAAAGAAACTAAGTGTTAAATTACATCTCCATATAGAAATATCAACCAAAATATATGGAACGGATGGAAGGAAGCCTGTAATACTCCATACAGCCCTCTCTTTTCAACTTATAATCGTTTTTTGTGGGAGGAGATGTGATACATCCATAAATGATATATTGAAGGATAAATTTCCTCTTCTCTGCCGGACACTTTATGTACGACGTCGGGTTAGAAACAGGTGTTTCGAATTTGTATTATAAACTTCTAAACATAATTTTTATTTGGATATCTTGCAACTTATTCCTTCTTTCATCTATTTTTAAGGATGTTGCCATTAAACCGCTGCACATAACTTTAATATTTTAGGATTTCTTCTTCTTCTTTCGTGGTTCTACAGCCCATCAATGAGCCTCGGCCTCCTCGATACGTTTCCGCCAGTCCTCCCTGTTTAGTGCAGCGACCTTCCAGTTTAACTCTTGCGAGTCCTCACATATCCCATCTTACCATCGCAGCTTGGGTCGCATTACTCTAATTGTACGCTATACAATTTCTTCAAATACTCTTCTGGGTTCTTTGACCCTTTTCATTCTGGTCACATGGAAGCTAGCCCAACGCAACACGCTAACCTTCATTAATTTGACTGGGACTAGGCAATAGACCCACTAGTTCCGAATCGGTACGCCTTCTCCATGGACTTTTTAATATGGACATATATTCGCCATTGAATCTAGAATTTTTGGAGCTATTTCTCATCGGGTTTTTTTAAAACCCAGGCTGCTGAACCGTATAAAATGATATGACGAATGAGCGTTTTGTGAAGGAACTTTAGGAGTTATTATAATTATTATAAATATTATTTAGTGCGTTTAGGAATGCCAAATCCTTCTTCACGTCTTTTTCCTTGGATCCTTGTTTTTAAAAAGCATGTCCCTTTTATTGATAGATTTTAGCTCAGAAATGACGCTGTATAGTTCAAACATATGTTGATAAATATTCCTGATTAATATTATAAAGATTAAGAGCATCATAACCATGCTTTTAATCCTCCTCAATCTCTTATACTTCCTCCTCTTTTCCTCCGTAGCTAACCGTATTCCGCTTTCAACAAATTACTATTCCAATCCAGAGCAATTTCTTTCTTGTAGTCGTCCCCTTCTAAAGAGGGGTTCATCATAAAAAAAAAAAAAATATGTCGCTATGGAAACCTAAGGAACTTTTTCACTTTGAATAATGGTGGACATGCTCCTCTAGGGAGAACAATGATAAAACAGGGCCCTTAACAAGAGTAGACTATTGGTGAGTCATTAAAGTTTCAAGGCAGGGGTGAGAGGGCTAATGGTTTCGAGGCGCAATAAGGGTGCATCCTCGGCAAACTTCTTCAGTTTTTTATGCCAGCTTATCCTGCCCCCAATTGTAAGCCTTTAGAACGTAAACATTAAATTAAGGAGATGGGGGGGGGCGCGGCAATTCCCCGCAGGAGGCGCCCCCTCGCTCCAAATTAACATAACAGCTCCTTAGCATCTTATCCCGTCCCCGGTCGCTTAGCCATTTTTTAATATTAACCTCCACCCGCTTCCCATGCAAAATATATTACACTCTCTTCAAGGCTATCCTCCTGAATACATTTAGTACAATATGCTAACTCCATTATAGGCTTTCCAACGGTATTACTTAATTTTACCAATCGTTGGAATTTCATTATCATTTTTATCAATGTTATAGGCACCAAACAAAAAAAACACATATATTTAATAGAGTATATAGTTTCCTTCTATTTCTATTTTCCACTTTAAATAATTTTTTGGGGAAAAATTGGAAGTATCTGTGGGGTGGTAACTAACGTGACACAATTATGATAGTAGTCTGAAGTATCTTTTCTCATTTATCAGCTGAGAGCAATCTGAGTACATGATATTTGTGCTTTGGATATGTAGTTTATTCAGCAAGTTTATTTGTTTGGAAATCAACACTATCAGCGGAGAAATGAAGGTTAATAAGAGAGGGGCAGTGAAAGTGGCATTTTTATTTAATTATTTATTTTAATGACCCTAACATATTTTTTTATTATATCCCTTATGTCTTAGAGAGGAAATGAAGACAATATTGAAGTAATGTAGGTAAGGTGAAAGTTTGTATATCCACTTTCCAAATGAATATAAACGTTTCATAGGCGAACACTTTGTTGAACGGACATGATATTTATATCTCATATATGTAGTTTCTTCGGCCAGTTTAGTTGTTTGGAAATAAGCACTATTAACGAAGATATGAAGGTGAATAAGTGATGGAAAATTTCAGTGAATTTTATTATCATCGACGGTTCTAAATTCTTACATCGTATATTTCAACAAGTTCGGCTTGATTTTCAATAACCATTTGTTTTTGGACTAGTTCAATACGAATGTGAATTATTAATTTCTCTCTTTCTCGAATTCATGGTAATTTTAGGTTGTTACATTCTTGTTTTCTTTTCCAATATTTTTTTCTAATTTTCAAAAATTTAATTCAAAACGTTAAAGGAAAATTGCAATTAGAATCTCCACTACAACGGATATAAATTTATTTCGCGGGAGAATAACGGCATAAACCTCTGCCTTCACAACCTGCTTATGTGTGACTTGAAGGTTGATAACCTGTAAGCCCAACCTTTATTTCCAAGCCAAAACAAACCTATCTAGCAATCTAAAAAAAAATATAAATTCCAAATTTCATTATTTAAAAAAAAACGCAGGTTACAGACGAGGTATGTCTTCGGATATCCTACTCATATTCTAGCCCTGAACATACTTGTCAATGTTACAATGTGAAACGGGGCTTGCCAAAGTGAGGAAGCTGTAAATTATTCTGAACCATTAGCCACTGCGGCAACAAAAGGTGCATCTACTAATTATGATCGGAGAAAAAAAAAGTATACACGGGGGGGAGAAAAAAACGAATTAGTTCTACCTGGAGACAGGCACCACTTCTTTATAGCCACCATAAATGTCTCGGCTAGCCAGAGGTGTCTATTATCTGACACCTGATTCGGTTCTTATCAGATCAGGGCCACGGTCTGTTAATTGCAACACTAGGGTTAAAGCAACAGCAATAAACAGTAACGAAATAAATTTATATGATCGTTACAATATTTAAAAAAAAACCTGTACAATAACAACCGATGAAGGGCTCAGTCATGGTAGGGATCGCACTGTTTCTATGTCAACGGTTGTGCAGGGATGTGATGTGGCCTACTTTATGAACCCAGGAGGGTTAGCAGATCCCACAAGTTCAATATATGACTGTTAACAGTTTAAATAATTTATCTATCAAAGCCGTATTCGAACCCGGAACCTAAAGGTCAGTGACTCGACACTCTTAACACTTTAAATCATATATCTACAGCCCCTGTGAATAAGTGTTTAAGTCTAATTTTCTCCAAAATGAGTTTCTTGTGTATAAGTCTAAGGGGATAAGTAAAGCATTGGCTTGAAAAGGCATTGCTTATATTACAACTCCATTAAAACTACAAGAATGATACGATTCCGGTTATCTGAAAGCAGTTAACTCTCTCTGAACAAAATCCGACTTAACCACTTATTCACCAGGGCTGTAGATATAACCAAAGAAGTAACATCCACTTTTTTTAATAATAAAAACAACATCTAAACTTCCGCTTCTGAAGGATAAAGCCTGTTTGTAATTTGAACTTCATTTTACCCATAAGCGTTTTTATAGAAGTATTGTAATAATGCAAGTGAAGCAACTGTATAATATTTCGGTTTTCAAATTTCAATAGAAACATCGGTAATTATTCCGTAGGTTCGAACTGAGACAAGTTTTAACTTTTCATTTGTTTCCCTTTTAACATTTTACCAAAATACAAGGTATTATGAGCTTCGGTGATTAACTAATGTAATTACGAGAAATGTTTATGCTACGGTAATCATTTCATCTAGTAATGGACGTTTTTAAGAAACATATGTCGTCTATAATTCGAAATGTTGGCAATAATTACATTTTCTTTTCCTTACTAAACCTTGTGAGAACTTGTATTTTGGGAAAATATTAAAAATGAAACGAATAAATATTTAAAGCTTGTTTATTGTTTATAAATATTGTAACTCAACTCGGATCGACAACCTCCGGAACAGATATCTAAATATCTATGACTTATTTTTTGTAAGGCTGAGCCACTATGGAGTACGTTTATTTCAACGGGTTTTTTTCACTTATCTCTTTCATTCATTCACTTTGTTTTAGTTTCCTTTCCTATGTCCCAATTCTGCCTATTTTTCTTTTTGTTCTTTCTTGAAAGCCTTGATCATCATGAAATTCCTTATTTTAGCATTCAATTTCCTTAATGAATCACCCATTACTATTATTTTAAAAATATAATTCTTTATATTCGTGAACAAATTACTTAACTTTACCACCATGTAACTATCAACATGATAATATATCTTCCCAAGAAAATAAATGGAAGAGGCTGATATTTAAGCAATGGCGTCTCCTTCATAAGCGAAGAAGACACCATTACTAGAATAAAATTTAATAATAGTAAATAAACCAATGATAAATTGCTACCTTCAAGTATATTACCACATATACCGTCATTTACACGGTTACTTCTTAATAACTGTAACTAACACTTATGTATATATATATTTGTAAAGGTTAATATTAATAAAAATAAGCTTGAGCAATATCCGACTTTATTAGTCTGAAAAGAATAATTACAATAATCAATAAACGAAAATACTCAGAATGAAATACTAAGTAATAATTAAGTATATACCTGAAAAAAATAATTAAATTTCAAGATAAATATCCAGCCTAATGTATTGGCAATAAAGGTTATAACAATCTAATAAAGTTTACACGCTCAACAGCGGTGTGGTTGTCATGGTAAAAAACAATTGTTAAAGGAGGCTCTGTAGTCAGGGAGCTTACATATATGATTGTAATATGCAATCTAAACCCCTAGTACTATCGGAAACAACAAAATCGCTAACAAGGCAGTAAACAGAAGAGTGTTGTTCGAGCAACAAAGGGACGGATGATGTGGGGGAGACCGCCCCAGCGATTATAGCCACCCCTCGGGAAGCTAATCGGTTGTACCTCCCTCCAGGCCGATGGGACTTAATTCCAACTTTAGCAGATTAGGGAGGTCACTTCTTCAAAGTCCTCTTAGGGCATGATTTCGGGAGTGCTTCATTTCATTCGCTAAGTACCCAAAGAGATTGGTGACAATTATGGCATCAGGAACTGGTAATTAATGTACTAGCGAACCTATAGGGCGTCCTTTATTTTTCTGCAATACTTGTCATTTCATTAAATATACCTATTCTTTACGTTTACATACACAATGATCAATTAAAAATAAACCTAAATGATTGCTACATAAAGCATTAAAATCTAAAGTTTTCCTCGCTCGTGCTGTCACTTTTGTTTATTAATTGAACGTTAATTATGCTGTTATCAGTAATCGAACAATGCTACAGTTGGTGCCCTAAATTTTGTCTATCCAGGTATAAATATGTCAGGGATTATGAACGAGTAACATACACTGAACAGCTCGGCACATCCGTCTTGTTCATGCTGAGAACAGAATAAGCAAAATTAAGACTTGATAATATCTGTGGTCTATGGTTAGCATAACAATATACTATGCCCAAGACCGCGGGTTCGCAGCCTTAGGAATTTTTATTCGGAGTCCTTAATAATGCCAACCTTCGGAAGGAACCCTTAAGATAACCGCAAAGAACCCTACCCTATAGCTGGATAGGTAAAATTTAGGACTCCCAGTGTAGGATCGTCCGATTAGCCATTTGAGCACAAAGGGACGTTAAATAAATAAGTAAACAAACAATCATTTTAGGGTGACCTGAGGCCATGACAACCTCCTATGATCGAGAACACATTTTTGCAGCCCGATAATGCGAACGGATTACAAGACCATCATGATATAGTAAATACTGTTTACCTTCCGTATCAGGAAGCTCAAACTTTTCTGAAAGGATTCCAGGTCAGTGAAAAGGTTTCCAGGTTAATGCAGCAAGGAGCCGGAACCCAAAGGAACGTGTAGACATAACGTTTGGCCCCCGTTGATGGCAATAATGGGAGGGGCGGACAGCGTACACCGGAGTCAAATGGATCTTCCAAGGTTCTCCAGGGGTTTGGGTAAACAGAACCACGTGCTGGCATTGTCCTGTGGCGGGGCCGGTGTGTGTGGTCCACCGAGAGGCTGCGAGGCTTGTCCCAAGGGCCATAAATCCAAGGGACAAAGAGGAGATGGCACAATGACCAGTGAGCATCCTTTCAGCGCAGCATCTCTCGCTCCCGATAGCTACAATGTAAACAGCGTATTTATAACGAACTTAGCATCCTTTCCCTCCTTCACAATCAGCTCTAAATGATTCTACGCCTACCGTTGTAGTCGCTGACGACATAGCCGCGTTTTCTTCATTCATATCTACTGTCATTAATTCTTTTTTATTCTCTTTTCTACTTCTCAATAGCGATCCTTTGAATGTTTCAATCGCTAACGAGCCGTTTTAAAGGCTCATGACACCGTGTGAGGTCTCGAGTACCTCAGCTTTCTCTCGTTTGTTGGCCCCTACGTGGGATGGATGAGGTAACCTTCTTTGATTGAAAAGGATCGCTATCACGATGGTTCATGAGCCCAAGGATAGGTCAATCCCGACTTTTCGGGGTTTTGACAATCGTATGTAGTTTTTCAAAATTGGTAAATCACTGTAAACACTTAAATAAAAACGTTTTTATTATAGAAATACAAATATGTGTTAGTTAAAATATAATCTAATTCCTAAAATATGAGATGTTATTTTTTTTAATTTGATTTTCTGTAACTTCGCTTTGGCTGCTGAGGCCATTAGCGATGATAGTTCTTCTTAAATTAACATAGTGTTTTTTGAACAGATGGTAATCTATAATATTCAAATTTATTCTTTTTATTTGATGCTTCTTACATTCAAATAGGTTCTACATTATTAAAGCTTTAGCCGGTTGGTTGATACAGCCCTAAAAGTTGAGGGTGATGCGTCAACTTTGTATGCCCGTTATTTTTTAAAGTTAGTTAAAAGTCCGTCTGTTATTTTTGAAAGTGCTACAAGTCCATTTGCATAATAAAATAAAATATTTTATTCTTATAAGTGATCTTAATGATTATTATTTCACTAGTGATAAATATATTTGCCAGTTTGCCGTATTTTTAAAGTTATTCAAAAGCAAACCTATGAAGTTATCGCGAATATGAAAAAAATGACCCATACCACTGGGTGGAGAGCAAGTCATGGAACACACATAATTGATTGATCCAGTGTATCCCAAATCGGGTGTAACTATAAAGGAAATATGAATATATTAAGTATAAAAACAAAATATAAACCAGTTACACTTAATTGATTGAAATTGATGTGGAAATGGATGATTGGAAATACCTTAACCCTACAGTTGGACCCAACTAAGTTACATTTGGACTCAGGCTATTATAAATTTTCAGAGATGTCATTACAATTGATGATAACATTGCTTTAATCCTATCGATCCCGGAGATTATAAACCAAAACAAAAAAAGGTATTGCTACAATTCGTGAAAAGTCTTGTGTGCAGTAAGTGGTAGATTATACCGTTTCTTGTCTAAATCACGCTCAACCTCCAAGTTTTCTCCCGATTTTGGATACTCAGTTTATAGAGGCTGGATGAGCCCCAATAGATCCTAAAGGATACAACCCCAGCTTTTAACAGATTAAATAAAATCTGCCATAGCTGGGATTGAACCCGATACCGTAGACACGGAACTCAGCGCCCTACTACTGAGCCACTCCGCTCGCTCTGAGATCATAAAATATATAAATTAACTGAGAAAAGAAAAACTTCCGGTAATTGAAAAGAATGTTTACAAAGGCGAGGACTAGATACTGAGAAAACTAGCCGCCGCCCGGTAATATAGATATAAATTAGTGTTCGAAGCAACATCATTATGCAGATAGTTACTAATTGGTCAAAACCAGGTAACTGCAGGAAGTGTAAGCCCGGGGAGGACAGAGCCGATGTGCGGGTAACTAAAGGAAATTGTTTTGTAATTATTCCACGCACGGCTCATTGCAATCCTTTAATGGCTGTCCTGGCTGGAGGAAATTGATTAAGGATAATTTATATACTATCCAGCTCAAATTTAAATGATTTCATTTTTATTACTTTACAATCTTGTAAATAATTGCCACTATTAATGAATAATTATATGCACGAAGCATTAGCTCGTTTCAACACACGTGATAATTATGTTTAGAATGTCTTGTACCGTTGTATATGTATTTTGTTATTCAGTTGTATAATAAAACCGAAATAATAATGCTTAACGAATATTTAATCGCATGCAGAAAGAGGAATCGAATCCTTGAAGTACTGTCAAAGATACGCGCATGGTTAATCGATAAACTCAATGATTTATATTCTGCTTTCTAAATATGAAACTAAAATATTGAGGAAATAATAACCAATGATGAATGCTTTAAATTAATTTCTCTTAATCATATTTAAATTTTCTAACTAGCTATTATCAACGTTTTAAACTTCAATGGATAAGACGATTATTATATTGTTTATAAGGAAATAATAAATTACAATTAATTCACATGATAAAAAAACAAAACATGACGAGCTTACAGAAAATATCGGAATGAACTCTTAGGCACACTTAGGCTTCTAAATTTTTCTGTAAAAATAAATATTTACCCATTTATTAAATGGCCACTCTGGTGTTGAGGGCAATGAGATAGCTGATAAATTAGCAAAAGAGGCAGCACAAAGTGATTTATCTCCATCTTTTCAAAAAACACCTATATCGTTCATTAAATTCAAAATTAGGGAAGAATCAAATCTGAGATGGAGCGAACGATGGGCAGTTTCAAATAAATCTCCTAGCTTGTATAGGTTTATTCCAAAACTGACAACCAAGAACTACAAATTAATAAAATCTACAAACTACAAACTAACACAGGTTTTAACTGAACATGGACATACCAACAAATATATATAAACAGATTTCACATAATCAATGACAATACTTGACAATACAATACACTAGACAATGAAGAACAGACATTTAAGCATATAATTTATGACTGCCAAATGTATGAAAGGGAAAGGTCAAAATTAATTATTTCTATAATTTTAAGATTGAAGCAGTGGCATGTAGCTGAACACGAACTATACAACGTATTTCGGCCCGAATTAATTAAATTCATTAACAATATAGATTTCGAAAAGTTGACATCAAGTTAATAATATTTATACATTATAAAACATAGATTATCATTTTTATAATTTAAAATTCTGTTAATTGTAACAGTTACATGTAATAATGTATTTTGTATATATTTTAATTCACATATTTTGTTAATCTTTATTGTAGGAATGTAATTAAAAGGCACATAGTATACTGAAGTCTGGAATGTGCCAATAAATAAACGATCCTTTCAAAGGGTTACTTTGAAAGGAAAAAAACATGCGATAATACTTTTCATCCTAATGTCCTTTACATTTTGAGGTAACTAGCTTTTGAAAAAGATTTAGTATAACAATGTAATCCCATTTAACTAAATCGTCAAAAACATTAATTCAGCATGGTTATGTTTATTACTATTATTATTGTTTTATGAATTTTTTATATTTTTTACTCTAGCGATAAAACTGTGTAATCTTATTATATTTATTTATATTTAACCAATTCTTTCTATAACTAAGTTCACTTACACAAAAATTATTTTCATTTAACATTTTAGTAAAAAATTTATTCTTTACTTTAAAAAATAAACTATTTAATCATATAGCTTTTAAAATACATATATTTATGTATGTATATATATAAATATGTATGTATATGTATATCTATATATATATATATATATATATATATATATATATATATATATATATATATATATATATATATATATATTCACAATTGTATGAACTAAATTTACTCGGGATACGCTTACTTTACTTTTTTATGGTAAAACTGAATTCTCTACTTAAGCTAAACATTTTTAAAAATACCCTTCATAACTTGGTTTGTTATTTCAAACCAATAATTTGTTCGAGGAGAAAAATGATAATTGCATTGTTTGTATTATTTTATTCTACCTGTTTGTTAGCGGAATTTTGATACCTGAATAAAAATAATTCATGACTTAAATAGGTAAGCATTATTATCATTACTAACTATAAAGGTGATTTTTTATTTTAAAAAAGTTGAATAATTTTTCAATGCAAGGGAGCGGGATAGATCAACCGTAGAGTGCTAGATTGCCGTGCCGATGGTCTTAGGTTCAAATCTGGCTGTGGCAGATAATTTATGTAATCTGTTAGCTCCCAGAGATGGACCCTGTGGGATCTGGGACCTGCTAGGGTTCACCCAGCCTCAATAAAGTGGGCCCTATAATCGGGGGAAAATTCTGGCAGTTCAGCGAATCTAGCAAAAGTCACCTTCCTGCTAAAACCGTTGGCTTAGATACAGTACAGTCTTTACCACTCACTGAACCCAACTCTTAACCATACCAAGCGGTATTGGTTTGTTCAATTTTTTTGAAACAAAAAAAACAATTTGAAGATCAACTCATATACTTATAGTACTAATATTCGTAAAACATAGTACGGCTACTGAATAAAGTATTCGATACTTGGATTCAGAGGAAGGTACTTATTTATCTAAAGTTGTTTAGTAAGCCTAGCAAAGCGGGTACACAAAAGTACAAAGGTAACCCTGACAGAACCAGATGCGGAGAGAGGACGTCAGTTACAAGGGGCTTACAGCCAATTATTGACTTGTGTGTGGGGACCTAGAGCAGGTGAGGGAACCAGTGGGGGGAGGGTCGTAGCACTGAGCCAGCTTATCCACGGATCCATCGCTCTCTCCGCATCTGGGGAAGTCATTCCATGTATCTCAGCCAATCCTAAGGGGCTGTGGTTTGTTCAAATCAGTTTTGTTTTTTTTATCTTTTAAAACAAAAAGAGAAACAATATTTAGTCGAGAGTTTCTTGAGACAACATGGTTTCGCTGTAGATAATTTCGAGCTCCTTTAGTTCATAAAGAATAGCTTAACTCGTATGTATTTAAGTAGGTACACATGATGCTAACACTAGTAATCTTATTTAGATATATACACAACCTTCATGAATACTTTATTAGGCTAGTGTTTGCTGCAGTGTGAGGTCATTTATAATGTATTTACCTTTGTTGTTCTCTTTCTATCCTGATGATGCCTGGTAGGGCGAAATAATAATGATAAAGTCTTTATTTATTCTGGAACAAGTTCCTTTAGAATAACAATACAAGTATTTTATATATAAACTATTATGTCTTAGAATATAATGTAAAAACATTTATAATATAAATATAGCCATTTTTTATTCATTTTTTTAGTTAAGAGACTTAAGGCTAAGTTGGAATTTTTCCACAGGTGTCTCAACATGTATTTAAAAATAATTTATAAAAAAATAGCTAACTTAATAATGATTTTACTTTTGTATGTATTAATTAATTTTAATACCTAAACAGCTATCGCTTAGATTACAAACTTAAATAATAAAAATTGCGTAGACAATTTATGTTATTTAATCTAAAAAGTTATAAAGCAATAAGCGGATGTTTTGTTTTTTACTAATCATATAAACCCGTCCCCTAAACATTTATTTGAGTATTTCGTGATTACACCTAACCACCTTGCAACATTTAAAAATTAGAGATATTTAATTAGTTTTAATTTAAAGATTTTTTCACCAAAAAACCACTGTTGACCATTAAAGGATCGTTTATTAATTATTGGTAATATTTTTTTTATATGTTCTATCCTTTCCTTTTCGCTTGAGTATTGATTGAGGATATTCGTATAGTCTTTCAAATATTCATTTGAGTATTCGAAGTGTTACTGAAGATGTAATATTTGATAACCGAACGTGTTTTAAAAATAGATAGTGAAATTTTACATATTTTCCAATCGCAGGTTATGAAAAATATAGGAACCATTACAAAAAGTGGAAATTTTTAATTCAAGATCAGAAAATATAATGCGTGAGAAAAGTACCTTTTTGGCTAATGTCTCTATTTCATATTTGGGTTTTAACAAATCATCTGCTTTCGAGGGAGCGGAGTGGCTCATTGGTAGAGCACTGAGTTGCCATGCCGCAAATCCTGGTTCAAATCCCGCTGTGCGTAAACTTTTATTTAGTCTGTTTGCAGCCGTAGATGGATCATATAGGATCCTCCTAGGGCTCACCCAGCCTCTATAAAATATTATAAAAATAGGGTACCCAAAATAAGGGGGAACAATCTGGCGGTTGAGCATGACCTAGGACAAGTAGTACGACAGTGGTTTAGTGCTGAATATTATTTTTTTTAATTTTACCGGGAATCGAGCTACATAGTATTTCAGGGGCAATCCTATTTCAAAGTTAAGGGTATGATTTCAAAGAAAACGATTTGTCCAATTAGTTACATTGCATTGATTAGGTATTGATTCTGTGGCAAAACTAACTCAGTGAAAGGGCGAGAAAAGTGCTAGTCCTCACCAAGTTAGTGTAGCGTTCCACTTTTATTATTATTTTGAATTTATGCCTGGAGATCTGTCCTTAGGGGAGCGGAATGGCTCAGTGGTTGAGCACTGAGTTGCCATGCCGAAAATCAAGGTTCAAATCCCGCTGTGCGTAGTAAGACTTTTATTTAGTCTGTTGGCAGCCGGAAATGGATCGTATAGGATCTAGGGGGTTCCTGGGGGCTCACCCATCCTCTATAAAATGGGTACCCAAAATAAGGGAGGGAAATATAGCTGTTGAGCGTGGTCTAGGACAAATCACCTCCTTGCTGAACCGTTGTCCATGAAACAGTACAGTCTCTACCATGTAGTGAACCCCAGACCCGTTCACGGGTTGTGGTGGTACAGGTTATCACCTGCTTTTGACTAATTATAACAAAATCTTAACAGAATAACTTACGTATCTCGAGCCGGTGAACCAATATATCACTAAGCAAAATAAATACATATAAAATAATAAATATGTGATCAAAATATTCCTGGTAATAAAATATTGTCATACTAATTATATGGACAGGATCATCTGTTGAGAATGGAAACTTTTTTGTCAAAAAAAAAAATATATATATTAAAAGCAATGACAAAAAAAATTAAATTAATTTAATATGTTATTATAAACAATCAATAACTAAAACCAGATCATGAATTCTATAATAATTCACTATCCAATTAGATGTAAACTAATGGAAGCATCTTTTTAGTTAATTAATAAGGAATAGAATTGAAAAAGGTTTCTGTGAGCGATGCTAAATTAAGTAATTAAAAATTAAACCGCTTTATTAACGGTACTGGAATTACAGGAAGCTTCACTATTGTACGAGCGCCAACGATTACTTAATATTTAATTATTCAATCAAACCAATTATTTCATGCATCTTAATTAATCCGTAAATGCTTAATTAACCCAGAAGTTGTCTCTTTCCTGTGGAATTTCGAAATCGATCTGTGTCTATCTCTTTCTCTTCTTCATTTATAGTAATTTATAGAGTATATAATTTCTATGTATAATTTATATTTTGGGGAATACCCGAAATATATAAGATATAAGCTTTAAACACCCTAAAGATTTAACCAATTTTATGGATTTTATAACTGTAAAATTTATTCTACGATAAAGAATGATAACAAATATAACCATCTGGACAGATGTTAATAATATATTTCAAAATTTAAAAAACACCACTAATTTACCTGAATATATATTTGGGTTAGAGCTCGTAAAAATACAATCTCATTACAATGAAGTTTCTTGTATTTTTTATCAATGGTTATTCACTTTTTGAATTTAAAATTTGAAAACAATTAGAGTAAAGATCTATCATATATTCGGACACGGTTTTGAAGACTTAGTATATCTCAACATTAAGCTATTTTAAAAATAGTTTGTTCCTAACACGTAAAGCAACAAACGAGATAAATGAATGAGCTTTTACTCACAAAAATTTTAAGTCCAATAGTTCGATCTGGTAAAAACTGTTCAGGAGAATAAACCACAAAGATTAATTCGAAAAAGAAATCACTACAAAAACCAACAACACTCATTACTCACTCACTTATGTACACGTAAAACCCCTTTTTAATCAGATTCGTCATCTTCCTCAGTTGTCTCATTATCTTGTCCCTCTACTTCCATACTGTCCGATGGCGATGGTTTGGCTGAGATGAAAAGATCTAGTGTTTCAATTGAAAATGCTTTCCTTTTTGTTCTTCTTCGCTTCTGTGAACAGCTCAGAAAAGGATCGCAACTCAAAAGCAGTCGATTGAGCACATCACGATTGCACACCTCCCGATCGAATTTCCCAGAGTACTTCTCCCTGTACACCCGGAAGTGTTTGTTCCTCTTCTGATAACTGGCCAATCGGTAAAAGAGTGTGTCTTATTACAGTGGCCCTATATGCCCAAACTTTGTGCTAAGTCTGAGTCATAGGGTACCAACCATACGTAAAGTTTGGCTGTATTATTGGTCTACTGCTGAAATTCTGCAATGGACTTCTAAAATTGCCAAACCTTTAAATTAGTGCCACTAATCACAAGATTTAAGTGTTAACAGGTCGAAAATGTTCAAAGACATAAAGCTATTTGAGCTTTTGTCCTTTTTTTCATTCAAATCCGATTTACAATTTGTTTTAACTCATTTATAAAAAATGGCAACTACAGGCGGAAGAGTTTACGGCATGGATTATTTAAGTGTCAATAGTAGAATAATATGGTATCAAAAATTATCCCGGACAGACTCGTCATGATTAAAACTTTACCTTAAATAAATATTTTACTTATACAAAAAACCCGACAGTCAAATATGCAATTAAGTGCTGATATTAATTTCCAATAAACCATTTAAACATTAGTTACTTACCTCGCAAACAACTGAGGAAAATATATCACTGGTCAATCAAACTATGAAAAGTATATAAATAATTATATTGAACATAAAAAGAGTACTGAATGATCGTCGCGACGTCGAAGAAATGTGTTCAACTGACGTTAAAGATAAGTCAGAGCGGCTTATCGTCCCGATATTGTGCCTAGCCGATAGGCCGGATAGTTATCAATCAGGGAATACCAATTTTGATAGCATTTATTGAATTTCGGTATTTCTAGTTTTGGACATTATTTAAGGACTAATACTCCACTGTGCGCCGTTAGGACTTAAAATAGTTATGTTTATGAGTGTACATAATTATATATTTGTAATTAATTGGGAGCTTAGAGCGTTTGTCTAGTGAAAATAAAAATAGACATGCGAAGGAAAGGTGTTTTTTTTGTTTGTTAATTGCTTGCCCTGTTTTTCAAAAATTAAAAACAGGAAAAAATTAACCAGCATGTTGTTTCCAGTCACCATTCAAATTCGTTCACCATTCGTCGAAAATAAATACCCTAATCTTGATGGATCTCAGATCTTAAAGTGACAAGATTCGTGAATAAATCCGTTAGCGTTAAATAGCTAATCTTGTATATTTATTTTTCTTCTTATAAAATAATTATAAACATATTCTTGTAACACAAAGTCAAATTGTATCTAGTGTCAATCAAGCAGAGCAATGTTCTAGGAAATATATTAAAGGTTGTTGGAAAGGAATCTATTACTCCATAGTTGCGGAGTTATCTACGCTTGGGCATGGTCTTACTGATAAGTGGAGATAAGTACATCGGATACCCGCCTCCTTACAAGAGACCATCATGGTTTTCCGGTTCGAAACATGGAAAGCTCCATTAAACTCTCCCACTCGTTATCGCATCCTGTCACCGAAGCAGGAGCTGTTAGTGGCGAAGAAGCGCCGACACAGGAAGTGAAATCCACTTCCTGTTTAGATAAAATCCTCTCATTCCATTCGTCGCGGTAAAACCGTCACCAGGATTATCAGGAGGAGTTTGAAAAACTGTCATTAGAGTGCAGTAATGAGGCGAGATTAGCACAACTACAGGCACTTAGGCTGCTTTTTTATAACCTATTTACTGGAGCTGTTTGCAGCTGTTCCTCTGCTTTGTTAGTCGCCTTCATCGATCTAAATTAGGGACTGCAAGTCGGGAAGGTATTAATGAGTATGAATTTCCCCAAGCTATGCAATTCCATAGCACCTTTAACGTGTTCTTCTCCCATAGCTGGGAAAACAAAAAAGGATATGATATTACATACCATTTGATCGCAACCCATGAGAGTTCGTGAGAGTAGCTTCGCCAATATATAATACTTTATATAAGATTTAATGGTTTCAAACCAAGAAACGTTGTCCTGTTCAAACGTTAAGGAGGTGGATACATTTTTTTTTTAAACTTTATTTATTGAATCGAATTGTGAATCCAAACCATTCTCGAACACACACAAAACATTTCCTCAAAATAAGTCCAAACATTTAAGGAGGAGTTCAGTAACATACACACGAACAAAAGAATAAGATATATAAATATATAGGAAGGCCTGATAACCAACTAATACCATTTCTCTATAATTTACGTTTTAATAGGTACCCTACCAAATGTGCGATGTCTAGAAACAAATATATTTTTGTATAATGGCCTTTTCATCAAATTTGAGAACAACGCAGAGACTGATTGATTGGGGCGTAGATCTAAGCCTGCTTATCATTCAAATCTGTTTTCTCAATGAAGAGAATCACGGAAGAAATGGGTGAAATATGAGAGAATGCAAGTAACGGTATTAATGTTGATATCATTGGGTATTTTGTATCTATGTAGCAAGAATACTGAACGGATAACTGCAAGTTCCCAAGGAACGCCTAAGATCGGAGGAGGCGGAGAACTTCAAGTAATGGCCGGCGCGAGATATAATTGTAGAGGCGATGGTGTATTTATAAATCATCGTGTTGGATAAAAGGAACCGCTCTTGTGGATGAATGGAACTGATACGATCGACGGAAAGAGCCGTGCTCAGTTCTCATAATAAGACACCCACATCGCTGTCACGAGCTCTCCCTAGCCCGCAATGATATTTGCCTGTGATACATCGAGGCGATTGGTCATCTTCACAAAAAGGAAACGTGTAGTATCTATCACGTGGGCTCTGGTGACAAGGACAACGGAAGGAACGGGGAAACAAAAACACATGAGCATATATGGCATACATTAAACACGAATGACAAAAAAGAACGGTAAAACATCATCTATGTAGCCATATTGCGAAATGGTCTATTTACAAGGCAAAACACATTCATCGTTAAACTCCTTGGTTAACATATCCCGAGTAACGGATTAGATCTAATGGAATTATATGAACAAAAAAATTAGCAATTTAATTGTGATGTTTTTGAATAATTTAACTTCACAATTCACAAAAAAATGCACGCCCAACTCATTAGCTCAACTCAGCTCGTTTTTGAGTTTTTCAATCTAATACTTAACTATTCACAGTACTACTTTGTATTATATTATCATATAAAAAGTATTTATTTAATGAAAATCCTGACCTTGATTACCTCTATTGGAAATTAGATATTTACTCCACCGGAGCAGTTATTTTTTCTTAATTTTTATTTTAATTAATAAACAATCATGGTTTATTAACATTTACTATTATTATTATTATTACTATTACTACCACTCTATTATTATTATTATTACTACCACTCTATTATTATTATTATTAATAATAATATTTTTTTATTATTATTGTAATTATTTTTATTAAGTATTGTAATTATAATATAATAATGTACGTATGACACAAATTTGTTGGTTGCATGGGTATGGAAAAATGATTCGTAATTTGTAATTTAAAAAAACATAATACTGATGGTACTTATTAAAATGACATACAACAAATGATATTAATCAGTCAGTAAAAAAGTATGCCTGTAACTCAAAAATTTATTTTAAAACCAATTTAAAACTTTAAAACTATAAAATTTAATTTGATTTCGTATTCAAAGATACCGTTACTTGTATTGGAAGGCACCTGATAACTACACAATGGTTCAATATTCCTGAAGTTCACTATGCGTTTAAGAATATATGCAGTTATATTTAGTTCTTAAGGATGGATATATTTGAAGGACAGGATTATTTCATTAATCGGTTATGTTTTTAATTAAAACATTTTTCAAAATATATAACAATAAGAAATGAATCGCTATTTTTCTCTCAATTCCTTTGCATAAATGATCAGTATACCATGGTACTCGGTTTCAAGAAATTTATTGAAATATGCAGTAAATTTTATGTGTTGGCAAGAAACAATTACCCTTAAATTAAAAAAAAATATATTGGTTGATTATCATTTTCAATATGGAGTATGTGGGAGTCTGCCCAGTTATAACTATTAGGTTTAAAAAAAATTCATTCTCCACAGTTTGTGCTGTAAATTCCAAAACCGTATCGGTTATATAATATTACCAGAAAATGTAGTATAATTTTTGAACAATTATTAAAGTTAATATAATTACTTATATCAATATGTGCAGAGTAATAAGGGCAGTTATTCTGACCACAAACAGCGTTGAATAAATCACTCAACAGGAACGATTGTTTTCGTCCACTTTCAAAGGAAGAGGCAATCACTCGGAAATATAGCTCGCGTGCAATAGTTCCATCTTGTGCCTTCTATAAACATGAACAAAGTGCTAGGCCAGTTAGGCTGATAGTCCTCGTGTTTATTCCTTTCTGTATCAAAGGTTCTTCTTCTATAAATAAGTAGATAAACTAAAGTTCAACATTCCCAAGGGAGGAACAATGTTTGTCAAATATTGTGTTAATAATCAATCTTAATAAGCAATATTAGAGAGGAAAATAGTTGACTAGAAGATCTAATGGAGGATGGAAATAGTTGGGGGGTGCAGTCAAAATAAACAAACACCAAATAAGTGAGGACTTATTTTTTATTTGTGCCGACGTTTGTAGAGACTTTGTAGAGAGAAAAAAAAAAAAAGTAGACAATGTATTTTGTCAGACAATGTGTTTGTTTTTTCTCTTATAGTCCTGAAGATGACCAAGAAAGTTGGTCGAAACGTCGGCAAAAATCAAAAATAAGTCTTTACTTATTCGGTGTTAATTTTGACTGCACCCCCCCCCCCAACTATTTCAATTCTCCATTAAATAAGCAATAGTTCAAATACTAAAAAATACGCATGGATAGAGATCAGAGCTATGAACAAATAAATTCAATTTATCGTAAATAAACGCAGGGTGCGTAATATTGTAAGTATTAGTATGTTATAGGTAATCATTATGAAAGTATCTTTAAAGCACCTCCCGCCTATTTTGCGATAAATTATTTTTTAAAAATAATTTTATTCTTATTTTAAACTTATCGAACATTATTGTCTACTTTTCAGATTTGTTTACCACTAAAGCGTGTTTTTAGACCATTATTTATTTTTTTAATTTCAGTTTTCTATTAAATCTTGTTTTTAAACTATATTCTAACCCAATATAAAATACATTATCAATCAATACGTCATACCTCATTATAATAACAATTGACTATAGAGAATATAATGTATTCTTAATATTAAAAAATATTTTTATTTGACCTACAATGCTATATTAACTTTTATGATATTTTTGGGATCAATAAAAAACAATTAAATCAATATTAACTTAATCGTTAACTTAAAGTGTATATTTATTTGTTGATATCATATTTTATTTTTCTTATATAAATAAGAAAAAGAAAAGAAAACAGCCCGAGCAACGTTCTATCTATGTATACAAAATAAAAAGTAATTACACGTTGATTTTTTATTATTAACATTGCAAAATATGTTTAAGAATTATTATACCAAGACTAAGAAGGATTTATTTCATTGTTTTGGTAATTGGCTCCAGATATTTTGAATTGTTACCTACCTTCATGAACAGCTGAGAAAAAGTAACTGAAACCTTATTCAACAGCCATATTGAAAAAACAAAAAAACAAATGCTAATGTTGAATACGATAGATCATTATTTTGAACGAGTGATTGAATTAAATGGGTTGTTTTATTTTCTTCTTTTTTTTTTTTTGGCGATGACAAAAGTTCATCAATAAAAAATAATAAAACAAAAATCAACATACAAATCAAAAAATAAGCAGTTAAAATAAAACAGAAAATAACAAACTATCAGTTGTGCTATTCTCATGGTTACGGTAATGGTTACTTATGACAACTCATCCTTATGTTTAAAACATATTGTGATTTCCTTGTCTTGTGGGAATGTTTTTGCGAATAGTTAGACTTCAAATGGAGACATCTAGAAAAATGGGTAATTATTGATTTTTAAATTTTAATGTATCGAAAAAATATTTTCATTATTTCTGTTTATTAATTTAAACTACGTTTGAACTATATAATTTGTTTATTGCTTAATTTTTTAAAGGTTTTATCACTAATTGACTTCTTTTTTTATTATATTATTTTTTGTTTTTAAAAATATTTACTTCTTCATTATTTTCATTTCTCCTTTTACCTATCAGCCATCGCAACCAGACATCCTGGTCTCTCGAGTATGCGTGCATACATTTAAGATTGTCACAAGAGTTTATTTATTGGTTTAAATTCACTTTTATAGAATTTGTATAACGAGATATATTGGCTAATTACTTTCTGAGTAGTTATTGTAATGTACATTTTGTTTTGACTGTGTTTCGGCTGTCAGCTTCCCCCTGTATTGTGTAGTTCAGATTGTATATATTTTTCAACATAATGTTAAGAGACAAAAAAAAAAATCAAGTTGTTAATATTAATTATTTCTCATTTCTACTTCCAAGATGAAACCATTTTTAATTTCTTTAATTTACTTCAAGATTTACTTCATTAGGAATCGGTTCATAGATCAGCCAACACTGCGAACTAAGTACAGCGTTCTAACTTGCACGGTCCTGTAGCGTCCAGTGTTCAAAGAAGATAAACTATAATGACTTCTTAGAAAATATTCTTATTCATAAACAATATTTTACATAATCATTTAATATTGTAATACGAAGTAATAAAAACCTTTAAAATCATAATATATACGGTAGGATGTTAATCAAACCGGAAGTACTTAGGAAGTGAATTATGATCTTATTTCTACTTGTAAAATGAAAACTACACTGATTTTTTTAAAGTTCGGTATTACATGTATCGGTTCACAGCTCGGCCAACACTTAAAACCAAATACTGCCACGAACCAACAAAAACCTGTAGCGTCTAATATAAGGCTGGCATCTCTTTGCCCACATCACTATCTGTCGAAGATATATGCGATAATGAGGTAACCGCAATAATATATCCATAGACTATACGGAGGGCTTTGACTCAGTGTCTCATAGTCTTCTATGTAAGACACTCCTGGACAAAGGGTTTCCGGAACAGCTGTAAACTATCTTGCGGTCCTTTCTTCAAAAACGTACGATACAGATACGTGTCAGCGGTGTTAGATTATCCAATGTCATTGAACTCGCATGAGGTGTACCACAATGGTCTGTGCTCCCGGTTTTCTTCTCAGTGTGTAAGGCGGAAACTGTAGGGACGAAATATAAAATACGCTACTGAGGTGGCGTATGCCGATGACATCGCCATCTATAGTAGCTCATTGAATGCAGAGAGAGCTCTACGGCAGGTGGAGGCGGGCTATGAGTAGACCAACTGTATTGTATAATAAGTAGAAACCTATATATATATATATATATATATATATATATATATATATATATATATATATATATATAGAGAGAGAGAGAGAGAGAGAGAGAGAGAGAGAGGTACAAACATTTATAAGATTTTAAGTGTAATAGCCATTTTAAAACCCTTTAGGCTTGGAACATTATCAGCTTCATCATGGAGCTATTTATCAGATATTTTGGCAGAGAAGGAATCACAACAAAGCTGTTAAGAGGCTTAGAGCAGATGGACGGTACGGGCCACGAGCAGCTGGCTACCTGCGAATCGGACATGGCAGGCTCCGGGATACAAACTGATCCTCCAGAAAAAATAAACCGACAGAACTAATGAGATTTCACCCCTCCTTGTGGTTTACCACCGGCCTCCACAGAACTGGTAGCGATTTCTGGGACAGCGCCGTACCTGGAGTGGGTCCCCCTGTCACGCAGTTTAGCCACGGATCTTTAGCAAAATATTTACCTATCCTTTATATCGCCTATAAATCAACCCTGAAGGCTGGATAATCTGTTTTCCTTTTGTATCGTTACAGGGGGCATTCAACAGTTTATTAGGCACTGTATAAGTATTTTATGGTTATACCCATTACTAGAGTTATATTTTTTAGAATCAAATTGGGCAATCTATGGTCTAGTGGTTGGCTTAACAACCTACTGAACCTAATAACGTGGGGTTTGCTGACCAGCAGGTGGCTTTAGGATTTTTGAAAATGATTAAAAAAATCCGATTTATGCTGTCCTTCGGAGGAGGCGAAAATTGACACCTAAGCCTGTACAGTGACAGGTACTAGATAATATGCCTATCCTAACTATACCTGGATAAATCAAATTTAGGAATCCCACATTAGCATCGTTCGATTAGCCATAGCAGCAGCATAAAGTGACGTTTAATAAACAATAACATAGAATCAAATTAAAAGACATTTATTACAGGCTGTAATAAGACTGGAAAATAGGCAGTCGTGAGCACTGCCGACAGAATTGGAAACTCAAAACTTTTGGATAACCGTAATTTTTTAAAGATGTCTAAATCAATTATATTATTAACATTAGCCTGTTGTTACGAAGTCTTTCTTTCAGTTTTAGTCTTTGAAAATAGTAATTGTATCAATATTTAGTCGAGAGTATCTTAAGATAACATCGTTAAATAAAATATAGCATAGGTCTTACCGTTATATCCTAATTCGGAATGAAGATTATATAAATAATTTGTTATTATTATATAATCTTATATATATATAAGAAAGAATGTTATATACATAAGAATAAAGATATTAAAATGCATAATACAAGAATAAAGATATTAAAAAACAATTAAATAGGCAGTCATGAGGACTACCTATTTAATTTAATATAATTTAATTAAATTAAATTTAAATATAAATTTCAAATTTAAATTATCAACATAAGTCTGGTTTAAACACCTTCTGACAGTCCAAACTATAATTATTTACAATTTATTTTTATTTATAGTTCTTTTGATGGTTATTATTTTTAAATATTTTTTATTTTGAAGAGAAAAGATTTGTCCTGGTCGGTATTCGAACCCTCTTATCTCTAGCGCGGTGCTCCTAACCATCAGAGCTACCAGGGGTCGTAATCAAGCCAGACAAACCCATTTTCTTCACCGATCCTATATCCCAGTGTTCTCGGAATTTTTGCGATGTATACACAGGGCAGGATGCTCATTGAACATTACTTTAATTAGGACCTCACTCTCTAGGATAGGAGAACATGGGTATATAGGATCGGTGAAGAGAATGGATTTGTATGACATGGTTACGACCCTTGGTAGCTCAGATGGTTAGAGCACCGCGTTAGAATTGCGGACAACCCGGGTTCGAATCCCGACCAGGACAAATCTTTTCTCTTCAAAATGAAAAATATTTAAAATATAATTATTTACATTTTCATGTAGTTTATTTATTAATCAAAACATATGATGGGCTGCACAAACGTAGGACAAAACAACAATAACTTAATTGAAATAATAATTAGATATTGTTGATACCTCGTTTTTGGATTTACATTAATGTTAAAGAACTATATTTTCATGTTTAGCATTATTATCATCGTTAAGTTTAATAATACTTAGTTGATTTGTACTTTCAATAATTTCATAAAACAAGACGTTAAACAATGACAAATAAAATGTTTCAGGAGAAACGAAAAGTTTAACCAGTTATTGTTGTTTCGAGTTGTTATTAATATCTATTGCTTAATTATTAAATGACCTTTTAAAGAAACAAAAAACTTATTCTTATATCAATGGAATATCCTTTAACATAGAGTTGATTAAAATTAAATTGTATAACTCGTATAGAGGCCACTAGGCGTCCCCAGTCACGCGCAATACGTCATGATCATGTTAATGACGCGAATACATGACTTTTCCCGTACCAAAAGTCGCTAAACGCGGTTAAAAAAGTTTTCACTTCAAAAACTTTATATCTACTCTTTCTAGTGATTAATATTAATAAAAAAACGTAATCCTGAAACGGAAGTGTTGCCTTTTTATCCTAATAGCGTTTCGATTAACATCACATTTCGGTTGGATGGCTTCAGCTAGCCAGCGGGGATCCCAGGGGAAGCCGTACAGAGCCAGATCAGCAGAAATATTCGGGAATATAAGCTCATTTACAGTAAAATAGTCAGCAATATGAACAACTTAAGTTCTCATTTTTCATATCCTTGTTGAATTATTGTTTCATGTTTTCGGCTTTTAAGAGTTAGTCAATTTTGTTTATAATGTTAACTTATAATAACCTAATTAATTATGTTTCACTATTAATTATTAAGCAATTGAACATTAAAAAACGTGAACATAGATTACTTACTAAGATTAAGATACTAAGATACTAAGGACGATGGTACAACAATCAATGCTTACTGAATATTAAAGTTTAAAATTCTCCGTCTGTTTTGACTATATTTATTTTCTCCTAAAATTACGCCATATTTGTAAAATAGCAATATAAAATGAGTTAAATGTTACCACAATTTTTATATTTAAAAGTAGACGAAATTTACCAACTTTTTGGGGAATTGATGTTACTATTGGTTCGTTTCATATATAATGTTGGTTTTTATTATTTCAAAAATTTAAAGTAGAATTAATGGACTTCTGTTGTTGCCTAAGTTAATGTTTACATATTGTAGCCAGCTCTTATTAATTCTCTTTTTTTAAATATATTTTTTTATCACTACAATTGAACGAACATTGTGTAGTATGTCATCAAATATAACCATGGAATAACACAAATTTTGTATAATTTTAAAAAGTTAATTTAAACTTGGACACTTGACACCCCAAGGTGCAAGAAACGTTACCCTCTTGTTCGTGGAAGGATGTTGGAAAGAACTGACCATTCGCCGTTACTTTGAGAAATTTTCAGCTGGTGACAGAAATTAATTCATAGATAAATAATTAATTAATTTCTCCTCTCTACCCAGAGGTGAAACCATCAGATCCATACCGTACTTCAGGGGTATTGACATAATGTAGCCAAAACTTATTAAAAAAACAACCTGCATTGGCCAACCGTAAGAGACTTATAATCTTATTCGACGACGCGAGACTCGTTTTGCGACAGACAATGAAGAAACTAAACGAGTTGGGCTAGGAAGTCCTCCCACACTCTCATTTTTTCCAGACTTATCTCCAATAAATTTCCATCTGCTCAGAAATTTGGACATCTTATTTCAGGGTAAATTTTTTGAAAATTATTATAAATCGAAAGCGCATTTTCAGTCAACACAGATTTTTGTTTAGTTCTGTGATTGCACTATGAATAGAAAATGGAGATAAATATATTGAATAAATTTCGATTGCATAAAGTTGTTTTCGCTAAATATTCTTTCCTTAGAAAACTGAAACTTCATATGAAGCGTACCCAGTGTTACTAATATTAAAGGAAATGGTTCACGCTTCTTTCTTTAGCAAGCACACTGCTAAGATGTATTTCAGAATATGGGATAATTTAAAATAATCGAAACTACAGCTAATGTTTTTGCCGAACACGATAAATATTAATAAAAATGATTACCTTATTACGTCGGGAATTTTTCAAAGAGAAAAAAAATCACTAATACGATCGAATTAGAGTTGTGCTCACCTTTAAATATAGTCGCGGTGATGATTATCTGTTAAAGTAGCCCACTGTATCACCACAATTTATTTCGTGCCGAACCTAAAGATTAAATCGGTACCTTTTAGCCAACATGGCCGAAATTTGTTGCTAATCTTTAGAGAACTTTAAAGGTCCATCTAATTGGTCAATAGAAACGTCTTCAATCCAATATATAGCACATTATACTCGAAATGATCAATTATAGATTTTATTTTGAGTTGATTATAGATTTTAGAGGTGTATTAACTACATTCATCGTCTTGGCCTTGGAAACTGATTTTTTTCTTGAAGCAACAAATATAATTGACCATTTTTTGAAGTATTTACAGGATGGGAGTATTGCAGACATTTATTAATTACACAAAGAGGCATGTAAGTACCAAAAACAGCAGCGTTGAAACTCATTACAAAAACAAAAAACTATCCGAAGTTTGGAATAATTAAATATGGCTTATGAACAGGCACTCATACAACAAAAGTTTCAATAAATTTATGTAAATAAATAATATTATTAAATGGTAATTTTATAAATCGAAAAATATATATTCGTAAATCTACAATTACAAAATGATGAAAAAATTATTCTCAAATCCGTGTATTCATACCGATGATTATGTACCGACATAATGCATTCAATATATATAGAGATAATTCAGTGGATTCCGTTGGAAATATATAAATATACGGAACTCTATTTTAAAATATTGCAGACAACACTTATATAATATATGTTTTGAAATGTTTTTATGTATAAATAAATAAACGGATTTATTTTTAATCCCTTCAGAAGGGTTACTTTTATATGAAATAAATATTTTTTTTAAATCCTAAGCTTACAGTTATATATGATATATGATCAATTTGATTATATAAAATATAAATTCTTTGAACTTAATAAACAATTGTTTACATAAATTGCTGATCTTTTTAGTTACTCTATAAATATTTATATATTATATATTTATATTAACATAAATTTATTTAAATATATTGGTATATATTCATAATTTATAAAAAGTGGCAAAAATAAAAACAAGAAATAAAGCTAAAATAATTACCATTTCGCGTACCACCCTATAGGCATTTTAGTATCAGTACTACAATTGGTAACATTAATAAATGATATATCATCATCTAGACATTGATATGTTAGTATTGAAAGGTTTATTTATTGATAAAATGGTTACCAAAATATGGAAATTAGCCATGGTTGCACCCTTATTTCATATGAAAACTCATGATTTTATTTAATTTTCGAGAATATTCAAAAGAAAACGAATGAAAAAGTAAAACTTGTGACTCAACTCGAAGCGAAAATCTGGGGAATAATTAATAAAATATGGATTGACAGAACTATAAAAATATAACGGTTGATCTTTTGAAAAATATGTATACTAATGGTAGCGAATAGCAGAAAACTGGAATTAAATTTCACTTATAGGTTTCTTTGCAATCAATCTGCCCCAGGGGCGGCCAACCTCGCCGGATGACAATTCTCCTTTTATTTACTTATCCCTTCGTTCCGTTCCTTCCCTAATCCTTTCATCTCCAGCCCCACTGCTTCCTCCCCACCCGGGCAGTGAAGATCGTGTGAGGGGTGAGGCGGAGGGTGGGGGCCGTGGGCGTGGTCAATCACGGAACGCCCCCGGAGCGGTAGTGGGGGGGCACCGTGCTCCGGGCGGCCTCCAGTCAGTGCGCGCCCCTCGTGACGTACTCATCAAGAGGAACAAGGATAAAGAGACAGAGACAGGGAAGGAAAGAAGGAGGAAGAAGAGGAATCGGCGAGCCCATGACAGCGGCCATCTGATGCTGGTCGGGACGATGCAAGGCGACGGGCCTCCTCCGCCCAAAACGAGGGCGACCGACTTCTCCATCGCGGCGATAATGGCACGCCCGGCTCCCCCAACACCGCCCACGGGTAATTAAATGATCAATTAACTATGCTAATTATCAATTGATTAGGCTTATTAATTATTGGTGTCTTATAGGATAAGTTTTTAATATGTTATCTCTTCTATAATACGGCATAGTACCATATGCACGGCGTATAAGCAATCTAAAGCTAATTCAAGGATCGGACCGACATATTATTATACCGTACAGTATCATATCATAAAATAATATTATACCTATATAAAATCGTTGATCTAAAATTAATCCTCAGTAACTAAAGCTTTTCAATTTGTTGTTAAAATTAAAAACTATCCACATTCTGATTTAATATTTAATTCTAATCTACATTAAATGAATACAATGTTTTAATTGAACAATATTCGTTTTCTTAATATTGATTTAATGAGAGGTAAACCTATTTTACGGTATCAATAACTATTTTTAATTTTATTAAATCAGACATTGCTTGTTTTTTATTCTCTCTAATAATTTATATGTAAGTTGTGTTAAATATAATAACAAAATCAAAGAAAAACACATATTTTTTTATAATAGGGCTTAGTAGATTTGAAATACATTTTCACTAATACTTATTGCCCTTAAGTGTGTTAGATTATATTATATAACAATTCAATGAAGATTTTTATATCCATATATACAATTTAAGGTGTATATTTTTATAATTTGAATTTGAAAAACATTCCGGGATGAAAAATACTTTAAAATTATCTTCCGATTATAAAAAATAACTTAAAGAGATTTTTATTTGGTACAGATCTAAGCCAATTTCATCAAATCCTTTATTTAAAATTTAATTTAAAATTAAATCCTTCTGAGATAGGCTAATAAATTCTAAGAATTATGACAGAATCATAACAATATTTACAAAGATATAATTATTACAATCACTTACCTTTTATTTAATTTTTAATAACAAGCAGTTGGTAATTTGATGATTTAGAATAAAATATCATTTATATTAAATCATATTTGTACTAATCAGATACTAAGTTATAATTAATATAACTTATTAGTTTATATAATGTCTTGAAAACAATAATGTGTGATTCATTTATTTATCAGTTTGTATTCAATAATAATAAATTATATTTTTGGTTAATTTGTTATCATAAACCAGTATAAAAATATTTGTAGCCTATATATTTTTTTGTTATTTGTTTCTAGTTGCTATCTTTGTATTTGTTTTAATTTTAGAATTTTATCACTTATTCCTATTAACACCAATATTTAATGACTATAATATAATGAATATAATACATAACAT
The DNA here is from genome assembly GCA_964056705.1 of Troilus luridus. Classification (NCBI taxonomy): domain Eukaryota; kingdom Metazoa; phylum Arthropoda; class Insecta; order Hemiptera; family Pentatomidae; genus Troilus; species Troilus luridus. The sequence continues at coordinate 52,885,850 of OZ057412.1, read as the reverse complement.
AAAAATATGATGTTATATTGTTAAAACCTATTTTTTCTATTAATATATTTAGTTACGGCTACCTCATTATTTACTGTGATTGTTAAATTGTTATTTTTACAACGTTAATTGTCATGATTATGATTATTTTCAATAAGCGTTTTACTTAATTAATGAAATTATAACTTTATAAAATTAATTATCTTTATATTATTGTAACCTATTATTATTTCTTATATGTATTATATTAGATACTATATAATAGGTTCTTTTAGATATTGTTATTGGGATGATATTGGTTAATTTGGTTGAATTGAATATAACAGTTGACATCCAAATTAACTCAACATGATACTGATTAATGATATTTTTAACGGGGTATTTTATGAGTTCTTAATTTAATATACATGCTTCACAAAATATAATATAACGGAATCATATATTAAGTTTTAACTAAGGCTATATTTTACAACTGAAATGATGTAAAATATGTTGCTTCATTCTAAAACTTTATTATGATTAGTCTTTTCAATAAATGTCTATATTATCTTTAATAATTTATTATAATATCGTTTTAAGTGATTTAGCAATTGAATCGATTTAAATCGCATATAACTTTCAAAAATAAATATATACTTACAATTTTGATCAATAAATTATAAATGATGTAAACATTTATGTGATTGTAAAAGCGATCAATAATTGGATAATCATTGTTCAATTGTAATTAATATATAAATATTGACTGCCAAATTATTAATGAGATGGTAAAATCATTCTTAGATTATTACTATATAATTTATTAATTAATACTCAGTTATATTTTTAAAAATTGGGATTAAGCAAATAATATTTGATCTAATTTAAAACCTAAAATTTTTTTTTACATTGACTAACCATAATCGATCGAGCCAAATTGATTTTAAGAAAAAACTTCATTGCATTGTATCTGTTTTATTATAATAAGAAGGAATTGTTTATGCATAACATCATTGTTAACTAGGAAAAATCTATTCATTTTAATAATTTAATTATCTATTTAAAAATATCATTATTTGTAATTTTTTATTGATACTTATATGAATGTATTGTTGCACAAAAATTGGTTTAGAATATAAATTTAATTACTGTCCTATAAGTGCAATTAATTAGGATGCACTTTGAATAAAATATTAATAAATACTTAGAACTACAAATTGTAGTGCCACTGAATCAATCATGAATAGTCTTCTAACTCTGGCGTAAAATAAAACGGTTGTCTCAGCTTTAAATGTAAAAAAAAGAAAAGAAAATGAAAAAAACTCAGAATATTAAATATGCCGACGGAGAACCCATGACCAGATGACTTCCTGCATCTATAATAAGTCATAGCTCTAGAGTTTCGTGCCTGCATTGGAGTCAATAATTAGTTAATCACTAATTACTGGAATAATTAAAAAATTAGAGGAGGCGGCGACCAATAATGATGGACTACCACCACTCCTTTCGTCCGACCAATTTCAGTACCATCAATTATTTCATAATGATTATTGATAGCCTCATATTAGATTGGCCCCTTCTTATGAAGGAGACATTTTCTTGTAAAAATTATAATTTTAATATAAACATTTAAAAAAAATTATAATGAACATATCAGCGTTGTTAACATGTAGTAATAAATTTTAATATACAGGCATTAAGATTAAAACATTTAGAATATTTAAAAGAAGTAATAAACAGGATACAATGAATTATAAGAATAATAAAAAAAAATGTTGATTTAAAGTGCAAGTAGATACTTTTATACTGTTTTAAACATTTAAATAAAAAAGTTACCATAAAATAAAACCATTAAATGGTAAAATCATCAAAATTGTTTTTAATATTTAGTCTGTTAATTAATTAGTTCCTTTTGACAACACTTGTATATCAGTAAAAAGTTTTTTAATTTTTGTTATTTTCTTAATATTTTATAAGTATAAAGAAATTCCTTTACTTAAATTTGCTATAATAAGAAAAGAAAATATTTCTATAATGCATTTATTGTATGTTACAGTATTTAATTCAATTGAAAAAGTCTTTACTTTTTCCGCTATACTTATATTTAACCATTATAACGTAAATTACTTACGTTTGGTTAGAATTCAGCATTCCTATCGTAATTACGGTTTATGTGTCTTAAATAATGATACCAATTTCGGTTAAAGAACAGATGCAATGTACCGCAGCCATTTCCGGTTTGTTTGTTTTTTCAAACTTTTTTGGAGGTAAATATGATTTCGCGTATATATATAGTACAAATAGCTAAACATACCACCTGGCATCATTATTCATTTATAAAATGTAGACTATCATTTCTTCATATTTTTATTATTTAAAACCTAATACATTAAACGTTTTGAGCTTATTCACTAAGATGCATTCTAAAAGCTACTTATTTATTTATTTTTTTTATTTCTGTAGTATTAGCTACAGTAGTATTAGTATATATATTAAACATAAATAATGTATTATTTTTTCTAAATAAAATTTAAATTAGTTCACTATGGATTGTTGATAAACATAATTAAACTTATAAGCATGATTATTTTATCATGACGATAAAATTTCGAGAAAATAAAAATTCAGTAAAATCAATTATTAAAATAAATAAATAAATCATTTCATTAAGTTTTTTGGAAGATTATTATAATTTATACCTATATGTTGCAATATTAATTAATGTAATAAAATATTAATTACTTTTTTACTAAATATTTAGTTTAAGTTTATTCCCAAAATATATTCAAAAATGTAATTATAAAAATAAATTTTATTCCTCCGTATTCCTTTTTTATTTTACATGTATAATTCTTTATTTTTGTTTAAATTTTATGTGTACGTTGGGTATTGCATACGTAAACATAGACAATCAAAATGAAGAATTATTTTATATTGTCCATGATTGAATATTAATGGACTGAAGGGATATTATCCGGGAATACTTGTATAATTTAAGGAACTTGGTATTGATTAACCAATCATCCAAATAAAATTTCATGTCTGATTGTATTGTATTGTATCAGTGTTACAATACATTTCACCTACTTAAGCGTGTTTCTTGACACAATTTGGAAGTTGGAGTTTATAACTGATTGTTAATGAAAGAATAGAAATCAAATCATTGTTAGTTTATTTTTAATCGATTTTTCTTCTCCACATGAGATTTTCTCTTTTAGGTTTTCACAATAGGTAGTTCAATCGAGAATACAATTTGTATACCGAGGTCAAATTTTATTTTATCTCAGCTGAAAATATGTACGTACCCGATATAATGATGAGAAAAATGATGTCTACTTGTTTTCAGTAAAAAAATTGATTTTGAAGGATAGAAACCGTACATTTTCTCTTATTAAATGACCGCATTTATGAGATGATTGTAAAAATAAAAATAGGATATGAAAATATTTAAAAAGTTTAATATTTTGATAAAGAAAAATAAGATTATATATAATGATAGAAAAATTGGAACATAAATCTAAATTTATTTCCTTTTTAATGTTTTAAACGAACTTGTAGGCGTGTGTTATTGAACACACCTTTGACCGATATCCTAACATTGCATAAATTAAGTATTGTATAGTGCATATTTTTGTCCATAAGCAGTGGATGAGCCAAAATACTGATTTCTAGATAATTAAATATTAATTTAAAACCTTTAAATATATTGTGTAAATAAAGAATAGACCAAAATAAGCACGGAGGTTAATTATTCATTAAAACCGTTAACTAACAATTAATTTAGATTATTAAAAACAACTGATGAAGAAAATCATTCGGTTGAAAATTTATAAAAAGTAATTATGACAAGGTAGGGTTGAAAAAAAACGAATTATACAACTACTGATTACTTAACATACCTTCTTGTGGGTGCGTTGTAAATAATTTCGAATATATAGAAACAAATAGAAGTGCGGATCCACATATGGTTTAAGAACTGAAGAGATCTTAAAAAAAATGATCTATAAAACTATATACAAATATATATATATATATATATATATATATATATATATATATATATATATATATATATATATATATGTATGTATATAATTAGAAAATTAAACGAGGCATTATCACGCATAAGATAAAATGAATTTAGTTTTAAAAACTATACAGAGGTAAATGATGGATTTATTTATCTATTTAAAAACAAGGATAAAAGTTTGAACTTACAAATCTAAAAAGAGTACCAAATTATGTTTTAAAACGAAATTTTCCTTAATTTCCTTCCTAGTTCAATTGTAATTTTATTTTCTTCTATCAAATTAATTAATCTAAAAATGTATTTATTGGGTCGTAACGGAAGAAATATCAATTTGTTTATTTACAGTTTTCTTTTCATTTGGGATTAGATTATTTGTACACAAACAATTATGTTATGTATACCGTTTGAAAGATCATTTAATCCTTTTTCATAATCAGTCTTACTTTTCCTTTTGAAAGTGAAGCAACGGTTTAAAAATAAATAAGAATAAAATTATGTCTTTCCGCGGAAATTCGTATAATTTTTCTCTACGAATTTAAACTTGGCCATAGCGTCACGGAGGCGTTCCGAAACATTAATATTGTTTACGGTGAAGATACAGTGAGGGAAGGAACAATCTTCCTTTGGTTTGAAAAATTTCGTTCTGGGGATTATAAGCTACATTGATCCCATACATTGATCGTTAAAAAAAAAAATTAAAAGAGTTAATTTAAGTTTAGTCCATTCGAAAAGAAATGTTGAAATTATATAAAACTATTCAGCACACCTTTATTAGTACTTTCGTCTTCTTTTTTCTTAAATAATAGTAGTTAAAGGAGAAGGAAATTCATAATAAACGCAGATAAATTATATGAAAATCAATAAAATTATTAGACAATAAAATAATAATACAAGTCATTAACAATAAATAAACAAACTAATTAAATGTAATATACGTAATTAACAATACAGATTTGCAGTTTTAAATCTATATTACTAAATTTTTATGTTGTTTTCTTCAATATATTTATATAAATCAAGCCATGATTGAACATAATTTATTTTGGTAAGGTGATTGAATAAAACACAGTTTTTTAGAATAATTTATTAAAATTAAAATAAATTTTAAAAATCATAAACTTCTCACATACTAATTATTTTTATGATTATTTAAAATGACTGCTGATTAGACTATTCAAGATAACTGTGCGTCTAAAGATGTATAAATACTTGTAAAACTTAATGATAGGTAGTACATAAGAACTCGCACTTTTAAAGTACGATTGTTTGGCATATTGTCGGCCAAAGTGGGTTCTTAGAGTCATAATTATCAATCCCATGAAATTTGCAATTGGCATTTTTATTGAAGTATTTACTCTTATTCTCTCCAGGGGGAGACAGTTGTTCGGACAGTGAAGAGGTTGAAGTCGATGTGGAGGAGTGCTCTGAGAGCGAAGTGGAGGCAAAGCCTAGTTCGGAGGCCTCAGACTCTGAAGGGCGGGAAAGTCCTGCAGGATCGACAAGGACGAGGTGTAACTGCCAGGACCTTCTAGGGGTGTCCTGCCACCTCGAGACCAAGGAGCTATGGGACAAGTTCCACGAGCTTGGGACTGAGATGATCATCACCAAAACTGGGAGGTATGTCCAACAATTTTTATTTTACCAATAGTTAAACAGTTCCAAAACATTCCATTAAAAACTTAACTTAATCAACCAAAAACATTAATTTGTTGTCTCAAAAAACATCAATTATTTCATTCATTAAAAAAATACTACGAAAACACTGAATGATCAGGTACCCACTTTGTAGAATGAAAGCCAGAATCCTGAGTCAAGTGCCTTACACACTAAGCTACTCCGTTTTCTATTGTTATTAAGGTTATTGACCGACCTATTAAATTGAGGTTATTAACCAACCTATTTAATTTGTTACATAGGATGATATATACGGCTCTAATATACAGGTGGGACTAGAGTAAATATTAGGTAAATAATTACTAACTGTACTACCTGACACTGTTTCAGGTGTTACAAGAGAAAATTACAATTTTAATATCACTTATGGCCTTGTTAACCCTAATTATTACCTGAAAAATTACCTTTATTAAACTAATGCAATCTTGTGATTAACGCTATGTAATGATGAAAGTGCACATGCAATTAACGCTCTAAGAGGGTTGTTAACTATAGCTTAAAATTATACCACATTATACATATTAGAAAAAGTACGTAATTAAACCAAGCGACCATATTCCTCAAATTAGAATAGCCAATTGAGGTTTATTTTTAAGTTAGGTTACAAAGTTGTGTTATGAATTGAGGTAAATAAGCTTAGTTGATTATTTGAGTATTTTTCACAAAATTTGATCAATGGTCGTCTTTGTCTGCATTGCAGTTATATGTATCTACTTATAATCAATTTAGAATTCATTTTTTTTTAGGTATTAATCATCTGAGAAGCTTAGTTGTTCATTTTTTCCATAACCGATTGTTCTTTCTGTATACTGAAAACATGTTTTTTTCGCTTTAAATTGAAGTATTCACTCACTGAAATGAGAAGAAATGCTTTATTAGTATAACTATTAAATACCTGTTTATTTTTCTATTCTACAATCAATAATTTTCCGAAAATTTATCAACGAGTATTTTCTTTATTCTATTGCGTCTTATGTTATATTAAAAGGAAATTCAAGTAATCCTAACAATTAAATGGAGGTTTATTCCGTGAGTACTTATGTCGAATGTTTCGTCTTTGGCAGATAAATTATTTTATCTTTATTCTTTCTAAGTTTTAGCCACAGTTGGACCCTGCAGGATCTGACTGCCCCCTAGGGCTAACCCAGCCTCTATAAAGTGGGTACCCTTAATTGTGGCAAGACCCTCTAGCGTGATCTCGGACAAATCGTTGTCCTAGGAACAGTAAAGTTTCCATTTCGCAAGACTCAGGGTGGTAGTGGTACAGTTTTTTTTTAGTATGCTTAATTTACTAAATAAAATATTGCGCAATCTAAACAAGCTTCATACAATGCTGAGGTATCATCGATATTTTTATGTCCCCGATGCAAAACGGGATTGTTTATATTAATTGGAAGATCAAGAGATCAAGACAAACCCTCGTGTGTGAAAGAAATAACTCCAAAGCATAAGAATATTCAAGCCTTCTCTTTTCCTTCAACGGGTGGTCTTTCGCGCTTTAATGGAATTTGACATTTTATGAATTTGTGTTTAGAATATGAAAAAAAAAATTAAATAAAAAATCCGACATATATAATAAGAATAAGAAGAGGAGATGAAGGCTATAAGTAGACGTGGGCGGGTTGAAGCGTCGACTCAGATGGTGGTAATTTAAAATTCAAATTCCACAGCTGAGGAAGGTGTCTCTGTGATGGTGGCAGGACTGCTATGATAGTTCTAGCTCGATAGCCAACGTGTAAACGGCTCTTAGCTACTGTACGAGTACCTTATCTCTTACTCCAGTTTCTTGTCAGGCTTCCTGAATACATCGTATCCTGAGAGTGTTTAAGAAGACATAATCGGAAGATATTATGGTCTAAAATCAATACGTTCTTTGGTAGAAATCATACATTAATATTGAGGAAAGTATAATAAAATAAGTCAATGGTAAAATAAATTGTGGATTGACAGTGCAAGTTGGAAGAGAACATCAACAAACTCTCCAGCCGAAGCAGGTACGAACCCAAGCAGTGAGGGTTGACTTTTATTCCGTTCTAGACCCAAGTAATAAATCTCGTCCTTTTCATTCTTGTTATAACAGTTTATTAACCTTCTAGATAACCCTAACCACCCTCCCTGCTCTGGTGGCATTATAGGGCATTAAATATAATAAAGTACATAAAAAAATTACTAAGGGGTTGATAAATGAACTTATAAATGAAATAGTAAATAAATTCGAATCATGTCTAGTGGAAGTCAAAAATAGTATGGGTTATGTTCGTATAATAATAATAATAAAACATATAATTAATTCATAGTATATAATATAATTAATATAGTACAGTATTTATTAATTAAATCACCTCCCTGCACAAACGTTGTCCATGAAACGGTACAGTCTCTACCATCTTCTGAATATCAGAACCGTCATGGGTTGTAGTGGTGCAGGTTTTTTTATATATATTACTATAATATATAATATAGTGAAGATAGCTTTCAACACTGCGTATTGTAAACACCAATTTATCGATTTTAATAAATGAATACATTGTTTAAAAAAAAATGTTTTGAGACTATGTCTCTTTTGAATAATATTTATGTAGGGAAATAACTTCTGGCCAAATAATTTTAATATACACTGAAAATATGGAGAAACCTATTGATGATATTATTTTACATGCATGAGTTTATGAAAAAATATTTAATTAAATTAAAAAATAATAACTTTTTTAATACATTAAAATAACATGATTTAAATTCTGATTTTCATCAGAAAATGTTCTAGGCAAAAACAATTAAACTATTAAAATATAATACAAAAGTAATATCTCAAAAAGATACATTAATTTATTCATGGAATACAATACAAATAATCCAAATACAAAGCTTTGTGGCGAATCCAACTTTGTGATTGATGTGTGGGCAGTAGATGCGTAGTTTTCGTCTATTGATTAGAAATACGCTGTATTATCTTCATTCATCTGATGGTGATGTGTTGGTTGAATAGGGGAAAGGCTGAATGGTTATTGTTTTACGCCTACTTTAGTGATTTGTGCTTTATGTATGGAATCTATTAATTGAATCCTATAACCTAAATGATGTCCATTGAGTCTTCCTGATTCCTAATGAATCTATTAATAGTTCGAATGAATGATACTATTTGGAATTCAGTTAATACCTTTTAAAATTATTGTTTGGATGGTCGGGTGCAAAATAATTTAATGATGGGCTTTTAAAATAGGTATTGATCAGGGTATCGTAATATCGAATTAGATATAATGGTCAATTGATAGAAAACGATTTTTTTTTTAATATTGTGTAAAGGAGGGACCCCAAAAAAGTGCAGTGTTTTAAAATCAAAAACAAATAAGTGTTTAAAATAAAAATAAACAAGCGAAAATAAAGATTTTAGGTACAAAGAAATAGCGTGAAACTATGAAACTATTTCATTCAACTGGAACCATTTATTTAATCAGAAAAAAAATTAAAATAGTAATAATTCTCGAATCCATAAATAGATTTATGGGTACTTTTATTTTGTCATATTGACCGGATCACATTACAATTTAATTTTCATTTTATTACAAAGTTCTTTATTTCTGACATGCGCTAAATTTATAAAGATTGAACGTTATATTTTATTTTTCCTACAAACCCAAGCGTCTTTGTGATTTATATGTAACGATTAAAATACAGAAACTCCATCTCTGCAACAACCTATTAAGGAATCGTTTCTAGAAGAACTATTTTAGCAAGATATCAAATGAAAGGGAATAAGATGTTAAGTAAAAAGTAATTTATACCCAATCGGAAGGAGTAGCAGCTGGCTCGATATCATATAAGAAAGGCCATTCGTCATTGGCTCTTGTCAAACGGTTAGCAATGAATTATCCAATCACGTGAGCTGCTTTATTTTCCCTCCCATCTCTAACTGTACCTCGCTAACAGGTTTCCAGTTACTTGTGTAATAGCTCGTGTAATCAACTCCCGAGTCAATTATATCTGGATGTGGAAGAATGTCATTTCTTCCACCGGTTCGGATTCGATCGCTATGTGTTTAGGAATGCTCATGAGATCAACTTAATACGGTGTTAACAGTAAATCATTTTAATAGAGATAGATTCAATTCGATTTATCGCTATTGCCTTACGAACTGCTATTCGCAAGTGGTAATCGAATAGTTAGTAAAAGTAGTGAGATAGTAACATAATGTTAGTAATCTCGAAATGAAGTTAGATCCTATTCCTTCCTCAATAAAAAATAACGGTTCATGCAATACATCATAAAATATCATTAACTTAATTTATTTACTTACGAAAGAGATAATACTGCTGCTATCTATATTTATATATTGAATTGTAAGAATAGTTTAAAAAAATCAACTGAAAACGTTGGTTGAAACCAAATAGGGGAGGTGAGACGCCAAAGGTTACTGATAGTTTAATTGTGTGATAGCTTTAAATGCTTAACTTTATTTCAAACTTATATAATCCACACCTCATTCATAAGTACTTAAAAAGTAAATACAAATATAATCGTAAAAAAAAAAAAATATATAAATTAAATTAACGCAAGTACAATACATAAAAATAATAGAAATGTAAGGGGACAAAGCAATTCATAAAATTAAAGAATAAGGCATTAAAAATACACATGCGCAGTTTTAAATCTATCACTAAACTTTCATGGATTTTTCTTCAGTATATTTGTATGTCTAGCGATGATACAACTAGTCATGATCAGACAACTAGTCAGTAGATACTGGATTTTCCTGTATCTGAATACAAGTGATACTGATACTTTTCTGTTTCCGATACTTTTACTTGATATTTTTGTTGTTGAATACAGTTATCCCGACTCTTACTCTTCTGATACTCTACACAGAAGCCTTTCTTGGGGGATCAGTTTTTGTTATAATTTTTAAAGGAAAAACAGTTATTCGCCGAAAAAGTAACCTGCGCAAGACATCAAATGATTAAAATCATATTTTTTATTGGTTAATTATTTTTTGAAAGCTATGGAATTGAAAAAAACACAAAAAAAAACCCTACCTCAAACTTTTGCAATTCACGTTCCAAGACACGTAGAATTTGGATTGTAATACAAAATTTGTCTGTCCACCGCCCCACACTAAACTCTTTTAAAAGCTATAGCTGTTATAATACTATTCCGGTGCTGTTTTTTAATTGTGTGAAACTAATTTTCTTCTTTAAAATGATGTAAAATTTGTTACTGTCGAAAGTAAAAAAGTGGCAAATTAATCAATTTCGCTGAACAATTTTTTTTTTGCACCCGATTTCAATCATTTATCTCAATTGCCTTATGGCATAGATATATCCATTAATGAAACCATATTTCCCCGGATATAGGTCGAGATTTTTTTTGCGAAAGTTGCTCGTGAATACTGTATAATATAATAATAAACACTCACTGTATTCGTGAATACTGAATAGCTCATGCTTCTAATGTGAATACAAACAAGTCCTTGAATACAGCTCTCATATCTATCTGGTCTACTAGCAGGTTGCAGGTGCGGGAGTAGAGATTGTTGTAAGGTACGGTAGTACTCAAAGGATTACATAAAATTGTAGTGAATACGCCAATCGTCGGGGATACTGACTAGTGAACGTGAATACAACCACAGCCTTGAATGCACCTCTCATAGTCTCTCATGCTACGACAAAAAATGTGTACAACTCCTCTACATAAATGTATTATGTATAGCATTATTTATTATTTATACTCTGATTATTATTTAGTTAATCGCATGGGATAAAACATGTTTGAAGTCGAGTTAGTAGTGTATACCCGAGTTGATAGGAATTTACTTGAGATGATTTCCTTGACTCGAGATGATGCTTTCCAATTAGACAATACGGAACATTAAACAGCTAACGACAGGAAACTCTGCTTTCTTCAGCTGCGCTATTACGGCTATAAGATCCTTGTAATTCCCTCTTTTCCTTCAACTCCTTCCAGTTTATATGAAATATATCAGAATCCATTCTAAACTTGTCTATATAAAGTTTTTATATTTTCTCATCTCTATTACTTGTAAAAAATTTCTTAATCACAACATTTTTAACACATGTTTAGAAGAAAACCATAGGCTTTAGTCAATTTAAATGCTTTCAGGTATAGAGATTGCCTGTGTTTTATGTTTGAAATGTATATTGTTGTTTTATTTTTTTAGCTCTAAGCAAAAAAAAATATGAATATATAATACCAATCATAGACATCGAGCTTTTTATTACAAATTACCTTAACTGTTTCATCAAAATCATCAAAATTTGTCCGAGATCACGCTCAACCGCCAGGTTTCCTTCAATTAAGGGCACCCACTTTACAGAGGCTGGGTGTGCTCCAGAAGGATCTACAGATTGTCAGGGTCGATTCCCAGCTGTTCAATAATTACATAATTATTTAATTATTCAATAATTAAATCTGCCACACCTAGATCTGAACTCGGTGTTTCGGTACGGCAATCCATCGTTTTACCATTAAGGCACCCCGCTACCCTACAAATATATCAAACATTAAATTTCAACTATACAGGAGTTAAAGTAACACAAATATGAAATTCCCTTGGTATAAAACTAAACGCCAATTTGATCAATTAACCTCCCTCGAACAGAAAAATCGACCCCAACCCCTCCAGAGCTAGAAGGAACGGGATGGTTTAGAAGGGAGCGGAATTAGGAAGGGTCATTTGCTGCAAAGTCCTCAATAGACTGAAAGATAGCAGCCTCAACTCCTTTAAACTCCCTTTCCACCCTTAACTGTCTCCCCGTTTCTCTTCAACTCCCTTTCAACTTCGCCCTCATTAAAGTCAGTCGCGGGTTGTTCCGCTTGGTAATTTTGTCATTCCAGTTTCCTCTTTCATCTAGTTTTTTTCTTTCTTGGTAACTGCCTTCGGCTTAATAATCTACGCTCGGCCAGTTCGTTTTTAAAATACTTTCTCTAGCAAGGACTGCGTTGACAGCTACCAACCGCCGAGTTTCGTCGATATTAATTCGTAAAGAGTTAGCGGTTAAAGAGTTTAGTCCGAATACGCGTGTGTGCGTCTTTAACTTTTTGGGAACGGGAACTACAGACTGATACAACTTATATGTATCATGTTGAAAAATCACTAGCGGTCTAGTGGTTAGCATAACAACCATTTATGCCTCAGATCGCAGATTCGGAGTCCGAAAGGTAGCCTAAAGATTTTTTAAAGGGAGTAAAATATCATTAGTTATACCTTCTTTCGGAAGAGACGTAAAATGATATCTCATGCCTATACGGTGTCAGGTACTCGTTGAAGATCTCTATCCTAATTACGCCTGGATAGGTTGTTTGAACGTTGAATGAATAAACAAACAACAAATGCATAGTAGTTTTCAGATGATTAAATTTGATAATACTCGTAGATTTGCTGACAGTAATAGACATGTTTTTGCCCATCTCATTGATATTTGGTATGCTCTGTTGGCTTAGAAACTATGTCGTTTATTAACGATGCATTTGTTATTACAAATTATTTTGTATCTACAGTATGCAAAACAAAAATTGATAAAAGCATAGTTGATGAAACAATGTCGATTATAATTTGTTTACCAAATGAGGCAAAAAGTGACTTTTAATATTTTGTCGTTTGACTGCTGAACTATTGTAAGAAAATGGTTCAGATTGCTCATAAACACCTATATTGCATGAAGTCCAGTTGATCTGAGCTATAACAGATCCCAATCTTATAATGAAGCATACCTTCTGAACACTAACATTCAATACTTTTTAGAGAATATTAATTTTGATCCATCAGAAGAGTAGGTATAATAAATTACAGATACTTCTTAATTAATATAATAGTTAATTTCTTATAACGGTTTCAACTGATCCATGTTATTTTTTATTATACTCAATTAGCATACGTAGAAAGAAAAAATATATTTAAAAAAAGGTTTTAAATGAAAACGTGACTAAAGCACTAAGTGATTTCTTTCAAATTCTGCACTGCGCATACAAATTTAAATAAATGATAATTGTGATAAATAAATAATGCGGTTGCTTGGAGGGGGCGACAACTTGGGAGGTTTAGGTCACACATCCAGATACACGAGCCCTTCAGTAAACAGAGGGCCCTCCCTACCTGGGGGTGAGCCCTTACAAACTTTATTTATATAGCCGTAGTTAATCTTCTCGAATTATCCAGGTGTCAGCCTGTGAAAAACTGCCAGCCCATTCCTCACCCCAAGCACGGCAAGAACTTACATTATCTATTATATATAACCTAAGTGATCCCATCTCCTTTCTACTCGCAACCCTAGAGAGTTTATGTTTTGATCCATTTTGCTCTCATAATGTATAATAAAATAAATATGTCAATAGAGAGATTCATATAATTTTTATAAGTTTTTTGTTTAATTTGACATGTAGACATTGATTGAAAATTCCCCTTTACTGAAAAACTTCAAATCACGAAATATTCATCAGACAGAAAAAATCAATGGTCATATAATATAAAAATTATAATTGAAAACATAACTTCAAAGATTAGTTCATAATTTAATGAAAAATTCAATGTGGTAAAGTTTGAATCATCTCTGATACCATCCAAACCTTTGTCTGAACAGGGAGACGATTTTCCTCAGCTAATTTCAAAGTAAGTTCTTAACGATCTTTAGATCAACACATTTGTTTTTTTTTCTTGAAGCAACTCAATGGGATGTAACTCCATTCCCAGTGAAAAGATACAAAAGAATTATGAAGATCGTGAATGATAAAAAATGAAGCCTACTTTTCCTACGAAACCTTGGAAAGTTGATTTGAAAGTTCCATATGAGTTAAAAAATAAAAATTTAGTTATTGGTTCAAAGCGTTCCTATTCCTATTGAAATTATTTTTTAACAGTTAGAAATTTTTTAAAAACTTGAAACTTTTTTGATTTTATTTCCTAATTACCACAAAACTTCATGATATTGCCACAAAAAGTTCACGTTCGTACAAAAATTATTACCACAAAAGTTCAAAAATGATACAACTCAAAATATGACTTTATTAAAAAAACATGCTGGAAATGGAATATCAGATATTAATCAGAATTAATTGGGATTTTTGAGTTTTCTCGTTGTTCTTTTGAAGGAGCAATTTGTTTTATTTGCAATTTATTAAAAATAGCCTGGAATCTGGCTTCTCATCGTTTTATATTGGCTGAAGAAGAGAAAAAATCTAGATAGTTCCATCCGGACGAGGACGCCACACAGGTGGACCTAATCCCTTGAGAGACCTCACACTAAAGACAATGAGCTGCTGGGGCACTTAAAAAGACATTTCTTTTATCAGCGCTCCCCGTGGTTAGTGCCACTACTAATGGCTCAGGGCCGGTAATAGATAGATAGGATCTGACCGGGTATCCGGCGTCTTGTCTCCTTCCACAGAGAGCAGTCCAAGACAGGGTTTGGTTCATCTCGAGCTTTCTACGAGAGTATCAACAATAACATTTTAAATGTAACTAAAATATAAGCAAACTTTCCTATAAAGCTATACAAATATTGACCTTATTCTGAGATACTCCAAAACCTCCTACACAAACTTCACCGCCCCTTATTCAGACTAAATGCCTCGGAAACTGATCCGACCGCTGTTGTGGCTAAGCCAAATCCTCAAGGTGGTCAGCGCCCTGAAAGGACCCCCTACGCATGGCTAGGTTTCAACGGCTACTAAGCCTTCTCCAGCTGAAGGTTCCAGGAAACCTACCACCCAGGAAGACGGGAATATTGACTCCTTGCTGGAAGTCAATCCTAGGGCTGGGTGTCAACCCTCCCGAACTACCTGCCCCTTGTTGATCCCCATTGTACCCCACCCTGTCAGGTTTAGTCAGGAAAGCTGTATCCTCACCACACTACCCACTACTTATCATGAGTACCAATGCATACAACTACCAGGTTTCTCCATACCGTCCGTTTCAACAAATACCGAATCCGTTCTTTCTAAGAGCTGCAAAATGTCTTTTCGTAATACAACAAATACTAAATTGAGCAAAAATTAATTACGTGGGATTCCACCAATTTGGTTGTATTTACTTTGCCTTGCATTTTAATGTCATTTTTATCATAAAAGCATTAATATTTATTATAAATTATACTAAATTAAATATTAATGTAGTTATTAAATATATAATAGTATAAATGCTAGGTAAATTATATTATACAAAATTAGAAATATCCCTATTCATTTGTACGCAGTATATATTATGTCAAAGTAATGACATTTTAATTTATATTATTTTTTTATTAATGTGTATAATATTACAAGAAATTATTTGAGATGCATATATATTAGTAAGGAATGTAAGATTGGTGTACATGAGGATGCAATAATAACAAAGCAATAAACCAAAAATCTGAACATAATGTTAGCGAACTTTTTTATTAATTTATTTTTCAAAGTTTCATAATTGGTGTAGGATCTTCATTCCATTACCTATTAATATTCAATGCAACATAGGTTTTCGTATATAGAGCTTGCCGGACCTCGCTATAGTAAATAAACAGCTTATCACTCCCAAGCTTGACAGGATAATCTTGGGGTAGATAAGTTTACTCTAATGTATAAAAGGAAAAAATGTATTTTCTAAAAAATAAAATTCCTAGGGGCTCAGCCAGCCTCTATAAAGTGGGTTTCCGAAATAGGGGAGGGGGCTGTAGAGTCTATAACACCTTCTGAACCCAAGACTCTTCCTGAGTTTTAGTGGTACATGTTTTTTTTTCATATGTATAGAGGAGAAAGTTTCGTGGGTGAAATATTTTATTGCCCTGAATTGTGTGGTAATAAACAAATGGTTATATATATTCATTTTTATTAGTTTTAGAACTAATTAAATCAAAATTTCAACTAAAAAACTGGTTACGGTATCATTTTTACCAAGAACAGGAATTATAAATATGCATTATTTCAGTTATGCAACAGATATCAGCATCAGTTAATTCATGTTTATGCATTATATGGCGAGAAACGCTGTGTAATTTTAAATTTTTACAGTATTAGTGGTATATATTTCAAATTTCAAAATGTGCATGTATGCTAATTCCGTCTCTTTGAAGAACTCCTTTAACTTATGAAATATATGTAAATACATTTCTAAATCAGCGGTAAGTTTAAAAATGAATGAACCATGCATTTTCTCATGTCCATTATATTATTATTGAGCCAGCGTGTCTAAAACGTTGCAAAATGCAGAGAAATATTGTGAATGGAAGAGACAGTAAACGGTCATAGGTATGCTCAAGAAACGGGAATGCTTGGAAAAATGATCTTTTTGATCTGGAAGAACTCGAAGCGTGGGCGTCTCGTGAGGATTTGATTTCTATCTTGTTTTGCAGTAAATATTGCATTCCTTCCAACCGCCGCGTTACATTGGTATTAAAACGCTGGGCAGGGAATTTTTAAATAATATAATTTTTTACCAAATATGGTTTTACACAAAACGGGTCTAATAATTTCAGAATCCTACTAATGTTTGCTTCATACTTGATTTAGAAAAGACATTTAATCAAATATTCTTCAAAAGCTGTTAATCTCTTTTTTTTTTCTTTCCCATCTTTTTTGCAGTCATGATTATTTCACCTTATGGCTAGCACGTAGTGGTTGACCCATGCACTGCGTGAAAAGGTATGTATTGCGTTGCTATAGTAACACATCCTCATTGTAAATTAATTCAAGACCTTAACGTACATGTTTTTCAAGTGAAAAATTATTTATTAGTTACCGAATAACTTGTGAAATCATCATTCATCTTTGCGAATGGACCGTTTGAAACCAGTTAGCGTATATGTTAATGTATTGTTTGTTTAGAAATATTTGAAATAAATCGTATTTATACAAAAGCATTGAGATAATCTTGAAAAATAACTGAGATTTAAATGAGCCATTATTTTTCAACGCTAATGGATGCCAGCTCAACGTATATATTAACTCAAGTCAAAATAGCGTTAATCGTAAACGACTCCCAGTCTTTCTTTTGGCCGGGTATTGGATCCCTTTCCACAGCCAACCGAATTAACTCTTTGATCTTCATATAAAAAAATATATTTTTCGTTTCTGCTAGATAGCATAATCATGATTTGTGAGGAAGGCGTTTATCATATTTTATTGCTTTGATCTGTTGGGGACCCGGAGGTGGCAAGTACGATTGTAGAACACGAAGGACTAATGCCTTCGTGACGCGAAGCAGGTGGCCGAGCCGGGTGATGCATATCCTTGGCTTCATCTGGCATTCTTCGAGTGTCCTCCCGGGCGAAATGTTCTCCCTACGTGACGCTAAAAATCTCTCCGAGGGGACGTTCCTTCCCGGTGACTTGAGTGTCGGAAGATTCGCATTCTTTACATCTAGCGTTACTTGAGAGACTCAACTTACATCGGTAACTACAAATGTATTATAAGATTAACATGTCCCAGAAAATATAGGGGCTACAAAGGAGCTGGACGAGAGATCTCATTCCTTAATAAAAAAATGAAAATCCAGTAACTGGTGGTGCTGGTTTACATCCATCTCTATACTTATATCTATGCCGTACTAGTTTATCGGTTGGTTACATTTTTTTCTCAATAAGAGTCTTGGCTTCAGTATGTGGTAGCGACTGTACTGTTTCTGAGACAACGGTTGATGGTCCGAGATCACGCTCAACCGCCAGGTTTTTCCTTTTGGTTTGGTTACTCACTTCATAGATCCTCGGGAGGGTCTCTGGATCCCACAGGATCTATCCCCGGCTGCTAACAGATTATATAAAATTTGTCACAGCCAGATTTTAACCCAGGACCTGCAGCACGGAAAATCAGCGCTCTACCATTCACCATCCCCGCTCTCTGTATATAGCAAATATAGAATCATAAAAAACATAAAAAAAAATCAAGTTTTGTAATTTCATTTTAAACAAACTAATGGTGTAATTAAGCTTTCACTTTTAATCGTTAAATCACTCTGGATTTATATGTAAATAATTTTTTAAGTGACCAAAGAAAAATTTATTAACATTTGATTATCCCGCAAAAAAGAATGTCATGTTGCCATCGCAACTCATATTGTTGAAATTCTTTTTATTAGGCATTATGGAAATAATTACTCAGGATTGTGCACCGAATCATTACCAGATATAATACATTTGTGTATATCAATAATAAAAGCTTAAATGCCAAATTTTCGTTACTATTAAGTTTAATTCCATATATGATCATTCTTATTTTTATTTTAAAGTTTGAAGATACTTTTTCGTGTGCTCTGCCCAAGATGAAGGAGGTACAACACATGCAGGTCCGAGAGAGGCTAAAACAGAAACCGCTGAGCGCGGTGCGAGTTTTTCCGACAGTAATTGGTTCGCGTGCTCTCGGCGGACTCCTCCATTTCCGGTTGCCATTAAATCCTTCCTGTCCTGGCCGGATGTCAGCTGACGTCCAATCAGTCTCTCCTTAGCATCTACAACTTCACAAAACAATAGCCGAAAAGAAACCGTTATCGAATTTTCTCTAGTACGAGTTGAAGTACAAGTCGGATGGTTACTCTCAACATCAAAACTAAATTGGGTTCTTCATTCACTTCTGCATTAAGATTCCTCCAAATATTTCCAATCTATGTCCAATATTTCGGTTTGTTGTTGAAGGTTTAAACTGTTCAATATGCTGCATTGAAAATAATCTAGCTTCCTATCAGATATCAAACTTCCTTAAAAAAAAAAAAATGATTTAACTGACTAATCACTCTCTTACCAATTTACTTCCCGCCTGGTGACATTAACATAAGTTTTACTTTTTAAATATCAAGCAGTTGAAATAATGCACAGTTGGAACATAAACATAAAAATCCGTCAATGAATTACAAGTAGCCCACTGTAATTTTTGTCGGAAAAATTCTGAACAATTTTGCCGTCGACAGATGTCGGAAAAAGTGTTTCGTGTTACTTCGTTGAATGGCTGGTGAAACAGGAATTAGCTTAGGCACGCCCCGAAGACTGATAACATGAAAAAAGGCATTACTCTACAAGCAATTTCAAACATTTCATACAAATGTGTTACATGGAGAGAAAATAACGATCGAATCCCGCGTAGTGAGTGTTTTGTTCAATTCAATTAAAAATGAACTGGCATTAGAAAATTTGATTCTCCTAATTATTTAATTGTTACAAACCTAATTTTATTCCACTGTATGAAAACGGACTCAATTTTTTATTATTACTAATTGGTGTGCTTAATTTTCATTTTAATTCAAATGATACATTTTAAATCAAATATATCTTTTAACTATTTTTCATTATTGATTTTTGTGAAATTTTAATAATTAATAAACAACGCTTATGTATGTCACGTAATAAAGCTAATGCTGCAGAAAGGTTACAATTTTTATTTTTTTTTATTTTGATGAAATATATCAGCCTCACTCATTAATTGTCTAATTTATATTTTCTATTAAAGACGCATGACCCAAATAATAGTCGGTTTTTATTATTATCAAGCTTTGATCAGGTTGTCCACTATATGCACCATTATATCCGTAACATAATTCCATATGTTGTGAGTTGGTTCCTTTAAGCTAAGTGGCGTCCAGCTTTGTTATCGTTTGTCTATGATTTACAGAATTGTCAAAATGTAATTATATATTTAGATTACTTGAGCATTCATAAGCGGATTACTCCAAAAATTAACTCTTCCTCATTTTTCGATAGTTTTTGTCTGACATGACACTTTGCCTCTTCATTTTTTATATTAGTTCAGTTCTTACCTCTAAGTTTCAGGAGCATAAAGGATATCTCGACCAAACTAGCGAAAATTTGAAAAAGTCAAGTTTTACACTTTTGATCCTGAAAGCCTCACTCATTCTTGCCCAAAATGAAGAGCTTTAACGTTCTTTTAAGTTATCGTTATTTTCCTACTATAATCTACTTATTTCAATTTCGTTTTTATTTATCTCTGTAATGTAAAACAACTATCTGCTCATTTTTTTATAATTTAGTTTGCGGCATTTTCTCTAATACAGACAAAATTATTGTGAAAAATGAAATTTGTCCGAGAATATGTTGTTCTTCATTTCTTTGATTTCTACTCTAGGACTTTGAATCTGTAAATTACCCTGGTGTTGGTTATCCTTTGGAGTGATTCCGGCCAACGTATATAATATTATATATAAGGTGTTTTCTTTAGTTTTCTTCACTCTTTTATTTTTAATAATTGACTTCAGAGTAGAAATACTTTTTTTTTTCTTTAAGAAATCCGACAGGAGAGTTTGCACCAATGAGCTGATGAGACCCGATGCTAATCCTCATTAAAACCCTCCAGCAGGCTGGACAGAGGACATTCGGCCGGCTAGAGATGAAAGGGATCACCATCCCTAGCCAGTAATCAGGAGAGAACGCCACCCACATTAGGCAACCCACGGGATAGCCAGTTCGCGCGCCTTGTTTTGTTCTCAGATAATTCCTTTATAATTATCTCCAAACTATCCCGAGCGCTTATAGGCAAACCTTTTATTTTATTTTATTTGGTTTGGAAGTTTGGACCAAAGCTTTTATGGGAGATCATGTCGGCTCAAATCTTATGGATTTGGGTTTTGCCAGGGTTCAGTGGAGAGAGAGATGCATAAAGATATTTATTACTGGTTTTGGTATGTTGACCCTCAGTATTCTGTTAAACCCAAGACTTTAAGAATTGTAGTGGTGCATGGTTTTTTGCAGGTAATACTATTACCTGTTTTTATAATTTTTATCAATAGTTATCAACTTCTGTTTAAAATATTTAGGTTAATATTTAAACGTTTACTTTTGTTGTAACAAATGTTAAATATAATTAAGATAACAAACCATTTCTCCTCCGAACAAAGAACCTTTAGCTTAGTCACCACCTGTTCACGCACTCGGGAATTAACATATATATTCTTAATCTTTCCAGTTCTATCGTATGCTACTAATCCAAAAAAAGTATTGTAAAACAGAAAGGTACAGTGGTCTCGGAGGCCGTGCGTGTCGAGCAGGACACGACAATGTTACCAACCACGGCCGGGGAAAAGGCAAAATATCTCTCTCCCCACTAATCTTTCCTTAATTGTTTATTGACACGCAGGTAAAAACTCATTGTGTTACATGCCTTCCTCAACAGCTGTTGCACTCCAGATAACTCTTGACCGCTTTTTCCAAACTTAATCCGCTCCTTGTGATTAATTATTCGAATAAAATCCCTTCCTACCCAAAGCATTATTAGCTTCGTTGATAAAAAGTATTATGGAGATGAGGAGTTTTTTTTCCTAATCCCCGATTCAGATTAAATCAAGTAAGGTGAATGACGAAAAATTCTAATCCTAAGGGTATTTGCTTATATTTTTAATTTGTATACAACAGTACAACAGGACAATTTTAGTTGTGCAGACAAATGGAAAACTTCGAGCCCCGCTAACTAAATATAAATATACAATATATACACAACACCAATAGACGTCTGCACACATTTGACGAAAATGTTCGAACATTACATTTTCGATTTCATACTGAAATGTTATAGTATAAAAACAATAAACATTCTGCAAACAGAAAATTATTTCATTTCTTGATGATAATTTAGTTAATAAATTATAAATAATTAATAATAGAAATAATTAGTTATATATAATTAATAAACTCTGGACGATCTTTCGTTGGGAACCGCTGCAATAGCAGATATTGTTATATAAATTACTTCTTTGTTTAATTTAAGCAAATAGGTATTACTAAATGTAATTGCTCACAAACATAGAAATCAATACACAATTATATAATTAATTATGTATGCATAAAATTTAATAAAATAACCCTTTTAAAGGTATTTCCTATTTGCCCCTATATATTATATGTAATTTAATCAATATATAATAATATTAATATTGTATATTATTAATATATAATAACTAGGTACTATTCCATTAAGATGGAATCAAAAAACATGCCATAAGGTAGAGTTTTTTTTATTTAGAATAAATTTGAATGATATAGCTTCTTCCGCTTTTCATTTGGCATACTAATCAATTTATATTAGTAGTATATGAACATTGAAGATCTTACCGGGAGATGAATGATTTATTTTTTTTAGTAAATGTTTTTTTTTTGCACCTTTTGGAGTGAAATAATTTATTTCGTTGTTCATAAATTCATGATACCATAGTCTTATTTCGAAATCCATGCATTGTACAAATTTTTGTTCACTTTAACTGTAGGAAAATTAAAAAATTCAGTCTAAAGTCTAACTCAAGTTAATTATGTAGGTTCATAAATTATGTTTTATGCAAATACAAAGAGAATTTTTTTTTAATTTAACAGTAAATTTTTATTAATGATTTTAAATTATTAATAAAATTATTTTTGTTTGACTTCCAAAAAAAAGGTTTAATTAGAAGATTAAATAAAATTCAAATATATTACATTACGCGTACAACTGTGCCCTTTAAGATATTCTTTTGCAATTCATTTTTAAGGAAATGTGGTTAGAGTGGTTCATAGTCACTGTATGAAAGAAAAATAACGGTAAATGCGGCAAGAAATAAAAGAGGTCTTCAACCCCTTGTTTCCAGAAACGCCCATCTTCCTCAACCACAGTCAGTTCAACAGAAAAGGTACCTAAGAACAACCCTCAGGGTATTCACCCCGAAGTCAGGTAGTACCCGTCCCCAAGCGACGTGTAAACAGCACTCACTCCCAAGATCTAAGTGGATTACTGTCAATCACTGTACTGGCCACTTATAAATTACTAAGTACCTCAGGAGACAGCCTGTCAGTTCGAAGTAATACCTGAAATTGATACTTCGATGATATCAAACAAGCGCTAATGTAAATCAGATCCAGCGGTAAAGACATACCGTTTAATACGAACATGTAAAATATCAAGAGGTTAATGGAAAAAATAAAACTATCTAAGGTACTGTATAGGTAAAGTAATATATCTATACCCATATATATTTATGTTTGATGTATGTACAACTTGTAAACAAATTTTCGAATGCAAATACCTTAATAATATCTTGATAGGTATGCTGTTGTATATTCATAAGCAATGGAACCATTTTGCTGTATGATACCTTCATACACAATAATTTAGAGGACAATAGACATCCGCATTCCATTGTGTCGGTCACCATGTTCGATTTTATCCGTCCATTTTTGATTGACAGCGTAATGTCCCTGCTTTTGTGTAGTTGACGTGTGGATGTGGGTTGTTAGGACAGCCTCAGTGTTCGTATGCGAATGCTGCCAACATTTCTGTTCGGGTTTCTTGTCAGCGAGGAATTTATTCAGTATTATTATTAAAAAGATAACTGATAATCTTCTGTATTAAGTATTCTGTCGTGCATATTTAAGTCGTAAAAATATTTCTCCATAAAAGAAGACGTGGAATAATGTGGCTCAAATTTGAGATTTACCTTCCAACTAAAATTTTAAATAAATATTATCTTTTCCTTCATCCTTATTTTCATATTTTCTTATTATATTTTTATAAAGAACTTAGTATCTATACATATTTAATATAATACTTTTAAAAAATATATTTCTTTATATAATATTTATATTCACATTTTTTGGAATATAACAATTTATTTGTTTATGAATTCGTCTTATGAGTAAAAAAAAAATTTGCATTAGAAGATAAATGATTTTACTACAAAGCTTACGTTGGTAGGAATTACTTATATTTTTAAAATAATTATAGTTAGTTAATTAACTTAATGATTTTTATGTAGTTTTCAAATTAAAATATTTGTTATAATATGATTATGTTTTAATTTAGTTTTAATAGGATTATTTACCATCAATTGTTTCTAACATTAATTAATATTTTTTGAAATAATCATTATTATTTATTCTTATTAAAATTGTCACTAACGTCAAAACAAACATATAAAATTAATTTTAAAACAAGGTTAAAAAATAGTGCACGCACATTTGTTGGTCACCCCTACGCTGTTTCAAGTCTATAAATTACAATGTCCCCGAGTATTTTCTAATAAACTATGAAATTTTAAAAATAAATAACTGTTTTTAGATTACTTAAAATATTGTTTGATTATAATTTAAGCTTGAGAATATGACTATAGTTCCTTACGATAATCATTTTCGCAAGGTTGCAATTCGGATAATAGGTTCCATAAGTACTTATTTGATTGAAGTATGTCAAAAAGGTTTCAGTTTCCTTAGAATAGCACTAATGTATTGCAGTTATTCAATTAAGATACGAAATGGTTCTAGAAGTTCCAGTTATACAGAGATTAGGTTAGTCTTAGAATAACGGTAAGTCAGGGTAGGCTAAGCTTCTAGACAGTTACAAACTCCCCCTGCGGAGGAGCCTGAAAGTCGTAAATGTCCTCCACCTCAGTATGAATGTACGGTTAATATGCCTACATGTACATACAAGAAATATATACAGATTTAGGAATTGTTATACTAAAGCCATTAAGAAATGAGAAAAAAAGAAAGCTTAAAGATTTAGAGACTGCAATAGTTAACTCTCTAAAAAATAAGTGTTAATTTTATTTTATTGTATTTAATGAATTATTTAATTAATATTTTTTACTTGTGCAATATTAATATATTTTGTGTATATTGTTTTACTCACTACTTTAAACTTTATTATTATTATTTATTTATAATAAAGAAACTGCATTATTATATTTGTTTGCATATTTACTTTACTAAAGTTTACTTTATGTTATTATATCGATTATGTTGTAGTTTAGAATTAATTTCTATGTTACTAAAACTATCAATAAAACCTATCGTTCTAGCTTTCTCCTCCCCCACCAGGGCCAGTAGTATTTAGTATTGCAGAGATTGTCTGAAAAAAGGACAGATTTCAAATAAAATCTAAAATTTCAAACCCTTTCAAATAAAATTATTTATTTCTCATCCTTGGCATATTGAAATAGTTTGGAATATATTAAATTAAGGATGAGAAGCTAGGTAAGATATTGGTAGAACCGCAGTGACTCAGTAACTACAATGGCCATCGGAGCTGACAACCCAAGATGAAATACGATCTCTCCGTCACGAGGGCCGTGATCAAAGGATATAGTGCGCGCCAATACGAAAAGGCGAAGGGCACATCGCCCGGCCTATCCGCTCTAAGCGGTGTCCATTCCCACATCTCACCCCTTTTAGGGCAAAGGATTGCCGTATCACCCTTTTATGGTAACCTCGGGATCTAACAGTCTGCCGTATCTCTCGCTACAACCTTCACAGATTTGGGCATTCGTTTCCCTCTTGGAATATACTATTACTGGAGCATATAGGGTGGCGTTTCACAATAAATTTACACATTCAGCGATAAAATACGATTTTATAGCTTAACTGGGCCGATCCTATGTTATTGGTCGATGGTATTTCTTTAGCTCTTTGCCTTTTTCGTAAGTCGAAGGATCTGGCATAAAACGATATTTTTTTTTATGATATCAGTCAACAATGTGCCTCTTAGGTAAAAATATGATTTCCGTTTTTATTTAAAATTAAATTTGTTATTGATTAAAATGTTTAAAAAAATACTAGGGAGAGGGGTAGCTCAGGTTGTTGAGCACTGAGTTGCTGTGTCGAAATTTCCAGGTTCAAATCCAGCTATGGCTGATAAATTATTTAATCTGTTTACAGCCCAGGATGAGCCCTGTGAAACTTGCTGACCCTCCTTGGGCTCGCCCAGCCTTTATAATGTCACTCTTTATTGGGGGAAATTTAATATTATCTATGTAATGGGTATTAAGGGATGTACCTATCCATATTGAGTGGTCTTAACTATCGGTATTTAGAATTAATCAGAGATAAAGACTATAAATATTTATTTTAAACAAAAATCGTATATTTTCCTACTGTCTAAATGCAATATTATTGAAAAGAGTATCCACCTCCTATACAAATACAACCGATCAAAGATCTAATTCTTAAGATAGTTTAAAAAAATTAATAGTTTTAAGCCACTATGATATAAAAATGATAACATTGGCAGTGAGTGTTTAAAATTATTCTTCTGATTTCAAGTACTTTTATATATTTTTTTTTAATTTCCTTAAATTCTGAGCAATGGTAAAATATTGTTTTTACCGTATCTCTCACTTCTAAATAATTATTTTTTTATAGAATAGGAATGAAAAAATAAATCGAAGAAAAAATGTGTAATTACAAAACGTAAAGTTTGAAACCAATGTAGGCACAAATTCGTTTTCTTATTTTACTGTTTGCGTCCTCTACCTGTTTGTACTAATCTATAACTGTATTATTAGTAATACTCCTTAAACAGTTAGGACTTTCAGGCTCGTCTCGAGGGAGAGTTTTTAACTAAGTTTAGAAGCTTAGTCTCTCCGACGACCGTTATTTTCGGACAAAACTAAACTAGCTAGTTATAACTGGGAGCTTCTGAATACGGAACCTGAACTAGGTTATTTTTAGCAGTACGTATATATTTCTGAATCTTATTTCCCTAGATAAGATAAATTCAATGAGATGAGGGCATCTTCAATTCTTGACCTATCTTTGATATTTCCTTTACACTATTTCTAGTCAAATTCCCTTCCATAATATTATTATGTAGGATGGAAATAGTTGGGGGTGCAGTCAATGTAACCAACTAATTAGTGAGACTTATTTATTGATAGTGCTGACGTTTCGACCTACTTTGTAGGTCATCTTCAGGGCTATGAGAGAAAACCAACAAAAAAAGAAACTATAAAAAACATTACAGTACCAGGAAATGTAAAGAGAAAGAAAAAATATATTGTATCAATGTTCTATCATTTTTACTTATGTAACTCTCCAGGAGTCTATTATCATGCATTTTATATTTTATCTGTATTATACTAAGTTTTCCATACATTTATATCTCATTTTTTATATGCACAATTTTCATTTTATATCTTTCTGTTTACCTTCTCTTTGTCTTTCTCTTTACATTTCTTGGTACTGTAATGTTTTTGTATAGTTTATTTTTTTGTCTGTTTTCTCTCAAAGCCCTGAAAATGACCTATAAAGTAGGTCGAAACGTTGGCACTATCAATAAATAAGTCTCATTTATTAGTTGTTTACATTGACTGCACCCCCAACTATTTCCATCCTACATTAGATCTTCCAGTCAAGGATTTTCTCTCTATCTATATAATAAAAATGAATCGCCATTTCCTTGCTAACCGCAAAACTCGAAAACGGCTCGACCGATTCGGCTAATTTTTTTTTAACTCGCATAGAAGGTTCTTTTGGAGAGAAAAACGTAAAAATGACAAGGGAAATAATAAAAACAACAATTTTCTTTTCCCATACAAACCACTCTGTTCCCAGCTGTCAAACATTTGACGTCAATCATAGGAAAACGAAGGCGGGTTAGTTGTTAGTAAAAGTTTATTAGGGCCCAGTCCCTATCATATAATAAAATAATATAAGTTTTTGTGTAAAAATAAAACTTTTCTGTTTAATTTTCTGATACAAGGTCAAATATATCATAAAGCAGGTTCCCTGTTGCCGGTGACAGATGGCGACTATAAATTCCTGCAAATGGAATAAATGGGCATTACACCAGAAGCAATTGATCAGCGTTGTGCAAATAACAGTTTAGTGAGGAATTCTATTGTAGAACAATTACAAACTTTGTTTCATTAACAAAATCAATTGATTTCATTGTTTAAAACTACGCTGGATCTTATGCCATCTGGTAATCATAAAATTGTAATCAGAGCTGATAAAACTCCCGTAGGAAAACATGGGAGATGTTTCAATGCACCAACAATCGATGAAGTTGCCATCCAAATGGTTGGAGAAAATTTGGAAGCCCTTTGTTTTAGGGTAATAGGGCAGAACAACGTCTGCGGGGACAGTCAGTCATGGATAATATTATTATGTTTGAAAGTATATATCAATATTATTACCGATATAAACCTGTCTCTAAAAGTCTAATAAGTAGAATCTTTACTTTATCTAATGATGAGAATTTACGTATAAAAATTCAGAAAATTATGTTGTCCAAATATTTAATAAAAATCATTTTATATCATAAATAAACTATACATTAGTATTCTTTCTTTAGAAACCTCTTGATAAGCTCTTCTTCAGGTACATGTTTGGAAAATTAATTTAATTTCCCGCAGTACAACTATGAGAATATGATCATCATATGGCCCATAATCTTTTTTTCAAGGTTAAATTATAATAAAACCATACTTTAAGTAACATCTACTGAATTCTGTTATTCATTTTTAACATCTCATTATTAATTACAAAATAACTGTAAAAATAATAAAAATGGGGTACTGTAAATTATAGACTTACTGCAGTACAGGGGTGACTAAGACATCTGTAAACGCTATTACCAAACCTCGTTTTTATATTGTTATTTTTTTAAAATATTAACGATAGTAATAATCTTAATAAGTATAAATAATATTTATAATTTAAAAGTTTATTAATTAACGTTACTGTAAAAAATTAATAAATAATGTACATCATTATTACTATAAAAAATACTCCATTGACAAATATCAGCAATATACCACATTTTTTTCCATCGAAGGCAAATAAATATTTGTGGAAAGTCAAATTTTGAGGGAAATTATATATTTTTAAAAATGTAGTTGTTACTTGTAAATTGGTTTTTGTACATTGCCTAAGTTGTTATTCGTCACAAATATCAAAGGAAACTACACAGAATTGAAAATTAATGAAGGGAGAAGCATGTGACCGGGCAGAGAGGGGGAGAAATACAAATACAGCTGATTGGTGGGCTGGCATTGCAACAGGGGTCTGTCATGTAGCCATTGTAGTTCCTCTGTTATGTTTGCTGTTCCGTCTCCCCCTCCATTAATTGCGGCTATTATGTTTACCAACTCCCTTGTTTGTTCACTTCCCTTTGTTCTAATAGGGCGTCTACATTTGAATACAATTTGTTCGGTGTGAACAGAGTGGTTTGTTGCAGTTTTTTTCATAACCCTATTGTTCTGTTGAAACCTAATATCAGAAATTGTCAATATGCAATAGTTCACATTGTAATACTCCTCATGTAGGCCGCTTTGAATAAATACATTCAAATTTTGCAGCTGCTAAGTTATAAATGGATTTTCAATAAGAACTTTAACAGGCAAACAATACTTGAAAGTGTATTCTTCAAAGCTGATTATGGTTTGTTTCCGATCGTTACAACCCTTTTTTTTTTGTACACACCGCCTTACCTATGTTCAGTCCACCTCATTTTTATTGTTCCTTATGAATTTCTCTATTACTAGGTATATAATAAAATGTATGAGAACGGAGATATTTAAATTATTTAAAAATATAATTGAATCATTTAACTAAGCTTTTTGGGAGGAAAAGGAAATTAATCAACATTCTAAATAGACAGAATGAGACAGATAATTGCATAATTTTTCTTTTAAAACAAATATTTATTTTTCTTAAATCAGCTTAAATTCTCAGCTTTCCTATCATTCCCAATTTAAAAAAAAATCAAATTGGGTGTTATTGAATAAAAAGCGTGATGAAATTTATACCTGAAGTGCTCTTTTGTACGAGAAAATTATAAATGTTATTAATTTGGTGTTATAATAATAATAGAACTGTACACACACACACAAATATACACAAAAAATTTAAAGGAACATAAGGAGCATTGAGCTAGAAGTTTAGGCCGGGCGGTTACGCTCAATAAAGAGAAAGCCATCTCCCACTAAACAACTTGAACTCAACAACCTTGGTCATTTATGTCTTCTTGAATATTTTAAAATTTTCTTTTATTTATTGTTGATTGATTTAATTGTTAATGGTTCATAAAAACAAAGTATTTATATTCATGCATTAATGAAATATAATAATAATAATTTTGTGGTAAAAAAAAAGGTAAGAACCCCAGCCAGCAGTCTAACAAATATTACATAACATTTTTTATTACAGACATTTTTTTGTATAAGAATGACATTAGCCTCGGGTGCGGTGGGAGCTGCCGTCAGCCACCACACGAGGTGGTGATTGTGGATGACTGGGGTATCCGTGTCGTCAGTGTTCATAAATCATCTTTGACAAGACAGATCCTCAGTCACTCAATCAATGTGGGACGAGGTTTCAGTGTGGCGATGGTAAGGAAGCTTTATGGCTTGTAGCTACCATTCTAAATAGACGTAGAATTAAATGATCTGCTTCGTTGAACATAAACCATAAGACTCGGTTGAAATAAGATGACACGAAGACAAATATTTTGAAGTCATTTGTAACTTATTTATGTTTGTACAATGTAAATTCAATTTGTATTTTACATTTTGTTAATTTTATTTTCCCCTATCCGAGATACTCTTGCTTTGTTTTTTTATTTTTTAATAATTATAATGATCATAATTCAGGCAGTTATAGCTAAATGTACTATAAAATATAGTTCGAAATGTTTGTTCAATGTTTAATTCTTGATTATTTGATTACCGAAATTGAAGCATTTCTCATATTTACACTGCCTTTTTCATATTAAAATTCACGATAATTTTTATTTTCGAGAATGTTAAATAAAAACTATTCGAATGAAAAGTTAAAACCTGTAGTTTTAACTCGAATCGACCACCTGATACACATTATTTTTAACGTAAAGTTTATTTAAAATAAAGGAGCTTATAAAGAAAATAAAGCAGTTTATAGAGCGCTGAGTTGCTGTGCTTCTAGTCCTCCCAGGTTCAAATCAGGAATGGATCCTATTAGATCTGGAGACCCTCCTGGGCTCACCCAACCTCTAGAAAATGGGTACTCTAAATTGGAAGAAAACCCTGGCTTACTACACAGGCTTATACTGGTTAATACGATACATAGTATTATGTTATCTTCACTAATTGAAAGAATAAACTTAAAATTATCTTAGCTCCTAAGGGATCTACCTATGCATATTGGGTGGTCTTAATAATTATTATTAAAAATTATAAAATAATTGTTCCGAAAATAGACTTGTATACCTTCTTCCTAACAACAAAAAATTATTGTAAAGACTACAGCGATTATTTCTACAGCTTACACATTTTTCTCATTAAATCGATAACTACTAGACTGAAACGACAAGAAACAGCTCGCCGTTTCACCTTACTTCAACATTTACTAAGGGGCAACGTTTGGTCTAGTGGTTAACGTAGATAGGCAAAATTTAAAGCGCCCTATGTAGCATCGTCCGATTAGCCATAGCAGCATAAAGTGGCGTTAAATGAACAAACAGCCACAACATCTACTAGACAGACACTCTAAGCTCCCAATTAATCACAAAAGACTCGAAAAAATGACTATCATAAGACCTATTTGGACTTACGGAGTAGATCTTTGGGGCTCTACCATCGAATTCCTCTCATGTCCATTTCTTACAATCCAAATTCCTTCGTCATATTTGTTGCTGATTTGGCCCGAATCCGATTTCAATATTTTTATGACAAAGTTTATTCGCACTCAAACCCATTAGTTTTAAACCTAGAAACTCTTCAATTTTTGATAATCCTTCGAGGTCTCTGAAAAGATGGTTGCCTAGTGGCTTCCTAAGTTAAACTTGTTATTTGAGTACTATCAGTGTGTATGTTCTGTACTTATCTTTATTCAAGCCAATATGTACCATTCCTGCCATTTATTGTTGTTTTGTTATAATTGTTGTAAATTTCAATGAAAATGAACGTTATAGATTCCATAAGTCCACATACGCTCTTCCTGTAGTCAACTTCCATAAGGAGAGATGACAGCAGAATAAGACATAGATGGAGGGATAAGAGTGAAAGATTGGGCCGAGCATTGAAGAGGTCTTTATCTGATGAATGGATAATACGAGACGGGCCCAGGAGTGTATCGGCCTTATCGATTGGCGGGAAGAGAGGAAGGTATCCTCGCCTGTATCGGGCCCCCCAAGTCTGACGGTCGCCATGGGAACCGAGTCTGGGATCGACCTGCGGCGCGCGCACTCCTTTTAGCAAACTAACACTTCCATTATCACGTGCCCATCTTGCCCCGCGCACGTACGTTACATCGGCGGCTAATGACACGCATCGATTGCAGCATTTGTCCCGCCCGCCCCCGGAGGCGGCACACATGTAGCGCACTAATAGCCTGTCGATAACTCATTGCTCTATCTGATCTCGTCGTGTCCTCGCCGCTAGCTTCCCTTCCTCACCTCAGCCATCTTATGTCTTCTAATCCTTTATGAGTAAACCCCTGATAGTCGTAGATAAAATTAAAAAAAAAGTTAAATTTACGTTAGGTTAAGGGTTAGATATTATCAAACTTAATAAAACAATATTTAGTGCCATTACCGATAATACTCGGTAATCAACCATGTCTCCAATATCAATAGCTTCAATAGCAAAAACCTTATTTCTGAAAAAGAAAACCAAGAAAGAACAAACCTTTATTTAACATTCAATTCACTTTGTAAGAACATTTAAAACATACTTGCACACATGGTTTAGTGGTTAGCATAACAAGCAACTATGCCCATGATCACTGGTTTGCACCCGAAAATCTAGAGCTCCTACTGTAGGATTGTCCGGTTAGTCATAGCAGCATAAAGAAAAATTAAAGTGACATAAAATTAATAAACAATAAACAAACATATTTTCATTATATGTCGGCGATTATAGAATCCATTCGACTAAATTGAAGGCTATACTTTTTTTATTTTTAAATCTTAAAACTCAGTTTTCTTAAAGCGTACGTACTATATCCAGTTTGATAAGAGAACGTCCCTTAAACATTTTTCTTAACAAATCCAACTTGACGCCACTTTCATTTTATTCAAATTTACTTTAATTGAATTAAATTCTTATTCGATTTAGTCATTCTTCTCAAGAATTTCTCCAAAGACCGAACTATGAATTAATGTATTTGAAAGAATTTTTATTGCTAATCATTATATATCGAGTTTATTCATTCTAAGATTAAATTATTTTATTTAACAATCGAACATTGACAGTTTCTTAATGGAAATAGAAATGAGGTAAAAATTAATGTCTTAATTTATCTTATTAAAAATTAATACTTCCTGTTTGATAAATCATCTTCAGATAGACACTATATCGCTTATAATTTATTTTTAGCTTGTTTTAATACATTATATAAAATGGATAGATTAAATGAAGTAAAATTTGGAAATTAAAATGTATTTAAAAAAATCATATTGTTTTCACTCTACTTTGAGCTATGGAATTGAATTTAATAATTAAGAATACATAAATTATAATACTATCTGAACTACAGAATACTTGTAAGTTGTACGATTGGAGCTACGAGTAGTTCAATGAAATGAGTAGTTTATAAATTGTAAAATAGGGTCGGTCCGCCCTTGGGCTGGCAGAAGGTACTCCCTAGTGTTTATAAAAAAAAATTATATAAATAATAAAGTTAAGATTTAGGATTTGGTTGATAGAGGCAAGCTAGCGCGGGGTGTCAGATGTTGAAGGCATTAGGGATTCAGAGCCCGTAGCCGCCACACACACCGTCTTCTGCTCCCCGCTCCCAGCCCGATAAATCCTAGCTCACACAATCCTGTCCTCTCTCTCTCCTCCTGTCCCTGTTTAATTATTTACCCACCGTTGCTCTCCACATTATAAACAACCTTAGTTTACCAGCTTTTAGCAATATAAAGTATTAAGTACCGTATCTGCGTGACAATCCATAGCCTTTAACAATCAAGAGATAAGATTGAAATTATCTTCTACTCTGCTAGCTATAAATACAATCAATTAAACAATAGCCCAATAGTATTGTTAAAACTATCAGGAAATGTTTTATTTATTGTGTACTTGGAATGTAAGGGAGTGGAGTGGCTCAGTGGTAGAGCATTGAGTTGCCATGCTGAAAATCCTGGTTCAAATCCCGCTGCTGGCAAGACTTTTATTTAGTCTGTTAGCAGCTGGAGATGGGTCATATCGGATTCGGGACCCTCCTGGGGCTCACTATAAATTGGGTAAATAAGGAGGAAAAACCTGGGGGTTGAGCGTGATCTAGGAAAAATCATCTTCCTGCACAACCGTTGTCCATGGAACAGTACAGTCTCTACCATGTACTGAACCCAAGACCCGTTCACGGGTTGTACTGGTATAGTTTTTTATTTAGAATATTATTTCATATTTACAATTGTAGACTATCATTATAGCGTTAAAATGCAGCGTACGATCTTACCCCTATCTGTGCACTTGTCTGGCCTAATTAATATTATATCGTCAACTGTCCATACCCACAAAAACAAATAAATAACAATAAAAAATATATTTTCATTTATGAAAACTTTCGAAATGGACATTGGAGAGAAATTAAAGCAATATTTAATTTTCGAGATATTTGAAGATGTTAAAAGATTTAATTACCGGAAATAAAATAAGGAAAATATAAACAATTAATAAACACTCATCTACGGCTCTAGTTGGTGGTTAAGTCCAGTATCGTCCAGTGAGAGTTAATTGTATTGAAGCGATCAGAAACGTATCATTCTCGTGACTTTTGGTATGAAATGGAGTTATAATATAAGCTACAACTCCATTTCAAGCCAATTCCTGACTTAGCACCTCATTCACTACGAAAATAACACGATTCTGCTTCCCTAAGTACAAGAAACTTACTTTGGAGAACATTCGAATTAGCCACTTCACTAGGGCTGTAAATATAATGTCTAAGGTATGGTTAGAAAATTATGTAATCGATAAAAAAACAGATCGGGTTTGATTTATTGAAGAAACTGTATTGACAGCTGAGTCAAGGGCTGTAAGGTTGAGGCGCACTATAATTGGCTTCAGAAATTATTTAAGAGTTTATTTAGTCTTAAAATAAACTTGCATTGGGTTTTAATTCCATCGTTCTTAGACCAAGTAATCCTTCATTAACATGGATTATTGTCATGTATATAATTAGCCTTAGGTGACAATTCTGCTATCCAGATATTATTTTTAAGAAGTAAAATAATTTATTGAAAAATGTATTTTTAAATGATTCTCCCAGACACGAAGTTAGGTAATATTTCAATTAATGAAAAAGATATACCGAATCCCACATATTTCCATCAGCAACCACTTTTTTTCAACCTATGAAAGTTATATTAATCATTGGTTTGTATATTATACGATTTTGCGTTCATGGACAACTATCTTCCGACGATGAAAGTAATCCCTAATCAATTGGAACGTAGCAGCTTCAAGGGATTACACCAAGAACACGATGACTAGAGCAAAGAAAGGAATGAAAAGGGACAGTTGTCGAAGAGAGGAACAAATGGACAAGAAGTGAAAGAGCCTGGAGAGGCAAGATATGATAATTGCGAAGTGAGGATAAAAGATGCGAGTTCCATTGAAGCGATATTAATAGTAGTAAATAGCTCGGGAGAACATTACCCCATCATTTATCAACTTGTGTTGACTGCATTGTCCGCAAGGGTTTGGCCATTGCGCAATCATCTTGCGCTCTTTTGTAACTTTCCACTCTGTCAATAACCATTTCTCCGTCGCACTTATTACCGCATTGTATAAATTCATTATTTAGAACATGACAAAAGTTACAGTTATTTTTATAATACGGATTTTTAACAGCTGTCATTGTTCCCACTCTTTTCTATCACAACATATCCCGGTGAGTAAGTGATTAAATTGAATTTTCTCACGAGAGAGTCAACTGTATTATGGGCAACGGAAACGTATCATTCTCGTGACTTTTGGCTTAAATTGGAGTTGTAATATAATCAATAACTCTTTTTCTAGCCAATGTCTGACTTTGCGCCTCTTTAACTAGGAAAATAACACGATTTCTCTTCCCTAAGTACAATAAACAAGTTTGGAGAAAATTCGCCTTAATCACTTGTTCGCCCAGGGTGTAGGGGTGTTCTCCGAAGTGGTACTCTTTCTGAATGCTCTGGTGGTGAAATTCTCTTGTTATTTTGGGCCATCAGTCATCTTGAATTCTTTTTACTTGTTCAAACCAAGTCAGTAGCCTCCTCTCAGTTACTTACTTACTTACAGCGGGTGTGACAACCCGTTATCGTGCCAGGGCCTCCTCGAAAATTTACATTCCGGATAAATATACATTTCTGTTCAAATAGTGTAACTTTTAACTCTGTATATTTTAGGTTGCTTGTAGCTTCTTTTGAAGAAGCCCATTTAGAATGCCATTATATAAAGGTTTCAATCAACAAGAGCAATAACTATAAAACAAGGCGTTTCATCATTTAAGCCATAGTCAAGAATAAGAAAAATACTATGAAAATAATCTCAGATATGTCTCAGAAGGGAAGATTTCTATTTAAGGATATTTTGATCGGATGACTAAATGGAGAGCCATATAGATTGGTGGAGGGCGGTATAGGCCATTCCACCCCCCTCGCCCCCCACCCGGAAGATTATGATGATATAGAGCGGGGCCATCTATAATGGATGCCCGGTATCGGCGGCTAATCGGGGAGGGAGTGGATGCCTTCCGGGATTGGATTCAATCAGGGGCCGATCTGGAGGGTTAGCTGCGATCATTGCTATCTCGAAGGGTTCGTAATAGGGTCCCTCCAGTCACTAATTGACTCGCGTGCCATTAGCTCAACTGTTCCTCTTAAAACAGCATTTGTGCTAGGAAATGGCCCGGAAGACCCTCGCTCCCCTCGCAATATATCGTCCCCCAAATATGCTTCTGATTGAGTGGGCACTGATTCGGAGCAATTGCTTCTTGTGACACCGACTCTTATTGACTCCCTCTGATCCGTCATTGTCTAAATTTGATATGCCATCCTCTATTAGCTTTATATTGGATGTTCATCGTCGACAAGTTTGCTCCACATTTTCATGCTATTTTCTTACGGTTCTCATCACAAATAAATCTTCCAGAGTAAGATTAATTGAGTATTGATGTTTTATAAAGGGATAAACAATTGTGCAAAAATTGTATGTACTAACTAGAGTATTCTATTGTTTAAAAAATTTAGCCTGTTGTTAAACTACAGAAAAACACTTGCTGACAAACTACTCTTACTGACAGATGATACCAACTTTATTAAAAAAACAAATCCCAGCAAATGTTAACGGAGTGAAAAATTTAGATAGTATCAATGAACCTAATATAATTTTTTTTGCAATGTGTATTTTTTCATAATTTTAATGATAGTTTCCCTTATTTATTTTAATTTACCTATAGCAAGGTATGTGAAAGTAATAGATATTTCTAATTCCTGTCAACATATTTTCAGTATTTATAACTATCATTTTTTACATCTATACGCAAATATTGTATATTACATATAAGGAAAAAAACTAATTATCTAGAATTAGAAAATATACAGAAAAAACTTCTTATCTAGAATTAGAAAGTACATACGTACTTGTTATTTTATTTTATTGGTTCCATTGAATAACCTTACGAAAATATTTTTAATGTTATATTTTTATTTTATATGGTTATAGCCACGTTTTTTCATTATGCCATTAACTTATCGTTTTAGTTCAAAATTAAAAAAATAAATATTTTTTATAATTTAAATTATAATTAGTTTTATAATTTAAATTATTTCTACTTTTGTATCTGGTTTAATCCAATAGTTTCTTTTTTATACATTATTTTTATTATATTTTCTCTATTCCAATTTTAAATATTTTCGTAAGAAGATGGCCTCATGACCTTCTAATTTTAAATTGTTATTTGAGTACAAGCACTGGGTTGTTTATCTACCTGTATTTATCCATGCCTCTATGTATGGTTCTATTGTAATGTTATAATACAGTTGTAAATTTCAATGAATAAATTAATTAAAAAAATATTTTTGTAACTTGAAATCCAGCCCTTTAGAATACCAACGATGAGGGTTGAAACGTGATTTTATATTAATTAAAAAAATTAATTTACCTCTTTAAATTTTCGGTTAATGTAAGTGGTTTAGAGTTGCCCAGGAGCAAATACTACCTCCTATACAGCCATAAATAGCCAACTCAGTTGATAAGGATACTTTTTACGCAGGCCGTTCGCTGACGCATGAATATATTATTTCCCTTCACACTTTTTTCCTCCTCCCCGAAGTAGCTGGGACAGGACAGCAGCAATTTATGTCCGGGGAGTGATGTAGTGGCTGAAATAAATTTATCCTCTCTCCAGAGGGGGAGGTGTTGGGGGTGGTTCATTAGCATGTCTCCGGGTGGCCTTTTTTACCTTCTCCAGTCCTCAGTTTGTTTTCGGTTATTTTGACCATAAGTCGTAAACAACACCCTTTTATGTCGCTATAAAATGTCGTCATTCCATGAAATCCACCCGTTATTATTTCTTTTTTAAGAGAGCTTTATTTATTTCTCAATGCGTACCTTTTACTAATTTGATCTGTGACAAGAGTGTGATGAAGTTTCCAAAACAGGTGGGTTTGTGTGGTTCAACAAAGAGGCTTGTGTGAAAGGGATTTGCCACTGCCTCAATCACTTGTTTTATTGTATTTCTTATCTATTTTTATTTCGTATACATGCAGAAATTAATTTTTATTTCATTATTTTACAGTTATTATTTATTTATATTTTAGTGGAAAATCCATTTGTAACCAATATCCAGCTGGTGCGTTTCTGGCTGATGCTTGGAACGTCCATGTCGTGCGATACTGAAAAGGATGAATGAAACTGCTTGCATGACAGATCATTTCCTGTTAACCTTGATTAATGCCAGAATTTAGTTTCCGTTAGAATAGACATGCCATCATTATGTGTTGAACCAGACGAACCTCTGATTGCCAATGTGTATTTGGATAGGAGATGTGGTGCTGATTGGACGTGAGGCCTTCGATCAGTTAAGTGAAGGACTTAAGGGTTATTTTTCAGGTCAACGAGTGGGGAATTGTCAGGATTTGTTTATCATCTCACAGTTGTTTATAAATATGTATTTAAGTATTTTAATTCTGACAGGATTTTTTAGAAATTGATTTATGGAAATTTAAAACTGTATCCTAATAATACAAAAAGTGAATATAAAGAATGATACTTAATGGCATGAATTAAACTCTTCGGAGGATTATCGAGAATTGAAGAGATGGGTTAGAAAGTAGTTGCTTTTAGTGGGAATAAAGTTTGTCATTAATGGATTGATATCGGATTCTGGCCAATTCAGTAACAAATCGGACATTGAGTTGGATTGTCAGGATTCGATGGCTTGGTGGAGCCCCAAAGCTGTACTCCGTGATTTCAAATAAGTCTTACAATAATATCTATTAGGTGTTAAAGTAGACTGAAACGGCGGGGAGTTTCTTGTCTTTTCAGTTTTCATTCTTGTTTTTAGGATGAGGAATCCAAGTTAATCGTTTGTCCAAATGTAGTCTTAATCGTAATCGTATTTGTTTTACAAGAGTCAGTGGGATTCGAATGATGATTTCACAAGTTATTAAAAACAGTATTACTACAACCCAATAAGGGTATTGGGTTCATTTCGTAGTAGAGATTATTCTGTTTCTTGAACCACGACTGTGTAGGGGGGTGATTTGTCCTGGATCACGCTTAACAGCCAGATTTTCCCCCTTATTTTGGGTACCCACTTTATAGAGGCTGGGTGAACCCCAGGAGCGTCCTAGATCCATCTCTGGCCGCTAACAGATTTAATACAAATTATCATTGAGAGGGATTTGAACCAAGGACATTCGGCACGGCAACTCGGCGCCCTACCACTAAGGCACTCCTCTCCTTCCCAAGTTATTTAGTAACTAATCAAATTTATTTTTACTTATTGACAACCATTTAAAAATCCATTGAATTAATTTAGAGAGAGGAAACGTTACCAAACACAGTCGGTTACTTCTGACAGGTAAAATAAATAGTAATGGTAAATTTTAACTTTTTTATTTAGGTATAATATCTTGTAATAAAAACGAATTATCATTAATATTATTAAAAAATAAAGAAGATGTGAAATATATTTTATTAATCAAATAGTATTTTTGTTTGTTATTAATTCTTTGTGGTAAGCAAACTAAATTGATCGTCTTATTATCAATAATATCATTAATAATGATAATAACTTAAACTCAAGTTATTAAGATTCCTTTACAAGCAAAACTTTTAAGAGTAGGCAGTTCCTTCTTTCCAGAGCAACACAGTTTAAAAGTACCATTCCTGGTTACGGAGAAAGTTTACGCTGAATTTCATTCTGGCGTGACTTATTGCAACGCGGCTAAGTTTACCTCAGCGATCTCCACACGAGCATCGAGGATTTATTACGGAAGGTCCTGAAGATAAGAAGTCGGCGGTGACGAGTTTATCTGGAGCGGAATGTCTCTGAGGGCATAAATATTTGGGGCCTGGATGTGATGCGGCCTAATAGCCGGGCGGCGGCCTTTGATCTACCGCTCAGATAATAATTATGAGTTATAATCCCTCCGCTCACACTTCTATTATAGTAGGCCTGAGTTAGTGAATAGTCTCCTCTCCTGACAGGTACCAAAACACCGCCTCGAGATAAGTCTCTCGCAAGATTACTTACTTATTCTCTTCGCTTATCCTGGGCGGAATAAGCAGGATTCAATTAGATGCGCTGCTTTACCCACGTTTTCCCCTTCCTTATACAAGATATAATTCCCTAACTAATTATGGAGATCAGTAAGTGGGTTTAGTTATTGTTATTAAATGTGCGAAAGGAAGTGTTGCTACAATTTATAGTTTATAATAAGGATGGAAGTTAATACTTCCTAGAATCTATCATGGCTTGTTCAATCAGACCATTTTGTGAAATAAGTCTAATCTTAAATACAAAAGACTAATAACTTTGGAAAATTCTATCGATAAACAAATTTTAAGTGTAGGTCGATGCTTCTTGCAAAGATTCTCTTGCTTGAACATTCTAAGGAACTTTGATATGGGAGTGAAATATAATTAATATGAGAACCTACTTCAAATTAAGAGTGTTAAAATGCTTGTAAAACTATACTAGAATTTACCAACATTTAATTCAACACCAATACCTTTTGAATTGTGGAAGGCACTGGGAGTTAATTTTGTGTTAATTAATATCAATGTCTATAGTTGGAATGTGTTCATAGATCACTAATACTTATTGCCCTTAATATATAATTAATTAGATTGTAATTATAACTATCCCATAAAAGAGAGGTATTTAAAAAAAATAGTTGTGTATGGAAACAAAACATTCAAACATAAACATTTGCAACAATGAAATTCTGAAAACCGTTAATGTAATTGAGGAAATTTTATTTTATTCTTCAACAAATTGTTGTAGAATTGATTGATTTGAAGTGATGCATTAATTGAAGAGTATAATAAATCTTTGTCTAGTGTTATATATGAGTTTTTATTTTTTTAAATGGTGTAAGCCTATTAGGATCTAAAAAAATTGTATATTCTTTTAAATGATTTTAATGATTATTATTTCACAATAAAATTTAAAAGGTTGATGATATTTCAAACGTCACTCTTTTTTCAATGCTAAATGATAAAAACATTTGCCCGTTTGCCCATATTTTTAAATTAATTCTAATGGATCATATCATGCCAGAATTTTCAAATTACTCAAGACTAATTATTTTAGTATAAATAAAATTATTTATTTTGGTTAAAATTAGCAAACCAAATGTTGTACTTTACTAAAAGCATATTTACCCTATAAATGTAATTGAATATAAAATAATTATTTTTAAATTTAGTAGAGAACGGATTTGTATCAATTTAAATAGAATGTTAAATCACTTGTAATTGTAAAATCTACAAGATAAATTTCCTATAAGGATTTTCATTTGGTTATCGGCCATTTTTTAAGCTATGGATTTATAGTTTATTTGGAATACAAAGTAGAAGAAAAAGGTCTTTTATATTTTTAAAATATTTTAATGATTATTATACATACCTAATTGCGTGGTTAAATTAATTACAATTTCTTGTTTGTAATTGTTTTACTAAAGAAATAAACTAAGATGAACTTGGAACCCGAGAGAACATTGCTTTAATTACTGTAGTCTGTTGAATGACTGACAACCTCCCTTCCCTCTCCACCTCCCAGCTCCGACCCGTGTCAATCTTAATTATTTCTGGGCAGCCAAACATAAAAAAAAAATCTCCATTCAAACTCTGGAAAAAAAAACCCTCAACAAACTTTTGTTCTGTCGACTGATATCCATGTAAAATTGTTTTAATATATACGTCCGTCACAGTCGTTTTTCTTCTGTTCCCTAACACAAATCTCTCTTCCTTTCACTTTTTGAAGTATGACTGAAATTTGTCAGTTTTGAAAACAACTTTTTGCAACCCCAATGTATTATTTACGATCGTTCTTTAAACCGCACCTTCTTTGCAGATTTATCTCCAGAAACAAAATAAAAAATTAAGGCATAAATCAGTATATTTAATACCATACGGTATTATCTTACCCTTTAACGACCTTTTGTACCGAATTATTGTGAATGAACCCATTTCCTTCCTCTTAAAAATATTATTAATCCATAAATCACATACCGGCCATGTATAGTAATTCAACAATACGTTTAGAAAACTTTCGGATCATATGAAATAAAAGTAGTCTTGTCAAACATATGGCAGGAATTATCTAACGACTGCAAACACGATTTTCGTAGTTTGTATTCAACTGAATTTTATTACATCCAAGATTACAATTAAAGAATAATTAGGTTTTATAAATTCAATGTTAATATAAATAATTATTTTAAATACCTTAGGTATTTTCAAAAATAACATAAATGTTATTATCTAAAAAATATATTTATTATATTACATTGCTTAACTTTAAATTGACCTAGTTCTAATTTAAAATTAAAAAAAAAAATTCGTTTATTAGAAGAAAAATTTCGTTATTGTAGTTGGGGTTTGGTAAGGAAAACTAAATCCAAGAATTGGTATCCCATACAATTCCTTAGCGGTTTGAAGCGAATTAATAAATAGAAAAATAAAATGAAAAATTGAAAATATAATAGATCGGCTGTATAACAAAAAATAAAGCTTTAAATAATTATACGATTGTATGATGATTATAAATTGTATCCCTAAAATTTATTTTCATATTTAAAACATTTTTTTTTGTTTTTTTTAGATTCCATCTAAAAATATGTAATTAGACAAAAATAAAAAAAACATGAGACCTTTTGTATTTATTACGAATCAAGAAGAACGAAGCTTTAGATGAAAATCTGTAGGGACTTATATACCTATGTTTATTTATTTTACGTTGTTTCGATTATATTTTTTCAATATTTATTTTTGTCGTATAATTTTCTATTATTAAATTCTGTATCCAAAAAACGACCTCACCTATTAAAAAATTAAGAATTAAAAATCTTCTAAATTCTCTTAAAAAATGACGATATTCTATTTTTAATATTATGTAATTAGTTAGTTATTCAAAAAAAGTATTTATTTTTTTTTATTAAAAGAAAGATTCCAATAAAGCACGATGAACGAGTCTATACGCATGTTGTATATTTTAGATGAGTCAGTTGTTGAGTGGATACTTTGTTGTTAAATATTGTATGTTTTATAAAATTGGAACATGCGTAAACATTTTTTATTGTCAATTATAAATGTAAATTATTTATTGCAAGAATAAATCTTGAAAAAGAGTATTTTTAGTTGTTGGTTTTTTTAATGTTGACTGGAACTACTAGACTGCGTGAAATAAATAAAGACATACAAATTTCTATTTATTTATTTTCCTAAAACATAGCTTTCATTATGTAGTGGTAATTTAAAAAAAATCCATATAATATTATTAACTGCATATGCATTTAAATTGTTCAGTTTTCCCCTGTAAACTTTCCTACAAAGTAGGGATAACCATGTGGCTAATGGATACCTAATTGTTAATTGCGTTAGATTCCAATATTCGATATGATAATGG
Source organism: Troilus luridus (assembly GCA_964056705.1). Classification (NCBI taxonomy): domain Eukaryota; kingdom Metazoa; phylum Arthropoda; class Insecta; order Hemiptera; family Pentatomidae; genus Troilus; species Troilus luridus. The sequence continues at coordinate 52,841,423 of OZ057412.1, read as the reverse complement.
TAATTCCTCCTCGGCTTGGTAATTAACAATAAAATATCTCCGCATGTCCATCAGCCTTCAGGAGAATAGTAATTTACCCACTAATTTACATCCCGTGTAGACGTAGCTTGTCGACAGGCGTCCAAAATCCTTTCAACTTTTATAATTGTGCAATTATCATTTAGCCTTTTATCGCGGCGATAATGGTATTCTTGTAATTAATTTAATTATTCTTCTAGCACAAAAATAAACTGGATATTTTCACATAATTATCCGTTTTACAATTGAAGGATGAGGAAACTATTATAATTTAATTGAAATGATGTTAGAAAAAATACGGAAAATATTCCAATATTACTCATAAATGTATACGAAGCTGATTGTAGAGATATACTAGTCTCTACTATATACTGCATATTGCATTGGTGAATCTTAATTTCATGATCTTAATATTTTAGAACGTTCGCTTGATTAGAAAAACAAAAACAAAAAAACACTACAACTCATACACAATCTTGGGTTAAGTTTGTGGTGAATACTGTTACTTGGAAAATGGCTGTGCAGGGAGCTGATTTATCCTATATCTCACTCAACCTCCAGGTTTTCCCCAATTAAGGGTACACACTTTATATAGGCTGGGTGAACCCCGGCAAGGTCTTCAGTTGATACAGGGTCCATCCCCGACTGTTAATCTGCCACTAACGGATTTGAACCCGGGCATGGCCCTCAGCTTCCTTCCACTGACACATATAAGTACTTAAATTCTATATAAGTATGTAGATTTGACAAAAAGGTATACATTTGAGATTTTTAATTTTGAAAATTGTTAGTTTTTTGATGAATTAAGAAAAAACATGAAACGATTTCTAATGCAGTAATATTGCGCTTGACAGCTTTAATTATAATATGATCATACTCCATGAATAGGGTACCCAAAATAAGGGGGGGGGGAATCTGGCGGTTGAGCGTGACCTAGGACATGCACCTCCTTGTTAGCTTACAGTACAGTACAGTCTCTACCATGTACTTGATTATACCTGGATAGGCATTATACTATAATTAAATAAATAAATACTACAGCGTCGAATATAGATAGCATCGTCCGCTTAGCCATAGCTACATAAACTGATGTTAAATGAAGAATATATGGTAGTTTTTTGTTTATGAGACATCTTTTAATTTCAAGAATATTGTGCTGTCCAGGTTTTTGTAGCACTGGGACGGTTTACAAGTTAGCGAATCCGGGCCATATAAACAGTTCGGAGAGCTATTAAGAGCAACTTAAAGAACCTAGCGACACACTGCCATAACTGTTGGCTATTCTTCCATCTGAATATAACCCAGCCGGCCGTTCTACTTAGGGGGTCTATATTTACCTGCCTAGTCGTTGGGTTTAGCTAATTGCCGAGAGGTAACTATCGATTACGACGCTCCCTTTTATCAGGACTAATGAAGTGACTCTGGAGCAGATGCCGAGGCCATCCATCAAGCACTCTATAATTGACACGAGGAAGAAGAAGAACACTTGTCCCCCGTCAGGCTCATTACCACATCCACTTGGGTGTCCCGCCTGATTTACCGTCGCTCCATCTTAGTCCGCTTACTCCTTCTGGTAGTCACACTCGGGATCTTGGCCGCCACCTTTTATTCCTCTTTAATTGGTCATTATCCTGGTGACGTATGGCTACTCCCTTTAACGTCGCTATTCTTGGAGTATCCTGCTCCTGTCATCTTCGCTCTTCTATCTGTCTTTACGGCTTATTTAGCCCGTCCCTTTTCATCGTTGCCGCTCTGTGAAGGAGCATCTTCAGTGTGAATAGTCGGTGATTTTTAGACATCTGTCATTGTGAGTGGTGAGCAATTACTTGTTTTCTTGTTTGTTTTTTAAAATTATCCATATTGTGCTAAGAGTAAGTCTATGTGGGTCTGAAAAAAATAAACGCATACACCACCGAAAAACGGAAATTATAATACCTGAGCCACAACCAGTGAATATCGTTTGCTGCAGGAAAAAATTGATAGTAGTATAGACAAGGAAAGGGGAGGCACTCCTGGCTGGATAATTTGGCACAATTGCCTAATTGTTTGGTAGTTTTGGCACTACTAAACAACTGTCCAATTGTTTAGTAGTACCGGCAGCAAAATCAATGATCATTATGTTGAAGGACAACGTCCGAAACGGATAAGGCACAGGAAGGAGAAGGAGAATACCAAAATTACTAATCCAATGATAGTTTAATCGATATAGAAAGAATTTCTCAATAAAGTAAAAATAGACCCCTTAATCGTAAAATATAAATACGATAGAAAAAATATTGAAGACTACATTTTTGTATCTAGTCATAATCCAAGGTTAACATCTCGGCTTCTTTAGGTCCTGTATCAAGTGCTCAAATCCATAATATTATACCATATCTCGTATCATCATTTCTATAATGTATAAGAGGCAAAAAAAAAAAAACATTAATCATTTTTTAGTTCAATTACAGGAGTTTGCATCAATAAATCAATACAATTTATTACGTAATAAGTAAATATTGCAAATAAAAAAATCATTGTAAGTACAAAAAATAAGCTACATTTGTATTACAGCATTTAATCTAGATTTTGTTTTCTGAAAAATTATAATGGATAAGTATTACTAAAAAAAAGTCCAATACAAAATCAAATACGAATGGAAATAACTAATACAAAAAAAAAAGATACAATTTGCCATAAAGGGTTCATTACATGATAGGGACGTAGTGTTCCCAAACCAACGGTTGTTCACATATGTCCAATGATATGTTTGTACTTTGAGGGTAACGGACACCATTGAATTTGTTCAGGAAAGCCAATTTTCTACAGCTTTTTATTTTTGATTAGCATTTTATTACAATTTACCTAATATACTAACTGTTTTGTGGATATGGTATCCTTTATCCCCAGTCACAGATACAATAATAATGGTAACCCATATATCGTCAACTAGATATGTACTTAATACTAAATGGCTATCGGTATTGACAGAGGACTGCCAACGTAGTGTTATTACAAATATAAATTTCGCTAAGATAGATTATTAACGCACTGCTAAGCTCCGACACAGGTATCGCCTAGGAGGGGAGGCCGCTTAGGGGATAATCCGGCCGCCATTAGGGATGAACGGCGGCTCCTGATTGGGCCGCTCCGACCCCTGACTTATTTACATAGTCTTCTCGATAGTCTCCCTTCGACATCGTTCTCCCCGCCAGTGGTTCTTGTTGCAACAAACACCTCTCTTTAATATTTAGCTTGTTGAGGAAGTGTGGTAAAATAAAAAACATTTGTCAAGTATTATGTAAATGTAGAGGATTAAAAAGAAAAAAATCTCTTAGACCGTTACTGTAGACGGACATATAAATATTTATTCAATGCTTATTTATTAAACTAATATTTTGTGGTTTAGGTTACATATAGCATTAAATATTAATTATTTATGCAAAAACAATAATAATAAAATGAATATAAAAAATAAATTGGGTGGAGTTTCGTTACATTTCCTTAGTTTGCACTCCTCTTTAACGTTAACATAATAAAGATTAAACCAATGTTTCGCAATGAAATAATACATCGAAATATTGAAATATTTTAATTCATTTTAAAAAGCTTTAATAATCTACTGATGCCTAATTTTCACTCATAGAAATGTAAATTTCATTTTTTTTTTTAAAGTATTTTTATTTTGAGGAGAAAAGATTTGTCCAGGTCGGTATTCGAACCCGGGTCACCAACGTCACTAGCGTGGTGCTCTAACCAACTGAGCTAATCTGGCTCGTTACACGGCCAGACAAATCCATTCTCTTCACCGATCCCATATCCCCGTATTCTCGAAATTTTGCGATGTATACAAGGGGAAGAATGTTCATTGAACATTACTTTAATTAGGATCATGTTGACTTACGTCATTATATTATTTATAATTTATTTTATTTTATTTTTGCATTAATTGTTATAGTTTTCAAATATTTTTATTTTGAAGAGATAAGATTTGCCCAGGCCGGGGTTCGAACCCGTCACTAGCGTGATGCTCTAACCACTTTTTTTTATTTTGCAGTAAAACCATATTATGCATAATAAACGATTTTTAGGTATTGTTTTTAAATTTAATGCTTTCATTAAATAATGATCTTCAGTTACTTAGTAAAAAATGTAACGATCCACGAATTGAAAATAGGAGGCAATGCAATGGTTCGATTATTTCTAAAGAAATTATATAAAAAATAAATTTTATACTTTTTAACGTCGAATGAAAATACGTTACAGTAACTTTTTAAAACATCATTTAAGGATTTTGAATTGCTGCCATAAATTTTAAATTTATTCATTTGGGTCAAACTAGTTGAAATATAGTTAATTTTTAGAAACATATATATGTATATATTTGTATGCATGCTTTAAATTTGTATACATCATGTTGTTATGAAATTAATGTTAAACTGGAAAAGAGACTTTGAAATCGAGAGTAGGAAAATCGAGTTTAATATAGTCAATAAATTTTCGAAATGTTAAACGTTTCTTATCTATTATTTGAGTCGTCACTTTCTATTTTTTTCTTTAAAAGCTTCGATTCACTTTAATATAAGTGTTTAGTTGCGAGCTGGATGAAAAACTATTCTCCTAGCGAACGATTACTTTAAGACGTATTACAAAGAAAAGGTTTCGAGGTATTTCATTGAAATACCTCTCATGCCATCATTTGGTGATGATGCTTCTGAAATCTGTCACAAGACTCATATTCCATGCGATGGTGACTGCCGAGGCTCTTCTATCTGTTTTGAATTTTATTGAGCCTTCACAGGTATTATTCATTTGAATAGAAAACCTGAATAGAGCCCAGGCCGAGGTGGAGAAAAAGCGTGGCAATTAAGCTGTCCCAACAAAATAATATACTGCCTAGGCTGTAACAGAGCCTCGGTCTACGAGGCATTAGGTGCCTTAGTTTGATACGCTCGTCCCATTGTTGCTGGTTATTGTTTCGGGTAAACATTGTGAGGTGAGTGTGTGTGGTACATTGTGTCGCTCTCGTGTCCCCAACCTTTTCTAATTTTCCGAGAACCGTGAAAGACCTACGGCTGTGTCTAACCATCTTCTTTTGTCTTCGCTTTCCTCTTTCTTGTTCGTTTTGTTTAGTTTACGACTTTTAAATGTCTTAAGCAGTGGTAATAAGGCACGAGGATGGAAAAAAAAGGGAAAAAAGACCGATCTCCGCTCTTCGTTCTGCAGAGGCTCAAACAACTGCCAAAGAAGGGATTATGTTTTAGTTCTTGCGATACGGTTTAGGTTCAGAAATCAAGAGTCAATCAATGGGGGCAGTTCAGACAGGTCACTTATACTAAGACTAGTTGTTCAGTTAAATATCTGTTAAATGGTTGATTTTCGCTTTATTCATATCAGGTTATCCCTAGAGTTGAATTATAATTATACTTTCTTTTCATCGCCTTTGAAGGTAATATACTTTGTTCCATCCGAGGGAGGCCTGCGTACTAACTCTAAAAACAAACGAAAAAAAGTGTCCACAGATGACATGAAGGAAATGTAGCCTTTTTAGAACTCACATGGGTTTATTTCTTCAAGCTCGGATCGTCCTTCATCCTTCTACTTCTTCCATATCGTTGGTTTCTGTATCTCCTTCTTATAAAAAAGGTCAAAGAAACCATATATATATATATAGAGAGAGAGAGAGGGAGAGAGAGAGAGACAGAGAGAGATAAAGTTGTATTCATTTTAATTATTCCAGGAAAAAAATAGTTGGCATTGCGTTTGTATACATTGTCTTCAACAACCTTTCTTCTTATTGCTATTCGTAAATATTACATTCTCATTGTTATTAATAAATATTACATTCGCACTACTATTGTTGAATATAAAATTCTTGTAGTAGTACTGGAGATGGTCTTTAAAATTGGCTTAACCCATTTAAGACGACGGGTTTTTTCGAAAACGGTCCTCAGGAGCGATTTTGTTTTTCTTTATATTGTTCATTTTGAATAAAAATAACATGTTTACTCTGGAAATCACCCAATTCGTTAGTGAATTCACATAAATAAGATCATTGCACACCGGGTGTGCAGCTCGCTCCTCGGAAAATTTTTATTGCGAGGAGCGGATTGAACACTGTGTGTGCAATGTAAGGTAAAATGAAGATACATTATTAAAAAATGTATACGCATTTTTTTTCAAAAAATAATTTTTGCTTTGAATAATACAGAATAGAATATAATACAAAGAAAATGTTTTAAAAGCAGTAAAAAGTTTAAAAAAAATAAAGTTTTTAGATTTGTTGGCACTCAGTAAAACCATGCCAAATTTTGTTTTCCTCTACTTAACAGATTTCATTAGTTCAATAAAAATCTTATTTCGACGACTAGTTTACTCAGAATAAGTGATGCATCTTACTGTTATTTGCACTCACGGTGTGCAATCGGTCTCGAATGGGTTAAACTATGGCTTACTTCAGAGGGAGCCAACGAAGTCATCTGGCGGGCCTCTTAAAAAGTTAATCACAACTCCGAATATATATAAAATTATATTATATCAATTTTTTGGATGGTAAAACTGAATAATAATGAGTTATTACTATTATTTACTATTATTCTTACATGCAATCGTTTATAATAATCATACTAAACGCATATTGAAATAATTTTATCTAGTAATTTAGTCAGTTAACCTTTGAATATATAGATAAAATAAAAATAAATTGGTTTAGCTTTAAACAAATTTGTTCATTATTTTAGGTATAAACAAATAAATATAATTTGTAAATGCCTGAAGAATCCCGCAGGTTGGGAAAATGTTCAAGATGGCGCCTCCCCTAGCTTACTTCATTATATTATAGAACACACTTAAACATCAATAGCTGATATAACTTTAATTTTTGGATTCTTACGATATTTTTTTTTATTGACAAAAGATATTGTTAATGCATCGAATGAAGGATTTAATCCAGTATACACAACCCCTCACGACACCCGAGAGTTCTAATCTATAGACCAATAGCAACCCAGCATACGAAATTGATTTATTTTTTAACTGAGATCAAGGAATTTTTCTATGGTATTATTTTTTTATTCAGTAACTGTTGAGAAGGCATTAGTTTTTTATTTTACACTTTAATCCCTCTAATGCTCCAATTTTAAAGGCATTAGGTTCTTCACATCTTTCCTCAGGTAGTATCATTCCTTTTTTTATTGCAGCATTTCCTAGTTACGTGTTACATTACATAAAAAACCAAAAAATCATTGTATCAGCTGGTGTCACCACTTAGGCACTATCAACAGCTAATTTTTTAAAAATTGCTTACAACGTACTGGACTATGATTGATCAATAGATATTTAACGTTCTTAGTAGCCTCGGGGGAAAAATTGGTAGCAATCTCTCCGGAAGATCTTCCATTACGTGGCGATAGTGATCTACAGGTCTTCATTTCGCGTGACGGTAGCGACTAGATCCTGACAGCTCTGTTCCCTGTTCGAGGGCTAGCTGAGTGTTGAATCATTTAGTCCCATTTCCCTTTCTTGTTCCTGTCATGTCCGCCCTTCCTATTGATATTTAGTGAAAAAAATCGATTATTGTGATAGTTTTAGTGAAAGGTCATAGCTTTGAACTACCACGCACCCCCGATATTAATTCCGGCTAGAGATCGATTATCGGAATATTGGTTTATTGAACTAAAACAAATGTGTGTTTCGAAACCTTTTTTCGGTCTACTATAGCGTATTATGAACATAATATATACAATAACATTACCTTACCTCTTTCCGAGGTATTTTTAAAGAAAAAGTATAAAGTGAAATACTTAAAATGAGTTACGGGTTGTAAGCATAACAACCTACTATGCCCAAGGCCACGGGTTCGCACCTTACAATTCCAACATTAGCAAGCAATACGCTATTTGAACAGAAACATAAAAAGAAGTACATACATTTATTTTTGAAACGTGGATATTTCAAAATATGTATATAAAGAAACAAAAAAATAAAAACAAATACTTTGCTTGGTTGAAAAAAATATATATAGCAGGTAAAACAAAAACAAATGGTACAATATAAAATGAAAAAAATATGCACCTAAATACTTCGAAAATTAAAATTTAAAAAAATAATAATTAGATTTAAATGCTTAAACATAAATATTTTTGGTGGATAAGCTAAACTTCTACGTAGTTTAGTACATAAAAGTATATTTAAAACATTTCCATGCTTGTTTTTATCTTGGTCAGTGTTTTAATTGCAAAATAATCATTATTTTCGGTTAAAAAAAGCATTTTTTCGGTACAGTAGATATATGTTCCTCAGATTAGGATAATAGAAAAAAATAATGAAAGAATGGAAATTTGAATTATATTTTATTATTATCGTGCAAGAGAAGTATAGTTTAAATTGAACTTTTCGAAATTAAAAATTAATTAATCGGTTATAAATCATATATACGTCGAAGTGCATGTATCTACATGAAAACCGTTAGTTCAATTTTTTCCCTCATTATTAAATAGTTGTATTAAATACGAGCATATAAATCAACTAGCAGTTATGAATTCAAAGTCTATTCTTTACAGTAACTGTACAACCTTGAAAAAAATTTTCAATCCTAAATAGTTCTGAATGGATTTCGAAACGTATGAACCCGTTTCTTTCTAAGCCTTATGGATATAAATAAAAAAAACACAGAACTATTTAAGATGAATAATGACGGGCTTAAACATGTATAAATACACGTTGAGTTCATTAATGCCCAGCCAGCCTGTTCCATTCCTCAGCGGGCGGCTTAGGAGAGAGAGGCAAAGTGTTTATTCAGCGCTCATCCGATTTAACGGATTCTGTCCGGAGCTGGGCTCCAACAAGGGCTAAGGGCCCGTGACGAATGGAGCTTGTCCGCGAAGGCTCAAGTCTCCGCGGGTCGTCATAATATTCTTCTCCGGTCTTTTAGGACCCTTATTCTAAGTTCTATAATTTTGGGAGGAATAGTGATGCGAAACTTTAATGGTATTGTAAGACATTTAAAAAATAAAAAGGGCGTAAAAAATCAGCTGGGTGCTATGAGAGGACTGGAATGTAATTTCAATTTTAGCTTCGAGATCTTCTTGACATATTAAATTCACACATCGTTTTTAAGTATTATTATTTATTAGTCCTCCCGTTGAGATAAAACGCCAATCGCTAAATCTTAAACTTAATTTAATGAATTCACAATTCAGAAAACCTCCAAATTATAAATAAAACAAATATTAAACACGTAAACTTATTTACTAAAACTATATGCATTACAAATTTACGGCATCGCTAAACAGACTAACAGAAAACTACAAATCTTTTTAATCTAAAATATTTAGACTATCACGAAAGTACCATGGTATGTCAATAAATTTTGTATATGGATTTAAAAATACCAACGATTGACGAAAACATACGAACATGCTACAAACGCTTTCAAGAAAAACTATACGGACATCCAAATCCATTAATAGAACAATTGACCAGTAATGCCTGAGGACACCGGGGGGATACTAAAAAGAATATGGATTATCATAGGGAATTAATTCAAGCCACGGGAGTATGCTCAATCTACACACATAACCGCTGGGTACTTCATGCATCCAATCAATGCTTAGTGTCAATTGTTTCTATATGTTGTGTGGATAGAAATATAAAGAGAAAAAAATATTATTAAAATAACTTGACAGTGGATATTAAATTGTATAATGCTTTCAGTTTGAAAATAATATCGATGTAATCAAGGAGATAGTTAATACGGATAATCATAGAAATCCTGCCAATCCTGCAACTAATGTAATAATGAAAAAAATACGATAGGAACAATTCTGCCAGGTTTCGAGATCGACGGAGGCAGATAAATTATTTATTATGATATCACCCGGTGGTCGTAACTACACAAGTGTTCAAGAATTCAATTCAAGATTCAGAAAGGTGAGTATCCGCAATTGAAGGAACAATCTCAGCGGTTGATCTGTCAAATCGACTTAGTCACTTAATGCACTACCGCATAGTAATGGTATATATCTCTTACTGGCCACAAGATCCATAACGGTTTTGAGTGGTAAAATGTAAAAAATAAAATACGGAGTTTGAATAGACTCTAGAGGAGTTAGTACAGTAGCCGAGCCGTTGGTATCCACATGGAGACGGGACTACCAGAAGAAGTCTGGAGAGCAGTAACTCATAGCGCTAACTATTGGGATTGGGGACACCCTGGGCCGCCATGCATTATTCAACAGGCCCAAGATAATTTACCGGATTATGTAAATCCTTGGTCTCATTGAGGGCCAGCTGGGACGATCCCGTAGAAAAAGATGAGGTGTCCCCGGACCACACAGGTATAATCTCCGCCGTGTGGCGAGCCAGTATTAAAACGTCACGGGCGGGGCAGAAACTAGGTGTTACTTTATGTGCTCGGTTCCGGACTTTGGGACAATTTATACCCACCTTCATCCTCCGGACAAATTAGCTCTTCTCCACTCCTCAGGAAACATAAATTCAGCATTAAACAGCCTCCTACCGGCTGCGTTCCCTCAGTCATTCCACAAAATACTTTTTCCATTGAGTGGACTGCCATCTAAACAAACCTGTACTACTACCATCCGTGAAGGGTCTGGGGTTGAGTACATGGTAGAGACTGTATGGTTTCTTGGACAACGGATGTGCAGGGAGGTGATTTGTACAAGATCACGCTCAAGAGCCCGATTTTCCCCTTTTATAGAGGCTGAGTGTGCCCTAAGAGGGTCCTAGATCACATAGAATCCATCTCCGACCGCTAACAGATTAAGTATAAGTCATGCCAGCAGCGGGGTTTGAACCTAGGACCTTTGGCATGGCGACTAAGGGCTCTGCCACTGAGCCACTCCGCTTCCCGGACTGCCATCTAGGATGGAATAATTAAGCGACTTAAAACATATATATATATATGAAGTAAAATAATTTCATAACAAATCCATTACTTGCATGTTAACAAGTTTCAAATGTAAACCTAAATTAAAATATTGGACATGCTTGATGACTTTAAAGCTGTTAGATGACTAAATAATAATTGTACTCCCAATTCGTCTTATCCAAAACCCTAATTATTCTGAGTATGTTTTATGTTTCGATTGAACACTATTGTTATTTTTTACAAATGATATGGAATCAATTTGCATAACACTAAAGGGAGTTCCTAGTATTAATTACTCTTTTATTTATTATTTATTTATAATCATTTTAAACATATAATTTGAAATCATAGTTAAACATAACATTTGAGATGATGCCGCTCAAAGAACAAATGGTAACTTATTATTATTTTAAGAGTGGAATGATATTTTTATCTTTAATTTTTGATACATTATCATACGATTCCTTTTTTATTCTTATTTAAACATACTATCCGGAACCAAAAATAGAACCGTAAAATCATAAAATAGAACACTCAGTTTGGTCACAAATATTACAATAGATTTTTAGGGATAATATCAACGCTGGATCGTAAATTATACATATGTTTTCTTAAAACTGAATTACCCATAGAAATGTAAGGTTTAATATACATATTTCTAAATGGTATTGAAATTATTTGCAGAAACTCTACCTTCGCTATCTTTTCCATCTTACATTAACACTAAAAATTCAGTACATTATTAACTCTTGTAGCATTTAAATTATATATATTTTTAATCATAACACGAAAGATTATATTTCTAGGTGCTTTATATAAAAAAGTTAAATGTAATTACTGTTTTCGTTAACCAATTTGTTTCAGACCTTATCTATTCTTAAACTTACTTTTCGCGTGCCTTTTTCATTGATTACAGCCAGTTTTAATATTTTAGTAATAACTAAAAAAAATAATTAATTTACAATTTAATAAATCAATTTACATGTCATTATTTTATAGAAGCTTTAGGTTTATATAACATTATATCAATATTGTTATTATTCGACCTTTTTTGGATTTACTGAAACAGTAAATGATGGCTATCTAGATCTGTTGATTATTGGCGTACTGTTGCTCTCTATCACCATATTCACTAATTATCTATATGTTATATTATATGATGAGCTATGTTTAAAGGGACAATTCCACAGGTGTCCCGGTCCTTTGAGCTGGGTCCTAAGTTGTGGACCGCGTGCTACAGAAACTTGACACTTCTTTCCCTCATAAGCTGAGCCGCCCGGTGACAAATCAACTCTTTATCTAAGATCTCGTATCTTCTCTTTCATACTTTAAGCCACTTTTATTTTCATAGCTGAGCCCTTTGTCAGTTTTTATTAACTCAAGGAAAGATGTTGATGTGAAATTTTAATGATTCGAACCGCCATATAAGGGGATTATTAAACTGTCAGGATGGGTGAATGGTTCGGCATGGTGAAAGAAAGAAACACATATTAGGTGGGAATGCTTGTCCAAGTGAATATACTTGGTGAATATACTTGTCCAGAAAAATTTAGCACGAAAAAATCAACATACAATATGTGGAGGACCAAAGAAATAATTTTAGAAGAAACAAATCCAAGACTTCAGTTTCAATGATTATTTTATGAAATCAGTAACGACGATAAATACAAAACATTAAAATATATAATATTTATATGACAATATAAGAATAACAGTTATGATGAGTAAACACAGGACAGGTTCACCTGTAGGGACAAACTGACCAGTAGGATTGGGATAGGACTCACTGATATTAACGATGACTTTTAGCTTCTGGTAATTCTAGGTTAGGTGTGTAAGGTTAAGCACCAGGAATCGTTTGATTCCCGTCAACGCGACTGGAAAAAAATTATACTGTTTGGAAATTTTACATTATCGAATTTACAACAAAAATCTCCCTTGTCAGGAACTTGTTTTCTCAATTAAGTTTTAATTTATATTAACGTACATTTTATAATAATTACTTTTTTATTTGATATATATTTAAAAAATTAAAAGGACTCTACTGACAATTTTTAAATTCGTTTTTACCGTTTGTTCTTGACATTTTTCATATGTGTTTGATATTTTTTTCAAAATATGAAAAAAACATATTATGTCTATGATTTACTGAATGCATGGAACTGATATTTTACCAAAAACGATTTAAAAGCTTCCTAGACAGATAATTTCTGAAATATGGCACCGATGTTTTTTTAAATAATTTTTAATTTTTTAAAGATAAAATGAGCTGTTCGTAAAAGAAAATTATGATCGATTACCTCAGATCTTTCGTGAATTATAATAGGAAGATTTATATTTGTATATATTGTACTCATTCATTGATTCATTAGTCACTTTTTTTATTCAATATTAATATTTTAATAGTTATTTAATTGATTTTGAGGCAGGTAATGGTGACCAGTGAGCTTGATCATCGTAGAAGGAGGTGTTTCCTTTAATTTCAAAGCTCGTTAGTGAGAAGGGAATCATCTTTTCGTTGTTAGTTTAAGTGGCGCTAATAGCCCACTACAAAATAACCTCACCATTTACATACAAATTAGTTCCCTATCTAATTGTAATTGCGCGAAATAATCGTGTGATGGATTTGTTAACAACCTACAAACTAGAGCTAACCGATTTTCCTCTCATGCACAGGTTCAAAACTTTTATAGCTAACATAAAAGGGCTCTTTTACAATTAATTTATAGTGCAAATTAATAATTTTTATGCTATTTATTTTATTATTGTAGGTGTTTTTTTAAAGGAGAATTATACGAGTTTTATCTCTCATTGCATCCAGTTATCATAGGAAATATGTTCAAGGGGTTAAAAATCCTTGGGTATTTTGAAGGTATGCCGTCCTTCGGAAAGGTCGTAAAATGGGCGCCTTTACCATATCGGGTACTAGTTAAATATATCCATCCTGATTGTACCTACATAATCAAAATTTAGGACTCCCATTGTCGCATCCTCCTATCGTCCAAAACTGCCAATTAATGAATAAAGAATATTTATGTATAGTGTGTTGAATTAGCCAGGGATAACACAAAATAACAGTCAATGATAACTGATGATAACTGTGCAGTCAATGATAACACAAAATAACCATAACTTATTTGAATGTGCCAAAGATTTGGCCTTAGATGTAGGCCATCTTCAGGGCAAGTAGGGGATGACGGGTCCGAGGTGACGCGTCCAACTGTCAACTGTAAACTGATATATATATGTATATATATGCGTTCGAAAGAATAATATAACAGAACGAATAAAAGGTACGAGAGTATTATTTTTGTAAATATTAAACTGGTGTGTTCCAAATACTGTAGATTGCTTTTGAAACATCATTTAACTCAATAAAATGCTTTAAATGACTCTTAACACGATTAGACTTTGACACGCACAAGTGTTAGCGTAGGTATCGATAACTATTTATTAAAAAAAATGGTTTCATCTTTATAATGAATAATAATTTCTGCTGATAGCTATTATTATACTGTTTGAAGATAGTTATATTTAAGTTTACTGTTGAAAATAGGATAACTATCGTGAATTTTTTTCCCAAACATATTATGTATACATCTTTTAAAATGTTGATTAATTATTTAATTTTAACGATAGAGCTGATGACTAATCTCTTCTATTGCATTTTAAGTAAATTTATGGCTGATTTTTAAAAAATGATATATTTACTCGAGAGGCATTTTCATCCGTGGTTCATCAAATTACAGCTGCACCTGACAATTGAACAGCTGATTGCCTGGGCGTGAAGGGCTTTGAACTTAGCCTTCCTCCAAGTGCATCTTTATATTTCTCATTTTTATTACACCTAGATGTGGGATAAGCCGTAATTAATCTATTCAGCTGTTAGTGGTGCAATAAAACAGCTGAACCGAGCAATGATAAAAATTAACAACTCACTATCTGTTAACGACTCACAGGGCTGAGGGGGTCAACGGTTTAGGCATTTGAATATTGTGTAAACACATTAAAATGTATTATTATAACTATAAAATTATAAGTAAGTCAGTGGAAATAAATTTTCGGTGCGTAAAATGATGGTATCGATGTACAATATGCTGATTATTTAGAGTGGCAAGTCCTTTAGCCTCCATTAAAGATTAAAGTACATATTTTGAGAGTAAATAAACTTGTAGCTCTTTTATTGAAACAAAATTTAGTTATATGAAAGTAGTCTATGAAAAAACAATATAATTTTACTTAATTAATTATAGTTATGGTCTTACCCTACTAAACCTTATTCGGCAAGTTCACATAATTTAACAAACTGTTTGTTTTATTTAAAAAAAATATTATAATAATAATGATCAAAAGTATTACTTATGTACTCATACAAACCTGTTTTATACATTTGAACATAAATAAATAATTAAAATATTTAATTATAGATTATAAATAATCTATCTATATTAGATGCTGAGCAAATCTTTTTATTATAGATTAATTTATAGCAATTCAAGAGCCTAAACAAAAAAAAAACACAGCAAAGAAATAATAATTAAATTTTGTCAAAGTCTTAAATAACGTCTAGATCTGGTTAAAATAGTATTTTTTTTCCCTTAACCCCTTGGCTTTTATTAATTTTTGACTATAACATATTAATATAATACATGGCATCTCTTTTACCGCACCAGGTACATTAATGTAATGGGCAATGGGTCACCTGTGGTGTAGTCACACAGGAACAACCTTCAATGAAATAGTAAAGAGTTTTTAAGAAACTTATAACAGTTACTAAACAATTTATAGAGAGGGAAAGCACATTAAAAAATTAGCTCTATAATTACAGAAACAAAGTTAAATAAAAATTCTACATATTCATTATTAAAAAATCCTTAATTTCTCTAAAAAATAAATAAAAACATATTTTAAACAACTCGATCACATTATAGCTTCTGGTTTAGTAGCTAACATTTTTAAAGTATTTATTTTTATTCATTTTCCTATTCAGTTTGGTCACTCATTCATAGACATTTCGTTCTCTCCTCTCCTGTTGGACCAAATCATCCTGTTACAAGACAGTTCTGTTTGGCCATATTTTGAGGAAAATGTCTCATAAATATTTTTTTTTACTTTACCAAAATATTTTCCATTTCCTCCCATTGCAAATCACCATATAAAATTAACAACTCATAGAGATGAAAAATATTAGGCAGCTGTGACTGTCACTATGGACTTGAACAAGATTCTAAATCCACCAAACCTGCCGCCATAAATATGCTCTCTTAGATATAACATTAAAATAATGGCATGATATAATGCCCTCGGGGATGTGCAGGTTCAGTTTGAAAAATGGTTACAGTGGGGTTTTAAATAATGTGGTACCAAAGTGCAATAGGTGCTAGCAAATCATAACTGTGACAATCGGTCCCTTATGCACTTTATGTGACTGTACATAAAAAACTCAGTTTTCAGCGGATGTCAGAACTTTACGTGCCAATTGGCAACTCACCCGTCCTTTAATTTATACGCTTATTAGTATTCGGGTCCTGCCAAAAACATCGGTTTATTTTTCAAGAGGCTTTATAATAAGATCTACCAGTCTTATGAATTTCGGTTGAAAAATACGATATTTTGTGGAATGTAATCATGAAATCCTGAAATTTATTTAGCCAACAAGGTTTTTGGGGAGTTATCTATGAAAGTTACATGTTGAGTCTGAGGGATTACCCTTTCGTCCCTGACATTTTAAGCTTATCGGGTGTCAGTTTTCAGGATCGATAGGTATTATATAAATATTAGTCTACACTACAATACCACGTCTAATTGCATTGTTGTATAGAATGGATACATATTTATAAAATATCAGATATAATAAAAAAAAATTAAAAGAGTTTGTTAAAATAAAAAAGGGAAGATATCTAAATAATGCATGTTTAAGAACCTTTCTTTTTAAATAGTTTTTAAATAATTATAAAGTATGAATTTATTGTAAATATAACTAAATTAAGATACGTAAAGAATTATAAAAGTGGGCTATTACATATTTACGTATATGATTATTATCTATTTTTTAATTTTATTCCCCTTTTTAAATTCCTATTTGTCTTTATAATATAGAAGATAAGACAGTAACCAAACAACTAGATAACATTTAAATACAAGATACATCAGTGAATAAGTAAATCGATAAATAAAAAAAATGAAAACCAATCTATTGAATGGTACAAAAGTTCGTTTTAATTTAAATTTACTTAATCTATTCACTAACAGTGTTAGCAAATAATTTATCTCAGGAATGATAATCTTCTGTTTTTACATTCTTTATAGAACTAAAAGCTTCTTTGGGAGGTGTGAGTCTGGTTTATTAACAATTTAAGATATTAATATTTAAGATAGCATTTTTTACATAAATTAAAAAAATAATAATAATTTGCCTATTATGATAATTTACTACAAGTTCTTTAGCCAGCGATCTTCTACTTTTTGAACTATCTCATCTCAGAACTGTTTATTCATAAATGCTGATGGTAGTAAATGGTGTTAATGTCAGAAATAGAAAACGAATGTTTAATAATAGTGAAGACAACTAAATCAATTCAAATTTAGTTTTTAGAAGAACTGATAAATTAACCAGGATTATGAAAAATTAGGTTCTAATTAATTACAACCAACAATTAATAAAATGTCGGATGAGAAAAAAAGCATAAATTAGATCGGTTTTATTAAATGTCGCAGTGTAGCTTAAAGTATTCCGATCCATTATTAATGGTAGCAACAAAGGCACCGGGGGTAGGGGGGGGGGGGGGAGCAAAGTGGGACCCCTGTGCTGAACGGAAAGATTTAGAGGGAAGAATTTCAAGCGAACTTTTATTTTTACCCAAAATTTTATTAAATATTCAATACTTAAATGTTATTTAGTTCGAAATATATTATTTAAATTCATTAATTAAAAATGTTGATTTTTATTGTGGGGGAAGGCATGTTTGGGGTGACAATAATAATTTGAGCTTTGGCTTCAGGATCTTCCAGTGCCACTAGAAATTTTTCTCTGTTATTTTAGCCATGCCAATCCCTACCTCTCTAGGGAATTATAAACGTGATACAGAAACAGAATATATTTTTCTCAGAGCCAACGTATATAATTATTACTATTAGTTTAATAGAAAATCAACCATAAAAAGCCCTTCATTCTAACCTGCGTAGTGAACTTTTGAAAGCATTCTAAAGCCCAACGAAGTGACCAAAGACAGAGATAGCGACAGATGCTAGATTGCGGAGAAAAGGGGCTGGAAAGTGAGAGAAGTAAATAAGGACAAGAGAGTACAAGATGGAGACAGATGCCCCCCTCCAGCCAGCGTCGGCCATTTTGCCTCAGTAGGGAAGGTGGGAGCTGTTGACACTCCCCTCCCCTCCCCACCCCACCACTTCTCTATCTCCCTTCAGAGTTATCCCTCTATTTGTTGAAGGGCATATATATATATATATATATATATATATATATATATATATATATATATATATATATATATATATATATATATATATATATATATATATATATATATATATGCACATATTAATATTCTCGAAAATAAAGTAATAGTAAGTTTTGGTATGAAAAAAAGAGTATAACTACGAGAAATGTGTGTATTTCTGTAATAATTTCATCAAGAGAAGAAGAAGATCCTTACAATCCAAAATCCTTCGTAAAATCCTCAATGCTCCTTACTTTGTTAAGTAATCCAGTATGACTTTAATGTCCCGTTTGTTGCTTATTTAGCCCGAATCTGATATCAATCTTTTCATGACAAACTTCATTTCCACTCAAACCCACTAGTTTCAAACCTCCCAACCTCTTCATTTACTGGTAATCCTCTAAGGCGTCTGAAAAGAAGATGGCCTCGTGACCTTCTAAGTTGAACTTTTTATTAGAATACTACCACTGGGTAGTTTCTCTACTTGCTTTTGTCTCTGGACATGATTTATCTTTCCATTTATTTATTTATTATTTATCTTATTTACTTGATGTATTCTGTATATAGTTGTAAATTTCAATAAATACATTTTAAAAAAAAACTTCTAAAAAAAAAGTACTTCGAAAAATTAGTTGAAGTTGCGGTATTTTACGAGTCTGCTGAAAAACAATTATTGGTGGGAGTAATTTTTAAAAACTAAGTATAATAGTAAATCAATTGAAATACGGGAATATTAATATTTAAATCATTATTGGGATATAATTAAATATGTTTTTAGTTATTAAAGCAATAGCATCACATTGTAATATATCAATTTATTTGTTTCTTACAAAAGTAATTTCAAGTTTTGTAAAATTAAAACGATGGTTTTATTTGATATATAGTAATCTACAGTGTTTTTGTAGATTATTGTAATAATGGCTTATACCTAGCCTTTGTAATCAATAGAACATATAAAACCCTATGTAATTACAATATTACAATTATCAATATTGGCTGTTATATTTACACAACTATATATAAGTATAGATTAACGTGTATTATTATTTAATAAAAATTAGGATAAATTAATTAACCAAAAAATGAATACATCGCAACGATTGCTTCATTAGTATATCAGCATGTCTGAAAATTAAATAATTTTATTTGTTAAGTAAAATACCAGGATGAAGTGAATTTTCGAGTTCATATTAATTAAAAATTAAATAATTATATTCTTGGAGTAAAATATCACGCATTAAATCTTTCTTCATCTCCCCCAATTATTTTTGGTTACTTGAGTACTACTTCAGTAACCAAAAATACTTGGATGGAGATGAAGAAAGATTTAATGCGTGATATTTTACTCCACGAAGATAATTGTTTAATTTGTAATTAATATGAACTCGAAAATTCACTTCATCGAAATTTAGTATTAAAAAAAAGAATCAATATGAGCGTGTATAAAATATTTTATTTTATTTTTTTTTATCTGTATATATTCAATGATTTCTTATCAACAAATTCTACTGACATCCCCATTTTAGTTCCATTACATTGAAGTCAAAACCGGATTTCCCGTTAAGGAGTATGCAAGCCTTCTAGTAAGAAAATAGTCCTTCGGTCGGCAGCCAGCAAACGGTTTCGAAAATAAACTAATAAAAAGAATGGACTTAAATGGAAGCTAGCCGGCGATGGGTTTCCTTAACAGGATATGATAAAACGGAGCGAGAGGCAGTTCGTGGTAGGGTGGAGGCAAGAGAAGGCAAGGAGGGAGGTTGAATTATTGCCTGCGTGAGTTGCAACACAACTCGGGCTAAAATGTACACGTCATCGGCTTACAGCTCTCGTCTTCACACGCTTTTAAATCAAATGCATCTCGTAATTTATTAAATCGTCTTTGTCTTAATTATATATACATATTCATATATAATATTATATATATATATATATATATATTTTTTTTTTTTTTTGGGCAACCTGTGGTCTAGTGGTTAGCACAACAACTTACTAAGCCCAATATCGCGGGTTCGTAGCCCGGCATGTGGCTCTAGGATTATTTAAAGGGAGTAAAAAAATGCATGGTTATGCCATCGTTCGGAAAGGACGTTAAACCGAGCCTGTACGGTGTCAGGTGCTCGTTAAAAATCCTTATCCTAATTAAACCTGGGTAAACGAAATTTAAGCTTCATATTAAAGCATCCTGCGATTAGCCATAGCAGCTTAAAGGGACGTTAAATAAACAAAAAATATTTATGGTTGATACATAGCGAATGCATTTATTCATAATCAGCTAATTAATTGTGATTAAAATAATATTAAAAACCTGTACCAATACGACCCTTGAAGGGTTAGGAACAAACGTGGCAGAGGCTGGATGAACACCAGGAGGCTTTCCCGGCTGTTAACTGATTAACAATTATCTGCCACAACCAGATTTGAACCCGGGACATTCGGCACGGCAACAATGCTCAACACAGAGCCACCCTAGTTAATTAGGATAATATTGTCCTAATGTAACAGAAAAAAAAAGTTAAACCAAACATTTTTATATATTAAAGGTTAGATTTTTATATATTAAAGGTTTGAAATATAATAAAAACACGTTACAGACTGATTTAATTGTCTAAATTTAACAAGACCGTCCATTCAGTTTTTTAATTAGTCGTTATCCACAAGCATTTTGTGTTAAGTTTAAGTATCAAGCTAATTTAGATCAATAATACTTACAATTATATCATAATCATGATAGTTATACAAATCATTATTACCAGCTGCTACAATAGATAGTAATCAGTTACAATATGCACTTTCACAAGGAAAATGCAACGTATTTCTTCTTAATTAACTAAAGGAGTGTGTGAAAATGAAGAACAAAGTTCTTCAAGGAATGTATAAGCAATATTAATGTTTTGATATCCGTAATTTCAAGAATTAAATTGATATTTAATCTTTGAATAATCTGTTACATTTACTTAAAACAGGGGTTAAATCTATCTGTATCTGGAATAAATGTGTACTCATTCGTGAACTATTCGTTTGTCTCACAATGCACTTTACAATTTACATTTAACATTAGTTTATTCTAGTTTCAAACCTAGCTTCCTCTTCGATTCCCGATAATCCCCCGAGGCGTCTGAAAAGAAGATGGCCACGTGACCTTCTTAGTTGAACTAGTGATTTGAGTACTACCAGTGGGTAGTTTCTCAACTTGCCATTACTCATGTCATTTTGTATCACATAGCCTATTTACTGGATGTATTTTTTTTATTATACAGTTGTAAATATCAATAAATAAATTTAAAAAAAACAAAAAAAACATTAGTTTATAATACTCAACCGCTATTTCTCTGTTTAAACGCTACAGGCTATTTCTCTGTTATTTCCAATATCTCTGTTTTTCCCAGAAGGGTTTGCATTTACCCCACTTAATTTCTAGATAAGGGTTTCGTAGATTAAAGAAAAATATAACAATGAAGGATGGAAATAGTTGGGGGGTGCAGGCAAAATAAAAACACTAAATAAGTGAGGACTTATTTATTGATTGTGCCGACGTTTCGTCCTACTTTGTAGGTCATCTTCAGGGCAAATAGAATGAGGTGCGGCTAGGTGAACCGTGTAACTTTCCTCTCTAACAGGAAATAATCTAATAATGTTAATAAGTTATTAGTGTTTATTATAAATTAATACTTGGCTAATAACCACGATTAATTCATTACAAGATTTCTCGGCAGTGGTCGATTTTATGACCCGACTCAAAACCCAGAGGCCGCGTACATACCTATGTATTTAGCCTTGCTCGTGACAACAGCTATTTACCTGCTGGGGGGGGGGAGGAGTATTCAGACCCCTCGTTTGAAATATCGACTTCCGTGTTGTCGGGGCCGAACCGGAAATGGCCTCACAGCGGGAGCTATAACGTGTAAGAGTCACCGGCTTCCGTCCCCATTGGATCTATAATTTGAATAGCGCTGATGGTATTAGTACTCTCCCACTCAGCTCAGTAACGGTATTCAACTTGTTTTATTCTTGAAATAAATACAAATACCATCTTTCACATTCAGCCTCAAATAATCATCTGTAACTGCATGGAGAAATCGCCTTACATAAATCGCTATTGGATAACATGTGAAAAACACCCAATTTTTGCTTGGAATGGAAAAATGGAAAAATATCAATAATTCGGGAATGTGCTATTATTCAAGATCTTGATTACGTGAGCCTGACAAGTGAAAATCAAGAGTTCATTAATTAGAAAGAAAAGTTGCAAGCTACTGACCCCTTTGAACACGTGCTTGTCAACCTTATCCGATTTAAATTACTTGCAGCGTGTAATTTTTATCTCCTTCTATATCGAAACATATATTGTAGATTAGGGCTAACTTAGTGAAACCATGCAATTTCTGTCGTTTTCAATAACCATTATCTATTCTTTCAATTTAGTATTATTTAGCCATTTTTCCTTTCCAGTCTTTAGACACAATGGCAACAATGACTAAAAAATAACTGGTAAAGTAAATAGTAAGAATTCGTGCAAAAAATTTGCTGTTATCGAGGATGAAATTAAATCAGAGACAAGTCCTTCAGCTATAAGATAAGATAATAAAAATTGATTCAAATAATGATAAGAGATAAATAATGAAAGTGAATTATAAATGACCTCATGATGACAGTTAAAATAATGTATCTAAAGAAACAGTACATGGTTAAATTACAGAAAATGGACGTACTAAATTATGAGTATACAATAATATGGTATTATTTAATCATTTATTTTTTCCCGGTATTAATTCATAATTTTATAGTATTGTGTTGGCATATCCAATGTTTTTAATCTCACTACTTTCACTCATTTTTTTTCAATATACTATTTTCACATTTATCACATCATTGTTTACACTCATATCACTTGTGTATCTTCATATTATTGCATTGCTTATAACTCATACTGTTTTTTTATTTTTTTATCTCTTAAAAAATATATTAACTATGTTTCGATTTCTGTTGTGATCAATTGGATATTTTGAAATCTCAAAGCAGGATAAATCTTATACAAGGGTAAATTACTGAAACAGTTAAATTTGTATGGGTAGCAGATAATACTAATTTAGTTACCAACTACGTGTATAAGATAATTTGCCATAAATGGTTGCATTAGACTTTATTGTTTAATGGACGAAATCTATTTTTTTCACCATTGAATGTATTTTTTAAATCTTGAAATTAATATTTCATTATGTGCAGGCATGGTAAAACATAAAAAAAAAATAGTGCTTACAAATGGGTATACCGAAATATTTAAGGGTTTGCATTTAAATCAATTTAAAAACTTGGACAAACGTTAGGTTTTTACCACTTAAAACTGAGAAAAGAATGTTTAAAAAATAATTTACTATGAAATAAACGGAGCGGAGTGGGTCAGTGGTAGAGCGCTGAGTTGCCATTCCTAAGGTCCTAGCTTCTGATTCCGCTAGCTTGCAGATTTTTATTTGATCTGTTAGCCCCCTGAGATATATCCTATGGAATCTAGGATCCTCCAGGGGTTCACCCAGCCTCTACAAAGTGAGGAAATCTGGCGGTTGAGAGTGATCTTGGACAAATCACCTCCCTGCACAACCGTTGTCCAAGAAACAGTACAGTCTCTACCATGTATTCAACCCCAGACCCTCATGGGTTTTAATGTTTTATTTTAATATTATTCATAAGAATAAATGATTTTCTTCAGATAGAAAGGGACTAATACCACTTCCAAAAATACCAGCTCATTTCATCAAAGCATATTTAGAAGCGGAGTATGCTTCATGAATAATCCATATTGTACTCGAAGATCAGCGTAAACGAGTTTCTTATCGTTCCTTCAGTGATTTTCCGTCATATTGTTCCGGATAAACCACATTAATGCTCTCCTGGAGAAATGAAGGCGGGTGAATAATTTGTCTCCTTCTTGTGTTCAACGTCTTCCTGTGCTTCTACGGATAACGAGCCTCGTATCCTTAAATTCTTTACTCTTTTCAGACCAAACTTTCGGAGTAGAAAAGGAGTTGGTAGTCCTGCTGTGAGGGACGTAGTGCTGAAAGTAATGATTAATTAGGCGGTCAGTTGAGACCTGCTAACTCCCAGGTGTCGAGAAAAAAGTCGTGAAGAAACGTTGCTGTGTGTGGCCTGGCAATATTTCAAATCCATGGGTGGCCGCCCTCCTGTCACACAATTAGTAGGCCAGCATGCTCCCGCCAAACTTTCGGCTGGTGGGACAATTTTTCAAAACTTCTGGCTCAGGATCGTTGTGCTGCCAACAAAATCTCCTTTTGGAAGATTTAACTTCATATTTAAATACTTATAATTTGGAGTTTCAACATTGCTTAATTATTAATTTAAATGTAAAAAAATCCTATAAATATGGATTTAAATATATAATAAATCATTCAATAATAATTGAATTAATCTACCTTATAATATTCTTTTTTTAATATGGTTTTCTATTATTCTTTTTTTATGTTTTTAATTTGTATCGTATCGTTTATAAACTTTTTTTTTTCTCTTTAGCCCCTTGGGTTTGGATTCTAATATTCAAGCCAATTTTAATTTTTTTTAAAATCATCATAGATCTGTTTTATTCTTCAGCAAATGTCTTCATATTTTAGCTTTTTAATTGTTATTTATTTATATTGTGTATATTCATAGTTGGCTAGTAAGAATTAGTATTTCAGATGAACTGGTCTAGAGGAAACCTTGAATAATTAAATAAATAATTTTTTCTTCTAACTTTCTACATTTTATATCAACAAATTCTTTCTACAACTATTTCAACACCGTGAAGAGTTTATTTTAGATCTAACTATACATTAATTAATATATTTCAAAGGTTAAACTGCATATTTTCAGTGTTTCCTGGAATAGGAAAAACAGTACAAAAAATTAATTTATTCTTTACATTATTTCATTAAACCATTTGTGAAAAATTGTTCCACTATTAACTTTTTTATAACGTAATTCAAATTAATAATATTCGATTTCTCTTTAAATTTGAACTTATATTTTTTAAAATTGTATTTCTTTATTGATCCCATGAATAATAAAATAATTTGAAATAGCTCCTTCTGGAAGGACTCCTCCTGGACAATGATATTCTGTGAAGTGACAAAATTAATTTTGTTTCCTCTTTTATTTGCATTTTCCATCACTTTACAAACTAAGTTTTATAACTATGCACACACACACACATATATATATATATTTAAAAAAAATAATAAAAATGACAAATACTTCTAATGATAAATGATTGAATATAAATAATATATTTTCAAATAATATTTTAATACTCATTATCTCACAACAGTAACTCATTTTATTAAAACAAAATAACCCACAAGAAGAGGAAATGTTTGACCACCTAAAAATATACTTTTTATCTAAATTAAGCGTTAATCGAATTTTAATTAATCATATTAGTACTCGTTGCTTTTATTTAATCATTTAGCGGCCAGAGAGAGATCCTATGGGATCTAAGACTCTTCTGGTACTCACCCAGCCTGTATAAAGTAGGGGGGGATCTGGTGGTTGAGCGTGATCTAGGACAAATCACCTCCCTGCACAATCGTTGTTCATGAAATAAATATTCCGGTCCCTACCATATATATATATATATATATATATATATACATTTTTTTTTTTACTTTATTTTTGAAACTTAAGCGGGTAGATTATCAATTATCAAATGGGCCACTCATTGATCCCCGCGTCAAAGGTTTCCCATCAATTAACTTATATTTGCAAAAATCATGTGTAGCATACTTATTATTTTTGAATTTTCAACACTTAAGCATTGAAATATCTGTTTGACATAAAAATTCTGCCGCAGTGCAATTTGTATTCAATGCTCGCCATGTTGCCATCATCTCTCGGTCCCTCTTAGGCTAATTAAAGGATCACTTCGGAACGAATCAAATATGAATATTTAAAGAATGACGGAGATGAGTTAGGGAATTATTTAAGTGAAAAGAGACAGACGCAGGGGTGTAAATGTGTTAGGTCAGATAGCGGCTGGTAATTCGGCAATTAAGGTAATGCCTCGGGGATAGATCACGCACACAAGGAGCGCCTCCCTACATATTCATAAGGCAGCCTAGTCCACGTCTTCATTTCGCCTCTGCCTTCGCGTCTATCTATCCGAGTATGGGTACGCTTTATTCTCAATAAACAGGACGCATTATGACGAATTTATTCAATGATATATTATATTTTTTAAATGTACACAGTATATTCAGTGCGTCCCTTAAGCCACGTGAAATACTTAAAGAGGTCTTGTAAGGTACAGAAAGCTACAACAAAGCTTATTATATTTAATTCACTTATTTAAAAAAAAAAAAAATTCGAACGAACATTAAATACCTTTATATTTGTCTTAAACTATCCATTCAAATAAACCAGACATAAACTTATTGTTGAAAAATTGAATTTATTTTTTTAATTAAAAAATAAGCTTATGACGCTTAAAACTCTTAGGGAGATTTTCACGATTGGCAGATAATAATTAATTCTTTTATGAGCCCTGGATGGATCCTGAGGGATCTGTAGATTCTATCGGGGCTCATCCAGCCTCTATAAAGTGGGCGTCCAAATCTCCTCTCAAACCATTGGCTTGGAAACAGTACTGTCCTTACTAAATACTGAATCAAAACATTCAAGTTATTTACTCCTATTGTGGCTTAATATTTAATTCTTATAACAAAATTCTGAATTAGGGTACTATTTGTATTATTTTTTTCGGGAAGCTAAAGATAATGTAGGATCCGATATAATATATAATACCGATAAATCGTATAAAAACAAAAGCAGATGGTAATAGGTAATTTATAATATTCAAGAGTTTTCAAATGACTTATAGAGTATTTAAGACGGTCTTGACAGAATGTAAAAATGTCGCTTATTAAGAAACAGATGTATGTTAACAAGAAACAGAGCTAATATTGACAGCTAAGTAAGGCAGACCTAGATGTCGTTGGTTGCAAGATGTCGAAGACGATCCTCGGTTTCGAGAATTGGGAAAGGGCAGCCGATAAGATAAGTCTTTGTCGAGGAGATTTATTAAGGAAGTCAAAGTTCTGCAAGGCCTATAGAGGCCTTAGGGATAGATAGATGTAATGATGAAGGATCATGGTTTGATAAATTTATCAAGCAACCAATTAGCAGGTATTATTTATTATTAATAGTTATCATGAATACTAAAAATTTTATAATGTAAGCTTTTAGTTTAGAGAATAACTTAACAACTTTGTCTGCTAACTTGATGTGTGACCATGTTTGGGGTTTTAGGTCCAAGGTAAAAATTTAAGACAAAACAAATGTCCAAAGAAACCACTTTGTATTAATTCATCAAAAACATAATATTACTAAGCATAACATCAACGTTGAGCAGCAAAAAAGTTAAGATAATTTAAAAGGAATATTTAGTCTATTTCTTGACCAAATAAAACAATAAATCGAAGTTAAGCATACGTCCACTATTAACGATAACTCACAAAAAAATGAGCTCACGGATGGTGGGCTTCAAATCCCTTCTGTCTACACCCATATGTAGCAGCACCGGATGAACTAGATAAGCGATAAAAAACTTGTTAGAATGGCTAGATCAGTTTCCGATTCCTCCTGGAGGACGCAAAATATATCGAAGAGGAAGAAAAAACAGCGTTTTTGATCGGTATCTTCATTTGCGAACATTGTGCCTCCTTCCCAATGCTAATGATATTATACGATGGAGGCTATTTATGGAGGTATTTAACATCTGTTGTCCGTAGGTTAGCGTTTTATTTTTTAGTTATTTATAATAACAGTGATTGTTGGCTGGGTCCAGTGGCTGTCCCAGAAAGACCACGGCTCTAATAGCAGCCTGTCAGGACGCGGTACCGTCCACCACAATATTTAATACGTCAGATCTATAAGGCAAATAAAGCAAGGGCAATTTGGGCTCATTTCACATGATTATCACCGAATTTACATAATAGCCCCTCTTCAGCCTTTCTGTTGAAGTCTCGATAACTAAATTGTCCGTTTATTTAATTAAAAAAAACGAATTAAAATTGTTGAAAAGTAAAGCATAATTATTGTTGTTTCATTGGAAAACTTCATACGGCTCTCCCGTAACAACGTGTAATAAGCGGTAAGGAAGCGGCTATTAACGTTTTTGCACATGATCCCGGGGTCATTATTTAAATTATATATTCAGAAATATTGTATAATGGCGAGGTGAAGAATTTTTAATTCCTCCTTACATCCTGCTCTGGAAATTTCATTTTTGATTAAGTGTAGTTTTGAAACAAGAGGCTTTACGCGTCGGTTTGAAACAATTAGATAAATTGCTTGGAATTAAATAAATACGTTGCCGGTATACACCTGCTTCGTTTTTTAATTTTATTCCGTTGGCCATCTACGATAGAGATATTGTAGAACGTTTTGGCAGCTCACTTTATTATCCCTTTTTTAGATCCAACTAAAAAAAATTAATATTTTGAAAACTGGCGCTATTCTTTTACTGAATAGCTAATATGTAAACGTTTCGATAGATTAGGATGGAAAAATATGAAGACAAAAATGATGGAAAAAAGTTTAGTGTTCTTAACTTGATCTGGGAAGGCTATTTAGTCTCACTTATGAGGTCTTGGAATTTCTATTCCTGACGCAACGTGAAAGACAAAGAAAACTGCGAGTGATCCGGATTCCCCAGTCCGAAATTAAAAAAAAAATATATATATTTATTCTAATTTGTAAACAAAAACTTAACAGGCCTATTGAAATGTTATTTTACTAATCAAGTCGCGAGCTAAGAAATTAAAAAGATAGAATAACCCCTAGAAAATAACTAAAGTCCTTGAGGAACCACGATTTCTAATATTAGACACTTGGTATGGAGCTCTTCCTTCCTCAAAACGATTACATTATTAAGTTCGAGATGTTGAAGAGAAAATTAATAATATAATAATTTATAATAATAGTAACGGGATATCAGGAAATAAATTTATGGAAATAAATAAATGTCAAATACTGGAATTTACAAACAGTAAGATCGCTACTTAATTGGGTTCAATTACTTGTATGTTACCAACTATATATATTTACCTATTTAAAATGTATTTGTTAAAAACAGTTTTGTTCTTTAAAATAACGTATAAGTCGAAGTGAACTAGAGTTAGTCGTAATGTTTAAACAATTATCGTAGTTTTTACACCAATGAAAGTGGTAGCACACAGCTTATTTAACTGGCTAATAAAACTTAATTATTCTATTACTTCCTTCCCTGTCATTTATAATTTAAAAAAACAAGACAATTAAATAGAACACAAACATCGTGTCTGCAATAAAACAGATGCTACAGTTTTACTGCCACGTTGCGGCAATTTGACTTTTAATTTAAACCGTGGTTAAATATAGCTATCAACTGGTTTGTTTATTTAAACAATTCGTATTGAATATTTAGCTGGTATGTTAATATTCCTAATACCTAATAGTAATGGTAATATTTATTTATATGAGATATTTTACATGCACATTGTGTCCTGTCAGGGAGCAATTTTTAACATTATTTTTTTACATTATAAAGAATTTATGACCGTAATAATGAACCAGTTTACTGCTTATAAATATAAAGTTGAAGAAAATGTTGGACTAAAAAATCAAAAAAAACTTCTTTAAAAAGTATTTAATTTAGAAATAAAGAATTGATGATAGTAGAATATTACATAGGTTGCAAGATAATACTTCATCTACTACTTATCATTTTTAAAAACTTTAAACCGTTTTTTTTCGAACTTTAGATTGAAATTAAATTGCACTGAGGAAAATTAAAAAAACAAAAAAAATCATAAGTTTCCGTTGTAACTCGTATTATTAGTTACTAGAAAATCAATTAACAATATTTTTTTCGGAATTATTTTGATTAGTATTAATGATCTTATCACATCATAAGAAGTAATAGTTTTAGTGTCATATGCATTTATAACTAACATGGTACCTAAAAGGCCCATTCATCGAGAGAGTTTCCAACTCAAAGTTCGAGATTCAGGTGATCCTTTTAGGACTCACCCAGCCTCTAATAAACTGAGTACGCTCAAAAAGATAAACAAAACATGGCGGTTGAGCGTGCTCTCAGGCAAATCACCTTCCTGCACAACTGCTGATTCAGAAACAGTACAGTCTGTAACATGTCCTCAATCCAAAAGTCTTCGTCAGGTACAGTGGTCAAGGTTATAAAATATAAAAAATCAAACAATTATTCGACCTAGTATACTTAAATAGACAAAATAGACTAGTATACTGAAATAATTACTAAATAAAACGTTGCCCAGAAAATAAATTCCTTAATATCTCCACATTATCAAATTCCACTTGATGTCCATTTCAAGCTCGAAATAATTATGAAATCCAGTTTTTAAATTAAAATGTTTCAAAAAGTATATATAATGACTATATTATAATCAAAGATAATTATCGTTCGGAGATAAACATGCTTATTCGATTAATTTATATTTTTAATTCACTTCTTGTTAACGATTATGACTACCCTATTACCCCCATTAAAAAAACAAAGGTCTATCGAGAACAGTGACACCTCCGTCGCGGAAATGGGAATGACGGTTATTTGTCTAATGGAAGGGGGGAGGGGGCTAAGACGCGATTACCCACCCCGAGATATCTGCTCCATGATCCGAGATATCTGGCCCCTGATCCGAGATAGCTCGCCCCTGATCCGAGATAGCTCGCCCTAAATGGATCCCCCGCTGCCAGGCCGCTAGATAATTAAGCTACTTAGTCCTTGTTACTGCTCCTGCTAAAGTAGCACTCCCGCTGTGGATTATCAGTCTCTCGCCGTCCCTGGAATAAATAAAGGAAGGCCCCTGTCTCCTGTGGCGATATATAACGTGGCTGAGTCATGCCTAGCATGAGGACTGGATGAATATTCAATAAACAGAAAAGAAACAGATGTGTACGGTATTAGAGATGCGGAATGGTGTTCATGCGGTCTATGCACCAACTTGTGATAGTAATGGAATGCTTACTCCAAATAGAAAGGAGTATAATGAACTGGTTATATACCACCCTCCCAGTTACAGTACTAATAATAGTGAATATAGGCGTTGTAACTGAGAAAAACTTTTTAAGAAAGATATTATGATATTAATACTCATTAAAAAAAATAATACGTACTTCTGTTAATTTAAAAAATCAAAATCCGGAAAATCCTTAAAACATAACCATAGTGAGCAACCTTTGGTCTAGTAGTATAAAAATCTACTATGTCCAAGATCTCGGGTTCGCAGCTCGTCAGATAGCCTTAGGATTTTTCAAATTCCTTTGGAAGAGACGTAAAATGGTAGTCCAGAGTCTATATGGTATCAGGTACTCTTTAATAACTCTTACTCTAATAATACTTGGATAGACAAAATTTAGGACTCCCACTGTATTTTTTGTTTCCCACTGCATATTTTATTGGCAGAGATGTCCACAAAAAAAATACGTGCCTGATATAGATGAATTATTTTCCCAGTACTGGAATCGTGACAAAAAACAAAAAAACAAAAAAAAACATAATTAACTTCAGAAGCTATTTGACCTTTTCTTATTGTTATTCAAACATCTTTCTTTATTGTGTTTCACAAAAGACGTGAGCAAAAGGGGAGATTAGGTCTTAAATACCATTGAAAAATAAGAAAACATTCAACATTAATAAGATTTCAAAGCATACGTTTATCGGGACTCATACGTATAGGCAATTAAAAAAAAAATACATACAAAAATTAATCATAAAAATCCTGAATACCATTAAAGTGAATTGACCTGCACTTTTACCTACAATAAATATTAAACCTGAATGCTACAGATATATATGGCATATATATTTTACCTGGGTTATAGACGATAACCATAACCTAGTTATAGACGATTTGGCATATTTTATTGGCTGATATCTCTAAAAATAAAAATGCTTACGTATCTGATTACACGAATTATTTTCCTAATACTGAAATCGGTGTACAAAAACAAATATAATAATAAATAAAATAAAATTATTACCTTCTTCATGCACTATTGTTATTTCAAACCTCTTTCTGTCTAGGGTTTTATTGAAGACGAGACCAAAAGGGGAGACTAGGTCATAAGTAGCATTGAAAAAATCTAGATTAGTGACGTTTCAAAGCATATGTTCATCAGGACTCTAACTCAGACGATGCTTTAAAAAAAATTACGTACTATAAAATAAATGTGGGTAGAATTCGGGTAAAGACTTGACTATCGAAACATATCTAACATAGATCGTCAAAAATATTTTAATTTTAGCAATACAATTGCTATTGTTTGGAAATCTTTGAGCCTTTAACCTCGCCTGAAAGTGAAATCCTTGCTTAGGAGATACGAAAGAGGAGACAGATATGATTGCCTTGAACGGCGAGCCCACATCTGCCCGGGCAGGTGGACCACCTCAGATCTTATCTACCGTCATTAATAATTATTATTTGACTTTGTCCCAACACAGCGGCTTGGAAAAATAGTTAGCTCCATGGGGCCGGTAATAATACGTCCATATCCTCTCGCTTCCTCTATAAATTTCATTTCCAACTTCCTCTTAGCCAAATTATACCGAGTTGTAAAATACAATTAACTAATTATTGAACACGTCTTGAAAAAAAAATATCGGATGTTTATATGCAATAAAACAATAAATTGGGCCCCCTTTAATTGAGGTATTAATCTGAATTACAATGTCTTTGAGGAATCGTCGAAAGTATTGTGTTATTTAGCGTTGAATTTGGAGAATAAAAGCAGCGAATCGTAATGTTAATTACCTAAGCCATTTCTTCACTTTTGGAAATAATAATGAAATATAATTAAAGCCGGACCAAATTACTATAATGATGCTCTACATCTCAACCTATCTGATAATTATCTCGAGGGCCAATTAGAAACCATAAAAGGGTGGAAGGAATTGATGTTAAAGTTCTTTCAGCTATCTTTTATTTCTGAAAACATCTGTTTCACTTTTTTTCACCTTTACATCGGATGTTTTTTTTTTCCTTCAATGTACAACGTTTCAATGTTGGAAATATTATTTTTTTAGCATTTTCGTCTCTCTCTCATCCTCATATTCTTTTTCATTTTGACTGGATAAACATGTGATAAAGGGTCGATAAAATATGATTTAATTGTGGGGATAATATAATAAAAATAAGGATAGTAGGTTCTTACACCATAGACAGATTTTTATGATCTTAATACCTACAATGAATCCAAAATATTAAACGAAGGTAGAAAACTGCTTTGCGTGCCATTAGGATGAAATCCAGTTTTGTTTATTTATAATTAATAGAACATTGCATAAAAGTGTAAAAGGGAAAATTTACAAAAGACGGGGATAGAATGGCTTTTCAAATCGACATTAAAATACTCGCTACCCATTTTCGGACATTATAACATTTTGCACGAATTAAGGTGTAAACAGAATTTATATAAATTTAATTAATCTTTGCACCGTTTTATTTCAATTAATATCATTTAAAATTTAGGCAGTGTTTGGAACAGATACTGGGCGTTACCGAGAACGAAATGTCTGATATACCCTTTCCTACACGATTTTTAATTTTTTTAAATAAAGTAATATTGTGAGTTGTATCATGTGTGAACTTGAAGTTTAATGGGAATAATGATATACATTAAAATAAAAATAGTTTCAAGTTTTTAACATTTTTCTAATGGTTAATAAAATAATTTAAATACTGTATTCACATTAGGAATGCTTTGTTTCACCAATGCTCAAATTTTAATTTTTGTAACTCACATAGAACTTTCAAATACTGCTATTCAAAATTTAGTTTTTTTGAGCTATGATATTGTTATTTTGAAGGAGCGATTTATTTTATTTTTAAATCTTAAGAAATAAAATAATTTTGGAAGCATCTATACTTGTTTAACTTGCAGTTTAACGTCAGGTACTTCTCTAAATCTTTTTGGGAGTTAGCATCTAAAAAACATCATTTTCCATCCTCCTATGATGATGTCTCATTAAATTTGGCTACACACTCGCTTCACACCTGACAATTCGATTGTTATCATACCCTTCCCGATGGTTATAAAAAATAAAAAGCCTCAATAAAATTACTGTAAATTCACTTTACACCGCCAACAGATTACAGTAGAGCCGCGTGGTGCGGGGATGATTGTGGGTCATTTACTAAAGCGGTTTGACGATGAGATGGAAAACACGGCCCTTCGCTTCCAACTTCTCGATACCTCTTATTTCGTAATCTCTCCCAGCTATATTATCCATCTCCTTTCAATTAGTCATCAACAACCGTTTTAAATAAATTTAGGAATTTATACTTCATTGGAATTTTAAAATGGAATTTGCATATCTTTAGGATATCGAACTCTCATTCCGATTTTTTTTTTCCTTTTCTGTTACATTAATGAATCATTAAAAAAAAAGAAAGTATAAACTTACGTGAATTGTAACAGTACCGGTGAATAATCAAGGCTGTGATGTTAAATTAATAAAACGCTACTGGGAAATCCTTAACTCCCACAATATAATCCTTTTCATTAACTCCTCTTCAATAAATTAAGTAAGAAATGGGTTGAAAAAAATATGAATTTGATTCGAAAAATTATGAAATTGGTTGAAAAGATTATGAAACTAAAAAAGCTATCCTTGTGAAAGGTGCAGATAGTAAAAAAATGGCATCTCTTGGCAGCGCTACCTATCGGCTTGTTCGTGGACTGTATAATGACAGGACTTAAGCTGCTTTGTTACTCTACTCAAGGCCCCGAGTTCGAAATCGAGTTTGGCTGATAAATTATAAATACTGTCAACATCAATGAAACGACATTGGTTGTGGAGACTCTTCGGGGGCTCTCCCATCCTCTACTAAGTGGGTTTCCTTAATTGAAGAAAACCCTGGGGGTTGAGCGGGATCTCGGTTAACCCAACTTCTCGCACAACCTTTGGCTTAGATACAGAACAGTCTTTATTGTGTTGAACCCAATGCCCTTAATGGGTTGGAATGGTATAGGTTTAATAAAATAAGAAACTGGCAAGTGTTTAGACTCAGACTTAGAATTGGAAATGTTATGAATACCAAAAAAAAAAAAAATCCTGTTTCTGTATGGTTGTTACAAATTGTTAGATGTATCTTGGTAAAAAAATGTATTGTACATAATCATTTTTAATAGATTTTTAACGCATATGTTTTTTTTCTAGACGTATGTTTCCAACGGTGAGGGTATCGTTCAGCGGTGTCCGAGCGGAACAGAGGTACGCTGTACTGATGGACATCGTGCCGGTCGACAACAAGCGGTACAGGTACGCGTACCACAGGAGCTCCTGGCTGGTCGCTGGAAAGGCGGATCCTCCAGCACCCTCCAGGCTCTATCTCCACCCGGACTCCCCCTTCACTGGAGAACAGTTGAGGAAACAGGTCGTCTCCTTCGAGAAGGTCAAGTTGACCAACAACGAGATGGACAAGAATGGCCAGGTAATATAAGTAATTATTATGACATCATAGAGTTAATTTTGCACAAAATATATCAAGTATTATTATGAAGTAGTTGAAGCTGAAGATTTTCGGATGTTTTCTGACAAGATGAAGTGGAACAGGAAGGAAACAGATGTCGCGGTTAAAAGTCGTGGGCACGCGAGCCCATCTTTTGTGGTATTAGTCAAGACGCTTCCACTTCGGGAGGATTCCGTTATGGTAATTATGCATCGTTCGTTTTTGAATTGATATGCCATATCGTATTGCAGTCACGTTTTGAGAATAATCAGGTGTTTTATCGATATGTCAAGTGGACAGCGATTAAAATATACTTAATTAGAAAGGAGTTTCAAGTCAATACTACCAGACATCAGACATTTCGTAATTTCTTATAATTCTCATAAAGTTGTTTAATTTAACGTCGCTATATGCTGCTATGGCTAATCGGGCGATGCTATTGTGGGAGCTCTAAATTTTGCCTATCCAGGTCTAATTAGGATATGGATCTTTAATGAGTATCTGACACCGCACAGGCTCGGGACCTCCATTATACGTCGGAAGGACGGCATAACCAAGGATTTTTTACTCCTTTTTAAACAATCCTAGGGCCACCTGCGGGGCAACGAACCCGCGATCTTGGACATAGGTTGTTATGTTAATCACTGCACCACAGATCATCCTATTTCTCAAAAGTTATGTTTAGTGTTTAAAATTATACTATAGGATTAAAGTTGGTATTATTTAAATAGGTCTCTTACTAACTAAATCTTTATCGCTGGTTTGGTCCTTAAACAAATTCAAATATTTTATTTTTGAAAAAAATAAAGGCGTTTTTCTACTTCAAGAGACCAAGTTTTGAAGTTTCAAAAATAAAAAGCAGTCTATATTGATTCGTGTTAACGTTAGTATTAAACACTGAAACATATTGCAAATAGTAATATCTTAAATTTCAATTTATTTTTGTGTAATGTTTTATCAGCTATTTTCATCTGTAAACATTTAAAAAAAATTAATTGTCTTTAAAGAACGTGTTATAAAAAAAAAAGGTAATAAAGTTTTGATTAGCGGTAATTAAACTTTAAAATATAGGACTCCATTTACCTTATATTATTTTGTAACATAAATAAAACCTTTTGTCGGTAATCTATTTACATATTATTTTTATAAAGTCCACAGCAATCTATGAAGGGTCTTGGATTCAGTACGTTGTAGAGACTGTACTATTACTTGCTCTATAGAGGCTGGGTGAGCCCTTGGAGGGCCTCCACATCCCACAAGATCCTTCCCCGGCTGTTAACAGATTAAATAAATTATCTGCCTTACCCGGATATGAACCTGATACATATTAGTTACTACAAAATAAATAACTTTATAAAAATATACAAATTTTTTTACGGAAGATGGTCAGGAGTTTGGTTCATTCAGTTATATAATAATCCGATAATTAAATGGCGATTTCTAGGACTGTTCGCTTTCGTAATCCTAAAAGCCTAGATGGCCTTTGCCGTTCATTTCAAGATATATGGATTAGAGTTTTTTTTTGTAATTCCACTTTTTTTAAAAATATTATAAGTGCGTCCTTGCACAGGTTTCAATCCGCTAAACGTTCCATTCCAGATTGAGGGAAATCAATTTTAGTTCGAATTTACGACCTGCTGTCCGTGAGTGGATAAATATTTGTAATATTTCAGTAGCATTCGACTTTGTCACGCCGTAAATAATAGGATTTGAATAATATATTGAATGGCGACCCCCACTCCCCCCCCCTCCCAGGCAACATTTTAATAGACCTGAATGGATAATATGAAGGTTCCTTTTATAGGGACATAATATATATACATATTTACCACAGTTGTGTGGGGGTTGTCCCTTTTTAAGAAATATGTCTTCAGGTCGTGAAAAAAACGGCTTAGAATATTTTACTGGTACGAGGTTCTGAGGAATATGAAATGCAAAATATCTGACGCAGCTGTCTTCTCCTGTCATATTTCATAAGTTTAATTATACGATATCCGGTGTGGCCGCGGAGTCGTGTTTGTCTCCTCTTCGCTCCTTCATCCTCTTGTTTGTACGCCAGCTGTTGCCTCTGCGAGTCGGAGTCAATATTCCCTCCAATTGACAGTTCTGGGGGAACCGAGGCTGTATTACAACGGTACATGCTCAAATTGAAAAGACTCGCCGGTCTCATAACCAGCATATTGTGGAGCATAGCAGGGGGTATTGGGTATATTGCCGTGTTTTTCTCTCTAAGGTTCATAAAAACATCTACAAAATAAATCGATATGGAATTAAATTTTTGGTATCTTTTCAGCAGGCTGTCGCTTCGAGTTGAGTTATAACAAGTTTTAACTGTTTATTAGTTTCATTTTTTATATTTTAAAATAGGAGTTATCGAGAGTATGGAAAAGATGATGGAATTATGAGTACTGAGTAGATCTCAGTAATCATTTCCTATAATTCCATTCTCTTTTCCATAGAAAAGTTCATGATAACTTATATTTCTGGAAAATATCCAAAGGGAAACGAATGAAAATTTAAAACTTGTGACTCAAATCGAAGCGACGACCTGCGGAATAATTACTTCTAAAGAAAAAATATTTTCCTACAGACCAGTTAATTATAAAGGATTTAACTGTTCTGAATATTGAAAAAATAATAACAATATGTTTTTAGTTATTACATATTTATATCCGGGAATCGAAAATCGCCACCATAACTAACAAAAGTCATGTTATCTTATAATAATATTAATTAATGAATAATTGCTTCATATTTTATTTAAAATGCACGTAATAAAAATTATGTAAGCTAAATAACGTTTAAGAAGAAGGAAATCAACCTAAAAAATATAAACCACATGAATTGTAGATCCATCCTACGTATTGAGAAATATTTGCTACATTAAGAGGCCATTTACAATATGATTGCACCTGACTTTTTTCGAACATAGAAAAATTCTGATTTGTTTATCAATATTTCATAATTGTTAAGACGTGTTCCATTTTACTATTTTAGTTTTCTCGATGACGTAGATCGCGATGCAGAGGAGAGAAAGATACTAACATAAATAGTTTTGACAGTATTCAACAGAGAATACATGTCGTAGATATGTATGCATAAGTTCGAGCGTATGAATCATTTTTTTGCCATTAGCAACAATTGTTATGAAGCAAAGAGCTTATTATAACAACTTTTATTTTGATTTAGATGCTATGACATTTCATTACTAACAAGGGATATATCCTTCGTAAAGAGTATTTAGGATCAATATTTCCCTAATAATTAATTGTAGTAAAAAAGCTATAGTATTCAGCTAGTAAGAAACATGTCACGGTTCAAAATTGAAACAGTGGATTTAATTGACACATGTAAAAGATAAGATATACATATGCAAAAGGTAGCAAAAAAAAAATATATAGAAAAATGGAACAATTAAATGAATTAGTAGCAATAAAGGAACTCAACCAAAAAAAAAAAAAAAGAAAAGAAAAGAATATTTTTCAATAATTCCTTTAAAATAATGAATTTTCAACAGTTCCTTTTAAATAATGAAATTCAATATTCCCAAAAAAATTAAGATCAATACAATAATGTAATTTATTATAGTATAAGAATAATTATGAAAAACAATTTTAGTTGCTACCGTATTTATTATACTATGTCTACGTTCAGTGACAGTTGCTGAGTCAAAGGCTAATCTTGGATTTAGCCTTACATAACTGTGAGCGGGACTTGAATGTTAATATAAGGCTAAAAAATATATTTCTCATTCCAGTCTAGCCTCATGGGGAACAACTAGTTAGTACTCTTTTAGTTCAATTGCGAGATCTTATCTCATTCCTTAGTCTAATATATTCAAGAACTGATATTTGAACGTTAACCGTTGACTAGAAATTGTAAAAAAAAACAATAACATCATCAAATAACAAATAAAAAAGTCAAGCACGAACTAAAAATTACCTGAATAAACTAGTAAATTTTAAAATTAAACATCTCATTCGAAAATCACAATAATGCTGATTGTGGAATTTTTCAACAGTGTTTTTCTCGTAGGACAGCGTACACAGATTGCTTTTAACGACCGTGTGAATAAAGCATTGATTTCAATAGTAACTATTCATATCAAAATGATGACGTTAGACTTTCAGCTATAGAATATTCTATGTTAACATAAAAATCCGTTAGCGTTCCCCGTCTTGTTTTAAGTTTATGCCAAAGTTTCAACTTATGTCATTTGATATTTGCACATAAAAAAAGAATGAATCTAACTAATAAAAAAAATTATCTCTGATTATCGTCTTGTTTTTCGAGTAGGGCTGCTTTTATCTGTGCAAAAGAAACAGCACTGCAATTTATTTAATGTTGGGCGATTGCAGAGCAAACTGAAGAGTGTTTCTATTTTGTTCCTAATAAAATCAATAATTAATAATAGTAATAAATATTTTTTATTTTTTTAAATTTTATGTTCGCTTTTTAAACTAAATTTCCTACTTTAAAAAAATCTTATTTCTTTTTGTAATGAAACAGTAAAACATACTTTATCGTATATATTATTTTCGGCACATGACAGTATAAGTAATACAGAAAAGATATATAAAATAATTGTGAGGCTATATGTGGAAAAGTCCCATCATGAAGACTCAAGTAAACAACCAGCAAAAAACAAAAATACCTATCAATATTTCGCCAATCATGCATTATCGTAATGACAATAATAAAACCAAGGCCATATAATAATAAAAATAAACAAAATCTCTAAAAGACATACAATTTTGAATAGAATCCAATTAGAAAACTCCAAAATCAAAACCATAAATTTCTAAAATACTGAATAATATTGGAAGTTAACGTTTTCTCGATCCAGACATCATCAAACTCCCTCTAAGACTTTTAACGAAAGATATACATAAAGAAAAAAACACGAAGCACTTCCCAAACTAAGTCATAACAGATACCAGTCCCAGTCTTATGAAACATCATTCCACAAGTCAAATGATTTAGATATAAGGAAGTTTAAAGGACAAATTACAGGGAAAGTTAAAGAAACATACATTTTTTAGAGATGTTAGTAATAAAGTTAAATAATAAAATTGCTGAGAACTATAATAATTAAAAGGAAGAAACGTGCTGAAATCACAGAAGTAGAAGTTCCAAGTGATATTGACATACTGAACACTTGAGCCAGAAATTATGAAGCGTGGGGATGAAAGCACTATTACCATCTGGAAAAAGTGCCCGTGATTCCAATACTCATTTCATCGAAAGGCCTGGGACTTAAAAGCACGAGAGAATGCTCGAAAGAACTTGTTCTCGATTTATAATGATTGAAACTATCCAAACAGAACTGCCTCTGCTGAGAACCCGGTTAATTGTGGGAAAATTTTAAATCTGTAAAATCGTTTGCTAATAATAATAACTAACTTATAGTT
Organism: Troilus luridus; assembly: GCA_964056705.1. Classification (NCBI taxonomy): domain Eukaryota; kingdom Metazoa; phylum Arthropoda; class Insecta; order Hemiptera; family Pentatomidae; genus Troilus; species Troilus luridus. Next base: position 52,800,154 of record OZ057412.1, on the reverse strand, counting down.
TGGCGTATTAACGAATCAAGGTGCGGATAAATGGTGCATGTAGCATTGATGACACAGAAATAAAAGATATATTTTTTAGAATTACTATTATAAACAAAAAACACGTCTTGCATAGGAATAGTATTGGTATCTGAAGAGATTTTCAGTTATTATTTTTTGAAGCATGGTTTAACAATGTATATAAAACTAAATCGTGTTCTTATTCCCAGCAGTTCTTCCCATCTTCTCTTGACCTATGAACCCCAGATTCGCCATAGACCCTCTGGTACAGGTGACGACGACAATGGATCTCTCCAGATCCAGGGCACTTAAGGACAGGTTGCGTGCCCTAATGCATCATAAGCCCGAGGAAGGCAATATATATCCCGGGAGGAGTCCCTTTCATATGCTGATTCCGGCCGGTTCTCCCGACCAATTAGCTACCGCGGCCCAACTGGCCTTCTTCCTCCCTGATTTAGGGCTCCAACAAGACTTTTATAGCGGCACAAACACGTGGCTCCTAATGCCACCTCCTCCACATTTTTCTTCTTTTTTTTTTCTTGTTTCTCTTTCTTAGGCCCCCCGCAGAACTCTTTATTTCTTTTGTCGACGGCCACTTCTCTGGGAGTTTTACAGTCGAGTTTCTGGGAGGGGAATATCCGGGCACGTTTCGGAAAATTTACCGTTCTATAATATTTCTATACTTTCACTAGAGATCGCATGTGATATTAGAGTTATCCCATACCTTGATAATCATATTGAATATCAACTAAAATTCTTCCAATATAGCTGAAGCATATTATGATTGTATGTTTAAACGTCACTTTGAATCTGGAATAGAACGTTTATTGGATTAAAGCCTCTACAAGGACACACAACATATTACAAAAACTCTGATCCTTAAATCGTAAAATAAAAGGGTAAGGGGATAATGGTTCTTAATATTACGAAAGTGAACTGTCCCATAAATCGCTATTTAATTATTAGATTGAATGAAACAAATTCCTAACCAACTTCCATCAAAAAATTGTTAACAGCAACATGTTTTTATAAAGTAATTTTCTTTTTAAATTCATAAAAAGATTGATTGCCAACAAATGTGTTGTTTTTTGTTTCATTTAACTCCACTTTATGCTTCTTCTTCTTCTTATTCCTCGATCCTCTTTTAAATGACATCAGTCAACAGAGACAAAAAATTGGTTGTTCTCTTGAGTTCCTCCAAGCCTCCGCACAGCTTCCTCTCCAATGTCATTGGCTCTGGCCAAATTAGTTTGCGAACATTTTCGTGAAGTCGGCAGGACTGGAGGCTAAGAACACCTGATTGCTCCTCTTCTCCGCAATCGCTTAGGGGGCTCGTTCCTATTTTGAACTTCCTGTACATATGCGATTTGAGCCGGTTGTGCCCAGTCTTGAGTCTAATTATAAGCACTTGTTCTCTTCTGATTATTTTGTTGTAGTCATCGTGGAGGCCCTGTGTGGGATGTGTTTCTAACCATCGGCCCACGACGGTGTCCTTATTAAGTGCCTTGACCTTGAAATTGGAGTACTGGGGAGCCTGCTTTCGCCAGCGTGTCCGCTCTTTCATTGCCGGTGATTCCACATTGTCCTGGGATCCACTGGAGGATTGTTGCTCTAGAAAGGTTTGTCATCGAATTTATCGTGGAGACAAGGTTTTTTAGGCTTGCAGGTGCTTTTGATCTGTCATGTATTGCTTGAAGAACAGAGCGTGCATCAGTGAAAATTACCACCTTTTGGAGATCATAGGAAGAAGAGGAAATTATCCAGGAGGCCTCAATTATGGCTTCCTGCTAAGCTCGGTAGTTGCTGGAGTTAAGCCCTGTAGCTGACCCGGCTGATAGCACACAGTCAAAGGGTCCCGGCCTAGGGTTACAGGTGAAACCCGGCCAATGGTCTCAAGGGCGGAAGAAGAAGTCATCATTTCTCAACGACCAAGAGGGCAGAAGAGCCTGAACCCCGCGGTCTTGTAGGCAGGAAAATGAAATTCCAAAGACTAAAGGGAACAAACTCTGAACACAAAAAGTCAGCAGAAGTCGGAGAGGTCTCACCGAAGGGTACAAATAGACCTAGTAACACCAGAAAAGAAGACCTCACGCATTACCTCCTAACGTGATTGTACACTTTATGCTGTTATGGATAATCGAACGATTCTAAAGTGGAAGTCCTAATTTTTTCTATTATGCTATAATTAGGATAGGTGTCTTTAAAGAGTGCCTCATGCCACACAGCCTTGGGTTCCCCATTTTACGTCTCTTCCGAAGGACGGCATAACCAAGCACTTTTAAAAAAATCCTATGGCCACAACCGAGCAGCGAACATGACAATTGCAAGACCTTTTTGGACTTACGGGGCAAAGGTTTGGGGCTCCACTAATTCATCGAATTACTCTCGTATTCAATCCTTACAATCCAATATACTTCGTATAATCCTCAATGCTTGATTACGAATAAAGTCATCCATATTGACCTCAGTGTTCTATTTGTTGCTAATGTTGCCCAAACCCGATATCAATCCTTTTATTTAAAACTTTATTCCCACTCAAACCCACTAGTTTCAAACCTTAAATTTTCAAAAATCTTCCTAGGCTACCGAAAAGAAGATGCCATCGTGATATTCTATGTCGAATTTGTTATTTGAGTAGTACCACTGGGTATGTAAATTAAATTATGATTACTTGTTGTATTGTTAAAATACAGTTGTAAATTTCTTTAAATAAATTTAAGAAAAAATATGTATGCAATCCACATGGAATAAGACATAATTCGAAAATCAATCAACATAGGCTCTTCAATCCAGTACGGGTCTTGGATGCATCAATGAAGTCTAATTAAAAGGATAAAATTGAAGTCGTTATTTCGTTTGATGATGATAGTTCAAAATGAAACAAATGGACAATGAAAACTAGCAATGATCGGAATACGAATGGACTCGGTGTTGGAAAACAATCGTCGGCGGTGGAAGAGATGTAAATGGTTTAACAGTGGAATTAAATCGGAGACCGCGAGGAGTCCCTCGGGTTCGATTATCGACGGGATTTATAATAGGGACATAAATCGCGGGAGATGTGGCCACCCTGCTCGAGGGATTATTTGCTAACGCATTTGCAAGTTGGGCGGACGGAAGCGCCAATTTCCCGCAGAGCTTTCCCTATTCGGGGATTAGAGCGGGATTATGTCAGAATTAATCAACATTGTTTTGTCCCTCGCCCGAGTCCTCATTAAATAGGGACAAATCCGCGCTTCCACTTTCTATCTCTACCTTCTGTATTCACCCAATTTATATCCTAAATCCGGCTTAGCCCTTATCTGAATTAATTTGGTTTTGTTTTCTAAATTAGAATAAATTCTAGAATATTATTCTTAATTATCGGTTTGATTTTTAGTTTGCCCTGTAGTTCTTGTGTAATATAAAAATATTTTAGGGAGCGTAGTGGCTCAGTGGTTGAGCGGTGAGTTGCCAAGCCGAAGATCCCAGATTCAAATCCCACCCTGTATCTATAAAGTGGGTATCCAAAATTTGGGGAGATCTTGGCGATTGACCGTGATCTTGGACAAAACACCTCTCTGCACAACCGTTGCCCAGAAAACAGTACAGTCTCTATCACGTACTGAAACCTAGACTCTTTTTGACTTGTAGAGATAGAAGTTTTATAAAAATATTTTAAGGAATAAAAAATAATAATAATATTCTTGCTTCTAAATAGAAAAGGGTTAATACAAATGTAAACTTTACTATAGAGATTGTATATTATTACCTCCGGTAAGTTGCATTTTGAGTTTAGAATTGTGATTCATTGGTTGGTTTTGATTTAATTTGCTATGATTCTCTTTCTGTGCTAAAGATGCCCGAATAGGCGAAATATTGACTTGTTGGTTTCCTGTTTTTATTTTAGAGACTTGAGGCTTTTTGGGTAAATTATTTACACTAATATCTCATAAAGATATTTTAAAAAAATAGGCGAAAAATGTAATTTATCTAATATAATATTGAAATATATAAATAAGTGAGTGTCTACCGAAGTATCTACACCCACCTGTCTAAATCAGTCCTAAACTGAGTTGCTGATAATAAGCATTTTTGAGACCATTATGTGGAATCTGTGAATATCTTCTAGGCATTTCATTGGAAGTTGTAGGGCTTTATTTTGTATAAATAATATTTATTTATTATATCGACCTGTTTATGAATGGAAAGAATCGGTAACCAGTTATTCAGGCCCATTTTTAAAACTCAAGTATAATTTTATTAATAAAAAAATAGCTATAAATAAATAATTTTCAAATGCTGAAGAGATACGTTATTGTAATTCGATTTTTTAAAAGATAGAATGCATTGAGAAATATAGAATATATGCAGATATCAAGAGTTACCACATGCTCAGATTGCATCACAAATGAAGCTAGAAATATTATCCATTTTTTTTTCTTTCCGAGGTGCCTTTCCGCAATCGAGACCACATGTGAGTGTAATACGAGAGACTAATGAGTAGCTCCTACTCCTGGATATGTTTCAGATCGGATTCGCTCCGGTCAATCAACAAGCCGTTCCCAGGGACCATTGTGGCTCCGCTTTACGGGATAACCCTCTGGTAAATCAAACCTGGGACTTTAGGCTTGTTATCCCTCCCGCCTTTCCAATGGAAACTTATCTTATTATCAGTCGAGCTCGGCTTTTTATTTATTCCTTTTATTTTATTTTTATTTTATTTTATTCCCAGCCCGTGTATACAAGTCGGTTATTTGTGGTCCGTAGGGATTCCTTTTTCGATTTAGAACGCGTTGATGTTAACGCTGTTTGTCGTGAAATATGCTTGCCTTAACAATGAGACCTTATTGTAAATTAGATACGAAATAACAATGGCCAACTCCTTCGTGACAGCTTATCGTATCTAATCTCGTTTAGTTGATATTATAATGAACGAGCAGTGTACAGAAGACTGTATATATATTATCTTAAGAAACCTAGCATGGCGTATTTTAATTCAACTTTAAAAGCCTGATTTATGTGTTAGCTCTATGAGAATTTACAATTGTAAAAGATCAGATTATAAGAAGCAATTTTAATTACTTTTTTGTCCAATACATAAAAATATTTAAGAAACTATCTGAGTAATAATTAATAAATCACAGAAACTCGATTACTGTTATAATAAATATTTTTTTCATTTGTTATTTTTTTATTTGTTAGTAAACAAATTCTAATCTATCTAACAACTTTTGAACTAATTAAACTAAGTAAATTGTACATTTGTATTTATAATTAATTTTACAAGGACCATAGTTGCTTCTAAAATGCCTGATGATTGAGTTTGGTATCTAAATAGAAAAAAAAACTGTACCACTACAACCTATGAAGTGTCTAAGGTTTAGTACATGGTAAACTTTACTGTTTCTTGACAACGGTTGTGCAGGATGGTGATTTGCCCTTGAACACTCTCAACCGTCATATTTTCCTCCTTATTTTTTGTACCCACTTAATAGCGGCTGGGTGAGCCCCAAAAGAGTCCATGATCCCATAGGATCCATCTCCGGCCGTCAACGGCTTACATTACAGTTTGGAAGCGAGCAGGATTAGAGTATTGTGTTGACTTCACTAGGCTTATAGCAGATGCCTTTATTTAGTAATTATTATAAATTATTTCGAATATTCAATTGTAATCTACTTGTTGCTGTGCCTTGGTAACAACAAATCATGACATTTTATGGAATTATACCACAACTGAAACCTAAATACCCAGATCCCTCCAACATCGACTTTGTTGGTAACCGATTAAAGAGGGATGTATATATATTACTACGTTAAAATAAGCTCATATAAATATAAAATAATTTCTGTATATTATTATTTGTTAGGGGGTGAGTTACCGTGCAGAACGTGCAAAAGGTCCTGGGTTCAATTCTCGCTTGCTGGCAGACTTTTATTCAATATATTAAAAAACCTGTACCACTACAACCCGTGAACGGGTCTGGGATTCAATACATGGTGGAGACTGTACTGTTTCATGGAGAACGGTTCTGCAAGGAGGTGACTTGTCCTAGGTCACGCTCAACCGCCAGATTTTCTCCCCTTATTTTGGGTAACCTATTTTTATAATGTTTTATAGAGGCTGGGTGGGCCCCAGGAGGGTCCTAGATCCTATATGATCCATCTTCCGCTGCAAACAGACTAAATAAAAGTCATGGCCTGCAGCGGGATTGGAACCAGGATTTCCGGCATGGCGACTCAGTGCTCTACCACTGAGCCACTCCACTTCCTCATTCAATCTATTAGCCCTTAATTATTAAGACCCTCCGTGAGTTTAAAAATTATTTTTTAACAATACATAACCATAATTGAAAAATACACTGCATATTAACTGTTTCCAGAATAATTAGTATTGCTGACTGGATCTTAACGATGTTAACTTCTTAAGGCTAATATTTCTGTAAAAGTAGAAGAAGAAGATGGATGTCCCCTAATGATAGCGTTCCATGGCCCCAGTTGACTGATATATCCTGCCTCTAATAACTCGAGCGTCCTCTGCAGAGAAATTCCGCATTTCCTTGATGAGCTTCTACCGGAGGAGGACTGCTAGAAAGCCGAGTTAGTCAACCATCCGATGGGGAAATAATAGAAACTGCAGCGCACATAATCCATAATTAGACCCGTCTCGAGTACTTATTTTAATTACCCTTTTACAATCGTAATTAAAATATGATGCGTTACTAAGGATTAGCGGTCTCGCAATTACTTTCATTACTATAAAATTGTAAATTACAGATGCATAATAGAAAGTTTGCTTCAGTGGGTTTCAAGCGATAAGAAAAATCCATTGCCGTAATATTTATAATTACTGTACTTATTATTTAAAAGCTGAAAAAATCAATTTTTATTGACTGCTTTGATATCCGATTAATTTAAGAATGATTTATAATATTAGAAAACCTATTTTCTATTAAATTCTGAACAGGTTCGAAATAATTATGGAAAGCCAAGTGGAAAAATAAAAGATCAGAAAAATATTACATTTTGGTATTTTATACTCATCATGAAGGTTCTTGGGTCCAATACATAGTAGAGACTGCACTATTTTTGATAAAGGTTGTAAAGGGAGGTGATTTGGCCGAGATCACGATTGTCCGGCATGTTTTCCCCAATTAGGCGTACCCACTTTAGGCTGGGTGAGTTTCAGCTGGGGCTCCTCTTCTAACAGGAAGATCTGTTAGATTAAGATTGCTTTTTGTCTCAGAAGGGGAAAATCCTAGTTTCGGCTAATAAATGCCTAAATCGAAATTATTTATATTAATTTTATTTTTTTATTAATTCTTATAAATTTAAATATGTATATTAATGTTTTATGGGACTAATTGATAGTTAAATTCCTGATGTAAACCTGACTATAAAACATCTGAAATCTTTTTTTTGTTGTAAATTATGATTTAAAATTAGTTCAACTAAATTTGTTGACTAAACGTGTAGAACATAAGTAAGAGAGTGTTGTGAATAAGACACCCAAACAATAAATTAAAAAGAATGATTTTTTTTCTTCTTTATTGACATATTTGAAGTTAGGAAGTTTCTTTATTAGTGTGACAATATAGCTAATGCTCTGGTGGACAAGTGGTTATGTCGAATTTTCTCCAGAGGAGGTTAACTGTACCGAAATCGTGTCAATTTCGTAGTTTTTGACTTAAAATGGAGTTGTAATACAAGTATTAACTACTTTCCTAGCCAGGAATTGGGCTAAGCCCCATATTCACTTAGAAAATAAAAGGATTCCTCTCCCCTAAGTATAGTTCACCCATTTGAGAGAAAATTCGACTTAACAACTTATTCACCGAGGATACCTACATCCTACTAAATTGAATGATTATTATTGTTATTGTTTCATATAAAATATACAAATGATATTGTTGTTGCTGCAGATCGTGCTGAACTCGATGCACAGGTACCAGCCTCGCATTCACCTGGTCAAGTGGAGGGATGGCGGAGGCCCAGTCACGGATCTTGATCACGAACAGTTCCGGACTTACGTTTTCCCCGAGACCGTCTTCACAGCGGTCACTGCCTACCAGAACCAGCTGGTGAGTTACTCAGGTTTTATAGCTTATCTGTCAGAAATAATTATATATATATATATATATTGTATTGTACTCTATTCACCGTGTTAAACTGTTTTTTACAACATTATAAATTCATAATCATATATCGCTCCTTCAAAACAACAATGTTATAACTCAAAAAACCTATTTTTTCAATAGACGTATTTGAAAGTTCCATGTGGGTTTAAAAAAAAAAATAATAATTTGGGGATTGGTAAAGGATAGCATTCCTATTGTAATGGTAGTATTGAAATTTTTAAACTAACCATCAGGGGGTGGTTAAAATACTTGAAACTTTTTTTATTTTAATTTATGTAATTTTTCCACGAAACTTCAAGTTCAAAGATAAAACTTAAAATGAGTATAAAAACAAAATATATATTGAAACTGGAATATCAGACATTTTTTTCCTACATTAAAAGCTTAAACTGATACAATTGCTACTGGGTGGTTAACTTTAAAAATGGGCATTTTTGAGTTTTGAAGGAGCGGTAAATTCAGCGATTAATAATCTGTAATGTTCATCAAATTTTATACGATTCATGATATGTCTCTAACGGGAACTGTTTTTAATCCATTTTACACATATTTATATTTCTATATTTTTTATGTTAAAAAATTAATTTATATTAGGAGTTCAGGATCAAAAGAGGATAATTCCGAAATTTCAAAAATTTACTTTTTCACATCCTTTTTTTGTTTAGTCTAGCAATTTGTATTACAGGACACTTAATACACTTATTACAGGACCCACCTTATTTCTCATGGTTTTAGTCCGGTTCTGAACCTGAAGTTTTGGAAGGATAAATTATCCCTTGACTAAATTAGCGAAAAATGTAAAAAAGTCAATTTTTGAAGTTTGAAGTTACCCATTTTTGGTCCTGAACGCCTCATATAATGATATTAGAAATTATATTACTATTATCCAAGAAAATTGATATTGGCCTCAAACCGTTTGAATTCAAAGTATGAAAAGTTGTTACTAAGGAAAAACCTTCCACCTTGATTTTAGCGTTTTTCCAAGTGCTAATAAATAAGGCTAAACATGTTTATTCATAGATTTCATACAGTAAACTTCATCCATTAATAACTAATTCTATGAACTTCTTATAAATTGTATAATTCACGTGTTACTAGAATTTGTAACCTATGCTGGATGTTATTTAAAATAATCACAAAAAAAAATGTACAGAACAAGGGATTAGTAAATGAATTCATGAAAATCACGGTACAAAACTAGTTTTACGTGGTAGCAAAACTCATCAAGGCGTACATTAATTATTTTAATTTTTTTCCATGTAGAATTTTAATGTTTTCCCTTCTTTTACTCTGAAATATAACTTCCTCTGTAATTGATATGTAAGATTCATCATGAATGCAATTTTTTTACCATGTACGCTTCGATAAAGAGGAAATGTGCCTGTCTAAAGTGAATACATTATGTGTATAATTAATTCTCAGGAACGTGGAAACATTGAGTCCAGTTGATTATGATGTTGGATTATCATTTTTTTAACTAACTGTGTATCATTTTTTTGCATAGTTGAAAAAATTTCCATTTCTTCATTTGTTTTCTTATTAATTTTCACATCCTTTGTACGCAAGTATGCTCACTGCGCGTAAATGGTGATATAATAGGAGTGTATGAATGTATTGATATAATGTGATTGTATAGTTGTATCTTTAATTGTTTTGTATAAAACGTAATAAAGATTTTTTAACTTGTTTTAGATAACGAAGCTTAAAATTGACAGCAACCCCTTTGCCAAAGGATTTAGGGATTCTTCAAGACTTACGGATTTCGATAGGTGAGTTTGCATTATTAACAGTATTTTTCATATTTTTTTTTCCAAAATATTACTTCCAATTATAATATAATATAAATCAAGTAGAAAAATGATTTAAACAACGTATTACTATATCGTATGTTAGGAGCCTCTGAACAATGAAGGTGAAATATACTAACAATAAAAATAAATTAAATTTCGAGGTAAACTTCATAGAAGTAATTCAGGGACATTGTAGCAAAGTTGTATCTTGGCACCTAATGAGAGAAATATTAAATAAAATCATCTACAACATTCATTAGTTAGCATTTGTAATAAACTGCACTGAGAAATAATTATTAACGTAGTAAACAATATGTTTTTCGTTTTTGGAAATGTATAGCAGTCTTGCAAGATCCCGTATCTATTCCGAGTTTTTAAACTATACAAAAATTGGAGGAAGTTTAGCTTTCATTGAAATCCTAGCACCAGACTGAAACGACAAGGTTACTACTCGCCGTTTCAGACTGAGTCAACAGTTACTAGACAAAACTCCCAATTAATCTCAAAAGACACATATCATAAAGATGACTATTATTAGATCTATTTACGGTTACGGAATAGAACTTTAGTGTTCCATTAGGCCATCGAGTTCTTTTCGTTCCGAATTCTTACAATCCAATTCTCTTCTTGCTTTTATATATCCTATTATTTACCACCCATATACTTGATATTCTGTTGTAATACAGTTATAAATTTCAATAAATAAAATAAAAAACAAAATATGAATATTTGTGCGAAGTGATCATTAAGTTATAAATGCTTCCTGTATCCGTAGTTCGGACGCGGAACGATCTCAGGGGTGGTATTTGGCCATTAGCGAACGGGCTACAAGCCATCAGGAGCAGAATAGAAGAAGACAAAAAGGAAGAGGAGGTATAATAAAGAAGGTGTGCTATACCGAGTGATAGCGGTGGCTTTGAGCAAATAGGACCGAGGCTTGGGCTAATGGCGTGAAGGGCGCGTTGTGTGGGCAGCTAAAAAAATTTAAATTGAAAAATTAAACGCGGCCGTCATCAGGGAACGGCAATCAAAATTTCATTTGCTCCGCTAGGGGCGCCACCATTAGCTGTCAGTCCCATTACCTCCTCTAGTTGTTAATTCACCTCTTCTCTCTTCGATTCCATCTTCGCTTTCCTTTGGACCTCCTTCCGACTCTAAGCTATAGAATTCAACCCCGCTGTTAGGTAGAATATCATTATTAATAACAATTAGGTGTCCACACCTCAAATATGACGAAGATCGAAAAGAATAGAAGCTATTATTTTCCTTTCACGCTGTTCTAGTATTCTTCCATCTGCGTTTATTTGTCATGATTGATTAGGAATGTACCCTAAAATCCATTTTATAAACGCCATAATAATGAAAGTTAAACTTAAATTTGACTACATTGAAAAGTTCATGAGTCATGCTTTTATTACTTGCTTGTAGACACAATTTCTAGAATGGCGATTCTCAAGAGAAACATGCTTCCGATTGATTGGAATGAAATAAAAAGCATATATGGCACCAAGTGAGAGACCCATACGGGAAAATGATGTTGCAATAGCAAATCAGAGGAAATTTGATGCAGCGACGGAGAAGATCTTACTTTTCTCTGGTCGTTATTAGAATGGTACTCAATCCTAGAAGAAAAATTAAAAAATAATATTCTATCGTACAACTAAATCGCTGGCTTAAAAGGATATTGTTTTACTCTTGACATCTTTGTGATTATTGCAAAACAATACTTTATTAGTAATTTCTATAAATGTGATAGCATGTTTAAATTATAAAACAATATTAATCGCGACATAGGGAATGGAAGGAGGTAAGGAAAGATAGCATCAAGCGATATTAAGATTAGCCCGCTATCCACTCCACACAAAACGTCACTATAAAATAGCAAGGAGCTGAAATGCATGAAATGCAGGTGGAAAAATTATAGTTTCTTATTTCTTTTAATCAAAATGATCATTGCATTGGTTTCCTTGCTTTATCTTGATGCTTTCCAAATAGAAACACGTTAAGAAGAATTCCAATCCCGCGAGGAATGATCCGTTTCAATAGGTTTTGCCTGAGATGAAAGGAGCCGATGTTGCAGTTGTTTCGAATACGCCGAGGTGGAAATAATTATTGGTTATTAGAGAGAGACGGAGCGAAGAGGTGTTTGCCGTACGTGCTGGTGGTGGTGATATATCTCTCCGGGGCGAGCTGTTATTAGGAGCAATCGCCGCCGAAGATTACGGGAGTTTAGTTCTCACTAATTGTCTCCATTGTTTCTCCTGGCCGCCTAATCAGCTCCGGGCTCCTAATTTAATTTCGGCCTCCATTATCGGTCAACAATAGTCCAGGCCAGTGTCCACCGTGGACTCGTTTTTTGCTGGATAAAAGTAAAAACAAGCTAAACGAACTAAAAACAAGGGCTAATCGCGAAGTTCGATTCTCCAAATCTAGTGCGCCAATACAAGTTAATAGGACCCTAAAATAAATCTTATATGCTGGATTTACAGTTACCAACTAAAAATCACTTATGAGGATTGTTCATAGATTCAACCCAATGATGATCCATATTTCAGTTCATCTGCTAATTCATGAAACTCCCTTATCTTGCAAACGAGTGACTTCAGTTTTGTTTAGAAAGAATTTTAAAGGAAATGTCAGTTATGCATCAATCATTGGAAGAACTATCCATTTGTATTAACCAAACAGTTAGTTTGTCTTTACAGTTCAATTGTACTACAGCCAGAATCTTTTAAATTAAATCCTTCTCCAAAATTTTCTGAAAAAGTTTTATTAATCCATTTGCTAATGGTAAAATCATGAGGGCATGTCATAGGATGTAAGGTTACACTCAAGGAGAAGAAAGCCTGTCGCTGGACCTAACTTCATTACACGTGCACTTCAAAAACGTTGAAAGTATACTCAGTAAAGTTTCGATGAAATTGGTTTTTAAATATTTTCAGAAATATGTGATGTAAAAATTAAGATAATTAATGATCGACTTAAGGTGATAGAACACTTCTTTAACTAGAAATAAGTTGCTCTTTTTTAAAGTTTTAGTTCTTCCATCGTTCGTTCTTCCAGCCGACGGCTACATCACATATTATCCCGATGCCCCGGACCTAAAAAGAGCTATAACTTCTTGCCAGGACGTCCTTACGACGTGAAAGGCTACCATTCCTCCATTTCCACCGCTCCCCAGAGCGCCCTTACGACTCCGGAACGGACACAGAACTAATTATGGAGCCGCGAACAGTGAGCGCAAGGCGGTAATCCCAGCTTTACGAGCAGCTCCCTTTGTTGCCATTGAAAGCGAGCTGACTCCGCGGCCTGGTTTATTGCGTCACATTCACACTTACCTCCGTTCCTTCGGTTCTTTGTCATGCCCGTCGTCGGGTTAGGTTCTCCCGGGCGTTCTGTGTGGTTCAGTTCCAAGTATGGCTCGATTCAAGAGCCGAACCCTCAAACGTTCCATCACATCTAAACCAGACTAAACAAATTTGATAACCAGATTAATAAAAAGATTTTCGAGTAAGAAAAGACCTTTTTTTAAAACCATTTCGACCAAATACTGTTGGTTGCTTCAGATACAAACGTACTTATGCTTACTTGATCTATTATAGAAATAAGACCTGTGCCATTGCAACCCATGACGGGATGAAGAAGTACATGGTAGAGACAGTACTGTTTGTAGAGAAAGGGGGATGATTTGTCCTAAATCACGCTCAACCGCCAGGTTTCCATGATCCCTCCATGATCCCCCCAATTAAGAGAACCAACTTTATAGCTGTGGGAGCCCCGGGAGGGTTTTCAGATCTCACACGGTTCATCCCCAGCAATTAACGTATTAAATAAATTATCTGCCACAGTTCGATTTGAGCTCCGTACCTTCGCCCTGCAACTCAGCGCTCTACCAGTGAGCTATTCCTTTCTCGATTTATTATAGAAGTAATATAAACAATTTACATAGCTGCAAGTTAAAGCTTCGTAGATGTTTTAAGACACAAATATAGTTAAGACAAAATTTTTAAAATGACTCAACTCCATAACACATACTTGTAATATAATTAATAAATATACAGTTTATCGATTATATTTTAATTTCAACTACTTCATATGATTGGATATTAGGGGCATAATAATTGAAGAGGACAAATATAGGTGGCTAGAACTATAATTAGTATTATTCTTTTTACATTGCTCAACTCTTAATACTCTGGGTGAGGTCTTCCTCCTAATTTTGAGTCCCGCTATGACGGATAAATTATATGAATTGCAGATCGACTCCGTGATCGGCAGATACTTCTAGTGCTCAACCATGTTCTATAAAATGGATTCTCATAATCGTTATGGGAAATAATCATGGCGGGTTAAATAAATGCAGGTCATATGTCCTTGTTTACACAACCACTGAAACATACCTTCAAAGGAATGCCGTGCGATTTTACGAAATACTAACGACTAAAAAAATTAAAGAGGATATTTTAATGTGGGAATAAAATTAAAAGGTTTTTAAATATTTAATGATGAACAGACAGGAACATAATATTAATTACAAAAGTATCCGTTTGAGGTGTGCGGTAGGGCTTCACTGACGAAATGCCTGGCATTACTGCAATTTTATCTCAACGTTGTATAAATGATGATTTTTAATTTGTTGGCATCAAGGTGCACATGTTTTTTTAAAAAGTACATCGCTTCCTAATGAACATGTTTTTTTTTTGTCAAGAATTCTTCAAATGGCAACAGGGCTTAAATAAATTCCAATTCACACCACTCGAGATTTATCGAAGACCAGTTCTTCAGCCAAGAAGTAAGAGGGTCTTCAACTGCATTCTTCACCTCCGCGAAGAAAAACATTTATGGTCTTCAAAAGAAATTTTATTTTCATTTCGAGAATTTTATTTCGCTGTTTTTTATTTTTTTATTGAGCCCAAACAATTTCATCCAGAAAAGTTATTCCATCGCTTTACTTGAAATAAATTACAATAATCTTATATAATATGAAAAATGTGTTATTAAATTCAAATAAGATTAATTTCATTTTTTTAAAATTACCAAACAATATTTATAATGTAAAATTTGCATTGAAAATGCACCAATTAATTTTTTTTTTCTACTTTAATTCTTTAACATGTGACCTTAAATTTAAAATTTTCCTCCTTTTTGTCGCACTTATTTCTTAATTATGATGTTAACTACTATTATATTGTTTGAATACAACACAATATTCAATATAAAGAGCTATATAGTTTAAAAAAAAACCAGTCGTTCCGAGTAAATAAACAGTTTAAATATAAATAATTCATACTTACGAACTCTTATATTATTTTTATTAACACACGCATTTAATTAATATTAGACATCGTAAAATTAAGTTCCGTTTTTTTAAATAAAATAATAAATACATTTTTAAATTTATAAATGCAGGATAAAATAAGCTCGTAAATGAAAAATTTTAACATTGTTATTTGTAGCCGTGCCAGAAATACTGATAAAACAGTCATCACAAGGCGATGTCTTTGTCTTTTTATTTTTTTAATTAAGATTATGTCCCTTCGTTTATTACCATCGTAAAATGCACTCCCACCTGTCTTAATAAAACCTGGTTAAGCTATACTTCTTAAATAAGCAGCGGTAGGTGTGTTCTTGCTGAGCAAGAAGCAAATTTCTCACAAAGTAATTGTGGGGTTTATTGATTATTCGTGGAAAAAAATGTTTACTGAAAAAGATACTTTAGAGATTAAAAAAAAGATTAGTCCTTCGAGGAGTCATTTCCAGTCGTTCTGATTTCTCAGTTTATTTGTCAGGAAAGAAGGAAAGAAACTAATTTAGGTATCACGTAATATTTAATTTTAGTATCAGGTTAAACTATATTTATAATTAAAATGAAGGTGAGCAAAATAATTCTATAAATATCATTCATCAAATAATGAACAACATTATATTTTTTTGAGCATTGTATTGATAATAAATTAATAAAATTTTATTATACCTTTTTAACCACTGAGTGAATAAATGAAGAAAAACCAACATTGCAAAAAAAAAAAATCATTGCCAATGAACAAATGTTGAAACAGTAGTTCTTTCAAAATAGGGATAAGTGTTTGGTTGTAATTAATCTGAAAAGATCGTATTTTCTAAATATATTGATAGGTTTTCACGACGATTAATTATTTATTGGAAATAAAAACAATAAAAAAGTGATATGCGGTAATGTCAAGATACGAAAAAAAACACTTTTGATTTTTATCTACGAGTAATTTTTATAATTCCGCGGCAACTACAGGACACCAAAATAAAATTTAAGCGTAAGTCAACATCTGTTTTAATTTTATTTGTATTTTGGATTGATAAGATTTATTTAAAAATTGGAGTCTTATAGTCTTAAGGCTCATTTAAATATTTAAAAAAACGCTGGATGAGAACCCGGAAAAATAAACAACAGTAAATATAACGATTTAGTCAATTATTAGCCATGAAAAAAAAATTAATAAAATATGGAATAAATAATAGATTGACGTAAAAGAATTTAAGGATTATCCTCAAATAAGGATAATTACATTTAGATTACAGGAAAGGGAATTAGGCTACTCATCGATCAATTAAGATGCATAATTATTTAAATGAGATGTTAATCTATGATCAGTTTATAAACTGCCTTGGATTCTAAATGACCAAGTTAAACCGTTTATTACGTTCCATCGAACTAAGGATGAAAATTACAACGGTGTATACAAAATATATGTTATGTATTTATTAATTATGAGTAAAGGTGCAATGTATTGAGCTACATCTCACAAGAGAATAGGGTTTAATGAACCCGAGAATCGAGAATGGATACAAAATTGTCTGAAAAATAAAAGTAGCTTTTTCATCGTCTGCTTTTGAACTTTATTAGTTGTCACGACCGCCGGGGTGTGGTCGTTTTTTCTTTTCGTGTGAGAGGTGTTCCTAAGGCACTTCTGCCCTGGACGATATAAACTTCTTGATACCTTTTAACTACCTCTCACTAGGTGATTTGTATACACTCCTTCTCTCAACGCTTCTTTTTCTTACTTGATGGGGCTCTAAATACCAACGATTTAACTTGTGTTCTCAACTGTTGTTACAGTCGTGTCAATAAATTAAGCTTTCATCACAATATCGTTAAGCTAGACAAAAATTTTAATATTCTTAACTTTTTCATGGCTAAAAACTAACTTTAATCCATGTAGCATGCAACTCAAAATTATTTATTATGACTAGAAAAAAAAATGACTAATATGACATTAATAAAAAAAAACTTGGAACAGCAATTGTGACCAAACCGTTGCTTACTCATTTTTTCTTGAAAAACAAAAAAATGTTCAATGTTACAAGATTCCTATAAAACTATTATAAAAAATAAATATTAACTAAAAACCTTATTGATTAAATGTGCAGTTGCCAAAAATAAATACAAAATAAGTTAAAGGATGGTAAAAAAAATTGTATTCACTTATAAAGGAAGAGATAATTATATTTCCAAATATTCATTAAAAATTTAAATAAGAATTAATTTAAACAGATAACAACAGACCATGTTCATCATTTAATAACCACCAATTACACATATTACAATTGTGGCGTGGGGATGCAAAAAGGAGTAAATCCAAATTTGAATTTTTTTCAGGAAACACAAAAATATGCATGATTCAGGTGATTATTTATTGGAGACAATTATTTTTAGATCAAAAGTTTTCAAACCACATCAGAATCGCATCTGTGCAATATTGCTCAGATTTTCAAAATTCCAAATTTTCAAGCAATTTAAATAAATTGGATTATCCCATTCTGCAGGGGAAAATTTTAAAAAGTCAATAAACTAGGAAAAAGAGCTCATGACAATTAACAATGAACTAAGTGTCGGTTCTTTCCCCACGTTTCAAGATATTATTATTGTTGTCAGTTTTTTTCAAGAGGAATCTTTTTGTTTCTATAAACTTGAAATGCCACTGGGTAGCTGGTTTAATAATTTATGTAAGACTTTTTTCCAGTCCATCACCTTTACTGCTTGATATTGGATTCCCATGGAAATTTCCACATACTCCTCTGACTTTATTATAATACCATTTTTTTTATGTATTTCTCAATTTGGCCAAATACCCTATCCGATGTAAGAAATGAGTGACCAACAGGAAACATTACGTCAATTTGAGTAACCGACGTTGGGACCATTTTTAAAAACCAAAAGATTAGCATTCCAGAAAAAGTCATATTTTTATTCTGACCTCTACATCCATCACAAAAGATTATTGTCTTCTCGATGTCTGATAATTCAATGAAGTTTGTAAGGCAGTCATAACCCCGGAAGCGATTTGGTTGGACTCCTTCTTTTGCTCTGTTTTATCCCAATAATACATTTTTTTTTTTTAATACAATCGTAAAATCGTACATGTAAATTTGCCTTGAGAAATATGCGGATTGGTCCGCGACAACTTGATTCTTTTCACAATCAAAATAGACAGTAATAATTTTTTGAATATTTGGTTTCAGCAAGGAATAAAATTGTTTTGCTTTAAGCTTATGAATAAATAATCTCAGGCTGATACATTCTCCACATTTTAAGAATGTTCCGAGGAAAGATAAATGAGACTACAAGAAAAGACTTCCCCCTACAATAATGGCTTTCAATAGCTTTAAATTTCTTGATAAAGTTGATTACATTTGTTGTTTGTCATCATATTTTTGCGATAATCTGTTCCACGGGCATTCTTCCCGACATGCTAAATCTTTTTTAAACACTTCCAACCCTTTTTTTCTTTACTTGTAAAATTTTCAAAAATACATCCTCACAAATTCGAATTTTCTTTTTCATAACTTTACTATAAATATCAAATTTTAATGAGTTTTGACGAGGCGACTTCCCAAATTTTGTTGCTCTAAAGCTTTTACTTTTGTAATTTTGGTATACTTTATAATAAAAGCATCATGGATGAGCTAAAAAGAAAAATATATTAAAATGTAAATGCATTGAAACATAATTAACAAATCGTAAATGGGTTCAAACCTTGTCAGTAGTAGAGTAGAATATGTTAAAGAAAAATCTTATATCACGATGGCCAATGGTGAGGTATATTTATTGTTTTTTCTTAATGTGTTTACATTCCAGTATCCGTACACAAGTTCCAGGAGCAGAATATATAGAATATTTATCTAAACAATAAAATAATAAATTGAGCACAACAATAAATTAAAAGTTTATTATTAAAAGTTAATTGTAAAAATAAGACAAGGATTTATCCCCTTCTGCATCTCAACCCAAACTTTGAAAGAAAAATTTGAATGGATTTAGCATTTTTTGAATGGTGAACCATGTACCATCGTACAGAGGACGCTAACTTTGTGAAAAACGTTTAAAAAATAAAAATGAATAAAAAATGGATTTACCCCTTTTTGCATCTCCACGCCTCAATTCATTGATACATCTTGAGGCATAAATAAAAATCATTTACGAGTGTGAGACTATAATAATAATTTTTTTGTTTTGAAGAGAAAATATTTGACCTAGCCGGGATTCAACAAAATACATTTTTTTTAATTTAACAATTATAACAATTAATAAAAAAATAAAATAAAATAAATTATAAAATAATATTTACTTGTCTATTTCGATGGCTTTAATATTAATAAAAATATCAAATTTAAAATGCCATCAACTCTCAGCTGACTCAATATCTGGATGATAACAATGACTGTATACTTTAGAATATATATTTGTATCTGGCTGTGGCAAGTATTTTATTTAAACTTAACATAATTGGAGATGTACCATGTGGTATCTATATGCCCTCCAGGGTACTTCTATAATATGGGCACTCTTAAATGGGGAAAAAACCTTGCGGTATAGCGTGATCTTTAATACATCACCTCCCCACACAACCGTTGTCCATGAAACAGTGCAGTCTCGACCACGTAGTGAACCCAAGACCCTTCATAAGTGATACTTTTTTATTTATTCTTAAATCAAATTAACTTATTGTTTGCTTATTAACGAGTGTTCTTGAGAAACGGAGATTTTGGTTTATTTATTTTTGTGACATTTATAAAATTACTCACTTAATGATACGCACGCATTTAAAGAATATAAATATGAAATTATTACTACTGTTTTTTGACATAAAAGTTGTTATGAAGTGATGAGAGGTGGCGGACGATCGTGCACAATGTCCTAGATATCGATCAAAGATAAGAGTTTTATAAATACGTTAATTAGTCTCGCATCAGTTTTTCTTTTTTTTTTTCTCATCAACCTCGTTCGTTCATTTCCCTCTCTCACGAAAACTTCATTAGGGCGAGGAAAGGGAGTGGAAAGGAATTGATGAAATAAGGAATGAAGACAACTGTATCAAGATGCCGCCGCTTCGTGATCCCTCCCAGTCCCGGGAGTCGAGGAAGGAAGTCTTTGACAAATGAAGCTGAATATTTAGCCTGTTCTCGTTCTCACTCGCAGGGCTGCCAACTGTGGAATGAAAAATGAATTATGGATATGTAGTTCATTTGCTCCGCGGGGTTCTTCATTAGTGCTCCCAGCTGTATAGGCTTTTGACTTATAGCTGATATCCGGACCGATGAAGAGGAAATGGCCGGGGCGATTTTATGTTTCGAGATAAGCCTACTTCGAGGCGAACCACATAACAATGTAAAGGATACCTCAATTATTTCTAATAACACTATTATAGTTCGTTAATTTAAATTTAGACTAGTTTAATATAATTATTTATAATGTACATGGAATCGTTCTTCTGCTATCAAGTCATCTCCTCCGAATCCCATCATATTTAATTTAATTGAATACTTTTTATTTTTGAAAATAGGTTGCAAAGGAATATCCCAAAAATAAAGCCTTAAGTCTCTAATATACTGTAAAAATCATACAGTCAACGTTTCGCCAATTCAGGCACCATTAGGACACTTACAAAAAAGAAATTATAAAAAAAGGTAAGTGCAGCACATCTCACACCAACAGCTAAACAGATTCATCAAATAGAGACAGTAAATTTGCTCAAAGAAGTTCTATAAACAACATTTTTGTGTTTGTCCTGATGATCCCTGAATTGGCGAAACGTTGACTGGTTGGTTGTTTTCCCAGTATTTTAGAGATTCAGGCTTTGTGTAGGGGCGACCTGTGGTCTAGTGCTTAGCATAACAAACTACTAAAACCAAGATCACGGGTTATTGGCCCGGCAGGTGGTCCTAGGACTTTTTAAAGGGAGTAAAAAATCCTTGGTCATGCCGTCCTTTGGAAGGGACGTTAAACAGGGGTCCCGAGCCTGTACGATGTAAGGTACTCGTTGAAAATCCCTATCCTGATAAAACCTGGATAGGCAAAATTTAGGGCTCCCACTGAAGCATCGTCCGATTAGCCTTAACAAGCATAAAGTGGCGTTGAATGAACAACCAAGGCTTTGTTTTGGAGATTTTTCATATTCCATTCTATTTTGCTCACTTTTATTGATTAATTTTTTACTTTAATCATTATAAATTTTACCACAATCGTTCTCACTCACCATTAGCGAGTTATATAGACTTAATGGTTGCCAGTAAAATTAAATTGTCTAATGGTTTATGTAGGTATTTATAATTTTAATTTCTTCATTTCATTAGACTTGAATCGACCATTCTAGTTCACATTATTCGTTAAGGTTAAAATTCGTATCCGTAGAACTAGATTCTATTTAATTGAGTTAGTTTAACTTAATTTTCTGTTAGAAGTAGACCTTGAAAATTAAAAAAAGGGGTTGTACTGGTTCTAAGCCAACGGTTCTGTTTCCACGAAGGATGATTACCCTCTTTATAGATGTTTAGTGAACTACGAGAGCGACCCCGGTAGCTCAAATGGTTAGAGCGTTGCCACAGTGAGGCGGAGATCCGGGTTCGAATCTCGGCTGGGGCAAATCTTTTCACTTCAAAATAAAAATATTTAAAACTTAAAGCAATGATTAAAAAATTAAAATAAATTATAAATAATACAATGACGTATGTCTAAAATATCCTAAAATTAAAAGTAAAGTTCAATGAACATTCTTTCTCGTCTATACATCGGAAAATTGCGAGAACACGGAGGATATGGGATCGGTGAAGAGAACAGATTTGTCCTAGGTAGGGAGCGACCCCGGTGGCTCAAATGGTTAAAGCGTTGCCACGGCGAGGCGGAGATCCGGGTTCGAATCCCGGCTGGGGCAAATCTTTTCTCTTCAAAATAAAAATACATAAACTAAACTAAATTAAATTAATGTTTAATGAAAGTATGTTTGTTTTTTTACTAAGGTCTCTAAATAAGGCAGACCAATATATAAATGTCTCTTTTATAAGTAGTTATTTTGTTAGTACTTGTATTATTTCGTTTATAACAGCATAAGCTTACGCTTATGTTACCATACCCCAATTAAAAATTATTTTTGTAATTATATTTTTGTAAAAAGTTACAGTCAAACTAGGTTCAGCAATTTCGCCAGTTTGCCACAGCATATTTTCCTTCCCTCCAGTTCTATTGACCTAGTTGTTTTTGTAATTAATGTTTGTTTTTAACAGGTTATTTTGTTTTGTTCTTATGGGAATAATTCTCAATTAATATTATTTATTAAATTCACTGTAGTAACTAGGGGTTCTTCCTTGCTAGGCCAACAAATAAAATATAAAATTAGTTGAATCACTAGAAAGTTCTGATGAATCTTTTAAGATAAAAGGCAAATGATTTTACCAAATCGAGTAGGTTTTCTGAATCGGGCTATGGTTCACCGTTATTCGAGAGACCAGATGCTATTAAAACAGGGTAACGACAAATTATATAACGCAGACATATATAGATAAACATATATACATATATAGATATGCATATGTACACATTTAGATATACATATGTCCATATAAGACAAGCCGCCACAGAGCCACCTGCCGATAATTATAGACCTCCAATATCCGCGGTGTTAACAACCATCAGACCGTTCTTTGTAAACATCACTGTTCGCTCCTTGTATTCAAATTTCTTATACCTGATCTCTTATCTCAAATCATCTCAACATCTTTATAAAATCAACAGTCTTATGCAAACTCGGCCAGAAAGCCAAGCGTTTTAATTTTATGTTGGTCTTTATTCGACCATTATTTCCAAGAGACGATTTTTACGCGTAATATTAATGACTAAGCAATGAAATTCAAAATGTTTTATTCTTTATACAGTTTTCGAGACTCATTCATTTATTCGTATATGACAAATAACCTCCCTGCATAACTGTTGTCCTAGAAACAATACAGTCTACCACGTACTGAACCCAAGGCTCTTCATAAGTTGTACTGTTACAGGTTTTTTTTTTCCTTTTTCTATGATTATTACATACCTACTATAGGAATCGCGAATCATCTTAATTTTTTTCTTCAATAAAATAAATTAAATTTAAACATCTTAGAACCTTGTTTGCAATGTATATATTGTATATGTATATCTATATTAGAACTTTCTAATTGTATAAAAACAAGTTTAGTTTCCGATTTTGTCTTAATTATTGGTCATTCTTTTAGTATTAAAAATGTCGAATTATGCTCAACCATTAATCTGTATTTAATAAACCGTCGTTCTCTGAGTCTTCTTTTTAACATTTCTTTGAGAATTCCGACTTCAACTTTTTCGGCGTCCATTCGGTGACCCTCGGTGACAAAGAGAGTCACATAATTCCTCGAGATTATGGCGAAGGGGCTTGGATGCACGTTGTCACTTCATAGCCATCAGCTGCCCAGATAGGATCAGCTGACGTGGGTTTTCAACATTCTCCGGCCGAGTAGAGAAATCCCCGGAATCCCGTTCCGAGATATGTTCGAGATGTCATCGAAAAAGCGAAAACGACGCGACCGAAATAAACGTCCGATAAAGATTTTATTTCGACACTTACTTGGTAAACAAATTCCTTCTCTGTCACCTTGTCATCTTTGTCTCGAATTACTATACTTTTTAAGAGAGAGGATTTGTTAAACTTTCTTCGAGAATTGTGAAATTTAATAGTATTAATATAAAATTCTAATATCTTAAATGGAAAATAATAATACAAATTGCCATGTAAATGGCTTTCAGTGAAATATCTATTTGAACGTACAAAGTATTGAATAGAAAGAATGAATATTAAAACATGTCAACCGCTCAAAGGAAATCGAAGTTGATTCAAGAAATGAAGCCCCAGCAGTCCAAGCTACGTTAAACAAAATGAAATTAAAAATATATATCCTCTCTATTAAACATGTAAGATTAATTAAAATCTTCATTATCCATGGACATTACTACTACACAGGTTGTTAAAAAGGAAGTACTTATCTACTGTTTTATGGTACAAAGTGCAAATATGTTCTTATTTACTTGCCCAGATTCGAAATTATTCAAACAAATTAGAAATAAAATTGCTGGCGGAGTTATAAATGACGATTATTATGAGCAATTATATAATTTTTTTTTTATCGTGTTGTTAATCTCGTGGTAGAATTAGAAATTATTAGCCTGAAACAAGCATGTATGGAATTAGCATAAATGTCTTAATCTTGAGACCAACTCGTGAAATCGCCGACATGCGAAGAACAGATCAAGGGAATGTGTCATTTCCAGAACCAATCTAGCTAGGAACTTTCATTAAAAAAAATCTAGAGTTACAGAAATTAGTGATGAAACCTAATTATGAGTTATAATGCACTAAATACCCTCGAGGCGGAGGATATTACGAGTATAAGAGGGTCAAGGAAGGGAAGGAGGATTTGGCAGGACGGGTCACGTGACCGGGGCTCACACCTCCAGGATGAAAGGGCCGCTCCCCGTCGAGAGGAAGGCTTCGAAATAAAAGGAACAAGGCAAAAAGAAAAAAAAAGTAAAAGGAGGTGAAATAAAAATCAAAAAGAGGAATAAATGACTCGGTTGGAGGCTAATGAGAGAGCGGGCGGAGGTAAATGAGAGGGTAGGACCAACAACACCACACTACAACACAACAACACAACCACACACCACAACTGACGCCGCTAAACATCATTATCGCTACTCTAGATGGGATTACTCTTTATCAAGTAGCTCTCTAATTGCATCTCCTCTTTCTATTCTTCCGTTATCTTCTTCTTCTCCTCTTGTTATGAATCTCGTACGCAATAAATAACTGTTTTGACATTTATTGCACCACTATACAATTAATTGGGGTTTTATACCTCAATTAGCAGCTGCCTAACTCAACACTCTTTCTAACTTCCGTTCCCAAATAGTTTCTCTCGTTATTTATCCACGCACTATAACTGCTGTAATTTATATTACACCATATAAGGAACTAACCGTGTCCCCAAGTTATTTATATATTAATTCAATTATTTTTAGTTATTTATTCGTGTTAAATATGAATCGACCTCTAAAATGCAAAACCTTTGTAATGATAACTCAAAATATCTTACTTGATCATCTCATTTGTTGTTAATATTTCCCATGCTAATTTTATTTTTTCAAACTCGTAAATCATTAATTTTCTGTTCAAATTTTTTTTAAGCACGTTCTATGTGTACTCTTTAAACAATCTTCTCAGTAATTTTCTCACATCTGTGATTATAGAAACATTCCCATCCAATGGCCGATATCACAAGCAAGATTTATTAGAAATAATGTGTATTGATTTTATAGGGTGTCTAAAGATCCCTCTTGGAAATAGTCCATAACAGAAATTATATTTTAATCTGAGTGTGTTGATCGATCCTATTATAGGTCTCTTGTTTAAAAAAATGTTGTATGTTCAATGAAATTTAACCGATATTTTGCCCTTATATATATTTATCATAGCCCTTCCTCGAAAATCCCTTCATATTCACTTCTACTCATAGTAATCTATGCATGTTTTGAAATATACTGTATCTCGGGTTTACAAGTAAAACTTATTCACTAGAGTGAATTGTGAGATGCTTCTGCTGATGAAACTCACAAGGTAGTATCTCAATTTCTCATTAACTCATATTACACTTGTAACCCCACGATATATTAGCTATCTATCTATTTGCTTTTAAACGATATCATAGGAAGCTGTTTATGTATAAATTATTGTACTTTATTTAGCAATAAATTTTGCCCAGTTTTATAGCTTATCAATTTATCAAATGGAGCGTAGAGCGATGGCCGAATTTAAGCCTGATTCATAAAACTAAACTGTGACATAAATACGTCCAAAATTATCAATAATTCAGTTAATGGAAACAAAAATACGTAACGAGTCATACGATTCATCTCGTGTCTTAGGTAGTCGACCGTTAAATGTCTCAGTGATTTAAAAAAATCGATTCTCGGTAGCATTGAGAAATCCGATCGGAGGAGAACTATTAGCCGGAGAGTCCGACGGGCATTATCCTGGAATGGCCATCCTGAGGCTAAGCTAAGAACTGCTAACAGCTGCTTTTTGTAGCACAGATGGTTGGCGCTAAAGCGAATTTAAAGAAAAGAAAAAGATGGAAATCGGAAAAAAGACCATTTTGCGCTGCGAGGGCCGAGTGGATTGATGAGGCCACTCCCACATCCTGCGCTAATTGTTACTCCTAGCGGCACCTATGCGGCCTTCCCCGTAACTACTGCCTCTTGTAATTAGCAAGCTCTCCACCCATAGTTTTTTTTCTCAATTCTCTAAAAATTGACTCGGGTTTTTCTGCCTTCCGTTTATATATATCATCCGACAGGGCTGGGAATTAAGATGATATATGCCTTCCATTTCCTTCCTAAGAGTTCATCAATGGAGAGCTATAACCACTATCAGGACTTGGAATCGCCCAAGCCCCTTCTTGATTAAGTAACGAAGGTTCGAGTAATGGGGATTTTTACCTTTAAGTTTAAATTACGATTATTTATTTTCTTATCTGATTCTACAATTTAATAAAATATTTTTAATTTTTTTATTTCGATTTACCTTACTTAGATATATGGAACAATACTGATAGATGATCAGTAATATTTAGAACGACCAAGGATATTTATGAACATTTAGACAAAATAGTATGATCGAAGTCATCACTGGGCATTGCAAACTCAGGAAACATATATATCGCTTGGGCATTGAACCCTTGATTTTGGATTTGATTGAGGAAGATGAAACCCTTGAATGTATAGCACTATTTCTTAAGAGGACATTTGACCTTGGCCCTGGAGGACACGAGGAACTTCGTGAACTGAGATTTAAAGATTATTTAAAAGTCTTGACCTAGGATAGGGATTTTTTAGAACTCGAGCTCAATGGGCCTCTTTAGGCCGAAGTGCATGGTAGTGGAAGAGTCATTAACAAATAATAATAATAATAGACAACATAGAAGAAACGAAAAAAAAGAGACGGTTAAAGTCTTTTGGTCATATTTATAGAATGGATGTTACAAAAATCAAACCTGACTTGTTCAAAGAAATATTATAAAACTACAAATCAACGACGTATTAAAGAACAAAGACCAATTTTTAAATAAAACTAATTTATCGTTGATTTCAAGAATAAGGAGAGCAAAGTGTGAGATTGAAAATATTCTGAGATAGGAAAAAATCCAAATTATGTTAGCGTTAGATGGTCTGAACGAACAAATAAAAAAACAACCACAAAGAATAAACATGTCTATTTATTTCTATTTTTTAAACAATTAATATTTGTTTTAATGATTAATAATAAGGAACGTCTAAACAAGGAATTAAAAAAAAAAAAAAGAGTTGTGAAATATAAGAACTGAATAATAAGCAGTTAAATGTTGAATGTATTGTACAATATTTCATTATTAAGTGTATGCCATACATAGAGTTTTATAGTTGTAATTATTTACAATCATGAGAAAAATCCCTCTATTTTATTTAAACCAGGGGGTACCTCTCTACCGCTCGGCTAGTGGTGGACCAATCATAATTGTCTTCAGTAAATTCTTGTAATTCTTCTTCAGTTTCAAAGTTTTGTACCTACCTTTTTACACAGTTTTGAACTGATTAATATTAATTAATTTCTGTGCTGCTCATTTTAAAGAAAATCGAATTTTCTCCAAAGGTTCTTGAACATAAGGAAGCAGAATCGTGTTATTTTTGTACTGAATAATAGGCCTGGTACCAGTTGGTACATGGTTATTGTAAAGAAGGCTATCGGAAACATTTTATTTGTATATAATATAGAGATAACATCAATATTACGGTGCCTGGTACCAGTTGGTACAACTACTATGTTAGAGAAGATAATACTCTCTCGAGAGAACATTGTTGAAGGCTACCGAGAAGACACGAGCTGTAGCGCCTGGCCGCCGCCCTGTCATTATCCTTTTCTTAACCGGCAATCAATTGACGCCTCGCAAAACACCTCCTCCTTCTGTCGCAAAAACTCACCTCTGGTCCTCTCCAACGTTTTTCTGCCCTTTTCATTATGCCCTGCTCTTCCTCCGCCAAGGGATCGGAAATCGTATGACAGAAGATTTATTATTGTTCTTAAAATAACACTCTAATGCTGGGCTATGTGCAATGGGAGATATGTTCTCTATCACTAATATATTGAAAATGTATAATGTTTTTGCAAACTATCATAAGATTGTTTTTTTGTAAGTAATAGCTTTGCAATAAATTAAAAATTTGGAAAAAAATCAATAAGATCGAAATAATTTTGTTAAGACTTATTTTTCGAAATTTACAACTTTATAAAATAATCCAACAAGCAAGTATAATGAATGATGAATAAAGGCATGAGATGAAGGTAAATAGAGAAACTACCGAAATAACAAAGTAATACTCAAATAACAAATCTTTTCAGACTGATCCGACCATAATCGGGAATTGAAGAGGTTGCGAGGTTTAAAACCAGTGTATTTGAGTGGGAATAGAGTTTGTCATGAAAGGATTGATATCGGATTTGAACCAAATCTGCAACAAATTGGACATTGAGGTCATTTAGGATTATTTTGTTCGTAAGAAAGAAGGATTAATGAAAATTTTACAAAGGATTTTGGATCGTAAGAATTGGTTAGGAGAAGGGAACGAAATATAGAAACATTAAAATATATTTACCGATTAACGACACTTGTAATCATAGATGATAAAAACATTTTTCTTAAGAACTAAAAAATCAACTGCTTACCCTCTGCGTAAATTTCTTGTTACATCCAATCCATGAAATAAATACATAATTGAGTGTCACAAATCACCGTAGAGAGTTCTTTCTGGAGTTGTATAGATATCAGTTCCAGCTTTTTTATCAAATCGGAAGTTGCAAGTTTTTTATTGTCCCTTTTTTATTGTAATTTTTTCAAAATACTTTGCCATTTGCACTAATCTTACACCTTTACAGGTTTATCAAAATGGGCAATCACAACAAAATCAATAAATTCATTAGTTAAAATATACAATATGATAAAGTGAAAATCTGACTAAATAAAAAAATAAAATAAAATAATGTTTCATGTATTATATTTTTATTTCAAATCCGAAGTTTGAGATCTTCCTGGGGCTCATCCAGCCTCAGGTAGCCAAAATAAGAGTAAAACTTGAAAATTAGTACGATCTAGAACAAATCACCTCCCTGCAGTAACGTTGTTCAAGTACAGTCTCTAACACATTCTGAAGCGATGACTCTTTTTTTTCCTTAAGTGAAGGAAATTAGTGCTAAATATTATTTTATAGATAACCCAGTTTGTTACTTTAGCTATCACTTTATTGCAAGCATCAATAAAATTAAAAAAAAAATGAATTAGAAGAGTTAGCTGCATAAAAACAAAACAATAAACATTGCAAGATATCAGTGAAATCTTTAGAAAACTACCCAGCGAGAAATAAGTTTATCCGACAGAGACGAGAGGAGTATTAGAGAGAAAGGGTGCTACTAGATCCAAATCCCTTTATAACACATAATAAGTTGTGTATTGGAGGCGGGGGCTAATTTGCGAGGCGGCACCCGAGCTAATCCCTCAATCTGCCGCCCTTAGCCGCCCCTCAGCCGGGCTTAGTCTCGGCTTAGCCCTCCCTAGCTCTTGTTTAGGGCAATCCCAACCACCCCCGCCTCGCCGCCCCTTCCTATCTGTTTCACTTAGCCGCCCTTCTCCTCTCTCTTATGTCTTCTATCCCTTCTCGCCCTCTTCTCAGTGTCTTCTAAATCTTTCACTGGGCGTTGGCTGCCTCTAACAACAGAATATATCTCAAATAAAGCAACTCCATTTATAAAACGTTGCTATCTACCTTAAAATTGTACGTTAATCCAAAGAGGATGAGCTCCAAAGTAGTATACTTTAAAGATCATGAATATTGATTTTTAAAAAACAGGAGAAAACATTTAAAATAGGCATTCATGGTGACTACCGACAGAAGTGATGATAACTCAAAACATAGGTATTACTAAACTACTACGTATTTTTTAAAAATTTCTAAATCAATTATTGTTTGAATCTTTTAAATTTAAATTATTGACATTAATCTAGTCTTCACATCTATTGACATTCCGAGCAATAATTATATACATTTCAAGTAGTTTATTTATTAATCAATGCATATCATGGGCTGCACAAGCTTAAGAAACAATATCAATACAGCTCAATTCAAATAATAGTTAGTATACAGTTATGTTACTATAGTAGCATAAGTATTATAGATACTATAGTATATTATAGTATACGTATAGTATCATCCTAATTCTTGAGAATTTGCATCAATTACCAACTTAAAGCATGGAATTTAACTATGATAACAAGTTTATTATTATAATTTAACAAGTTATTATTAATATGAATTTCACAACTATTAAAGGATGTTATAGCTACATATTATTTATTATTCTTATATCAATCGAGTTGTAACTTTTAAACTAAATTTGATTAAAACAAATTGTATAATTCATATACAGTATCTCTCAAACGAATCTAAAAGGCTTTTCCCTACCGAAAATGTTTCAACGCGGCTAATGTTTTCACTTAAAAAAAAGTTATTTGTACGTTGTAAGGATTGAAATAGTCATTCCTTTTTTTGTCATTTCGTTCCACTGTGGGACACTAAGATATACAACATTTCATGGATGTCTAATTAGTGCATATGTAATTTCAAGGCTTACTATGCTTAAAATGCGTACAGTTGTGAGTTTATATTAGTCATATTTTTGGGCAGTACTTTGTTATTCATAACCTCGCGACCAAATAACTAACCCGTACTCTGTTGTCAAACTGGGCAATGCATATGCAATGAGGAGCAGTGGAGAGCGGAGCGGATGTTGTAACGACTCCCGAAAACTTGAGGAAAGCAAATTAGGCCGAGAAGAAAGGTCAGGATGAATTTTGCGGATGAGCGGTGCCGGGCTTCACGAACTGCTGCTTGGGCTAACAAGCACCGCCAGGGAGCACGACAGCCTCTTCCGCAGAGGATTCGCAGAACTGCACAAATTGCTCTAATTCCCTCTTTGTTCGGGATCCGGCCAATTCGAGGATGTCCCCCTTCGTCTAGCCCTCAGTCCCGGCTGCCTCCACGGTTCGGATAATAGCCAATCCAATATGCATCCTTTAACTGCACCTACTTTTTTTTATAGCAACTACCTTTTTTTTAAATATATTAGTATATCTTATTTTAGAAATATTAGAATTTTTAGATTATCTTATAATATAATATTAAAACCTTTATCACTAAACCCAAGATGGGTTTATTTCAAGTAAAGTCCTCCATTTCCAATTCATTCGTTGTAATCGATATATTAAGCAGGGTAGCAATCAGTGTGTAATGCTCTAATTACTGATTTTATGTCGGCATTCAATTAACGGCTGCGCTAGATAAACTTATCCTTTTAATATTTGTAAATTAATCCAAAGGAATTTGGAACAAAGCTCTTTAATGCGGGCGACTATAATTGGGAGAAAAACCCGGCAGTTGTGCACCTAATCACCACACATCACATTCGTTCGCATAGAAACAGTATTTACTTTACTATGCATAGTATCGAGTCCAATACCCTTCATAGATTGTAATTGTATAGTGTTTAAAAAAAATAATTTCGTTATGCTTACTTTCCAAATTCTGTTTAGATATACAACTTAAGTTCAACTTCCGATTTTTAAATTAAATCCAAAACATCCTAATTAATTCAAAACATGTAAAAAATAATGTCTATATTAAAAGACTTCAAAAGGAATAGACTAGTGTTCGATGTAAAATAATACGCAGGGGACCGAGTGGCTCAGTGGTAGAGCGCTGAGTTGCCGTTCCGAAGATCCTGGGTTCAAATTTGGCTGTGACAGATAAATTATTTATTTTTTTAAAGGGGGGAGGTGGATCCTTTGTGATCTGGGACTATTCTGGGGCTCACTCTGCCTCTATAAAGTTGTACCCAAAATAGAGGGGGGGTTCTGGCGATTGAGCGTGATCTAGTACAAATCACCTCCCTACACATCGTTTTCAAGTCTCTACGACGTATTGAACCCTAGACTCTTCATGGGTTGTAATAGTACAAGTTCTTTTTTTTTTTAACAATGAAGCTGACTTATGTGAAAATAAAAAATATGTTTTATTTTATATTTATTAAAAAATTTCCTGTTCAATTTGACTGAATAACCTTTGTCACCAGAATCCATGATGGGAAATGGGTTCAGTCCTTGGCAGGTATCGTTCCTAGGTGAATGATTGTCCAAGGACGCCCTTGGCCTTCATTCCTCAAAAAACTACTTTATGTCTCACATAACCCACAGCCTCGATCCACAGCTGTTATAGAATAAATAATATATCTGCCGTAGCCGGTGTAGATCTTTGGAACCCAATATACTTAACTGAATTTGTAGTGTGTTTCTAGCGTGTTGAATATAATTGTATTTCTAATTTTCTTTAGCTAATGATTTCCTTCCATGTTGCAGGGACCCGATGGACATGATGCTGATGGAGCAGCACTTCATGCGGCCGCTGCGGCTGTACTCGGAGTTGGACGCTGAGAACAACAACAGCTCCCTGCTGCCGGCGGTGATGCTGGAGAAGGCGCGCTCCCTGTGGCCGCCGCTGGTGGTGCCCGCCCGCCTCCCGCTCTGGGGGCAGTGGCCCCCTGCACTCCTCCCCCCGAGGCCGCCCCAGCTCACGCCGCCCCCGTCGGGCTCGGGCTCACCCAGGCCCGCGTCCCACCGCTACAGCCCCTACAGCGTCCAGGGCGTGTCTCCTGCCAGGAACTAGTCCTGCCTACGGAATCGTTTCGAGTTATACCTCTGATGATTGGTAGAAATGGAGTCAAATCAAACAAAAGGAAAATGAAGATGGAAGACCTTCGATGGAAACACCTACATTTCTTATTTTATCTCTATTTCTTATTTTTTTTATTTCCATCGTTGTCAAAATCCATTTGATGATATTTTTCGCATAATTTCGTCTTTGGAATTATAGCGAACTTCTGGAAGTATTTCACAGCTTCTTTTTTTAAAGCCGGCTACCCCAAATTGCTATTGTGTTCATTTTAAATAGGTCGTAAAAAAAAGGAAAAAGGCAGAAGCACAAAATTAAATTTAATAAACAATACAGAAATTTTAATAGACAATAAACAAAGTAAACAAGACAAAAACACTAAAAAAAAACAATCCAGAAAATAATTTAATAACCAACTCACATATAACTCAAATAAGACGAGTGACAAGAAGAGGTTACACGAGTACCGGCTTAGTCAAAAGTACCAATTTGTATCTGTTAAAATTGTGACATATTAAATTTTAAAGTTATTAATTTCCCCTTAAATATATCATTTCACCAAAATTCTTTTGATCTGTTTGACTTTTTGTAAAATATCATCACCGGTTTATTGGTTGCTTATAACCCAAACATTTTCTGACTGTATTTCGAATCCCCTCGACAAGTACTCCTAGACCGCTTACAATATCACATACATGCAAACCTTAGCGTAAGTATCCCTTCATCAAATATTTCTTATACTTTCGACCGTGGCAGGGTTTAATCTGAGACTGTCTCAGTTTAAGTCCTGAGGAAGCTAGCAATCTATCTAGCGAAACGTCGGCAACGAATTTAGATTGAAACCAGAAGAAATATTTGATGAATGGATTTAAATTATTGGCTGTGCCAATTTAGGAGAGTATTTAACATAAGTAATTGAGATAACTATATTGCATCAAGAATTAATAAAT
Organism: Troilus luridus; assembly: GCA_964056705.1. Classification (NCBI taxonomy): domain Eukaryota; kingdom Metazoa; phylum Arthropoda; class Insecta; order Hemiptera; family Pentatomidae; genus Troilus; species Troilus luridus. Next base: position 52,766,172 of record OZ057412.1, on the reverse strand, counting down.
TATGATAATGAGAAATAAGGTTCCTTTTCAGCGCCATTTGTGAGTGGGTTTTCACAGCACTCGAGGGAAATTTCAAATTTTGTTTTAATTTAAAAAAAAAACTACTTTTTAAAAACTGTAGTTACTTCATTCTATCGTGATGACCGATGAACATCTCAAGAAACTTATTTTGAAAAAAATGTAAAAGTGAAACCATGAGTTTTTCTAGAATTATTCACTATTAACGGATGGACAGAAGAACCAAAGGGTAACCTAGCAGATTTAAAAAAGAAAACATTTTAAAAACTGTTTTCGTTTTTAAAAAAATGGTCGAATATGAAAACTACATTCAGAAGCCTGAAAAGCATTGTTAAAACAATTTCCAACATTCCAGTTAAGCTATATGTTTCGTATGTATAAGTTAATACATTTCCTATGATGAATACCAATCATTAAACATTAGAGGCTAAAGCAACGTTTATTTATAACAGCTGTTCTGGTTGCTCTTTGAGAAAGGGAACCATGAACAACAGTTGACAAATGGCCAATAATTCTATTGGAACTGCTAACTGTTTCTTACTACTTGTTCCTTTGAACTTAAATCGTGTATTTTACAAGTTATGAGTGCAATAAATACTTCAAAACGTTCTTGGAGTATCAACTACTTATATTTAAGTTGAGTCAGTTCCAATTAAAGTGAATCTAATGAATAATGTATTAAGTAAAAAATTAGATTACTTTGAATTAAAAGAGCCATCTTCAATGATGATATATTTGAAATTGTACAGGTTTCAATAATGAATTGTTGTTCGATCTTTAATTGTGTAGAAGTTTGTATTCTGTCACATATTTATTGTAAATTAACCGAAGAATTAATATTGTAAATATTTTAAACGTAGTAAGCATGAGGCATTTTATAGGCCTAATTTAAACCAAAGAATTTCAATATGTAAATAGGTATCATAAATGTAGATATTTGTGAGACGTGGAACTTTGTTGGTTTCGTTCCAAAATAGTTTCTCGTTTATTTTTAAAACTATAAATATAAATAAATAATATATAGATAAATAAAATTTTAAAAAGTGTGTACTTAATTTATTCTCATCGATAATATGTTAGTAATTATTTGTAAAGTTAATTGTACCCATGTGTGTTCCTTCCAACTTGTTTTTTTTCTTTTTGTTGGTTTTTTTGTTGCAACTTTTCTGTATATATCTATATATTGTGATCGTGGTGTATATATGATGTTATGGCTGTCTAATATGTATTTATCAACTATATAATACATGCAAACAAATGAAAACTATTTTCGTGTCAAAATTCATTTCACTTAACCCAATGTCCTAAGCATTATTCACACCAGTGTCAATGGATACATGTTTCTTGACAAAATCTTTTAATAAATGGCAATTTATTCTTATTATTCTATATGAGGGTACATACCCATTTGGTATACTACACTATGGCTGTAAATAATTAATCAGGTTACCAATATGATGTATTAATCAGTTATAATAGTGTATGATAATTACTTGCGATGACAGGAATTGATATAGTTCGGATGCAGTGTGTGGAATTATAAAAAAAAAAAAAAATACTGATAAGCAATGGTGAAATGGCTAAATTTTCTGGAGCCATTGGGTAATAACAGAAATAGGATGTGGGCGGAAAACTGTATCCAAGTGTAAATATAAGTATAAATGTCATGTACCCTTGTAAACGCTTCGATTTAAAAAAAAAACAAAAAAAACATTAATACTAAAATGTTAATTTTGTTTGGCTTCGATGGCTAATATAATGTTATAGTATAACACTTATTCACATTATGAGCAATTTAATTTTACATTTTTTTAAAAGAAAAATAAATAGTTTCACTATCGCATAGTGTTAGTTTTGCTGAAACTATTGTTAACTAATTGGAAGTTGATAAAAAAAAAGCCTCTAAAAAAATTCCTACTACTTTCAAAATAAAAATTGAGTTAAGGACTGCAGATTTTAGTGTTAATTTATTGTGTATTAAAAACCACTTATAATATTTAACAATTAAGAAATTTTGAAGAGTGAATAAGTTGGCAATATCATGAAGTAGTAAATTTCAAATAGTTCAATTTTTTCCCCGTAAATTTTTTATTACTTCTCATATTAAATACTTCTAGATTTGATAAAAAAACTATTAATCAATAATAATTATAAGTTGGTGAAAGTATAGTTTATATTTAATAAGTTAGAATATATTCAACCTTTATGTATTTGGAAAGAGGCTAACCGGTTTCTTTCTAAACGCAAAGATCGAAAAACTTAGTTTTTTTTATAAAAAGTGGAAATACAACGTGGTAGAAATATTAACGTATGAGTTTTATCTGCAAAAAGAAAAATAATGGATATTAATCACATACCATGTGTACTCTACACCTTAAAGTTATTATTTCAACAAAAATATAGGCAGGTGTTCAAGAAAAATATATAATGATGATAAATGCATGTTAATAAAAACATAATACAATACACCCATTACAAAATAACGAATTTTTAGTATCTATTTATTTGTTTGTCATCATAGATAATTTTTTTGATGTGTTTTCTTGAAAAAAATCACAATTCTACGTTGAAAAATACATATTTCGCATGTTGTATTATGTAGGCTAAAATCGGATTTCAGGAACTTTACGCTTTCTTAGCATATGTCGATTCCATTATTAAAAATCAAGAATGTTTTCATTTACCTTTGTGCAATTTAAGGTAGATCAACAAACATGACTAAGAGTTGATAATTTAGGTAAGGCTAAATTATAAAGGTAAAACTGATCTATCAATGATAGTTGTTCAATCGCAATTGTGACATCTTGATGAACTTAGTGAACAGTAACTTAAAATATTTTGTGTAATAGAGAGAACAAATGTAACATAGAGAGCACTATCCAGAGGTATCAAAATCGTTGCTGATAAATTTATCCAGTACGAGAAAGAGAATTTATGTATGTAAGTCAACAGAATTAAAATTGCTGTAGGCTCACTGTTTTGCCGAATCCAAAAGACAACCTAGGACTCAGGGCACCTGGGATATACAGCATTCCATGCTCCTGTGGTAAGGAATACATTGGGCAAACGGGAAGGCTGATATCCAGAAGGCTGACAGAACACATTAAAAGTGTGAAGAAAATGGACAGCAAAACATCGGCTTTGGCAGAACATTTCACTACAACTAACCACGCCATAGACTTTGATAAAATCAGAGTAGTTAAGAAATGTAGCAAGGCCACAGAAAGGAAGATACTGGAAGCAATAGAAATAGTCAAACATCCGGAAAACTTCAACAGGGAGGACGGGTACAAATTAAGTAAACTATGGCTCCCTAACATAGAACAGAAGAAAGACAATCAACAAATCAACCTAGCAGCGACTATCAATCCGAATTCCAGCCAATCAGAGCCCAAGGAATCAGAAACCAGCCAATCACAGGCATGGAAGAGCAGACTCCGACCCCGGACACGAAAAAACCCAATCGACTAACGGAAGGAACCGATGAATCACGAGTGGACCCGAGTGGCTACTATATAACGCCGCGGGTTAGCTGGACATCTTCAGTCTCAATTAAGCCTTGAGGAAGTCATTAGCATGTCTGGCGAAACGTTGGCAGAATATTCACCGGCACGGTCTAAACCAGAAGAAACAACTGAAGTTTTTTGTATAAATAGTGGCCGTGGAAATTGGAAAGAGAATTTAAATTATTAAAAAAACATTTAAATGCGTTCTTCTATTCACAAATTATTAACTTATGGTAGCGAAATAATAAGAAATGAATTTTTAATAGTAGGATTTTTGAGAGAAGAAGTATAGAAACTGCATAAATGCAAATTTAAATATATCAGACCCTAAAAATATTGTGGTTTCAACCCAACAATACAATTTCAAAATCTAAACTTAGTTTCTGATCCATCCAGCACTCACAAGTAATGGAAAAATCCATGGGATAAGGATATATATAGTATTTGTTAATTTACCAATAATTTGTATTTGTTAAGTTATCAGTACAATTATATTTCTCGTAACTAGGGAAACTTTTTTAATGTAAAAATTATTCAGTTTCCTCCTGACAAACGGGAGAGTTTTGCTCATTTTCACTGCTATCTATTATTACAATTGGTTTGTAATATGAGTTAATAAATCAAAATGGGCAACATATCGTTAGTAAAATTGGGAAGTAACATGGAAAATCATTCAAATTGATTTTGACTAATTAAATCTATATATCAATACTATGTTCTGATATCTGTATATATGTACAATCTGATACACTATATTAGTTTAAGTTTTGTAAATAAATTTAGTGTATAAAAAAACCAGGTAGCTTCAACTTAGTATCACATGAATACTTCGTTACAGGCTATATAGATAATATGATATATAATTAAACATCAAGTATATTATTCAATTTCTTTCACAACTAAAGTAGGAAGAAATGCTGACAACCATTTCCTCGTGACATCATTCGGCCCTAGTAGGAAGTTTACTTTTAAATTCATCTTTTTTTTGGGGGGGGGCTATATTTTTTGGTGTCGCTGTCGAGCACTGTTAGTGTCAGGAGTCGTTCAGGAGAAATATCGGCAGTAACGACCGAAGTAACTGATGATTTACTATGTGCATGATAAAAAAAAAAGATAAGAAAACACGTTGACGGTTTTATTTTATAAAACAGGATATATATATTATATATTTAATAAAAGGTTTAATCTATATAATCTAAAATCGAAATATTTGGAATAAGATGTAGCTTTTTTTATTTCTTTAATAGATGCTTTACATTTTTTCCCATTTAATTTAAAAACCAGTCCTATATTTTGTGTTAACGCTTAAAGAGGTCAGGAACTGTAGCTTTGTGATTTTATACAGGTATAATTTATATGTAAATATTTATTAGAGCATAAAACTTGTAGCACATACCATTGATACAAATGCTTAGTAGCGCAAGTGAAAAACATCACTTTTCGGGAGAGTGAATAAACTGTTTCAAGTTTCATTCCAAGGCAATGCGTATCGTCAGACGTAATTCACCTATGACATTGTATGTTGTAGTTGTGCCATAAATATGAATCTATATGAATTTCATATACGTTACAGCAGATTTAAGACCGGATTACCAGCAGTCCAAGGAGCTGTAGCATTCAACATAGGCGAACCTATTTCATCCCCAAGACTAAAACCAAGACTCTTGAAAGATATTCTGATGTGATCTCAATAGATAACGTTTCTCACCAATCGTTTTAACAAAATGTAATATAATCCTGTTTTCTTTCAGTTTTCCGTTTTATAGTACTATAGTTCTGTTTATTATTACATTAATTTTAATTTTGTTTACTTATTTACATGTTTTATATGAAAAAACGCTATTATATATTTACATCTTCTCTGTAAATAATCTGATAATGTACAGTTAGGGGCGTCTCTTGCATGAGACGAAACCCACACTTTCACTAAGTGTTAAATCTTAAAATTTCATTATTAAAAAAACCATGTAAGGCTAGGAATAGCCGATCTGGAAATAATGAGAATAAAAAAATAAAAAAAAAATATATGAATTTCATATCAGTTATCAATCCTATAGCAAATGCTACAGATCGAAATTTGTATCTACGATATGTTCAAACTTATTTTTATGTTATACAATCTTAAACTTATTTTAATGTACAGCGATTTAAGTAAAAGAAATGCTTTTTAAGTCTTAAAAAAATAAGTGGCAATGGTAAAAATAAACAATCAATTTTTTACTCAGATCTGAAAACTACTGTACTATTGTTGAAATAAAATATATGACAGATAGATTTAGACTTCTTCAATAAAACCGTTACAAAAACATGAAAATAGAAAACAGAGCGGTTAGAGAATTTTTAATTATTCATTCTCTCAAATAATAAAAAAAGAAGATGAAGAAAAAATGTTTTTAGTACATAATCAATTCATTGAAGGAATTTAATGGCGGAACATGATTATATTAGGATAAATAAATTAGTTTAAAAGACAACAAACAAAACTAGATATAAAAAAAAACGCAAACCAGAGGTGAAAAAAACATGATTTTTTTCATAAGGTCTCACGGTATGTGGCTCTATGTTGGCATGTTGGATTTCCTACGTAACCAAAAATTATGTAAAAAAACATGCATCAATGTGATATAAGTTAACCGAAACTTATCTTCAGTTATATGCTTTTCTGAATTGGGTTTCAAAATTAATAAATTCAGCTAGTACGAGAAACATATAAAGATACCGTATTTAAATAATAATAAAAAAATCAAATGAGCCCTTTAATCACAAATTAGGAAAATAATAAGAACTGAATTTTTAATAGTAAGATTTGTGAGTGAAGATGTATAGAAACTGCTAAAATGGAAATTTAAATACCCTAAAAATATTCAGGTCGGAATTTACCAAATAAAAAATATATAAAAACGCCAACCAGAGATGATGGATGTTTCCTAATAACTTCGGATTTTTTGCCTAAGTACTCAGGGAATATGGCTCTACATTGCCAAATTTTGTATTTCCTACGGCACTAAAAAGTATGCAAAAAATCATGCAAAAAAGTTATATATATGAACCGAAACTTCTTTTCGGTGGACATGGGGTTCTATTAGGACGAACGTCCTGCCACCTGCAATCAAACCATAGCAACCTGATCAGGCTATGAAAGTTCAATAACAAACCGACAAATATACAATAAATGGTTTTGATAATTGCACTAAAATCCTCGGGGGATTCGCATATATTACATTTAGAGGTCTGTTTACTATCGGGCTTAGTGCCATGAAAAACAGATTAGACAAGAATTATGTATTCGATTACATCTTTATCTAATACATTTTATTTTTGCGTGTTTAGTGCTCATGTAGAATAAGTCATGATATCAATAATAAAACCATTATAATATTCTCTCTCTCCCTTACTCTCTCTATATCTCTCTCAATTTTTAATCTGCCGTATGAGTTATTGTTTCTAGAAAAAAACAAAAAAAAAACAAACAATTTATTACTTCCGGTATGTTAAATTTATAAACTGAAAATTGTAGTGAATTTAATCCATAATAATTTCTACAGGTTAAAGCTTAATTTGTCCCCCGGATTAAACTGAGATAAGGCAGCTGGAAAATAAGGAAAAGCAATTTTTATTTTTATTTGCCATAGTATAACTTAATTTTTAGGTTTATTGTTAACCGTAGACGACTAAATAAACTGAAACAAACAATATATATTTAAAAGAAATACTTCTTAATGATATTCATACAAAATATTTATTAAAACAAAATAATGGGTTTATATAACATTTTTATGTATCAAATTATCAATTAATAGATTTACGAATTAAGAATTTTTTCTGCGAGATCCAGCATTCAGTGTAGTACGAGTTACCTTTGAAACAGAATAACCTTATACATTTTTATTGATTATTTTTAGATTTATTTAATGCTGAAAAGTATTAATAAATTTGTTATCTATATAGAATATTTGTTGACTATATATAATGTGAAAAGAACCGAGAAAGCAATCTCATTTATTTTAAACCTATTTTTATCAGTAAAGAGATTATTATAATAATCTTTAACAATACAGAGAGGTATTAAACGTGATCAAAAACTCAAAAATAGCCATATATTATAAATAGGATGCTATCGCTAAAGATTCCCCAAAACCCTTTAAAGCATTTAAAATAATGGAAAAAATCAACCAGTTAACGTTTCGCCAATTCAGGCGTCATGGGGACGCACAAGAAATGTGTGATTAGTTATGTAAAATACTTACCAAAATAATTAATTTTATATTAATTGTATTGATGAAATTTTCTTTTGGTGTGTCCTGATGAAGCCTGAATAGGCGAAATGATATCTGTTTTTTTGTTTGTGTGTCTTTGGGATTTTTCCTATTGTAATCTCAATAGATTAATTTATTTTATTTTGTATTTAATATACCTACTCTTTAATAAAAGTTATTTTTAAGCTCTTTTTATTTATTTTAGGAACAAATAATCTTTTTTAATTTCATGATTAGTTTATATATTTGATTAAACTAAACTAATTAGTTTATATTTGATTAAACTAAACTAATTAGTTTATATATTTGATTAAACTATACTAATTAGTTTATATATTTGATTAAACTAAACAAATTAGTTTATATATTTGATTAAACTAAACTAATTAGTTTATATATTTGATTAAACTAAACTAATTAGTTTATATATTTGATAACTTTTTTATATATTTGAGGTTATTTATTACTGAATTCACAAAAGGCTTTATTGATAATTAACCAATGGTAGTAAAGAAATAAAAATTGTAGGTAAATTTTGAGGTAATGTGGTTTAATTAAGTATTGTAAAAAAATAATGAAAATATAACTAAAATACTGCATGTAATTAATATATCTATTAATATTCTAAAGTCATAATGAGAAAAGATAAAATCCAGTAAGATGGAAAATATAAAGTTGGAAATATTTATCGGATGGAGCTGCCACAAAATAAAATAAAAATAAATCTTATAGGATAAAAATATGGGGTAAGGATAATTGAATCACTTATTGCAGAAACCCCATTAGAGACAAAAATTTCGAAATTCACTTTATTTTATTTTTTTGTATATTTTTAGTAAACGCTTCGATGTCTGCAGAACCTCCTTAAGTGCTTATCGTTTAATCGGGACAATACGGTCTACACAATTTTCGTTTAGAGCAGAAACCACTTAAGCAACATCACATATGGGGTTTCTGCACTAAAATCATTGCGTTGGTAGCACTAAGCCTACATTAGACAGGTTACACATTATGTTGTTATGTTTGTTCGTTATTTTGATTCTCCAGTTATATTTTTTTCGTTTGTGTGTTTTAAAATGTCGAGTGAATCAGATTCTAACGAAGGAGTTCTGAATAAAAGATGAAAAGGTGTTCTCCATCCAGAAACTCACAAACGAAACATCATAAAAGAATCTCGAACTCAAGGCAAGAAATATCTAAACTATACAGGTAAGACAATTTGTCAAAAAACTATTCCCAGCGAAATTTCAATGCAAATGCCCTGCCAAATGTTTTAAGCTTATCACGAATAAAATTTTGAATGATATTTGGACAGAATTAAACTCCTAAATATTCAGGATGTCTATCTTCAAGCGTTGATGGAGAGAAAAGAAATTAAACGCCGTAGGAAATCTGTTACTACAAAACCGATTGAAAATCGTAATGTGAAAAATCTGAATGTTGATGAGGCAGTCGATGAGTCGATGGTTGAATATGTGTTTTATTGCAGAAACCCCGTAATTGCAAGAGGTTGAAGATTTTTTTTACCACTTCTCATCAACCTCGAAGAATATATGACTACCCCATGTTGTCTGTAGTCCACTACTTTCAGAAAATTTTTCAACAAAAAATATTAGCTTTTTGTGAAATGAGAAGTTTTTATTAATTTCCCAAAAATTTGAAATCCTGGACTTACGGGGTTTCTGCAATAAGCGATTCAATTAGGTTCGTTTTAACAAATTGAATATGTGGCAATTGATTAGGGATAGTACTTCTGTTTTTTGGTTGATGGGAAGAGATTCTAAATGGATAATAAATAGCTTCTGAGAGGGGTCATTTGTTATAGTTGGAGACTGTTGAGAGGACTCGAGTATTAGCAAAGTCATATGTGTGCAATTGTAAAATTTAATGAATTCGCTGACACGATTTGTTGAGTTGGGATTAGGAAATATAAAAATTTGATATTAATATTCAATTTGTCGTATCGTTACCACTTTTCTAAACATAAAGACATTAAATTATCTAAGAACTGCACGAAGAAGTAAATTATTCATCGTTTTAAAATGAACTGCTGAAGTGTAGCTCTATATATAGATACATCAGCGATGTTTATGAAATATAACCAGTTGAAAGAAGTATTTTACAAGACGGTTAATGGTCTATAAAATCGGAAACGAGTTCTCGAAAAAAAGCTTTTTCGGACATCCACTTTTTTTTTTTTCGTCCATCCACATTTAAAAAATATATTTTTGCAAATATCACGAAAATAGCAGTGCCTACTTAGATAATTTTTATTTATTAAATTCACTCACTTGTTTGTAGCTGGTTTACTCTGCAATGATATACGTATTTTATTTTGACCATGTATAAATAAGATTAGTTCTTGCAGGGTTATCTTAGTAAATAATACTTAGTTTAAAAATATATATATAGAGTTAAAGCATAAGAAGTTATATAAAAACTTAACTTATTATTAAGAAGCAGTCAATTTTATAGGACCGTTTAATTGTCGCCATACACCATATTAATATATTAATGTGTATTACAAATAGGTTCTAATTTATGTTTCCGATATTCTCTAATTAAGGGTATCGGATAATATAAATAAATATTATTTATTTATAGATAGAAACTAAGATTATTTATCCTTCATAGATTAGTTTTTACACAATTGTTTTCCTATTATGAACCGAAGCTTACGTAGACAGTTAACGAAATAATAAGATAAATATCCGATGATAAGTTTTTGTAAATAGTTTTGAAAAATACGAAAGGTGAACATCAAAGTATACAAATATACGAGAGATTGCCAATATAATAATAATTATTAAACTTGTACCACTTCAACCAATAAAGGGTCTTAGTTTCAGTACATGGTAGAGACTGTGCTGTTCTTAGGACAACACTTGTGTAGGTGATTTGTGCAAGATCATGCTTAATCGCCTGGTTTTCTCCCAAATTTAGGGTACCCACCTTTTTGAGGCTGAGCGAGCCAAAGGGGATCTGTTGGTCCAACAGGGTCCATTTGTGGCTGGTAACAGATTAAATAATTGATTTACCACAGCTGTACTTGCGCTACCGCTGTGCTATCCCGCTTCATAATATAATAAAAATTTATAATGTAGTATTTGGTAGATATTCCTACTAGTCTTTATACATTAAAAACAATAACCTAAATACAATAAAATTATTATTATAATCAAACAGTTGTCGTGTTTGTGTACGGGTATAGGTATACATCAGAAGTATAGAGGGCAGAAGAGAGTAGATAAGGATTAAAGAATTTATAATTGTGATGTTGGGGTCTGAGTAAATAACTGTGGCTATTAATTTTTTTTCTCAATTTAAAAAACTAAAACAATGTTTTAAGCTTGTACCCTCTATATACAGGATCCTGATGATGTAGGAATACTTCTAATAAAAAAAATGGTAAATTAGGCCTATCACTATTACAAGTCCAGCATGTTGCATGTGAGATTTTAAATCGTTATATAAGTACGAATCTAATCTTATTAAAACTTGTCAACAGAGCCACATTTCCCACTCCTCATAAACAGTTAAGCAGCACTATTGTATCCTTCAACTCCGTAGCGTAGGACAGCCTCTAAACTGACATAATTTATATATGAAATCTGATCAGATGGTGATTTTAAAAGAGAAAAAAAGAAAGAAAAGGGAACAGGTTTAACATACCTGAGCTGGCCGAAGGGATAAAGTAGCACAGGTGTAAAAACCGAGGCAAGGGGACATGTCTTTTTTTTTTTTAACTCATAATAATATGAGTTATATAAAAAAAAATGACAAAAGAAAAAAAAAAAAGAGGAGCTCTCTAAATATTTATAGTTGGTGACTGAGGCCAAAGGGATTATGCTTTCAGATAGGATCACTCTCTGGGCTCAGCTAAAGTAGCCTCCTATTATCTGTATTTTATCAAACCTTATATATTTGTCTCATTAGTGAATAAAAAATCAAAATGTACCAGTCATTAATTTACTCGTAAAAAAACCCACAAAAAAATCTTAATAACTGAAGTGAATTGAAAAATGGGGAGACAGTATTGCTATCTTGTTGGCGCTGTTTGTTGGTGTTTAATGTAGTAAAAAGCTTTAAATAATCAAAACCTTTTGTTCAATTTGTAAAATTGTAATATTAATATGATATCAAATATTATAATTAGATACTTAACATATTTGCACACACGCGCATTCAATCCGGAAAATGGAGAGATATGAAGATTTGTGATATGGATATAAGATTTGTCATATGTAGACAATGTGCTTTCAAAAACTGAAATCACAATGTTGTGGTGGTTTTGTTGTTTGTTTGTTTATTCATTTAATATCACTTTTTCCTGATATGGCTGATCAGACGAAGCTACAGCGGCTGTCCTAAATATTAAATATTCAGGTATAATTTGGATAGGGGTCTTTAACGAGTACCTGGCATCAAACATGCTCGGGAAACCCATTTTACGCCCCTAACGAAGGACGGCATTACAGCATAACAGGATTTTTTACTCCTTTTAAAAATCTTGGTGAAATAATCACCGAACCCGCGACTTTGGGCATAGATGATCGTTGTTATCACGTGCCTTCGATAAATTTAGAACTAGTCCAATTTTATTTATTGTTGAAAGGTATTAAATACATTCTTTAAAAATATGTTTAAATGAAAGATTGGCGTTGCAATATTGATATTCAATTCACCCAAATGAGGTTACCTTCTAACTATCAGTTTCGTTCTATAACCTCACTGGCTTTGCAAACATGGAGGATATCAAGGTAAGCGATTAAAAAATTAGGAATTGACGTTACTGAAAGACTAAATCAGAAGAATGAAGCACCCTGTTCTTGAAGTTCGTGGAATAGCCAAAGATATCAGGCCATATTGGCTGATTTAGAATGGCAAACACACGAGGATTGGTAACTGATTATTGAGTTTCCACAAATAAATAAAAAAATATAAAATAAATAAAAGTTTAGCTGTACCCAAAGGCTCCCTCCTAGGGGGTGGCTCATGAGTTGTCATACCGAAGGTCCTGGCTCGCTAGAAGTTATATTCAATCTGTTAGAGGCCGGAGACCCTCCTGGGCCTCACCTAGCCTCAGTAAAATGAGTACCCAAAATAAAGGATAAAAATCTGACGGTTGAGCGTAATCTAGGACAAATCATCTCCAAGTACAACCGTTGTCCAAGAAACAGTACAGTCTCTGCCATGTACTGAACCCCAGACCCTTCACGGAACGTAGTGGTACATGTAATTTTTTTTTTATACCAAAAGGAATTGTTACTGCTTAGTATATTCATTTAACTACATTTGATTCAAATAAAGAGAAAAAAACAATGCTTGTAACACATGTGGTATTGTTAATCATGCAGATGAAGCTCCATTACTAGGATGATGAAAGCTCATCAGAAAGATGTCACAAAGGATTAGAAAAGCTTTTAAAATCTATTAGCGGGAAGTACAAAGGGAGCTGAGAAATGATGATGATCCCGGGAGGAGCACGAGCTAGCTGGAAGATACCTCGGAGGAAGAACCACTGATGTTCCTCTAGCTTGTTTTTTACCTTCTCATCTCACCTCCAATTATGGGCTCTAATATATGTCAACATTATCATCACCGCTAATTACTAATTGTGCCTTTTGTAAGTTCTTCTCCGAACCACCCAAGGTGGACTGAACTCGACCGAATCGACATCAGATACAGTTAAAGTAATTTATATTTATGAAAAAAATACCTAAGAGGTTGAAGAAAATGAGGTGTTGGTGACATTTAAGTAAGCCATGAAAATTTAATTTTACAGAAGAAACAAAAACCTATTCTGACAACTAAAAATGCTTGCTGGCAGACTTTCATTTAATTTTTTAGCGGCCGGAGATGGATCTAGGACACTCCTTGACTCCCCAGCCTCTAGACAGTAGATCCCCAAAATAAGGGGGAAAATCTGGTGGTTGAGCGTGATCTAGGATAAATTACCTCCTTGTACCCCAAGAAACAGTACAGTCTCTACCACGTACTGAACCCAGACCGATCACGTGTTGTGGTGGCACAGAATCTCCTGCGCTATAATTCACTGTAAAATGATAAACTCACTAAGCTACCTCAATCCACCATCATTTTCCAATGTATATCCTAAGCATTCATTCGAGCCCAAAACTGATGTTTAGGTAGGTGTCAGATCTGTTAGTCGTCTTTCATTACAGGCCTTTCAGTCACGGATTGTCTTCAGCTCTGAGTTAGGGGTGTGAGATTATTATTTTTTTTGGATTCCAGCTGACATTAACATGTGGAACGATATTAAAAAGCGGTGTTCACAAATTGTAGCTTTGTAATTTGGTGTTGGGACCGCCTATAATTCGTCCACCACTCACTATTCCTCCGATCCGATAACACGTTTTTTAACAGCTCGAGAATCCTTAATTTCATTACAAGGGCCGGAGCCCATGAATCCTCATTAGGGCCATTAAATAATTTCGAGTGAAAAAAATAAAACAATTATAACATGTCGGTATGAGTCGAAATTCAATCATAAATTAATTAGTGACGAATTGAGCACTTAGAGGGGCTGTCTATATTAGAAGAGAGGAAAGGATGCCTTTTGATCTGCATAATATCCTTCCATTACCAGCGAATCACAACGCTAAATTATCTCTTAGCCTGTCATTAGACCTCTACGCCGGCCCATTCACCTTTTCCTAATTTCTTTTCTTATTCTGCTTAGGTTTTTTTTCATTTCCTTAATCTCCTCCTTTTACCTTACGTTTCATCGACACTTTTATGGCTTGTTCTTTAAACGGAAGATTATAGTTTCCTAATATGTCCAGATTTATAAATATATATTTTTACTTAGAAAGTTACCCATGAGTTCATTATAAAATTTAACATTCTCTAATACAATAAGTACTTATGCTTATTATAAAAGAAAAACATGAACGAAAAAACAATGCAGATAATACAATAGATAAAGAACCAATAAAACATACAAAGGGGAGACCTGTGGTGAGGTTGTTAGCATATATCAACCCTAGACCACAGATTCCTAGCCCGGTAGGTGGTCTTAAATTTTTTTAAAAGGGAGTAAAAAATCCTTGGTTATACCGTACTTCGGAAGGGACGTAATGTGGGTCCAATTCTAAACGATGCCAGGTACTAGTTAAAGATCCCTATCGTAATTAAACCTCCGATTTAATTTAATTTAGGAGTCCCATTCTAGCATCGTCCTAATAGCACTTAAAGCATAAAATTGACCTTAAATGAATAAACAAACAAAAAATACCAAAGTAAAATGAACAATCAACAAATAAAATAAATTTTAAAAAACAAAACAAATTAATAAAACAATGATCTAAAACATTGGTAGCTGGATACCTCAGTGGGCAGAGGTTACTGTGCTGAAGTCGGCTCTGTCTTTACAATTTAATTATTTTTAATCCTAATATCCTTGGATCAAATCTGTGGGATCTTCAGATTCCCGGAATTCACCCCACCTCTTTGAAGTAGAAACTCTTAATCGGGAAAATCCTGGCGGATAGAATAATCTAGGTAATATCACTCCTTGCACAAACGTTGGCTTACAAAAGTCTCTATCAAGTACTGAAACCAAGACTGTTTAAGGGTCCTTTTTAAAAACTAATATCAATAGTGTAAGTGTCTATTTTTAGAGTCAGTCAGCTATGATAATTATTGAAACTATCAATGGTAGCTTATGCGATAAAAAGAATGCCAATGTTTAGGGTCTTATTAAAATAAAATGAAGAATGAATCTTCCATTTTTCCAAGTACTTTGGATTGGAATCATGACATTTTTTGAACATCAGACGTTACTGCTGTTCTTCATTGCTCATGGTCATTCTTATTAAATGGTCAATTTATTTTCCAGTAATAATTGTCGACATCTGTCTGGTAGCCTAGGGAGGAGAACGTATCAATGGTTTAGTTCATATTTTTTGGCCAGCTCATCTCAGTCGTTTATATTATTGAAATGGATGAAATATAATTGAAAAATATTGGAGTACAAAAGTCGCCTCGCTTTGCAAATGTGACGGATATCATCTGAGATTCGCCCATTTTATTCTGTTCTTTTGCCCAACTAGCTACGTCTTCCAGATGTTCATGGAAAACTTAAAAAGCTTGGGCGGTGCCTTTGTTGAATGTCATAACAGCTGAGGACCGTGAAAATGTTCCCAGAAAAGTGTTTCTGGATAATGTGACACATATTTAAATTATTTAAAAGAATTAACGATTTTTTTTTTTAGATCCAAATGGACTTATACCATTTTAAAAAATAACAGCTCAAATGAAGATGCGGAACAGTTAAAATAGAATATTTTTGAAAACGACAAAATATTTGAAAAGAAAGTAAAAAAGAAAAAATCATACAGAATCGAATAAATTATGTAGCAAGAAAATGAAATTTTTCTAGATTTTTAAATTTATTTTGTGTGCTATTGAACTTAAAAACCGTACAAGTAAAACTTGTAGAAGTTTTTTCACGTGTTTATGATTAATACCATAGCGTTTTTAAAATTATCTCAGGTGGGTTCTTAAAGTTCTATTTTGATCATATTGTGGGGCTTAGATTAATGGGAAAGTATGGAAGATGCTTAGTATAAACGTTTTAATTACAAATATACTTATACCAATTATTTATTTACCAATCTTTAATTAATGTAAGCATCTAGCATTAATGAGTTAAGTGCATGAGTCATTTCATCAATTTTTAAAAGACAAAATATCAGTTTTCTTATTCAAATTTTAATCTCGAAATTGCACTATATTGGAAAGAACTATCAGATAGTTATGGATGAAACGACATTTAAAAAAAATATATTATTTTAAAAATATTTCCTTGTTTCTCTAACATAAGTTTTTACCCCAACATCACGATACATCACTGTCTTTTCTAATATGTATTTCTATCAGATAATTGGAAGCCTGGATTCCGTGGCCGTTGAATAAACCATTATAAAGTGATTAATATTAAGTAAAGAGACATTGAAATTATTCATTTTGAACATCAAATTAATTAAAGCTGCGTCCGGCGGATCCTAAAAGAATGGACCTCGTCATATTGGTCACGTAAAACAAGAATACAATGAACCATGATTAAGTGCCTATACAATGATAGCTGGTCAAAAATCACCCAATCCTGTGCTTATATTTCTAGAATCTCTTGGATAAAGAGATTAATATGATTGGGAATTTTAGATCAGTCCTGAACATGTTTTACATTTAAACGGATGCATTAATTTTACATATGAGTGGTTTAGTAAAAAGTCCACTCCATTGAATACACGTACTCTGGCTAAAGGGATTCGAAAATAATTGATGGCTTTTGGAATTAGGTAAAAATTAGCATTTAACTCCGACAACCTCGTTGTAAAATGATAGGAAGAAATCGAATGCTGGGAATTGAATAATTGTAAATTGTAATTTGTAATTATCAACTGTTATATTTGGAAAAAAATAAAGGATTTAAAAATGAACCACTTTATTGGAAGGGGTTCAAGTTTTGTTGCTGCTTTGTGAGTACCACCATTTGTTTTTGTTTTTTTTACAGATTTTTTAAATACTTGTTGAATGTCGAACTGCTGAAGCTCATGGAACCAATAAATTACTTTTATTCATCTGTTTTATTTTATTATTATAAAGTTATAAACGAACATAAATTTAACGCTTTGAACAGACACCAAGTAACCACCGAATTAATAGAGTATGTTAACTGGAACTAAAATCCAAAAAGATCCTACTAAAATTTGTAGAACAAGCGGCACTGACCTCTGACACGTACACAACAATAATCTACAAACTAGTTACTACCCATTGTCGGCCGTTATACGTTTATTTTATTTTTGTTTAGATGGGCATTACATATACACAAAATAGCTAAAGCTGAAATGAATATTAAAGACTATAAACAAACTGGAAGACAGAGCTAAGGAAATTTTTTCACTAATAATTCCTAAAATGTGTATTATTTAGATATCATCATGTCATAAATAAATATCTAAATGTCTCCAAGCGTAAAATAATAATAAAAATGAAGGAGTTAACTGGAGCTGTCCAAAACCATAAAAACAACTTTTTTTTCCAAAGGGTTTACTCTGCTTCATGTTTCCTTCAACCAAAAATTTCTTTTAATTTGTTTTTCTATTTTCTTCTATCTTGTATACCTTCCTCCCTCAGACCATGGCCGTACATTCCTCAATTTCTTCTTCCTCCTTCATTCTTCTGAGGTGACCATATTATTCCAATATGTATATTTTGGAGGACGTTTTGTTGAGTTTGCATTCGCTCTCCATTTTCAGCATTGGTCCTTCATTGTATTCTAGATACCTTGGCAGCTCTTCTCCAATAGTCCATCTCAGTTGCAAGTAGCTTTTTTCTAAAGCAGCACTTATCGCCCATGTCTCTGCTCCATACAGCAATATACATTCAATTATGGACTTGTATATGAGCTTCTTAGTACCTTTCGTCACATTATTGGGACTGAGTTGAGGCACACCGGTGTAAAGTGCTAAGTAAGAGTCGCAATGCTGAAGGCTTCCTGCACAAATCCTGTTTTGGCAAAACATTATTTAATTTATTAACAGCTACGAATGGACCCTTGGGATCTCCGGACCCTCGTTGGGTTATACCTTTTATGAAATAAATAATTAAATTAAATAATGGTAAATTATAAATTATTTTGAACCAAAGCAAATAAATCCGGGGGAAAACTAATGAAATCCAATGGGTCTTGGCGAATATTTACTTTATTAATACATTGTAATAACTTTTTTTTTTTATCGCTTATCTCTTCCGTCCGGTGCTGCTGTCTATCTGTATAGACCGAAGGGATTTGAAGTCCACCATCTTGAATCCATTTTGTGGCGAACTATTGTTACGTGTGGATGTTACGTGATGGATGGCCTTACCTCAGTTTAATTTTTTATTTGGCCAAGAAGTAGTCATGATTTTTGTTTTCGCGGCTCACCAGTAAGCATCCTAAACTAATTTGATTGGTTTGAATCCCGGCCAAGACAAATCTTTTCTCTTCAAAATAAAAATAATCACCATCAAAAGAACAACAGATACAAAATAAATTCTGTTTTTAAATAATTCGAGTATAGTAAAATTTATTTATTATCTTTAGTTTTTTTAGTATTATGTCAGGATTCGTACTTTTTGTTTATTTAATTTAATTTTGTTGGCACTTTATAAACACTTCGATCTTGGACCTAAAACCTAATAACCTGGTTACAATATATAATGGATTATAAGTAATTAATTTAGAGAGTAAACTTATTTTATTACCGTGCTATCCATACTTGTCAAAATATAGCTAGTGTATTGTAAGAGCTGGTTTTATAGACACGGATATTGAGTAGGAGCGGAGTGGCTCAGTGGTAGAGCGCTGAGTCGCCTTGCCGAAGGTCCTGGGTTCAAATCCAGCTGCTTGAAAGACTTTAATTTAATTTGTTAGCGGCCGGAGACGGATCATATGGGATCTAGGACCCTCCTGGGACTCAGCGTCTGTGTACCCAAAATAAGGGGAAAATTCTGGCGGTTGAGCATGATCTAGAACAAAACACCTCCCTGCACAACTGTTGTTCAAGAAACCGTACAGTCTCTACAATGTACTGAAACCCAGACCCGTTCACGGTACAGTTCTTTCTTTTTTTTTATATTGAAAGAGTTCCTTGAAAGGAAGGGGCGTCAATGGACAGCCGATAGGGGCTCTAGAGGAGGAGTAATTTTCATTAGTTGTTAATTCCAGAGGAGATATGATATAGTGAGCGGCGGAGCGGCGGTGCTTAGCCTTATTACTGAGGAGGGTATTATATAAATGTGAAATAAATTAAAACATCGAAGCGGGCCACCCTGGCCTCGCGAGCTAATAGCTTTCACCACTCCCAATTAGATAATAAATTTCCGAGACACCTGAGGGCGGATGAAGGGAGCCGCGTGTAATAGCCGCCGTCAGGGCCCAAGATTTATCTCCCCCCCCCCCTCCCCCCCTCGGCTATGAATTCAAATTAACTCACTACCGGGCGCCCGGCTCCACTTCCACTTCGATCCTCCACTTCTTCTAGTGGTCGTATCTCGAGAGGCGTTCGTGGGCGGAACTGACGTGTCAATCCTTCCCCGCTCCGTGCCCCCTCGGGCTAGAGTCAAATACCATTATGATCGATACCGAATTGGATCATCCTTCGGAAGAGGATGACCACCAGAATTAGTAGGAGAATGAGTTATAGCCTGTACTCCATCTTGCTCAGATCACTCTATTAATAGAAAATGATAAACATCATGTAATGAACATGTAAAATATAAAGTGATAATTGTTAATGTAATCACGGATACTTGAATTAAACATATTAAGCTTTCCTGATCATCGAGAGGTAGGTTTTATATGATGTATGATATAATAAAAAAATATAATTAATATTCACGTCAAATTTTTATATAAAAAATAATAAGTCTTTTAGTTTACTTAAAACAAATGTGGCTTGTTGGTTATTCAGGGATGTAGCCTTTATAATACCCTAAACGATGAAGTGTTAGTGGAGTGATAATCAAAGGAGTATCAAAAAAATATATGCAGCTTAGTTTTTTACAGAAAAGTATGCATGAGTTGTAAGTTGTTTGTAAAAAAAAAAATTGCAAACATTTGAAAATAAAAGAGTATCATAGTAAATTCAATCTCACTCCGTCACGAAACCTACCTTCTGTTAGGCACGGAACATTATCCGGGACTCAAGTTTGACAGAAGAATGATATGGGTCCTTCTCACCAAAACGAATAAAAAAAAGTATATACATATGATGAAAGACCAAATACACTATTCTCTTTTCGGAAAAATTCTAAGATTACGAAAATGAAAATGACCCAACGGTAATAATTTTCAAAAACGTTTACAGAACTTCTAAATTAATCATTATAAATATATATACATATGTATTTTAATTTTAAAATTATAAAAAAATGTTCAATTCAATGTTTGCAAATTGCAGAATGTTCCTTCATTAAACTAATCTTCTCGTTAGAACCGTTCATGACCAAAACATGCATAGTTTTCACGCCACTTAGTTTACAAATAGCTCAGTTTCAGTTGCATTTTGAAATCATATATAACTAAAATTATCGAGTTTTTCTGGTTTAGTTAAGTTTTTTACTACTTTACTTTTCAGATCCGATATTTCAAAGGCTTAGGGCTAGGTTATCCCAATCAGTGGGGCGTGATGACAAATCAATTTGGTACGAGACTGGTTGAAAATATAAAGAAGGCTCAATTCTCTTACATTAAATTCTCTCATCAGTACTTATCATATTGATAAGATGGAATCAGGTCACTTTATGTACTTGGCTTAACCATCTTAATCTTGAGATTTTAATACCGAACACTGAATCCGGTTCTCCATATAGGTCCTTAAGTTCTAGATTCTTTTTGTTATGGAAACGATTTCCTTCTTTAATTGGGCCATATACTCTTCTGAGGACTTTTCTCTCCCAAATATTCAATAATTTTTCCTGCTCCTTGGATAGAGTCCACGCTTACCAATAAAAGGTTTTAGTGACTAATAAAAACCCATCTTTTTCTTACTGTGTTTTGCAATTGATTGTATTTCAAGGGACTTCTTCTGATGAATTCCGGATCTGAAGGTTTCTATTTTTTTCATACTGCTGTTTCTAAGATTTTCAACTGCATGGCGTTTTGAAAATTTAGTAGGGGGCGGCTGTGTACCATCTGTAAGACTCATAAAAACACTGTGTAATAATTTATTTTATATATAAGATGGAATAATAATTGGGAAGTAAGATTTTAATTAATTGTTTTATCATTTATTTCGAAGTTTCTTTTTAGTCATATATTTTAAACATCATAACTGATAAGCAAAAGATCTTTCTTGGTTCCGCAATCACAAAGTTAACCGAAAGAAAACACTAGGTAATTTAGCACCATATAGGATATTTGGCTAATTAAAGTTCATTATTTGTTTAGAAAAGAAGTTTTATTTCATAAAAAAACCGAAATTATTTTTTAGTCAACCCAATATCTTATGGCAAATGAATACTTTTACTATGTTATTTTTTCTGTGAATGAGCGCAAAACATGCCACATGGTAGTAATATGTTATACCAGCAGAGTACTTATATTATTTACATATATAAGATTACAAATATGTAAATAAACATTAAATGATATATTAAGTAAAAAATAATTGATGGAAAGTTGGATATGTATTTCATCGACCCGGGACTGGACTCGATATATTGATAAAACTAATATGGAAATTTTGATTCAACTCGAAATTACTAAAACCAAAAATCGCATAACATCTCTAAATTTAAGGAGGCGTTGATTCATGTGGAAACAACACGAACTTGAAAATTTACTAATGCTCTCAGCGACTGGTGACGTGAACCCCAGAGACAGAATACAAGATGAACTTGCCAGAGCTGTTTCAATTATTGAATATCCATTTGAATATGGACAGCCTTAAAAATGTATGTTTCTTCCAATTTCCTTAGGACGGTGGAAATACGTACACATGTATCAAACTGTGATGAAGTGGAGAGGGAAATGAAGAGAATAGTCATCGCGAATAGATCACCATGGGAACGCGCGTGCTAACAGAACATGCGTGCCTATCCCACGCTCTGAAATATTCAGCTACTGGCTTCGACAAGTGGTGAAGGAATATATCAGTAATGTTTTGTAATGAGCCAATAGCCCTTGAGTAAACAGTGGCGGAATCTTTTATGCGAGTTTCAACGGCTACTTCGAAAAAAGGGTGTTTATCGGCAATTTTCCACTTAGTTTTCGGTGAGTCGCTTTGGTGCGGAAAGATTTATTAATGATTCACGACATGTTCCTTTTTAAAACTTTGGAGCTTTTGTTATATGTTTCGTATTGTTTGTTTAGGGCTAGCCGGAACTGAACAATCGAGGACAATTAGGCAGAAAACTTTTGGATTATCATTTTACATAATATCACCACCTGTAGATAGTACTAGCCATTAAGTATTAGCAAGGAGGAATTACATTTCTTTTGTTACAGACTTTCTTTAAATATTTATAGAAATAATTTAAATTTCCTTTTAAATTTAAATTTTTTTAATTTTATAGTTTAAAAAAAGTCTCTATAAAAAGTACAAGTTTTTTTTCACTAGGCGCTTTGGCCCATGGAGGACGTTTCTCTCTTCGACAATTTTCCTCCACTCTGACCTAACTTCCACGGCTCTTCTCCAAGTTCTCAAAACCAGGAGCTTCCACATCGTTCAGCTATCGCATTCTATTGCCTGCCTCTTCCTCTTTCTCCATCTGGAGGTCCCTCCAAGATCCGCTTTGGGAACCTATTGCCTCCCACTCTATATACGTGGCTTAACCATCTTCATCTTGCGATTTTTTAACCGAACACTAAATCCGGTTCTCCATATAGGTCCTTAAGTTCTTGATTCTTTTTGTTACGGAAACGATTTTCTTCATTAATTGGGCCATATACTCTTCTGAGGACTTTTCTCTCCCAAATATTCAATAATTTCTCCTGCTCCTTGGATAGAGTCCACGCTTACCAATAAAAGGTTTTAATGATAAAAAAACCCCCATCTTTTTCTTACTGTGTTACCTTTAATTGCAATTTATTGCATTTCACGGGACTTCTTATGATGAATTCCGGATCTGTCGGTATTTGAAGGATTTCATGAAGTTTGGAAGGTTTCTCTTTTTTCCATACTGCTGTTTCTAAGAATTCCCACTGCATTGTGTTTTGAAACTTTAGTAGGGGACGGCTGTGTACCATCTGTGAGACTCATAAAAACACTGAGCAATAATTTATTTTAGATATAAGATGGAATAATAATTGGGAAGTAATATTTCAAATAATTTTTTTTTGTTCTTTCAATAGATAGACAAATATTCAATATAACAATAATACAAACATGACAGATAAAGTGATTACAAAAATTATACAATTGGAAAAAAGGGTGTTGATCCATCGCTAATCGAACAGGAAGTACCCCCTAGTAATAAAATTAAAAAATACCAAAGAAGCTAATTTGTATCGATTTTATTCAGTCTAAAGTCCTAATCGCAGCTATCATTAACCTCTGAGCCAACCCTTTTTTATGTATTATTATTTTACTTATTTTGGTTAATGTAAATTCATTGAGAGGTATAGTATAGTTGTGCAGGGAGGTGATTTGGCCGATTTCACAAACAACCGTAAGGTTTTACCTCCAATTAAGGGTACCGGTTTTCTAGAGGCATTGTGAATAACATTAGGGACCCTGGATATTGTGTTTTTTTTAAAAGGGATGATTATACAGATAACACAAGAGGAAGAAGTATTTTACTGTCTGGTAACTGTTGGAATATATTTTTTATTGTCACAAACCTTCTAATGTCTTCCTGTAGGAATATACCACTATCCCCTCAAAACACTTTAGATTAAAAAACATCAAATATAATTTATCGTTTTAATTTTATAAAATTTTAAATTACTTAATGGTAATGAAAAATCCATAAATAATGAAATAATCCAATATGATGCCATAAACAAGCAATAGCTTAAATAACTAAAAAAATACATGATTATGTCCTGATAATGATTTCAACATCAATATTACTGTATTTTAAATGGGTTACTGTTTTACTAAATATTTAATTAATAAAAAGTAATCTAAGCATTAACTATTTTTCAACGGACTTTCATATATTTTGGTTAGAAATATTACCAGATATCAATAAAATATTATAAACTTGTATATTATAAAAAAAAAAAAAATCTTCGAATCTATAAGTAAAACTAAAATATAAAGTGATAGGTATAAATAAAAAATATATATTTATCTAGGGTTTTTATAGTTGGAATATTCTGTTGAATGAATGGTAGGTGGTAAAAAATATTTAGTTTTTGTTTTAGTAATAATAATTCAAGATACACCTTTTAAGTTTTAGCACACTCTTTATTTATAATCTTCTGCAACCTTCTATTGTACCTAACATTAACATATGATCTGTGAATACCTGATCACAACAATTTACAATATTATTTATATAATATATTTAGTAAATACAACAATCTCTAAACTTAGAGGGCAACTGAGTCGGTCTCTTGGGTCTCTCTTCTTCTCTGTCTAGATCTTCTTGATGTTCATTTCTTCTCTCCACATAACGCCCAAATCTCCTCCGAAGATATCTTCTATTTCTCCGAATTATGTATCCGGAATAATAATTCTAGAAACACTACCTTAAGTTTTAGCACACTGTTTATTTATAATCTCCTAAAACCTTCTTTTACATCTAACATTAACATATGATCTGTTAATATTTGATCTAAACAACATACAATATTACTTATAATATTCTTTTATGTTTTTTCCTCCACTTACGTTACCTCTCGAGTAAAATTAATGTTCACAGCTATAGTAATTAGTTTGTTATCAGACTAAAAAAAAAAGCTTTTTGATGGCTACTTCTTGTTGTTCTTCCTCACTACTACTTATTTCAAATGGATTTTTGATTTTTTTTTTTTTATTGCTTGATAAATAAATGTATTTATGATTTACAAAATAACACTAATGAACTCGGCTGTAGAGCAGTTGCTTCTATTAACGTTTCAAAGTCATCCTGGATTGATTTAAAAAAGAAATGTTGGTTATATTTATCATATAAAATGCCTGAAAGGGTTGAAACGTGGGGATGACATTAATTAGTTAAACGTAATCAATTGAGTTTTAATTTATATCATATTGGCTAAATATATATATATATATATATATATATATATATATATATATATATATATATATATATATATATATATATATATTTAATAGGATGATGTAGTGGGAGTTCTAAATTTTGCCTATCCAGATATAATTAGGACTGGGATCTACCGAACACTGTATAGGCTCGGGCCCCAATATACGTCTCTTCCAAAGGACAGCATAAATAAGAACTATTGCCTTTAAAAAATCCTAAGGCCACTTTCCGGCCTGCATTTTTATTAATTATTAGTGTAATAATTAATAATATTATTTATTAATATATTCATTTATTTATTAACAATATGTTTATATCCTACATTAATATATTTATACTATATTAATTACATCAACAGTTAAAATAAGTTCATTGTTAAATATTTAAGAATATTCTTATAGAAATTGAAACTTTCTCTCATTCAAAATTTTTAAAAATATGATTAACAGCGCTAGATAACACGGGATTATAAAATCTACTATTTCCTCTTTTGATCTTTTAAC
Organism: Troilus luridus; assembly: GCA_964056705.1. Lineage (NCBI taxonomy): Eukaryota > Metazoa > Arthropoda > Insecta > Hemiptera > Pentatomidae > Troilus > Troilus luridus. Next base: position 52,740,162 of record OZ057412.1, on the reverse strand, counting down.
ATCGGTAATTTAATTTTCTACACCAATAAGTTAAATAAATGAAAACATTATCATCCATGAGGGCTGTTAAAACGACATTAGTAATAAAAATCCATTAAATTGCTCATTTGATTTTTTAATTTAACTAAATTTAATACGATTTCTATACTATGATTGTATGTGTTAAACTTGTTAACATATAAACGAGAGAAAAATTCCTTAACTATGTGTGTATTGTTTGTCATCGATATAGGAAGAACAATCCATTGTTATTCAAAAGAATAAGAAACTAATTTATTGTATTTTTTTGATGCGAAAATTTTAGACTGATCCGCTGGTCCATAAATTTAGTATGCAGAATCAAGAATAGATTTTACTTTATAAGCACATATACACATTCCAATCCTAAAACTAACTTGAGTTTCATCAGATAAGTAACCGCGAACAACGTGTCAGAACTCATTCCGGGCTGTTTACATCTTATACGAAGCCACTCATTAGTGACTTAAGAAACAAAATAAAAAAAGTTCTAAGCGCTAAAGCGTTAGTTAGGCTTTTCCCGCGGCTAATATAGAAAATAAAATAGATTATAATCATTATTAGGGCGCGAAATTTCTAAGCTTATTAAAACACTAGAAGTGGACTTAGATAAGAAAAAAACTGGTAAGAGGAAGGTATATTAAAATATGTAGAGGCTACTGTTTCTCTATTAATGGGAGGTATTAGTGGGACTGGATGGGGCTATTAGGGAAGGAGAGTGGTGGGGGTAATTGTTTCCGAAGCCTTTGATCTTCCCGCCCAGGCCACACCTACCACCTTCCCGGTTATTATACCTATTTAGAGGCACCGCGCTATCCGATATTCAAAGCAACACTTCCAATCCAATCGGATCTTATCCAATTTATATATCTGAATCGGGGGCTATTAATCAACAGAACGGGATTCGTTTTACAGTTTAGTATTCAGATGACTTATCTCCCAAGTTTAGGAAGTGTGATTCTGAGCGCCCTCTGGGAATAAATAGAAATAAAAATCTTTTAAACGGCTTAATGACGCCGGTTTTCAAGCTGGATCATCGCTCATTGTACAGTATGTATCATGACAAAATACTAAGCAGCTAAAGTGAATAAATAAATTAATAACATCCGATAAATACATTGAAAGATTAGCAGAGAATTGAATGAGTTTAAGCGATTTTTACGAGGATGCGTTAATACAAGAAACCCTAGCAGTTATGTAGGGTAGATGATAAACTGGGCATTTTACTATAATTCTGTTCGACATATTAGAATACTGTACTGACAATTTTTTAAACACCAAAAAACTATAAGTGATCAATTAGTCAGGAGATCAGAATGGTAGCTAAATCCAACGTTAATTAAATACAATGTTTCCAAACAGTTATTTGTTTGTTCATTTAACGTCACTTTATGCTGCTGTGGCTAATCGGACGTTGCTACAGTGAGGGCTCTAAATTTTGCCTACCCAGGTTTAATTAGGAAAGGGATTTTTAACGAGTACCTGACATCGTACAGGCTCGGGACCCCCGTTTAACGTCCCTTCCGAAGGACGGAGTAACTAAGGATTTTTTTCTCCCTTAAAATATCCTAGGGCCACCTGCCGGGCTACGAACCCGCGATCTTGGGCTTACTAGTTTGTTACGCTAACATCTAGACCACAGCTGACCTTATTTCCGAACAGTTGGTTTTAACAGTAAAGTATTTGAAAATTCTTTTAAAAATGAAAGAGTTAGATAGTGATAAAAGATTTCACAAACCTTCAAAAATACTCTCTAGTAACCTATAAGTTTTAGAACCGAATTGAGTGTACGGTCCCGACTTTATTTGCTGTTGCGTATACAAAGTATGCACAATTGGTCGATTGATATATAGGTATAAAGCAGACACGCAAAAAAAAACAAACCAAATAACAAGAATGATACTATTTTGTGGGTTTGGTAGAGATGATCCTGAAGGGACACCAATGGAATATATAAGAAGACAACAGGAAATTTCGAAAGTATAACCCCAATAAAAGTGCATGGACATAAAAGATTATTTTTTTTCACCTCTTCTGGAACGCCCAGGCCCAAATGACAGCTCATGCAAAACGCCAAACGTGTCGCGTAATTATAGCCTTCACATCAACGGGCCTGATGTCAAACTGCCTTATCAACATCAACGCACATGCTTTACACAAGTTCAAAGTGGGAATAAATTCAGATTAATGCAAGAAGAATGCCAGGCACTTGTCGCTTCACATTTAAAATGAATTTTCTTAAAAATTAATTTATCAGGTAAGTAAAATAAATGCCTTAGGTTATGTTGATTCCCATTATTTATATGATGCTGGCAGAGAAGATTTATTAATTTTTTCAATGATCAAGAAAATAATTAACAGGTCACAATTAGTCCAGTACATTGTATTGTGCATTTGTCTCATAATCTGTTTCCTTATTCAGGAATACTAAACAGTATGCACTGAAAATGAGAAGTGTGGATTTATATCTTGGGGGAAACAGAAAAAGTTGCAATTGTTACTTTATTTTATGAAGATAAATAAGGAGGAGAAGGAAACAAAATAGGTACCTCGCCGTTATGTCACACAGCATTCGTTAAAAGAAAAATCACAAATCTGGTTGTTTAAAAAACCCGATATAACCTTCCTTGCGACTCTATTCATGCTTCCTCAAGAGGTGACAATATAGTTTCATGTTGCTCTATTAAATAAATCCTCAATTTGGTCCCTTTGCTAAACAGTCTGCTTCTCAGGACTTTCTTGAAGCTTTGTTACCTGATGCAATCCTGCTATTGATCTTTTAACCCCCATCTAGCTCCACATTAAAACCTCTTTGCTCCACAAAGCTGCTTGTAACCTCCACCACATTCCCAGAATGGCATCGGTTGCTCCTGAACTGCGTTGAAGACATTTGAAGAGTCGTCTGCTATCGCGGTTGAAGGAATGGGTCGATCCCTGTTGTCGTTGGTCGCTATCCGTTACCTCCGTCCGGCGATCCTTTGAGAACGTCATCGGTCCTGAAGGAAACCCCGTCTGTAAAGCCTTCTTCTATCGGGATATTACCTTTAAAGGTCTCGTGTACGATGTGTGTAAGCCACTTCCTTACCACATTATCCCTCAAGAACGCTTGAGTGAAGCCCTTTAGGTCTCGGCGAACGAAGGTCTTGGTCCGTGTTCCTAATGTGAGGCACTGATCGCAATCTTTCTGAAATTCTTGTGCGTCAACCAAGCATCCGTCAGGCGTCGATTACAAAAATTCTCCTGGAAGGAACAGCGGCTGACCTGAAACCATTTTCGCAGAGCTGGACTTATCCTCTCTCACTTCCAACCTGTAGGTATTCAAAAGGATTGTTGGGAGAGTATTCGTCCATCCTGCCGTGTTTAGCGTAAGTAACTCTAAAGCTCTGGACGGACCATGCCGCCACTCCACGCACCTGTTGGAGTCATGATGGTACGCCGTGGCCCTGCTTCATTGGATACCAAGGACACGAGTAAGGATCATGAAGAGGTCTGACTCAAATAGATCCCCTTGGTCGGTTGTGGTCCTAGCCGGTGTTCAATATCTGAGCATCCATCTACTGATGATCTCTTATACCACTGAGGAGGTCTTGATCTCTTCAAGTGGGCACGCCTTAGTCCAACGGGTGAATCTGTCCGTCAAGGAAATGCATTAGCGCTTACCGCAGGAAGGTGAAAAAGGTCCGATGAAGTCCACATGCAGGTTTTCAAACTATTGTGAAGGTATCTGGAAGGGTTTAAATAGTGTAATATTTCAGGATTCTTAGGGAGAAATAAATAATATTGATTCTCTTTCGTAAATGTGAGTGTCCGAAGTATCTAATTTAGATGATAAATAAAGGAACTATCTTATTTGTAGAATTCTTAATGAAATCACACAAATCCGGTTACAAAGAATTGTTCCAATTGTAATTAAGCATTTCTTAATTTCCTTAAAAGCATAATTGAAAAAAACCCAGATCGTCGCCTACAACACAATACCGCCTATCAAAACAATACCTTGTCAAAACAATACCGTCTATCTACAACTTTTGGTGAAAATGAGTTAGTAACGGTAACGCATTCTTCAGGTTGAATTGCACACTATTAAAAAAAGTTTTCAAGGTTGAACGCAAGGCAGTGCTTCATTAGCAATTGAAAGATAACCGATATACATAAGATAATATTACATATGGCGCGGTTTTTTCTCTCAACTGTAAAATCCCCCAAAGTGTAGATAGGCGGTATTGTTTTGACAGCGGCGATATGTTTATTTTTCATATGTTTATCATTGTAGACCCACTTCCTTCATTCAGTAGACTGAGGTTACTAATTTAAACTGTTTGTAATTTGATTTTGTTATTTGTAGTAAGTGATGGATTATTCAGTAAGCAGAAAATTGTAAGAAATTGGGTTATTAATGTCCTGTATATATCTGTTTGCAATATACTGACAAAATTGCCAGCATTGAAAAGAAGCGGTAACCTGTAAAAAGGTTTATATTGTCATTCATTCTGTATGGATACCAACAAAAAACCAAACAATCACATATTTTCTATTTATATGGTTATTTTTTCGCTATTAATCCTTAAATTTCGGGGTACTCATCTGCTAGAAGAGCGTACTGATAACAGTAGAGGGTATAGCAATGTTGCAACCTTTTGACTTTCGTTAGTGTTAGTATACATTATCTGATTGCGGTCTTTTTTATTTTGTTTTTCATTAAATTATAATTTAGTTTCATAATTTTTGCACATGAATGATATTTGAGCGAAAGTTTGTTAGGGTTCGTGTCTGTTTTCTGTTTGACATCTTTGTTGTTTTTTATTTATATAAATAATAAAACTTTTAGTAAATTAAGTAATACAATCATTCAATGTGTGAGGGAAGGTTTGTTAGAATCCGTGTATGTTTTCAGTCTGCCATCATTGTTGTTTTTCATTTGTAAAACATTTGCACAGTTAGTAATAAGATTGTCAACCACTCATACAATTTTGTCAACCCAAAAAAAGGCGAGCATACTGAGGCTATTGCAAGAATGCGGGGAAGTCCCTGGCTGAATAAGAACCAATCGAGACCATTTCTGCAGCCCCGGTGAATAAGTGTGTTTCCAAAAATTATTTTCGTGTGTTTATGGCCGCGAAATCGTGTTATTTTTGAAGTGAATAAGGAGTTAAGTCAGGCATTAGCTAGAAAAAGAGTTATTACTAACATTATAAGTCGAAAACTACGAAAATTACACGATTTTGCTTCCCTCCATACAGATAACTCTCCCAAGATGAATTTGACTTAACCACTTATTCACCGGGGCTGTAGATTTAAAATCCTACCTAATTTAATTTATTTTTCGTGAAAGGTACAAACAGAAGAACTTATCAAAGAAAATATTAGATATCATAGCGATAAATATAATATAAACTGTAGATATAATATAAATGATATTTACATGTCATTATTATTATTGATAAAAAGTTATTACTATTGTTATTGTATTGCCGGAGGTGGATTCTTTGGGGCCCACCCAGCCTTTTAAAAGTGGGTACTCAAAAAAAGAGGGGAAAAATCTGGCGGTTAAGCGGTATCCATTGTCCACTCCCTGCACAACCGTTGTCCAAGAACCAGTAAACTCTCTACCATGTACTGGAACCCCAGACCCTTCATGAGATGTAGTACAGTTTTATTTTTAATTTCTATTTTTTATTATTATTGAAATGTAAATGTTAATAAATAAATTTTACCCGTTGACGATAACATTTTGTATGTCAAAACTCCTAAACAGAGGCGCTAGATTCGGAATAAGCTATGTTATTAGTGGAACTCCGGTAACAGAGAAGTACCGAATCCGGAATTCAGTAGTTTTCAGAGGGCGAATAATTTCTCTTTCTTTATTTAGTTCTTATATATTTATTAGTATACGTTTTTTTAAATATCGGCCTACAATGTAAGGTCTCTTCGAATTAAAATTGAATTTATATTGTTATAAAAATTCCGCACGATTGCCTATTTTTTTAATATTTTTTTTCTTTAAGGAGATTACGATTCTCTTGGGAATTCAATAGGAATTGCCCTTTGGGGAAGGAGAAAGCGAATCGCTACTTATTAAAAGCGAACCTATATTTACCTGTCCGTAATTAGAGGTTGGCTAGGAAAGAAGGCCGCGACATTAATCAATGACATATGGGAGCTAATTATTGTGAAGTTATGCAGGAGAAGGGAGGACAATAATTTCATAATCAAATTAAATCTTTTATATTCCGGAGCGGATGATTACAGGGGAGGACCGCAGGACGACCATGATATTTGCCAGATGACCGAAGATCTTGTCGCCCTCTTGACGACTAAATAACATGTTTCCCTACGGCCATGTGTCCATGCTGACCCCATACACCATATGCTTCCATTGTCCCGATCACTGTAATCCCCGCTTCCTATGCTCAAGTTCCCATGGGACCTTTCTCTTATGTGAATAATCAAGGCTTCCCTATCAACTACTACTTACCTGCTATGTAGAGGTTAGTTAATCCATTTTACTTATTCAATTATAAAAGCATAATCACTAATGCTCACTGGGTAATAATTATGTGGGAAGTAACTGCAACGGAAACCAGAAATCACGTCAGGTGTATGCAGGTGGTCAATTAAACGATTCCATGATTAAATTTTAATGGGAAAGGCAGGTCCAATTAAATATCAACTAGAAAACTGGATACAATGGCATTTTTTAATTAAAAATTAACTTGTAATACCGTTTTTTCGCCTTCATGCACTGCTAACAACTGATTAGCTCAACTCCATCAGTTCACATTTCAACGGTATGAATAATCCATAATGAATTAAAAGCAGATGGTAATTAACTATCCTTATGCTTTAGTATTCAAAATTCTTTATTACTCTTGGTACTTGTGTACTTTACGGGCCTCTGTAATTTGGTACCAGATAACAGATTGGTAACAGATAATAACCTTATTTTCTTATTGTTTTCAATTGGAAAATTACGTATGAGAATTTTATGTGGGGAAAATGATAAAAGCTAACTATTTCACATGATGTTCCTGTAAAATTATTGAAATAGATGAAATTCGGTAAAAGAAAAAAACAATGTTCGACCCATGCTACCACAGCACCACTGATGGCCTTAGGTCTTTCCTGCAGGGTGTCTAATAAACGTTATCTTGATTTGATATTAAGCAGATCAGAGGCTAGGTTATTGGCAATAATTGAAGTAAGGATTCTTCCAGGAATAACGATTAGGTCTGACAGAAGTCAGTCCGTGGACTTTAATAATAAATTCAACTTTCCCAAGATCCTAAGACATATTTTGCAACATATAAACGATTTTTGGTTAGAACAAAATATGCAAACAAACACATGTTTAAAGTTGTAACTTTTCATAGAATCAATGTTACCTGCTATCAAATCATAGGTATAGTGCATGGGTACCTTTTTCTTAATTATTTTATCTTTCATTTGGACCTGCGCAACCTGTGCCTTGGAGGGACATCAAGTTTTGGTAATAATCACTAGTTCTGGATCAGGTCTCTTGGCCGTTGTCTTGGCAATCTTTTCCTATTAATATATTAACCATAATGTGATATAGAATTAAAAATCCCGATAAATGCTTGCATCTGAATAAATAGATCATTTTGAAATAATAATGAAATAAAATAATTTGTTTCTTATTTTGTTTATTTTTATTTTTACATCACTCTACATTTTAGTCACTCGTATTGCTGCCGTTATCATTCTTATATATAAGATAAATATAATAATCGTAATGTAATGCCTGTTCGGGTATTTTGTTGATTGATAAATCAAAGTAAATGGCTAGAATCATAGAAGTGCCCAGTCCCAAATGATAATTAGGTTATTCACACCAGAGCCGAAAAAATTAGGAAGCGCAAGGATCTTTCCATAGTGTTGGAATGATAACACTTCCCTTTTGGAAAAAGGGCTAGTAACTCCTATAGTAACTTCGTCAAATGCCCTTAACCTGAAAAGTGCAAGAAAGGGTAAGAGAAGATCTTGGTCTCGATTTGGAAAAATTGAAATTGGAACATCTGGCAGTTCTGCTGGACACCTACAAAATTGTCAGACAATTTTTAAATGCTAAATATCTTTTACATTTCCTTGACTTTTGTATTCCGGGATATGTATTCGGTTCCAAAGGTATCCGAGAGAAAAATAAACATATAAATTATTAATTTAGTTCACCCGTAAATTGATGTAAATTTTTATTTCTTATATTACTAACTTAAACTAAAATGTATATTGATTTAATTGTATAAATAGATCTATTAATATTAAAACAAAATGTAATATGCTTATTTAAGTGCATTTCTTATAGAGTTACCAGGGGGGGGGGCATATATTTCTGTCAACTTGCAGATTTTAGAAAGTTTTACGTAGAAATTACTGTTCAATGAAGAAGGAGAAGAAAAAACAGGTATAAAAAACAGTGGCAACAAAAACATTACACTATGCCATGACAGTGTTTAATTACCTCATTCACCGTTTTACTTTCATAAACTAAAGCTTTTGAAAAAGAATCAGGATTTAATAATTTATGCTTATGAGCTCAAAAATAAGAAAAACAAATTACGAAAAGTAAGAGCTAATTGAATAAATAAAACTTAAATAAATTGACAATATATGTAAAGGTAACATAAGAATCAGAAAAAATAAAAGGATGTTGTAGCATCTTACCCACAGATAGCGCCAGTGTATTTAGCAAGTCTGAATTGAGCATAACATACCAAACAAGAGTGTGTAAAATAGCCTTCTACACTTCACTATCGAGCAAGTTTTGATAGTTTCATTACGATATTAATTAAATTATTTATGATTCCATCATTGTCTTAACACGTAGACACTCGGCTTAAAAACGGAAAGCACTTCCAAAAACACACTTCTTTTGGTCGATGAGTTGATTCTTGGAGAGCTTGATCAAGATTTATTAATTACAGATATAAATTAAGGTATTTTTGAAATAAATTTTCTTTAACAAAAAGGTCGACGACTGTGGCCATAAGAAGTTGTGTTTTTTCACAACTTCGATTTCTTTGATATATATGTATATATAAAACATAGAACATAACTTTATTTTGCACAAACATTTAGCTCACGCTGAAAGAGAGGCCGGCGCTAAGTATGGACATTCAAAATCTACGCACGTCATTAAATTTTGAAAGATCACTTTTGTTGCAAGTCAATTTTAAATCTAATTAATTACATAATTTAATATTAAAAGAAGATTAAAGTATTTAGATGGTAATAATTTCATCAATTACATGCGTACATCACTTTAACCGTTTATACTACTAAGAATATATATATAATCTGTAGACTTCATTTACGTAAAAGTAAAAAAAAAAGATAAGATATTGTATTTAATTTTGTTCATTAATTCTTTTTTTTTTTTTCATTTTCACTATGAACCATATTCAGTTTTGAGAGTTTACACTCCATTCCACTTCTTTCTTATCTATACATATTATGTATATATCTCATACCAAAAGTTATGATTATTATTTGTGAATGTTGCTGTTGCTAAATTTATAGACTTTCAATAAAAATTACCAAAAATTTAAAAAGGTACATAAAATAATTACTTATTTAGTATAAATTTTCAGAACACCAGCCTTAAGGATCTGGCGCAGTTTATGGTGTCCAATCCTATAACGTTTTCTTAAAGATTCAAGTCTTCGTGTTTTGGATATTTCCGATTCAATTCTAGTTCATAATTATTTTTTTATTTCGTTGAAATGTCCAGATACTACGACGTTTTCTCGACGCTTTAGAAAGCTGCTGCTTTAATTATTTATAATTCCTCGATAATATTTTTAAGGTTTATATTTTAGGTATGAATACAATTGCTTCTGTTCTACTCTATACTGGCTTTCACTCGTCGGAGGAAGCTGTCAATTATTTAATAAGTAAAAAAAAAACATACACACAAAGGAAGCAGGTGCAGAGGTAATATCGAGATGGTAATTGATACGGAGAACAAATACGTACAGGAGATCTGACAGGAATAGATAATTCTTTCCCAAGGGAAAGGAGATGAGCTAATGGAGAGCGGTGTGGATGGAGTCCGCTCCTGTCCGCTGAGTGGGTTCCGCTGTCCTCTACTTCCTTCACTTCCTCTGCTAAGTGCTCTTGTTAATGACCTATTATGAAAAATGGACAGTTCTAATCTTTCCTCTCTCTCTCTCTCTCTCTCTGTAAGGTCTTGTAATGCTATTGTTAACGTCACGAGATATGTGACCGAAGTATTAGCGATGCCGCTAACTTATCTAAACGGCGAGAGAATAATTTTAAATTAAAGGTTTTACTTCCTGATTTTGAAGACTTTGTATTTGTCAGTCTTGGATGAAAATATCTGCAGACTCAATGAATAAGTGATTACGTCAAATTTTTATCTAGAGTGTATATAGGGAATCGGAATTGTCTAATTACTCCATTTCAAGCCGACCCATGACTTAGCCTCTAATGCACTACAAGAATAGCACGATCCTGGAACAGGATGACCACCTGAATTAGGAAGTGAGGCCCAGGGATGAGATATAGCCAGTACTCCATCTTTATCAGATCACTCCGTAGATTACTGGCATTAATGATTACATATGAAGGATATAATTAATGAAATTATTGATTTAGGGTCACCTGTTGTCTAGTGCAGCTAGCATTTCGATTTTTAAATGGAGCAAAAGATCCTTAGTTATACCATCCTCCGGAAGGGACGTAAAATGTGGATCCTGAGCTTGTGCGATGCCAGATACTCGTTAAAAAGCCCTATCCTGATTAAAATTGGATAGGAAAAATTTAGGATCCCCAATGTAGCATTGTCCGATTAGCCATAGGAGCATAAAGTGACATTGAATGATTAAACAACAATTGTAGATGCACTTTTAGATATACTTTTTCTTATCACCCATCGGAATAAAACAGATAATTAATAACTTTAATGTAAGGAAAGAAACCAGGCATCTATATTTCAGCACATTACTGGCGACCCTTAGCAACTTGAGGGGATATATCTGCATTCCCCGTGAATAAGTGGTTAAGTACAATCTTTTCCAGAATTAAATTTGTTGAGGGGAGCGGATTCGTAGTTTTTGGCTTAAAATGTTTTAATATTAGAAATAACTCCTTTTCAAGCAAATGAGCCTCACTCAACACCTTATTCATTAAGAAAGTAATCATTGAGTAAAAGAAACTCATTTTGGACAGACCACTTATTCACCGAGGGTAGAGATGGAGTGGAACCTCTTTGAGTGTGACGTCATTATCCGTTGAGGAGGAGTGCCCGCTAAAAAGTGTCTTACAAAAATCCAGTTTGTTTAGACAAATGTAACCTCCAGTGAAGCAATACTCCACGTCTACGAATTTATGAAAGTAACAAAAGTCAGTCTCAGTACGAGAAAGTCGGTCCGGAAAGTGGTCTCTTTCGTGGTGGACGAGGACTGTGAAGCAGCCCAAGGGGATTAATGTCCTGAATTTAAGAACTAATTAAAAATTGCTAGACGAATGTTCTATCTAGGGTCTATTAGGATTTTCCTTGGTGAATTTCCTCGGAGATTTTCTCCTTCTATGTTGACTGTCTATATTAAATTTTCTGTTAGAGAACGTTGATTGTATTTTTCTGTATATAATATGCCCTAAACATGAACTATTATGGTAATTTCTATTATATCATGTTACATTATATAATGAAACTACACTTACGATGAGGAGTGTAGTTTCAAAGGTCATGGGGAATGAATAGCGCAATAACAGGGATTGTGTAAGCTTGGAATCGGACACATTTGAAATTAGAAAGATAACAAATAGATTTTAATGAAACACACTTCGGCCATAGTTAAGGGAATCGTAATAACGGGTTCATTGCGTCTTTTAATTTTTAGATTTCCTAGCTTATTTTGATTGATCTTCTTGGAAAGTCAAGGATACAGTCATTGATTTCTGTTCTCATTTCTATTTTTTTTCCTTGCCCTTCTAGACAAAAAATCTACCATTATTCATCCGTTCTACTTCTTCGAAATAAATTCTTATTTCGATTATATTATACATATTAGTATAGAAATGATACAATTTATAATCCAATTTTAATAATAGAAGAAGTGATGATTTAATGGAGTTAAATTAATTATATTTTATATTCTTACCAGCAAAACGAAACTAACGGAATTAGGGTTTAATGATGTTCTTTTAATGATCTTCAATAACTGATTAAAAAAGTATAAAACATTAATTGTTCAATATATTGTTATAAATATGATAGTTGTTTCAATATTCTATAGTGGTTTTACTAGAGAAAGATATCAATGAAACTACGCTTGTTTTCTTATGCTAAAAAGAATTTTCCTTCCTCATCATCATTTACTTTATATTGGTATATTTTATCGGTGTTTATCTAATTACGTAATGTATGTGCATTACTTAGATCACAGTTATCATTTTTTTAAATAGTGATCCTAACAAGCATAGCAATACCTAATATATCTGTAATACCTAATACGATACTGCATAAAGCAGTAATAACGGAATCGTTTGCTTGCAAATTGCAGAAAAATCTGTTAATAATGTCAATATCACTGTAATTCTCACAAATTTTACTTTTATTTGCCATATCAGGGATATAAATTTGAATTAGAAATGTAAAAACAGCAGATAAACTTAACAGGAATCCTGAATAACAGGATATAAAAAAAAACCGGTACCGTTACAACCCGTGAAGGGTCTTGGGTTCTGTACATGGAAGAGGCTGTACTGTTTCTTGGACAACGGTTCGGCAGAGAGGTGATTTGTCCTAGATCAACTGCCAGATTTCTTCCTTATTTTGGGTATCCACTTCATAGAGGATGGGTGAGCACTAGGAGGGACCAAAGACCCATATGATCCATCTCCGGACGCTAAAACATTAAATTAAAGTCTGCCAGCGAGCGGGAATTGAACCCAGGACCTTCGGCATGGTAACTCAGCGCTCCCAATGACAGGACATGAATATGACAAAATACTTAATATCAATTAATAAAAGATAATTGTAATTCAAACATACATTACAATTTATACATTACAGGGCCTGAGTTAGCATCTTCCAACGATGGATTGATAAACAAATACTATTCTACAAAAGAATCAGGAGAAAGAAGATTATGCTGTTCGAATGTCACAATATTATCCTATTTATATACGAAAACTACTTAATAAACAGGAAAAACTACGCAATAATTCGGCTTACATTAAATAACTTTATATAGTCTTCAAAGAATGAAAGGAAGTTAAATACAGTTATGAAAATGAGGCGTTCATGAATGGAGATAAGAGAATAAGAGATAATAGAACATAAATTAGGAAAATAGTAACAAAACATTAATCGCGTTGAACATTCATTTCGAAGTACGCTGAAACACGTAGCCTAAGCAATCTACATACATTACCTTTGGGACCTTATCTGTAAATATGCTTATCATAGCCTTGTGTTCTTTCTCTGATGTATTGTCGAAGAAAATCTCGGGTCAACTCAAGCTATGATTGCATGCAGATATTGTCAGTCGGCAAGTCGTTTATCAAGAGCAGGGTAATTTAACTCTCCGTCTCTTAGGAAGTGTTCTGCTCATAAATAATACGACTTTTTTTTCTCAAGGAGGTGGCCCTACGATTTTTTAAGGTGAGTAAAAAATCCTCGATTAAGCCGTCCTTTGAAAGGACGTAAAATAGGTAAGATTCCGAAAGAGGGCTAACCTCACGAGGAATTTTTCTTGTTCAGGTCATGATGTTATTGTTGTTGTTTTAATTTAAGGGCAAACAACTAAAAATGGTTATTATTGCCCTCAGTACTAGAGAATATAAATATTTACAGTATCTAGATTATTACCAATAGAGAATATACGTATTTACATTACCTACATAATTACGTATATACATTCTTGTTACATTATTAAACTTAGTAAAAATATTCTTACATATTTAAATAATAACATACCATGCTATATTAGGCACATAATAGAACCATATTAACATATTAAACATATGATAGAAAGGTAACCTATATGAGGTTGTTCATATTAAAATAAAACGTTATACATATTTATAAAACCTTTATGATATAATATAAAATTTATGTTATTTATATAAACATTATAAACATTGATAAAACAATAAACATTGGATATATATATATATATATATATATATATATATATATATATATATATATATATAAGTTAAGGTCTATCGAAAGGAATACTTAAAAAAAAAGAGAAAGGTTTGAAATAAACACTGCCAACTCTGATTGATAACTAACTTTATTGCTCTCATAATCCTACATATATACCTTTGGTTTATTTACATCTAAGCACTTTAAGGATTAAAGTGAATATTGTTGGTCTCCAGGACTTAACTCCCCCCCTCCAGTTTTCGAAGAATTTCGGAAACTTGGAAACGAAGTAAGCCAAAACCCGGAAGGCCAGCAACATTCACTGTACATTTACGTAGTGCTGAACACGTATACAGTGAGAGACAAAAAAATAAAAAAATAAACTTATAGATCCGAAATCCTCTCTTTCACTTTCGATAGAACTGACACACACACACAAAACAAAACGAGATGCTTCTAATAATAAATAAAAAAAAAAGGGTTCGCACTATATATACACTCACAATAGAAAAATAAAAAGTCATAAAAAGAATATGTATGCTTCTGGATGACGGCCAGGACACTCCAGGCCGTTACGCATGTTCTAACTGCCCGAGAGGAAGCTTAAGTTGTTCGATATGAACATTTTTACGTCGCTTGGGATCCTTAATGTATTCAATCGTTACAATGTTATGTTCCCTTATCGCTACCACTCGGAATGGCCCTTCGTAGCGTAGTAATTCTTTCCCCCGGTTGGAACTCCTCTGCCTATAAACGGTAGTACCTATCTTGATCCCACCCATGGCGTCCTTGACCCTGAGGTTCTCTTTCGCTACGCGACTTCGCTTTTCCCGTTCGAGCCTGTCTTTGACTTTCCCCTGTAACTTCTCTAGCGATATTCGATTTGCAACCACGTGATCCTTCAACTCGCCCTCAACGGTTGTAGCTCTGGTGTCCCTTCGTCGTTGTCGCAACCCGAAAATAATCTCAAAGGGAGAAAACCCGGTAACGGAATGGATAGATTCGTTATACGCCGCGATTGCCTTTTCCATTGCCTCATCTGGTTCTAACCCTTTTTCTACCTGATAGATTCGCAGGTGGTCGCTGAGGGTACTATGCAACCTCTCGATGGCTCCTCTACTTTTGGGATGTCCCGGGGTGTTGATTCTCCATACCACCCCTAGCTCCCTCGCTTCGGCCCTTATCTTCGCATTGTCGAACTCCATTCCACCATCGGAGGCGATTCTGTCGGGTACCCCATATACCTTAAACCAGGCCCTAAGGGCCACTAGAACTGCATCCGCCGATTTCTCGTTAATGAGATGGGCCGCAGCCACCTTACTGAAGCTGTCTATTAATGTGATCCACTTATAGCCTCTCCAGGAAAACGTATCGATTTGCAGGTCCGTCAAAGGCATTTCTGCAGTGGGCGTTTCCTCCTGTATTCCTTTGGGGGGATGTCTGTCGTATTTCGTGGATAAACAAACGTCGCATGCCCCCACAACTTCCCTGACTGTTTCCTTCATATTCCACCAGAAGTACCTCCGCTTAAGCGCTTGGATAGTTTCGCTGACTCCCCTATGATTCGTCTTGCCCTGGTGATAAGCTACGGTGATCTCCTTCTGACGGTCGCTCTCACGAATCGTCTCTACCATCATCGTACAGCGAACGAAGTTGCGGTCCACTCCTAACCTTTCCGACCGCCATAACCGCTGTATTTTTTCCCACACGGTGGCGTTTCCGACGTACAAATGGGATGTTCTTCCCGGCCTGGAAGCCTCTTTCAGTACTCGACAAATGTTGTCATCACTGACTCCGGGTTGTGACCAGATGGTAATAATGTTACTCCTACCGTATTTTGAGAAGTCCATTTTAAGTAGCCCCGCGGTCCTGGTCTTCCATATGACTTGACGCTTCTTGTCATTAATTATTTCCTCTAACTCCGTCATCTCCGTCGGTCTATCTTCCGCTGAACTTTCCTCGTCCTGGTCTTCCTCTTCTCTGCTGTCCGAACTGCGTCCTCCTTCCCCCTCCGGAGTCCATTCTTGTAGGAACTGCCTAATGTCCCGCGATGGGCCCTCTCCCGTTTCTTCCACCGCGTTTACCATTATCGCCCGGGACAGCCAATCGGCTACCACGTTCTCCTTGCCCGGTTTATATTTGATTTCGAGGTTGTACTGCCCCAAAAATTCCTTCCAACGAGTGATGCGCGCAGACGATTCTTTTAACTTTCCCACCCACTGCAGAGGTCTGTGGTCCGTATGTACCGTGAACTTCCTTCCGAATACGTACGGTCTGAAATGGTCTATTGACCACACTATTGCTAGAAGTTCGCGCTCTAACGCACTGTACCTTGTCTCGGCTTCCGTAAGGCGCCGGCTAGCGTAAGCAACAGGGCGGTCTCCTTTTTCCCCATCTTGTGACAACACTGCTCCCAGTGCATATTCGCTGGCATCCGTCGTGAGCATGAAGGGCTTCTCGAAGTCCGGGAAGGCCAGTACTGGTTCCTCCTGAAGCCGTACCATACATTTGCGGATGTTATTCTCCATCTCCGGGGTAACGAAAATTTTTCGGCCTTTCTTCAATAGGTTGTTGAGGGGTACAAGGTATTCCGCCATTTCCGGGACAAAACGCCGGTAATAATTTAGCGAGCCCAATAGACGACGTATACCCTGGACATCTCTCGGCACCGCCATCCTTGAAATTGCGTCCACTTTGCTCTTATCGGGTTTCACCCCCTCCTTCGTAATGGTGTGTCCCAAGAAAGTAATTTCTCCTTTTCCCAGAAGTGATTTTTCAGCAGATAACTTCAAGCCGAATCTCCGGATCCTGTTAAACACACTCCTGAGATGCTCGATATGCTGCGTTTCGGTTTTGCTGAACACCAACAGGTCGTCCATGTAGACTTGACACACATCTTCATCCACCCCCCGAAGAAACTCATCCATTAACTTTTGAAAAGTTATGGGCGCGTTTTTGAGTCCGAAGGGCATCCTCGTAAACTCATAGTGCCCTCTTTCGAATGTGAATGCGGTCTTGGACTGATCCCTCGGGTGCATCTTGATCTGATGATATCCTGCCTTCAAATCTAGGGTGCTAAACACTGTTGCCCCGCTCAGCCTATCAATGATGTCTTCGAATCTCGGGATGGGATACTTTTCATCTATCGTGTTTTCATTTAACTTCCGGTAGTCTATCACGACTCTGTATTTCTCTTCCCCAGCTGCGCTCTTTTTCCTTACCGCCCAAAGTGGACTATTATACGGCGATGTGCTGTCTACTATAATCCCTTGATCTTTAAGATTCTTTATCTCCTCCCTAATGTGCTGCCTCAACGCCTGCGGGTATCGCCTTTCTTTGACGTATGTCGCCCGTTCTTCTTTTAATGATATTTCGTGAACGGTTTCCCCCGTTGCGCCTAACCGCTCGCCCTCCTTATGGAAAATATCATCGAAGTCTCGCCGTATCCGTACCCTCCAATCCTCTGCCTGGTTCACTACGCCCACACACACCATCGCGTCCTTCGCCCTCACGTAACTTTTGTATCGCTTACCCCCTATCTTGACTGACCATCTCCCATCCTTATTTTTCACTCGAGTACCTAACTGATTCAGAATATCGCACCCGATTATCCCTTCATAACCACGTAACATATTTTCCACCACGTGTACCCTTAGTTTGGTCCCTGCTTTAAACCACGTCCCCAATTCCATCATCACTTCCCCCTCTACTCTACAAGGGCCACCCAGAGTGGTTAATTTGCATGTACATACCTGTACCTGGGGTGTCCTTTTTCCCGCCGCCAGCTTCTCCACCGCCTTCCTACTCAGGATTGTGCCGGAACTTCCTGTATCTACGAGGCACCTGATCCCTCGCTCCACCTGTATAATAGGCAAACCGCCACATACTCCTCTCACGCTGCAGTTCACTATCATGCGGTCGCCTCTCTGCTGACACTCACCTCAGTCTTCCGCGCGCTGCTTCCTCTCTGATGTTACACGCAGTCTTCCGCTCCTGCGACTACTTCTGTCTCCTTCACCTCCACTGCTCGCTGGTCCTTCTTCTTCCGTCTCCGATGTCTCCGTCGACGCTGGTGTCGACTTATGTCTTCGCCAGACTCTCTGGGCGTTCACTTCCATGGGTTCCACCCTCTGCGTCTCCCTGCGAGAGTAGATATAGGGGCACTGCCTGACCATGTGTTCCTCTGTTCCGCACTCAAAGCACCGCGTGCGAGGGCACTGAGCCATTAGGTGTCCTGTTTTACCGCACTCGTGGCATTTCCTCTCCTCTCTTCGTCCATTTTTCTTCTCCGTCCCTGGTCGTCTATCTCGTGCAGCCGACCTCTCCTTCTTATAACCTTCGGGGTCTCTTCTCCTACCCATGTCCAATCTTGGACGGTTTCGGCTAATCTCAGGTCGGCGGTAAGTGACCTTACTCCAGCCCGTCTCTGCGACCTCGCCGAATTTTGATTCTTCCTCCCTTGCGCTCACGTCTACCATCTCCTGTGCGCACTCCAAGAATGTTTTGTCTTTCGGCAATCCATCCTTTCTTCCAGTATCCCTGGCTAACTGGACTTTCAGTATTCTGGATAGAAAATCCATGCGAGCCTCCACTTGATCCGTTTCCATCATTTCACGTAATTTCTCCGTAATTTTATTATACCGCGCCAACAGTACCGCTGCATATTGCCCGTGTGACTGTCCTTGTTTGCGGTATTCCCTGAACATCTGGAGCATGTCTTCTTCTGGGGCCCATCGTCCACCCCCGAATGCCTTTTTCAGCCTCTCCTTGACCGTATGCCATGGCGTCTCTTCGTCCGCCTGAATTAAGTTGAGGATGTTTCTTCTAACTCGGCATACTAAGGCTGCCCTTAGCCTGGTGGCGTCCAATTCGTCGATATCCTTTGCCTCGACGTGGACCTGGATATAATACATAATCCTGTCCCCCCCTTTGAGGAAGTGATTTAACTCACCAACTTCTCCGTCGAACCTTTCTAGCTCGCTGATCTCCCTCCTAAGATCACGTGCATTATTTTTTCTTAACTTCATCCTCTCTATTAGATTTGCCTCTCTTGCCGCTATGTCTGCACGAGCCATCGCTAACGTGGTAGTCGGCAGCATGGGGAAATCAGGATTTATCGGTTCCTGAGTTTCTATAGGTGGTTGGGTTACTGGTTGTTGTTGAGAATCCACTGTGAGAATTGCCGGTCTCAAAATGTCAAAATGTCCTGGTTCGGGCATTTTTGTCACTTGATACGCACAATTAAATAGGAAGAAAAAGAAAAATTAATTTACCACGATTTTTCTTTTCCGCACTGTCCCGCCGGTTTCGGCACCAGTTAAGGTCTATCGAAAGGAATACTTAAAAAAAAAAGAGAAAGGTTTGAAATAAACACTGCCAACTCTGATTGATAACTAACTTTATTGCTCTCATAATCCTACATATATACCTTTGGTTTATTTACATCTAAGCACTTTAAGGATTAAAGTGAATATTGTTGGTCTCCAGGACTTAACTTATATATATATATATATACACATATATATACACACACACACACATATATATACACACACACACATACATATATACACATACATATATAAAGCACCACAAGTGATTAACAAATTGGCCAGAATTATGCCGAATATCGGTGGAGCAAGGGAAAATCGAAGGAAGCTTCTAGCTAATGTAGGCAACTCAATACTTTTGTACGCAGCACCGATCAGGACGGAAGCCTGCCAAGTGCAGTCTTATACTCGTAAGGTTGTTAGTGTGTATCGAAGAAGTGCCCTGCGTGTAGCTCGAGCTTTTCCCACTGTTTCCTATGATGCTGTGTGCGTAATAGCATATATGCCTCCGATAGATCTTTCGGCAGATGAACGCAGTCGGATTTTTCGAAGGAAACGAGAATAGCCGAATGCGCACTGGGTTACGTTGGCTAAAGATGAAATAAGCCATACCCTTGAAAGATGGCAGAGACGCTGGAATGCCTCACCTTCTGGAAGATGGACACACCGTCTGATACCCGATATATCAAAATGGATATCTCGCAAACATGGAGAGGTAGATTATTATCTCACCCAACTGCTCACAGGGCATGGTTGCTTTAGGGCCTACTTGGCTCGCTTCGGAATAGAAGACCGAAAATCTTGTCCTAGTTGTGATCCCGTGGATGAAACAGTGGAACATTCGTTCTTCTGTTGTCCAGGTTTTTCTCAAGAAAAGGAAGAGCTTGACATAAAATTCGGAAAGAAGTCATCGCCGGAAAATATTGTCACTTTGATGATGACTAGGCAGGAGCATTGGAGTGCTGCAGCAGACTATGCAGCGCAAATCGGAAGAAGGCTCAGAATACAGGAGCGAGAAAGGAGAGGCCAAGCTCTGGCTAATCCGACATAAGTTGTCCAAAGAAGAAATAGGCACATAGCCCTTCTGCTACCCCACGAAGTAATGCTTGACGGCTGTTCCGTGGGATGGTAAAAGGAGAATTGGGAGGTGGTTTTTTAGTGAGTAGGAATCTCACACTGTGGTGTTATTACACTTCGTCTTATGAAAGATTTTTCCCCTACCCAGGAAAAAAAAAAAAAAATACATATATAAACCCATATACACACATACACATAAACGTGTAAATGTATATGTCAAAATGATTGATATATATTGGTGTTTTTAATTAATTCTAAAGTATTATTTAAACATTGTTCGTTATCCCCCAACGCCTTTTGCATCTGCCGAGGTACGCCACACCTTTCCATCACTCCACTGTACCTAGGACAATCCTCGAAGATATAGCGCACTGTAACTGTCACCTTACACAGTGTACATTGAGGTGGGTCTCTCTTTGTTATCAGGTATTCGTGGGTCAAACGACTGTGACCAATCCTAAGGCGGGTAATATCTACATCTTCTCTTCTACGCTGCCTGGAAGATGATGCCCAGCTACTGATAGTCGGTTTGATTATTTTCAGTTTATTGTTCTCTAGCGATGTTATTACGATTATTGAAAAGATTGTAGGAGAAGCTTGTCACCCAGTTGATAATTAATTGATTATCACAATTCAATCAACTCAAGTAACAGTACTGATCACTGTTGTACACTTACATAAGTAGTTTAGCTCACAAATTTAGATTGTATAATGATATCTATTGAATATAACTATTTTAATGGGGTCTAGTGGTTGGAATGATAACCTACTATGCCCTTGATCGCGGATTCGCAACCCATTAGGTTGCCCTAGGATTTTTTAAAACGAAGTAAAAACCCTTAGTTATACTGTCCTTAGGAAGGGACATAAAGTGGGGAACCCGAGCCTGCCAGGTGTCAGCTACTCGTTAAAGATTCCTATCCTAATTAAACCTGTAAAGGCAAAATTTAGGATTTCCACTGGCAGCTTATGAATAATAAAACAACTAGTGTATTGCCAAACCTTTAAAAAAAACTTAGAAAACATCATATGGATATGTGTATAGAATATACGTTATTATTCAAAGATTTGAAAACAATTAAAGGGAAACATTTGTCCTTCAGAAGCTAGGTTAAGATCTTTTTACTTAAAAAAAATTCTTTAGGTAAAAAAAATTAATGATATTAATGACTCGAAATTTTATAATGCTTTTTAACCCTACCAGCTTTTTAACCCCTGCTTTTTGACCTTGGCCCTGGAGGACTCGAGGAACTTTAACTTTAAGATTACCTAAAATATCTCAGAAGCCTAGACCTACAATAGGAATTTTAGGACTCGAGCACAATGGGCTTATTTAGGGTGAGGTGTATGGTAGAAGAAGAGTCAGCTATTATTATTATTATTACAATTTTTTAATCACAGCTTTAATTTTTAAATATTTTTATTTTGAAGAAGGAGATCCGGGTTCGAATCCCGGTTGGGGGCAAATCTTTTCTCTCAAAATAAAAATAATTAAAATTAAAGCCATGAATAAAAAATAATAATAAATTATAAATAATATAATGACGTATATCAAAAAGATCCTAAAATTAAAAGTGATGTTCTAAGAACATTCTTCCTCGTGTATACATCGCAAAATTCCGAGAAAACGGGGGATATGGGATCGGTGAAGAGAACAGATTTGTCCTAGGTAGGGAGTGACACTGGTGGCTCAAATGGTTAGAGCGTTGCCGCGGGGGCAAAAGAGAAACTGTGTATTACACTCACTTAGCACTTATCACAGACTAGTTCACACTGCCACTAACTGTCACTGTCACTGTCACTGAAGTCGAGAACTTTACTACTACCTTATTACTGACTACTCGGCCGAAACAGCTGGCCGTTTATATAAGCAAGGTTGGTCGGGGTGGGGAACTCCTAGAATATTCCACACTGATCTCGAAGTTTTTACACATTCGTTAATCCCTTCCGGCTTATCTTAATCCTTTCAGGCGCTCCCTCTCCTTCCGGACCTTTCTCTCGGACCGTAACACCACTGAGCCACTTCGCTCCCAAGGATGATACTTAAACCCTTCTGAATTATGGGTTTGCTAAAACCATGCAGTCGTTCCAAAAAATACTGAACAAATTAGGAGCTGTAACATCACATTGTTAAATTAATTGTCAATAGAACAGAACTAAAATTCACTAACTTCGAATTATTTAAAGTAGTTTTTAAAAAAAATAAACCGTTTTTTTTTCAGCTCATAAGATTTTGTTGCTTGTAAAAGAATTTATGGTTTCGTAGTCCTCTTTTGGTAATCACTTCCGCGCTTAGGGCATACTGTGGTCTAGAGGTTAGGATAACAAACTGCTTAGGGCAAGATCGCTGGATCCTGGACAGACAGGTGGCCCTAGGATATGTTAAAGGGAGTACGAAATCCTTAGGTATGCTCTCCTTCGGAACGGACGTTAAGCGAGGGTCCCGAATCTGAACGATGTCAGGTACTCTTTAAAAATTCCTATCCTAATTAAACCTGGATAGGCAAAATTTAGAGCTCCCATTTTAGCATCGTCCGATTGGCCATAGCGGCGTAAAATGACATTAAATTTAACATTTAACATTTAAATTTAAAAATGAACAAACAAACAAACGACTTCCGTGCTTATTAACGTCCTCTTTCATACGGTGTTCATCTCCGCTAAATTCCGACCTAATCCCGAAGCAGGGCGGATAATTAAAAAATAAACGAACTCCGAACTCGGAACAATTTGGGTATGTATGCAAATCCCTTGCCAACGTATGTAAATTTGTTGAAAAAAAAAGAACAGTAAGGCCACAACAACGCTCTGACAGGATGAGGATTTATTGAAAATTATCCACTAATATCCGGATTAAAAAGTCCGCAGGCTTGCCAACCCATACCACTGGATCGCGAATGCATAATAAATTCGCCAGGTGGAATAAGGGTGGCGCTGAAAAAAACATTTGCAAAAAACACGTAATACCCAGTTAGGGGAGGGGCGTGCTCATATAGCCTACGATTATGTATTTTCATTTTTAACTTCTTTTTTTTTTTTGTGTGTGTGTTTTATTTTCGCTTGGAATACGAATTGTTGGAGGCTCGTTAGATGAGGGAACAGGTTGTGGGGACTTTTTTTTTTTTATATCGAAGCTGAGGCTTCAATGTTTGTTTAATTCTACTAATTTAAAAATGTACATCGTAAATAAGTTTAATATTTAGCTACTGCTGAGTAATATTACAATTCCTCAACCCCTTTTGGGCGAATAGATTCTTCGGTTATTTGTCTATTAATGTGGTTACTCTCGTGTTGTTTTTTGCACTCTATGTTTGAATTTATTTGACTCTTTTGATGTTAGAGGTGTTATATTATTATTATTTAAGATGGAGAACCGGGTAACTCAGTGTGTAGTGTGTTAAATTGCTGTGCTGAATGCTCAGGTTCAAATTCGAGAATGGGGGATAAATATGTAATCTGTTAACTGCCATAAATAGTGTCCACTCTGTGACTCACCCACTATAAAGTCCATAGAGTATACACTTTATATAAAGTTTATAGACTTTACAGACAACTCTCTATAAAGTGCATGTGATGATAAAGAAGAATGTTTTACCCTTAAAAAGGTTTTTATCAACTTAAAACAACAACTGTACAAGAAGGGTGAGGTTAGAGAGCATATCAATGGTTATCTGTCAGGGTAGACAACAGCAGGAAAAGTTTCCCCTACACCAGTGGGATTACATCACCACAGTGCATAGCTGTAATTAGGAAAAGAATAAGCGGTTTTGTTCAACTGTTGGCCTGCCTATTTGTCCAAAAGGAGCGTCTGAAGTTCTTTATTAGGCCCATACCTGATGTAGATTATACAAACACACACACAAAACCATTGTTTTGGAAATAATTTTGATTTTTATAGATTTTATAATTTTGTTAATGTTTATAGAAAATTTATAACTTTTTCTTCTTTTTTTCACATCATATAGTTAATAATTAACTCTTAGATCGATGATATACATTGTTACATTGATTACTACTCCTGCAATTAATAGTACTCATTTAAAACCCAAGATATGAAAGATAATAATGTTTAGTATCAATAAATAAATAATGTTTAATAAATAAATAATATTTGTATGTTTTTTTATGTATTTTACGGTGACATCAATGTTTGCATAATCATTAAATTACATATAATTGTATAGCGGTATGAAAACGCTGCCTCTATTTTGGTTTTTCATTTAAGCTTTATAATATTGTTTAGTGTCAACTATTATTGAAAGAAAGGTTATTTTTGCTATTTTCCGTTCATTATCAGAAACATGTCTGATTGAGTATGGTTCGATACAGATAACCGACAGGTTGTGACATTTACAATCATTCCCGACAACCTTTCGTGATTTGTTAATCCGGGGTGACAAGCGAAAGGTATCGCCTGACCGCGGATCCTATGTGACGACAAAGCCGGGCTATTGGAGACCAATACATTAGCTTCGTCACGCGATACATTCTGTTGTGACACAGGCTCCATCAAAGCAAAGTCCGTAATGGACTGTAATTGTTATCGATTCTCGCTACTTTATAATTTACCTTTAATCCACCACTATAAATTATAATAATCTAAATCTTGCAAATTGAACACACGTGTACTCTTTTCAAAGCTACAACGCAAAATTTCCAATTGAATTTCATAGGCCAGAAAAAAAACTTCTTCACTTGTTTTTGAAGTATGGTTATCAACCCTAAATCATCAACGCCTAAGTTTAATTTGGTATCTATATATTATTTTTTTTAGTATCAATAGCGAGAACACAGGGACATAGGATTAGTGAAGAGAATAGATTTGTCTAGCTTGGATGCAAGCCTTGGTAGCTCAGTGGTTAGAGCACCGCGCTAAAACGCGGGCGACCCGGGTTCGAATCCCGGCCAAGACATAATCTTTTTTCTTAAAAAAAAATAAAAATGTAAACAATCAAAAAGAAGAATAAATAAATACATAACTATATATATATATATATATATATATATATATATACATATATTGATATTTTAAATTTTATATTGATCCTTTTCAAAGAAGAAATTTTTAATCATTTCCCTAAATTCTTGATATATTTTACAGGCAGTCCTATGTTATATATCGTTCTTTTTTTAAAAGCAGAACCTACTATGGAATATTGAAAAGCTCTCGTTATATTTCTCACATGACTAATTTTCTTTACTGGTTGGGTGAGCGGTTAAGTATGATTTTGCCACAGGACGCTTGCTGTAAAAGTTATTACACATTTAAATATTAACCAGTAAGCCTTTTTGTTAATGCATTCTTCAACTCTTAGCATTAAATATTAAGCAATATTTATATTCATACATAAATATTTTTAGTGATATATATGAATGAATAAAATAAAAGCATTAAAAATAAAATGATCTTAACTAAAGTTAAAATCCATTTTCGACTTCGGTATGATAGATCTAAGTACCAATTTTTGTTCATTACAGTGCAGAGAGTTGGAAACTATTAGAAAATGCCTTGCCTCTCATTGCTTGATGGCATGAAATAATGTTTATAATATTATCCTAGTAAGAAAAAGATCTAAATAAAATAAAATAATATACTTAATAATAGAGAAATTATTTTTCCAAAGCCATTTTTTTTTAAATATATTATTTTTATAGTCGGGTTGCCGAATTTAGCCGAAACCTAAATCAACACCAACATTTTTAACAAAAATAAAATGTTGTATTTTATTTTTACTGCAACGGAACTCAAAATACACCTCGGTGATGTATATAGCTATTTATTGTGTTTATATTATTTGGTGATGTCTAATATAGCTATTTATTTGATGAACCGAGAACCACCCTTATATTTGAAGTAAATCTCGAATCCCAATTTAGTTTTCTGTTTTTTAACAAGTAACTTTTTTAAATGAAACGATAAAAATTGTTTCTAAAAATGTTATTATTCATTTAAAGTTACTTTATGGTACGATTGCTAATCGGAAGATGCTACAGTGGGAATCCTAAATTTCGCCTGTCCAGGTGTAACTAGGATAGGGATCTTTAAGGAGTAGCTGACACCTCAGAGGCTTGGTACTCCCAATGTATGCCCCTTCCCAAGTACGGCATAACGTAAGTGTTTCTTAGACCCCTTAATAAATCCTATGGTCACCTATCGGCTGCGATCTTGCGTATGAGATGTTATTCTGACAACCATTCCATAGCTGACCCTATTCCTAGAGATGACAATATTTCTTCTCCAAACTACGCACTTACACATTATACAGAGACGGTGAAAGTCCAGTCGATTATTGACTATTACTTTTATATGACTTTTTTTTTCGTAAACGGCCCATGTCTTGAGGCCAAGAATTTTAGGAGGGTCCTGAGCAGAACATGGTTGAGGGTTATTATTAAAAATAAAATCACACCACGATTCACACGGATGGCATGTCTCTGATTTAGCATGTCTGCCATTAATTTCTAATTTTACTGAACTTTTAAAGTTTTTGAATTTGGCAGGAATGGGTAAAAATACAAAAAGAAAACAAATGTTCCTCCTACCCTAACGTTGGTTACTCGTTAAAAAAATAAAGACATAAACATACATACTGCTTGTGTTATTTCTATCAACACGTTCCCATGGCAGCATAGTTTATATTTTATCAACAGTGAGCAATAGCACCATTGCAATAAATGCTTTTGTTCTTGAAACATTATTATTTTCTTGTGACCGAGGAAAAACAAACAGGAGAGGAGGATGTTATTGCAGCTAAAGGAAGAACAAAGGTAAAAAAGACACTCTGCATTGTGCAAGGAGGACAAGACACGAACATGCAGAAAAGAAGAAAGAGAAAGAGGGCGATGGTGGAGGCCGCCAAAGGGCCGTGCCGGGGACAGTTCACACCTTGTCAGCGCTGCATTAGCCACGCTGCCGTTCGGGAGTCGCAACGGCAAAAACTGTTTCAAAGTGCACCGGCGTCTGGCTCAGCGTTCGTGACTCCTCGCGGCTTTATGGTCGCCTCGGATCGTAATGAGCCCGCCCTCTCCTTCCCTCTCTTTTGATAAACATCCAGAGCACTCTATCTCATCAACGCGGTCTGAACATCCTGGGCGGTGTCCTTGCGTGTGTGCGTGTCTGGGCGTCCAGCGGGGGTAAAGATGAGTCTGGAAGGAGGTGTAGTATCCTTGAAAGAAGTATGGAGGAACAGTTCAAGCACTCTTCCGATTCTAATGACGGTGAATAAATAGTCTTAAAAGTCTCTTGTAAAGCTCTGAAATCAACTGAGATTTATTGGTATCAAATAGTACAGTCAACTAGTCTTTATTTTCACTTTCTTGATTGTAGTAAAGGAGATATTAGGAAATGTCCAGATTGTTCATACCTGTATAAATATTGTCTACTTTGTTTTGGTAATCGCAGCAAATATATTTTTTTATAATGCTCTATTTGATACTAACTCTCTTTGAAAATTTTCATGGAATCCGTGGTTTTCGAATTTCTTGAACAAGATGGAACAATTTCTGCAGAAATACAGTTCGATCATAGTTGTATGAAGAGCTGCAGGGAAAGGAGGATGGATGACTGCGGGGAACAACATGGACAAGTGCTATCGAGGAAATGATTGTAAATGGAACAGTGTGTGTGTGTGTGTGTGGCCGAAGAGGAAGAAGATGATATCATCAAAAGCCATTGGCCCCCAAAACATTTGTTCTGAGCTGTTAAAGCGGGCGGATTAGAGGGGGCGGCTGGATTTATAGCTGGGGTGTTCAGGGGCCGGAAAATAGAATCACATCTCGTCTAATCGCCGCCTCAGTCACACCTCCTTCTCTCTCTCTCTCTCTCTCTCTCACACTCTCTCTCTCTCTCTCTCTCTCTCTCTCTTTCCCTCTCTCTCTCTCTCTCACACACTCTATCTATCTCGATCTTTCTGTTCATCATATCAATTCTATATTAGCTTCGTTGTATCTCCACCCCCTATCTTTCGTTTCCTAGTAACTACTTTTCCATATTTTTTTTTGTGCTTATCAAATCCAATAATAATTTATATAAACAAATTAAAATAAATACAAATACATGAATTTAAATTATTTACCTTTATAAAATAAACGTTTTTATTCTAAAAGATGTGTCTGTAAATACCAGCTAGCACATTCGCGTATTTAAATTTAAAATTAAATTAATTTTTAAGGGGTAAATCGCTCCCATAACAAAATGCAAAAGGCCAAACACAACCAGGATAATTACAAATAAGAAAAGTAAAATTATATTTTACTAAGTGAATAAATAATTTGATTTAGTTTTATCAAATTATCAGGACTAAAAATAGACTGCATGATAAAAAAGAAGGTAAGAACAAGTACAGCAGTAAAAATTGTTTTGGTTTGTCATGCCGTGTTTATCATACTACCACCTATAAAGGGGGCCATAAGGTCAATTATATTACTGACAGTATTGGAATGACGAAAATACTGAGGAATCACCCGTCAGTATTTTTACACCATACACGATCAATATTACTGTCAGTATTTAACTCATTCTCCGTATTTTGATGTAGTGTCGACTCAGGGCTATATTTTTGATTTTATCTTCATTTCAATGTTTAGTATTATAATTATCTACTTTCTTTTTATTTATGTTTACTATTCTGTTATTTTTATATACTATTATTTTTGTAAATCTTCTAACCAAACTCTCTCTGTATTTTACTAATGTAAAAATCAGAAATAAATAAAACTCAGTTCACATTTAGTTCACGATAAGAACAGTCATCTTTTTCTCACGCAGATCCTACTTTTTTAATGGATAGAGCGTGCTTAGCAATTGTGATCGCCATGGCATTGGAAAAAAAAGAGGAAAAGACGCTTATGGGTGAAGGATTGGCTATTGGACCTGGATAAGTTCACCCATTTAAACTTTATCAACGAGATTTCAGTAAAAGAACAATCAGATTACTATAATTATTTTCGGGTGAATGAATACATATTCAATAATTTATTAAATATGGTTTCTCATCATATTAAGCAACAAGATAAAAATATTTCTAATAATACTTATCTTCATGGAAGTGTATTCTTTTATACTGAAATTTGTTCACTTCTTATGTACAATTACATCTTTCAATGTGTATTTCATGAATCTGAGTTTTTTATTATTTTATTTACCTCTAAATGTTAAGTACCCCATTTGCCCCACTCTCCCCTATATGCCCTAAACAGCGGTTGGCAGTTACCGTGCTATAGCAACAGGCCGAAATTTTGAGGACTTAAGTTTCCAACGCTAATTTCTTCATCAGACGGATTGTGGTAGAAACCTGTGAAGCTCTCATTTAGACACTAGGAAAAAAAATTTTTTTTTCCATGTACAATACACAATTTTACGTCTAAAATTAAGTTCCATCCTATTGTTATTAGAAAAAAAGTAAGTTTTAAGAAAAACATTACATAAATCATTTATAACTTTTGAAAAATGTGGCTATGTTTTCATTATTGCATCGGAAATTAGTCGATGCGTCGCACTCAACAGCTACAAAGTAGTAAATATGATGTTAAAAACGATTTCACGATTTTAATCCAATTTTATCCTGCCACGAATTCCGCATTTAAGAAACTCTAGTGATAACTTTTTCATATTTTGCTGGTTTTCCGATTTCCTCACTTTCCGGTCTCCGATACACCTTCCTTCCAAGGTGTCTTGTCCATACTCAGGTTGTCTTCTGGTTGCCATTTCTTCTCTGACTTATTTTATTCACTGCTATGATAGAATAAGTCAGACATAGCATCATGTGGTACTTTTTCTTCAAAAACCCATTTGTAGTGTCAGTAATTGTTTTGTCAGTGTTTGTGATTCTGACCCATTTCTATTTTAAATCTATAATTTTAGATTTATTTTTTATTTTTGAGGAATAAACTTCCCGTTTCTATAAGCTATAATACAATGGTGTATTGAAAACATGAGACATGAGGTTCGCGAAATCAATCACGCATGTACAAAAACAAATTATTTTAAAAGGGCTTTAAAAGGGCAAAGTGGTGAAAAAAAGATACAATATTTGAGCATTATAAATTCAAAAAGTGGCTGCCGAAATGGGTTGATAAAATATGACTTTATCATGATTGGATTGTTCGTTGTGGATTATTATTTTTGCATTTAAAGGCAGCCATGATCCTGAGGTGGATTTTAGTGCTAAGGATGATAATGATGTTTCGTGTAAGAATAACTCTAAACATAATACAAATGGCTCATTACGTTACAAATTTTCATTCCAAAAAAATGTCTGTATTTTGTTTAAATCTGATATGAAGATATAATTTTATATGCGGCCCACGGAGTTATGATGCATTTTCAAAGCCTGCAGGATCATTTGGGTTTATCTAAGATCTACGATCCCCAGAGCTAACATCTAAATAAAACAAATTTAATTTACAGAAAGAAAGATAAGTAATCACTTGAGAACGAATTGATGTCATTTAATAACAATTATGTTTAACTGAAATAATCACTTTTGAGTCGGTCAGTGTAATCTCATAACGATTATGTTTACCAGGCATAACTCATTTACTAGCAGTTATGAGGCTTGTTGAACAGGGCGGTACCCCACGATGTAGTAATCAGCGTTACATTAGCTATGACACATGAACATCCCCTCAGGGGAGGTGCTGTAGGTTGGGGGTGGTGTAGGTTGGATGGCTGCAATTTGGAAAATTGCCCTGCCTGGAAAAGGGAGAACAGATGCCAGGGGTCGGCTGTTATCTGGGAAACTCCGGGCCTCTCCGTACCCACTCCCACT
This sequence comes from Troilus luridus, assembly GCA_964056705.1. Lineage (NCBI taxonomy): Eukaryota > Metazoa > Arthropoda > Insecta > Hemiptera > Pentatomidae > Troilus > Troilus luridus. The sequence continues at coordinate 52,708,834 of OZ057412.1, read as the reverse complement.
GTTCTACATCTACTCAGCGAGGAGTTGCAGTTTCATCACTTTGGGGGAAATGTTGGCCTATAAACTCGGCGTCACGCCGGCAAGTGCCCTGGGAGCTTTACGCCAAATGTTAGATGTTGAAAGTCAAAAATAACTATTGTCACTAAAATATTTATTTGTTTTTTAACATTATGAAGTCCGCATTCAGGAGCTATATATAAATAACATATAAGTAATCATTCAACTGTATAAATCATCATTTCTTAATGTATATGAAACGTGACCCCTAACGCTGAGGGATAAACGTCTTAAGGTAGTTGAAAATAAGATGTTGCACAAAATATTCGGTCCAAAAAAGGAACTGCGAAGCATGCCCCCGGTTAAAATTATTTAAGTGATAGTGTCGCGAAGATTAAGATAGTTGGACTGAGTAACGAACGAAATCCTAAAAAGTTGATAAGCGCTGTGCCGACTGGGAAGTATCTGAGGGGTAGGCGAAGCCGTAGGTGGGAAGATTGCGAAATGAGCGATCTGGCGGATTTGGGTTTGCATAGTGAGTGGTCCGTGGCCAGAGGTTTATAAGCAGAGATTGGTGGAATCGGCAACGAGCCTTCGGGTTCGCTGAGACTTTTTATTTATTTATAATTAATCATTAAGAGAGATGCAACTTTAATATACATTTCTTGTATTCTTCAATTGCTTTACTCGGAAATTTTAGTATGTTATATTAGTAACGTATGAGCGTACATACAGGTTTTTTCTGTGGATGAGTAAAACTACTGGCAGTTCTTGAAAATTATGGTTAAAAACTAATCAGCTACCTTCTAATTTCAAAACTAAAAATTGTATTTTTTTGAAAAATTGAACTAAAAAACACGTTTGAAGACAACAGGGGAAAAACGAGATACTTAATTTTCATTTCAAAATTTAGTAACAGCGGTTTCTGATAGACTTTGGGATGACAGACACGATGGAGTGGTCAAAACTTGAGAAAAACGAGATGAAACAGCTGATAAGGTTGAAAATGTATGTCCGTAAATGGGGAAAACTGCTCCATCCGAGCAGTGGCTGGGAAAGATCGAGGTGAGGTGACTTCCCCGGGTTGGGTTTCCAGCCTTTCAGACCTCGTCATTGTCAGATTAGCAGGACCAGCAATCCGCATGGGCATTAATAAAGATCGGTTCAGAGGTTAATTTTGTTCTCCTCAACATTAGGAAAAGTAAGTTACCTCGTTTTTCCCAATAGTCTTCATTAATATTATCTTGAAAAGTTTAAAATAATTATTTTCATTTAACATAGTTTCGAAATGTGGTGATTCATAATCCTAGAGATGATCAAGACAATATTTGTTAAGTATTTATTATAGCAGTTTCTTTTAGTTTTTGCATGTATTTCATTACCTTATAATTTATTTAATGCGACCAATATCACGCATGAGTTAGGTAAAGCCATAAAATCAGTAGTAGTGTAACATGAATTAATACAAATTCATGTTACACTACCACATGAATTAATTTAACAATTCATTTAATTAATTAAATGATGTGTTGACATTGGTATGGTACTATTATATAGGTACAAAAAATGTGAAAAAATTAAATTTTTAATTTAGATCAAGCAGCAATAAATAGTCCCTGACTTAAAAGAAATAATAAATAAAGCAATAATTTATAAACAATATATGTTTATATCCAATTTCTTTCATATCTAACTATAGAATAAAAATACACCTTGGTTGTTTTGTTTTTTTATTCTAATAAGTGGATTTTCTATGTTTTCAAAACTAAACTTCGGAGGTCATTTTGACTGGTTATTTTTGAACTTAGGGGTAGTTGGTGAAATAAACAACGTTGTAGAAAAGACTTAAAAAAACGTCATATCATGATCGTCAACAATCCAGATCAGAGATTTATCAAATTTAACAGCTGCCGTGTACATACAAATAAAAATGGCTGCCATTCAGAAACGTTGTTTGGTAATTATTTTTTTTAACGGTTTTGAAATTCCTTATTACTTATTATTATTCGTTATCAATGGCTAATAGTATTAATAAGGTTTAGTGAACCCGATGGCTCGATGCCGAAACCCCCAATCTTTGCTTAGAAACTTCCGTCCACGGACCACTATCCAAACCCAAATCCACCAGATCACTCATAACACAATCCACCTACGCTTCGGTCTAACCCTCAGACGCTTCCCAGGCGGCAAAGCACTTATTAACTTCTTAAATAATAAAGTAATAATATTTAAAAATCAAAATATCTAAAATTGGTCAAGCAACACTCATTGGACCACTTCATATGGATTGGCCCATAAATATTTATAGTCTATAAAAAATATCTGTCATCTATAAATATATTTAGTCAACAAAGCTTTAACAGTTATTTTAAAAATGCAACACATCAAGAAACCTACACATAAACACATTACCTTTCAAGTGGTAGTTGGGTAAAAAACCTCATCATGATATAAACTACATATGATATTTTTCTTTTACTTCAGTTAAACTTCAAATATATACTATATATGTAAATATGTATCGTTTTCATGGGAATTATGCATGTAAACTATCTACGTTAGAACATGCATAGGGAATTGCAACATTTATTACCGTTAACCCATACTTTATCATATTATTGCCTCCGTCTGAAGTTTTCTTATAATAATTTCAGATTAAATATTAATGAATGTTAGAGCAGGTGACGTGTTGCAAGGAAAAACAAACGGAATAGAAACCGATGTGAAAATTTCAAATTATCATATGGTTATGGTCCGGAGAGGGAGGGAACACCTGCTGGAAGATGACGGATGTGGTATCCTTGGCCGAGGAGACTTCGATGACAGGAGTCGAGGCGCTGCCAAAGAAGATGAGGAAACAAATCGCTCATGTACTGATAATAAGATAATTGAGACAGGTGAGTCGGCTACACCTGCTCGTGTGCATGCCACACCATCCCGGTTAGTAAAATAGTTGTGGCAGCTTCAATAAGATCTTCAACTGTATATCATAGAAATTCTAAACAATATTATAGAAAATAAATATTAAAAATTACAACAAGCATACCAGACTAGGTTCTGTTACACATGACGATATTTTAATAAATATTTGTTCCTAATTTGTTCAAAGTTCATAATATTCAAGCCTTTAAAATTCCATGCATTTCACACCATTTTTTGCACTTCCTTCTTAGCAGGAAATCGTTTATAATTTCAGAGCCTTTTGCGAAACATCACTAAAGAATTCAAGTATTACATCATAATTTAATAATATCAAAGGGGGAATAATTACTTCTGATCTGCAAATTATCCAGCTGTTTCGTCCTAAGGCCTCGACAGATGAAGGCTAAGGAATCGAATAGAACATTAATCGACAATATTGATGACTGTGAGAGCATTTAATTTGACTAGAAAAGACGCAAAACGAAAAGCTGGAAATCTTTTAGTCAAATAAAAAAAAATCCTGTACCACTACTACACGTGAAGGGTCTGGGGGATTTTTCCCACTTATTTGGGTACTAGATCCCATATAGCCCATCTCCGCCCGCTAATAGATTAAATAAAAGTCTACCAGCGTGTGGGATTTTAACCCAGGACTTTCGCCACGGCAACTCAGTTCTACCTCTGTGGCACTCCACTCTGAATGAAAGAATTTTATTTATTGTGACATGGAACGATATAACGTAGATATAAAATGCGATTTTCAGATATGAACTAACTAAGTATAATATTTATGTAGTAAATTAAAATTAATGTATAAATAGACTATGGACTGACATTATAACTTATTGACTGCTCTCTTGGCATACTATAGTCTAGCCATGCCATCTCCTCTCTACTGTCTAATCCTCTCTCTCTTACCTCTTAGAGCTGGTAAATATAAATAGGTATAAAAGAAGGGGGTTAAAGTAAGTTGTACAATCCTAAAAAACGTTGAAACTTTCAAAGCTAAAAATCCATTTCATATACAATTTACCTAATGTTTTATATACAAATGACCTAAAGCATCGTCCGTTTGATAATTTTGATAAAGCAGGAATTAAAGAAAACCCAGTGCTTCTCTCACTATTATTAAAAGCCTGCATGTTGACAGCAATAATAATAATGGATGCAAGCTACTTCAAGCATCGAGGAGGATTATGAATTTCTCATCAAAGGCCGAAACGTATGGTTAGACCTGCGTAAGAATATTGATTAAAGATCAATATTCTATTGAAGGTTATAAAGTATTATATTGTTTATAATTTAAATAATTCAAAAATGTACATCTATATATATAAAAATCTCCTGTCACGATGTTTGTTCGGGGTAATCTCCGAAACTACTGGACCTATTTCAATGAAATTTCGAACAGATATGTAACATTGTCCAACTTAAAATTAGGCTATGTTTTATTTCGATTAATGACCGCGATATTTTTTTTGCAAAATTATATTTTTTTCTAACCTGCTGCATTTCTGATATGTTGCAAGGGCATGTCTGAGTAGTGTAAATCCATATTTGCAACCCAAAAAACGGACGGGAATACTTTTGGTGGCCGAAAAACTTCAACATTTTCGGAGTTCCTTTAGTTTATGTTTTAGGGGAAAAACATAAATAATCTTTTTTAAACTAGTTTTCTACAATTTGAACCTAACCGCAGCTCTGTAGGTCAATATACTAATTATTAACCGGAATCTTAGCTCTATCTAATACATAAAATTGTCGTGTCACAGTGTTTGTAACAAAACTCCTCCGAACCGACTTGACCGATTCTTATAAAATTTATTGTGTATATTCAGTAGGTCTGAGAATAGGATGCTAACTATTTTTCATACCCCTAAGTTAATTATTATTTATTATATACTATAGTTTGATATAAGATGAATAAAATGTGAAATCAAAAATCGATTATATTCATTTTTTCATTCATTCATTATTTCTTTAAAATTCAAATTTTAACTAATATTTTTGTAAACTATTATGACAGCCACAGCAACGCGTGGCCGGGTCAGCTAGTATATATGTATATAATTAAGTCACGTTTGATGGTCAAAAGTTATATCTGTCCCCAACATTCCAATGCTAAATAGGTACCGCAGCAAAACAGAATTACATATTAATTCCCTATCTTGGATTAAGAATTATTATCAACAGAATGTTTTGGATGTACAATGTGGCATTTTAAACATAAAAAGGATTTTATTAACTTTGTTAATCAAACTGTTTCTAATCTAGGATCTTATATATTATTAAATTTTTAGAAACAACCATTGGCTAAGCTCTTGCCTTTAAAATCTCACGTGTGGATTCTAGGAGTCATTTGTCTATAAGAAATGATTTATGAATTGTTATACTCGTATTGTTGCACACCGGCTGAACCAGGTAAATTTTCCATTGTTTGTTCAACAATCAAAAGTTATGGGGTTGTGGTATAATCATAAAATGCTGCCAGAAAGTTACTGGAATTTATAGGATTATCAGCCAAAATAAGTTTACACTAAAAGAAACAGTGGAGGATGGAAATAGTGGGGGGTGCAGTCAAAAATTTACACAATAAAGAAGTGGAAACTTATTATTTTTCATGTGTGCCAACGTTTCGACCTACTTTGTAGGTGATCTTCAGGGCCAAAAGGAGTGGCTACTCGGTGCAAAAAGTAACTGCATAAAGTAACTGTAACTGTAAGCAGTTACTTTTTGCACCGAGTAGCCACTCCTATTGGCCCTGAAGATCACCTACAAAGTAGGTCGAAACGTTGGCACACATAAAAAATAATAACTTTCAACTTATTTATTGTGTAACAGAAACATGTTCATTCTTATGCTTGGTTTAAGATACTTACCCCTTTGGCTGCAAATGATCTATAAATGAATTCATAGCCTAGCTATCAATAGTACACAGATGCTCAAGAATTAGGCAAAACCAATGGGAATCATTTCAGTATAAAAAAACTACACTCCTAGAGAAAAACAACAAAATTCATAACTAGATAATTAGTACTCAGTAATAATAAAAGATAATAATAACAATAGTAGCTAGTAATAGTAAATAGTAGCTTGGGGATATGATCGTTTGAAATCTAAAAGGAAATATGATACGTAAAAAAATTTAAGAGGAAGAAAATGGTCCGGGAAGAGGTCAGAAAATATTGTCTTTAAAAAGGAGAACTATTTATTTTGAAGCCAGCGTTTCGACCCACATTGCAGTTCTTCATCAGGGCTTATAGTGAGGTCACAGGTTGACAGTTGACAACCAAACTTCGTAACCAACAACCGCCCACGATGTCGAACGGCTTCCCGAGGTTTGGTCCATACACGGAAAGAAATATAGAACCTCACGCACTTGATGATTCCAAACTGCAATAATTCTTTAAGTGTCCTTGTACACTACGCGAGCGAACATCGGCGAAAGGACAGTTGTCCATCGGTCCTAAAGAGACCAGGAATCGAGCCATGGTTTACAGCAACCTAACCTGATGTTGGGTCACCCTCTCCAGGCATTATGTAATCCCGCAAATAATATATGTATACACGATCTCCACATCGTTCGACCAAAGATCTGCATGGTCTATAGCACCAACCGAATATATACATGTAATGAGATGAATCGAGTTTAATACCAACAACGTCAAACTATAATAATATATAGATATGTATATATCTATCTATGTACCAGACAAAAATTCTTTTATGGAAAATATTAAACGGGAACTACGCTCCGAGGAAATGCTTATTAAGAATCTACTTCAATATCTCTACCTCAACAGATCTTGTTTCAAAGAAATTAACATAAGCTAAAGCTGACTTCGAAGTAATTTCCATTTACATCTTTCTTTTATCTACATCATTATTAAACAATTAAGAGTGTATCTATAAGAAGAAGGCAGTAAACGAAATATAGTTTCAATGACTCGAATGGTAATGAATAAATGGTAATGAACAGGATTCTAGGAGAGTACAATTATAATAACACAGTAGTCAATGTTTATTTCTTTGCGCTAAGCACAAATGCAATGTAAATGTTTTTTAATTTACATATGTAGATGGTTCTGGCAGATATGTATAGCTTGCATATGTAAACAAGGTCCGATCGGATCTAGATAGCCAAATGCCCTAGTAAATTAATAAACATATAATAAGCAGTTGGGTCGACAGAACAAGTAGTTCCGTTAATTTAAATTACTCTAAAAAGATAATAAAAAAAATTTCGATTTTTTTAATCACGTTTGGTAAAGTGAAACACTAATTAGCTTATTCCCTGCAAAGCAAAATGATTAATTAAAATTATTTCTACAAGGCCATGCTCATGTTTAAAAAAAATTCGATCTTTCAAAAGAACAACGTCATAACTCAAAAAAGAAAAGAAAAAAAATCGGTATTGGTAAAGCTCAGCATTCCTATTGTAAGCGTTTTTTTAAATTTAAACGTTTGTCATTATTCCCATAAAACTTAAAACATAACAAAATAAGATGTTGTAAATGAAATATCAGATGTGTCGTTCCTGAATTAAAAAGCTTCAACCAATAATATCGCTACAAACTGGTTAACCCAAAAAATGCCAAATTTTGAGTTATGTCGCTGTTCTTTTGAAGGAGCGAAGTTATGGCAATAACAAATTACGAAAAAATTGAAATATTTATAGAAATATGTGTTAGAACTTCACAAATTAAATATTCTACGGAGGAAGAGGAAAAAGGCACAAATTAATTACTAAATCGATAACTTCTTTTTCAAATTTTTTTTGCTGTATTTAGTGATAAGTAATTACATAGATTTTCCTTTCTTCAGTTCACACAATAACTTCTCTTTTACAGTAAAATGTTGTTTCACTCTAAAATTAAACCCTCTCTGGTTGCTTAATACAACAAATATACACTGGAGTAATATCCATTACTTTTTATTTCCAGACCATATAACAACCCCACTTAATGTCTGCCATCTATATCCCTTATAAGGCTACACCTACATTGGATCCGGTGCGATTCGATGAGACGTCGCTAGCAAACCAAATGACTGAAATATATCGAGAGCGCCTACATTGGATCCGGTCTTAATCAATCCATTTTTATCCGACCAATCCGACGGATTTAGTCGCTCGCGGAAACAAAATAGTTTATTTATACGGAAGTGCCTACATTGGATAGGGCGCGATGTTGTACGATCACGTGTGATTTTAACATTTCGAAATCATTAGTTATCAATCCGATAAGCCAGCCGTTACCATGTGTGGCAACTTAAGCTTTATTGTCTAAAATGTTTATTAAAAAATATACATTGTAATTTGATAATTAACTATTATATAAATATCCGTCATAAATCAAAATTAAATATTGTCAATTCTCATTAAAATATTTTATTACTAAACTTCATGATCCATTAAATATAGTAGCGAAGGTTATTTTTCTGTTGAATAAAATTAAATCTATCAGAAATGTCCATAAAAAATATACCTACATACAATTTTAATTCGTCAAAGAAAATTGGAAACATTAACTTTTGATAAAATTATCATCTTAATGTTAAATTTATTTGTTAAACATTTAGCAAAAATTGGAGGTAAGGGCTTTTCTGATTTTTTATACTCCTTTGCAAAGATGAACAACAAAATAAACAAAGATTACTCATAGAATAAGTTCGAAAGGAGCCTCGATTGTGGGATTTATGAAATAATAACAATAAACAATAATTTCTATTTATTTATTTTTATTGAAAAACAACTAAATTATTAATTTATAGTGAAACAGCAAGACAAAAATATTCTAATATAGTAATATTACCTCATTGTTATAACATTTGGTTCTTTAAATTTATAAAATTAAGATTATTTATTAATTACTTTTAATACATTTATATTTTACTATAATATATATAAAATATAAGAAATTAAAGAATAAAATTAATACGATTTTATTCGGAAGGCAGTGACTAGTTCACTATCGGGTTAACAAGAATAGAATTGTGGCGGACCTGATTCAGTATAGGCACTCTCGTAAATTTCAGTCATTTGTTTGCTCACCCCAGCATTGTATGTGATAGAATAAGATCACGTCACATCGAATCGGATCCAATGTAGGTGTAGCCTAAGAAATATTTATATATATGCATGGCACATATATCCCTTATGTTACGGCCGCTCAGTTTGTAATTACAAATAATTTGTACGTTCATGGATGATATTTTGTTTTTCAATTATTTTCTATTTTTTATTTATTTAAAAAATAAATATTTGTTAATTACGTAATGTTATAGTTCGTATTTTATTATAACAGTGAAGTAGCTATAAACACCAGTGGTGATTACTTTAGTTGTTATTAGCCAAACCCGCTAATTGCAAACAGTGCTTCGACAGCGGCCCGAGTGGTCCTCTTCAACATCAACACTACTGTTGTCTTGGCCAGCGTACCGTCAGGACCTAACTTACAGCAGTCAGTGTTATTGTTTTTTTTCGTATGGGTCTATCTTCAAATTATTCTGAAGCTACAGATGGTTTGCGGATCGGCATCGATTTCTTCGTCTACTGGAGACAAAAGGGAAATTCTAATCGAGAAACCCGCCTTAAGAAAACTATTAAATTGAACCAGGGTATTATAGACATTTAATTGCGCAATTAAAGGAACACGTTATGAGCTCATTTAAAATTTATAATGTATTTTGTTTTCAAATTCAATTATCGTTTTTTTGTAAATTTATTCATTTCACTCATCTGAAATTAAGGTATTTTCCATATTGTTTATCGAGATTTAATTTATTTACTTACTTTTTTATATTGTACAAATGTAAATTTAATTGAACCAAACCGAAAAGGTTTAATTTTGGTGTTTAAGCTTTAAGTATTCATTTAGGAAATTTAATAGTTTTGTTAATTGTATTTTGATTTAATTAATAGTAATTTTTTTTAATTTGTAAGTAATATTATTTATGTTTTCATTTATCAATATAAAGTTTCAAAAAAATAAGCATTCGGTATTACCTGACATCCTATTTACTTCATTAGATCTTACAATTCAAATATAATTTAAATGGCGAATTTATCAGGTAATTTTCTGTAAAGAAAATAATTTGATTCAGATTAAGGCAGCAGCCTATCAGAGTTTTGGTACGATAGGGAAAGGTTGTCCAAGGGAGCAATCCCTGTTACCCTTACGGTGCCCTACCACTTTACATGTTATTTTGTTAAAAAATATCTTGAATGCAAAACCCAAGATATGCCAGCTATTCTGGAGTTGTACTTTAATATATATTTATCAATTTATCTAATACCAAAAACACCTAACTGTATATATCACGTCATTAATTTAAGTTCAAACTAAGACCCGCTTAATCAAGAAAAATCTCTTATAACCATAATTCAAAACTTTCGATAGAGCTTGGCAATATGAAATGGTTGAGATTAGACGTAATATAGAAAATTCACTATACGTTATGTTCCCAAATATTTATAACTAAAGTGGAAAATTTATATTTTTTTTATTGCAGCTGATCCATCAGTGAGCTGAATGGGCCTTATGGATATTTTCTCTACTCATTTTTTATAAACATTAACAAAGAAAGAATGTTTAAAAAGTAATGAACTAGAGTTTAATCAATAATACTTTTCCAAATACAAAAACAGGTAACTTCTTAATTCAAGAATTTACATAATAGCATAATGTTATCAATTGAATAATGTTAACTATCCAGAACAAGCAATTTAAAACTTAACGTCGGAAGGTTGCTTATAGTGCTTAGTAATAGACATTAAAACCACTCTTAGGGAGTGAATAATTAGTTGATAAACATTAATACACAGTTTTTTATGTTTGAATAACACTGTTAGTGTTATTCAATTTGGTTTTTCTAATACCACACAACCACTCTATAATATAACCACACACTCAATAATAATGAAATGAACAGTGAATTTATAAATTATATTGTTTTTAATTTAAAGGGTTGTTTTTATAAAAAAAATATAATAATAAAAAAAAAAGATGAAGTTTATATCAATCAGGAGTTTAAAAGAAAAGAATTGTAAGTCATAAAAAATAATTGGACACAAGTCTCGCACTTATTTGGTACCGGTTCCTTCTTTCTGTATTTTTTTCAAACAAACACATTAAAAGGTGTCCCCAAAGCCATGAAGGATCGTAAAGTGTCCTAAAGGAGTTGTGAAGGAGATAAAAAAAGAAATGTCAAAGGAAAGGGACACAGAGCGGCTTTGAATAAATCGACCTTATCTCGATTCGGAAGTCGAGGTCCCTCACGAAAAAGGAAGACCCAAAATGGACAAGAGGGTGACAGGAAAAAAAAAGTTGTAACACGACCTTTGAATTAATTGGCCAATGAGTTTAATTTGTTCCTCAGGAGAGCAAAAAAAAAAGGACACGGATGGTCCCAATTTGTCCCGATCGGACAACTGAGGTCGCTTTCCCGAGTTTTGTCTATTAGCGCTCATTACCAATGGTAATCGTCTCTATCACTTTATCTGACTGTTCCTACCACCGTAATGACCAATAATGTGGTTTTTGTGAGAGGATTCCGAGGAAGCTTTATCTATGGCCTATCTATCTATTAGTGTTGAAGCTTGTCTTAGGAAACATTTGTTGGACATCGGAATACCTTTCCGATTCACTCATGCATATGAATGAATAAATAATAACTATATTAGGCACGGGCAATAATTATTTTCTGTTCAGTATCCTAAAAAAATGTATTTTCAAATGCAGTTGTTTTTTAATTTATTTGAATATTATTTCTTTAATGAACCTAACTTATAAAATAATTTAAAAAAAAAATTGAAATTTAAAACTGCATTATAATAATACAGTAGAAATAAGAAACCAAAATGTCTAAGATTGTGTAAATAACCCGATTACAGGTATTTGTTGTAAAACAGAAAGATTTAATAATCTTGTTGTATAATTAGAAACTATTTATTGAAATAAATTGTAACGCATAGAAATATGAGAAAAATATAAATCCCATATATATATATAAAGTTATAAATTGCAATTAATTATTCTCCCATTTCAAGTGATTGAGATAAAAAATGCAAATTTCAATACCCTTTTGTTCGAAAATGGAAATTTATCTAATCTTACGTTTAAAACGTAGCCAGTGAATTGAAATAAGGTTAAAGTGAAGCGATACAAATAAGTTTTTAGATTATTATTCCTACATAATATTATTAATGCTACAGAATGGCTTGTCAATTAGTAGAGAAACTACCCACTTTTTGTACTCAAATAACAAATTTAAGTTAGAAGATCAAGAAGCCATTTTTCATGTCAGAAGCCTAGGAGGATTATCGGAAAATAAAGAGGTAGTTAGGTTTTCATCAAAGGACTGATATCTTGTTCGGTCCAATCACCAACAAATGGGATATTAAGGATTATTTGGACGATTTCATTTGTATCAAATAATGAAGAATTTTAATAATAATTTTGGTTTGTAAGGATACGAGAGGAACCCTTAGCTGAGCTCCATAGCTCTATTCCGAAAGTCCAAATAGGGCTTAATAATAGTCATTTATATGATTGCTTTTTAATAAATTGTGAAATTAAAGCATTCGTCTAGTAAGTGTTAAAGTAGCCTGAAACGGCGAGATATTAATTGCCATTTCTGTATAAAATAATTATTTTAAAATTTTGTTCACATGAAATATTTTTATTCGAGTTCATATAAATACATTTTAGTCGGTCAAAAGATTTCATTAAGCTCAAGTTATTGATTGGATTGCTCAAGTCGAAAATATACAATTTTGCTTTTCTTTGTTTTAATGAAGTCTTCTATTTTTTTATATTTAGTAGTTGAAAATAGTAGAATGTTAGTAACCTACTAACTGATTAATATAAAATGCTAGTTTATAATAATATAACCACGATATAAAAAGCTGTGATGTAAAATACTAAAATATCTAAGATTGTGTTTATAACCCCAAATGGCAAATACCGTTTTTTTTTTTTTTTTTGTAGCAAAACAGAAATAATAACCTTGCTTAATAATTGCAAACTACTAATTAAAATAACTCGTTAAAGCAACTAATAGTAAAAACAATTACATAAATATTTATAAAGAAATAAATTATAATTAAGGTAGCTGTGACCATTTATTTCAAGTGATCTAGATCAAAATGCAAATATCAACTCCTTTTGTTAGAAAATGGAAATTTATCTAACCTTGTTTTTGAATTGAAATAGCATGTAGCGTACATGTGAAACAAAACAATAAGTTACAAGATTATTTATAAAAGATATTTAAAAAAAATATATATATTTATTGAAATTCACAACTGCATACAGAATACATCAAGTAAACATAATGAATGAATACATTGACATGAAAAGACAAGTAGAGCAACTACCCAGTGGTAGTACTCAAATAAAAAGTTCAGCTTAGAAGTTCACGAGGGCATCTGCTTTTCAGACGCCTCGAAGGATTATCAGGAATTGAAGAGGTTGCGAGGTTTGAAACTAGTGGGTTTGAGTGGAAATGAAGTTTGTCATGAAAAGATTGTTATCGGATTCGGGCCAAATCAGCAATAAACGGGACGTTAAGGTCATTATGGATTACTTTGTTCGTAACAAAGTAAGGAGCATTGAGGATTTTCCGAAGTCTCTTGTAATTAATTGGGAGCTTAGAGCGTAAATGTTGAAGTAGCCTGAAACGGCGAGCTGTTTCTTGTCGTTTCAGTCTAGTATGAGGATTCCAAGTTAAGCGTCTGTCAAGGTGTAGTCTTAAGTACCGGATCTGTTCTACAGGACTTAGAGGGATGTTATTAAACGATACAGGGGGGCAGGAAATCGCTTGTTTACGACGGATGGTTTATAAAAGTTAAATACAAAAAAAGTTCTTTAATTTCAAGTAATCAAGATGAAAAGTATGTTGTTGCTTAACGTTTAAATCATTTTTTGTTTATGAATTCCTGCATTGTTACAGTAATTTATAATTATTGTACTCGAATGGCAGCCATCTTTGTTTAATGTTAACTTATTATTATTGCTAATTTAATATCACTAAGAACTGATACAGCTGTGACTGAATAATGAAATAATAAAAAACAACATACTATTACTCCTAAGAAAACCGACTAAATATTATGCTTAGTGCATGATTAATGAAATTTCGAAATTAAGTTCTTAATATATCTTCTAAATTGATAGACATTGAATATTTTAAGTTAATGTTACAAAGAAGCATTTTTTCGTCTATTATTTTTTTTTTTAAATGTTAGAACTTAGATTCGTCCATTTTTAATGTAATCTTTAAAAAATAATATTGAAGCCTTAATCTTCAAAAATTAATATCGATGGGATACAATTTAAAAATATATAAATGTTTATACACATATTTTGTTTGGTACCCCTGTATGAATTGTTTGTTTAGTATACCTGAGGCCAAAAGTCGATTTATTTAGAATCAGAAATATTGATTGATTCTTTAGTACTCTGCTGTGCAAATTTTGTGTTTGATATTTTTCTACAAATTACGTTTAGAGAATATCAATCAAGGGAAATTAAAAAAAATCAAATTTTTGTATGTTGGGATGCACTTCAAAATCAGAAATATTTACAGATAAACTCACTGTTGTTTGTAATATTACTTTATAAATAAACGTCTTTATATAGTGATTATGCTTGTAAAGCTAAAATAAATTCATAATATATATGGATTAATATTTAAAATTATCGACCAACACTTACACCTACATCTGTCTTATTCTGTCTGACTGTGATGATCCGATAATTTATTCCATTTTGTATTGTATGTTGTGTTGTGTACATTGTAACACAGATGTAATTCGTTCAATGAAAATTATCATGGGCCTGGAAAATTCATTTTGAAATTATAACATGTTTGATAATTGCTGTAATGATAATTGATAACGGGGAATTACCATTATCCGCTAAAAGAATTTCAACCATCCGCATTCCTTTGTAACTCCAGACCAAGTCGTGATGGAAGGAAATACACCTCCAGTGCATTACGTAAACCCATTACCTCGCTATTATCTCTAATTTATCTAAATTTTTGCACATTAGCGTGAATTTATCAAAATCGTATAACCAATCTAATTCGTGTAATTACCACATTAAACCGAATTACTAATAACAGGCCTTTCCTCTGAATAAGGTCGGATAGAAATGAAGGATATTAATGCTCTTAATGGTCAAAATAATATCTGAGAGGCATTAAGGAAATCGCTTGGCAAAGGTGTTCTCTCTCGCGGGGATCTGTTGAATGGGAATATTCCTCATCGGTTGTTAATTGAAATAACACGGTAATTGAGAGAGTTCCATGGTTATCAGGCCAATCGCAACAATTTGGCCGAATTTGGCATATATAAATGTACTATTCTTGCCACGGTGAATTTCTTGATAACGGAGGTGTGTGAGGGTTTGTGTAATTACGTAGGAAAACGCTGTAAGACATTTAATGACAGCTTACGCAGTCACCAATGAATACATATTAGCATTTAATGTTGAAATTATCATAAAATTGCTTTGGTTAGTACGTGGGTTGCGAATTTCGAAAATGGTTCACAGGCACTTAAAAATCGATCAGGTGTTCAAGTGACGTCAGAAAGCAATGACAAGATAATCATGTTAATATACGTTATTATTAAAAAGTTCAAAAGAGGTATTACAACTCAAATATCTTGATTAATCAAACCTTACTCCTCAATAGTAGGTAGTCGTTGGAGACACCTCATGGAGAAAAAATAACACTCTTACCATCCAGATATTTATTTACAAGATCGCTAAGAGCCTATTACAAAGTCCAGATCAATTAAAAAATTTGAACGCAACATAAAAAGCAAGAAAAAAAAAAACTTTAATAAACTTAGGCCCCCAACAGAACACGAAAGCTAGGGAGAGGTAACAGCCAGTCCCTTGGTTCAATACCGATTGTAGAGAAGCTGTCGAAAAGGAGAGAAAAGCGTACAGAGTTTTCAAAAGAAATATGACCCTACTAAACCTGATTGATTATAAAAAAGCAAAAGCGCAAAATGAATTTGCGGCTTTTTTCTTTAAACAAGGTGTTGATCTCGAAAAATCTCTGCAATCCACCTCAACCAAAGACGACCAATTTAACTTTACATCCAATAATAATGAATTATACAACATGCCTTTGACTATGAGGGATATCAAAACCATCCTCAATGAACTAAAATGAAAATCACCAGGTCCTGATGATCTAACATATGAAATGATAAAACATTTGTCTGACGAATCACCGGACAAAATACTTAAATTATACAACAAAATATGGAACAGTGGCGTTTTTCCCAACCAGTGGAAAGATTCCATAATCATTCGAATATTAAAAGTTGGCAAGCCCAAAAATGACGTGGCTAGTTACCGCCCAATTTCATTAACAAATTTTCTCTGTAAAATCTTAGAAAGAATGGTCAATAAGCGAATGATTTGGCTACTTGAGGACATGAATGTACAGGACAATTTGCAGTGTGACTTTCGTAAAAATCGCTCGACAATCGACAATCTTGTAAAAATCTCAACGGATATTCAAAATGCTTTTGTAGACAAGGAACACTCAGTGCGTATATTCTTTGACATTCAAAATGCTTTTGACACAGTATTGCAAAACAATATTCTAAAACAGCTGCACCATTGGGGAATAAAAGGAAATCTTGCAAACTTCATCAAAGGATTTCTCGGAACCAGGTCCTACAGAGTGATGGTTGGTGGAACTACGTCCAATAAAACATATATTAACAACGGTGTACCTCAAGGCTCCGTATTGAGCACGACCTTGTTTTCGATTGCAATACGAACAATCACTGACTGTTTAACGCAAAACGTCAGTGGTTATCTATTTGCCGACGATTTTGCCATTTTATGTAAATCACCCGTCCTCCAGTTCATTAAGATATGCCTGCAAAACACTGTGAATAAATTAGCACTATGGTCTCAGAGGACTGGCTTCAAGTTTTCAACAAGTAAGACACGCTGTGTACATTTTAGCCGACGAAGAACCCTGGGAATCCACCACAAATAGTTTTAAGTAATACCCCGTTAGTGTACACCGACAACGTTCGATTCCTAGGTCTCCAAATGGACAGCAAGCTAACCTGGTCAAGCCATATAGAGCAATTACAAATCAAAACTGTTAATAGAATGAAACTACTGAAAAAACTAGGGAACACCAGATGGGGATCAGACAGGAAAACAATGCTCCGCATTTATAAGGCACTGATCCTAAGTAAAATAGATTAAGGCAGCTTTATATATGCATCTGCCACCCATAGTAGGGTTAAGAGACTAGATGCACTCCATCATGCTGGTATACGGATTTCTACTGGAGCCTTCAGAACAAGCCCAGCATACAGTGTCTGCGTCGAAGCTGGAATCCTTCCACTTACATATCGTCGCCAAAAACAAGGGGCTAAGTATATAACAAAAATATACACGCAACCAGAAAATCCAGTTTACTACTCTTATTTATTCCAAAGAATAAACGAGAACAAGTATAGGAGGCTGAAAAATCCCTCCCTCCCATTGTGGTACAGAATGAGAAATGTCATCTCCGAATTAGTACAACACAAGCCAACAAATACTCAAAGAAAAGCTCCATGGACGTTATCACCTCCACACATCAACTGCAAAATGTTGAAACTTTCCAAGGCGAGAGAATGTTCCCCACAAGAGATTTCACAAGCCTTCCTTGGTGAACTGAGTAACTATCAATTTAACAAAATCCTGTTTACAGATGGTTCTCGTACCAATGACTCTACGTCGTGTGCTGTGTAAACTGGCGCCACAACTTTTAAGTACAAGCTGAACAGTAATTGCGGCATCTTCACAGCTGAATTTACGGCTATTCTGAAGGCTCTCCAAATAACCCTTACAACAAAAGATCAGTCAACAATAGTTTGTTCTGACTCACTGAGTGCCCTCAAAGCAATGGCTAACACCTTTTCAGATAATCCCCTCATACAGGCAATTTACCAGGCCTTAAAACAAATAGCAGACTCGTTAAGAAAAATAACTTTTTTTTGGGTCCCCAGCCACTCAGGAATACTTGGAAATGAGAAAGCCGACAAAGCAGCATCAGAAGCCCATTTATTAGAAGAAATAGCGCTTTCTTATATCCCATCTTCAGATGTTTTTCAACACAAACATCCAAAGTGAATGGCAATGTACTTGGACATCGCTAGAAGACAATAAACTGAAAATAATCAAACCGACTATCAGTAGCTGGGTATCATCTTCCAGGCAGTGTAGAAGAGATGAAGTAGTTATTACCCGCCTTAGGATTGGTCACAGTCGTTTGACCCACGAATATCTGATAACAAAGAGAGACCCACCTCAATGTACACTGTGTAAGGTGGCAGTTACAGTGCGCCATATCTTCGAGGATTGTCCTAGGTACAGTGGAGTGATGGAAAGGTGTGGCGTACCTCGGCAGATGCAAAAGGCGTTGGGGGATAACGAACAATATTTAAATAATACGTTAAAATTTATTAAAAACACCAATATATACCAGTCAATTTGACATATACATTTACACGTTTATGTGTATGTGTGTATATGGGTTTATGTATGTGTGTGTATATGTGTGTATATATGTATATATATATATATATATATATATATATATATATATATATATATATATATATATATATGTCGGTGTGTATAATGTTATATAGATAATATAAAATTTATATTATATCATAAATCTTATATAATTATGTATAACGTTTTATTTTAATATGAACAACTTCATATAAGTTACATTTCTATCATATGTTTAATATGTTAATATGGTTTTACTATGTGCCTAATATAGCATGGTATGTTATTATTTAAATATGTAACAATATTTTTACTAAGTGTAATAAGGTAACAAGAATATATAAATTTAATTATGTAGGTAATGTAAATATGTATATTCTCTAGTGGTAATTACGTAGATACTGTAAATATTTATATTCTCCAGTAGTGAGGGCAATAATAACCATTTGTAGTTGTTTGCCCTTAAAACAAAACAACAACAACGAACTGTAAAATATAAAATTAATATTAATAGGGAACGCGTAAGAAATAAATATAGAAACAAATAAAATATTAGAAATTATTGAGGCAATGGCGAATCCATTTCATACATCCTCTTTACTCCACCGTTTATTTCTTTATTTCTTACCTTCACAGCTCTCCCGTCACATATTTTTGTCTATACCGAAGATTGGATCGCAGACTATGGCATCCTAAGCGCACAGGAAATACTTCGATTATGAAGCACCAAACGCCAAGGCTTCGTTCTGGATGACCAGCCGATTTATTCTGTGTATATCCCACCTTTTTATAATTAAATACCTCTTGCTGTGAGGTGTTATTACTTTTTTTATATACACCACATGTGGGTATCTGTTCCGCAGGTTGTAGCTTCTAGTAAAGTCACAAGTTTTAAATATTTATTCGTCTCCTATTTAATATTCTCGAAAATAACAAAATGTTATTACTAAATATAGTTACTACCACTGAGTGTTTAAAGATTAAAGAACCAACTTACACATTCTGTTTAGATTAACGTCATCGTCTGTAATTCGAAATGCTTGTTGAAACGTCCATTTCTTGATGAAATGATTACCGAAACATACACGTTCCCCATAATTAAGCTCTTTTTTTCATAAAAAAAACTCAGGATTGTTGTTATTTTCGAGATATTACAAAAATAAACTAAAGGATAGTTAAAACTTGTAGCTTAGCTCAAAGTAACATACATGGGAAACTGATACCCATATTTGTTTTATATAGCTTTATTTTTGTTTTTTGACAGGGTGAGTAGAGTCGCTCAAATCTCCTCCCTGCACAACCGTTATCCAAGAAACAGTACAATATCTACCTTGTACTGAACCCCAGACCCTTCATGAGTTGTAGTGTTATAAGTTTTTTTGTTTGTTTTTTGACAATGTTTATTTATGATACATATATTTACATTTAGTTAAACATATATTTGCTTCTTGGTACATATTACGCTGTCATTAGTGGATATTTAAAAATTATATAGATATTGGTAGGAAATATTTGTATTTTTATCTCAAAAATCATTTAAATGACTATACTAAGCAATTTATCTGACTGTCTTTTATAGGCTATAAAAATGAGGGAGCTAGCCAGGAGCGGTAGTAGCTGCAGCGGTAGGACGCTGTTGAGAAAACTCATTAGCATGTTAATAGAGAACTGGAGCCGAGCAGCAACACAATCTGATTACCAGAAACATCAACAAATGTTGTTGACTTAGGGATGACAAATGCTCCTCATTATTCTATATTATGTTAATGAGCCGATCTGTTAGGCCTGGTCGGGCAGAGCGGGGAGGCTGGGGCTACGTGGCATGGCACGTATCAGTCGCCTGTAATTGAATATATTTCCCCTCCACAATTAATCACAATCCTGTACCACTACAACCCATGAAGGTTCAGTACATGGTAGAGACAGTACTATTTCTTGGACAACGGTTGAGCAGGTAGGTGATTTGTCTTAGATCACGCTCAACCGCCAGACTTCCCCTTATTTCGAGTACCCACTTTATAGAGGCTGTGTGAACACCAGGAGGGTCCTAGATCCTATAGGATACATTTCCGTCTGTCAACAGATTAAATAAAAGTCTGCCAGCGAGCGGGATTTGAAGCCAGGACCTTCGGCATGGCAACTCACTGCTCTACCACTGAGCTACTCCGCTCTCCAAATGAAATTGTATAAAGGACAGATTAACACGATTTTACATATAAAACTGCAGAAGCATACGCATAATAATAATCATGACATGATGTATATACATATATAAATTTTCGGAAACTAAATGAAACTTACATTAAAACAAGTATGGTATTGTGTTTATAATTTTTTATGTTAACTATAAATACGATATTTCAGAAAGATGTAGAAATGTCTACTGATGTAGAAATGTAAAATATTTAAGGTGCAGTGGTTAAGGAATTCAAAACATATTCATTTCGAATCCTACATATTGCGAAGAGAGCATTCCTTATCCGGAGCATTCTTAATAAAGATGGCATGTTGAGCCCCGAGGTGACAGGAGAAGGGGGAAAGAGCGAGGTTTGTTTAATGAATAAAAAATCTGACGGCGGTGAAGACTCTAAAAGGAAGGGGCAAAAACAAGAACGGCAATAAAGACGACTCGCTCAAAAACGAAGAAAACTCCGCAACTGATGAAAATGTCCCTCCACCTACCGCCGAGCTCCCCGGGCTTTTTTATCTTCCTTCATTGTCTCTTTATGCCCTTCCTTAGTTTTCCTCCTCTTCCATTTCTTTTATACCGCTTCTCCAACCTTCGTCTATCCGATTTTATATATACAATTTTAAATGACTCTTCAATCGAGGCGCAAACGAAAAAATTGTAAATAAATGAAGATTGTCATAAATGCACTTTGCGACCTGTTCCACAAACAAGAGAGATTGTTTATGAGGTGCGAACACTCTAGCGCAGCAGTTTTTGACTTTAACAATCCGTAGCAGTTTACTGCAGGACTACGGTCAGGCATTCCTTGCAGGTGACGAAGACTGGAGGCATTCATTTTGCACCATCAGGACGGCAACCCAATGTCAGAGGGAAAATATGTTTCAAATCTCTTTGCATTGCTGGTTCTGCATCGTCTTCTATAGTTTATTTAATGTAACCAATCAATTCAATTTATTCAGTATATTTAATGGATAATCATCATTATTCATTCACGTCTTCATATTATCTCCGTTTCTCTACCTCTTCCCAGGCTGAATTTAAAAAAAATATTTAAATGAAAAAAAATGATACAAACTCGCAGACTGTTTTTTTTTTTAGAAACTTCAAACATTCTATTCCAAGGTTACGATAATATTTATTACCGAAAGGTTTCTATTTATATAGAAGCCTAAGTTTTTACGACCTATTTGTAATTGTAATTTCATATAATAAAGGAGGTTCTGAAAAAAAACAAAAAAACATAATATTTATAGCAAACATAATAAATAATAATTATTCTTAATCAAATAGAAGTATATTATTATTTTTTATCATTAGAAGTGTCGTCAGTAAGGCAGCCGGCCATTTTTATATATAGCTCATGCTAGATTTCTAAAAATATTGATAGGTAGTGAGGAGTTGAGAAGAGAGAAGGCTCCTGAAGGCGAGATACCCTGGCGCTGTCATGTGATGAGTTGACATAAACTCGAGACCACTGACATCCTTGATATCTTCTTCGGCTGTCTGCGAAGGCTACCAGGTTTAGGTTACTGTTGAAGAGAGGGTGTAAATATATATATTTATATAGTTTAGAACAAATAAGCAAACATTTTTTTTTAAATTTTTCTAAACGTCAATATTCCAATTATGAAATTAACTATGTTTAAGAGGGAGAAAAATTGGTACGGGTGGAGGTCAAAGAAATTATAAAATAGTGATAATCGATTTATTATAAACCGAGGTTTCGACCCACATTGCAGATCTTCTTCAGGGCTGGATAGACATTTAAAATAAAACAACTGGAACAGAAAAAATGATAAACAATGTATAAAATGTATAAATAATATAAAAAATGTACTTTTATTCAATTATTACATGAACTGTTATTCAACATAACCATATATTAATGATTAAAAACTAGGAACGATCTAGGCAACTATAACATATATTATTCCTTTGCATTCTTTTTGCCTCTCGTCACTGCACCAATAAATAATATTGACTGTCTGTCATTGCTATTATTCTCACTTGCAAAGATATACGATTTCTCTGTTTTGAAAATCCTTTTAGCTGTCACCTGTTAGCAAGATTTTACAGTTTTGGCCTTATACAAAGAGAACTGATAGATGATAAAGAGATCTGATTATGAAGAACATGTAATTTCTAAACATAATGATCGTTGTTGCTTCATTTTGTAAAAAGATATATCACGCAAATTTTCTAAATATTGTAAGCTAACTAACCTGAAACCGTGGAGCACGCTCTCCTGCAGATCACACTGAGCGTATCCATCTGTTTTTATTAATCAATATAACATTCTTTCCTAATGACTTATGCAAAAAATACTTAAGAGTTTATTAACAATAATATTTAGGCCCTAGCATTATATAACATGCCACATCATCATTTTGCAATACGTTCTAGAATACTAAAATGCTAATTGTAAAATAATAATATAGGAAGTAAATTATAAATGTAAAGCTGTTGAAAAATATTAAACTTTACCCCCCCCCCAGTTTCATAATTTGGTTTTTGGATAACCTTAAATTCATTGGCTTATTCAAGTCAGGACTTGAAATAAACTTTTGTCTTTTTCCCGATATCAAAGTTATGAAAAAATTGTAGTCGTGTTTAATAAAGTATATCTATAAAAAGTTAAATATTATCATTATTTCTAAAGCAATATTTAATATTTCTTAACCAATAATATTCTTAACAATAGAAAGTCAACTAATGGAAAGTCGAAATAGATTATTTATTTATTGATATTTACAAGTAATACTGCATCTTATTGATGTATTACAATACTACATCTAGTAAATAGGCTGAGCGATACATAATGACATGTGAAAATGACAAGTAGAGAAACGACCCACTGGTAGTACTGAAATCACAAGTTCAGCTAAGAAGGTCGCGGGGCCATCTTCTTTTCAGACGCCTCGGAAGATTATCGGGAATCGAAGAGGAAGCTAGGTTTGCAACTTGCAGGTTTGAGTGGAAATGAAGTTTGTTATAAAAGGATAGATACCGGGTTCGGACCAAATCAGCAACAAATGGGACACTAAGGTCATTATGGATGACTTTATTATTAACAAAATAAGGAGCGTTGAGGATTTTACGAAGGATTTTGGATTGTAGGGATTGGAGACGAGAGGAATTCGATGGCTTAGTGGATCCCCAAAGCTCTACTCCGTAAGTCCAAATAGGTCGTATGATGGTCATGTAGATGAGTCTTTTGTAATTAATTGGGAGCTTAGAACGCTTGTCTAGTAAGTGTTGAAGTAGCCTGAAACGTCGAGCGGTTTCTTGTCTTTTCAGTCTCGTATGAGGATTCGAGGTTAATCGTTTGTCGAGATGCAACCCTAAGTATCGGATCTGTTCTACAGGCATAAGTGGGATATTATTAAAGGATACTGAAGGGCAGGAAGTCATTGGTTTACGACGTAAGGTAAAAGTGATTTGATGCGATTTTTGAGAATTTATTTTAATTCTCCAGTTTTGACACCATTCTTCAAGATTAGTGATATGGGATTGGAGGCTTTGGGATGCAATAACTGGATTGGTGTTGACTGATAATACACATGTATCATCAGCATACGTGGTAAGGATTGTATTAGGATGAGTTGGGATGTCAGCTGTATAAGCTGTATAAAGGATTGGGCCAAGGATACTACCTTGTCGTAATATATGAAAATGCTTTCAGCAGTGTAATGGTCCTGTGGTGTAATGGTCAGCAAAACAACATACTATTCTCGATACCGATCGTTCTTAGCTCGGTAGGTGGCCTTAGGATGTTTTAAAGGGTGTAAAAAATCCTTGTTATAATGTTATTCGGAGGGGACGTAAAATGGCGGTCCTGACCCTTTACCATGTCAGGAACTCATTAAATACTATACTACACACACACACACACACACTAGTGTATTCTTTAGACGATTACCGTATATTCTTGACAGCGCTTTAGAACTCAAAGATGTAACATTATATTAATTTTTTGTTTGTTTTGTAATCCGCAGATTTCGCCATACAGGACGGAGCACGTGGAGAACAGAAGGACCACCAAGGAGGAGGATAATTAATTTTTTGCGGAAGGGAAACAAACTGGAGATGTAATATTAGCCTCTGGTGTGAGAGTTATTATTGGGTGGGCTCGTTAGGCGGCGGAAGGAGGGCGCTGTGACACTGATCTGCGGCTGATGGATGGCCGCTCCAATCATCCTCAGGTAGCCCTGTCATCCCCGGCATCTACTCTTTCTCTCTTATCGCTACGTTCCATCTCTCCGTCTCTTATCCACCTCCGTTCCACCTTACCTATCCACCGGCCTCGTTGGTATTGTCAATAAAAAATTAACTTGACTACCACTGAAGGTATTATCACCAACTCAAGTACGTAGATAAAAGATATTGGTTTGTTTCATATGAGATGTCCGTTTTCAAAGGAAACGTCATTTAGCGGGGGGAAAAACTTTATGAAATAAAACATTTTTGTTCAAACTATTTACTCATATTTCCGATACATTTTCCCTAACGAGTTTTCCAATTTTCAATCCCAGAACTGATTGGAGTTTATCCATTCGCAAGAATGACAGCGAACACCTACCGAACTGCCAGGCTCTATCGTGCCCGGCTGATGACATCATAAATCGCTACTGGGAGACTCAACGTCGAATGGTTGAGGAACCACGTACGGGCGTTGGATAAAGAAAGAAAGAAAGAATCCCAGAACTGGAAAATTCAGGGATTTGTGATGAAATATAATCTGAAAATGAATTTTTGAAGTTGTCCGAATTTCTGAACCGACGTAAATCTGTTGGAGATAAATATTGAAAATAAGGTGGGTGCGTAAGCCCTTCGTAATCCATCCCATTTAGTTTCGTCACTATCTATAGTGAAATAAGAGGTCTGGAGTCGTATGGGAGTATAAGTATCTTCCGATTGACCAATGCAAGTTTTTTTTTTGTTGCATTATTTCAATATCCCGGCAGTAAGATGTTGGTGTGATGGATTGTTTATGAATTAATTCTTTACTTATGGATTATTGGTGTCACCACTGAGAATTTTTCAAACGCAGCTTGGATTGCCGAGTGTCCAAGTTTAAACACATAAACATAAATCAAAGAAGATTGGTCGTTTCTATGGTTCGATGGTATACTAAAGAATGTTCATTCAATTATAGTGATAGGAAATATTATCAAAAAGGGTCGGTTGATTAGAGTTTATTGCTATCTGCAAACATAAGCATACTAAGCAACACAACTCCACTAATTCCACTTTGAATTTTAGAAATAACGGAAATTCATACAAAACTACCCAATATTTATAACAATACTGAATATTCAACTCAGAAGATGACCAAACTTCCTCAACTCATACAGATCCACAATACCTCCAGTGTCCAACTTCTGGTATTCCAAGAACTAGATGCTTACTCAAGTACATAAATTTGATTTTTAACTCATTTTATTGTTTTATCTGACAACCATAAAAAATTCATCTAACAACTCTAAAAGCCTCAATCTGCCAAAAATCGGAGAAAGTCACTTAAATTCTACCTAGTATTTTTTAATATTTACATTAATTAACGCCAATTGTTAGGCCTGGTAAATTAAAAGACAACTGAAACGTTTCAGTGCAGCTAACAATAAAACTTGTTGCATCAATTTATCACGAAACAATCCAGAAAACGATTTCATTTGCCTCTAATTAGTGCTTCTAATAATATATTTTCTCAACACCAAGGGCATCCATAATATATATCCAGTCTCAATAATCCATTTCCTATTGGTAATAATAACATTAATATTTATTTAGAAGATGATCAAGAGAATTCATGAGCGACCTGAATATCAATACTTGATCTCTAATTTATAATTTGGCAAGTGGTGTCGGCCTGGCATCCGATTTAATGGATTAAAAAATCTTCACTACATAATTTTGTTTATTAATATTATATGTGTTAATAGGAATATTTTGAATAATTGTTAATTTTATTAGAATAACTTTTTTAACATTTGTTTTTACCATGCTTAACCTATTTTTAAAAAAAATGTGATTTTAAATTGTCTGTATTTTGTATATTTAGCCCTGAAGAAGACCTACAGAGTGGGTCGAAACGTTGGCTACTGAATAAATATTCCTGATATTCAGAAAAACTTATTGACCTCTTCCCGGACCATTTTCTTCCACAAAAATATATATATATATATTGATTTATATATTATATATATACATATGAGTAATATGAGAAATAAGAAATATATATATATATATATATATATATTTCTCATATTACTCATTTGGACGTTGTTTCATTTAAAGATCATTCTCCCAGCAAAACAACTTTTAATATATTACATTTAGCCGAGCACTAATCTGTAAAATCTCTAACAAAAACTACTTAATAACAATGCTAAGTCCTTCATCAAACTAGTGCCAAAGCGTTTTGAAGCTATAATTAAAAGAATTGCTTTCCTCGAGTATTCAATTATAGTTTTTACAATCAATGGTTTTAAGTATTACCTCGTTTTAATTGAACCAAACAAATGGAATATGTTTGAAAACCCACCGCCATCATTGGGTATTTCTTCTTCTTTCTCTGTTTTTGTTTTTGTAAACATAATAATAGCGTTCATTCAAACTATATATCTCTCTACTGGCTCATATTTAATAGAATGGGATGAGTAAAAAAAAGAAACATTTTCATTTCATGGAAGTAGTAATCAACCGATTGACTTTATTTGTTCTTTAAGTGTTGATCAATGATTGACATCACTTTTCTTTAACAAGTTTAATCAAATTGAACTCATCGTGCCCTCAATATTGTCTTATACTTTGCTAAGGCTACATGATCCATCCATTTTCTTTGACTCTACATACCTTCACCTTGATGACGGCTTAAAAATTAAACCAAAACTTTGAAACAAAATTAAATAAGTTGTACTTATCTGTGTAATTTTTTTTTTTTTACTGCACCCACCGTCCATTTTCAATTTTGCTCGTGATAAATCCATTCAACCATTTCCTTATCAATTTTAATTTATTTGCTACTCTTAACAGCATATTATTTATTATATCGATACTATCTTTAAATAACAATTACTTTTAATCAAATTTATATATATCTGGTAAGTCGAAACTTTATAATTAATTTCAACTATAAACATAATTAAGGATTGTTGGTTAGTTATTTATTTTGTACTTAAATCAACGCTTTTAATAATAGTGAAAACGTATGGAGAGTAAGTAAATAGTGGAAAATTTGAAAACAAACTAATAAAAAAATTAATATATTACTAGAAAAATACGATGTAAATAAGGTTAAAACAGTAATTACATGAACGTCCTAATAACTATGACAAAACAGGTAAAATGTTTCAAGTGGGGGGGTTTAGAATCCTCTATTAGCTTCAGAAAATATAATAATAAATTGATATTGTAAATTGGATATGGAATCAGTATTATAAGTACGTAAATAAATTGGATTTAATGATTTTTTTTTAATTATATTTTTTTTATGATGTTTAGTAGTTAAGAGATAAATGTTACATGTTTATAGTCTTGCAATATCCCATGCATTATATATTTATGAGTAAACATCATCCATATTTTCAATTTAAATAGGCTATCTAGGCTTGATAATACACCTATTAGCTTGTACTAATTTTGTTTCACTTTGATTGTTGGTAAACCAAATTAGTCTAATTCCATTCCACTTGCGTAATGACAATTTTAATTATATTATACTAAAGCCAATAAGTGGAGCGACATGAGTCAACTTGAAGGGGACAAGGCAGGCTGACATATTGACGGGGAACGGTGTACAAACGCTTGCCCTGATGATGACGGATGCTTTGTTTGACTGAGAGAAGGGGATCCTAGCACCGTGTGAATGTCGCTTTTTCGGAAACAGTTGTGTTGCCACTAACTGCGACAGTTGGACCGCTTTGCCACTTGCCACTAACCCACCGCGCTCCGTATGTCATCCACTCAGCTAGGGCTGTAGTTACTATGTCCCAAATTGTGTCTTCCTTGTCACACGGTATCAGTTTACATGGGGAATTCGCAGGCTACAGGAGGCAGAAGAATATGAAATCCTAATTTTTTACAGTTGTACTGTGAATTAAATTATGGTACGGCTCCACTAGGCCATCGGATTCCTCTTGTATCTAATCCAAAATCCTTCGAAGAATCCTCAATGATCTTTACTTTGTTTCGAACAAAGTCATCTATAATGACCCTAATGTTCCCTTTGTTGCTGATTTGGCCCGAATCCGATATCAGTCTTTTTATGATAAACTTTATTCCCACTCAAATCCACTAGTTTCAAACCCAGCAACCTCTTATATTCCTGTTCAGGCGTCTGGAAAGAAGAAGGCCTCGTGATCTTTTAAGTTCAGTTAGTTATCCGAGTGCCACCAGGGCGTGGTCTCTCTACTTTCCTTTGCCATGCCACTATATATCTTTTATTATATTTACTTGATGTATTATTATTATACAGTTGTAAATTTCAATAAATAAATAAAATTAGGTAAAGAAGTGAACTTCAAATTCTGCTGCCAAGCCCGATATTGACATAAAATTGATATAAATATACAAAACAAAGTATTTTCAGAGTTTCACATCACTAAATGCTACATTGAAAATTATAAAATAAATTTCGGGTCTTAGGATATTATATTTTATTCTTCAGTGTTTCGGAAAAAATCGACATGGCTTAGTATCAACTGAAGTTCGACTATAGCAATACAATGAAGGCATAACTAGAGAAATCCGTGAGACCATATAAAATATGCTTTTTTATGTTTATAAAACTGTGTTTTTTTCTTTTAAATAGAAAATATTAATTAAACAATCCACAACTGAATTGGCTTCAACTACTAATTTCACTATACAGGAATCACTATCGTATTCGAGAAGTGAATAATATGATACAGAATATGCATCTAATTATATTAAAAGGATAGTTAAATAGTGATGCCATAACGGGACACCAAAATCAGTATTGGAGTACAACAATACTAGTCGTGAATAATTTAAATTCAAAACTAGATCAACAATTACCACCTTAGTGACCGGATGTGTTTTCTTTAATATTTTCCTATTCTTTTGCAGTGAAGTGTATTGTGTACTAGTAGTGTAACGTAGAAAGTGTTGTTTATATTTCTCTGTTTATCTTGTTATGTATTGATTTTCTTTTTCTTTTTGTTACAAACCTAAAAGAGCATTATGTCAAATCTTTCAGTTGTCTTTGTAGACTCATATCGTTTTCCGGATCTTTAACCTAACTATCCCCCATCATAGAGTTTCAGAAATATTCGTAAACTGGCAGGGGGGAGTTAAGATCCGGGGAACACTAATACCGGTTTTAATCCTACACTGCGAGAATGTAAACAAACATAATGTATATAGTGGGGATCAGAGCTCAATAAAAGTCAGTCTTTATTCAGTTATTGTGTGTTCCACTCTTTGCCCTGTTGTTCTTTTTGTGCTTTGTATCCCCAAAACACTATGTTTTATATATATATTGCATAGAGATAGCTTCCGAGATACAAGTATTGTCCAAAAATTAATGTATTGATGTAATAAAACTTCTAAATCAATTGTAGTTCGAATTATTTAAATTTTAATTTGTAAATTGAAATTATTAACATTAGTCTGGTTTTCACATATACTTACTGGCGCTCCGAACAAATATCGGTATATGTTTAGATTATTTACGACTTCTATCCCCTCCACTTTTGTGACGTAAATTTGACGTCACTTCCTTATCACTGAAGTACAGTCTGGGGACATACGAACAAGTATCAAAAATCAAGTATCAAGCTCGGGCGAGATCGGCTCCCTTCGGATAGCCGAATCCCTTTCCGCCAACTAGTAGCAAGTGTCTTTGCCTTCCCTATCTTTTAAAATTTAATTAATAGGAAAGAAAATAATTAATAATTCATGGATTTGAATATGTGTTTTGCTTTACCAATTCTTTAAAAAAATACATAAAAACTTCCTAGTGATTATTCACCAGAAATTCTAGAACATATTTTAATAACATATCGTTATTCTTTATTGACAAAATATCATTACTCTAGCTCGACTCTCTAAAATCTCTTTTTTTCTCATGATTTAGGTGCCAGCATCAACTTTTACTTAGTCCTTTTTTACCCTATTGTATAATATTTTAATATATTTCCTTTCAGTTCAGTATTCAAGGCTCGACACTGCATTAACAGATTTTATATCAGGTACTGACTTCACAGGTGCCGGCAACAATGCCCTTGTTTACCCAGGGGTGAAATAGCCCTTAAATTCAACAACTCTTTGGGACTAAGTACAAATACAGCCACCAGTACATTATTATGATCACATTTTATTTATGTTTATTGGCTTCCATGATCACAACAATTCGATTCTTAAACTATCTGTTGTCGTGTAGATTTAGATGAGCTTGAGCAAAGTAGACACAAAAACCGCAATGGTGATTTAATAGTTGAAAATGGACCATAATGGAGGAAAGAAGGACCCCACTGCCCGCATTGACAAACAATAAAGACGATTGCTGTAAGGTTGATCCGCAAGGGACGCTTGTCGAGACAACAATTAACTAAACTTGATACTTGCTTTTTGATACTTATTCGTATGTCCCTAGAATCTAGTGTAGAGATATGAGCGGTGTGTAGACGGCGCTGGCTGTTGGGGGGATCGAGGTCGTAAATCATCTAAACATATGCCCAAATATCATATACAGTTTCAAGTAGTTTATTTATTGATCTATACATACGATGGGCTGCACAGCATCAATACAAAATATCAATAATTTGAATGATATAATAATTAGTATATAGTTATATTATTCATGGGGTACAACGTAGTATATTATATTATTCATATCTTCTATTTGTATTTACATAGATGTTAATGAAGTTTATTTTCATTTTTAGCATTATTATCATTCTTAAGTTCAGCAATACTTAGATCATTTGTACTTTCAATCTTTTCGTTAAACATGACTATGATAAATAAAATCTTTAAGGGAAGACGAAAAGTAATCTTTAAGGAACATAAATAACTAGTTAATGTTGTAAGTTATTATTAGTATTAATTGCACAACTGTTAAACGACCTTTTAATCAATTAGTAATACAAGTATATTAATGGAATTCTAAACTTTAAACTGAAGTACATTTATGAGAAGCGAGGGGATGGTTGACTGGAAGATAGACGTAAGGAAGAAAATAGTTGGGGGTGCAGTCAAATAAAAACACTGAATAAGTGGTTAATTATTTAATTATATGCCGACGTTTCCTATGAAGTACATTTAAACAAATTGTATAACTCATGCACAGGTGTCGTCAGTGTCGCAAATAGGTGACGAGTATGTCGGTGTCGAGAACGCTTAGCCCCCCCCCCCCAAGTCTCTAAACGGGACTAAAGAAGTTTTTACTTCAAAAAAATTGTTTTATAAAGAAAACAACAGGGGAAAACCAAGTGCTGCAGGTTCCATTCCAAAAATAAAATATTTATTCTGCTTTAGTAATTTCTGTATAGTATCAATATTCAGACATCAGGGACAATTAGAGATCAGTTAAGACAACAGATAAATGATAGCTGTCGGAAACCATTTTATTTGACACGGGCAGCGGAAACGGCTATTGGAGCGAAGTCGTGTTAGAGTCGGTATAAAGACGTCTCCTAGTAGGAAATTACCTCGAGACCGTGCGAATGGATAGATAGCAGTGGAGATAGCCTGTAATCGCTCAGATGTGGCGAAAGATATAATCAAACGAGGAACCACAATTCCAACCTTCTTCAGCTCTTAATTGCCCGCCACTTTCTGGGATATTACTCAGATAATTTTATATCATTGACTGTCTCTGTCCCACTCCTCTCAATTATAATTGCGCTCTTAAGGGCTATGTATAATTCATTATGGCTGAGAACAGGACTTGCCAAAGCAATAATCCTATTCAAATTAGTCCTTCATTTTCTTTGCCAGGGGAGGGGCAATACACGCGGGGTATAACTTCTCTATCTTATATTTTTAATTACAGTGGGAGATAATCTTTCTTCAAGATGGATGGTTGGATAGGAGTATTATCAATTTCTAGAGTTATAAATTGTGAACAAGTCTTTCGCATCTTGAATTTTCTGAGTGTCATTCAATATGACGACTTATCAAGTATCTTGCTGCCAAATATGTTTTTACTCAATGGTAGTTTTTCTAAAGTTCAAATCTATGTCAGAAAGCACAGGATGCTGTTAGACAATATTGCTATTGGACTACAGTCCATTTTCTCTTGATTCTTATTATCCTTATTTTGGCCACAGATCTTAAGAATTTGGGGGTTGGCTAGAATCCTACTTCTGACCATTGTCCTATACCGTTTTACTCAATGAACCACCTAACTCCACGAACAGAATTCAGCTAAATGGCTCATCGACCCTTTAGGTTTGATTCAGTAACATTTTTAGCAAAAATCTTCTTTTATCATAGAAATCATCAACAGTTAACTGAACTTTTGGCTAAAATTTTGGAATTTCCTTTCTTTCCTATTTCCTATTTTAGCCTCATTTTAACACCGTCATCTGGATGACTTTTGTGATGCCGTAGTTTAGTTATTTGACCTCTTATTTGTCTGACAACCTCCATGTTGTCTAGTCAACATGGTAATATATCTTAAGACCAAACAAAATTACAAATAAATAGCATTTGAAATTAATATAATCAATAATCGTTATATTTATGGTGTTTCTATCTCTCTATATCATGGTTTTATGACTTTAGAAGAAAAATGAAATGTTGCGCCTTCATTCTGATTAACACAACCCGCACAGCTTGAGAAGCGATTCTCCTAGATTTGGTATAAAGGTCGGTCGAGAGTTGGTTTTGTTTAACTCACTTTCAATTAAAAATTTTCTTGCCACCGACACGTTTTTAAATACACGCTTCTAGCATGTGTTGTCAAAGAACGTCATAAATAAAAAAAATAAATACAAGTGCTTTTTTGTGTAAATTATGAGCCATGTCAATCCATCACTTGCTACATTGTAGAGTGCATGAACATCCAAGCGTACCACGTAGCACAGCATTTTATAATATTCATGGAGTAGAGAAATACATTCTCCTACATGAAGCAAGGACCTCCTCCTACACAAAGCAAGGGCATCCTTAAGGTTCAGTACTGAGTCCGATCCTTTTTTTTGTTAATGATTAATGATCTTAACAAACATCTGGAAATACCATGTGCTGGTCTCAAAGCTTATCGCCGATGATTTTGTTATTTCGCTATCTAATAAGAACATATTAGATAGCCAGATAACAAAATACTACCCAACCAATCCGAATACTACCACGTATGCAAGTGATGCATGTTCACTATTAGTCAATACTGATCCAGTAATAGCATCCCCATTCTCCCCAATCCCATATCACTGGTTTAATAAGATCTAATTGATTCCTGTCGAACAGGTCCGGTACTTAGGACTAAACTTCGGCGAACGATTAATTTGGAATACTTATACTAAACTGAAACGACAAAAAATAGCTCGCCGTTTCAGGCTACTTCAGCATTTACTCAACAAACGCTATAAGCTCTCAATTAATTACAAAAGACTCATATACATAACCCATCTGTACTTATTACGGAGTAGAGCTGTGGTGCTCCACTAAGCCGTCGAACTCCTTCCGTATTCAATCCTTACAATCCAAAATCCTTCGTAAAATCCTCAATACTCCTTACTTTTTCACGAACAAAGTAATCCATAATGACCTTAATGTCCCATTTGTTACTTACTAAGTCTTCGTGACCTTCTTAGTTGAAGTTTATATTTTAGTACTACCACTGTGTAGTTTCTCTACTTGTCTTTATTCATGCCAATATGTATCATTCCTGCCATTTACTTGTTGTATTGCTGTAATACAGTTGTAAATTTCAATGAATAAATTAATAAAAAGAAAATATATGCTCTAAGCCTTTGAGAAGTTTTAAATACAGTTTTGGATAATATTGTAACAAGTGCTTCTTTGGGTGAATGGCTATTTGACATTTAGAAATAAGACAGGCTCGTCTCAATAGACAAACCACGTGCATTCTGAATTCTGAAACTGTGATGTTCAGAAAGATCATGAGACATTTATATTGGATAGATGCAACAAAATCTATTGAAGCATTTAGGCTCACCTTGCATCATAACTGGATTTGATAGGTTTTAGTAACGGACCTCAAAACCAAACTCAGAAATATTCTGGTTCTTAGTAATCTGGAAATCTCATGGCAAATAAAGAAAATTAGTCCACAAGTTAAAAAAAAAAATTATTATTTTCATTATTGTTAGTTTTTATTCAATTGACAATTAAAAATATATGTTATAGAATATATTGACAAAAAATAAAACTTTAACATAATTAAAAATATGGCAGACGCCTGTGATTAGATGTAATTGAGAAGGCACGCGGCCGGACGCCTGGCAGTGACAGGATGACATGTTAATTTGGGAAGTGATAGTCTCATCTCTTAAATATTATCACCGCCCTTAATATTCTGTCAATGGCAGCAACGTCACTTAAGATATTACCGCAATTATTTTTAATTAATAAGGTATCCTTAATAGATTTCTGGTTGTTGGTCAAAATTCGTTGAAAATGGATGGTTTCATCTAAAATTGTATTGTAACTTATAACTTTTTATTTCTATTTACATCAATATTTTATTATATCACTTTTTTATTAGTTTTAATTATCTGCATATGAATTCCCAATTTAAGGAAGTGATTTTATGTTGATATTAAAATATTAATGTAAATCCTAATAACCAATCTCTGAAAATATTTTATGCGTGTCTTTGAGATTTTTTTTTCCGAATCCCTCAGGAACATGATACAGAAATTGTAATTAAAAAATCATGCACCATACAAAGTAAATTATTATAATTTCCTGTCTTGTTCTATCTTTTAGTTATTAATTAGAAGTTGGCTTATTATTTATAAAAATGTTATGATCCTACTTGTAATTAAAATAAGATAACTGGAAGTCCACGTCCTCCTTATGTCAATGAGAATGTGTCTCTTTGTTTATTTAGGTCAACATCCAATCACATACTCAAAAGTTCAATCAACAGACACGAGTTATCACTGAAAGTTTAGTGCTCAGAGGACAGCAGATTTTAATATTACTATTGTTTATGTGTGTATTAGAAAATTCATTACCAACTACAATTTTATTTCTATAGCCACGGTGAATAAGTGGTTGAGTCAAACTTTCTCGAAAATGGAGTCAGTTATTTTCGTAGTGAATAAGGTTCTAAATTAGGCATTGGCTTGAAATGGAGTTATTACTTACATTACAAATCCATTTCAAGCCAAAAACTACGATAATGGCAGAGAATTAACTCACTCTGGACGAAATTCGACTTAACAACTTACTCAGCGGGACTGCAGATATGGATTACTCCATATCACATCGCGACAAAATCGATTTATTTTACTACTGTGACTCATTTAAACCGAGTGATTTTTTTTAGTTATATAATGCATAATATTGTACATGTAGTGTATAAATTATGTTTTAAGGGACGCAAAACATAATTTATCATACTATAAACTTAGCAATAAAATTCACTGTTTAAATATTATTGACAGAAATATAAAAAACTAATTTTAAGGTATTTCGGCTACAAAAAGCTCTCCCAGAGACATTTTTTAAAACCTATTCTCATCCATATATACAATTTTTAAAAATGAAACCTTCTAGCCTACATCGTAGACTCCTGCTTTCCTCCTGTACTCCTATACTTGGCTAATAAAGAATTCAAATACTTCTTTCCATCTTACACTTTTCTTAATCAGCGACAACTACCCCTGCCGTGATGACTGCAGACCTCCACTTTCCAGTGATAACATAGATTAGAGCAGCTGTAAACGTGTGGATTGGAACAGAGATGAAGGACAGCCACGAGGATGCTCTCACAAATTACATCTAATCTTCTCCGATAGATGACGCTAGATTATATCTTTCTCTAACACCGTTATCTTCCAACACTTAATAAAACTGTAAATGACTGGCAAATAACAGGCCAACAGTTTTCTTTTATTATTTTCCTGAATCTAAAAACCTCACCGACACATTGTCCAATAAATTCTTTCCGTCTTTATAGAATGTTATTCTGCCGTAGTACAATTTAATATTGTTCATTTCTCCATGAACTGAAAACTTTTTTAACCGCGTGAAACGATTTTGGGTAGGGGAAACTTATGAGTTTGCGTCACCGACATGCGCGACATACTCGTGACGTGTTGCTCGAGACTGGTGACACATAGCGCCCTCTGCATCTTATAAAATTTGTTTTAATCAACTTTAGTTTAAAGGTAATAATTCGATTAATATAAGAATAATAATATTTAAAAAAGGTCGAATAATAGGCTCGAAGTTCATACTAATAACATGAAATTTATTTTATTTTTTTGTTATTGATTGTATTAATTTTTAAATATTTTTATTTGAAAAGAAAGGATATGTCCAGGACCGGGACTCGAACCCGGGTCGCCCAGGTCACTAGCCTGGAGCTCTGCCAATTGAGCTATCGTGGTTCGCCTCTCGGTCATAGACATATCCTTTCTTTTCACTGATCCCATGTCCCCGCGTTCGCGCAATTTGCGATGTATACGAGGCAAAGAATGTTCTTTTAACAATATTTTAATTTGGATCTTGTTGACTTACGTCATATATATTATTATCATTTATTTTATTTTATTTGTTATTGATTGTATTAATTTTTAAATATTAACTCATAACTTAAAACATCAATAACTAGTTCGACTTTTCCTTTTTCCTAAAATATTTTATTTTACATTGTTAAATGTCTTGTTTCAAGTTGCTAATGGTTGCAAATACACAATTTTGATGGTATAAATAATACAACTGTATACTTATTTTTTCAATTAAGTTACATGTTGATATTTCAATGTAAGCTAATATTTTGTATTCACTTTGTGTAGCCCCATCATATGTTAAAATTCTTCTTCTAGTGGCACGACAGACGCCCAAAGCGGTCCTTGCCCAGTTCAACCATTTTGGCCCAGGATTGTCTATCTGCAGCTTAGGCTATGTTTGGTCCCCCTTGTCTAACGTATGCTAGTACATTATCACTCCACCGAGATCTAGGTCTTCCCATAGGTCTCGTCCCGACTGGAGTATTTTTGTACACCTTCGAAGGACAGCTCCCATCCTCCGTCCTAATAACGTTTCCAAGCCATTTTACTCTCTACACTTTGACGAAATTAGAAAGGCTGAGATCCTGACATTCACAATACAGCGCCATATTCTGACGTAGTCGCTAGGATCCATTTTCTTTGATTGCGCCTATTATTCGTCTCAGGATCTTTCTTTCGAAGCGGTCCACCTTCTGTGCATCGGACTTGTTGAGATTCCACGTCTCGCAGGCATAGGATGCTACTGGGCTTATGAGGCATTTGTAGATCCTCATTTTCGTTGTGCGGCTTAATAATCTACTCATTACAATTTTGGCGAGGGAGAAGTACGGTCTATTTGCTGCTGCCAGTCTGTTCTTTATTTCAGCCTCCTCGTCCATGTTTTCAGTTATAGTAGATCCCAGATATTGAAAGCTAGGGACAACCTGTAAAGTGCAGTTTCCTAGCTGTACTTGTTCTGGGACCGTGTCTTTTCTCCTGATGCACATCATCTTTGTTTTATTCTTATTGACCCTGAGACCCATGTATTTAGCTTGTTGGTCTGTCTTTATATAAGCCTCCTCTATACTGCCTAGTGATCTACCAGTAATGGCCACATCATCCGCGTATGCTACTACTTGTACCATTCTTGTGAATACAATGCCACCATGATCCAATCCTGCCCTGCTTATTATCCTATGGTGGACTATGTTAAACAGTAGTGGTGCCAATGGGTCACCCTGCCTTAGCCCTGCGTCGACACTGAACGGTCCACTACTCTTTCCCTTTATTCGTGCTTGGCTAGTATTCCCTTCTATAGTGCATCTCGTTAAAGTAATCGCCTTTCTAGGGATAGCCATCTCTTCCATTGTAAGATATATAATATAGCTCCTTCCTATTCTCTGAATCGTACGCTTTCTCAAAGTCTATAAAAAGCACCCAACGATTGGGCCGAATTCATACATCTTTTCTCCCAGTTGCCTGAGGGTGAAGATTTGGTCTATTGTTTATCTATTTGGTCTGAAACCTGCTAGATGATCGCCAACGGTGCATTCCATGTAAGGTACCAGCCTGTTATATAACGATAAGGCAAAGATCATTATAAGCAACGTTAAGAAGGGTGATCCTTCTGTAGTTTCTGCATTCTGTGGGTTCTGCGTTTTTCTTAATTATCGGAGCAACTACAGATTCCCTCCATTTTTCGGGTAGTCTTTCCTCTTGTCATATGTTTTGATTAATAAATAAAATACTTGAAAATGAATATTATTATTGCTCGGAGTGCCAATTCATGTGAACCCCAGACTAATGAGAATAATCCCAATTTACAAATTATTAAATTTAAATAATTAAGATTAATTTTATTTTATTAATTTTTATTTGAAAAGAAAAGATATGTCCAGGACCGGGACTCGAACCCGGGGATCGCAAATTGCGAGAACGCGGGGACATAGGATCAGTGAAAAGAAAGGATATGGCCATGACCGGGGAGTGAGCTTGATTGAGCCCAGGGTAGCTAAATTGGTAGAGTTCCAGACTAGCGATCTGGGTGACCTGGGTTCAAGTATTCCATCCCTATTCCCTAGTATTAGTATTCCCTAAATATCCATGACCTGGACATATCTTTTCTTTTCAAATAAAAATATTTAAAAATTAAATAATTAAGACTATAATTGATTCAGAAATTCAAAAAAGAACACATTTATTCTGAAGTTTCGAGTTTTCAGTTATGTCATAATTCCTCATAGATGCCTATTTTAATTTTTTTAATGATGCTTCTGATATCTTCCATCCAATTTTTATTTGTATTTATTTCAAATCATGTACAGTATATCATTCTAAATCACTATTATGTTCCCAAATTCACTATTGAATTTCATTTCATTTTTGAAAAAAAAAATATACTGAACCATGAAGAGAGTTTAGTACATTGTTCGGACTATTTCTAAATTATTGGTTGTCCGGAGAGATGATTTATTTGACCGACCACGATTAACCAACAGTTTTTTGCCCAATCATAGAAACCCTCTTCATAAAGGCTCGATGTGCCCCAGAAAGACCTCTGAACCAACGAGTCCATTCACTGCTGTTAACAGTAGGTATATAATTCATCTGAAAAAACTGATATGGAACCAAGGATCTGCAGCTCAACTGCTTAGGATCGTATTCACTGATCTACCGTGTTCCCTCCACAAATATTTTGTCAATTATATTAAATTTAGTCCCCGAGATTATTATTAGTCTCGTTAAGTTGTTCTACGCACAAATATATTTTTTTTTCTGTTATTTTTAAGTTTAATTACTATTTTGATTACAGATAAAGAAAATAAGATTTTGTAAAAATGAAATAAGCAATTTAGCTCTAAAATAGACCTAAATTAACCTCAATAATGACAGAAAGACAAAAGGAAGGCTAGGCTAGAAAAACAACTATTTTATGGCCGTAGGACCTCCCAGAGAGCCAGCAAAAACCACAGGCGCGTGTGGCAGTAAAACTTATTAATTTCCGCCTTGCTGTTACTTTCTTGCTGGATCTGGTGGCTTCTTCTGATCTCTGGTGGCGTCAAGTGGAATCCCACCTCCCTCCTGATTGCCTGAGGTAGGGGGGAGAGAAAATAAGAGTGCGGAATTCGGAGTTAGCGGGATTCGGAACTAACATAGGCTCAATAGACTTGAGATTTTGGATATAATTAATTAACCATACACTATATAAAAGTAATCATCATTGTCAGAAGTGTTACTAATAAATTCAATTAGAAGACATATAGGCTATAAGATTTAGAGAGAAAGAATGTTTCTCTTAAAATAAACTTCTTGAATTCCCAATCTCGTAAAAAAGCGCATATGGGGGATGTTAACGCATACCAACTAAACACATTATTTTATTGAAATTTTAGTATCTCCTTTTAATTATTGTGAAAAGCATTAAAGCACACTTGGCGAATTCGAATTTCGACCACGGTGGATTTGTGGATTGAATTTGAAGGTATAGACATCGGACCTTCGGGTTCTCTCTACCTTTTCACTATTATAAACTTTTAGAATTTTACAACAAAAATAGTAAAATGTCATTCAACCATCGAATCAATGAAAGTGGAATAATTAAGGCAGAGCTCATTAAAATTTCATATCTAACTGTAACTGTTCTAGGGCAGTATTTAGAGAAATATTCACTAAAGGCAAACTGATATAATTTTCCATGTATTTCTCTTAAGACGAGCTTGGAATGTGATTATAGTACTAAATCGGGTGATATAATAAAATAATATAAAATAGCTTAGGGTGATAAATTAGCTTTCTGAAGAATACGGAATATGAATGCGAGAGGTAAATAAATTATTGTAAACAGCTGTCACTTTTTCCTAATCATTTTGTACTCACTCTTTGAAAAGAGCTATTTTTCTTATTAACT
The DNA here is from genome assembly GCA_964056705.1 of Troilus luridus. Lineage (NCBI taxonomy): Eukaryota > Metazoa > Arthropoda > Insecta > Hemiptera > Pentatomidae > Troilus > Troilus luridus. The sequence goes on along the minus strand of OZ057412.1, from coordinate 52,667,608 downwards.
TTATAAAAAAATCTATCCATAGATATAGATATTTTTAATAAGAAAAATTATCGAGGAATGATTGGAATAAAATTTGTATGCGGTTGACTTTCCGCGTGGTTAAGATAATATGGTTGCTCTACATCACATAATTTAACATTTGGGGTTACAAGTTAAATTTAAAACCATTCAGTGATGCAAGAAGCTGCATTTATTAAAAGTATGGGGTTTAAATAAAATGCCGGTAAAGAGAAGTCGGTGGCCCGTCAATCTAAAATCCTAAGATAAATTCTTCACCACGAACAAACCGAAGTGGACTATATTACGACATAAAGAAAATGGTATTTTATGATTTTCAATAACATTTAATCCCACACAATAATGTAATGTAAAGAATATATCGAATCCCAGAAGTTAGGCAAATCGATCACAGCTATTTATTGCTCTATGGGGCTGAAGAGTTTATCAGCATTGGTAGAAAACCTAGTCTATTTCATTGCAAATCTCTAGGCATTTTTTAAGCCTTGATTGATCTCTAAATAGTCAAACACAAATATAATTTTGAAATATTTCTCCTGCTTTCATCGTAATTTTTGAGAAATGAAAAAGAAAATATATCATTCTTTCCTTCTGAATGAAAGAAAGAATATGCCGAAATACGGACAATATAAAGACAAGGTGCCCGTAAACAGCTCACTCTTGAAACGGACTTTCTAAGGCGTAGCTGCGGCATCTCGAGGCTCCAATACATACCCAATAGTGTTATAAGAGAAACTATAAGGCGGGAGAGAAATATATTGTATGACATAGAGACCAGGAGCTGCACTGGTTTGGCCACCTGATGAGAATGAGAGACAAGAGATGGCCAAAGAAACTCTTCCTATATAAACCAGATTATAGAAGAAAGAGAGGAAGACGGAGGAAGACATGAATGGAGGATGTAAGAGAAGGAATGGCAGCAAGAGGGCTGCGAGAGGAAGAAAAATAATAATCTGATAGGAAGAATAGACGGGAAAATATTTTGGGTATCCTCATACATTGATTGTAAAAAGACAAATGATAATAATAATAATAAATTATCGTATTGCCTTCATGTTTACTCATTCGATATTGATGTGTTAGCTCACTTGGAGTTAGATGGTAAATTTTTTCCAACCAATAAGTAGAGATATAAATTAATAGCAATTCAATGAATAGTGCTGGCCACTTCTATCCCAATCATCATTTAGTTGGAAATTGATGATAAAAACTCCTTGTATGTCAGACTACAAAGAGGATCTACAAAATTTAGAACGAGAAATACTATCTAAACGTTACTAATTAATCGATGGTCACGTTTTACTGTTAAATATCCTCGTTTGTCACGAGGCGATCCTGATTAACATTAAAAAGTTCCGTTTTGGTGCATTAATTTAAACTTTATTATCGATAAAAGGCTATAGAGGAGGAACGATAAAGGTTGCATGCAATATCGAAAAGAGATAGGCGCAACGTATTTGTTGCCTGCCTCTTCGCAAAGCGTAGTCACAATAAAACTGAGCTCTGACTTTACAACCTCCATTGAGCTTTGCAGTTTATTCGAAGGCTATTGCAACCTTATCCGACTACAGATAGCACTCAACTTCGTATTCTATTTCATCCTTTGTTCATTCCGATTCCATTTGTCTTTTTATTATCTGCCAATGATTTCTCGAAACTAAATAAAGAAAGAAAAAATTGCGAATAAAATATGGAAATTGAATGAGTCAATTTACGTTGATAAGTAAATTTAACAAACTCTTGATCAACGACGGTCTTAGCGGCACCGAGAATACTTTCTCCAATACGAATAATGAAGATTGTACTTTAGAAACACTCACTTTGTACAGTAGAATAAAACCATCTACATGTGCAGATCCTCTGTGGTATTGGTTAACATAACAACGTACTGTGCCCATGATTGCTGGTTCGTTTGCCCGGCAGTTGGCCTTAGAATTTTTTTAAAAAGCAGTGAAAAATGCTTGGTCAAGTATCCTTTGACTTTTCATCATAATCGTTTCTTATTTTAGCGCTGAGCGGTATCTTTGGAAGCGACGTAGATAGAGATATAGTGTCAGATACTCGATCCCTATTCAGTTATACTTGGATAAGCAAAATTTAGGACTCTCATTACTGCATCGTCCGATTATTCATGATATTGAAGTGAGGTTAAATGAATTAACAAACTAGATCTGAAAAACTTGTATTTGATTTTTTTTTTGTTTTCCTTTTTCCCCAATAGAGGTGGCATTGGTATATTCCATACAGCCACATCTGAGTTATATGAAAGTTATATTCTCAGTAAGCCCAATTACTTTATTGGTAGTGCTTTAACTTATTATTTTTAGTGTATTTGATATTATATAAATTTTTTCACCACACATATGCAAATTACATACACACACACTCACATACATAATACAAAAACTCACAAATGTACAAAAATTATAAAAATGTATTATATATTTTTGTTAATTGTTTTCAAATATTCATGAAGGTCACAAATTTGTTTAAGGTCAGATAATTTTAATATTTCGTCGTAAACAAAATTTGCTTTCAAATTTAAATTCTTGAGCATTATTACTCTTTGTTGAGTGTACGCTGGACCTTCAAGTATAATATGCTTAAGGGTCTCGTTATGATTACACTTTTCACATTTAGGACTTTGTTTTAGGCCTATCTTACATAAATAACTGTTGCAAATTCCATGATTTGTTCTCAGTCTAATGTAAGTTTTTATTGTATTTGAATTAGTCACTCAGTTATAAAACGGTGGTCGAAATGTAATAGAAATATGTATTTATTGAGTGATGATCAGGCATAATGTGATATTCAAGATATAAAAAAGATAGATTCTTTTGAACAAAATTGTAGACTTAATGACTATTGATTAACATTAGGACTTATGTGCTATGGACTACTTCTAACTTAGAGACTATTTTCTTATATACTATAAACTATCTACTACGTCTCTCTGCTCTCTACTCTCCTACCTTTTCTCTTAATCTTAGAGATAGTATATATTACATGTAAAATAAAAGGGGAGGACAAGCAAATTTAAAATGCTGACAACATGGAAGCATTGATGAAACTTCCTTGTTACAACAATCTCTTATTTAGCAATTTGCTTAGAGCCATTAACCGGTAACTTCCCAATTAAAAAAAAAAACGACCAATAAAAAAATAAGCTGACGGCTTTCTTTATTACGATGGACCAAAGCCAAAAATTTCGCCTGGTAAGATTTTAATAATATTGTTGTAACAAATTTTTTTTATCGCTAGACCGAAGGGATTCGTCTACCATCTGTGACCTCATGTTTTGGTGGGCTATCGTTAAAAGGGGACCTATACGAAACCTAAATTTATTCTTTCATTTGGCCTAAATTAACTCAAAATTTTTTTATGAATTAATACAACGTAGTTTCTTTGGACTTTTGATATTTTTATTGTCTTCATTTGGACCTTGGGCCTAAAACTGACCAACCTGGTCACATTTGAACTAACTTATTTATCTAAATGATCCAATAACAATTCACAGTTTTATAAATAAAACTGTGAATTGAATGATTAAGTTAAATAAGTTAAATTATAAATATATAAATAAATTATAAATAAAATTACTAAATTATAAATAAATATTATAAATTATCTAATAACATGTGAGGGATGTTGATATTAATTTTACTTGGAAATTAAAATCAACATACAAGTATTTACACTTTATTGCCTTAAGCCCCCATATCCCTTCGATTCTCGGGTTTCATACCCATTTTGTTTCCCCGAAAATGACAGGTTTTGAGAAATCATTGGCAGATAATGGAAAAAGACAAATTTAACTGAAATGAAAAACTGAGTACAACTTCGTTTCGAGATGCGGGATCGAATTCAGGCCGACGAAGTTTGTGATTGTGTGTAAGAACTCGTGACAAGCAGCTGTAGCTAGGAAGCCGTGCTTACACCTCCCAGAGGACCCGAGAGATAAAGATGGCTCGGCAATCTCGAAGCGAGGAGTCACGTTCTGTCAAGATGGGACCCCGGCACTGGCAAAAATAAGGCGGAAGGACGGAACTCCTACCAACTTCTGGATTATGTAGTCGCTCTACGCCAGTCTAACTGCTTTATAATTCTCTTTTCGCGTAATGGACCAGTTGTTCAAATTGTATAACTGCCTGAATTCAATTTGAAAACCTTATGAAGTAAAAGTTGTTAATGCTGGATGATGAAACAACTATGTGAATGGCTAGATCAGTTATTATTCCTTTCAGTAAATACTCACTGCTTTTTTTATTCACTCTTATTAGTTTGTTCCTAAGCATCTTTAATCTACGATCACGTTTGACTATTCGTCGATACAAATGCAAAGTATAGAATGTGAAAAAACACATTTCTTGTTTTTTTTTCTAAAACGATTGATTTGGGATTGGTAATTGAATGTACAAAATCAACGTGTAATGACACGGGTAAAAAAACGCTTGACGATTTCCACTGACTTTGGATGAACCTTGAAACAGTTTTTCCACTCTCCTGAAAAGAGATTTGCATCGATAGTTAAGGTGCATAATCATACATTCCTGAGTCAGCACTCTCCCCTTCCTTCAGCACGATCCCGCTGGAAGGCATAGATATAGTTAGCCATATTCATTCATTCATTAGATAAGTAATGTTATAGTTTATAGGGTAGTCTTAGCCTGTGTAATTATTAGTCTTTTTACCAATAAAGTTTTTTTAAGTTCTTTAAAACTCAATAAAGTTAGTAGGCAACTTATTGGGACCAACAATGCATACAGAAACATATAATTAAACATTTGCAGAATAATAAAATAGCTGAAAAAAAATGTATTTTAAATTAACAAAAATTAGAGAATGGAGTTGACAGTACATATCATATGTTCTACAAATATCATTTGCAGATAATTGAAAAAATCCTTTGTTCATTGATAATAGCATTTAAGAGTTATTTTTAAATTTTTGTTTTCAATGCATTGATAATATCATTTTCGTTTTACTTTGTCTTATTTTTATTTGTGTTTTGATACCTCTTTCATCAAAATCTATCATCCCTGTAATTTTCAAACATTGAGTTATAATTAAAAACCAGTTACTATTAATTCCTTGACTTAGGATTAGTTAGACCAGACAGCCCTGTTTTTTAAAAATAGTTTTTTATTGCAACTCAGATAATGTTAAAATACTCCGTCTTAATTGTTTCTAACTAGGAAGGAGGATAAAAAAATGTTTATTTTTGCCTCGCAGTTTCTAGCAGTCTCAGATTAAGCCCTCAGAAAGCTATTAGTATGACTAGCGAAACGTAGCATAGAATTTAACGACACGATCGAAGCCTTAAGAAATACATGAAGATTGGATTAAAGTATTGGCCTTAACAATTTAAGAGAGTATATGTTTTCATTATTAAATGTAAAAACAAATTCATATTTTCCGAAGTAGGGACTGTGGATGTGTGCAGGTGACTGACCTTTGTAGAGAGAATAGGCCGGTGTGGTAGAATATTTTGAAGAAATAACAACTGCGAAATATATTTTAAAATGTTAGCTTTAAAAGCAAAACATACTTGTAAATACAATTCGCACATGTACCTGGTGCTTGAATTTGTTCTTATAGTTCATTTTTTCTCAGTATAAGGCTTAGGTGGATTAAAAATGACTATAGCTCTGTGGCAAAGAGATAGAGCAGAGGCAGATGTATGGTTAATTGTTGTCGAATATTGAACATAATGCATTATATGTCATTTACTTACCGTCAAAATGATAAATACTACCAAATCATTTAAAGCAAATTACAATTTATAAAATGTTTGATATTCTTCGGCAATCCTCAGTTATATATATAAAGAAAAGGTTACCAGTTTTTAATAGTATAATAAACTATATGATTACTTAATTTTTTTAGGTGATGTCTCGTAATTTGCTCTTTTCAAAAAATATAAATCTACAAAAAAAAATACATGATTTTGCATGCTTTATTCCCTTTTCTTTTTAAGTATTATTACAAATGCTTAGAATGGTTATAAAGTATTCGTGTCCAAGCTTAAAACGGAATAATTTTTATTAGATTTACCAGCAGAGGTCGCTGATCGGAAGAATTGATATAGCTAAGGAGAAACAGTGACTGATTCGGTAGCGCAAGTGGATTTGCATACACGATATTAAAAGCTTGTACTAATCCATTTAGTGTAAGCGATAGAACGAGATCCGTTAGGTGAAGTGGACTATTTTACGCCCCCCTCCACAACGATAAGTGTACGTTCCAGAGAGTAACCACAAAGAGGTCGATCCATCTTGCGACCAGGGCCTCCGAGTCATTGTGTGTCCTCGGGGATCAATCATTGTCCCTGCTTACATTTCCCTCTGCTGTGACTTCTCTGACGGATACCTCATTGTTGCCGGGAACATCTGCTGATGCGGGATCACTTGTACCTTCCGAAACGTCGCCTTGCGCCACCGGGTGTATATCTCTCTCGGGTAGCGCCCTTTGTGAGCGTACCGTGTCCAGGGTTGACAGCTCACCGCCCGCCCTTTGTGCTCTGAGGCTCACCATGACAGAGTATTGTGGTATATTGCCCAACCATTACCCATTGTGGTCTATTGTGTGGTCTTTACACCACCACTTAAGATTATTTTCAGTAAGATGAAACGTAAATATGAAACCGATCGATCAGAAAAACAAGCTGAGACCTATTGTACCATCTCAAATTTCTTTATTAGTATGGATATAGTTGAAACTTAATGAAATAAATTATATTTTAATATGTACCATTATTAAATTTTTTAACACGCTCATATTACCTTCTCTTGCATGTACGTAACGGAATGTTTGAACTAGATTCTAGGCCACTTGAAAACATCAAATAAATTTGTAATTTTCGTGGATGAAGGATTTATTATTAAAGGAAATTAAGGCAGTCACAGGAGAGGTGGCCCTGGGTACTGTTCTTTTTCATCCCTCTCATGTCATTTTGTTTTATTTCATGTCAGCCAATCTGTTGATTGTCAATTTTTGTGTTTCACAGATGTAGATAGATGCATTTAGATACAAATATAAAGAGGGGAAAAAATTGTAACTTTACACACTTCTCAATCAAGGACCGATGGCATTACAATAATTTAATAAGTTTGTCTCAGAATCCTCACTATGATCAGGGAGATTTCATATCCATAGTGTCTTGTGTAAGGTACAAAGGAATCCACTAAAGCATACATGGGTTAACCTTTGAGACAATAATATGACTACTGGCAGAATGAACTGGAATTTTTTTTATAATTTTGCAACAAAAAAATAATAGTTAAAAAAACACGCTATTGTAGCTAGCAAGAAGTAAAATGTAGAAAATGAATATTAGTTAAAAAAGAAAATAAATAAAGTACATGCGTTTATTGTCAGATAAACTGTAAAGTATTAATAAAAAATGATTTTAAAAACACGCTTTAAAATAAAACAATAGTAAAAAATAATTTTCATTAAGTATGAAATTAGAATAGATTGACGAACAAAATAATTTATTTTGTCTTTACAATACATGAGATACATTTTAGACTATTTTCATAATGACTACTTTTACCAATATCTTTTCTTACTTTAAACTAATTGAAAATTAATTTATACTTTTTAGTTTTTTTTATATTATAACAGTTTTTATTAATTTTTTTAAAACTATTATTTATTAAAATTTAAGGAAAACTGTCGGTTAACATTAATATTAATAGTTTACATTAAAATTACAAATTAACATATATTTTAAAGATTACTGCGAGTTTAATATTATAACAGATTAAGACTTTTAAACATAATTCCTTAATCCTTATTATTTTTTCTATTTAAGAATTACTTTTACTTAATAATGGGAGTACTTATATGCAATAACTACATATCAGATGTTTTAAAAATGAAATGTTCAAAAAATAAGGTAAACAAGTGAAACGATATTTTAGCTAACGAAATTCTAATTGCCTAGTCTTATCTCTCTATATCATATAGATGTAATAAAATAATATATAGTAGGAGCTTTCTTTTCTAAATTTAATTTATATTATAATTTAAATTTTAAAATGTATTAATAACTACTTTAATTGAGTTTACTGGTCAAAAGGAAAGGCGCTGGGTAGTTTCCATCAAACGGCCGACAGAAAGCGTTACCATCCAGTGTGTATTCGTTCTGGCGGACATCTGTAATCCGTCTGCCATATCGAAAGAAATATCACAGGTACCTATTTCTTATTTTATTATATATTTTCCTATTATATTTATTTTTTGCATTTAATTGTTGCAAAATTATTAAAAAAGAAATGAACAATATAAGAAAAGAAAGTTAATAAATGTTATCATTCCAAAGTATTCATCTCCGTTGCTCGAAGAAATATAAGTTCCCTAAATTTAAATGTAAAAAATCCTGTACCCCTACTACCCGTAAAGGGTCTGGGGTTCAGTACATAGTAGAGACAGTACGGTTTCATGGACAACGGTTGTGTAGGAAGGTGATTTGTCCTAGATCATGCCTGATTTTTCCCATTTTTTGAGTACCCATTTAAGAGGCTGGGTGAGCCCCAGGAGGGTACTAGATCCTATATGATCCATCTCCGGCTGCTATCAGACTAAATAAAAGTCATTGCCTGCAGCGGAATTTGAACCAGGGTTTTCGGCATGGCAACTCAGTGCTCTACCACTGTACCACTCCGCTCCCTAAAATTGAAATAAAATATAATATAATTATAATATTATATTATAACTCAATATATATAATATTATAATTCATAGCTTGAACTACCATCGCCACACAGTGGAGTATTTACCCTTAAATTATGGCCAAACTAGAAATACCGGAATTAAATAAATGCTATCAAAATTGGTATTCCCTGATTGATAACTATCTGGCCTATCTGCTTGGCACAATTTCGTGACGATAAACCGCTCTCACTTATCTTAAACGACAGTTGAACACAAGTCCTCGACGACGCGACAGACGCGGGACAATCACTCAGTACGCTTTTTATCTTCAATATAATTAGTTATATAGTTTTTATGGTTTGGTTGACCAGTGATATATTTTCCTCAGTTGTTTGCGAGGTAAGTAACTAATATTTTCATGTTAATTGGAAATTAATATCAGCACTTAATTGCATATTTTACTGTCGGGTTTAATGTATAATCAAGAAGTAAAATATTTATTTAAGGTATGGTTTTAATCATGTTCCGGGTCTGTCCGGGGCAATTTTTTGATACCATATTATTTCTACTTTTATCAGTTAAATGATCCATGCAGTAAAATCGTCCGCATGTAGTTGCCATTTTTTTATAAATGAGTTTAAAAAATCTTATTTTTAATGGGCTTTGAAGGGAAAAAGGACAAAAGCTCAAATAGCTTTATGTTTTTGAACATTTTCTACCTGTTTACACTTAAATCTTGTGATTAGTGGCAAAGGTTTGGCAATTTTAGAAGTGCGTTACAAATGTTTAATTCGAAACCAGCTTGTTTATCATTTTATTGTTAAATAAAAAATTAAATTTTTAAAATCTAAATTAGTTTTTTATTTTTAGGCTTGAAAATGGACCGAGAATTAACTCGCTTACAATTGTTTTTAAATTTAAAATTCAAAAAGCGAATTGCCTTTGATAAAAACTACAAGAAACTTCATTGTAATGAGTTTGTATTTTTACGATTTATAACCCGTAATATATATATTATATATTACTCAGTAATATATATATATATATATAACATAATATATATACAACAATAATATATATATATATATATATATATATATATATATATATATATATATATATATATATTATTCAGGTAAATTAGTGGTGTTTTTTTAATTTCCAAATAGATTAATAACAACTGTCCAGATGGTTATATTTGTTATCATTCTTTATCTTTGTGGTTGAGAAAGAGAATTATAGTCCGAATATTGCACTAAATGGTTCTGAATAACTATATTAGGCTATATACATTTATATATATAATGTATACATACAAATATACATGTACATAAAAAAGGATGCTATAAATAATTTTAAAGACTACTAAAAATTAGTTAAAAGATTTTTATTGATTTGATTAACAACCTACCCTGAGCTTTTTATCAAGGAAATTGAAGTTAAAAAAGAATAATATTATTAATCATAACTTTTTAGTCTCTTTAGCTGTAAAACTCTGTTGAGGCTTAAAAATATCCTTAAATGTATAAACAAGCATAAATAAAATTATTTTACCAATTAAATAACAGGTATCAAAAGATTAATATTTTGGCAAGGTTTTAAGGGCTAATACTCCACTGTGCGCCGCAACGAAAGAAAAAAATCAGTTACAGGATATAATGAAGATATATTTTTGCAACTAATGTTAAATAACTCCTATCAACAACAATCAACATCCAGGAAACATTATTAAACAGGAAACTCCATTGCTACAGAAACTTTAATAACAGGCCTAGTTTTATCTCATAGAATCAGCAACATGACTTAAATATCGAAATTCATTAGGTGAATGAACGATTCAAAATACTCATATACAGTTAAATAAAATAATTTATTTTTATAAGATAAAAAATGAATAAATAAATATATATGTATAATTATATAATATACATACATACATGAACGAAGGGAATGTTGTAGCTAAATAGGACATAATATTCAGACGCTGTTTCATTTTTCGAAAATTATACTAACCACATTCAAAGGAAATCAATCTTCATAAATACAAATTAAATCCCTAATAAGTAAATTATATTTTAATAAATTTGTTAATTGCTTCGACATTAACCATACCTCTCATGGGAGTTTTAATTTTGTGAAAGTCCAAAGGTCATATCTTATTGCATTAACCTCTTAACCCATTTTCAGTACAGAAACCGTTTTCTCAGTTTATTTAAGTATTTTATTTTTTCAGATTAAAATAATCGTTTTTTTTTTTTAAATCAGTTAAATAAATAAGAATTCAGAAGATAACTCAAAAGAGCTCAATTGATAATATATCGTAGTGTCCATTCCATGTATGAATTGAGCATTTTTTTCTTATTGAGCCGCATTGTACCGTGATTTAACAATCAATATCAATTTCCGTGCCTGGATCGATTTCGTAATTATACATAAAATGATAAGCGAAAGGGATTTTTTTAGTACATCATTCAGTACATTTTCTGCGGGATTTTCCTCTACATCATTCAGTACATTTTCATAAAAATTTTTCATTCCGTTTAACCACATTTAACGGCATAATTATCATAATTACTTCATTTATAATAATAATAATAATATCTGACGCAACAACTCGTCATCGAGTCTAGGCCGCCTCCAGCATTCTCCGCCAGTCAGCTCTATCCTGCGCAGCATCCCTCCAGTTTCTAGCATTAAGAAGGGGTACGTGCATCCTCCGCTACAGCCTCCATCCACCTCACACTTGGCCTCCCTACTCTCCGTGTTCCGTGGATTCCCTCTGTGAGAATCTTCTTGGGAATCCGCGTGTCCTCCATCCGTGTCACGTGACCTGCACATCGCAGTCGGCCAAGTTTAATTGTTCTGACTTCTTATAAAGGTCGTATACCTCTCTATTGTATCGCCTTCTCCATATTCCTCCCACTTTTAATGGTCCGAAAATCTTCCTCAGGATTGTCCTCTCAAAGATTAGGATCCTTTTCTCATCTCCCTTTGTTAGAGCCCAGGCCTCAGAGCCATTTGTAAGTACCGGTCGAATCAGGGTTTTGTAGATCAGCAGCTTTGTCTGCCTAGAGAGGAACCTGCTAGTTAGTTGCTTCCTTAGGCTATAATAGCACCTATTAGCAGAATTAATTCTTCTTCTTATCTCCTTAGACATGTCATTTTGTGAATTAACTTCTGCTCCTAAGTAGACGAAGCTACTGACCATCGAATCGGTACTGACCAACTTCGAAGTAATCCTCTTTTTCCTGGGTTCCTCCGATTCACAGATACTTGGTCTTCTGTATGTTGACAGTAAGCTCTAGTTTCTTGGCTGCCCAGTGCTAAGAAAGCTTCCCTCAGCGCCCTTTTAGATCGTGCCATAATGTCAAAGTCATCGGCATACCCTAGAATTTGGGTTACTCTGTTAAACTGGGTTCCATCTACCTGAATTCCGGAATTTCTTATGGCCATTTCTGCTCCAAGGTTGAAGAGTAGGCAGGCGAGGGCATCTCCTTGTCTCACACCCGTATCTGTGTCGAATTCTTGTGAAAGATCTAATTCGACTTTCACAAGACATTTTGACCCTTGCATTGTCATTTTCACAGGACGAATGATCTTCCGGGGCATATTCAGGCGGTCCAAGCTATCGTAGGCTGCTTTAAAATCTACAAATAGATGGTGTGTGGCCACCTTGTACTCTTCACATTACTTCATTTAAGTATTATAATTAGACCAAATATAATCAAATAATTAAAGTACATTATTTTGAATATATTGAATAGTTTTTTGATTATGTAGAGTAATGAAAACATGCGGAAATAATAATTGAAAAATTAATTAAAAAAAAAAAGTAATGAAAAAATTCAAAATGCAAAACTAAAAAGCAAACTTAAGACGTCCATCGAAACACAATGTTTATAAAATTGTTAAGAGAAATTTAATGAGATACTGCATTGTTATTATCATCTCAAATTCAAAAAAATAATAACATAAACGATTATTTTAATTTTATCAAAACAATTAAAAAGTAGTTGATTCAATTAAATTATCCATTTAGAGGATAAAAGTATTTTTATATTTGAAAATATAACAACTTTGAAGTCGATGACATTTGTGCTTGATTTTAATTATCATGAATTACTTTTTACTTCTGTTTGAACTAATAATAGTATCATTATATATTAGGGAGCGGAGAGACTCAGTGGTAGAGCGTTGGGTTGCCGTATCGGAGGTCTCGAATTCAAATCCAGTTGTAACACGCAGGGATTCATCCAGCCTCTGTAGAGTGAGTACCCATAATACCCGTTATCAAAAAAAAAAGTACAGTCTCCACTGCGTGCTGAACCCAACACCCTTCATTGGTTGTAGTGGTACAGGCTTTTTATTTTCTTCTTTTTTATATTGTTTTCTTAGTTTTTAGTAATAAAAATAATTGAAAATTAAATTAGTGTTTCAACTATTGATATAAAAATACAGGTTATTGTGATTAGACTATTCATTCATTCTCTTTTTTTGACCGCCTTTAGGAAGAACATTATATTCGATTTCCACAAGCCGTTATTCAATTTCAATTATTATTTCAGGATTGAATTAGGAGCCATAGTTTGAGCAAATAGCCCCTTGTCCTTTGTACTCGGAGTTGGCGAAACCGTTAGCCAGATGTGGTTCCACTTTGAAGACATCCTTCTGTCCTGTCATCATCGTAATTGTAAATGATAGATGTTATTATGGAAATGATTATAAACACTGGCCGGGTCCTTATATTGATTATAATTCCTTCTTTAATCAAGCGAGGACCATCGCTAATATTTAATTCCTCCCCTTATCGGGAGACGGGTCCTCAAACGGGCCACAGAAGCGGCTATTACAGGAAGGTATACCAGTACTATAAGTGGATCGACGAGGAGAACAAAGGATGACAAATGTAAATTTAAGGGGACATGGACTTCCTTGCTCTTAATGTCGGAGTAATTTCGGTTAGATTACAGAGCTGGCTGGTGAACGGGACATTATGTAGTTATCGGTGGTCCCCTTGCGGCTGACAGCTGACTTCAACAGGTCTCATCTCTTTGTACGCATCGCGGCACCGCAAGTCGTACATCGAGGACAATTTTCCTTAAATTAGGTACATCACTTCAACCCACAAGGGTTTTAAAATACTATACAGTATTATTCTCTTATAAACAATTTTTTTCAGTCTAATTTTACTGGCGGTCCAACGATATCAATGTCAAATAAATGAATGCCATTAAATAAAAATGCGAAATTATGCATTTTTATTTTTCTTAAATTGTGCTTTTTTTCTCATCCCCAGATAGAAATAGAAAGTTTCAAGTTATATAAAATTTGCAGGATTATATTTATATGTCCAACCCCCTCCATCCTTCGAGGGTATATAGGTGAGGCCCGTCATCCTATTGGAGGCATCTCACAAAGACCGGGTGTAGGGTTGATAACCCCATGGAAATGTATAGGGAATAGTGTTGTGGTTTTCCAAAATTTCAAATAGCCGCTCGAAGCTGATCTCGAGCAGCCATAATCCCTGGATCTAGACCGATTTGAGACTGTCCTTGAACCCAGTGGGCGTTGATGACACTAGTGAATCTGTGCTTGATTAGGGATCTATACATAGCCTACCGTTGTTCCATGGAAATCATGGTACAAAGCCACGTGAGATTGGGTGACCCACTTCAGGCTATCTGAAGCACCAACAGAAAGAAATTAGCTTTATATACAATGATTTTTTTTTTAATTTTAGTTTAATTAAATTCAATAGTATTGTTATTAGTTATAGATGGTTTAGCTAATATGTTTATATATAAAGAAAAGAAAATTAAGAAGGGTTAAGGGTAAGGAAGTGGTAAACCGCATAGAAACAATTAGTGAGTATGTTGTATCCCAAAGGTGTTGTTCGGCAGGATAGAGCTTGCCTGCATAACTGAATCTCGAAAACATACTGATCCAAATGCTTGGTTTTAGTCCTAAATATGCAATTCTGTGTGTAAACAAGTAGTGTAAGATTCGATAATGACGATCAATCAGCTTTACTTACCTGCAGAACCCAGCAGAGATAGTAGATCGTGAACTGGCAGCAGTTAAGGGACAATTTACATTATTAAATGTGAATCGCTTTACCTGTCTAGGGTCTACATCATCATAGCTTTGGAATTCCCTAGATACCATAACATAAATAATAGCGAATATTTGAGAAAATCATTGAAAATTAATGATTTAAGACAAAACCAAACACAGGAGAGAACGGAAACTAAAAGATTGGTGGAACAGAGGAAATAAATAAATGGACTTATCAAGCGAAAGAAAAAAGAACAAAAACCTTATGAATACTAAAGTTCAAACGCTCTCTTGGAATGGGATTTTTGAAATAATAATATAGGCACATAAATGTGTGTATTAGTTTGTTTGATATAACTTTTTTTGTCTTCATTTCGGTATTACTCAGGATTCAATTGACAGAAAGCTATACCTAAATATTAAAGTATTTTTTTCTTTTGGGCTCATTCGTATCAAACTAACAGTACATGAATTATATCTCACTTCAAAATAGCGTGTTAAATTGAAAGTATTAATAATCATTATCTTGAAACTTGAATATTATTAATAACATCTGCTAATGATGCCGTTCTACGTCCGGACTGCCCCTTCCAGAATGCCCATCCTCACACCAGTTCCCGAACTATTCTTTACAAACGAGGCTGGCGATCTCCGGATAACGACGCCACTGAGAGAGTTAATTTTTTCACCCGGGACATGAAGGATAGCGATGCCCTCAGTGATTTGTTTGCTTTATTTTATTAATAGTAGGATGAGGGAGACTCCCCAGGACGAGGATTAGAGAAGCAAGATTGATACTTGCCTGTCCGGACGGTTCTTAATGATGGCTACTGTTCCTACACCCCGCTCCGGTAGTCTCAAGAGGCTCACGTTACTTTTATTTCCTATCATTAGCATATTTTATTGATCGCCTTTCATTATTATTATTATTGAATATTCATCTTCATAACAATGATTTAATGATACATCTTCGGATACAGAACGGTGTTCACCGTTTGAAACTATGATATTAGATGATAACTTCTTCTTTTGCTCAAAATCGTTTAATTACCTCAACTGGTGTTGTGGTAATACGTCTTTTATTTATTTTTATTTTTTCCTATATAACCGACCAAAACTAATATCACTTCATTTCCTTCTCGTTCTTTCTATCCTTCCTTCCTCTTTTCCTCCACATTCCTCTATTCTTTGGGAGCGCAGCTTCTTTCTCTCCTCTATCCATCCACTTCCCTCACGCTATCTCTCTCTTCTCTGCGCTATTGTTCTCCTTGAACCTTTATGTTAGAAAGTATTTCCCTAAAATGACTTCTGTCTTCATCTTCAGAAATTACTAGTCTTCTTAGTTCTTCCTTCATCTGCTTGGTGTAGACCCCTTCGGCTCTTCAAATCACCATATTTTATTGAAATAATTAATAGATAAATTGGTATTTATTTATTAATTCGAAATTCATCTAATTTATTGTGTAAGTTCTATGTGATTCTATGATTTCAAATCTTAAAATTATATTTATTTGAGAATTTTCTACAAATGGTGCTTGCCGTATGTTCTTTGCTTTGGTAAACCTCACATTAGGGGTAGATTATCTTGAAATCATGGATGAAGAAATCTTCCAAGATGAAAAAAAGGCACTCTTAGTGTATATCATCTCTCTGTAGTAGATCCCTACTCCAGAGAAATTTAATTCTCCTTGTCGAATTTTCTAGTAACGTGTCTGTCAGTAATGTTTGTACCGGTTTGGTTGATTGAAGAAATAAATCTTAAAAAAAAAGTATATAATAACATTGTTACGTGTCTTTAAATGAATGCAAATCAATTCTACTCATATAAAATGGGAGCGATGCTGCACAGAGGGAAGAGTGCTGAATATATGGTTATACCTAAGGTCCCGGGTTCAAACCCGGCTTGAAAGACGAATTATATATTTATGAATTATTTAATCCATATACAGGGACACTGGTAATTAGTGGCGGACCCGTTAAGGGGTGATAGTATTGGGCAATTCCAATCGATATTACTATGAGACCTACTGTCCTAAAGTTAACCCTTTCCAAGATATTCCTACTTAATGAATTTTACAAAAAAAAATCCTATCTAAAATCTTAAAATGGCTGCAAATCCTAAAATCTGTCTTTCTGGCACATTTTTATTTTATTTTTTGTTTTGCAACAAAGATATTCTAAATAAGGAATATTAATGGTAAAATCTTCGTAATTGTCGGTATCTTACGCGAAAATCGTTCAACAAAAACATTAAATGAAACGAAAATACGGTGACTGCCTCTAAAACGTGTATTTACGCAAAAAAGTCCCCCTATATTATTACGTACATAATAATTAAAAAACGTCTACGTTTCATTACCTTTCAAATGAGGTATAAAAATCAAAAATCGGTTAAGAAACCACGAAGATATGATCAATGGGAAATGGAAAACCCGGGTAGAGCCCGAGAAGAAAGGCTCCCGAGAACAAAGGCCTCCGATGTAGGAGTCGAGCGCCTTGCTTTGCCCCTACCTGCCTCAGTACGCTCTTACGGGTTTACTGTGTTCGGCTGTGCTCCCTTAGCTTACTTGGTATCAGATTGTATTTTTCTAACGACATGGCTTTTTCCTGGACTTTTGTGTTGATTATTTTCCGACGACCCAGGACTGTGGCCTGTTTTCTCTGATTCCTTACGATTTGGCTGCCGTGTGACTGACTGTCAGGTTAATCTGACTAACAATAGCTGTTAGAGAAAGAAGAATACCGTTTAGGATCGAAGAATACGTAGATATTAAGAATACGCTGCTGAGGTTCCTGTACATAATGTTGAAGACTTGCGCAATATAAACGCAGCGCAGAAAATGCAAAGGGAGCTCAGAGATTCGAGGATTGTGAAAACTGGTGTGATAAGAAGGGATAGAGCTTCCATTAGAAATAGGGGCGGTCATTTTGAAAATTAACTGTAAAATTAGATATTTTTTTTCAAAAATTTATTTGTCAGCATTCTATGATTTTAATTGCTTTTTAAACTTTGGAAATTTTAATTGATTTTTTAATTGAACCTAATTCTTTATCTCTGCGTATTCGACTTTTTTGAGTAAATCGACGTTTAGAGGCAGTCACTGTATTTTTTTTTCATTTATGTTTTTGTTTAACGATTTTCGCGTAAGACACCGACAGTTACGAAGATTTGACTATTAATACTCCTCATTTAGAATATCTTTGTTCCAAATCAAAAAAACAAATGGGCCAGAAAGACCAATTTTTAGGATTTATAGCTATTTTTAGATTTTAAATAAGATTTATTTTCGTATAATTCATTAAGTAGGAATATCTTGGAAAGGGTTAACTTTAGGACAGTAGGTCTCATAGTAATATCGACTGGAATTGCCCTATACTATCACCCCTTAAGGGCTCCACCACTAATTACCAGTCACCCTGTATATAAAAGATTTCGTCTTGACTGAAAGGACCATCGCAGAGCCAAAACGGCATAAGCTACAGACTTGAAATTTGGACAGTAGGAACACTTTATAAGGCCAACGCCCACTAAGAAACGATTTTTGAAAATTCGTCCCCTAAGTTAAGTTTCAGAAAATAAGCAGGCTTTACATTTTAATAATTGTATTCAAGATTTTGCAAAATCAACCCCTTGATATTAATGTTTTGGATATAACATGGTGGATTTCAATAGAAAACTTATCGATAGTTCTGTAATTATGCCATTTAATATTTAATGGGACTGTTTATTGAAATCTATCAACAATAAGCATTGATAGGCTGAATGAATTCACAAATGCTTTTTCATTGTTTATAAGATGGAGTTCATTTATGGAATTCAAATGTCACTCTCCGCTTAAACTCAACATAAATTTCTATTTAAAATCAACTTATATAATATGTTAAGAGCCGTGGTCAGAAATTGTGGGATGTGACGCCTCTCCTGGGCCCTACCCCCTCTTTATGATGTAGGTTCCCTTAATTGGGGAAAATGTGGTGGTGGTAGAGCGGGATCACCTCTCTGCACAACAGTTATCCTAGAAACAGTACATTCTCTACTATGCACTGAACCTAAGACCCTTCGTGGATTGTAGTGTTACTGGTTTAAATCAATTATAAAACTTCTGATTAGTTACTATGAAGACAAATGAAACATAATTATAATATAATATTTTCTGTAACATGGCGACCCCTGACGAGCCGCTTAAAAAAGCAGAGCAAACATTTGTACAAAATTAAAATCTCGATTGGTACGATTTCTTGTCCACTTGTTTTTCTTAATACTATATTTTACGAGGAGGTGCTCAGGCCAGCACTATGTTTAACGGACATATTTAACATATACCAATCGGTGATTTGTAATACAAAATTACCGGTCAGTGAGTTATAAGCTAGAATCTGAAGTTAGTTGTTTGATGAAAAAAAATCGTAGCACACATGACTAAAAACTCTTACACCCATGAAGCATTTTGGGTTCAATATGTGGTAGAAGCTGTTTCTAGGACAAAGGTTGTGCAGTTAGGTGATTATGCGCTCAACCGCTAGGTTTTCTCCCAGCACCCTGGTGGCCGGTCTCCAAACCCCAAAGGATTCATAACCGTCTGTTAACAGATTGAATAAATTATCTGCCACAACCAGATTTGATCCTAGAACCTTCTGCACGACAACTCAGCGCTATGCCACTCAGCTGTCTCGCTCCCTGTTTGATGCCTAATATTACTAACTAAGAATAATGAGTTATCCTCAAACGCTACAACTCTTACACGACCTTCAGAGTGCTGGTTGGTTTTATTAAACACTCAGGTAGGATTGAATAATAATTAATAGCGCCCGACAAGACGATGAAACACAGTTAGAACAGAGCAGAGAGAGGATGCCAGAGAGACAGACACGAGATGAGAGGTGATAGCGGACCCCCCAGGTGTGCAGGGAGGGGGTTAGGGGGGCATCTCCTGATTAAAGGTGGGCAAAATAAAAGACTGGAAGCCGTCAGTGGCAGCCGCGGTGGAGATTGATTTCGTCGGGATTAGCTCCGAGCTCTCCGCTGTCCATGTCACAACTCCCCGGCCTCTGTAGCTGTGGTTCTCGTAATGCTCTTAGTATTAATAGGTCAAGAATATATCAAACAAACATCAGGACTATCTATTCGATTTAATATATTAATCGAGGAAGAAAATGGTCCGTTTGAAAATCAAAAAAATTCAGGGGGAACTGTTTATTGGAAAGCCAACATTTCGACCCACATTGCTGTTCTTCTTCAGGGCTAAATATACAAATTACAAACAAATTAAAATTATGCATGGTGAATATTAAAAACACGTCTGGGCATCAAGGTATCTTGAATGATAAAACATAAAGATGGGGACCCATTGATAAATATAGAAAACAAAGAGAATAATAGGGGGGTTGAGAGTCAGAAGGGGGTATATTTAGCCCTGATGCGTACATGTAAGCAAAATTGTAAACATAATAATAATAACTCATTATTTGTTAGTTTTTCAATACTGAAAAACGTCTGTACTCAGTCTAAATCTGATATGGGGATATATAATTTACTACTAAATGGTAAATGGGTTATGATCCATTTCCATGATGGCCCGTGAGTTTATTTGGTTTGGCTGGCCACTCCTTATAGACATTAGTTGAAATAAATTTGAATTTAAAAAAGTAGACAAATTTAAAAATTCGGGATCAACAATATGTAAAAAGAATAAATTGAAATTACATAAAATTAATACAATAGCGGACTTTTTTTGTAAATTGCAGCAAAGGAAGAAAGTCCGTAATGTTATCTAAAAAATCTTCGCATTTCAGACTTAAACGGATATTTCTATTTTGGCCATCTCTGAATTCATTTTGACTAATTTCGACTGCACATTCATAGGTTCATTTACATTCTTATGTTAGTACTTAACTCAAAAACGGTAATTTGTTTATACTGTTAAAAACGTCACTTTACAGTGATATGGCTAATCTGACAAAGCTGTAGTGAGAATCCTTTGCTATTTTGCCTTCCATTCTAATCCATGCATTATAAGAATATGGATCTTTAATGGGTATTTGGGGCCACACACGCTCGGGATCCCCATTTTACGCCTCTTCAGATGGACGTAATGGCCAAGGATTTTTTACTTGAAAAAAATACTAGGGCTACCTGTGGGTCTGCGAACCCGAGACCTTGGACTTTGATACTCAAAAAAACCGATGATAGCGAATTATTTGAGGATAACATCTAGTTTTCCAATTTCCTTATTGTTCAATACATGACCATCGGAAAACTTTTTTTTCTAGAATAGAAGGTTTCTAGAAATGAAAACTTGAATGGACGTTTTTAGGCAAAAATATTTTATTACTAGTTTTAATTTTTTTTTAGACGGCAACAAATAATATTGTAATCCTAAACATTTTCTATTTTAATTACCTTTCTTGGCCTATATTTGATTATAATATACAAAGGAGTCAGCATTGTATTATGGAATCCACTGTTCATGGTGTTTACTGTAGTGAAACACGGTTCTTAACTCTCTCTCTGACGTATTTATCTTCATCACAAAGCTTCATATTTGATGTCGTGTACACTGTCCATTGTGCTTTGTAAATGCGAAATGTGTCTGTCCATTTTAAGAAATGTGCAAAGCTTTTTGAACAGTTTTTGTAAACAGGTATTTATTGCTTTTAAAATCTGCTTCGTGTATAGGGGGGCAGTATTATTTCGGAGACAGTTATTGTAGCTGACTATTGCAGCACATTTGTGTTGAAGTATTCGAGAAGAGCGAATGCAATGTTTATACTTCAAGATAGCAAGAAGAAGAGTGTGAAGATGGAGACTACTGAATGGAAGTGCGAGAAATTCTAAAATTAGCCGCGAACCATAAAAAGAGACGAGAAGACTCCTGAAGGGAATGTAATGAAGAAAGATGAAATACAAATATCTTAAAGCCCATACGTCAATCCAAACAATCATTAGGAGCTTGAAAGCCATGACTGATGAGCATTTAGACTTAGACTGATGAGTCGCTTCTTACTCATTCAATCCCCGCCTTGACATTTGGTTTCAATTTCCAACTTTATTTCGAGGCACTTTTTATTGATTGTCTCATTGTGAGTAGTCAGGGATTTCTAACTTTGTATATGGGGAATAAAGTATGTATCTTTATTTTTGTTACCTTTAGTACAAAAATTTCATTCTTCGATTAATCCTAAGTAAAACCTCTTCTTCAAGATCATTATTTTAAAACACTTGAACCCGTCTTTTTCGCAGTTATGCGATATTACTCAACAATTTTATGACCAATCAATTAATATTTAGATTAATTGAATCCATTTCTAATACACAACCAAATGGACCTAAATCAAAGTTTCCGAAAAATAATCCAAATCGTTTTTTTTTATATATTTCCTCAATCAATCATTATTCTTATTTTTTAAATAAATAATAATGAGCTATAGATACATCATCATTTATCTTTACTATACAGCTACTGTTATTTCTTTAAATCCTTCTTCTTCTAAAAAAAAAAAAAAATAACTAAAGTAACTTATTCTTATCATTTAAGTCATTTTTTAAACTAAAGGTAAGTTTTTCCGACAGATTTTATTCATCGTTTTATTTGTCATTTTTAATAATTAAAAAAAAATTCAGTACATGGTAGAGACAGTACTGTTTCTTCGACAACGGTTGTACAGGGAGGTGATTTGCCCTAGATCACGCTCAACCACCAGATTTCCCCTTCTTATTTTAGGTACCCACTTTATAGAGCCTGGGTGAGCGACAGAAGGGTCCTAGATTCCAAAGGACCTATCTCCGGTCTCTGGCAGATGACAAAAAAATCTCTCAGCGATTGGGATTTGAACCCAGGGCCTTCGCACGGCAGCTCATTGCCACACCACTGAGCCACTCCACATCCTTTTATTTTTTTCAATAATGCAATTTTTTAACCGAAAAAAAAATGAAATAAACTCTCATTCAAAATTTCCTATTAAACTTCAAGATACGTTAGGTATGATTCACATCTTTTGTGGCTTTTGATGGAGGAAAAACGTAAAATGATATTAAATCAGTTCACCAAGGAAATTTTTTTTTTCTAACCCTCCTAATTTATTTACAAACTAAATTACAAATACTATATAGCTGAGGCGTCCTTTTACCCTGGGGTATTTTAAGGCAATTATGCTCTTACCGCTGTATGCGGGAGCTTACATTATGCGCTTAGCCTCCAAGGAGATAAAAAAAAAAGTGTTATATAAATGATATCGGTTATTTATTTTTTATAATAAATATATAATTAAAGCTTATTAATATACATATTCTCAGAAATTAAATTTATACGTTTCAAGATACGTATAATACATATAAAAAATATATATATATATTTTTAAATATATTTATTGAAATTTACAACTGTATACAGAATACATCCAGTAAATATTATGATTGAATAAATTGACATGAAAAGACAAGTAGAGAAACTACCCAGTGGTAGTACTCAAATAAAAAGTTCAGCTTAGAAGGTCACGAGGCCATCTTCTTTTCAGACGCCTCGGAGGATTATCAGGAACTGAAGAGGTTGCGAGGTTTGAAACTAGTGGGTTTGGGTGGAAATGGAGTTTGTCATGAAAAGATTGATATCGGATTCGGGTCAAATCAGCAATAAACGGGACGTTTAGGTCATTATGGATTACTTTGTTCGTAACAAAGTAAGGAGCGTTGAGGATTTTCCGAAGGATTTTGGATGCGTGAGGAATTCTATGGCTTAGTGGAGCCCCAAAGCTCTATTCCGTAAGTCCAGATGGGTCTAATGATTGTCGTGTATATGAGTCTCTTGTAATTAATTGGGAGCTTAGAGCGTTTATCCAGTAAATGTCGAAGTAGCCTGAAACGGCGAGCTGTTTCTTGTCGTTTCAGTCTAGTATGAGGATTCCAGGTTAAACGTTTGTCAAGATGCAACCCTAAGTACCGGATCTGTTCTACTGGACTAAGAGGGATGTTATTAAACGATACAGGGTGGCAGGAAGTCGCTGGTTTACGACGGAGGAAATATATATTTACATACAGAAATGGAATATTACTTCGTTATTGAAAAACAATTATGGCAAGTAATATTGACTCAATGGAATATCAAATAATAAAAAGAAAATAAATTGAATCGAAATAATAAACCCCTATGATAAATGTGTGACTTTACTTAATCTTATCAAATGCAACACCCCAAAATATTTTGTCTGTACATATCTTGAAACTTAATCTTATCAAATGCAACACCCCAAAATATGTTGTCTGTACATCTGTTAGTTTATAATATTAGTACAATGCCGCTTTAGCATCTCCAGAGTTTAGATGATGATGAGGTTCTTATAAACATGAGGGATAGAGAACATGTGTTGTAAAGTATTGTTATTAACAAGGAGTTAAGAGCATTGGAATGGAACGAGTGGATAGCCTATTTATTTTTTAGTTGCTCCCCACAGGGTAAGATAGATTTGGACTGAGTCTGGTAGCCTAGTAATTTATTGACCTTTGGAATGTGAGACGTTATATTTGTAAACTAAATATATAAAAAACTTAAATAATTTGTTTGTGAATTAGTCTGTAAAGAACCTACTAATTACGTCATATTTACACAATATTGACATAATCCATATATTAAATCCTTTCACATTCAAGCATATTATTTTTTTGAAGCTAGGCGTATTCAGCACACATTTATTCCCCACTTGTTTTCATTGGCTGAGGGCGAGTGGAGACAGAAGCGGTGTGATCTTATAGTTTTGGTGTTTTTCCAGAATGAGGATAAATATTTCAAGCTAATATAAGCGTGATTATGATATATTTTTTTTTTTTTGAACCGGCCAACAAAAGACCACGCAGATATCATGTTTTCAGCTACTTCTTTTTTATACCTCAATAATTCCTCATTCTCTCTAAATGCAACCTCCTTCTCACCTCCATCCATCCCCCATGCCCATGCTTCGTTCTCTCCTCCAGAAGAACAGTAATATTTTTCAGTCGGCTCCTAAATTTGTCTTCGCCCAGGCAGACCTCGTCGCTAATTCCAAGTATTTTCAGTTCTTCTTTCATCTTTTAGATATTTTATTTTATGTTTTAATAAAGTGAATTTTTAATTCTCTACAATATGTCCAATGTTTTATATCATTATATGGATTAATCCTTGTTTTATTTGTTTCCATATATATCCCATTCCTTTAAAAACCTTGATCAAATCACCCAAAATAACTATAACATATAAACAGACCGGTATTTTGAGTAGGAGATCATTAACGATTCCATTGTTTTGAAAAGAAGGGACAGAGAGGATTAAGCCAGAGACTGAGAGAGCTGACAGTTGGCCAAAGAGCGAACGAACAGTAGCAGATATTTGGCTAAGATCCTAACGATGTTGGCTCCTCAAGCAGGCCCCGACGACACCCGCACAATAGGCCAATCAGAAACTCGTATATCACTCCCTGTCCTCTTTCTTACACCGTCATCTTCCCTCCTATCAAACTGTCCTTTATCACGCACTCCATCTCTCGCGTGTCCCATTGACAGCAAAAAGGAGATCGCTACCAAGTAGTTCTCAGAATAACTCACCCGTGCTATATCGTGGGTTTTCCTTTCCAAAACAAACAACACATTTGTCAGTAGGGACCAGTGTGACTCTTGTATTCTTAGTTTTTATTTGTAGACTCTCAGTTTTCTCGCATCTCTTTCCGCTTCGTCTTTTCTTTGACCCATCCTTCACATCCTCCAGTGTCTTGGTCATTCATTTTTCATTTTCCATTTTTATTGGATCCTCTAACATTTTTTAACCCTCGATTGTTATTAACTAGGTGATCTTCCGATTTAGAGTCTTTAAAATACTTTCAGCACAAACTTTCCAATCGTTAAGTCACGACATGTCCTTGACTATTAATACAATTTTAATATTTTTATTTTGAAGAAAAAATATTTTTCCTGACCGGGATTCAAACCCGGGTCTTCTTTATTTGCATATTTTTATTTTGAAGAGAAAAGATTTGTCCTGGCCGGGATTCGAGCCCGAGTCTTTCCAGGGTATAACTCCCAAAAAATTATAGAATAGAATAGAAAAATAATTTTATTCTGGGACCAGGTCCCTTGAATATATTTATATTCTATGTACATGTATATTATGAGCAGAGATGAACAAAATTAAATAAATATATATCTGGCCAAAGGCCTACATCAGAATAAAAAAATATTTACATAATATCTTGATAGTAAAAACTAACAGGTATGTTTTAGTAGAGAATCAGAAAATGTAATACAAAATTAAAATTTAAAAAAACAGACAAATTTACAATAAAAAGAAATAAGCTTATGGAAAAATAAGTGAATAAATAATAGCATCTAATAATAAAAATGATATCATTATGAGAGGAATATTTACAGTAGTTCATCAATCGATCAAGTTGAATATATCTATAAATTATTTATTGATTATAGAGCACCTGTTTGGGAATTTAGAAGATATAGGAAAAGTTTGGATTTAAATGAGGTTAAAGAAGACGCATGACGGATATCGAGTAGGAGTGAGTTCCAAATAGAGATAGAACGGGCGAGAAAGGAACGCTCAAAAGTTTTGGTTCTATGGGAACGGATATAAAGATCGGAAGGGCGAGATCTGGTGCCCTGGGATTGGATAGAGGATTTGAATTGTAGGAGACTATAGATATAAGGTGGATGTTGTATAAGTAAGAACCAAGGAAATAGAGTCTACGGATAGAAGGGAAAGCGACTCAACGTTAAAGTATAATACATTTATAATTTTATACATTATGACTCATAATGGTCCAGATTTGAGATGCATCAGGTGTGCGTAGGAGCGGGCAAGCTCAGTTGTACAGCACTGAGTTGCCGTGCCGAAGGTTCGGCGTTCAAACCCGGCTGAAGCAGATAATTAATGTAATCTGTTTACACCCGGGGATGGACCCTGTTGGACCTAAAGATCCTCTTCCTGCTCAGCTTGTCTACAGTAAAAGATGGTACACATAATTGGGTGAAAACCTGGTGGTTAAGTGTGATCTAGGAGAAATCATCTCCCTGCACAACCGTTCCAATAGAAACAGTACAGTCTATACCACGTACTGAATTCCAGATCTACCATTGGTTATAGTGTTACAGTTTTTTTGTTTTGTTTTTTCTCTGGGCATATATAGTCTGTCTCCAATTATACAAACACATTAGAGATTTTATATTACAGTACATTAACTTTCTTTTTTTTCTTTTTTATTTTCAAGCCTCAACCCTTAACCCCGAAGAAGACATGTAATGTGGGTCGAAACGTTGGGTTTCCAAAAAAAAAAAACAGTTCTCCCTATTTTAGAGAATTTTGTTTACCTCCACCCGGAACATTGTCTTCCACTTACAATACATTACGTTTCGTAAGACTATATTTTCTGAAGTATTCTTTTTGTTGTTTCTTACTTTTCTTTTGTCCCCTTTAATCTTGGTATGGAAATAGTTGTTGTTAAAAAATATTATGAAACTTTAAAGGAAAGCATCCAAGAAAAATCTGAATAAAAAAATGCAAAAAGTGACAGGAATAGGCTTCAACATTGACTTAACTGGGGCCATTATTTTAGTAACATACGGCGGTCTGTATTCCTAAGAACAAAAAAGATTATCAGTTACTAGAAAGTAGTATCATGATGAATGGATGTCAACTACTAAAAAATGTTTCAGTGTATAATACAAGATGGATCCTTGGCTTGTCAAGTGAAAAGGCTAAATGGTTGTTCCTTGAAGTGAACGAGGATGAGCGAAGACTTAGAGGAACAAACGCCTTTAAAGAGGCGATTCAGCGCTGACACAGGCCACAAAAGAGCTCCTAGTTGATGGCTGATTAATAACCCATTTGATAAGGATACGAGGACAAAGAAGGAAGAAGGACCTCCCGGTCGCCGTTCGTTGAAAGGCAGTCTGAAGAATTATCAAGCATTAAAGAGAGACTTAATGTGGCTTTACGTCACCCGGTAGCGGCTTAGGGACCTCACTCAAATCTCCTTTTATTAACTTAATATTTGGTCCGGATGAGGGGCTTAGGGAGGAGGAGGCAAAAAACCGTTTTACGAGGACGACAAAAAGTTGCCGGCGATGGATTGTGATTCATTAACTCCCGAGATGAGCTTGACAAGTTCAACAGCTTCCATCCCACGGCTACTTGTCGTAAATCTGAATGGCTTTTTAGTGGCCGGGCGTTTTTATTTTATTGTTTACGACACTCATTTAAGTTAATTACACAAATTCGAAAAATTGAGCTAACTACTGTTTATTGATTCCCTCTTCATAAAAATGATTTTTTTCGAATCGTATATTTTTAGCTGTCTACATCTACAAGCACATATTGCAGAAGTAATAATAATACTGAAAAACAGACATGTGAAAGGACGATATGCTCAATACGAAAAAATTTAAAACAGTACCTAAATTGAGAAAAACTTTTTCCTTCTTCCTTTCTCCCCTTTCTTCTTTCTACAACTGTCACTTGATCCCGCTAAACGGTCCCTCACTGTTTTGTATTGTATAATGTCAGCGGCCTCGTGCCGGTTCTAGTAAAAACCGCCTTCAGCGGACTCGACCCGATGTAACGCCTTAAAATACCGAAAGGTAACATAAGGCTTTTTTTTTATATAGAAGCATTTGCAGGCATATACATTGTAAATTGTACATATATTTTAAATAAAATCTTAGAGGATGGGGGAAAAAAAAAAGCCTATCGAAAAGTTTCCAAGCCCAGAAATATTAGTTAAAACTACTATTTTTTGAAGTTCCATTTGGGAAAATTTAGATATGCTCAGCTGTAAACAGAAACTTTTATTTGGACCATCCTGCAGTTCTGCATTGAGACTTCATAATAACACGGTGAAATTAAAATAAGTTTTATTCATAGAGAAGACGTTGTTCAAATAAAGCTGAATCTTATTTTTAATTTTTACTAAACACAAAAAAATACAAATAAAATAAATTAAAAATTAGAAAAACTCTACCACTACACCGAAGGAGGGTCTTAGGTTCAGTGCGTGATAGAGACTACTGATTCTAACAAAGGGGAGGTGGGCCGAGATCACACACTGCCAGTCGGCCAGCGAGAGGGATTTGAACCCAGGGACTCCGACACAGTAACACAGCGCTTTACTGCGTCGCTCCGCACCCTTTATAATAAGATAACGTATCAAAATTATTTTTTTTGTATAATAGAATAAGTATACAGACATCTTGAACTGTAAGAGATGTTAATTGAATGGAGGTGTCATTTCTATTATGATAGTGGACACTAAAGACAAAACTTTTTTTTTTTATCATTGTTTGTTCTGGGCCAAGCAAACGACAAGAAATTAAAACACCCTATATGTTTTCAGATGAATAAATCACTACGAGAAATAGCAAAACACAATGATGATTCAGTGTTGTATCTTGTAAGAGAGTAGTATATTTTTGTTCGATACTAGAAGCTATTTTCTAATCGATACGAAGGCATTATACTTCACTTGGTCAAATGTTAATCCCCTGAGTGGGATTGATATAGTGGCAGCGGGTGAGTGAAGGATTAGTGTTAGCTCCTTGGGTGGTCCCGTTCCAATCCGAGTCCAAGCCTTTGTGGAGATCTGGCATCCAGCAATCGCTATGGATTCGTCAATTCTTCCTAGCGTCAATATTCCAAATCTGCAGTATTACAGAAGTAGTAATGGATTTAGTAAACTCCTGACAAGGTATATAATTAAGCGGGAGAAGGATGTTGGTAAGCTATTTACTAACTTGTTATTTTTGTTATTATTGGAGTTGATACAGTTAACAAACGTTGGACGACTTGTAAGAAATAATTATATTTATCGTGGCATTGAAAAATGTCACATAGAGTGAGATTCTTATATGAACTAACCAGGTAGACGTATTATGAGTATTCAATTATATTGTGAATAATATATTATAACGAACATTGTGTAATAATTAATATTTTCAAAACTCGTATTGCCATAAGGCAAGGAAGGATGTTTAAAAAAATAAATAAAGATAGAATTATTAACCATGGACTAATATTAAAATATAGGGACTACTCTAGAACTAACTAAATGACTACTCACATAGCCTAGTCATACCATCTCCTTGCTATCTCTCTAATGTCTCTATATCTAGCTCCTGATATAAATATATATTAAGGTCAAGGAAGTTAACATTGCTGACAACACGAAAGTATTGATGTATGTTCCGGGTAACAAATCCATTTTATAAACAATCTACATTAGGTCATTTTTAAAGAGTAAAGTATTCATAAAAGATAAAAACAAAATCATATTGCTCAATTGATTCAGAGACTAAGCTGTTAGATATAAATGTTTTACTTTTAAGATTACAATTCAAAAGCCGGGATCTGTTCCATGTTTTACAGTAGCGTGTTTACTAGTATTTATGGCTTTAAGTCTGTTGCAATACACTGGTTTGTTGTCTATTTAAAGTGTTTGTTGAAACGCAAATCTGTAAAGTACTGTTTGCAAGGTTTTTTGTCATTTCTCTGGTGTTTTTGGACAAAATATCATACATCCATTATATATGAAGTATTTGCTTCAATTAAGCCATAGGTTAATAAAGGAGAGACTTTATTAATTTATTGATTTTTTTTTCTTTGGTAACTTGTTTACGTTTCAATGGGGGTGGGGTAGCTCGTTGAGTAAAGACGTTAACCCGGCCACGGATCGACACGGTGGGATCTGCACGCCCTTCTTTGGCTCACCCTGCCTCCTTAATGGTCGTAACTTTAATTAGGAAAAAACCAGCCGGTGGAGTGTGATATTGCTAGAATCACACTCTATTGGCTTAGGAACATAAGGACTTTTCACTAGTTGTAGGAGTACAGGTTTTTCAAAAATGTACAAGCAGTATTTTGGCAGTGTGTGTGGATATAGAAAAAAACATATACCACTATGAGACATGAAGTGTCTTGGGTTTAATAGTAGGTTGGGACTAAGCTGTTTCTAGGACAGCGGAGTTTTCTGTGTAGGGAGGTGATTTTTACGAGATTTTCCGCCAAAATTTATAGAGGGTGAATGAGCCCTAGAAGCTTTGCTAGATCTCAAAGGGTTCAACCACCGTTATTAATTTATTAAATAATTTATCAACCACAGCCGGAATTGAACCCGTAACTTTTGGCATAATATCTCATACACAGTAACTCGTAGTGGATATAGAGTAACTGAAAAACGAGGGACCTTTCAGTGGTCGCAAATTCACAAAAGCGGTTTTTTCACCAACGCTTGCTTACACCTACACAATTATGGATAGGGCATTTGGCTTCACGTCATTGTTTTGTTAAATGTCAGTCCTAAGTGTCGGATTTGAATGCCCTTGGGATATGCCAAAGTAAATCGAAATGAAAAAACTCCATTCAATTTAAAAACTGAGTGGGCTCCTGTGCCAGTCAACTCGCTATAATTGATTCCCAACTGAGCCCAATCCAAGCGATCCATCATCGCTCTAAGATTATCAGACACGGGATAAAACGGTTGTACAATTAAAAACAAATCGGAAGGCGGGGAGCAGATAATTGAAGGAGAGGAGACAGCCCTAACACCCCCGCAGTTAGAGATAATCTGGAAGGGTGGGCTAATACTCCATCAAATCCCGGATTATTTATCGTCCGGGGGTGGCTGGGGGTGGGAGCGAGTCAATTTGTCGGAAGGGCGGTGACCCTAAGGGCGCAATCAGTTGGACAATGTGCTCCTCCGAGCCGCTTCATCGCCTACCCTCTCTGCCTCCTGTCGTCCGGGTTTGTTCGCTCCATCCCTTCCTCGGAGTTGTTAACTCTATGCACTTGTTAACTCCATGAAGTTGTGAAAATTAACCTACTAATACACCCAAATAGTATTACTATTTATACTATGTTACCGGCGGCTTCTCTGAAGGATACATATGGAAAACTTGAAAGGGAAGTAAATTTTTTTAATATCACTAAAAATTTCGTTTGCACCTCATTAGGTATATATTACAAAGAGCTGAGGTGCTGTACTAATGTTCAAATCCAACTGTAGGTATTGCCCTAAATTGGTTGGGAGAACTTGGCGCTTATCTTGGACAAATCACCTCTATTCAGAACCGTTGTTCCAGAAACAGTGCAATCTCTATCATGTACTAAATGCAAGAACTTGCATGTATTTATTTCAAAGAATGAAGGAGCTCGTAAATTCAAATTATTACACTTGAAGAAACTTTAAGTTTTCTGTGTTAGAACTGCATTATGAGCATTTTTAGATCACGCGTTCGTAAACTGGCAGGTGGCTTAGGGATCTGTATAACGAAGTAAAGAATCCTTGGTTATGCTGTCCTTCGTAAAGGACGTAAAATAGCGGTCCCTAGGCCGTACAGATCCAGAATCTCATTAAAGATCCCTATCCTAATTATACCTGGATAGGCAATATATTTAGGACTCCTATCATTCAATTTGACATAAAAGCATGAAATGACGTTAAATGAATAAACACTAAACAAAAATTATCTTGGGTAGTAGGTCTTCTGACTCTGCTTCAGGCAGCCACTGTTGACAGAGCATATTACGTTTATCCATCACCATTCCAAATATGTATTGATTGCTTCCACCATAAAATACCCTCCAAGCCCTATATAGATATATATATATAGATATATATCCAAGGTAACTATCCCAGGTTACCCTCAGACCAGTTTGAGAAGACATCCTCTCCTCTTACACTTACTTGAAAATTGTATTTACCTATAATTTTATTTTTGAAAAGCAATACCAAAAAAAAACCAAAGCATTATAGACGATCTATTATTTTTATAATAATATATAACAAAATACAATAACTTATAAAACCGATTTTAACAATTTGAATAGCAGTCATATATTATTAATTTATTATTAATATGGATATAATTAACTAATAAATTTATTAATATAATTTTAATTTTAAATTATTAATTAACTATTACTGTAATATTTCATTAACACAATAAAAAACCTTTATCCAGTCAAGTATCCTTTTAATAAGACGTTTCGACATTAAATGTCATTTTCAATTATTTATATAAAAATATCTTGTATCCTTTCATCTTAGTTAATAACTTCAAAAAGTTACAAGTCATAAAATATTTTTTTTCATTATTGTCATTATTAATGTTTAAAAATGTTTTACTTTTGTCCTCCATGGTCATCTTTTGTTAAAATTTAACTATTATTACAATTATACTAAATTATGAGAATAGATAGCATTACATAAAACAATGATTTAAGAGGAAGGAGATATAATTGAATAAAAAAATAGATTAATAATCTTAATCCATTGGTTCTCAACTTAATGTAATAATAATATTTTAAATTTATAATGAAAATGTTTCAAAAATATTATAATTGAACAAAAACCTTTAATTAAATAATGATGTACATGCATTAATTATGATAATAAATAGTAATGCATAAATGAATGATTTAGGGGTATAATTAAATAAGAAAAAAGATTAAGAGGCTTAATCCATCGGTTATTAACTGAATATAATAATAGCTAAAAATTATGATGACATGTTTACTTTAATGTTTTAATCAAAACATGTAATTAAAAAGCGTTAATTAAATAATTTCGTCCTTGTATAATGATTATAAATTTAATGATGGAGACAAGAAATAAGAATAATTAAACAAGAAAAGAGATTATGCT
The DNA here is from genome assembly GCA_964056705.1 of Troilus luridus. Lineage (NCBI taxonomy): Eukaryota > Metazoa > Arthropoda > Insecta > Hemiptera > Pentatomidae > Troilus > Troilus luridus. The sequence continues at coordinate 52,634,215 of OZ057412.1, read as the reverse complement.
TAATCTATTGGTTATTAACTCATTATAACAGTGTGATAGAGTGGCTCCTGGATTATTATTTTATTTAAATATTATTACATAGCTATATATACAAATAACAATAACAGTACCATTGTATTTTTGAAGTAAGGGCAAAAGTGAAAATGGTTTTATATAATAACATAAATAAGTTTACGGTTTCACATTATTGTGGATTATAACCCCCCAATTCCCGAAAAGTAATGCTTTGATATTTATATTTTTTGTAATAAACCATTAATTGTAATATTTAAAAAATCTTTTAACTGATATATCGGTAAATTTGTATCCCCATGTTTCTTATTCTACCCATACAATTAAATACTGATGTAAATAATGATACTTCAACTCTGCTGTGGTATAAGTTTTCTTTTTCCAGTATGTTTTCTAATACTGTCTGAGTTTGGATGATTTTCTTTTCGTTTTCAAAACAATTTCATAAAAAAACAAATAAACTACTGATAATTTTCGAGTTATTTTAAAAATTATTTTTTTTTTTTATGATCTATAAATGATTTTGACAACAACAAAGGGAACGAGTTTTGGCAAATCCATCTATATTTTATATCTAGAAAATAGGGGCTGTCACCACACCAATAAATTCATATTTTTTGGAATCGTTGTTTTTGAGACACGGCGATAACTATATAAGTGTTAAATTTCATATATTGATATAAGTTATGAATTTAAAATTACTATAATTTATATTTAAAGTTTTTTTTCAGCTGGACTGTAAGATATATCTTCCAGTCTATTTGCTAAGCGATTACGACCAAAGGTGGACAATCACATTTGCTACAAAAGCTTTCCTCAAGTCAGGAACCTTATAAGAACCTATAAAACAGGAAAAGGTACATTTATAAAGTGTTCTGACTAATATCGCTATAATAAATAAATAATAAGGCTTCATGACTGTGCCAGGAGAAATTTAATTGTTTTCTGGATCCTCGAGGCGCAATGTGCAATTATGGCAGGCTAATGTCTCAGTTAACAACCTTCTACTCGTGACAAGAATAAGGTAATAAAAACGGTAATAAACTTTTTTATTGTAAAAAATAAAGATAAAATAATTACCCTTTGTAGATATAATAGAGACTCAGGAGGTTGACAAACCTCCGACAATTACAGTGGATTTTTCACGGATTAAATGTCCCTCCCAGTAACATGGATTTCTCCTGTTTAGTAGTACAAAGAAAAATAATATGCAAAAATTAATAATTAACGATACTATAACGAAGTATATTTTTTACAGATAATTAATATCATAACTAAAATATTTATAAACTGACAAGTCATAAATAAACAAGAGAAAAAATAAACCTTGCAATAAGTAAATATTTGTTTGTTTAGTAAGCATAACAACGTATAAAACAATATATCATTCCATATTAATTATTAACAACAAAATGAAAAACATTTATAAAAAAACAAAAAAATAGGTGATTCAAATTCTAATTATGTTAATCATTCTTAGTCATGAAATGCATAATTCGAGATTTAATAATCTTGATTACTGAAGTATTAAGGAGCTACTTAGGCCCAAAAAAATCATGAATTCCAGAACAATTTAGGATGCAACATGGAATAGCAGATTAATATTTGTAGTCTAACTAATATCGTCGCACTGGAAAAATAAGTTATAAAAATTTAAAATAAGTTATAAGTTAGTTATAAAAATAATATAAAAATGCTTGGAACCAGCTGGTGCTAGCCGAAGTGTTTGTTGGTACCAACGCTTCCCTCAGCTCAGTGCACTACACAAACATATATGATTGCAAGCAATACACATGCACATTTAACAAGAATATGACCTACACGCTGAGAGGCACCAAGAGGAAGATACAGAAGAAGAAAAAGGTTTGACGACCGGAAGGTTCGGGCCGTCACCATCAATTGCTTATACAGCTTTTGCGTTCATGAAAATTTGGTCATATCTATCAGTTATTTATCTGTCCTTCCTGTACTATGATGGTGGTTGAAAGCATATAAATAAATATATAGCATATTCGAGTTGGGTCACAACAAGTTTTTTAATATTTTCCAAAAATACAAGTTATCACGAACTTTAGTACGGAAAATAGAATCTAATTGTGGGTAATGAGTAGACTTTAGCAATCATTCCATCAAGAAATAAAAGTGTCAACTATTAGTTGACTATCAGTTGAAGTGTAGATCATATATGTTTTTTGAAACGTTGATTTCGAGATGAAATGATTACCGAAGTATACACATTTAACATAACTACATTCTCCTTCCCATACTAAACCTTAGATAAATTGTATTTTGGGAAAATATTAATAATAGAACGAACAGTTAAAACTAGTTGCGACTAAACTCGAAGTGATAACCTGCGGAACAGATATCAAAAATTGTGAAACATGTGAAATAGTGTTGGTTTCGCCCGAGATCGAAATGCGTAGATCCTTGCTGTTGTTGCTTGTATTGTTGGGGAACCTCTCGGCTAGGATCTTACTACTGTAATTTACTGGAGACACTAATATAGCTCCTCACCCTCCAAGATGGGGACATAAGATCCAGAATCTTTCTAATATCGGCAAGTTGCGATGGGACAGCCCTTATCGGTTGGCAACTGCTCCACGGCTATCTGGGCCCCCCGGCCAGGTTGCCTGAGGCCCGATCTGCCCGCCCGATATTTCACCTGAGGAGAAATACGGCCTGCCCCAGCCACTGGAGATAAGAGAAGGTAATGGACTCAACTTTGCACCCTATCTCGACTCCTAGCTGGCTCGGCCACCGCACTATCTTCCTCCCGCCAGTTCTTAGATATCTCTAGGCCCGGTCGTCTCTTGTCATAAAATCCTACGACACTTTTGAACTACTTTCGAACGATATCGGATACCTTTCTGGAGGAAACTTGTCGTATAAAATAAATTTCTCGATTCGGAAAAAGAAATGAAAAAAAATGGTTGTGGAAGATATGGTTACTGCCATTCGGATAATCACTGTATGCTATATTTTAATGATAAGAATACTCGCAATACAATACGATTAACATGCACTACACTTTTTCATACAATACAGTTTGGTTTTAACACAGCAATACACTTCGAGGTGTATATAAGGAACATTTTAAAAACCGTGAAAAACAAGCTGATTTTTCTAAACCTACCACAATGTCGTTCGTTTATTTGTTTATTTATTTAACGCCACTTTTATGCTTTTATCGGACGAAGCTACAGTAGGAGTCCTGAATTTTTCATTTCCAGGTATACCTGCCAGATATATGCCATACCTGATATACCATAATTATAATTAGGATATGGATCTTTAACAAATACCTGATATTGTGCAAGCTCGGGGGACACCCCCATTTCACATCCCTGCTGAAGGATGGCATACCCTTGAAAATCCCTTTAAAAATCCAAAATCCAAATGCCAGGCTGCGAACCCACTATCTTGGAGACACAACTTATACTAACCATTACACTACACCTCAGATACATACCTATTCACTAAAAGACAATTTACCTTATGCTTCAATGAATGCAAGATAATGGAGAAGAAATTAGACCTATTTAACTTTGTGTTAAGTGTTTTTACATATCCCAGTACTATCATTAGTTAAAATAGTACATCCTTCCGGCCTTCGGGATATTTATAAACAAGGTCATTGATTGGCGACACACAATACAAAATAGGATATTTGACAACGAACTATTAAGCAATTAAATTGTGAGAAGAAATCAAGGTTTCACTAGCTGACTGTAGCCATGATTAATAAAAAGCTTGGGGTGTATGGGTTGGGAATATTGTTGGAATATTCGAACTAGGGGTTGATCGTTCCGTTCTTTGTGAAGTGGAGCCTCAATGGATGGAATGGTTAATTAAAAAATACATAAGTACAAAAAAACTTTTGTCTTTATCATGATTGAAGAAGCCACTTCATGAATATAAAGTTTTTTTTTGGAAACAGTTAAATAATTTAAAATGAAACAATGCATTCATAAAACACAAAGTATTTTTTTTTTTTATTAAAAAATGACTTGCTTTATTTTAATGTATAATGGAGGGAGTAAAATAGCGAATTAAAAATTAAAAGATTAAATAAAAAGTTTAAATCTCATTTTAACTAATTAGTCTTATTTATAATCTATTTTCATATTTTTATTTAGATTTTCAAAAACTTGGATGCGTGCGTGACTCCAGTTTTGAGCTTGGAGGAATCCATTAAGAGCAGATCAGAAGACTTTACTACTAACAGTAATACACCTGTCCCATTGCCTCTGCTTGAGCCTAGGTTGGGTCGTAATTCTGGCAATTCACAGTCGATCTCCTATGCTTCGCTTCTTGTTGGAGAACATACTGAAGCCGTTCTTCTTGAAGCAGGATATAGTAAAACCGAAGTACTAGAACTTGCTGAGCAAAATATAGTCTATTTGTCACAAAAGTCAAAGTTGTAGCGATATAATTTGTTCAGATTTTAACTGCAGTAGTCATAATGATATCGAACACAAAACTGATTCATTTATTTTGCTGTCAATTGGCCCTCAAATAAGGTTTTGGTGGGTTTAAGTATAACTACTAGATTTTACAACTAGATCAAAAGGACTTGTTATATAAAATATTCTTATCCTGATAAAACTGGTAAACGATTTATGTCTATATAATTTTTTATTGTAAATATTGTTATAAAAGTAAGAACCTCAAGCTTTTGACTGACCAACATTATGCATTATGTAGCAGAGCATAAGCTAAGTAAACAGAGTAAATTAATGTTTAAAAAATATATATTATTTTTTGTTATTATTTAAGATAAAATAAAAGTCTTAAAATAGTGTATTATTAGAACATTCCTTAGTACAATGGATCAATAATTTATAACTTCATCATAATTTATTTGATTCATTTCAAATTTGTATATGAGCAATTATAAACAATATACTATACATACGAACATACATACAATGCATACAAAACACTATAAACAGATTGGTCTACATTTATCTGAGACCTCTTAGTAATATGTTTATATAATGAATTTAAGCGTTAGTAAAAACCTTGACCATGTTAATGGAACCATCGGAACTTACCTGTAAGATTTCGGTAAAAGTCTCCATATTTTTCTATTTTCGTTTTAGCTGGTAGCCAGACAGTTAAGTTATCTTCTATCTTCCGGGATTCATTCCTTGAGGTGCGTAGTTTTTTTAAGAGCCATACTTTATTAAATAATTTAAGTGTTTAAGACTATTTAAGACCGTGATGTTTTCTTTATATGTATTTGTTATGAAAAATATTGAGCAATAAATAAAACTAGGAATAGTTCTATATGTTATTGGTAGTGGTGTTTTATTCACTCAGCTTTTTTGATGGCGGAACATGATCACTTTCTCTGTTCCCATTTATCAAATCAAGTAATTTTTTTAAATTAATACTTTAGAACTTTTACAGAAAAGTTGGAAGCCATCATGTGTAGTTAATAAGATTGTAGGCCTATGGTGTAAGAATCAAAGACGTAACACATAATTATTAGGTGGCATTATTACTTTTTGTTTTTATAGTTTCTAAATGACTTAATAAGTCAATAAGTCATTTATTTATGATGATTCTTCGTTGTGTTGTAATTGTGAAGGTTTGCCGAAACTTATTCATATTTTTATCGGTATTTTATTTCTTAATCTATATTTTTATTTATATGCCTATATTTGTTTTATCTCTATTTACATGTTTTCTAAAATATTTTAAAGAGTTATTTAAACGATCACTGATAGCTCTCGTCATTACCGACTTATAGATATGAATAGAGGCATTACATAACAACTAACCATGGAGATTCTTAATAATTAATTTATAATTACTGCTGTTAATATTAACTCCACATTTCTCCATGAATCAAATATTAAAATTCTCAAGGTTGCAGATAATGTCAGAAATATAAAATATGAAAAGTATAAAAATTGAAGGGCTAAGGTTTTGTCCTTGCACAGTGGGCCCGAATTCATACTGATTTTACATGAAATAGATTCTCCTCCTTTGATTGCTGTAGCGCATTACCTTCGAAATGTCTAGTAGTTTGTCATCGACACAAGTTAGAACAGCTTTTCAGTGCACAATTTGGTTCACTGAATCGAAAGCTTTCTTTAGATCAATGAACATTCCACATAAATAAATATAAGCACTTATTTATTTGTAAACCATTTAAATAAATAATTAGATTTCAACGAATAATTTCAAATAAATATCTGGATAATTTCTGTAGCTCCGATGAATAAGTGGTTAAGTCGAACTTTGTCCAAACGAGTTTCATGAATCGATTGAAGCGGAATCATGTTACTCTCATAGTGCATACGTGACTGCCAGCCACTGGTTTGAAACAGATTTCTTGCTTATATTAGAACTCAATTCAAGCTAGCAATCAATTATGATAATGACACGATTCCTCTTCCCTCAATACAAATAATTCTTTCTGAACAAAACTCGACTACTAATTCTCAGGGACTGCAGACATACCCTGCTACTTCCTTTAATACCTTCAAGTCGGCTTGTTTTTTTGGATTGAGTTCTCCGACTCAGACGATAAGACAACTACAAGATTATATAAAACTAGAAGATTCATAAATTAATAGTATTAGCAATAAATTATTAGTAATTAATATTATTTGACAATAAAAAAGCTCTGAAGTTATCTTTTGTTGATATATCTTTTATTTAATAAAGAATTGTGTACAGCATTAAACCCACAACATTGATGCGTGTTCTCACTTTATAGTAAGCTTTTAACAATTTTCAAAAACTCTTTCATCTTGGCAAGAAAATTCTTGTGTTTATCATTGGCTAATACACAATTTAAGTTCTTCCTTCAAGTCTTAGCCATGTTCAATAAACGGCTAAGAATTCTTGAATAATTATGACTCTTATATCTTTCCATTCCCATGGAGCGTAAATTAAGTTCAGTTCTTCTATTCCTATTTCATTCATTCTTTATTCTTAAGGTTTATTTTAATGTATTTACTGTTCACCAGAATTCCTAATTATTATTTCTCATGCCCTCTGGTTCCTTCCATATCATTTTTAGCTCTCCAAACCTTTTATCTTTCACTAATTACCAAGAGTGATCTCTAGCTAAAATCTATATTTATTAAAAGGTCTGTAGATTATTTAAATCTTGATATTTTTCTATGCATTTCAAACTGTAGGTTTCTATTATAATGATTTAGGATTCAAAATAAATATGAAACGGATGTGGTGACACATGAAATAGTCATACCTTCATGAAGCTCTCCAACTGCCTGTCGAGTATATCCGAATTTTCAGAAAATAAAATATTTTCCATGGTTTGAATTCTGAAATCTCCCTCTCTTAACACTTATAACTGTAGAAGGACGTGGATCAGATACAAGAGCATTCGAAGAAGGAACAGACACAGCGGCTATAAAATCGAGTCGGTCGAGAAGCACGGATATATTAATCGTACTAATTTATTTTTATTAATTGTTATTTTTATGGTAATTATTTTTAAATATTTTTGTTTTAGAGAGAAAAGATTTTCCCTGGCCGTGAATCGAACCCGGGTCGTCTGCTTCTCCGATGCAGTGTTCTAAACCACTGAGGTACCAGGAGTCGCGTCCAAGTCAGACAAATACGTTCTCGTCACCGTATCGGTGAAATAATATAGTTCGGGCATTACATAAGATATGTCAATAAATTCCAGACTTCATCTTCTTGTTTGATTCATATGGTTTGATATTCGGCATTCATACAGGCTCGGAAACAAAAATAGTTTCAGTTCTAGGTTTTCACACAGTCTCCAATCAGGGAGGGATAAACCCACTTTAGGATGGGTGGCATAAACATCAGATTTGGTGCTGGATTAGTCATTAAGACATGAATCTATTTCAAGCCTAAGTATAAATATATATTTTCAATTATTATAATAACGATTTCATATTTAATTCTAATAAGTAGCCAATAATGGATACTGCTGGTTAACATTTGGACATTATATTATTTATATCACATCTGTTTATATTTATACATATTATATATATATACTACATGTGTGTGTGTATATGTATATATATAAAGAAAACTGTGATGATTAACACATGAGAGTCGACTTTTATAATTTTGTGTATGCAGTTCACCGAATTAACTTCTGAAAGATATAAAGGAACGTGAAATAAAGGCCTTTAATGTTTTTTTAGGGAACCGCAATTCCTTCCTTAAAAAATTCCATGTTTCACTATCCTAGGGCATAAAATTATTATAAATACATAAAACTTTGAATATCATATGAATATTGTATGTAGTGTATGTGTATGAAATAACGATAATTTTATTTATATTTATTTCACCTAACTGTGCTTATAATTTATAATTCCTCCATTAATCTTTTTCTTTTTTTTGTCAAGTTGGTGAAGGGTCTTTAAGGTTCAACAAATACTCCAATTCTGTATTTATATTTAAGTTAAAATTTTATAATGATTTACAATACATAGCATAGGGTTTATATACATATTCATTTATAAATTTAATAACTAGTCCATAAACATGTATTTATATATTATGAAAGCTTAATAAGTTTGAATTTATTAACAGGTTCATATCACCAATTTTAATTATACATATATATTTACCACAATAACATCTATAATCTGAATACAAGGGTTAAATAAATTTCCCTTTATTTGAAATGTTTCCTTCGTTAAAAATAAGATGAAAATTTAGTTTATATGTAATGTTAAGTTAATATTTAAGATATAGGTTATTACCAGAGTGTTGGATAAATTTCATTATTATAAACATTTATAAATACATGACCTTTTATATAGGTTTAAAACCTCGAATTATAATTTTATATTTATATACATTGAAAAATTTAACAAAGCCTATCAGGCAGCTTCAACAATAGGCCCCTTTACTCGAAGGCGCCATCATTTCATGAAGAAATCAAAAGAGAATTAATAGTTAAATCAACATAAATCATACATTAGCACCATCTATCAACATAATATGTATGTAGCACTACTTATAATAAATAATATATACTATAATACAATTTATTACATAAGCTTTGTAAATAAAAAAGGCAAATGGATATGTCTTATAAATGACTCCCGCAGTTGCTTATACACACTTTTTTTTTTTAACGATATCTGTAATGAATGAAAAATAAGGTGAAATGCGTAACTAAATTTTCAGGAGCAACTAGAAAACTATTTTTTATAGTTTAATTTCTAAAATATAAACAGTTAAAATGTTCTCAAACGACACAGATATATCAATTTAAACAATTCTCAAATTAAATAAATAGAAAAGTTAATTCAATTTTTGAAAATATTTTTTGCTGTTTATTTTTATGTAATTCACCTGCAAATATTATATATCAACTCTCATAAAACTTCTGAATTCTCCAGATGTTATAAAAAAATATTAAGGGTGATTTAGCAATAAATAAATTGAAATAAATCTTAAAGTTACCAACCCCATGAAAGAAACATTTTTCAGAATGTATACTGTATATGAATTCTGTGTGGAAAATTAAATACGATCCTAAACAACGTTTATAATTCTATTTTTATTTGAAAAGAATAAAAAGAAGAAAAGACATGTGCCGGGATTCGAACTTTATAATTCTAAATTATCATAAAGTCAATTTTCCAAAAAACAATTTTTGAAAACATGACTGATTAATATTTCATTAGGAGTTGATTGTTCTCAAATCTAATAAAATTGACTCTATGTAAAAAACAAAACAAAATAATAAACAGTGGTTCAATTAATATCTTGTGTGAATTAGCAACTAGTAAATTCAACGTGCAAGTGAATCATATCAATAGCAGTCACAATTTGAAAACATTATTTCTCCAAATAAAGTTAGGCACATTTTCTTGATTATCGAACACCAAAAACGAAACCACACAGCAAATTGATTTAAACAAAAATAACAAAATTAAACCATAAATTTATATTAATTAGTAGAGAAAATAGCCATAGAAAGATTTGGTTTGATCCAAATCCGTGACAAATACTACTTACATTAATATCATTAACACGAGGGAGGTGTCTCCGTGAGTATTTCCCTCACACAGTTCATTATTTTAGTATAAATATTGAACTAACCATCCTATTCCAATATTTCGTTTATTCTGCTGTGACTAATCGGAGTCCTAAATTTTGCCTATTCAAGCTTAATTAGGATAAGGAGCTAGTACCTGACATCGCATAGGCTCGGGGCCCCAATTTTACGTCTCTTCCGAAAGATAAACAAAGATTTTTTAATCCCTTTTTAAATCTTAGGGCTACCTGTCGGTCTGCGAATCCCAGATCTTCGGGATAGTACGTTGTTATGTTAGCCTCTAGAACACAAGAAACTATTACTTTATAGAATCACACAGGTATGTTTTTTAGAAACATGCTCAAAACTGTCATATTTTTGAGCTACTGGCTTAGAGATATGTCTAGCATATCTAATGTTTATTTCAAGATCTTTGCAGGAATATGGAAATTCGGGGATTTCCTCACGGCTAAACTCTTTACATTCCAATATTTTTATTCGCAGAGGCATGTCCCTCACAGTTGATGATTTTTACTTGTTCTTAAAGTGTAAAATATTGTTATATATTTTATTTCTTATTTGTCTAATGATGTCTATATCCTAAATGTTCCTCCGACTATTAATATGCCGTGAATAATTATAAGTTAAAATTAAAAAGAAATAGTAATGGAAATTACAGAGTGAGGGAAATGTGCTACATAAATGTATACAGAGACACCTCTCCCGGGGAATGAGCATGCTCCTCGGTATCAATTCTTAATTTATATAAATAAAAAGAGTGGCTTAAGATAACTAATTTAAAAACTTGCGTACATACTAGTAATTTTCGTTTTGAAATCTGCTGTTTTATAAATAGTTCAACAACCAAGAAGATGAACCTTAATTTTCGTCAAATTATGCTGTATATATAATATTTCAAAAAATGGGATGATTCAAAACAGTTAATCGTCAAACGAAGAACAATATATATCTCTACAACTCAACAAAAGACAGGACGAACAAAGAGGTGATGATGAAGAATAGGATTCACTGACGAGATTCCTCCTCGGGATCGGGACTGGGGCTCCTGGGGAGGGGGTATGGGGAGAACCTGAGGGGCGGGCAGGGGCGCAGGAAGGGCCAGGGCGGCCAGAGGGGTGGCGCGCTGCCCCCTGCGGCCCCGTAGAGCCCGTAGGGCACAGCCACCGTCCTCAGGAAGAGCTGGGACCTGGCGGCCAGGATGGCCCTCTCCTCCGGGCTGAGGCTGCTCCCGTCCAGCAGTTGTCCCCGCAGCAGCTGCTGTTCCCCCAGCATCGACTCCATCGTCTCCCTGGAATAACTGAAGACGTATTTTATTTATCTGCATCATTAAGCATTTCAATATGTAGGACTGAGTTCAAAAGGTACAATATCTAATGTTGTGACCGAGATAGTAGATAATTTAACAGCCAGTGATAGATCTTATAGGATCTGGAGAACCTCCTGGGGCTCACCCAGCCATTATAAAGTGCGTACCCTTAATAAAGTGAAAGCCTAGTGGTTGAGTGTATCGCGGACAAATAATTATCTCCCTGAATAACCGTTGTCCTGTGCAATGATGAACTGGTTGTGTGGAAAGGGCAATGAGTAATAATCCGAATGAAGCGCAAGTAGATTTTTTTCTGATGATGCCCACACATGTGTGGCGTAGGTCCATATATTTATATGGATACACGGTTTAAGCACTTAATAACTTTTTTGTATTTGACAGTTTGTTCGTTATGGTGTAGCTGTTACCTTAACAATGGAAGTCGGTAATTCAACTATCTTTAGTAGTCACGTGTGATTTCCATGTCAGTCTTCTCAGTACTGTAAAGTCTATGCATTTTGTCCCTCTTTTGTCTCGGTAATATCTTTATGAACAGAAATCTTAATTTTGAATAAATGACCTTGTGAAACTCATATCCTGATATATTATATATACATATTATTTAATTATTTCAAGAAATATTAGAGAAGGTAACAAGAATAAAAAACATCCAATGATTAGCTCAGAAAAGATTACTCACTATATAACTAACTAATCTAGACTTTTGAGGAATAATCTCAGCAGTTGAATAAACATTTTATTTTTTTAGAATATAAATATAACTTTATCAATAGCACAATATCAGATTATACGGAAGCAAAAATTGGAGCTCTTGGATTTCTGAGGTTCCAACTTCAGTGAAGTTTGAAAGAACTCTAAGTCTTTCAATAACACTATTCCGGTAAATTTGATGTCATACTTGTGACTATTACATTAAAATAAAAAATAAATGTTGTGTTATATTTACCTCTCGAACTCAGTGAGTCTCGAAGAGTCCCGAAATCCCTTGGCGAAGGGGTTGCTGTCTATCTTGAGCTTGGTTATCTGTAACAGAAGAGGAAGATATATTGGACGACAAGCTGCGACCTTTAGCAGGTAATTGACTAAGCTGGCCAGACCTGCGGTGCATTCGTCGCATTTCTTCGGGAGCCGATCAATAACTGCAAGGGACAGCCAGCGCCAAGGATAGCTTCTGCAATGACTATAAATATGTCAGTATATTTAGTAGCCCTTGCGAAACCCCATATCTTAACACACCTAGCTGCATTCTATCTTGTGTTTATCCGCCTCTAGGAGTTAATGAAGATTTAGTCATTATTGCCTTGATATTATGTCCCAGTGCTATCTTTGTCCGTCTGAACGAGGGTAGCCGATGGGTGTCTACATCGGTATTAGAGTGTATAGTCCATTCAACCGAAAGTGGCATCGGTGCAGAATTTTGAAATTTTCCACATTTATGTTTTTGGAATCCTACTAGTGCAAATTTCAACTTCGTTACGCTTAAGCTTTCTATGAATTGTAAAGAAAATAAGGCAAAGAAATGTATTAGATATTCCACTGCATTAGTAATAACCACAGGAACTCAAGATTTATAAAATAAACACTTTAAGAAATTTTCTCTAATTAATTAGGCACAAAATTGAGATCTTGAATTCTTATGAGACAAATAAATGCACTGCCAACTACTGTTGAATTTACCATGTTCTCTTCTTTGTTTAAAAACAGGTTTTTCATCACTCACTTAAACAAACCTAATACCCAAGTGTTGATATATTTGATAGACAAGTGGTGGTAAATTAGAACATACAATGGCAGAATTTAAAATAAACATAAGAAAACAAACATTAGAAAGATCATAAGCCAATTGTGTCTCAAACAATAATAGGCAACGTAAGTTAGGTCTGGCTGGAAATCAAGGTTTTAGCTGTCCATCTGGTTTTATGATGGACAGACACGTTATAACTGTTATAAGTTCGACTTTAGTTACTCGTGCACCACGTGGAATTCTCAAGAACAGACAAAACAAAGAAATTGCTCCACGTAGCGTATCGCAAAATTACACTCCTGAGGTTAAGGTAGCAGAACATTATGGAAAGCACTGAAGCAAACTTGAAAAGAACGTTTAAGTTGAAAAACAGAAATGTTTTTGTAATGCAATGTGTTTATGTAGGCTAATAAAATAATCTACACTCCAAAAGTCAGCTACATTAATATTAAATTGAGTAATTTCACACTTAAGCCATTGCTATACTCGACGTTTCAGGCTATTTCAATTCTTACTAGACAAAAGCTCTAAGCTCTGAATTAATTACAAACGACTCATATACCTGACTATTATAATGTCAATTAAGAATTACGCAGTAGGGCTTAGGGACTCCACAAAGCCATCGAATTCCTCTCGTTCCAAATACTTACAATCTAAAGTCCTTCATAAAATCCTCAATGCTCCTTACTTTCTTATGAATAAAGAGATCCATTGTGGCCTCAGTGTCCCATTTGTTGCTGATTTGGTCCGAACTTGATATAAGTCCTTTCATGACAAACCTCTCCAATTCCTGATAATCCTCCGAGTCGTTTGAAAAGAAGATAATCTCGTCATCTCGGAAGTAATATCGGTCAACCAAGGAAGTAATGAAAGCTTCACCAATTAAGGATCTTATATCAAGAACATATACAAAGAATAGGAGCTGATAGGAGGAAACTCTGACCCAGATGAAAAGAATGTATCAAGACTGAGAATGGATGGTTCCGATGGATAGGGGATGCTCTACTGCCAACGTCAGAAGAGGAAGATAAAGAAACATACTTGTAATAAATAACAATATAACTATTAAAGACATTCAGTGGTCATTCTGTTATTGATTTCCTTTGTCGAAGAAGTTATAACGGATACGACTTGAAAGACCGATTCCAAAGGGTAAAGGAACGGGATTGACAGAAAGGACCGGATCAAAGATGGAATGGGAACAGATCTGGGAAAAACGCTTTCCCAACGAATCCGCGCCGCCGATTATTTTCCAAAGGGCGTAATTAATAAGGACTATCTCTACAGCAGCGCCATTAAATTATACTGATCCCGTTCTATCTTATCCCGAGTCGTTGTGGCTGATTTATCATGAGCCTGCTATGCTAATCAGTTTCACGGGCCATTTGACAAATCCGAGAGCTGGCCCCCTCCTCAATAGTCCATTTATATACAGCTATCTCTGGGTGTGCCAGATGGCCTCCGGATCGGACTCCGTGAAATCACGCTGTCGCTCAATCAGTTCGGCTAATTTTTATCCGGCTGTCGGCTGGGGAAGCCTTGTTGATCCTCCGATCGTTTTGGGAAACCCTACGGTCAAGGCAGTGCATCAGCGTCCAAGCCTCAGTCTCTTCTATATAATTCGAATGGTGTCCTTCCTAAATTAAGTTCAAATGCCAGTCCAGTTGTTTTTCAACTATATAGTCCTACAAAGAAAGGGGTGACTTCAAATCAAGCTGTGGCAGATAATTTATTAGTCTGTTAACAGCCAGGGATGGATCTACGGGGGCAGATTAAACTAAAGCGCTTAGTGCCTGATTATAACGCGTTTTTCATTTAAATTACCATAAACATAATATATATTAAATTGGAAAAATATAAGTTGGAAAATTAAAAATAAAACATACACCACAGATGTTAAAAGGTATTGGATTCAGTCTATGTTAGAGACTGTAAGTTTTCTAAGTCTACGGTTTCGCAGTGAGGTTTTTCTTTATGACACGCTCAACCTCCAGATTTTCCCCCAATTAAGAGTAACCGCGTTATAGAGACAGAGCGAATTTTGTTTGAGTTGTTTTACTGGATAAAAAATGTATCTGTCTCAGAGGGGTTCGAACCCGAGACCTGGATATAAACAACTCAATACCTTACGCCCTGAATCACCCCGCCATACCTCTGTTAGATCAAAACGGCCAAAAAAAAAATGTCAAGATGGTAGATTTAAAAATAAGAATTTAACAAAAATTGTGTAGAGAATAAAAAAGCCTGGTGGTATACAAAACGGTCTTATAGTTATTTGTCTACGAAATACGTATATCGAAAAGAAAATCCAGAGAAAATAACTTCTTTCAGCAAATTTTTCTCTGAAATCTGTCAACTATTCAACATTTTCATGAAGCAATCTTAGCATCCAAACAAACCAAAAACCTTAGGCATGATATCGATTTCCTATATAAATTAAAATATAATTTGTTAAAGGGTTGTGAATAAGTAGCCAAAATACACTGATGATAGTAAATATTTCTTCTCATAAAGATTAAAAATCCCTCCAACAAGTTATGAATGAAAAAGGATCAGGGTCAAACGAAAAACAATTGTATTTATTAATAATTCTATTTATGGTCGCAATGTGTTTGATTGTATATATTCTAACAAATGGGACAGCCAAAGTAAGTTTAACAAATATTGCCTAATATAGATGATCCAAAAACAATGTGCCATCATTAGCTAATTAAAGTTATTAATCTTTCGGTCGTTAATTACTTGTTAAATTATTCGCAAATCGGAAAATTATTAATTATCAGAAGCTCTTGGCCGTTTGCTGATATTGTTTCATCATCCGATAACTTCAGTTGTCAGAGCCGCTAATTTTAGCTTATTAGTTTTAATTACTCGTTTCTTTCCTAGAAGTTGGGCTGTTGAAGAAAAAATGAGCTCCCTTTCGGACATCGATAAACAAAATTGTCACCAATTTGGGACTCTCGGCGGATTCGTAAAATCCTTTATAGGAATAATTATACCATATGGCGATAAATTAAATACATAAATATATATTTCAGCAATGATTTTATTATCCAATGTGGAATATCTTATTTTAAATTTATAATGGAAATCAAACCAAGGTAGTCATAGTAGAGGAAAAAATAAAATAGTTGCGTGATCAATTACTTCACCAATACATTTTTATTTAAATGAAACATATATTCATTAACTTAAAATATTATTGGTAATTGTCGATTTATATATATATATACATATATATATATTGTTGAGTAACACGTTTTAGCTTTTCATTCGTTTCCCTTTTAATATTTTCCAAAAATACAAGTCGTCTTGAGCTTTAGTGTATATTTCGGTAATAATTTCAATTAGAATTAAAGGTTTCAACTAATATTTCGAAGTATAGATGATATATCTTTATTTCTAGATGAAATAATTAACGAAGTATACACATTTCCCATAATTAAATTTTTCTTTTTCGATACTAAAGCTCATGATAACTTGTATTTTTGGAAAATATTAGAAGAGGGACGAATGAAAAATTAAAACTTGATGTGACTTAACTCGAAGCGACAACCTGCGAAATAATTATCAAATTATTTTATATTTCAAGAATGCTTTTCTATTTACGTCGGTAATAATTATTATTGCACAATAATGAATTTTAAATTTAATTATTTGTTATCAAGTCTAGCTTATATAAAACAGATGGAACATTATGAGTTCAATTAATGTTTTTTAAAAAATAAGCAAATAAGAAACAAAAAAAAATTTGTAATGGATATTATTTTGTCCATATTAGAAGAAACTTAAAGAAAAATATTTTTCCTTCCGTAACACATCATAAATAAATCATTCCATTTATATCTAAATATTTATTATACGTACTTGAAATAATTATTTTAACAAATTATAAAAAAATATGCGTGTTCAGAAAAGTGTCAATAAAGTGTGGTATAAAGTATAAACGTATAAAGTGTGGGGTTTAAAAATTGTTTTGAGTTTGTTTGTTCAAATCGTTGAATTTTTAAATAAAAAAAAATAAAAAATAATAATTCCTACGAAGCACTACTACGTAATACATTCTGTTGTACATATATAATAATCATGATTGTGTGTGAGCGCGCGGACGCCAATGTCACCACCACATGAATGGATTATAAATTAGTCAGGCCATAAAAACAAAAAAATTGTTGGTTTTCTTAAAACGTAATTCATGCCTCATTTTCTTTAACTGCTGTGGGTTTGACTTGTCCTTTCGAGCAAAAAATGCTCTTCTGCTAGGCTCGGAAACTTCATTGGATTTATGTACAAAAAAGGAGTTTAATACTCTTTTTGTTAATAGCATGGGTTTATGTCCTCGTCAACTGCCACTCAAGAGAGGTTATGTTTTCAAGGGTTAAAGGCTTTCAGTAAAAAGTAGGGGTCCTGAAAACTAAAATGTTTATTATTGCTTTAGGCACTGACCTAATTCCTTCTTAGTGAATATTATATATTCAATAGTTATTTAATTATAAATTTGTATATTTTTGTTATATTAACGATGCTATTTTAATTTAATTTTAAATAAAATTACTTATCATAGATACGACCAACAATTTTTTTTTATTATGTGATTTATGATATATGTAGTTAACAAGGTTTACGATTTGCGTTCACATCAGCCATTTTTTTTATGTTTTTGTCACTTTTAAATACTTCATGATTTGTATTATTATGTAGCCTTCTGGCCAGATATATATTATGTTTATTTTTCTGTTCTTGTTTGTTATTATAAAGGGAGTTGGTCACAGACTAAAGTTTGTTTTCTATTCTATTATATACTTTTAGCGTATGGAAGAATAGATTTGCCCAAGCAGACTCCACCCTACTCCGGACCATACCAAGTTCTCGAGAGAGAGGAGAAGACCTTCATCATCAAGCTTGTCACAGGACAGAAAACCGTCAGCGCGGACCGACTGAAGCCAGCGTACATTCTGGAGGACCTTACCAGCGCAACAACCGATACACCAATGCCATCCAGCGTTCATCCAACTTCTGACAATGCACCTCCCACAGAATCCGACAATCTTCCATCGGACATCAGGACTCGGCGAGGACGCCTCATCCGCCCTGCTGTCCCCTTCTATGACGAGGTCATTGGGGGGAAGTGATGTTACATACTATTAAAAAACTAAAATACATGCGAAATAATTATTATTCGGTATTACTTATGAAATTATAATTATAGTTAAATATTTATAGTTATAGTTATAGTTAAATTGAGTTATTGAACAGTTGACAGTTGTGTGTTTGACGAGTCCCACGAACAGGCACTCACATACGCCCTGAAGATGGCCTACATCGTAGGCCGAAACGTTGGAAAATTAAAAAATGAGTTTTATTTCACCCCTGACCGATTCAATCCATATAATATTTACTAATAAATTGTATATATATATATATATATATATATATATATATATATAATCTGTGATTTGTGGTATTTTCTTATTTGACTAAATTTATTGGTTAAATATTTTTTTTATGGAAAACATTTAGTCTAATTCTATTACTAATAAGTACGATACAATTAGGATCGTCGAAAACTGGATCTTTTTTTCCTTTATTGAGTAAATTTTTTAACCGTATGTATTTAATCATCATGGTGTCAAAAATATCTGTTTATGAGATCAATCAAGTTCGTACTCAATATCGAAATATGAAGGCATCAGTTGTAACACTAAACCTTTTTAATTTTTAATTTAAGCACATATCTTACATGGTATAATGTTCAGTATAATGTTTAGATATAATATAACTTATAGAGCTTTAGTATTGTCGAAAATATTAAGGTATTCAGGCCGGAAGGCATATTTAAAATTCACAAGAGTTAATAGAGCAATAATAATAACAATAGTATGGATGCGGATATCATCAATTTCTGCTTATAATATTTTTATTACGGGCTACTCAAGTATTTAAGCATGTCGACATATTTTAACTTATTCTCTGCTACAAAATTACCTCCACTTCCACCACCTCACTTACTTGGTGTAAGCTTAGCCTTACACCAAGTAAGTATATTAATTTTAAAAAATGTTCGTGTCTTTTTCTAGAGCATCAGGGAAGTCTATGGAGAAAGCTGGAGATGAAATGAGAGTACTCTCTAAAGAGAGAGGACCCGAAGATGAGATGTGCCCCCTCAGACGCTGAAGAGGAGAGCAGAGACTATAAGATATTATAGATTTATAACCGGAGGGTCATATATTGCCTCTGAAGGCGGCCCTTTTGTTCTTCACGGTAGCCTCTCATTATCCTCCACCGCCCGGCAAATTTTATAGCTCCCCACCACCTCAGCAGTCAGCCTTATTTTTCATAAGCCCTAACACCCCGCTTAATTACTGTTATTAAAACTAATATATGTAGATGGTTCAGATATATATCTCTCTATATAGAGACATTTAAACGTTTATATATATATATACTAAAACTTGTAATTTAAGTTTTATTAGTTTTAATTTTAATTTAAACTTTGAAACTAGACTTAACGTAAATTTATTTGTATATATTTATCAATATATATTACACCCGTATATAAAACTAAATCTATATATAGTAATCTATAAAATCTATAAAAATAGTAGGCTTATAGAAATTGTTTTTGTTTATTTAAGTTTTACGTATTTACCAACCATGCAAGGTTGGTAAATAATTATGCATATTGTTTTAACACCTACATTTTTTTATGCCTTGTTTCATTAAAATAAATGTTTAGGAATACATCATTACAATACTAGGTGTATTCAAATGCAAAAATATTTTCTTTTAAGTTTCTTTAGTATGGACAGAATCCCCTCCATTTATTTGTATTCATCAATACTTCTATAACTGCTAAAAATTATATTTAAAAATATATATATATATTTTTTTTATTTGCAGATAGATAATAACTTTTAACTAACTGATAATTTTCTAGTTAGTTAATAAAAGTTAACAAACAATTAAATTTAGTAATAAATCTCCTTTAGTAATAAATCATGTAAACATGATTTTACATGAAGAACTGTAGATTATTACATTTTATTTTAGGACATAGTATGGTATTTTACATAATTTCTAGATAATAGATAATAGGTGGAGGATAGTTAAATAAAATTAAAATAAGATTTTGTTATAAAATATATAAATAATTATAATGTAAATGATATAATAATAAAAATGTTTATTTCAGAAATCATACAAATGGCGTTTGGCACATATAATCATAACATAAAAAAGTAATACACCAACTATGTTGAGGGTGGATAGTGAGTGAATTGACATCGAAGAATATTTATGATTCTCGTTACGTATCTTCCATACCCAAACGTATTTTTATTATTTAAATAATAAAAATCGTATCTAATTAATTTTTTTGTAAAAATAGTAAAATTTTTCATTTTATGAAAACTGTCTGAATTCATAAGCAGTGCGAACAAATACAGATGTTTATATAAACCTCTTTTTCTTAGCCTTAGTTAGCATTATTTTGAAGGGAAAAAAAACAATATATTTTTTAATGGTAATCAAATAAGTGTTTAAGATTTATTATTCCCTATTTGACAAAATTTGTAAAGTAGTGAATTCTTTGGCATTAAATATACATAAAGGAGACATCCATTTCCCGACGTGTATTTTACGTCAATGTTAAATATTTATGGCACTATCCGTCAGTAATTTAGGATTTTTAATATTTATATATCCAATTTTTAAAATCATAACAAATCTCTCATATTTTAAATAATACTGAACTAACACCGGACAATATTCCTGAAATGATTTTTAATGGCAGAAAACAAATTTGGATGGCTCAGAATTATAATGAGGATACAAAGCCTCTGTTAAAAAATCCGGTTATAGAAAATCTCCATAATTTCTTTGTGATGCATAAATAATTTACTTAATCAATATTTAAACTTTGTTAGTATCTTTAGATAATTAAAGTTAGTTGTTTATAATAAATTAATTGACTGAATAATTTTAAGCTTCGCTTAAAGCAGCGTGCACTTGAAACTACCAAGATTATTATTATTTCAACTTTACCATTAATCTTTTTACCAACTATTAATGAAATATTTAAAATATTGATAAATTGAATATTTAAAAATGAAATCAAAGCTAAGAAGTAAGAAGGGTGAAATTCTTCCAGTAGCAACCAATCACTGAGAGAGAATGTAAAAGAAAAAAACCCTAGCCAATAGAATATCGAGAAGATTGTTCTCAGCGCTGATTGGCCCGGCTGGAAATAGACCGGGTGGGAAATCCATCTGTCAAGATCCCCGTTAATACTTCATCTGACGCCTATCTATTATTTATTTTTGGGGGGGGGGCAGCCTACCACACATGGTTATTTATAACTCTAAAAAATAATCTTAAAATATCTCGAGATGAATATCACCTATGGTATTAGTAAACAAAATTTCTCTAATTGGTTTTATTATATAACGCCTCCATGGAATAATATAAAACATTATTTTAACCATTTCCATCATTGTAATTTTTTAGTTTTCAACAAAGGTATTGGAGGTGTCGTAAACTTCAGGGCTTGCCATGTTTATTTATAAATATGTAATAATGGTTTAAGCTTTAGTTAAATTTGATTTAATATTTCATTGTAAAAGACTTCATCATTATCTAAATATATACGGTTAATATATTATGAACATTTCTTAGTGAACAAGTATTATAAGTACTTCCAACAAATCAAAATAGATAAATAATAATTTACAATAACTTTGTTTATCCGGATGAGCTCTGTTTTTGAAATTCCCTCTTAAAGTACCTCAACTTCATTGGGTAATTATTCCGTAGGTTGTCGCTTCGAGTCGAGTTACAAGTTTCAACTCGTATTTTACCAAAAATACAAGTTATCGTGAGCTTTAGTATGGAAAAGAGAAAGTAATTATGGTTAATGAGTGGATTTCGGTAATCATTATATCAAGAAATTAACGTTTCTACTAATATTTCAAAGTATAGATGATATATTTTTGTTGACACGTTCATTTCTAGACGAAATGATTACCGACGAATTTTATTTTCCAAACTGAATCTCATAATAAATTGTATTTTAGGAAAATATTAAAAAACGAATGAAAAGTTAAAACTTGTGACTCAATTCGATGCGATAACATGCGGATTAATATGGTTAATATATTTCTTACAGCTATTATAGCTACTTCCAACAAATAAAATAGATAAATAATAATCTACTAAAACTTTTTTTAAAAGGATTAAATTTTTTTTTTCGAAATTCCCTCTTCCATTTCCTACACGCGATTGTTCTGGACATAAGTCATTTCCATACACTTCCATTTTTAATACGAGAATCGTTTCAAAGATATATAAAGGGTTCTCCATTCGAACTGTAAATCGCCATATGATGCAATAGGTCGGAAAAAAAGATTAGAAAGATTTTTTTTTAATGGCTGTTTTATATTCGAAGGTTGTATTAATGAACCTTTTAAGAATTGCAATTCTGTTATTCAGGCAGTTGTGCATATTAATAAGAAGAAACCTGTCCTTGTTTTAAATTGCAGATAACGTTCACTGTGAAATGGTGAAACTAATTAGAATAAAAGGTATAAATAATTTGTTTAAAAAATCTGTTTGTTTTTTTGAGAGGTGGTTTTTATTATTAACATTTCATGTTAGCTTTTGATTAAAACTTCATCCCTCCATATTTTTTTTATTTCTGAACTGTTAACAACTGTGGAGCAAAAACCAAACTGCTGTTTGTGGATAATAACTCGGTGAGAAGGAATCTAACTGAGCGGATTATTAATCTTCTTACTAACCGAAACTTCACCAATCAAATTCGAAGAGTAAAATTTCAATAAGAGAGGTAAAAACAATGTTACTTTTGATCAAGATTAGACCATTATTTAAAATGAATAAAATATCAAGATTTGTCTTTCTTTATATTTTATACTCTATAGAATTTCCTATAAATGATTATATTCGAACGAAGTGCTAAAGATATGATTTTTCTATAGTGCAATGTTTAACAATTCATTTAAAGACCAGATGGTTACTAAATAAAACAGTAGTTGCTTAAAATTCCCCGTAATTTCAATAATTAATTTTTTCAACATTTAATTATAAATTTTTAGTTTATATTAAGGAAATACAATATAAATTAAAATAAATATAATGCATTTTTGTTTTGACGATTTTTAAAATTTCCTCTCTAAATCTTTAGATAGTTTATATTTAAGATGTTTATAAATATGAATTGTAATGCAATAAAAACTCATTTTTTAAAGCATACCATAGAAATAAAATACATGAAACACAGAAAACGGTCACCTGTGGTCTAGTGGTTAGCGTAACAAACTACTAAACCCAAGATCGCGGGTTCGTAGCCCGGCAGGTGGCCCTAGGATTTTTTTAAGGGGGTAAAAAATCCTTAGTTGCGCCGTCCTTCGAAAGGGACGTTAAACTGGGGTCCCGAGCCTGTACAATGCAGGTACTCGTTAAAAATCCCTATCCTAATTAAACCTGGAAAGGCAAAATTTAGAGCTCCCAATGTAGCATCGTACGATTAGCCATAGCAGCATAAAGTGACGTTAAATGGACAACTACTACTAATTAGAGAATTAATTAGTAGTAGTTACTTTTCATAGTCACTTTATAACTGTTACTTCTTAGATTTTTAATTCTACGTAATCTTAATGAAAATATTTTGAAAAAAAACCGGTAGTAAACTTTTTTTAATTACGTAGCTGTATAGCAATAGATAATATCGAGATCATATTTCATATCCCCTCCAAATAGTTGAAATCTATACATATAAAATGCTTTGTCCTGAATGACTGACTTTGGTATCAACGCACACCCTATAACCGATGATTGTAGAGACCTGAAACTTGGAGGGTGTGTTCTTTTTATGACGTAGGCATCCGATATGAAAGGATTTTCCGAAATTCTACCCCTCAGGGGTCGAAATGGGGCAAAGTTTGTATGCTTGCTCACGTGTTTCTTACACGCAAAATCTACATATTTTCGCTGAACAAAACAAATCAAGTACCATAGTTCACTTCTCGCTGCTGCCGTACGACAAGTGAAACCGTTATACTAAGTAATCCTTTTCAATAAATTCAATAACATTACATACTAATCCTTTACTAACACGAATAACAAAAAACTTCTGTCCGTCCCGTTTGTTAATCAGTGTCAATGTATGTTTCACGGCTCTGCTGATCCGTCTGTGATGAAATTTGATATTGATAATCCCAAGCCTGGGAAAGGACATATGCTACTTTTTATCAACACACCAGACAGGCGAAGTTTATATAAAACTGTAACCTGATTGACTAACACACCCAGCGGTCAACGCACAGCAGAAACCACTAAACTTAGCATCTTGAAATTCGCAGATAGGTTCTTTGGATAGCTTAAATGAGCACTAAGATAGGAATTTGGACAATTCCACCCCAAGGGTTTTGCCCTTAATATAATAGGGGTTCAAATATTGTATGGAAACCGTCAGTTTTGAAGTGAGACATCTGAAATTTCGGATGTACGAATAACTTATAGTTTAAAAAAATTAAATTATATATTTAAAATGATCTGTCACGAAACATTATGTGGCACGTCAAATCCCACGCGGGCGAAGCCGTGGGCACAAGCTAGTCTATACATATAAAATGCTTTGTCCTGAATGACTGACTTAGGTCTCAACGCATACCGATGATCGTAGAGACCTGAAACTTGGAGGGTGTTCTTTGTATGACGTAGTATGAGGCATCCGATAAGAAAGGATTTTCCGAAATTCTACCCTTAAGGGGTTGAAAAAGGGGGGCTAAGTTTCTTACTAGCAAAATCAAAATATTTTCGCTGAACAAAACAAATCAAGTAACATAGTTCACTTATCGCTGCTGCCGTACGACAAGTGAACCCGTTATAGTAAGTAATCCTTTTCAATAAATTCAATTACAAAAAAAACATTACATACTAATCCTTTACTGCCACGAAAAACAGTAAGCGAAAGTAACTTCGACAGGCGAAGTTTGTATAAAACTGTAACCTGATTGACTAACACACCCAGCGGTCAACGCACAACAGAAAACTTAGCATCTTGAAATTCGCAGATAGGTTCTTTGCATAGCTTTAATGAGCTCTAAGAAAGGAATTTGGACAATTCCACCCCCAAGGGTTTCCCCTTAATATAATAGGGGTTCAAAGATTGTATGGAATCCGTCAGTTTTGAAGTTAGACATCTGAAATTTCGGATGTACGAGTAAGTTATAGTTAAAAAAATTTAAATTATTTACTTAAAAATGATCTGTCACGAAACCTTATACGGTAGACCAAATTCCACGCGAGCGAAGCCGTGGGCAAAAGCTAGTATAAAATATGTATCTTAATAACTGTATTTATCTATATTTACTATAATTACTAAAAAATATTATTAAATTTATGACCTTGGATTATATATAATTCTCTCTAAGATAAAAGATGAATGCAGGGTATAATGGGATATTTCCAGGCATTGAGATATGCTAGCCTTCAAAAGCACTTACACTCAATGCATGCACCTCGGATAATTTTATTTATAATTATATGCCGTAATTCATTTGAAAGACAAAGTAAAGTGCATCAGTAATATGCAATCGTGCTAACTAAAAGATTTAATTACTATATATGCATTATAGTTTAGCAATGTAAATAAAAACCATTGTATGGGTCAAAGAATGTTATACAAAAAAATCTCATGGGTCATACAGTAGTCTCATTAATAATTAATTATTTCTTTTTTAATAGTTCTGTTGAAATGGTCGATTCACTGATAATATGAATTTTAGTAAATTGAAAGTAAATATTGCCACTTGCCAGGTACTTTTTTCACCGATTAGCCACTCCTATTGGCCCAGAAGATGACCAACAAAGTAGGTCGAAACGTTGGCACACATAAAATATAATAAGCTTCCACTTATATATTCTGTAAATTTTTGACTGCACCCCCAATTATTTCCATCCTCCATTAGTACTTACAGTCAAGGAATTTCTTCTCTAGCATTTTATCTTCAATGTTATCGCTACTAAAAAAGTCTAAAATTTACATACAGTTGAAAAACCTAGTTCTTTTCTTGAACTTCATGGAACTATTTCTGGCAAAACTATATAAAATATACATTTTTTTTAAATTGTATAAATACAATCAAATATAGTGTTCCAATCGAATTCAATCAAAATTTTGTAAAGCTATTTGAAAAGCTGGTATAAAAATACACCTAAAATAAATCGTAAAATAAGAAGTTGAGGAAATGATGATGTGATGCCTGGACGTTCCATTTTCGACTGATTGTTTCATTTCTATTCATCAAGGGGCGCCTTTCTATAATTCAGAGTTTACTTAAGAAAGAATTGAGCGACATGGCTCAAGTCCCACCCCCGCATCTTGTATTTATTAAAGCGTAATCGTTTTTCGATTGGCCGCCCCTAAGGCCTCCTTCCTCCCTAATAAAAATTAATTATTCAACAGCCTATGACTAATCATAGTTTGAGAACTATATTCAATTAGTTCGGCATATACATTCAATTAAACACGAGAATATATGACTGGCCCCTTTTTACATTTTTGTTCGATTAATTATATGTTAGATAGTTCACCCTAACCCTCTCCTGGTAATTAGCATTCATAAAACGTTACTACTTGCTTTCTGAATTACCTTTTAGTTCCTCAACATGTTACACTAATAATTATTTTTAATTAGCATTTATTTTAATTGAAAAAGCTCATTGTGCTGAAAAAATGAATTAGTTAAATATTAATATAGATGAGCAAAAGCTCATAAGAGGCATAGAGACATTAGTGGAAGCATTTCAACAAAAGCGCTTTAAGCCTCTAAACTAAAAAATAGGAGATATTTAACGTATCTTTGTTTTCTGTTTTCCGTATCCGTTTGTCTCTGTTTCCATGTTTTAATAACATACTGTAAAAATTATTTCTAAAACTAAAAGCTCAAAGTATATACATATATATATATAAATTTGTTTTTTTTAAATCGGGTTTTGCAATTTCTTTTTCACATCACGGTCCTCAGTACATCTTCCCCCCAATGATATGCTGTCCACACAAATGTCCTCTGTCAGACCTCCTCAATCCTGTTTCGACGATCTCCCACGCCTTCTCTTCTCAGGGTAATATTTAAGTGATCGAAGGAACCAATACCACATCAGTCTTCTTTAACTGTTGTTATTGGGGATGTTATGATTAGACCACAACTTGTTTCTTATTACATCATTTAGGACCTTCTGCAACCTGGATTTGACACAACCTCTGTTCCAAAAATCTATTTCTAGGGCCAGTAGTTAATTTTCTAATTGTTTAGTCATTGTCCATGATTCTAACCCATATAGCGTTGTGCCCACCAAGAAGGAGCGGTATATCTTCTCGGCGAGGAACGGGCTACAGTGTGGTCATCATTTTGCAACTCAAGTAGGTTTCATTAGGAAATGATGTCTATTGTCCAATAAAAAGTCTCATCTTTCCATCCTCTGCACTATGAAGTCTCTATACATTGTGTATGTTGTGTAATTTTTGGTGAATCAATCCGTACCGGAACATACCGTTCTATATGATAGAACTGTCTTGCCCACCATTTTGTCTCAGATCGTCGTTGAAAGTACGCTTGGAATACAATAAGCTTCCGGTGTGGAATCATATCAGGCCAGATCAAATGTAATTATGGGTGAGTATTTTTTAAGTAAGTAATACTAATTATTCTAGTAGTTAAAGTAAGTAATTTAAAGTAAATAGGCTCGTTATTTACCTGAAGAATGTATAAAAAAAAGAGGTAATTATATCACACTACTTCCTCTGCTCATTGCCACAGCGCTATATCCGAGAGGAAGGAGCGGGAATACAAATAGTCGGAGGAGAGCGGTTTAATTGGAGGAAACGAGGCGACCCGGGCTACTCGTGATAAAGATAATTAGTGGCAGGTGAGGAGCCGCTATTTCAGGTAACACTAACGATCGTTAACCGACCATCCTGGCTCTTGGGCCGCTGCCATCCTCCCTCTCTGTCAGCGGGATATAGCCATCCTTCACCGAGCTCGGTGGGTAGGAGTCTTTGTATGGGGTAACTGAAGGAGCAAGAAACCGGAAAAGACAATCTAGGATTACGAAATTTAGAGAAACAGTAAGCTATTGCTCAAAAATAATCAATCGGGGGTTGTCTGTGGTGTAGTGGTTAGCATAGCAAGGTCGCGGGTTTGACGCCTGGGAGTTGGCCCTAGCCTTTTTCTTGTGGCCATAAAAAAGTTGTGCCATCCTTCGTAGGGGACGAATGGCAATCCCTAGCCTGTGCGGTGTCAGGTACTCGCTAAAGATCCCTGTCCTACTTACACCTGGGCAGGCAAAAATTAGAACTATCACAATAGCATCGTCCGAATTAAATGAATCAAACAACTAAAAGGACCAATGTCTGTGAAAATTTCGTTTAAAATGCCACACATTAAGGCCCACTGCAAAGTGTCATTACTTAAACAATTCTTCATACTTACTTAGAACTACGCCAATCTATACCAATAAGTTATTCAAACAAAGTACCTCATCAAAAACTTTGTTAGCCTTCATGTACTATCGGCGTATCAGAGATGTTTATTGTAACAAACCCTTCAAGGGTAGTTCAGAAGTTTTTGTTTAGAGCATAAGCGATCCTAGAGAAATACTCTTCATACTATTTTAAACTGATCTTCCACCTCGTAGCGTAAGTGCCTCTTTATAGAGTAAGTAAAGGAGGACAAGGAAATAGAAAACAGAAACCATCTAGGGTTATAGTAGAAATAATAAGCTATAACTAACAAAAAAAAAACGATCAATGTCTGATAATATTTTAATGGAATCAGTTAAAATCCCACATATATTTAGATTAGATAGACCCACCAGCTGTTGAACAAAGTGAAAATCCCTCCTACAATAATCGATGCATCTTATAAAGGTTTTAATCACAGATACACTCCTAATTATAACTGAATAAGCAAAAAAATAGGAATACCACTGGAGCAATTTCCGAAGTAAATGAATCAACCAACAAGTAGGATCAATGTCTGCCAATATTAATGGAATCCTTAATTTAAGCCCACTTAAAAGTTCCATTACTTAAATAGTTCTTAGATCTGCACATTTACTTAGATCTACGCCCATTTGTACCATTTAGTTATTTTTTGAGATTCCTGATCTTACAAATTGTTAGACTTCATGTATTGTCGGGGTATCGGAAGATGTTTATTGTAACAATCTCTTTTATCGTAGTTCAAAAGTATTTTTCGGACTAAAGAGATCTTTAAGGATTGAGGATGACACTTACCGAGCGAAATTCGACTTAACCACTAATCCATATAATGTCAAATTCACTGACTCACAGAAACCTTGTAGGCTCACCAGCTGTTGAAAAAGTGAAAATACCTCCTACCATAATCGATGCATCTTATAAAGGTTTTAATCATAGGAACCATTGAGCATTGTTGGAAGAAAAGATCTAGTGAAGTGGCCATTAAGTAATTTATCGCCATATCTTCTCCATGTCCTTTTGAAGAGCCATTGTCTGTCAGAGAGCTTTATCTGTAATTTAGAAGGTTTCATAGCGTAATGCCATAGCCTACATGATAATCATGTACACCTCATGGAGGGGTAACGAATCATCGACAATGGTTCCTACCGCGGCAGATCCTCAATAGAACTCTCTCACATGTTCCAGTATTAGCATCCTTTGAGAACAAAGGAGAGGGACACTTAAAGGAACGGATCTATTAGCAGAACAATAGACCCTAAGACCTGTTGTAATTTCAAATTCAAATAGAGAGCTCGGAAAAAAAAATTGAAGTAGATCATTGCAGTTCTGTTTGAAACTGTAAACTTCAACCTCTCCTGTCTTTAATGAACTCCGTATATAATCTTACCATAATTGATCACGCTATTTAGCAAAATCTAAATTAGTATGCAGTATTCGACATAATCGATTTAGTCAGTTTTAAAGAATATTGAGTAAGATCTCATATTTTTAGCTGATAAAAACTTTCACCTCACTATGAATATTTGGACACTTGAGCTTCACATTCAACTGAAATATTCCCCCTCAAAAGCCCATTTAAACTATATTGACTTAAATTATCCATAACGACGCTTCCATTATGTCCCTAAATTGATAACTGATAATTATTTGTTAATAATAAATTGATAAAGGTTTAACATTCAACTCATTTATCTAACCTTCTTCCCGACTCAGATCATTTTCCTAAGTATTATTATCCTGAAACGTTTTATTAACGGTATTCTGAAGGTTCGTGAATGATACTTTTACATACATTTCGTGGGTACGTTTTAGGACATCCAACGGCTCCTTGGAAATACAATATGCATGCTTTGTTTCAAAGCAGAACAATATAAACAGAACAAGGAGTTATGAGGTCGAAATTAGTGCGAGAATTAAATGGTTGTTAGAGCGTCTTTTGGAGTGTCAGTTTTTTTCGCTGATCAGTGCGAAATGCCGTTTTGATGTTTTTCATTTTTTTTGTGTTTGAAAATACGACCTTTAAATCGGAGCTCCACTTCTCAAACATTTTTTCAAATATCATAAATCACAATAACGATATATATACAAACTACCGTGGTTTGTTGAATAATATGATATTACAACGTGAATTAAGCCTAGAACATTTTCATACAAGAAATTTAATGGTCTTAAAGTTTTTTTGTTTTTTTTAAGTTAGGAAAAATAATATTATAATTTCTGAGAAAGGAGTTGAAAATGGATGTTTTCCAAATTACGGCTGGAAAAAATTATCCTATCTTAGCATTTATTTTTTCAAGCTGTATTGTAATTTATCTCTTCCTAACGAGTTGCCTCGAAGTGGTCATGAGGAGTTACTTCAATTGATAAGAGGCACGTGATGATAACAGACACTATAAACTTATGACTGCCTTCCTTCCCGCCATAACTCCCCGTCCTGACTATTAACTTTTCTCCTTTCATTCTCTTTTGCCAATAAGGAAACTCGAAGGGTTGCGAATCGAAGGACTGGCTTAAATCCAACTATCTAATATTTTTGGTTACAGACATTTTTTTTTTCGAGTTGTAAAGATATTTAAAAAATATATCAATATATATGTACATAATTTATCATATATTTATTATTATTTTATATGCTCCAACTCACCAACTGGTTCTGGTAGGCGGTAACCGCAGTGAAGATGGCCTCCGGGAACACGAAAGTCTTGTACTGTTCCTGCTCGAGGTCTGTGATCGGAGCTGTCGCACAACCTTCAGGTCTCTTCACCAAGTGTATCCTCGGCTGGTACTTGTGCATCGAGTTGAGGATGAGCTGGAAAATTACATTAATATTTAGTTGGCTGGTAATGGTAATTTAGTACGGCATCAAGAATGGCTCCTGGATGCAGGAAACAAAATTAGTGTCCTAGAATGCTTCCAAGATTCGTTGAACATGCAGATAACAGATTAATTAACGCTATAAAAGGTAGGGAATACTGAATCCTTGGTTTATTTTTTGGAAACACATATTTCTTATCTCCTGAATGACGTTTGGGAATGTAGAACATATAGGAAACGCATGTAAGAACTCTTGGCGTAGCATTGTATTTTTTTTAAATGATTCAAACCCAGGTATTAATAATAATATCGTAATTGCATGCAACTACAAATAGTTTCAGTTTCTAGAATAAATTTTACTTAATGTAAAACTTTACATTACATTTTACATTGTAGCTTCCTATTTTTAAAGTCAAGAGGCTACGAGAGCGTTTATTTAGGTTCAAGAGGGATCCGAAACAGAGGATACAAGACAAGATGTGCTGGTTCCAAAATGGCCGCTGAGGTTTTAAACTTCTAAGTAACCGGTTTTGTGGCAAGAAAATGTATAGATGTGAAAATAGATTTCTAATAATAAATACCCCAATAAAAGTACAGAGGGGTAATTCCATGTAAAAGTCTACCGTGAATGAAAAAAAAATTACTTGTTTTTTATGGTAAAATACTTTAGTATGGTGGCAACACTGTAGTACTTTTAGTTTTCACTGATGCCAACTAATTTTTTTTTTTTTGTATTTTGGTAATACTGACGTTTTTAAGATGGCGTCATAAACGTCAACTGCTGGTGCGTTTTGCAATGAAGTTTTATTTACATTTTTAAGTTTCAAATAATATTTCATTACTCGTGTTTATAAAAAATTTGAGATTTTAATTAAGTATTAGTTAATTGAAATTTTGTAAGTGACGTTTTCATGTTTTAAATAGTAATAAAAAATAACATTTTAGTACACTTTTATATATTTAAAATGGTTGATAAAGTCCCTACACTGTATAATGTAAAATTAGTTTCTAAGGTTTCTTTTAAAAATACAATCATTTTGCAATCCAAAGTGACCGTAGTGTCAGACACGTTTTGGGCTATAGTGTCAGTCACGATTTCTTTTTGTAATAATTTCGATTTTTAAATACCGAGATTCTTCATTTTATTAATTTCCAACAGTTTGCTTCATATATTTCAGCCCCAGATACAAATTAAAATTATAAAGCCGGCCCAGAGGAAGATATTCGAAGTTTAAAAACACTCTCAAACACGAGTCCCTTTTGCATGTAGTGTGAGTCACATTTCCATTTTGGTAAATAAGCCATACTTCACAAAGTTTTATGATAACATTTTTTACTACAGAGGGATAATTGTAGAATCAACTATATGATCAAACTCAAACTAAAACCGTTGACATATTATTATAGATAATATGAAACAAAATAAGTCGCATTTTGCGTCAAATATAGAGTCAGTCACATATGGAATTACCCAGAGTCGTTTTATCACCACTAACGTAAGCAACAAATTGTACCAGTCTGCGTTTATAGTTAGGCATATTTTTAACATTTTGTGAAATAAAGATACTAACATGAATGAACAAGTTTCTCCCACCCTAAGAACATAACCCAAAAACTAAATCCGAAACAACCAGATTAGGTCTAGCCTTATTAATTTAATAACTGATTCACATGCATTCTGTAATTAAAGACATTACTTCAATTATCTTATTGCGGTGAAAATCAATTGAAAAAGGAAACGATAAATTAAAAACCATTCTCTCCCTTTCCCTCCCAGAGGTAGGGGAGAGGATGAAAATCTTATGATCATATTTTTTTTAATATCATAATTTTTTTTAAAATAAAGGATAAATGAATGGAGAAAAGTATTTTGTTATTTTTTCTAAAATCTAAATAAACCCTTAAATAGAATATATGTTTTATTAATGCATTTTAAAGGCAACAAAGGAATGAGGTACATATCAATGTTTTAAAATAAAATAATAATGTTATAATTGGGCCAAACTCGTTTGAACAGAATCAATATTATCTTTTAAATCGGGTTTGGCAAGTAATACTGAAAACTGTTATATATCTATCATTACGAACTAGGAAGTGATAGCAAAGCAATAGTCAGCGTTGATATCTTCTGCTTCTTTTTTCGTGGCATTGATATTCGTTGTAAATTCGATGATAATTCGTCAGTCATCATAATCATCATCATCATTTTATCGACAATGTTTATTCGCCCCTCCGGCGCTTACATCTAGTTCACAAAAGGGCCGCTAGGGTCGCTATTAGACTTATCTTGGGCCATTCAGTGGTCATCTTAATGACTCACCGCTGCTTATAGCTACATGCAAAAATACTCAGGCATAATTATTATTTTGCCGAACGGAAATATCTAGAAGGCACTGTTGCCCGATAAGAGGTAATAGCCCGGTATTAGTGAAGATGGCGATCAGCCAATACAAATATATTTTTTGCAAACTATATAATTGAGTTATTCAGATGAAAATTAGGTTGTAAGCTTTCAGTGTAAATAACGTAGCATGCTTTATATACATTATACGAAATAACATAGATAGGTACCTGTTTTAATAAATTTGGAGGGATATTATATACAAAATTATAGCAATGAAATAGATTTACCATACCTATAATTGATACATTTAATATGAATTCAATATTTTATTTCTCGGTAGAACCGCGAAAAACTATGTAGGATTTCGTAGGACATGAAATATATTATTGATTTCTTTCAACTTCGACGATGAAATATTTTATACAACTCATGAAGAGTCTTGGCTTCAGTACGTGTTAGTGACTGTACTTGTTTCTTGGACAAGGGTTGTGCAGGGTGGTCATTTGTCATACATCACGCTCAACCCCCTATTATGGGTACCCACTTTATAGAAACTGGCTGAGTCCCAGATTCCAAAGGATGCATCCCCGGCTGTCGATATGTAAAATAAAATCTGCCACAGCCGGATTTAAACCTGGGATGTTCGGCAGGGCTTTTTAGCCCTTGACCACTGTGCTACTCCGCCCCTCCCCCTTAGTGATGAAATATTATATCATTAAAAACTTTTTATGTAAAATAGACAGACATAATTACCAACTAAGTGATTTTTTTTCTACTATCTTATATAATACCTAACAGTTATAATAAGGATATAATAATATTGTACATTTCAGAATATATTCCGTATTATATCATAGTTAATCCGTTCCGAAAATACCTTTCTCAGATATTTTTAAATTCATTTAAAATGAGATTTAAATCTAATCTGAGATATAGATAAATGGTCCATTACAATGACCTGAAGATTAGGGGAGACAATGGGATGGGAAAAAATAGGGTGCATCTCTGATTCATTCAAAGTGCGATTTTTGATTTGCGATCCACCTTTCCAAGCAAAAGTAATGATTCATGCAATGCTTGACTTCCTTGCTCATAAAGTGATTCTGAATTAAATACCCAAATTGTCTGAATAACATCAAGTATTCATAAAAATCTATTATCATTTCAGATTGAATACCGCAGAATATATTTAAAAAGTCAATACGTTCAAAAAGAAATAGTATGGATAAATGATTTTTAGTATGGCCCCTAAACCACACTTACCATCTGGCGGCCGCTAAA
This sequence comes from Troilus luridus, assembly GCA_964056705.1. Classification (NCBI taxonomy): domain Eukaryota; kingdom Metazoa; phylum Arthropoda; class Insecta; order Hemiptera; family Pentatomidae; genus Troilus; species Troilus luridus. The sequence goes on along the minus strand of OZ057412.1, from coordinate 52,599,131 downwards.
AAACAGTTTCGAGTTTCAGAAAAAGTATCATTTCCGGTTCTTTAATTCTATCCTAAATTTAATTTATTGTTACAATTTTTTTCTCTCAGTAATTTATTTAACCAGCCAAAAACTTATTTACGTTAAAATGGTTTTATATATCATATGAAATGATTTCATTTCTTTTTCTTTAGTTATTTTAAGGTTATATATTTATACACTCCTGAGTGATTTTAATATTGTAAAATTATCACTGGCATATGGATGCTAAATATTAAATTTAAAAAGTTTTAAACGAAATTCAATATACTTAAAAATAATATTATATTTTATAAACTCTTAAGTGAAGTACGACTTCCAATTAACATATAGTTACCAAAAAAAAATTGTAAAGGATTTTTATGTTTTTACAATCTAAATTAAGCGCTGGTGAAGCAACGATACGCAACCATGAAGATTTGTTACTCGTATAATACTACTAAAGTTCCATATCGTACAACATAAGGATTAACATTTAAAAAAAATCATAAAGGTACCTCAGTAGTTACAGAAGTTAGAGAGAACGGTACTTTAGTTCAAATTAAGTTTATGAAAGGCGGTTTGGAACTTGCGCAAGGCGATTCGCACTAATATCTCGCAATGGGACTTTCAATTAGATTACAGGATAATGCCTTCCTGATGGCAATAGAAAGATTAACCCATTTTCTTCACAACGTCACTTAATATTTGGCAATCGAGGCCGCCTATTTGGGGCTAAGCGGATGGTATGGTTTAGTGGATGCATCATTGCGTTTGATACGAAACTTTAGAGAACTATGCAATTTAATTGAAATGAACGATTAAAACAGTGTTTAATTGAACCGTTTTGTTTCAAAACCGGTTAATCCATTTTTTTTTTAAATTCAATACTGATCAAAAAAGATTCAATTTTGAAAGATAATAAATTTAACAATTTTTTTCAGACAATTCTTTTATGATCTTCTCTTTTTTGAAATCTCATTTATTATATAAAAACATGTTGGAAGTAGGTACTTAACTTTGATCAGAAAATATCGATATCAGGTTAGTTTATGGTTGATAAAAAATAAATGAATAAATAGAATAGACATTTTTAAAATAAATTACTTTAATAAATAATATATATATATTATCTGTAACATGGATGGAAAAATTGTTTATAAAAATGAAGTGTAGAATGACTTTTTTTAATTCAAAAATAAATCGCTAAGAAAATAATTAGTTATCGTAACAGATGAAAATTGACAATATCTTTTTAAATGACCCAATATATTTTATTTAATATTCGTTTTTGTCCTATGTAACTGTTTACATAATACATGTTTGATGCACTAAACAAATTTTAGAATCGAAGACTACATCTAAAGAAGTCATTTCTTTCCAACTTTATGTTACCATGTTACCATATTTTGGATTCCGACCACATTTTTTATTAAAAATTAACTTCAAAATACTTATAGAAAATTTGCATGTTGTATTTTTTGTGAGCAGTATACACATAAACTACCAACTTAAACATATCATTCACGAAAGCATGAACTTTTTTTTAATAGGAATCGATAGGTTGGCTATTAAGTAGTTCAGGATCAAAAGCGAATAACACAAAACTTCAAAGATTAACATTACCACATTTTTCACTAGTTCAGTCCAGCAATGATTTATGGTACCAAAACTTGAGGTTAATTAGCGAAAACTGTCAATCTTTAAAATTTGTAGTTATCCTCTTTTGGTGCTGAACACCTCAATTATACTAATCTATAAATCATGCTATCAATACAAAGTCCAAATTTGAGACGTCTTAAATACAAGAGTATTAGGTACTATTAGGATATTAAAAATTCTTTGACTACCAAACTTTAATAACAAAATAAATATATTCTCATAGCAGAAGTTAGAAGTAAAACGCAATGTCCAATTTTACACTTGGCAATGGTACATGGTGATGATGACATACTTTTATTAAATCGCAACGTCAGAAATTTTCTGAAAATCAATTTAGATTATCTGTTTGATCATTCACTTCTAGAAACATTTCTCGGATAAAGAACATAATGTCAGAATTTATATATATATATATATATATATATATATATATATATATATATATATATATATGTATATATATATATATATATTATCTGTAACATGGATGGAAAAATTGTTTATAAAAATGAAGTGTAGAATGACTTTTTTTAATTCAAAAATAAATCGCTAAGAAAATAATTAGTTATCGTAACAGATGAAAATTGACAATATCTTTTTAAATGACCCAATATATTTTATTTAATATTCGTTTTTGTCCTATATAACTGTTTACATAATTATAAAAACATATGAAAAGACGTCTTAAATTCTATGGCCACATAATGTGGCTTCCCGATCACAGACTTACAAAGAGAATAGTAAAATTTAAATTTAGCATCCCGTGTTAATTAAGGGGAATGAATCCAAAATATTGAGACTTGGAACTAACCAAAATTACTAATGAAGTTATGAAAACAAGAAACAGTTTTAAACTTAAAAATTAAATTAATTAAAGAATGGGAGGCTAAGCCAGATAAAAGCGCCGAGTCCATGGAACAAAATGGAGCGAATAAAGCTCTAAAGAAAGAATTCTCGCAAAAATGAAAGCCTGGTGGACAAATAAAAAGAATAAGAAGCCCCAAATGTGAACCATCTTTACTTAGCGTCTTCCACATTGGCAGCTTTAAGACTAATAAAAATAATAATAAAAACATACGTATTTCATTAGATAGAAGAATCATTAAACTCTCTCCGTTCAATTATCATATATTTGAGAAAATAATATGATAATTGTTATTAAACACACACACATCCATATATATATATATATATATATATATATATATATATATAAATATATCATTGTGCACAAACATATGCAATGTATTAGAAATTCCTATAAGGGTGTCGTAGCCCCAGATCCTGTATTTCAGGAGTCGTTATGTCACAGTGACAGGAAGAGAAACGAGGGCGCCCATCCCAGCCTTAGTTTTTCTTTCTCATAGTTTATGCTAGCAACGTATTGTTAGATAAAGTTTTAAAAAAGTTCAACAAAACAACAACTATCACATGTTTATAAACATTACTTATCAAAACTTTGTTTAATAAAAATTAAATATCTTAAAAAATTACTCCATAAATTAAAACAAAAATTGTAAATCTCGTTTTCAATGACATAAGGTATGCGCTAATAGTCTTTAAAAATATAATTTTATTTTCATTTACTTCACTTTTTTTTTCTTCAAAATATTGAAAATCATTCTCAGTTAGCTGAACTTACCTCAAAACATCACGCTCCTCCAATTTTGAGTTGGCAACTAGATTTACTTTATATAAACAAAATCTTAAGGTATTGAAAATGAGGTTTTCCATCATAAAGTCATTCATTTTTATATAATTTACGTCATTTGATAGGACATTTAAAGTTTTTAATCGACACCTATGTAATATGTAATTTACATACATATTTTTCTTTATGGTTTAGATATCTTCATAAACAACAATACATGCTATGTATAATGTATATAGCATATATATATATATATATATATATATATATATATATATATATATATATGCTATATACATTTCCCAAAGTACCTGCGGGTTTCCAGGGGAAAACAATTCGAGCTATAAAAATAGTTTTTATATTGAAAAACAACGAGTAAGTAGTGGTGAAAGGTTAATATGAACTTCATCTTCAAGACAAATTTTAAGATTAACTATTTTTCTTACATATAAAAATAGTTTTTTTAATAAATTAAAAAAATAAATAAATATAATAGTGTTTTTTGTTTGTTTCGAAACTCCATTTATTTAAGAAGTTTTTTCACTACAATATAAATATAAATACAATACGTAAATATATGCAGCATAAATATAAATACTTCATCTACACGGGGGTATATAATAGTTTTTTTACCAATATTTGTTATATTTATTTTAGGAAAATTAAAAATACCAAGAAGTAAACAGTTAGTAAAAGTTCATAAAATACATAATAAGATTAATTCAGAAACATAAGATTCTTCACTATATGTTGCGATATTTGTCAAATAGATTTTGATATGAAAAATAATTCATTCTAAAAAAGTATAAACTAACTGAGGGTTATATAGTTATGTAAAAAAAATTATATATCACTAATAGTTGGAATAAACCATAAAAATGGTTTAAATAGTATGAGCAGTTTATGAACTACAAAACACGAACACATATATATAATTACTTGGATATGTTTCAATGTTTTTATGATATAATAAATCATGTTTCCTTTTTAAGGCCAAACTGTAAAACAAAATGTTGCTAATAAAAATTTGGCCTTCGTTACGGTCTAAGATAAAAAGTTGGTTTGTTTTAATTGCTATTATTTTCTTATCTTTTCATAGATCACGTTATTCCCATTAATTAAAAGTAAACTTTTATGTCTCCACGTTCAATTAATAAAGTGACTAATAAGTATCATAATCGTGATCGTAAAAGCGGTTTCTAATTAGTGATGCTAGTTATAAACTATAAATTTATTTAAGAGTTTAACTTAGTTTATAGTTTTACACAACAGTTTGACAGCACGGGAACTAATCCAATCCGTAACACCTATAATTTTATTTTAACTTCAAACAAACATCCGATGGAATAAGGTAGTTGTAGATAGCGAGATTGTCTCGTATCTATTTTTTTGTAAAATGTATTAGGATCATGTAAATAAAATTAAGCTAATCTATTTTTTTTCCAAACCAATAAGCCAAAATAAAGACTTTTTTAATTTTGGATAAATTTATGAAATATTCCCTTTTATTTCTTCCACCCTCGCCCGAATTTTCTGTTTATATATAGGTGATTCAGGATATATTATATAATTTTTTATTTTGATGTTTCAGGAAATTACCTGATCTTAGGAAAAACTATATAAAAAAATAACAGTATAGCGGTAAACAATTAACATTTTAAATTACAAGGATTGACTTACTTTTTTACGATTCCTTCTTGTTATTATCAATTATTGATAAAATAATTCTTTCAGTCAACGGTTAATTTATTTTTTTTCATGCAATCTCTTACAATTACAGTTACCCAATCTATTAAATACATAATTTTGATAAAATGATTATACTTTCTTACATACATACATCAGTGTCACTATGTACCTTCTATAAATTATACATAATTCTTATTCCATTCCCTTATCCAAAAAATCATTACAAACCCTCACTTGTGGACATACGCATTGGAAGGGCAGAGGCTACGAAACCATCAAATCCCACCCTTAATCCAATCCTTGGAAGAATTCTTAAGATTCTTTAAATCACAAAGTAGATTATCCGCGAAGACCTCAATATATGGTTTCTTTCTATTTTCAGATTTAGTCCTAAATAGAAAAATGCTTTTTAAATTACAAAATAACTTCGTAGGATCGTTTTATCCTAGTTATCTACAGATATTTCTCTTTGGTCTATGAAAAGAAGATTGCATATAAATTGAAAGAATGTTTATTGATATACTACCAATCGTTTGAGTTTCACAAGCTAATAACATTTTTATATTACTTTATCCAATATATTTATTTATTTTTATACTCATTTTTTTGTTTCAACTCTAAAATACTACAGCGGTTCAATTCAAACACTAGTTCTTTCTATCAGGATTTGCAGTACCTACTTAGAATTTAAAAAAATCGATTTCATTAGAATATTTAAAGCTCTTATTTCTACGATCTGATATAACATAAGATTTTTATTGCTGTAAACCTCCAATGAAAAGGACTCAGTAAATGAAAAGGTGTTAGGTATATGTACGAGGGTGGTCTGAAAAATATCGCCAAAGTTCACCAAATGGTGCTAGACGACCGCCGAATTAAAGTGAGAGACATAGCAGAGGTTATGAACATGTCAAAAGCTACATATTAAATCAACATTTAGATATGAGAAAGCTGTCCGCACGTTGGGTGCGGCGTTTGCTCACGTTAGACTAAAAATGTGCTCGAATGAACATTTCGAACGCGATAAATCCGAGTTTTGTTACCGATTACTTACTGTAGATGAAACTTGGATACACCATTATACGCCCGAAACAAAAATACGGTCCAAACAGTGGACTGCAAAGGGGGAACCGGCTCCAAAAAAACTGCTTTCTCGGCTGGGAAAGTGATGGTGACTGTTTTTTGGGATAGTCATGGAGTTATTATAATCAATTATCTTCAAAAAGGAAAAACCATTACAGGAGCATACTACGCATCATTTGCAGAAAAAGTAAATCCTTCTTCACCAAGACAACGCACCGTCTCACACCTGAGCGATTGCCATGGCGAAAATCCACGTAAAACGTACGCAACGGCGAATTACGTTTTGAACTGCTCGACCATCCGCCTTACTCACCAGATCTAGCCCCAAGCGACTTCTTCTTTTCCCTCATCTGAAAATCGCGCTCGAAGGACAGAGATTTTCGTCAAATGAATAGACAATCACCTTCGTGAACAATTATTTTGCAGAGAAAAACGCCGAATACTTTTTGGACGGGTTACAGAGATAGGAGCATCGCTGGGAGAAGTGTGTAGAGTTACAAGGAGACTATGTTGAAAAATAAAAATACATTTTTTTAGAAAAAATGTTTTGTATTTTTGTTAGGCCGGAAACTTTTCAGACCACCCTCATATACGTCTCGGGCAAGCGTAGCTAGCGAAAGTAGACGTTAATTAGTTATTAATGCAACTATAACTAATATCACAGTAAAACCCAGTCCACGACTAAAAAACAACGATTGGATTTCGACTGTTTCTTGTACAGTCATGTGATCCCTCCCCTATTTAATTATAAGTACTGTTCGAAGGATAATATCCCTATTGTACAGGGAGGGAGATAACGCTCAATCGCCAGATTTTGCCCCTATTTTGTGTATCCACTTTATAGAGGCTGGGAGAGTCCCCAGATCCCAAAAGATCTATCCCTGGCTGTACCTCAGCCGCTAACAGATTAAATTAGGAAAGTGTGACGGTTGAACGTGATCTATGACAAAGCACTTCTCTGGAAAACCGATACGTGTTATCTTTGAGGAATCTTTTAATTTTTGAGGAATGAACGAAAAGTTAAAACTTGATGAGACAATTTAAAGCGAACGCCTGCGAACTGATACCAATTTTATTTATTCAGGAACCTGAAAATGATAAGTCCTATTATTTTATCTATTGTGTTCCTTTGTAAAGCAATGGTAAAGGCATATATATCTATAAATCTTCCTGTCATAATTCATTAGCGGAAGAGACAATACCACTGCCATCCCGATATTGGACGCAGTTAAAGAAGAACTCCGTCGCTGGGGGGTCTCCGTTTTATACCCGGCCGAGGAAATTTATGTTATCGGCGAAGCGGGCCGTGAAAAAAATAGATTGTGGCCGCTGACTGCTCCAGGTTAGGACCGGAAAGAGAACGGTATAAAACATGAGGGGAGGTTACAATATTTGATCGGGTCGGAGTCACTTGGAGGCATCCACAAGTCATACATATGGAGCAACACTAAACTTTTATGTCCAGGGGCTAACATTCTCGTTCGAGGCGGCCCTTTCATATTTTTGGCATCAAGGGCCAGATGTGCTCCGGTTAAGAAGATGTATCCGTCGATATGCCATCCAGAGTATCCTCCATCTCCAGTAACCTTCAAGGAGTACCTATATCTTTCTTCCTCCATCCTCCATCATGCCCATGTCAACGTTGATACAAGAACCAACCAATTACGTTTATTTATGTATAAAAATTAACGTATTATTTCTCCTATTTGGAATTTTTCTTGATGTAAACGTATTCTTGTGCACGATGTTTGATGCACTAAACAAATTTTAGAATCGAAGACTACATCTAAAGAAGTCATTTCTTTCCAACTTTATGTTACCATGTTACCATATTTTGGATTCCGACCACATTTTTTATTAAAAATTAACTTCAAAATACTTATAGAAAATTTGCATGTTGTATTTTTTGTGAGCAGTATACACATAAACTACCAACTTAAACATATCATTCACGAAAGCATGAACTTTTTTTTAATAGGAATCGATAGGTTGGCTATTAAGTAGTTCAGGATCAAAAGCGGATAACACAAAACTTCAAAGATTAACATTACCACATTTTTCACTAGTTTAGTCCAGCAATGATTTATGGTACCAAAACTTGAGGTTAATTAGCGAAAACTGTCAATCTTTAAAATTTGTAGTTATCCTCTTTTGGTGCTGAACACCTCAATTATACTAATCTATAAATCATGCTATCAATACATAGTCCAAATTTGAGACGTCTTAAATACAAGAGTATTAGGTACTATTAGGATATTAAAAATTCTTTGACTACCAAACTTTAATAACAAAATAAATATATTCTCATAGCAGAAGTTAGAAGTAAAATGCAATGTCCAATTTTACACTTGGCAGTGATGCATGGTGATGATGACATACTTTTATTAAATCGCAACGTCAGAAATTTTCTGAAAATCAATTTAGATTATCTGTTTGATCATTCACTTCTAGAAACATTTCTCGGATAAAGAACATAATGTCAGAATTTATATATATATATATAAATGATACGTTTTTGAGTTATATCACTTTTAATTGTTTTTCTCACTAATCATAGCTTTTCATTTTTTACTACACGATATTAACAAAATTCACTTAGAGTAGCATTGATGATAAAGATCAGTTTGTTATCAGCTAAGATGGCGGGGTTGCTATCTTAAAATCTTGCACACTGTAATAATAACAACTCTTCAATATCTCCACGCGGCAACTTAGCTATTAACAATTTTATTAAACTAAGTTTAATTGGCTGGAATTATCAGGTAGGCTCGAAACGAGGCGATGATGGCTACCGGTACCAGTACCAGTACTTCGCAATAAAGGCAACTATTAATTTATTCAGAAGCGGCAAACAGATTATTAAAGATCTTAGTTGCTCTGTATTTAGTGGCGGCCATTAATTGAACATCACAGCCTTCCATGGGCCATTGTCAATTACCGAGAGTTCAATTATTGCAACCGTTGCTAATGCAATTATTCTGTATTCAATGTTAATTGGTTATTCCCTAATAAGGTCATTAATATTTTATTCTGAGAAGCGGCTGGATGTAGCGTAAAAGCGTTCTGCTCTACATTTGGTCATCTTTTCTTTTAAGCTCTCCATCGGGTGAGCTCAACGCTACAGTTATTGCAGCAGGATTAATAAGGAAAATTAGGAAATAAAATCATGATAACAAAGTTACCACAAGGATAAGAAATTATAGAAACATATCCGTTCAAAAAAAAAAAGAACCACTGCAATCCAAGTCTCTTGGGTGCATTCGGTGCATGGGAGAGGTTGTACTGTTTCTTGGGAAACGGTTGTGTAGTGAATGATTGGGAAAAAAGAAGATGATTTTTTCGATATCATGCTCAACCGCCAGGTTCTTTCCCCACTAAGGGAACCCTATTTTTTGAGTCTAGGTAAGCCCCAGGAGGGTCTATAGGTCCCGTAGGGTTCATCCGTTAGATTGGTTAGAACTGAGTTGTGATATGATATCTTCTTGAGTGACCATAGAACATCCTCGTTGATGCATGCTTAAATTCTGTCAAGGTCGGACTCAGTCATATAACCAATACACTTCCAGTTCTATAATGCAATACATTTCAGCGCTTAGGCATAAACAGGGATGAAAGTAATTAATTTATGGACCTAATCCGTAACTTTAATCAGTCCCAGGGCATTTTCTTGTAAGAGAATTCTTTCTCTAATTAATAATTTAGTAAATATTTTGATTTCGTTTAATGAAGTAAATCTCATCATATTGATAAAGATAAAGCTTTACAGGGAGAAGCTACGAAGAGGAAAATCGCTATTGCGAGTTGCGACGGAATGATGGAGTGGAGGAGAATGCGTTGTAATTTTATAAATATAGAAATGGAACACAACAGATTTAAAATATGGATTATACAAGTATGACTTACATGACCGTGCTTGTCCAGCTCATTATTAGTGAGCTTCACCTTCTCGAAGGTGACGACTTGCTTCATGAGCTGTTCCCCAGTGAAGGGGGAGTCCGGGTGGAGGTAAAGCCTGGAAGGCGCTGGAGGATCCGCCTTTCCAGCGACCAGCCAGGAGCTCCTGTGGTACGCGTACCTGTACCGCTTATTGTCCACCGGCACAATGTCCATCAGCACAGCGTACCTCTGTTCCGGCCGAAGATCCCTGAAGGACACTCTGAGTGTAGGGAACATCCGCCTGTAACAACGATAGATTAACTTACTTCACATTGTTTGGATTGAAACAAGATTAAAGCTACAAGTTGAAGTAAATGTTGCCCGTCTTTCTGATCACAGCACCGTACATAGAAAGTTTTATTGGAATCACACTTTTAATCGTCTTATAAAATATTTTCTCTCGTGTCCTTTTTAAAGTTTTGTAGGAGCTGAAAAACAAGACAGGCTTATTCTTTTTAATTCTATTGTAAAAATATTCGGTTCGAATATAAAGATCATTAATTATATCTGGCAGTAATAGATCTAATAGACACAACCAAAACTATTCCAGTAGCAGTGAAAACAATGGTGCATCCTCCTCCACTACCCCGGCTCTTCCACATCTGTGCAACATTCTGTTTTATCACCATGTCACGTCCTTTGAAGTAGCATCAGCTGCCGTCTAAGACAGGAAGCTCTGAATCCCGTAACAATACCCCACTTACAATTAGTTCATTAGACAGGGTAATCTCTGCCAATCTCGTAATTTGCTTTGTTGAAAACTCAACCAAGTCCAACAACAGTTTAGGACTAACAACATGGTAATGAACTATACATTTCCAAAGAGGGGAGTCAGTTTTACATAATATATTAAAATTAAATATATAATTCTGAGTTAGTTATTCCTCACGAAATTATGTTATGTGTAAGTAATTATATTATAACATGTTAATGGGTAAGAGTAAGGAACCTTAAAGTAAAGTAACACTACAATGACTGCCTTACGAGAATATTCCCAAACCATAACCAAAAGGAATTGATAAATATCAGGTTGATAAAAAAATCTGTAAAAATGCTCCTCCAGAAAACATTTAGCGTTTCTTATTCAAAAGTGATGTAAAGGTAACAAGCATGTATCAAAATTAAATTTAATATAGATACTATTGTTTTTGGAACAAGACCAAACATTGTTTTACTTACTATAACATAAATGTTAAATACATGAATCACAAAATTCCAATGAAAATGGTTTAATGGGAAGGACGAATATCTTGAGAAAATAAGAAGAAAAAAAAAATCAAGTACATGCCAACAAGATAGTCTTCAAGACATCAACCAGAGAAAACATATCACCACCAATAAAGGCCATATGTAACTACTGAATTATTAGGAAGGTTACAAGACAACTACTGCGAAAGATTAAATATAAACAGCCTTCTATAATAATACGGAAAAAAAATCACATAATAAACATCCAAAAAATAAAAATGGATTATAAAAATTAAACCAATCGCATGAAACAATTAATAAGAAAGTAAAAAAAAAAAACAACCGATAAAAGGTCTCCATCAAGAAGCCGGGGTACTTCTGGTTATTCCACAAATTATATTGAATTGAATGAGAAAGCTCAAATTAGATGTAAAAAATTTGTTAAGACATGAGTTGAATAATTCCAAACAAAAATCCCCTAACTCTCTAAAATGGTAGCAACAGCAGGAAATGGATAATACGAAAAGGATTAGATAAATAAAGCATATACCAGCCTCACAGCCCAATAAGACATGATTCAGATAAAACATTTCATTGACATCATACGAACAATGCCCAATTCTACTCTTTTTGGGATTTTGCTTTTCTATTTTAGTACATTTCTAAGTTAAGCGAAATTATTTTAAAATTAAATCCATTCTTCTTTTTTTTTAAATTCCCGGAAATATTTGGGTGCAAGACCATGATGGCCAAAAAATAAATAATGTAAGAGCCAAACTCCTCATATGTCAAGCGCGCAGTCCCAAAAATGATTTTCGTATCTTTTTTATAAACAATATAAAATACCTACTGCCATTAAGCTTATGGATTATTTATCGTACAAGTATAAAGGAAGAATAAAGAAAAAATTATTAATTATATTGAATGCTATTGATAATATTTTTTAGACATGAGTAAAAATACTACGGTTCTTAAGTATGCGGGGTCTGCACCTTACTTATTCTTATTATTACTTAGTAATCTTACTTATTCGGTAATTATAATTACCTTTATGAAATAACTCCATATGTTTGAGAAATTTAACATGTAACCTAATTGTAAATCCTAATACGACCTAGGACAACAATATATTCTGATTGCTGGACATATTTCCTATAAGGGAATATAGCAAATTTTTGAAATGGATGAGTCCTGCTTCTCCAAAAGGAAATATAATGTGGGGAGGATATACCCGTAGCAATGGGTGTTCGGGGCCGTATGCAGGGACACTAGCGAGTGTTTCCTATATTCTGTCCCATGTAGAACAGCTGGAATGCTGACTTCTTGCATTAAAGCCGCAACACGACCAGGGATAACAATATATTCCGATTGGTAGAAGGCCTATAAGGGAATAAAGCAAATTGAAGGCATGAAGAATAAACCTTACGTTGTTGACCATTCAAAAAAATTTCGTGGACTTAAACACAGGTGGAATCACCCAGAGGGTGGAATCACTTTGGGCGCCAGTCTAACGAAGAAACGAAAAAGAATGTGGAACGAATAGAAATATGTCGGATTCATATTTATGCGAATTCATATGGAAGAGAGTGTACGAGAAAGAATAGAATATGTTTTCTAAGATTTCAGAAAGCATCTGATTTTTATCCACAAATTTAATTTCAATTGTTTTGTTTTTAGGATATTTATAAATATGCACATATTTTGTTATGAGTATTTTATTCAATAGCATAAATAACAGATATCTAAAAAATAATCTGCATGCGTTTTCCGAAACAGACCCAGTATGAATACAACAGGAAGAAACTTCTGGCTATTGGGATTTTGGACCTCATAAGGGTTCGATAACTATATGTGTGACCTTTAAGAATTAAATACTTTCATGTGAAGAGATCCGAATAATTGCAGAGATTTAATATAAAATATGATGCTTGAAGAATAATAAATTTTTAATAAGGAATAAAAAATATTAATTAATGAGTAATTGTTCATAAATCAAGTTCAGCAGAAACTGAATCCTATCCTTTCTGTTCAAAATAACACAGCCATGTCATATATTAAAGAAAACACTTACATTCGTACTGATTTAAAGAATTTAAAATAATGACATCATACTCAAGTAGATTGGGGAAGATTTTATAGTTTAAAAATAATTTGTAGGTACTAAAAGTGTAAAAGAATCACATAATTTGTTCACATTTAGTATTAAACTTCCAAATACTTAAACTACACGGTATACTTTGTCTACAACAGACTAAAGTCCCAATTGTTAAATTTTTCCTCACTTAACTAGTTACCAATTACAGCTAAAAGGCCAAGTCGTTACTGCTAAGTAATTACCTCGCCCGTTAGAGTAAGACGGAGCAGTTGATGGCGTGTTTTTTTTTTATAAGATTGATTAAATTGATATTTAGAAATTAATAACGTTTATTTCCTTAAGCTTATTTGATAATTATTTTAAAACTCGAGTCTACATCAGTGTTCAACACGGTATTCAGAAGGACCCTTCATAGCAGATATCGTCAATGAAAATCCTTTATGAGTTTTCTAGCCAAAAGATTAGTTTTCTAGTCATGAAAATAAAAGAAATAGTTATTCATAATGTTAATTTATATCTTGTATTTGACAATGAATAGTAAATAATTGAATAACTTTTAATATCATTACTGTGTGTGTGTACAACTATGAAAGTCAGAACACTAACTTCTCTCTTCAAAGTAGTAATAATAGTTCAAACATGGGATTCGTCAAATAAACTGTTCCCTGCTATTTATCTACAGATGACAGAATAAAGTATGGTATTATGTAGTTGGTCTTCTATGAAAATTCGATGTCATCCATTAAAGAGTCAACTACGGGATATTATCAAGACGGCAATGAAAAGATCGAAAAGCCTTCCTTGTTTTGATCAAGAACAGTCATTAGGCACAGGTTGCCGATCCGTCACCTCATGTCTCATTCAAGAGGAGGAATTCGGAGTTTCCTGTTTACCAAGTAGTCGTCGACGGGAGAAGTTTTGTTGTAAAAGCAGTTCAATCGTCGACAAACGATGTGAAAACAGAGGTCTGGCCTCTCTGAATTTATTATCGCTAAATGGTTCCTCATCCGCACTCTTGTCGGAGTTGGAGAAGATTCGATGAAGAGTTAAATATTCAAGAGACGACAATGACTGTCCTTGCCGACTAGGGATAATTCGCCCTAATGGGAGGGAACTTGGAGGAGGAATAGGGAGGGAAGTTGGACATGCCGTGTTTACATTAAACATGGCCAAGGCCGGGTCCGCCGGAGGGACGATAAAAAGCTAACAATTGCAGGGAGCTGTAAATTGCCGGAGTGAATTATTCCTGAATGATAGCCGTTTACTGGAGTCGAATCGTTCCCTAATTGAGGTCTCCTTGGCGGCATAGCGCCTCCTCTTCCAACCAAGTTAATATTTAAACAAGGCTTGCCTTTCTGGGTTTTTCGTTCCATCCTCGTCAACACCCAACTGTCGGAGTTAAGAAGTTATCCAAAGAGCTACCGGAGAATGAAGTAGTAATTAATATTGACGAAAGACGGGTCAAAGAAAGGTAATCACGATTACAAAAGGAAGGAATCTCCGAGGAAGCAACAAGAAAAACCCACCGATCCACCATAACGTATTTACTTTGCACTTTAGTTTGTATGAAAAAAAAATTTAATTACTTTTTATTATTTACGATTGAAAGCATAAGTTTAGTACCGTAAATAAATCAGTAAGAAATAAAGCAAAAACTCGAAAAGAGTCACAAAATAATGACCTGTGTTCAATAGTAAAACTCCAAAAAATAGAGCATCAACTTTTATTGGGAAATAATTAACGAGTCAACGTTTTAACAGATCAGGTATTTTCAATTTTTTTGCTCCTTTTATATATATATATAAGGTCAAGTATTCTTATTCAAGAAGATGGCAAATACATGGCCTATTTATTATAATTTTCTCTATTCGTCATTATATATATATATATTATTACAATAATGCGTCATGTGTCGTTGCCTAATTCATAGAAGCCCTGCCGCCATCTCTTTTCATCGTAACAGTCTTCCTCTCTAAGTCCTCTTGCCGCTATTGCCTCCGGGATCCCTTCTATCCACCTCTTCTCTGGCCGACCTCTCTTCCACCTTTCCGATGGTACATGTTTCAGTACCCTTTTAGGCCATCGGTCGTCCGCCATCCTCATAACATGACCAAACCAACTTAGTTTTTTCATTTCAACTGAGTACAGGATGTTAAGTGGTCTGTTTACTACTTCCCTAATTCTGTTATTCGGAACATTTTGTAATCTTAATATTCTACATCTACGCTTGCAAAAATCCATCTCCATTGAAAGCAGTTTTCTTGGCGAGTCAGTTGAAACAGACCAGGTTTTTGAGGCATAAAGGGAGGTACTTTAAATGAACTGTAGACTCTCTTTTTTGTTGCTATCATGACGTCCTTACTCCACAGAACAGAATTTAAAGTCCTATTTACTTTTCTGCCTCTTTTTACCATTTCGTCTATATCTTTTTTGCTGCTGCTCCCTTTAGAAAGCCACCGGCCTAAATATTCAAATTGTTTATTTTGGGGTCAAATCCCATTCCCCAATATTTAGTGAGGAGGTTCCACTATTATTTAATGCCATGTACTCGCTTTTTGTTTTATTGATTTCCAGGCTTCCTGCAGAGTTTTTAATAATAGCAAAACAGTGAATTCCCTCATCTTTATCGTCAACATTTATCAATAGTACTCAAAGAGGGAGTATGAAAAATTTACTAATTTAGGGCTATTATTAAATAATATTGCAGCCCTTCAGCCCCTTCATATACTATTCAAACCAATCAGAACTATCAGGACAAACTATCGATTTACCTTAATTACTCCAATCGTTTATCAGAATAGCATTAATTCTGGGCGATTAGTAGGCACCAATTGGCAGAATATGTGACGAATATGGTGTCAGGGATGATGACACACAAGCCTAACATTGCAGCCTGTAGAGGGGTGATTAATCTTTTATTTAAAGGAGATGTTTAACATGGTCGTTAAGTTTAATGATTCATCTACAATCATATTAATCATTAAACTAGTTGTAATTTAGAAGAAGGTTAAACAGAGGCTGGCCAAACCTATGATCTCACAGATTAGTCGCATTTAAATTTTAACTCGAGAGAGCTCTCACTGACCGCATGAACAAAGGGCAATTCCGGAATAACCACCCTGGGGATATCCCGGCTGACAGCGAACCATTCCCAGTTTCACCAATTAGAGCTGGGATCCGCCAAATGGTTTTTGGATTTCCCACATGTCAATGATGGCTATTTCATCTCCAACGTATGTGACTCCATCTCAATATCCCTTTCCGATCTACTGTTGGCAAAAAAAATTGCGAATTCATTTATATCTGATAAAGCAAGTTACAAAGGTAATATATGTCATCTAGGAATTCAGGGGGGACTAATTTTTCATACGTGAATAAATTTTAAAATACTTTTCCCAATAAAATGTTAATAATAGCCTGTTATTAGTTTAATCAAAGTTCAAAACAAAAGTGATTCAAAGTAACAGTTCCAAATCATGCGGCCATGAAAATAAATCGGTTAACTCATCCCAAACATTGATTACTAATACTTTATGGTTAATTAACTAAAAATACTATTATCAGACACGAGACGTTGTAAATCGAGGTGTTATAGGCAACCTAAATCGATTTATTTGTATTGATAATGATGATCATTAAGTTGTTTTTGTTTTAGTCTTTCATAAGCGAAATGAATAAAGTAGATAAAAAACATTTTGCTAAAGCAGTATTGTATATAAAAAGATAATTTATTATTTATTCATTAAATGTCACTTTATGCAGATGTTGCTAATTACGATTATTAATTTCGAGTCGAAGCCCTAAATTTTTCATATCAAGGAATAATTAGTATAGATCTTGTGTACCGGACATCGTACGAGCACTCATCTTACGTCCATTCCTAGGGCCTAGAAGGTTGTTATGCTAACCAGATAATTAAATGCCTTTAGGAACGAGATTCTTGAAAATCTTTATGAAAATTATAATAGCCATTTTGCCGTTTCTTTTTAAACAAAAACATATTACAATCTTAAACGCAATAGTCCATAAGCCAACCAATGCCTGATCTTGCGTTATTCGAAACGTACAAACCCATTGAAAACAGGACAATTACCATACATTCTTAACATTCAACAAAATATTTTGACATAATAACCAATTAATTATTAATATTAAACTTTCTCTCTTGATCCATTTTCTGTTTGCATCTGCCTCTTCGTTTCCTTTATACCTTTTTTATCTTAACTTAATTTTCCCCGCCCTAGGGATGGGTAGCACCACCGCCCACGCTAATGAGGAAGAGTTTCGACGGTCCTGTTCCACACATCCTAACCAAGATTTCCTGTACATCTGGACCCTCTAGGTGTCACAGAGGTCCATAAATTGCAGGAACATGGCGGGCCGGGGTATAACTAATGGTACCACTCCTCCAGAGCCCGGTATTTCGGTGCGCACGCGACTCTCCGCTTCTCAAGACCACACAGAGAGTGTCTTTTTATCCAGTCACGGAGTAAGCTGTTATAATCCCATTCAGGCACAGCGCTTAGCCAGCGTTTTTCAACACGGGTTTTTATCTCTCAGCAAACTTTTAAAAAACCAAATCGTGCTTTCAAAAGAAGCTTAGAAGTCTGATAGAATAAGATACGTTTTAAATGAGAGTTGAGGAATGTTCCTATTTAATTTATTTCTATGTAGGATAGTTCCTATACATTTACAAATGCCTTTTTTTTTCTACCTTATTGTATTATCTTCTGACAATTTTAAGGCCATATGTATGTTGAAAACAGACGAACAATAAGTTCACAACAACAATCAATTTAATGTTACTATATATAATTTTAGCTCACTGACAAATTGATTAGTGTGACTCCTGCTATCCTAACAGATAATGACTTTTATAAATCTTTTCTCTATCATCGTTTGTATTTTTGTTGTACGAAACGCCAAGGTAATATCTAAAATATTATTTGACTAAAATATATTCTGAATATCGTTATTTAAATAAATCGCACAATGTAAAACAATCAGAATTCAAATTTAACAGATTTCAACTAACTAGACTGCACGCAGTTTTGCTTATTTTGCATCTGGTATTGCGATTTTATCTCCCAGGCTATGAAGTATTGAATAATAAAGCATGCCGATAGATAAGTGAGTGTAACTAAGCGAAATATTTGAGTTAGAAGAGAAAAATGACTTAATCTCAATGATTTTTTTGTTTACATGTACCACTACAGCCCATGAACGGGTCTGGGGTTCAGTAGATGGTAGAGACTGTACTGTTTCATGAACAACGGTTCTGCAAGGAGGTGACTTGTCCTAGGTCACGCTCAACCGCCATATTTGTCCCCCTTATTTTGAGTGGCTGGGTGGGCCCCAGGAAGGTCCTATATGATCCATCCCCCGCTGCAAACAGACTAGTAGTAGATTATGATCAATAAATTTTACACAAAATAATTATAACTTAATTTATTTGTGCTAACGTCAGGCAGCAGCTAACACTACTAGTGCTGAGCAACTAACTTCGTTGCTGGTTGACTCTGCATCTTTCTGCCAAAATGAAAACCTAAACATTAGGCCGAAACGTTGGCACAAAGTTATACATATTTTTCGTAAGATTTTTTGTTTGGATTCAACCAATCAAATATCATCATACAAAAATCATTTCAAGAATCCTATTTACCCGAATAAATCACACAGTGGGAATGCACCGTAGTATAAACAATAAAAGCATTAATATAATGGGTTTTTTTTTCCAATTAGGAGTTTCTTTTAGTTGTTTTATTCCAAAATGTTGATTGAGTTGTTACATCTTATATTATTCTTTGGCTAAGCAGGATGGAGCGACTTTTAGAGGTCATAATTTTATTTATTCAACGGGCGAAGTTAAAAATTCGGTGTGACACTTCAATTGTCGAATACTTGGACGATCCTCCTGAAAATTACTTTTTTTCCAAACGACCATTAAAATTTCACGACAGCCGAGGTGGTGACGCCATGGTGTGTTTATGTCCAAAAGAAGGAATGAAAAATTGATGAGCCGATATCTGTACTTATGCCTTGCGGAAACAGTAAAAACTTTATTAGGGAGAATATGGCAGGTATTTTGGACCCGCCGGAAGGTAAGAGTCGTAAAGCTTAATCTTATGTTTCATTTAAGAATACCACCCTGTATATTTTTAGCACAGTCCTCTTATAATCTTATAAATAAAAATATATTTATACCTCCTTAGATATAATTATTATTTTTTTAAAACACTAAAACCAGTTAGAAGCAACTGCTAGATATAGTAGTAAAAATAACTAGATATTTTAAAGTTAAGTTTAACCTCATCCAATCCATATTATTTTTATTTTTGTATTTATTATTTAATTTTCATTTGCACCTGCGCAATTGCGCATTCAGTAAATTTGATCCTAGTGTTTTTCACTTTGCTTTTCTACATGATCTTATAGATGATGATGGAGTGAGTAAAAATATCAATAGGTGAGTAGGTCTGTTGGCCAATGTCTTTTTAATCTTTTTCTATCAAGTCCAGGTAACAGGGAGTTGGAAAGCGGAAGAACGAGTGGGTTTGGGTGATATTGTGTCGATGAGTGGAATTTCATGTATTTGTTATGAATATATGATTTTATAGTGGGAATGTTCATGTCGTGTATGGTGTGATTCGAAATATACCATGGTGCATTAACCATTTTTCTGAGAATTTTGGATTGTGTTGTTTGTATCTTGTGTATGTGGACTTTTTTTGCTGAACCCCAAAGTTCTGCTCCATATGTCCAAATAGGTTTTAGTATACTATTATAGATAAGTCGTTTGTTCCGTAAGTCAAGTGAAGATCTGTGGTCCAGTAGATGTGATAGTTGTTTGTACCGTCTAGTCACTTCTTGTCTTTTTAATTTTGTATGTACGTTCCATGTAAGTCTTTTGTCCAAGTATAGTACGAGATAACGTACATAATTTTTGGAAGGTACTTCGTCGTTGTCAATTTTGACTGCTGGACACGAAGCTTTGCGTAGAGAGAAGGTTACATGGCTCGATTTTGAGGCGCTTTTTCTTATTTGCCATTTATAGAACCACTTTTCTAAATCAAATTAATGATTTTGAAGAGCTATAGATGCTTGGTTTGGGTCTCTGTGAGAAGAAATAATGGCTGTATCGTCAGCGAAGGTATAGATGTTGGTACAAGGATGCTCCGGGATATCAGAGGTGTAAACAGAATAGAGAATGGGACTTAAAACACTGCCTTGCAGTACACCCCTGTATTGAGGAAAGGAGGAGGAAATCGAAGAGTCAACGGAAGTACAGAAGAATCTGTCTTGGAAATAAGATTGAAGAATTAAAAAGTATATGGGAGGTAAGTGAGGTTTTATTTTCCAGATAAGAGTCTTGTGCCAGACACTATCAAAAGCTTTTTCAATGTCAAGAAAAATCGCAGAGCAATATTCTTTTTTCTCAAAAGCGATAGATAATCCATATTAAATTTAATTTTTTGATACGATATGTATTTAAATAATAATAATAATTAGCGAACTGAAGGCTCGATGTCGATAGCATCAATTTCTCCATAGCAATTTCCGTCCACGGAGCAAAATCCGTCAGATCACTCTTAACCCAATCATCCCACATAGCCCTCGGTCTATCCCTCAGACACTTATCCAGTTCGCATAGAGTTTATTAATTTGAATTCGTTCATTACTAAGCCCAGCAACTTTACAAGGCCATCTTAATCGACGCTATCACTTCAATAATATTATGTCGATGGCTGCTTCGCAATAATTGTTGCGATGGATGCTTCGTAATAATTGTTAGCGAAATTGTTTTACATTGTACGTTGTGTAATATCCTTCAGTGTTCTCATCCTTTTTTGGACCGAATATTCCACCCAATACCTTATTTTCCAATACCTTAAGAAGCTGTTAATCCATCAGTGTTAACTTCCACGTTTCATATCGTAAATGAGAGTTGGAAGGATGATGGTTTTATAAATTATTTTTTCAGATTTCGGGACAAATGCTGGAGCTTAATAATGTCGAGACCGAATAATCATCACCGAAGCACTTTTTCCTGCATTTAATCGTGCTGTTATTTCCACTTGAATTTTCTAGTTACCGTAGACCCAAAGTACTTAAACTTCTTGACACGTTCAAACTGATTCTCTCCTAAAACAATATCCTCAAAATCTCCCCCTCTTCTGCTACTAACCATATACTTAATCATATTCGAATTTACTTCGATCAGTATTTCCTTTCCAGCATTCATCAACGTTTCTGTATTTAGTTTAATGGTCTCCGCATCTTCACCCAACAGTACCAAATCAGCCGCAAACGCATGCACGGATATATTTAAAACAACTATAATTTTCTAACTGACATGTTACTGTATCCTGCCGTTTTATATGCATTTATTCATTTTTTTTTTTTATTAATAGAAGGAGAGCGAACTAAAGGAAACAAATTATTCGATCCCGGCATCTGGTTTCTTAATTTAGCCGCTAGATTGCTTATTCTGGCCCATTTCCAATATCCCATGAAATTATTCCCAATTCATAAACCCATTTTTTCAGAGGGAAATTACCAAACCAAAATATATATAAATAAAATATTATTATATCTCGTGGGACCAATTTTCCGCTGGATTTACAATTTCATCATGGCCGAAAGACATGACTAATAATTTTGATTGGCCAATTTTATATCATATTTATCTACACGAGTCGGTGAAATAAAAAGTCAGACAGAATTCAAATCATGACAGATACTTTTGTATTGCTTTTGATATTTATGATATCCTACTAATATTATAAATGCGAAAGTTAGTATGTAAGTTTGTTACTCTTTCACGCAAAAACTACTGAACGGATTTGGATGAAACTTTACAGTAATATAGGTTATACATCAGAATAACATACAGGGTACAATGTATAATGATTTTGTGTAATTTGGTCATAATATATCGATAAATATCATTAAAAAGTACTAGGTTCTAACACATTCTCAATGTTACCCCCAACATATGGTCAGTAGGTAACCGCGGTTATTTAATTTAATTGTTAAATATTCTTAGCGTCGCTGCAGGGCTCCCCCCTGAGTAGCTTACTTGCGTGTTTCTTACTCGCAGAATCTACATATTTTCGCTACTAATATTATAAATGCGAAAGTTTGTGAGGATGGATGTTTGTTACTCCTTCACGCCAAAACTACTGAACGGATTTGGATGAAACTTTACAGTAATATGTATAGGTTATACCGCTAAATTACAACACATCGATAAATTACCTACGTATGTACATTATTCTAATCCTTTCTGTTTTAATTTCTCACTGGTGCCGTACTACAAGTGAAACCGTTATACTAAGTAATCCTTTTCAGTAAATTCAATAACATTACAGACTAATCCTTTACTGACCCGAACAACAGTAAACGAAATTAACTTCTGTCCGTCCCGTTTGTTAATCAGTGTCAATGTATGTTTCACGGCTGTGCTGATCCGTTTGTGATGAAATTTGATAAGGATAATCTCAAGCCTGGGGAAGGACATAGGCTACTTTTTATCAACACACCACACATACGAAGTCTATATGAAACTGTAACCTGATTGACTAACACACCCAGCAGTCAACGCACAGCTGAAACCAGTGAACTTAGCATCTTGAAATTCGCAGATAGGTTCTTTGTATAGCTTAAATGAGGACTAAGAAAGGAATTTGGACAATTCCACACCCATGGGTTTCCCCCTTAATATAATAAGGGTTCAAACATTGTATGGAATTGGTCAGTTTTGAAGTTAGACATCAGAAATTTCGGATGTACGAGTAACTTATAGTAACAAAAAATTAAATTATTTATTTTAAATGATCCGTCACGAAACTCTATGTGCCAGACCAAATTTCACGCGAGCGAAGCCGTGGCAAAAGCTAGTATCATATAATTACTTGATAGCTTTATATCCATTTAGTTTCAAGGCACGAACTTTATTATTATTATCTTTTTAAATACGTACTAAGATGAGGTTTTTTATTGTCTACCTTTTCCTAACCCACATTAGTGCTTCATAATTGACAAAACCATGAAACTTTCAATAATTATCTTATATCTATTGACTATTTCACTGTTACATCTATATTGAATGGAAAATCCTCTCAGACATGGTCGAAAATAATAAACTCGATCTTCAAAAAAATATGCAATTGAATACCTATACTTCCTTTTTTTAAACAAGTTATAATTTTATTCGAAATTAATATATAAGTACAAGTCTACAAGCACCTTATCCGTATAATAGTTATCTTAAAGTTGTACTCGAAAGGTTTTGTGGGGATTGAATCCATTCTGTTCATTATTTTTTCATTAAAACTATTTTTGATAAAACTATTCAACACTTTCATTATAATATAACCTCATTAAATTTTATACACATAAGAAGTTAATTTTTAAATTATATTATTCTCTTTGTATTAAATATTTGTTCGATAATAGGGCTAACTTATTTTAAAGATGGTTGTACTGATAGTAATTATAACATATATAAAAAATATTTAATATTGTAAGGCTATGATAAATTCTTTAATATATAAAATTAATTATACACATTTAATTGAAAACGCTTTGTCCAGGAGAAATATTTATTATTGCTAGAATTATGAATAAGACATTGTATATACAAATCATCAGCATTTAGTCCAAGGTAGAGGCGCGGCAACATTTAGAAGGCAATAAATTTAACTTCTGGGTTAATTAAAAATGTTTTCAACATTTTGTTTGCTTTTACCTTGATGAAGTCAGTTAATTGATTAATGTTGTTATAGTTTTAGATGATAATATTTACTTCGTAATATATTACAAAAAATATTGTTATCGAGCTGATGACCTCCATTGGAGGAGAGGCTGTGGAAGGAAAAATATGGATTACCGAAAACTCAGGTCTTCACATTTATAATTCTAGCCCTAATTTTTGAGTTAACCTTCCTGATATCAAAAACCCCGTTAGGGACTCATGTCTGAACTATCACCAATACCATAAAAAATAACCTGTACCACAAATCTAGGTTTTAATTATCAATACAATCCATATAGGAAGGGTCCTCGGTTCAGTAAATGGTAGAGACGGAACGTTTTCTTGGACAACGATTGTACAGGGAGGTGACATTTCCGTGATCACGCTCAAACGCTCAATCTTTTCTCCTTTAAAGGTTACCCGTGTTATAGATGCTGGGTCAGCAGCAGGAGGGTCTGTAAATACCACAAGGTGGTTGTTAACAGATTAGATAATTCATCTAGCCAGCACCCTCTGATGGGATAATAAACATTAATTACACATACGAAGTATTAACCGTCATACAAAAGATTAATTAATCATTTATAAAATGTTTCTAAATGAGGGTAAAAAATAAATAACACATAATAAACTTAAATTAAAAATAAAACTTGTACCATTACCTACCTATGTAGTGAATTGATTCATATTGTTATAGTTTTAGATGATAACATTTATTTCTTAATGCTCGTATACTGTAATTGAGTTGATGACCTCTAACGGAGGAAAGGGTGAGGAAGTACACGTTAGAGACTGTTCTGTTTCTTGTACAATGGTTGTGCAGGGAGGTGATTTGTCCGTTATCCCCCCAAGTAAAGGTAGAATTTAAAGTGAAATTTTTTTTTTTCTAATTCAAGTGTATAACGAATTAGAAACTTGATATAGATAACGATAAATGAAGTGCCAATATGTGAATTATAGATATACCATAAAATCCTGAGTAAATTTTAAGAATTATTTAACCTTAGGGTCAAAGGCTGATTACGTCATCATTTGACTTTTAAATTAAATCATTCCGGAATTCATTATATGCACTTCGATTCGAACTATTAAACGAATATTTAAATAGTGAATCCTTTATCTAATAGTATAGTAATGGGCCATTATTAATCAATCAGTTAAATAATAGATTATGATTTTAGGCATTCATTATATGTTTCGCATGAAAAGAGCATAGTCATCATTAATGTAATTTTTAATTACATAATAAAGTAATGATCAAGTTATTGATCCACATCGACACCGATTCGGTATATAATTATTTAATGCTTCGTATATCAAAGTTCTAGGAATGTAAATAATTAGAATACGATTTACGATCGTATGATCTTTTTATTCTTTTTTTTTGCAATAATAAAAAAATTAGTATATTTATTTTCTTAAAAAAATAGTAAACAGTTAGACTATGTTATGTCTTTGGGATTCAATTATTACTGGCAAAAAATGTTAACATTTACAAATTTATTTTAAAAATTAAATATTCACATTATCATAATATTCACTTTAGTTCTTTGAAACCATTCATTAATTAGCATGACTTAAATACTCGTGTTTTATATAATACAACAATCAGTCAATTAATTATCTAAATCAAGGAGGTTACAGTTTTCTAGGGAAAATCCTCAGCATCGTTGAAAAATTTATAATTAAGGAAATAACATTTTTTTCAAAGGTTTCAAAAATAAAGCTTTTATAATGTGATAATACTTGTAGATTTATTACTAACAAGGGATTTCATAATCTCTACCATCCAATTAGAACCTATGTAAGCTAATTAGAATAACATGAAGGCAATTTGTTAATATAATGAATATCTGTGTCCATAATAGTTGATGATAAACGTAATCAAGTCACTTTCTGTGTAGCTAGGAACATTGTATTACCGAGTATTCCAAAGAGTTTATTATTATTTATTTTAATTACAAAAAATAATACTAATTAAGTATTTGCAAATATGTTTCTTAAATAACTTAAACTATAGTTAATCGTATCGATAATTTAAGCTTCCTCACAATTATATTTATGTCTTAAAGTGTATGAAGTTGTGATATACTTAAAAATGATTAAATTTAATTATTGTTGATAAAATAAGTAAATTTCTAAACATATTTCTTTTAATTGTTTGGCATATTTCAGGTAACGTAAAATAATTTTTACTTATTAAGTGATTTTTTCAATGAAGAAAATGGTTTTTGTTTAGGTTTTTTATATTTATCACTTTTAATTTTGTAAACGGTTTGATATTGTATTACGGTGTTTATATTCATATAAGATAATTGTTTGTAAAATGAAATGTATTATTTTTTTTTTTTTTTGACAGGTCATTATTTTAATAAATTGGGGAAGCTGTAAGGGCACTTTCCCCCAGATAAGCGGTTCCAAACATTTTTAGTTGTGCGGATCACCAATTTTGAAAAGAAAACTTCGAGACTCACTAACTAAATATAAATATACAATTAATACACAACTATATAAATAGTGGAGTTGAGACACTAATCACGACTTATTAGTATATTTAGGATGAAAGTTGTCTCGATCCACCCCTGGATTAAGCAATACAACCAATAGTTACTAGGAACTGAGTGACTCAAATTATTTACACTGAATTTTTTTATCTTCTCTGCGCGGCCCATTGCTTCCCTAGATAATAAATAAATAAAGATATTATACCCAATTCTTCTCAAATCTACAAAATTTAACTTAAGCACTTATTAAGTAACATAAACACTGACCGCCCCAACCATTAGCCACAATCGCCTTAAGAACAATGACACTAAGATTCCCAGCAATGGCCTGACAGATTGGCCGCCCCTAGGATTAAGGGCAATTTGTAAAAACGGCCCCTAGGGGGCATCAATTTGACCCTGCCAGAGAGCGAATTTCAATTTGAGAGGGTTAGGGTGGGGGGAAGTCCTAAATAATTCGACCAATCAGCTGCCGCCCTAACTCAAAGCCCGCTATCTCCCTGATTCATCGGATACGTTTCCCTTTCGTCTCGTGCCGCGGTAGGTTACATAGATCTCCATTTCCACATATCATAACCTGCCAGCTTCTGACCCGATTCGCCCGGATTTTATTCCGTTTTTTCCAGGTAATGGCTTACAAACGACCAGGAGTGTCTGTTAAAAATTGATGAGGCGTCTGTTTTAAATCTACGAGATATATGTGAAAAAGTATCCGACTTAGGGTTATTAATATTTTAGCACACATATGTAGAGATGTTCATCATTTTTTTACGTTTCTATATATATTTTTCTCTTTGAAAGGAACCGATTTTTAATAAAATGAATCTGGTTTTTTTTTCTTACCCTCCTAATTTATTTATTTACAATACAAAACATACACACTTATATCAAGCATATAAAACTTATAACTAAGGCCTTCTTTAACCCTAGATAAGGCAATTGTGCTCTTTCCGCTGTGTCCGGGCGCTTTTATTTTGTGCCTTTGCCTTTGCCTCGGCTTTTACAATGGGGAGGGACCATTTTCGGGCTTCGTAATTGTAATTGTAACAAACAAACAATGAATTTGTATATTTTTATTGAAATATTGATAATTGTCGGGAGTTAAGACAACAACACCCGTGCCGTCAATAATTATAACTTATTTAATTCTTGCCAACATTTCGGCCTAATTTTTAGGCCATCATGGGGGCTGAGAATAAAAAAAGACAGAATAACAATATAAACGATGCAGGGACAAAGAGAATATAAAACAGGCTATGTTTATAACTTTTTATATATATTAATATGCTTCCTGTCCTCCTATATCGTTTAATAAGATCCCACTAATTCCTGTAGAACCGGTCCGGTTTTACAACACCTTGACAAACGCTAAACTTAAAATCCTCATATTAGACTGAAACCACAAGAAACAACTCACCGTTTCAGGCTACTTTAACATTTACTAGTCAAACGCTCTAAGCTCCCGATTAATTACAAAAGACTCATATACATGACAATCATTAGACCCATCTGGACTTAAGGAGTAGAGCTTTGGGGCTCCAGTAAGCCGTCGAATTCCTCTCGTATTCAATCCTTACAATCCAAAATTCTTCGTAAAATCGTCAATGCACCTTACTTTGTTACGAACAAAGTATCTATAATGACCTTAATGTCCTATTTGTTGCTGATTTGGCCCGAATCCGATATCAATCTTTTCATGACAAACTTTATTTCCACTCAAACCGACTAGTTTCAAACCTAGCAACCTCTTCAATTCCTGACAACCCTCCGAGGCATCTGAATAGAAGATGGCCTCGTGACCTTCTAAGTTGAACTTTTTATTTGAGTACTACCACCGGGTAGTTTCTCTACTTGTCTTTATTCATGCCAATATGTACCATTTACATACATGTGCAAAACTCTTTCTGTGAACCGAATCAAACAAAAATTGAAAAGCCATGCAATTTTGATTGCCTAAAAAAAAAATTAAATAAAATGAAATCTATAGTTTTTGCACCGTCGTTTTCTAAGGATGTCCTTGGAATGCACTATTCTTTTTTTACCAAAACGAATTAATAATTTAACATCAAAAGTTTTTCAATAGTTTGCAGAAGTGGACAACAACATGGAGGAGCTGAAGATTACTCCAGGTATTACAGAGTCATCATCTCTGAAAATTGTACAAATCTATGGTTTTTAAGGAAGTAATTAAAAAGAAGACGGTAGCTGCTTGGACTAAAGTATAGGAAGGAAAACTATAAAGCAAGAATGAATTTGATTTGAGAACTTAAGGAATAGAAAATAAGCAAATAGTTGAAGAAACGTTAACCATAAATGCATATTCGGAAAAATATACATTGATAGCTAAAACGAAGTTGTTAGAAAATTGGGTATTTGAACATTTTAGATTACATATAACTCTACAAAATGAATTCTCTGTGACTAGGCAAAAGAATATTTGAAAGAGGTGTATAATATATTATTGTTTTTTATTATTAGCATACCAAGTATTATTGTAAAATATAATTATCAATTAATGTAATTAATATCCAAGGAAACATTTTGAAGATTATTATATATAGGAATTTCTCATTTCAGTGACATTTTAAAGATTTACTTTCACGAGATGGCGAAAGAATATTAAAAGCTTCCTGTTACGTGTAAAACATAAATAAAACTTGTCATATCAGTTTAATAGTTGTGAAAGGTAGTTTTTACCAACTTTCATCGTGCGTCCACCATATTTTCAAATTGAATTCCATAATTTTTTCCATATTCGATTATTTTTTGAAATTATAGAAGGGAGTGTTAATAATTTCGCTAGTGGTGGGTGACATTTTTATGTAAACCATTGTTAAAAAATTATGCAATCAGTAAGTGTAATAAACAATACGGCATTTTAGATAGGATTTCAAGATAACGAATGATTCTTAAATTCTCAAGTTAAAAATTTAAAGAAAAAGGATCCTCATAATCATTCGTCTCAACCGCTCAGGCAGTGTGAGATTCCCTTCTGCGCATCCCGTACAACACCAGACGATCCTTCACCATTTCCCATCTTCTGTTCCATTCTAGATTTATCTTAACGAAGCATTCCTTTACTCCTTTCCTTAGGTATTTCAGGGTCTTCCTCTGGACCTTCTTCCATCAACTGTACCTTCGTATGCCGCATGTCCAAACCATCATAAAAGGTTTTCCTCAATAACTTTTTCTGCTGGTCCCAGTCCGAGGTTTGATCTTATAGTTGTCTTATGAGTGCGTTCTCGTCTGCTTTTCCATTCTGTCTTTCTGAGTAATCTCATTTCAGCTTGCATTTTACTTTTATGCTTGGTGGTGTGTGGCCAAGATCCCCCTCACGATGTGTAATATCTAGTGTCCTGGTAAGCCCCAGAAGGATCCTTGATCCCAAAGGATTCATCTGCGGGTGCTAAAGAATTAAATATTAGTCTGCCAGTGAGAGGGATTTGAGCCCAGGTCCTTCGGCATTGCAACTCAGCGCTCTGCCACTGAGCCATTCCGCTCCCTTTATTATTATTTAACCACACGAATAAATGTCACAAGAAAACAATGCAATGTTCATATACGATGGAGATAGGTAAAAACCATTGTACGACACCCTATTTAGAAAAGCGGACAGTTGACATAACCTGAATAGCCGATGTTTTGACAAAGTGTCAGGAGCCATGAAACGGAAGGCACCGCCAAAAGGGTTTGTGAGCAGAGACAGGATATTCTCGCTCATCATGTTGTTAGTCACGTCACATGTCAACTCGATCTGGAAATAATGGAAAGGGAAGGAACGCTATGGAAAATAACCCGAGTGAAAACACGTGAGGGCTCCAACTAGGCTTTTCACATTACGTTGGCCTGACAGTCCCAGCAGTTCCAGGGGGCCAACCTAATTACCTGCCTTCTCTGGAGAATTAGCTTCCAGCGGTGAGGCGTCTTGTCTCGTCTCAATTTGTATTTTCGCCTTAAAATTGTCACTGAGAATAATTCTCTAAGGTTGCATTACTTCTTGTACACCCTTCTTCATTCTTTATCAGTCGGCAACTTCTTTTTCTATTTAGTATATTTGTTATTTTAGGGAAATTTTTTAACTATTTAATTCTGTTAAATATTTTATTTTACTATACTCCTTGTCTTAATGAAGCGTCAGGCAATGATCGTTTTAGGGATAGGTGCGTAATTGGCTTGCTAAGTTTAAATTTTTAACTTCCGCCATGTTTTTCCTCTGATTATACTTTTATACATAATATAATCAATATTAAAAGAGGCTGGGTGAGCACCAAGAGTATCTGCAGATCACACAAAATTCATCTACGACTGTGAACATGTTAAATAATTTATACCCACGGCTGGATTCGAACCCGGGACCTTCAGCATAGCAACTCAGTGATTTGACTCGTGAAACTCAGTGTATTTGTATCTCTATAGAATATGTAAAATAATTATATTTTTCAAAGTTTTTAAATTATCTCCACACGAGATAAAAGACGTATTATTAACTGTTCAGAAGTAGATATTTATAAGCATATAAGTATAGGTTTGATATTGTATTAATTTTTATTAATTTATTTAATTATATAAAATAATAATAGCGACCATATTTCACCCAATTATATTTTAAAAAATGTTATAACGTATCGTAAATTTATAAATAAATATATATATAAAAAAAAAAACCTGTACCACTACAACCCTTGAACGGGTCTGGGGTTCAGTACCCCAGTAGTGTACTGTTTCATGGACATCGGTTCTGCAAGGTGGTGACTTGTCTTAGGTCACGCTCAACCGCCAGATTCCCCCCCCCTTTTTTTCCCTGGGAACCCTATTTTTATAATATTTTAAAGAGGCTGGATGAGCCCCAAGAGGGTCCTAGATCCTATATGATCCATCTCCTGCAGCAACCAGACTAAATGAAAGTCATGCCTGCAGCGAGATTTTAACCAGGATTTCCGGCATGGCAACTCAGTGCTCTACCACAGAGCCACTCCTCTCCATATAATATATAACGTGGGATAAAATAAAAATGCTTCGTAAAAAATTTTAAGTGACCAGAAAAGAACTCAAAAAAACCGTTTTGAGAAAAAAAGAGTAGATGAAAAAAGTACAGAAAAAAGTGTTGGAAATTGAAAAAGAAATAAAAGTATGCAATTGAATAAATGGGGGTTGATCCGTCGCTAGGAAGACAGGGAGTACCTCCATTGTAGTCTCAAATAATGTTTATTTAGTATTTGCCTCTTCTAATAAATTGTTTTATTTAATTTTATTTATTGTATTTTGTATGATGTTATTGCAGTAATGAAGTAGAGTGAATATGAGCCCTTGCTGGAAACCTCCATTATTTATTGTTAAAGCGTGATTACGTTTATAGATAATACTTTATCTAAAATCAAACGTTAAGTACAGTTACCCCCTCGAGTACCTGGAATACAATGGCGGACTAAGATGGTTTTGATATGTAGAAGACGGTGGGGGTATTTAGCCGACAATAGGGGCGCGGTCGCTATGGTTACCGAGGGGTCCACGCTTTTGAATTATTTACGGGTGAGGGAGTGTGTGAAAAATCTATACCGCTTCTGTGTTGGTCCGGGTCTTCTGTCCGCGCTTTTATCTAAGTGCCTGGTATTGTAGCATAGACTTGTATTATGTATTAAAAAATAAATAAAATTGATTCTCATCATATACCTCCATCGGGCACAATGACAATTCAGTATCAAATCCGTTACATTCTGAATAATTTATATCAGGTCTATGTTAAATTTGTATTGCTTAATCTCCCTTCTGAACGCTTCCATAAAGGGTTTATTAAATAAACATAATAAATGATGAAGAGTATATTTCACTAATAAACTTTGTTTTATCTTTGTTATCAAATTAATTTTTAATTTAGTAAATAAGATGTTTTAATAATTAATAATAATTGCACTTAAATACAGTTCGGAGCTTTAATAAGTAGTATTATGTTTAATTTTATTGTTTGTTTTTTTGTTCAGGATTAAAAGGGAATATCTTCGAAATTCCAATAATTTACTCTATCACACTTTTTGTTGCTTTAGTCAAGCAATTTCGTCTAACTCAATAATTTTCTATTTTATTTCTCATGGCTTTAGGCTTGTTCCGAACCTGTAGTTTCGAGAGCATAACACATTGTTTAACAAACTAGCGAAAAATGTAGAAGTCAATTTTTGAAATTTGGAGTTATACCATTTTTTTTAAAATGTATAGAATTTTAATGAATAATAAAATATAGAAGTGTTAATACTAGTTTAATAATGGATATACTAAATATATATACGTAAATTTATTATTCAAAGTTATAAAGTACACTAATTTATATGTGATTTTTACAGAAATACTAAATTTTGAACCCTAAAGTTAAAGAAATACCCACAATGTAGTACACATCATTGAAAATATAAGTGGTAATATTAGATGTTTATGTTTAGATATATAAACCAGAATGGTAACACTGGAAGAGACGTTCTAAAATTATCAAAATCAATCAACAATTATATAAAATTGTTTGTAGTATTAATCAAAGCGTAAGGTGATTTCTGTTATAATTATAAAGTAGAATCCAATGAATACATTAACAGAACAAGTCAGGGCGGGATTAAGTGTTTTAAGTTTTAATTAAGAATTTAATTGAGTGTTTAATATTAACACATAACCGGCAAGTTCTTAATAACTCATTCCAACTAATTGCAAATAATTTACTTTCTATGACGCATAATTAGTCAAATCTGTTACTTCGTTATTAGTCAATAATTCACTGATAGCGTTTTAATAGCTTTTTTCTAATATAAAATATCGATTTATACGGAATCTACTTTTACAAGTGGCCAGACTGGTTAGAAATATCGATAATCACAATTCAGTACCAGGAAGTTCCCTGATTGCTAAGAGCAATTATGTCGCATCTTTAAATAAAATAACCGTTACAATAATTAACTGTTATTTGGTCAAAGCCAATTTTCGACTTCCCGATCAATATGTAACTATATAGTATCTATATTTTATCATCTCCAGTTATTTATTTCTCATACTAAAAATAGCGGATTTGTTTCCTTTCGTGTATATAATCAAGACTATTAAGTATCAAAGCGAAATAAATTCAACGAATCCGAAATAATCAAAGATATCAAAGAAATAATCATTAATAATATCGTTTTATATCATTATAAAACATTCTGGCCTATAATGTAATAGCAATCCCCTTGTTTTTAAATACGTTCCATAGTCTATAATCGCAATAGTTGAAGTTAACCCAATGATCGAGCATTCGTTTCGTGAAATATTGATAAATATTTGATACTTTCGTTCCGTACGTGATTGACAGTTACTATGTTTCATCATATCACTTTAAATTTTTATAATTTGGAGCTAGGATTTTCACCAAAGTTAAAATCCCCCTTATTATAAACTTATTTCCTTGATTATTCCAGAAATAAATATCGTAGTCACGTGATTAATTTATTAAGCTGACTAAGATCTAAATAATCAATAAAATAAATAATTATTTTTTGGCGTACACAAAACAAATTCGTAGTTTTATGCTCCTCCCGGATTCAGCCGTTGTAGGTCTTCTTCAGCTCGGCGCTGCCTGTTAATCAATATATATTTGTTTTTTAAATCACGAACAATTTATGTTGTTAATTAATTGATAAGTTAATTTTATCATTACTCAATTAAAAGAAAGTTCATAATTTCAGATTTTTTTCTGTTCACGATTTATCTGCTTACAGCAAAAGATGGATCCTGTGGGATCGGTAGATCTTTCTGAGGATCATCCAGCCTCTATGAATTCGGTATTCTTAGTTAGGAAAACAACATCGAGATTGAACTTGATCTTGGATAAATCACCTCCATGCGCAACCATTGTCTGAAAGCAAGATCCTTCTTCGGTCGTAGTAATAAAGACTTTTTTTATGTCCACGAGGAGCTATTTGTCTTCAAAGGTCATATACCTAAGACTTTTGGGTTTCAAAAGTCTTTCGAACTTGGATTAAACTCCATAACTACCCTTGAGTAGCGAAGAAGGTGTATTTGCCATTAAATGAATGTTGAAAGGGTAAATATCATTATATTGGTTTGTTTATTCAATTTGTGCTGATATGGCTAATAGGAAGAAGTTACAGTGGGCGCCCTAAATTTTAGCTATCATGTATAATTATGTTAAGGGTTTTTAATAAGTAAATGACAACGCCCAGGCTTGGGACCCCCATTTTAGGTCCCTTCCGAAGGATAACCAAGGATTTTTCCTCCCTTTTTAAACATCCTGAGGCCAAACCGATTTTGGGCTTAATAGGTTGTTATGCTAAACAGGTCGTTTATCAGCGACCCCAAATCGTTTTTTGAAACCCTGTTCTTATGTCAATAATTTGTATAACAAACTCCGACATAATTATGCTATCCCAGTTAGATCTTTCTTACTGAATGTTTATTTTGTAAATGTAAATAACTAGGAAGAACTGAATTATATACAGTTCCAATAAATTAGTATTTATTGTATCTATCCTGTTTGTATCCTATTTCATGAATTTTACCATGGTAAAGCAGGATCTTCTAGGTCTGGTAAATCGATGACACTTAGCCAATGGCTACTAAATCCACAGCCGGAAGGTCAACGAGGTAATGTAACGGAGGCAGGGAATGGTCCCTTGTTGACACAACTAGCTAACGAGTTGGCCAATAGCAAGGGCCGTAACAATTGCTCTGATTGAGAGCTCGCGTGGGCTAAGTCCTAGCGATTTGTCCCACTACTTCCTAACGACTCCCTCCTCTGTCAGTCCTTGCCCAATAGCCTTTTAACCAGGAATAAAAAACAGGTTATCTTATCAGCGATCATCGCTCTGTACATTTGTACAAAGTTACGGTATAGCAGCATAATAGTGTGGAGAGCTCCGGTTATTGCCAAAGATAATGTGTATTGATAATTTTAATAATGTTTTTTACTTTCCTATTGGTGCTAGGTAAAGTAAAGTGGAGCAAATGGGTAGTAACAATGCTTCCTGCTAGAGAGCACCCGCAATCAGTATATGATGGAATTTCATCATTTATTACCATAGAATCTCAAAAAACATGAGTAACTGTCAAGGCATTAGTGAAAAAGTTCCAACCTGAGAGCCTGTAGTCAATAAACTGTCAGTACTTTTTTTTTTAATTCAGAGACTTAAGGTTATAGGTCGAAATTTCTTATCAATTAATATCTTAACAATTCAAAATTTATAAATATTTTAAACCAATCTGATAGAAAAAAATAAGATACTAATTTAACAAAAAAAGTATGATTACAAAATAGTTCTGAGGATGGGATTAAAACGCCGAAAAGTAAATATATAAAGAAAAGCGTTAGAGAATTTGTTTTCTAAATTTAATATATTTTAATTATACATTAATCTTGAAAGACAACATTTAATTTTAAAAAGGATTTTATTTTGTATATCGCTTAGTGATTTTGAAAAACACTTTTATGTGAATCATTCGGCAGTAAATATCAAATTTCAAAATCTAAATTATTTATATTATAGCGGATTTTGAAACAACGATAATAGTCCAGGGTCCATGGTCCATTGTTTCACTTGATTAGTATCAAGCTGAATCTTCGTGAATAGCTTCGTTTCGATGAGACGCCCAACAATTTCCTGTGCGAAAATTCTCGATTGTGGTAGCTAAAAGAGGTAGCTATGATAAAATATGTCGATTTGATGATTTTCAAAAATTTATTTCTAACTGGTTTTTTTTTTTGGTAAAACTCAAGATGATTATTAAATTATTTGAAAAAATATTTGTCCTACAAAATGTATGGTTTGATCAAAGAGTCCCCCCCTCCTTCCAACGTGTATCGATAACGAGTTCATCAAAAATGATTACTAACCAGCTGTTTTTTTTTTTTTTACTTCTTCTTTTTTGACTTCGTTATCGATACATATAAATTGATCAAACCACACATTTTGTACCACATCTTGAGTTTCACCAAAAAAAAAACCAGTTAGGAATAAATTTTTGAAAATCATCAAATCGACATATTTTATCCTTGCTACCTCTTTAAGCCACCACAATCGAGAATTTTCGCACAGGGGCGTCTCATCGAAACGAAGCTATTCACGAAGATTCAGCTTGATACTAATCAAGTGAAAAAATGGACCATGGATCCTGGACTATAATGATGATTCAATGAAAAAAGAAGATATAAAAATAAATGATAATAAAAGAAGATATAAGAATAAATGAAAAATAAAGATAATTACAA
This sequence comes from Troilus luridus, assembly GCA_964056705.1. NCBI lineage: Eukaryota > Metazoa > Arthropoda > Insecta > Hemiptera > Pentatomidae > Troilus > Troilus luridus. Next base: position 52,562,333 of record OZ057412.1, on the reverse strand, counting down.
AAATAAACCTGAGGATGGGATTAAAATCCCTACAATTAAATATTTAATAAAATGATGATTTTCGAGAAGGATTTAATTTAGCTTATTGCTTAGTGATTTCGGAAAATCATTTTACCTTGATCATTTGGTGTAATAAATACTATTTCAAAATAAAAATTATTTATATTCTAAATAACATTGAAATAACGATAATGATGACCCAATGAAAAGAAAACATAAACAGTCCTCAAGTTAATTAGCCTTCATGAATTGATTAAATATTAAAGTAGATTTTGACAAATGGCGGCTTGGGGGCTATTACCTAACAGCTCTAATAAGGAGGCTGTTTACACGCTCTACATTAATTAAGTATAACTATGGGAATTACTAAGCTGACATCGTCCCCTCCCCCCCCCCCGTCCAAATCCAGTTTAAATTTAATAGAAAATGTTTAAATTATTTGAAACAATGATAAACAGTATAAAATATGGAATGAGAGGAATATCAAGTTCCTCCTTTATCTTTGCTAGGAAAGAAATTCGTTGACTGGTAGATATTATAATAGGATGTAATTAGTTGGGGGTGCAGTCAAGAAAACACAGCAAAATAAGTGAAACTTATTGTATTTTATATGTGCCGACGTTTCGACCTACTGTGTAGGTCATCATCAGGGCTATGAGAAAACAGACAAAAACAGAATAGACTGTAAAAATACATAAGATAGAGACACAGAAAACATAACAAAATGTAGAGATATAGAAAAATTGAGTGAAAAAAGTGAAGGATATATAATGAAAGGATATATGAATAAAGATGATTACATAGTAGATGTATAGAAAGGTGATAATGCAAAACAAAATACAAAGAGAGAAATGAAGTTAAACAGAAAAAATAAAATGAAAAAGATATAAAAATAATGAGTATGGAAAACTTAGTATAATAAAGATAGAATTGTATTGCAGAGAAAAATATAGTATGAAAATAGACTCCTGGGGAGTACCATAAGTGAAATATAAATATACATTTTTTTTTTTTTTAATTATTTTATTGAATTGTACAACTGTAATATATACATCTAGTACAAAGAATATAAATATAAATTTTAAAATATAAGTATCAGATGTTATATAAAGGTATACAATAGGAATGATGTTATATTATATAAATTAAGATGTAAGTATAAAAGAAACTATAGATGAGAGATATAAGATATCAGTAGTGAATGGAGATATATTATAAAAAATAATGATGTTCTATGAACATGAACTCTTTGATTAAAACTATGATGGATGTTAAAGTGATGATGGGAGAAATAGGTGTGAAGGGAGGAGATGGAGAAAGATGAAGAGAAGATATAAATAATATGAAACTGTACGAACCCAATAGGAGTGGCTGCTCGGTGCAGAAGGTAACTGACAAGAAAAATACGTTATAACGACGGAAGCGCTGTCAGCGATCTCTGACGGTCAAAATGGTAACGAAAAAATAAAAAAATAAAAAATAAAAGCGTAGGGAAAGGGCAATATGGGTGAATATGGGGACGCGTAAATCATGTGAAAAATAAATAAAAAATAAATTAAAGTAATGAAAAAGGGGGCAGCAAAGAAATAAATGGCTAAAAAAAAAGGAATAATAGAAAGATACTGACCGTAAAAGGAGAGAAATTATAAGAATGCAATAGAATGAAAGAGGGACGAGGTAACAAAAATATTTTAATTTAAAACGTCGGCACATATAAAATACAATAAGTTTCACTTATTTTGCTGTGTTTTCTTGACTGGACCCCCAACTAATTACATCCTATTATTTATCTTTGCTAATTTAGATGTTTGAAAACATATATATAAAATTATAACTTTTTCTGGATAGTAAGGAGCAGACATTAGATGTCTACCGATTCATTAAGAAATCATATTTTTCTATTAAAAACAATAAATTTACTAACCTTCCTGTTTTTGTTATGATCATCTCAGTTCCTAGTTCATTGAACTTCTCCCAGAGGTCCTTAGTGTCTAGGAGACACTCTACATGCGCCAGTTCCTCGCAGTTGGCCCTTTCCTGGAGCAGGAGGTTAGGCTGTTCTTCTCCCGTCGATGAGGATATCTCCGGAGGGCTGTCTCTTCCTGGGCTCCTTCTTTTCCGACGGCCAGGACCTCCTGTAGATAAATAAATAAAAAACTACTTAAAAATAATATATTTTATGCATAAACATTTGATTATGCCTGATGTACTTTGACTATACATTAGTCCAGTTCCATCCTCATCCTACTTCCCCTCTCCTAACAACAGCCCTTCCCTGCCTCATTACTTAATAAGTTTTAGTTTTATATATTTATTTTTACTTATTACCTCCAAACCATAATAAATAGCCTACAATAATTAGGAACACGTACAACGAATAAAGATACCGTCATATAGAAAAAGATTGTATTTGTACAGAATAACTTAAATAAGTACAAACTGCATGATTTGTTAACCCTCTTTTATCTGCTTTTATTTGTCTGGTCTCTTGATGAAGGGGGATGAGGGAAACCTCACGATCTCAAAGATTGGAGTGTCAATGTTATTGTTAATTCTCGTAAGTAGTGTTTAAAATAAAAATGCAAGTTCTATGCAGTCATAGTGTGTGATGTAAATAATTTAGACATAAATTAACAAGATATTTTAATTTGGAGTAATTACAAAGTATATCTGATTGTAAATGTCCGTAATTATTTACTGTAATTCACTATAAGTCATTAGAAGACAATACATTTTTTTTACACCTCGCCAAAAGATAAATATACATTTATAGTACAGTGTAGCTTGGGAGGTGGGATTGATTTATTTTATTTTTTTAAATAATTTGCACGACATAATCAATAATTGTCCAAACATGTAAATGAAAGGATATTTTTTTATAATAATCGAGCAGTTTTCTTTTGAAAAATTGGAAACCTTTGTTTTCCAAAAGTGAAATTATTACTCGATTCCGAAGAATCATGCAAGGTTTGTGCCTAATTCATTCTGAAATCAACACACCCCTTTTCAAAAATAAGATTTCACATAAATATACAAATTTCTATATAAAATTAATGCCTAAAATGACTAGTATTCTCCTATTGGAATGAGACAGGCGTTTATGAAGCACCAAATATTCACAAGCATATTCTTTTTCATTGATAAATGTAAATTAAAGTTGCTAATAGAATATGAAGTAAATATACGTTTTCCAGTCATAAAAAAAAGTTTAAACTGTGTTTTTTTTATTACAGAATACACCTCCTAAGCTGTTTATGCATTAATTGTACTTTGTCCATGCTTACTGATGTAAGCAGTATCTATGATTAACACATCAGTAAAAAAATATATGGCATATTTCCTTTATAAGATATAGGGCATATAGCGGACAGGTCTATGAATGCGTGTTATTCTTAAGGGCATTGTTTTCATATGAATTCCCAAATACTTTCATATCTTTAATAACTAAGCATCAGTATTGCAGATAATGTTTTTTAATTATCTGTTACAGCTTCCCCTACAGTTGCAATTCGTTCTCCTTCGTCTGTTATAGCTTCCTCTGCACAAAGTATTAATCTTCTCCATTCTCTAGCTTAATTGAATAGTGCCCGCACCCAATGGCCACGGGGGCACCTAAGGAACTGCTAATAACAATAGTTTGGATCTGGGACTGTGGCGAAGCCGCGATGGCTAGCGTGTGCCGGGTAATTCAAGTGAACATTACAAAGGTGTGTAAATAGGCAACTGCAGCGTGCTGTCTTCTAATAGCACAAGGAGCGGATCTTATAATGAGGAGGTGCTGACCGCAGCATGCTCCCTGGCCACGATCTCACATCTGCTCTAGCATCTTACGGGTTGGAACCATCGGCTCCTGGTTCTGGTGGGTACGGTTGCCAACATCTTACGGGGTCGTACCATCGGCTCGGGTACTGGTGGGTACGGTTGCAAAGATTATTATAATCCGAAGCGAAGAAACAATGCAAGCGAAGCAGTTGGCAATGACTGTGCCCGGGGCATTATTATACAATGTGCACCCATCAAACTCTCACTCTGTATTTCATGTGTTTATTTTCGTAAACAATATTCATTTAATTTTATCACATTATACCTTGTATTACAAATAATGATTGTTAAATATTAATACAACACAATTATTTTGCAAAAGTTTTTGTTCACGATGATATAAGCTAATGATAATTACTTTCATAATAATTATAGCGTTTATAAAAAAAAAACCCTGTACCACTACATTCCATCTTCGGTTGCAGGGAGGTGATTTATCCGAAATCACACTTAACCACCAGATTTTTATCCGAATCAAAGTATCACTTACAGAGGCTGGGTGAACCCCAGAAGGGTATCTATACCCCACAGGGTCTTAACAGGCTGAGATAAAAACAAAAATCGAATTACAATTTCAACAGTGCAGTACCAGTGCAGAAAATATAACAGTTTTATAGACGGAAATTATATGAATGAAATGCAATCAACAAAAAGTTAAATTATATAATACTTGATGAGAAATTGAAAATCATTTAGAAAACAATTTTTTCGTCCTTCAAGTTTGCAAAAGAAGTATGTGAAAATCAAACTACAACTTTTTGTGTAATTTTTTTCGTTGTACTAAAAAATACCATGTACTACTGCCTATTAATGCTATTAATTATTTGTGAATCAATTATCTTTGGCACTATCTGCTGATTGTCACTGTTTTGTATTTGACAGGTGTAGATAAAAATATAAAGAGAAAAAAAAAAAAAAAATTATCTTTGGTAAATATTTCTTATTAGCAATTTAAAAATATTGCTAGCGTATCTTGGTTAATACGCCGTGACACAATTACTTTCTGATAGATGATTATCTTTTAATTCTAATCACTAATCTCTCTCCCGCAGATATTCAACAGAATCGGCAATTTCAGGAATGTCAAAAGAATTTTGTTTTGCTTTGTGAGTTCTCTGAATATTTAATAACATTTGTATTATTATTTATGTAATAGTACTGATTGATTTATAACATTCATATTTATTGTATCTTGTAGAAGTTTAGTAACGAATAATTCTAAGTTGTTTTAAAAAGTAATTCAGTTATTTTTAAGTAATTTAATCATATTTATATTTGCCCTACAAAAATGGTTGAAACGAAAATTTCTTAATATTTGCATTTTTGTGCATTAAATGTTACTAGAAACAATGTTAGTAACAAAATATTACAAAAATTTTGTTTATAACATGTTCAGAGCTTCTTTCTAATCCCGTCAACAGCGAAAAGTTATTATTATATTCTGCAAATCTTTGGGAATAAATTATAACGTTTTTAACAGAAATGTTATTGACAAAAGCCTATTTGTTTTGATTGACAATTTGACAATCTCAAGGATTTGTAATAGCCTTTTAGTTTTCTCTTTAATTACATAAAATAATCTGTTTTTTTAAATGTTTTGATAATGATTAAATAGTTATTATAATTTTAATAACATGCTGAACATGGATAGTAACGATAACAACGTTGGTACAATATTTTGAGTGAAGACACTAACGCGCATTAATTCTAAATAGAATGTTAATATGTATTCCTGAAATTCTTGTCTCTGTAAATTAAAGAAAATCCTGCCAAGAACAAGACAAAACAGAATGTAAGTATCTATTTATGTAAGTATCTGGTATTACTTCGGAATATATTATTATTAAAAAAATAAGTTTACTAACTGACTAATTTCATATACAGACCAAAACATGAACTTAAAAGGTATATTTGTTGTCCTAACAGCCCTTGAAGGACTCATACTTACAACTATTTATGTTAACAACTATGTATATGTTGTCCTATGCTAACAACTACTTGTCATAAAATTGTTTACCCTACAAACAATTTCAAAGGTCGTTTGTTGTTGGTTGTTTTGGTTAGCGAACCTCGCATGTCTTCTATATTCTGGTTAACAACAACTGAAAGAGGTACTACTATTATACTATTACACTACTACAATAGTTTATTTAATTACAATAAATAAATTATTGATCAATATACTTAATGTTATTAATTTAAATGAAGATCCGAATTTATAAGAATGTAAATTCGGTATAATTAATATATATATAAAATGATTTGATACTGCAAATGATGTATCTAACTAATTACATTATCTAATATGTAGTTATTATATAATAGATAACATATCCATTATATAAAATAAAATGTTAGATATTTAAAATAAAATATATTTCAAAACAATCTAATTTTTGGTTAATTATTTTTAATTATTAACCTGTTATCTATTTATTTATTAGGTATATGTATAAATATTAGAAAAGTACATTCTGAAAGTCATATCTCTATTTGATTTTTAGATTTGTCAATAATAGCTGTTAAACTTCGAAACATACTGACGAATAGCTCCTTCCTTTCACAGTCAGCCAATAATCAATAATAACTAATAATTATTATTATTAAAAACCAACATTTCTAAAATATTAATAGTTAGTAGATTTATATATAACAATAAATAGATAAATAATTAAGTTTCTACGTGACTGTACAAATCGAGAGCGTACTCAGCTGAGTTCGGTAGCAAAATAATAAAACGAGTGCATCCAAAATTACAATTTTATATTATCATTTTGATAATTAAGTTATATTCATAACCGTTTGATTATTTATATAACCGGCAATTTTATTACGTATTTCTCAAAATAGTAACTAGAATATTAATTTCGGCTTCGAAAAAAAAAGATATATATTCTGCATCATTTGATCAATAAATTTGGAAAAATTTCATGAACAACCAAACATCTATAAACAGTATTTCTTATTTTTATTCAAACATATTTTCTCTAAAAATAATTAAGCAATATTTATAACCGCTTGATTATTTATTTATTCGCCAATTTTATTACTCATTTCATCCAATAATAACAGTAATTTTTATGTCGATATGAAAAAAAAACTTTTTTTTAATCCTATAATTTTTTTAATTGCTTGATAACAATGCTATACGGTACTTTACAATATTTGATCAATAAATATGGAATAATTTCATGAATAACGAAACATCTATAATCAGTATTTCTTATTTTTATTGAAACATATTTTCCCTAACAATAATTAAGCAATATTTATAACCACTTGATTATTTATTTATTCGCCAATTTTATTGCTCATTTCTTCCAATAGTAACAGTAATTTTTATGTCGATATGAAAACAAATCTTTTTCTAATCCTATAATTTTTTTAATTGCTTGATAACAATGTTATACTCTACAATATTTGATCAATAAATATGGAACAATTTCATGAATAACCAAACATCTATAATCAGTATTTCTTATTTTTATTCAGACATATTTTCTATAAACAATTGTGCAGTTCTGCCTGAGCAGATGTAGGTACCGGACGATTGGTTCTGCCATATTATCTCCCAGAACTGGACTGGAGAGACTTGTGACAGAATGCCATCCATCATGTTCCAGATCACACTTCAAAGTGCCGCCCTCTCCTGGAAAACTTGCCATGACCAAGATTGGGGGAATGTTCGTAATTTTAAGGCGTAGGATTAGTAGATAAAAAATAAATTGTAATTCGAATTTCTACGTATTATTAATTGTTTGGATACACTTAAGACGCTATAAGTTGGACCGATATAACACAAAGATGTGAAATCATACACAAAAGTTCTTGTAGCCATTGTGAAAACCTTACATGAAAAGAGGTTGGGACAAAGGAACACTGGTGCTAAGTATAGGTTCTTGCTAAGGCTGTTGCTCTGATAATAACCTACTCTGCAGATTGTAACCTTCAACGCATACCTCTTCTTTTAATACTTCCGACGATTGTATAGAAAAAAAAAAGGTTTCGTGAACCACTGCCTTTATGATCTTTAGTAGCTCGATGGGAAAAAAAGAATATGCTCACCGGGCACAATGTAAAACCTGGTGGCAATCTAAAAAAAATGTAAATTACTTGAGATACATATGTTGCATATGTTGGGAATAAATCCGGCATCACGCAAGAATGTATCGAAGACAAGGGCCGGGAAAGAGTAAAATGGGGTAGCTAGCACCTGGCGGTGGCCATCTGTGGCTCAGGTAACACTAATTAATGGATCCACCAGATTTGGCTCTAAGAAAGGAAACTGGGAAGAATCTGGAGGGAAGGAAAAAATGGTCAAAGCGATGGAAGACAGCCGACCATTTGGTAGGAACACGAAGGCTGTCAAATCACTGCCTTCTTGCGCGAGCATGGCAACTGCTATCCAAGCGTAACCCCACCATTCTTATTCAAATGCCACTCTTCGTGTATGCCACAGCGCTCCTATCTGCCTGTCAGCCATTGTATTCCGTTCTCGTCATAACTTTCCATTGAATTTATATATTCATATTTAACATAATTCGGGGGTTACTTGCGCAAAATATATATAAAAAAATGATAAATTAATTTATTTTTTAAATTTATTTATAGAAATTTACAACTGTGATATAATAATACAACAAGTAAATAGAATGAATGAAAAGTAATGAGGTGTAAAGACAAATTGAGAAACTAACTACTGCTTTTAATTAACTAACAATTTAATTAGAGTTACACGAGGACATCTTTTATTTTCAGAAGCCTCGGAGGATTATCGGGGATCGAAGAGGTGGCTAGGTTTGAAACTAGTGGTAATAATATTTTTTATGAAAAGAATGATATCGGATTCGGCCTGAATGAGTAACAAATGGGAAATTATGTTCATTATGAATGACTTTATTCGATGGTTTATTTGAACCCAAAAGTTCAAATTATAATATTCATGTTGATGAGTCTTATGTAATTAGGAGCATAGAGCGTTAGTCTTGTAAATGTTGAAGTAGCCTGAAACTACAAGCAGTTTCTTATCGTCTCAGTATACAATATTAATGAGGATTCCGAGTTAAAATTTTTCAAGATGTAGTCCTAAGTAACGGATTTGTTTTACAGGGATCAGTGAGATTTTATTAAGGGACACTGGAGGGCTGGAATTTATTTCATTAAAAATTTAAATTGAAAACATCGAAGCTCTTTTAAAGGCCAAAAACAATTTTGTATCGTGAAAAAAGATGTAGTTCTTCATACAGCTAAATTTTTGTTATTTAGTATTAGAACTATAAGTGATAGTGTTTAAATTCACTAAAATGAATAAACAAATGGATTTATCATAATTATCAGTTAACTTCGTAACCAAAAGATACACCGGAACCAGAACGAATAATGTCTAGTTGATGTATTGACCTTATTATATTTTAAGAAAATGGACTGAAGTGGTCGGCACATATATTTTATTATGTCTACTTTTTTATCTACGTCGTATGGAGACCTCGATAGTTAAATAGAATAAAATAAAATAATAGTATATATAATATGTTGTTTTATAAAACATAATAATAAAGATGATGAAACGTCGCCATAGAAAAAAAATAAAAAGAATGACAATATGAAATTCAGTCCGTAACAATAAAGTACAGTACTAATTAATGATTAATTTGGCAAAATATAGTTGTTTTAAAAAATATATATTTATTGAAATTTACAACTGTATACAGAATACATCAAGTAAATATTATGATTGAATAAATTGACATGAAAAGACAAGTAGAGAAACTACCCACTGGTAGTACTCAAATAGAAAGTTCAACTTAGAAGGCCACGAGGCCATCTTCTTTTCAGACGCCTCGGAGGATTATCAGGAATTGAAGATGTTGCGAGGTTTGAAACTAGTGGGTTTGGGTGGAAATGAAGTTTGTCATGAAAAGATTGATATCGGATTCGGGCCAAATCAGCAATAAACGTTAAGGTCATTATGGATTACTTTTTCGCTCCTTACGTTGAGGATTTTCCGAAGGATTTTGGCTTGTAGAGATTGGATGCGAGAGGAATTCGATGGCTTAGTGGAGCCCCAAAGCACTATTCCGTAAGTCCAGATGGGTCTAATGATTGTCGTGTATATGAGTCTCTTGTAATTAGTTGGGAGCTTAGAGCGTTTATCCAGTAAATGTTGAAGTAGCCTGAAACGGCGAGCTGTTTCTTGTCGTTTCAGTCTAGTACGAGGATTCCAAGTAATGCGTTTGTCAAGGTGTAGTCCTAAGTACCGGATCTGTTCTACAGGATTAAGAGGGATGTTATTAAACGTAACAGGGGGGCAGGAAGTCGCTGGTTTACGACGGAGGCAAAATATTTTCAAAATTTTAATTTATTAAAATAACTTGTCATGGCTCGTTCCCAATATCCCATAACCAACTAAATATACATTAATAATAAATGAGGATTTGAATTACAATTACAAAATAAGTAATTGGAAAACCAAAATAAAAACCTTAAATCTCCAATTACTTTCAAAATTAATAATTATTAAGTGTATTGCTGAGTATTTTTAAATTTTTAATGAAGGTTACATGGTACCTATTGTATAAACAAATTTGAGTTATTTTTAATTTTCTGTTTAGTTGCATTGTTGATATATTATTAAAACTCTGTTCATCTTGTTACACTTTCTGTCCTTTTGTTACACTTTTTATTTTCTTACACCATCTCTACAATTTTATTTATTTTTGTTGTTTTCTTTTCTCTTTACACAACAAAAATTAATAACGACAACAAAATAATCAAGGGATGGCCAGTGCTATATGGTTAGCATAAGAAACTACTATACCCAAGATCGCGGACTGGTGGCCCTATGATTTTAAAAAGAAATAAAAACGCTTGGGTATGCTGTCTTTCGAAAGGGTCTTAAAATGAAGTCCCGAGCCTGTACGATACCAGGATAATGGTCTCAATCCTAATTTTACTTCGATAGGCACAATTGAGGCCTTGTGCTGTAGCATCGTCCGATTAACTAAAAAAAAAAATGCTCAACTACAGCATCATAAAGTGACGTTAAGTGAATAATCAAACAAACAAAAGAATCATCATAAGATTTTCCTTGTGAAACTTAGACATGTTATCTATCAGTTACTTTGCAATATGGCTACTGAATGTTAGTAGATAATCTTATAGATTATCTGATAGAAATTAATAATTTGCAAAAGCATCCATTTCATTGCAAGTTTCTTTGCACGTTACTAAGTTGTTGTCTTTTAGGAAGGATGGGTATATGCACAAGGACACAGAATATTTCCAGCAGAGGAGATTTAGATTGGCTGGACTCATCTCCAGTAACACTGCCTCGCTTATTTCATTACAGAAGGCTGATAGGGCGGCGGTAGCTGGGACCAGAAGGAGCTGGTGGCGTGCAGAAAGGAGCCGCCCTGCGAGGCCACCCATCGCGCAGGTTGCATGTGCAACCCTGCAGTCGTGCAGTTGTGCAGTTAATGCTCCAATCTGCAGTTAAACCAGACCCACTACCGTCAGCTAATAGCTCCCTATCCTCGCCATGATTTTATTTCCACCCGCAGTCTCTAATGACCCGGCTGGTATTAACACGTTAGCAATACTCACCGCCACCCAACTCAACGGCATGTCAACCAATATGTCATGTCAGATATAACTGAAGGTTAATTTTTAATTTTTAAGGTTAAGCTACTTTTAAAGGGGTAGTAAAGAGCTGAGGTGGCGTACCGAAGGTTTCAGCTTTAGATTTGATGGTTACAGATAATTTTATTTAAGCTGTTAAAAGACAGAGAGGATCCGTTGAGATCTGAAGAGCTCCCTTAAAGCTCCTAGCTCTATAAAGTGATATCCAAAACAGGGGGGGCAAACCTGTCACTTGATGGTGATCGTGGACTAATAACCTCCCTTCACAACCGTTGTCCTGAAAACAGTTCAATCTCTACTACGTACAGAGCCCAATGTCATGTGACGTAGTAGTAATATTTTTTGTTTTGCTTTTTAAGCTTTTAGAAATTTCTAAAATGATTCTACTTGTTTTGTTTTGGTTTTGCCCCTTTTCCCCTGAAAACTAGCCAAGATTTCATTTGCTGACCATGGACCCAGTTTAGATAAATAACTTCTTTTTTTTAACACAAACATTTCAAAAAGAAAAATCATAAAATTCCAATATCTTCAACTTTATTACACAATAGAATGATAACAGACAATTCTCCGAAGTACCTAACGCCATCTCCAAAAATGAACTTGAAGTATTGGTACTGTGATTCGACTTTAACTCAGACGGCCCTACGTTTAATCTTATTAGGATATATCCTAATCTTATGAATAATAAAAAAAAGAGACCTGCAAAAAAAATCACAAACCATGAAGCGTCTTGGGTACAGAACTTGGTAGAGGATGTACTGTTTATAGCGATGAATGATATTCTAGGCGTCTGGTAAATCAGGAAACAGAACAGACGGGTGGCAATTTTATGAATTTTATTTTTCAATCTCAAGGTTTTGGTTTCATAAAAACATATTGTTTTTAAAAATAATTGGTCATGTTCCACCATTTGCTAAGGGCTCAATATTAACCATATCCATGGAAATTGTTACAGAATTGTAGTGTAGCAAATAAACAGTAAGCAAATTTCTAGAGATCACAGGGTTTATAGCCTTCCTCGATATTTAAAAATTGGTTTTTCCTCCATATTTATTGGGAATAGAAAATAATTAATTAAAAGTTATCCAATTAAAACATTCTCAAAAACGAATGAAAATATTGATACAGTTCTAAGAAATAGCCCGCCCAACTAGACTTCCTTAACAAGCTTTTTTTTTATTATTTTTTTTTTTGTAAATTAAACAAAGTACCGAAAACGCACATTGGACATCAAACACCCCACCTTATCGACAGGATCAAATTACGGTTTCGGAACTACACAGACATTTGTATTAGTGTCCCTTATTTCCTTAGGATCTAGATGATCAGAAGCACCTTCCTATGAGGCAGTCTGCTTCGGAAGTTTTTTTGAGGCCGGTTTGCCGGAAACTAACCGTGTCATCCCTAATCGAACAACATTAACTAATAACAGTTATTTTCTTGATATTTTTTTTCTTCTAGAGTCGTTCCCTCTAGCCCGGTCTCAGGGGAAAATGTCTGGAAATTATTAAAAACTAAACATCTGTTTACTAAACAGAACATGGTACTTTGGAGGCTAAGACATAATTATGGATATTAAAAATTAATAACCATTAATTATAAATTAATTGTTAATCATCTAGTACAATAACAAGTGTCTTCTTGCCTAATATAGTGTTTACAGTAAAAGTACTCTAGTTTATTTCATATTTTATATACAATGTTTGCTGCTGTTAGTTTAGAGGTTTAAGCTTTTTGGATGAAATTTTTTTACTAATGATTCAACAAATATTTTATGTTTTGTGCGAAAGCTCAAAACATAAAATATTTGTTTATGCTTCTATATTAATAATTTATGATGATGATTTTTTTCGTTTGTTAACAACATAAATCAAAATAAACATTGCAATAAGTAAATTAAAAACTATGTTATTGTTTTTGTATGGACACCATAAGACCGTTAAAAAATATATAAATATATATACTTTAGATGGTAATATTTACAAATATAAAGTACATGTAAAAGATGTACTCCAACCAATGTTACTAATACGGTTAATATCGTAACAGCTGGAAGATAAAAACCGTGGAGGTTATTTATATTGAATGGTTTAAAGAAAATAGTGGTTTTGTAAATAGTGTGTAAAATATTAGCTTAAAATGTCCTTACTTATTTCACAGGTAAGACTGTACAGTATAATGAGTTACTAAAATAACTAACAGAAAAATATTGTTAAAATAAAGATAAATTTTCTTATTTTACAGAGAAACTCAGTTTAGTGTTTATTTCCACATACTATGTTTAGTGTTTGATTCCATCAACATTATATTTTATAATATTATAAGATGATAATATTTACAAATAAAAGGTACCCTGCAATAAAATATATCTCATGAAGTTAAACGAGGCCTGCCTAAGAATATGGGTCAGCAAACCTAAAGAAGTTTTGATCAATTTTCAGGCCAAAACATAAAAAAAAAAGGGATATATAAATATATATATATATATATATATATATATATATATATATATATATATTATTTATATATAATATAACATTGAATTATTCAATTATTTTAAACTATCTTGTACGATTCATACGAATTTTATCTAGCGGTAATCAGATATTTCCTAAATGGAAAACTGTAGCCATCGTATTCAGGTATATCCTTATCATATGGGTAATGATTAGCACATACACGGAACGGATTCAATCGAAAACTATGAGGTATCCACATAAAAAAGAAACGGAGCAAGTTCCTGAGTTTAATTTCTTTCATACATAAGAATTTATATTAACATTCGAAAGATCAATTTTTAAATAATTAATTTTTAACCAATCGTTTGCTAGGGTTAAGATCTTGGTGAACAATAACATCGAAGTCGAACCCTGTCTATATAACTAAATAAGCCCAAATGAAGCTTGTCTATGGCCGAGAGGCAAACCAGGATAGCTCAATTGGCAGAGCTCCTGGCTAGTGACCTGGGGGACCGGGTTCGACTCCATGTCCGGGACAAATCTTTTCTTTTCAAATAAAAATTAATAGAATCAATAACAAATAAAATAAAAGAAGCTTGGTTCTTGTTTCGAAGGATGTCGATTGATGGTGGCCGATAAACACTAAATACTGATACTAAATTACTAAATACATATCTACTAAATACTTATACTTATATTACACTAAATACTACTACTAATATATGTATACTTTGAGATTACTCTTTAAGCTAAAATTTTATCTGTGGTTTTTGGCCGGACGAAATTCGGGGAGTCTCCTACATTTTAACTGTTTAAGTCTTTATATTTGTAAATATCGCCTTCAATAGGAGAATGCCTTTACACGATAATCCTAAATTTTCAATAGAGGAATTTGAAAGTTCCAAGTGTGTTAAAAATAAAAATGTATGAATTGGGTAAGCAATTCCTATTGTAATAATGGCATTAAAACTCCTTTATTAACCATTAGAATGTGAATAGAAAATGTTTAAAAGCTTGAAACTTTTATTATTTTAACTTATCAGATATGTCGTTCCTGAAAGGTTTGTGAATGGCAATTTTTGAGATAGGTCTTTGTTCTTTTAAAAGAGCGACATTTTTAACAGATGAAAGAAGGTTTTTTTTAAATGGGGACCAAGCAAAGTGCTGATCATACTTTGACCATTAAAGTATTTCTTATGCGAAAATTCATTTATTTTTTCAATGAAAGTATACAGACAAATATCGGCAGAGTAGAACATAATTGATAAGACCAAACAGGATCATAGCATTATAAAACGAAACGTTGCTAGAAGTTATGGAATAAAGAAAAACTTAAGAAAGTTACTTTAAAAGAGTGAACATGAAAATATAATCATATTAAAAATTTTCGTTGTACATAGAGTGAGTGGAGTCCTACGAGTTAGTTAAGGTTATTTATAAATATCGTCCACTTATTGCATCAGATGCCATGTTTGTAGGTCGGGAAGAAAATGAAAATTAAAAATCTTAAAAATGATTATTATTTTTTAATAATAATAGCTAGCTTTTTAATTACTTTTATTATTTTTTATAACAACTCTTGTGTTACTAAAGCCGTCAGGAGACGTCAAATACAAAATTAGTGTCAGAGCTGGCAACCTAATCTGCCAGATCTGGGTCTCCTAATGTTTCCCTTGTCTGTCGCCGTCCGACTTTTTTTCACTTACCCCCCAAGCGGAGGTGTAGCCCTCTAGCGACCAGTTAGCTAATTACAACCACCCCACCTCGGGGACAAATTACTTCTGTGTATCAGCTCCGAGGCGATTAGGCTAGTTTAGCCTTGGTGGAGATCTTGGGCCTGATAGAGGGCACCTGTTGGTTATTGACTGTGATCTTTATCAGGATGTCATGTCTTCCTATGTGTTGTAAGTTTCGAGAAAACAGGTTATTGTTAGTAAAAAGGACTAGCAATTTAATCAATAAGATATCTGTAAAAGTTACATTTTCCTGACATTTGAAAATGTTTCTTTAGTCATAATAATCTTAATGACCACACACAAAAATCAAGAATGCAGCTAATCGACACCTTTAAGAGACCTCTGATCATTGCACTTGAATTTTGGAGAAATCCACCATTAAAATGGGTATAGTTTAATTTATATTTTATATGCGATGGCTGTTTAAATGTTGATAATTTTTAATTGTTAAGACATTAGTGGGAAAATCCCAACCTAAAATTCTTAACCCTCTAAACTTAAAACAGGAAACAAAAATACCTTTCAATACAAAAACTGTATTAAAAAAAAACACCTGACTAAGTATTTTACTAAAAAAAGCAACTAATGTTTTGAGCATTGGCAAGGAATATCAAACAGACTAAATCTTCATACTCTAAATACCAAACCATTCTTCATAGCAATGACTTCAATAGAAATTTCTTCCATTACTTTATATTCATTACAAGATATCCTAATATCTTATAATATAATAAGTCTTACAGTGAATTGAAACAAAATGCCCCTTAAGTTAAAAAATAAAATTGTTATGTGTATTATCGATTTTTATGTTATTTTTGCCCTGTCTCAACTAGGTTCTATTATGGAACCATGATGTAGTTCGACATATTTCCAACTGATGTTGGCCAAGTTGACATTGGCTGATTTTGGACTTGGGTATAGTGGAAGCAAATTATTGTTATGCAAATTATTAATGATGCAGTTCTATCTAAAAAAAACAAAAACTATTAAGTAGTTTCAAATTATAAGTTTCTTCGCTCCCTTATTCTTAGCCTATTTCTTCAGCTTGGTCGGAGGGCAACTTGCTCCTAGAAATTGGAAGTCTTGGGAAAACCGTGGTAATCGATGAACCGTACTTCCACATGACGGAAGGTCATATCCACATGAGTGGGTGTTTGGCAGGATACGTAACCAGAACATTTTAATTCACCTGTTTTCCTTATGTGCTTCCGGATCTAACTGCAAATACATTGCAGCATTGTATAAAGGAATCCCTCGTTACAAGTATGGAGACTGATATAATTTCTGGCCAATAGAAATCCTACACAAATACTCAAAATTTAAAAGAATATGGAATATTCTGTGGATAATTCTAACAGTGTTGTTGATTCCATTGCAGGCCGTTACACAATGCAAATTGAATCCTTACGGTCCCGGAGAAACGAAATGAAGTAGAATCTCGCACCGAATGTGTGAATGTCTGTGAAACAGAGGAGATCTTTTAACTAATTTTGTCAGATGCAGCTACTTATTGTGAATTCGAAGAAGCTAATAAATAAATATAAATCTTTTATAATTCATATGTTATTTTTATTGTCTGGCGATTATAAAACGAAAAAGACTCATTTTTTTACTCTTTAGCACAACCCCTAATCAAACCTGCAGTTCATTAAATGGTAGAGACTGTACTGTTTCATGGACAACAGTTATGCAAGGAGGTGTCTTGTCGTAGATCACGCTCAACCGCCAGGTTTTCCCCCCTTATTTGGGTACCCTATTTTTATAATATTTCATAGAGGCTGGGTGAGCCCCAGGAGGGTCCTAGATCCCATATGATCCATCTAACGCCGCAAACAGACTAAATAAAATTAACTGCCTGCAGCGGGATTTGAACCAGGATATCCGGCATGGCTACTAAATGCTCTACCACTGAGCCACTCCGCTCCAACCTCTAATTAATAGTAATTATTAACCTAATCCTTATCAAAGGTTGTTGCAATAGCTACCTTCTCCACCCCAATGTTGTTCTTATGCAATTATTGGCTTACAAATATATTTGATAAGATTAAACTAGTAACATGAGCAAAGTGATTTCACTGAGTCGTGCTTGCGTATGAGTTTATACATATAATTTTTTATTGAAGTATTATTTTTAAAGTAATGTTAATTATATTTTTTAATGAAAACAGATGGAACACATAGTAAACAAAAAACTATGGATGGATACGAGTAGTCAAAAAAATCCACCCTTAGCAGTTTTAGTGTCATAAAATCTCTATAAAAACAAACTAGTTAAATTAGTATTTACTCATCAAAATACGAATCTGTTTAAATTGTTACTTAAACATGGCCATAACCGACTCCTTTCTGCAGAAGACCTCAAAGAGCAGGGATGCCTGAATGAACTGGGTTTTTTCCTTCGACTTGCGATAAAGATCTGACCGGCGGCCTATATCCCTTCATTAGCTCCCGAGGTAGCTTTCTTTTTTGTTTAGTATGGCTCCTGTTTTTGTAGGGTTTTAGTTTTAAAGGCTTCTTCGAGGGCACTTCGCTGTCTGAGGTCACGTGTCTGGTATCTGCGGGACAAGTGGTCTGTACTAAGTGATAACCGTCTTCTTTTTAAATGTTTTGGGTCTGCTTTAGATGACTTCTGAGTATGTGTTGTATATCCTCAGGGTATCTCCGGTAGACTCACAGAGTTGTACCCAGTAGTGTCAGTATATTCAGTACTTCAAGTAATTTTCAAATGATTTGTCCAAATCAGTGATATTGTTACGTATTAAGTTAATGGAAATCATCTTAGTGCTGCATAGAAAGCGTAGAGAAATTATGACAGTAACATTCCTTACTGTAAAATATTATATGGATAGGAGAAGTATAATTTATTAGTGGTCTTATTTTTCTTTAAATATTGTTTAAATTCGTGCAAAAAAAAAAATGGAAAAATTACAATTGTTTTTTCTTATTTTGCATTTTTTATATTGCTATGAATAAACAATATATAAACATATATACTAATACTACATAAGCGTTTATTACCCCGGGGTATTTTAAGACTTCTAATTGAAATCATAAAAAAGATTCAAATTAATGGGATGTTTGATATTATCTTTTTTTTTAAATTAAGTAATCAGTTATAAGTTACGCACTATTATTATACCGTAAGTTTTTATGACTTAACGAAAGCCATTCATTAAGGAACGTTTTAATAGATTCTTTGGCACAGTAATTGAGTATCCTATCCTGTAATGAAATAATTATAATTATAAATATAATTTTAATTCATTATATAATATAATAACATTATAAGTCGCTTTTCAATTTAAGATCTCCTTTTAGCATTGTTTTATATACCAAATATTGTAATAAATTTATAATTTATTTTTATTAATTGTTATTCTGATCTTAATTATTTTTAAATATTTTTGTTTTGAAGAGAAAAGATTTTTCCTAGCCGGTATTCGAACCCGAGTCGTCTGCATCTCCGGTGCAGTACTCTAAACCACTGATAATATTAATATTAATAATACAATATTAATATAATATATTGACCTTATAAATAATATGATCATAATATGATAAATAATATGATAATATAAATAATATGATAATATGATAAGTCAACAAGATTCTAATTAAAATAATGTTCAATGAACATTCTTCCCCGTATATAGATCGCCAAAATTGCGAGAACACGGGGATATAGGATCGGTGAAGAGAACGGATTTGTCTGACTTTGATACGACCCCTGGTAGCTCAGTGGTTTAGAGCACTGCACCGGAGATGCGTACGAACGGGTTCGAATCCCGGCCATGACAAATCTTTTCCCTTCAAAACAAAAATGTATGTAAAAAATTCTTCCTATTTATAGTTTTATAGCACGTATCTTTTGATTTACTGATTTTATTATTCCCGTTACCATTTCTATATGTCAGAGGTAAACTTCCATAAGTAATATTTTCCAAATTTTATAGGAGAACAGGGCGTAGTTCCAGAACACTGTGAATAGCGGTTAATCTTTATATTTCCATTGTTCCTTTTAGATTATTTACGATACTTAAAATGTTTCCAGAATAATATAACTAAGAGAATAAAATAAAACCTATAAATTGAAGTTGACAGTTACGTACAGATTTATTTCTAGATTTCCTGTTCTGTTCTTTCATCCGACGCCTGTAAGCGCGCTTTATTCCTGATGGGTGGTCCCAGTAATCTCGAGTTTTTCTTTACCAGCCTTCGTGCGCCGATTACAACCTCGAGAAGAAAGAGGGAACATGTGAAATTGATTTCATGATGAGAGTATTAGCCGATAGAGGGGCTAATGGTTGAGCTCGATAAACCAGCTTTTAGAGTTAATCCCCGATATCGGCCGCCCCAGCGCAGCTCTCGTTCGGGACTTGAGGTTGACGTCGGGTTAATGGCTTCACGGAGGCTAATAAGATAGCTACTGTCAGGAGGATGACAGAAGAAACGGGTCCTCCAAGAAAGTCAGATACAGGAACAATGTTCAATTTTTAGCTGTTGATTAATCGAACAACATTGTAATTTTAAATGATTACTTGGTTAATTTGAACAATCAGAGTAGATAATCAATGTTGATCTTCTTCACTTTTTCATATCTATTCGTGATTTCAGGGATCGGAATGACTCAGTGGTGGAGCGTTGAGCTGCAGTGCCGAAGGTCTCGCAATTATTTATCTAATCTGGCCCTCCTGAGGCTCATCCTGCCTATAGTGTGGGTAGCCTTAATTGGGGGTTGAGCGTGATCCACGACAAATCTCCTCCCTGCACAACCGTTGTCCGTGTAACATTACAGTCCCTACCTCCTACTAAACTCAAGACTCTTCATGAATGGAATGGTGCAGGTTTTTTTTTTCATTCGTTATTTCAAACTCATCATAAGAAAAATATTCCCAATATAAAATTACTTAATGATTTTTATGTAAGGCTTTAATAAGATAACTCTCGAAGAGCCAACCGATCAACATTGCTCATTCAGGAAATCATGACTCATTATGTATTTTTAAGATAATTTTAAAGTATACAAACAAAATAATAATCTACAATAATAATAGAGCAATAGTTTGAATTTTATATTTAGATGCTATATCTGAAGATGTAAAAACTTGCACCGAAACTGTGGAAATAAAAATTGTGTAATTACAAAACAAACGTTCCCTTTGACTTTAGAATCTTAAAATGAAAATAAATATTATCCACTACTATGCAAAATTGATATTTAGTAATAATTATAATGATAATTTTAAGAACTTCTTAATAGAACTAATATTGTAAAGGTAAGGATGATAATTTTTAATTTCATCAAAACTGATAAGAAAATAAAAACATTTCTGAAATGCGACATGAATTAAGGGAACCCCATAATACTTCCTAATTTAAAAATATAGAGTTCAGCATTGAAATGGAATCATTTCAGCATTAATATATACATTAGAGAATTAACTTTATAGCAGTTTTTCATGAGTATTTATTTTTTTATTTCTTTAATTTAATGATATTTACAACTATAATGCTATATGAGTATTTATAAAATACTAAAATAGTTATATAGATAAAATACTAATATAGATAAGAACTATTCTCTAAGCCAAACGTTCCCCAATAGTCTCATTAGCTCCATTCTTGTCAACCATTGTACAGCTTTGAATATTTCAACGGGACTTCGAATAGTTCTGAGTGAACAAACTATCGCAGGCATTGATTTTTTTTTGATACATTGATATTATCGTTATAGATAAGTCAAGTTCTGTATAATCAGAATTAAAAAGGCGATTGATATATTTGTATTGATTGGACCATTCCCAGAGCCCGGAATGTTCCCCAGAAGAGCAGGTGAAGTCGAGACCTCGACATCGGGAGCGGATGACACAGCACACAACTGTCAAGACAATCCCTTTATAGAAGAATGGAGTTGTTTCGGGAGTTTTTTTGTCACCACAAGATAGCCATCAGCTGTAGCTCTATCCTATTCAGGCTTACACCATTTCCACATTATCCTCACATTTCTGTTTCATTTTTTTGTTTTGGAATCCATTTTATACATAGATTCAAAAGATAAATGACCGTTGTTAACAATAACATTTGAGATAAATGATTACCACAAACGACCCGGCGCTTTTTGGACATTTTACTCATCCTAGAGAGCAGAATGTGTTGTGAATATTAAAATTTACATTTCTCAATCTAAACCATTGTACGAGTATCCTCTAACATAATTGATAGTATCAATGTCTTTTTCACTGATAGGTTTGTTACTATTTTATAAATATATTTTTATTTACTTTAGGTATAATGATTCTTATACTGATCAGGTTTTCCTCTATAATAAAAAATATACAAGCTATTGTCAATGAAATCCTTATCGACCACTATTTTAAAACTTGATGCGCATTGTTTCATATTCCGAATATCATGAGAATGCATCTACTTTTATAAGAGATCATCAATTCCTGGATTCATTCTATCCCTTCACTTTTATAATCCTCAAGTCAGAGTAGCCATCGAAGAGTGGTTAATTGAGGATGTGCAAAGTCAATGTTAGCTGAACACTGAAGCTATAGATGTGTTTTAGAGTTAAATAAATATCTAATGGCGAATGGAACACCGGCCGAAGTTAATATATCTTAATGATATATCTTCAATAGTTCAAATTGCATTATAGTATATTTTACCCTGAGTTCTTTCAACTTCCAAATCTTGTAACACAGATTGTATATTATAATATATATATTTTTATATTGTTTATTCATAATAAAATATTAGAGAATGAGTAGAAAATGGATATTTTCATTTTTACTCAGCTATCTCAGAAATGTGCACTGAATATCATAGTGTAATAAAGCATTTATAGTTTAATTAAAATAATTAATATAGTCTTCTATGTCCTCTTCTCTATTATTCATTACCTTATTGTAAAAAAATATTATTTTTCTACATTTTCCAGCCACTGTTCATATTTTATAAATGTTTATGTTTTGTATTGTAGATTTCAGAAAAATAAAAATAAATGGGTGTCAAGAGGAAACTACATTGTTTGAAGGTCGATATTGACCATTTAAAGTGAAAAACCAAAAAATGTTTTTTTATTTGTTCAAACCAGGCCTGAATTACTACAACTTTTACCTGAAACGTTATTCTGAATTTTGTTTTGTTTAAAAGTTAAAATCGTTTGATCCACTTGAAATGGGACACTCTGTATGTATATATATATATATATATATACCTACGTGTGTGTGTATATGTAGATTTAAATTTTAATTAAATGTGACCCAGACTGGGAAGGTTTTATGGGCATTTAATAAAATCGTTATTTTAAATTTGAGATTTGTAAGGAAACACTTTTTCACCGGTTCTGTATTCATGTTCATTTTATCGCTGGTTTATTATTTTCGCGAGCTAGGAGAAAGGCGATAACTATGAGGCATCTCTCTCCTCTTAAAAAGTTTAAATTTTAAAAAACCCCATTAAAATATCAAAATTGTCACTTATAAAGGCCCATCACTGTTTTAATGTCTTTTATAATTCTGATATCCTCGAAAAAGGGTCGATAGTTAATAATTTATGATTAAAAAGAATACGATTTTTATATATTTCACTTCTGCAAGTAATTAGTAGTAGTTTTATTTGTTTGATTGGTACTTAATTTTGTTCTGAGAAATAATGAGAATCGGAATTGACGCCTGATGTCAACTGATCATGTGTTAGTTCTAAAATAAAATCCAATTCAATTTATCTTTTGAGCACAGCGCCTCAGGATTGGTTTGAAATCTTTCTGCTCCGAGCTTTTTTTAGAGCCGTGCCGGTCATAGACCATAAATAGAGGAGTTTCTATTCATTGCTCTATTTCCTTCCACGGTTTCCTCATCACCGTTTCTCCATTTCTACTCTCGTAGCTGCGAAGTCGTAGTTAATATATAAATATATAAATACAGATTTAAATCTTGAAAAGAAAAGAGAATTCTACAGCCACCACGTTTTGGACAAAGAAAAATATTTCAGTTACTGTTTCAAGATTCAGACGTTCAGGATCAAAAGCGGATAAACCAAAAAATTCAAAAATTGATTTTTTAAATATTTTTATTTTGAAGAGAAAAGATTTGTCCTGGCCGTGATTCAAACCCGGGTCTTCCGCATCTCTAGCCATCTGAGCTACCAGGCTCGTAACTAGGCCAGACAAATCCATCTCTTAACCAATCCTATTTGCCCGTGTTCTCGCAATTTTTGCGATGTATACACGGGGAAGAATGTTCATTGAACATTACTTTAATTAGGATCTCGTTCGCTTACGCCCATTTTATATTTATAATTTATTTTTTTATTTATTATTCTTTTGATAGTTATTATTTTTAAATATTTTTATTTTGAAGAGAAAGCGCACAATTTTCTAGAACACGGATAGAATCGGTGAAGAGAATGGATTTGACTGGCCTGGTTTCGAGCAGAAGTTTAGAACACCGCGCTAGAGATGCAGAAGACCTCCGGTTCGAATCCCGGCCAGGAAAAATATTTTCTCTTCAAAATAAAAATATTTAAAAATAATCACCATGAAAATAAGAAGAAAATAAAAAAATAAAAATTGACTTTCAAATTTGTCCCTAGTTTAGACAAGCAATTTTGTCTAACAACGCTTTGCTAACTTGTTTCTGGTTTTAGCCTGGTTCTTAACCTGAAGTTTCGGTAGCATGAAGCATACTTGACTGAACTAGCGAAAGCTGTGAAAAAGTCAATTTTAGAAAATTCGGAGTTATCCGCATTTTGTCCTAAACCCCTCAATTTCCTAACATAAATCATCTTCAAAATATCTTCAATATTTTTTTTATCTTGTCAAATAATGATCTTGTTTAAATGATGTGAAAAAGATTATAACTAGAGTGCCGTTATAAAGAAATGTATACAACACAATGAATATATTTTCTTCAATTTTCAATTTAATTATTAAAAAAACCTGTAACACTACAACCCGTGAAAGGTTCTGGAGTTCAGTACATGGTTGAGACTGTACTGTTTCATGGACAACGGTTCTGTAAGGAGGTGACTTGTCCTAGGTCACGCTCAACCGCCAGATTTCCCCCCTTACTTTGGGTACCCCATTTTTATAATATTTTATAGAGGCTGGGTGGGCCCCCAGGAGGGTCCTAGATCCTATATGATCCATCTCCCGCTGCAAAAAGGGCAAAATAAAAGTCATGGCCTGCAGCGGGATTTGAACCATGGCATGAGTTGCATACCACTGAGCCACTCCGCTCCCTATTTAATTATTAAGCTCTGGTAATATGTTTTTTTGTTTTTGTTTAATGATGTGAACGAAAACATTATTTTCATTGTTTATTCTCACTTTATCCACAAACTACCACTAAATTTTAAATGGATTAAAACCTATTTATAATTTTTTTTGTGATTATTTAAATGTTTTTACTTTGAAGAGAAAATATTTGTCCTGGTCGGGATTCGAACCTGGGTCCTCCGCATCTCTAGTGCAGTACTCTACCCGTATTCCTAATATAAATAGATTGATGTACTTTAATACTTAAAAAGGGTATCTTGGGTTACCTTCATTTTGAAATTCTATACCCTTAGCTCTAAGCAAATATTACAAAAGACCGTTTTACCTTTCCTTAGACAACACTACTATTATTTGGTCCTAACAGTCAAATACCACTGGCAATAAAGCAGAAATGAAGACAGTAATTATTACATTCCGGCTCTGTTGGGTGGTCCGCGAACTTTCACGATTTCCCCAGGTAAGTCAGTACTTTCAGAAAATATAATTTCCTACTTGAGATCAAATTTTATCTCCGCCCTATAAGTTCTATCTACGCAATATGCTTCTGCAATGTTACGTATTTTATTCCAAGTCCCTTTTCTATATATAGAGGGGTATTTAAACTTATAATATATCTTATACACTATACCACTCCATCATAAAAAAATAGTAATTAAAAATCCTTGATTTTAATGATTTTTAATCATTTTGAAAGGATGTAAACTGGATTGCATTATCTAATAATTCATTCACTCAATGAAAACCTATTTCCAGTCGTTTTTTGGCATATAACTTTATTATGTGGATACGTTTCGACTAATTTGTCATTTACAATCCATCAAGAACTTCATTAACATCTCAGAAGAGTTATAAGTCATCTTTTTTCTTTTTTTATTATTCATTGTCATTAGCTAAAAACTTTTCTTGGAGGTCCATTGGTCCAAAAAGGACCATGGAGGACAATGGACCTTGTAAATGACAAATTAGTCGAAACGTATCCACATAATAAAGTTATATGCCAAAAAACGACTGGAAATAGGTTTTCATTGAGTGAATGAATTATTAGATTTTTAATCATTAAAAAATTTGAACACCTATAAAAAGTTGGATTGCAAAAAAAAGTTATATTTTTTTCTTTTATGTATCGTTTTACATCCTTTTTGAACAGTAAAAAGGAAGTATTGTAGTTGCTAAAATTTTTGACTTTGTTATTCCTATGCATATATCCATTTTGAGTAATTCTGAATTCAATTTGGATTAGTTTTGACGCGATGTCTCTCATATGTGGTCATAGTAAGTTTAAATTCATCTTTAGGGGGCATCTTAATGTGCACCTCCATTTTTTCCTTATCACAGGCAGTTTTTTCATACATTATTTGAGAAACTGAGTATAATAATTTCAGAAAAAATATTTATAACGAACTTTGCCGAAAAGTTTTTGTTTCTCTCCAATATGTATTGTATAATTAATCAATATCACAAAGAAAAATCCAAATTACTTTCTATCATTTGATTTACCCAAGCGGTCCTTTAATGATCCGTATCTGTAATATTTTCTTGACACTTTTCGAGAAGTTGAAACCAATCTCCAACGAACCCAAAATCTAAAACTTCCCAATAATTTTAAATATGTTAATTTTACCAACTATATATTAATTTTTTTAACTCAATTCACTTAAGTGCCATTTGGGATTGTTGACAGTTGATAACAATCATTTACTTTGAATTTGAACAAAACATTTTATTACTGAAATCCAATTTACAAAGTTTAAAAGATATTGGCGTTGGCTTCAAATTTTATAATATAATTGATAGTCGATGATGAAAAGTAAATATGCATTTTTTAAATCTTGTTTAAATACAAATTAGATTCTAAACAAAGAACATTGTTAATATTTGTACGAAATGATGACCTCTTAAATACCAACTAAATATTCGATCGAAATAATGGTTTGCATTACTTCAAAATCAATAATCTTGCTTTTTTTTCAATATCAATATGAGATCAATCTTTAAATCTACATTATAGTGGGTATATGTAAAAAAAAGAAGAAATGGTAAAATAACTAGATTTTTTGGGATCTTACGGATTCCGTATTGAGGGTGAAATAACAATGCATGAACCTAATCTTAAAAAACTTGGAGTCAAGAAGTTTTGAAATTGAGTTGATAGCTACAAATCATAGAAGTAATATAAGTTATACAACTATTTTATATAATTTTCAGCGTTCATTATTGTTTAATGAAATAGTTATTAGGCTCAGTAATATACAGTCCATCAGTTGTCAATTTGAATTCCGATTATAGCCTATTGTTTTAGAGATATTGTAAACTTTTAAATCCATTAAAATATAAATTGGGCAATATTCTTGTGGTTTTAATTTTGTAAAAGTAAATTATCAATGGCCAGTTTAGAAGCGAGTCAGGTAATGTGGTTGTAATCGTACACAAAATATTTCGTTCTATATAATAACTATATATTAATAATATAATAACTAAATAACTATATAATAACTATAACTATATAATAACTAAATGTGTTTAATAACTTATAATGATTAAATGTGCCATGAGCAATACTTTAATTTAGTGATATTCGAAATAAATTATTATTTTGTAATAGAAGTATTATAATATGATATACTGGAACTTTTCGATTATAGTACACGGATAGGTTATATTTTGATGACACACTATTAGTTTACCAGGCTACATGTTTACACGGCATGGGGTAGTAGGTATAGCAAGTGAAGTAGTCAGATTATAAACATTCCTATTAGATTGTTAGCCATGCAGTCGGCATGAATGCTCAGTTCAATAGCAGCCCATGGATTCGTCCGCTAGTTGGCTATGATTTGAATGATTGTTTTGTTTTATATAAATAAATAAATATTTTACATAAATATCACTATTAAAGAAATTAATTCCCCGGATGATTTTTTAAATTTTTTCTCACTCTTGTTTAGAGTCACTGAAAAATATTTATCCAGCTAGCAATCGTCGAGTAGTAATGGAAATACAGATAATAAAATACATATTTGTATTTGTTAGTTGACGCATTAAAACCGATAATTCTTCATAAATTGTATTTATAGAATTCATAAAACATCTAAAATAATGCTACAACAATATTACATTATATATCATAGCAGATAATAATTAAAGTATATATGAGACATATTTTAATTCAGTTATAGTTAAAATAAATCATAAGTTTTAGTCAGAAAAAAGAGTGTAATTATGGGAAATGTGCATTTCTTTGTAATAATTTCGTCAAGAAATGAACGTTTCTACAAACATTTCGAAGTATAGCTGATATGTAATATGATGTTGTAATAATGTGATATGATGATAAGTACAGTATGAGTAAGTCGATTTTATAATCTATATTAACTTGAAGTGACAATCTGCGGAACTGATATCAACAAAACTTTCGCGGGTTCGTAGCCCGGCAGGTGTAGGTTCGTAGCAGGCATCCCTAGGATTTTTTTAAGGGAGTAAAAAATCCTTAGTTACGCCGTCCTTCGGAAGGGATGTTAAATGGTGGTCCCGAGCCTGTACGATGTCAGGTACTCGTTAAAAATCCCTATCCTAATTAAACTTGGGTAGGCAAAATATAGAGCACCACTGTAGCATCGTCCGATTAGCCATAGCCGCATAAAGTGACGTTAAATAAATAAACAACAAACAAACCAACACAACATTAGTTATACCGCTATTTTTATGCATGTTTTCGGTCTTCATTTCTATCAAATTTTCCGAGAAAAATGTCAATAAAAAATAAACTTCAGGATTTATTTTTGGCATGGCTGGCCAAAAATGAAGAAAAAAAAACTAATTATCAGAACTTGTCGATGAGTGCAGATTAAATTATTATTACCGGCACAAATTCATTTCACAATGTTCTGAGATAGGAACACATGTACCTAGAATAATGCCATACAAAAAAATAAAATAAATGCAGATGAAGTTGAAATACTCTGTTCGACAAAATTGTCTTCAGAGGGTAACATATAGAAGTTGATTTGTTTTCTGCATAAAAAAGACTGGAAATTTATCATTGTCAAAATGAAACATATATTATACATACAATCTTGTTGCTTGTTAATATGATTATTAGCATATACAATATTTGTTTATATTTGGGGGTGGAGAGATACATCAGAAGAATCTATATTATAATCTTTGATAACGGTCCTTTTCTTTGTTATTTCGAATTCCTTAGTTTATTTTTCGTTACTTATTTATTATGTATTTTTAACCCTTCTATTCCGTATACGGGTTGCAAAGAAATGATGAGATATTTGAAAAAGAATCTGTGTACATATATTATTTAATAACAATAATTGATTTATTCTCACTTAATATTAATAAATTTTGATAGGTTATCAAAGTATCAGTTTTTATTTTCGTGGGATTGATAGTTAACAAATAAGTTTCACCCTACCAATAAACAATTCATCTGGAAAAAATAATAATTCGCCGGTAAATATAATGCCTAAACAATATTATTAAGTTAAACAGAAATGAAAACTTCTAAAATTTAAACTTCCATTAAAATTCATTATATGTGCCTTAAAATCATAGTTAAACCAAATGACAAATAAACATTTGTAATGAAAAATTAAAAATATATTTTCTTCCGGTAAATATAATACCTAAACAATATTATAAAATTAAACAAAAATGAAAACTGATACCGATTTATATAAAACTTAATTCTTTACAAATATTTTACATAAAAATTACTAATATTTTTTTTCCTTTTGGAAATACATAAATATAATCATTCTGATAGCTCTGACGACCTAAGCGCCCCAACGAATTTCGAACATAGGCCCGAATTAACAATGGGCTGAGAAAGATTTGCATAGAGACAGGCTCCAGAGTGTGTGAGCTCAGTTATGGAGTCGCATAAGAGCGCTGGAGCAGATTCCAGCCTTATCTCACTCTGGGAAGATAAGGAAGACGTGTGGCCGTTCAACAGTTGCCGTCTCCATGGCAACCACCAAACATCTCTCCCGCCCTTCCTCCCTTGTCAGGGTTCATTAGCCGATAGGATCCTTGGTAATTAAATAAACAATAAAAAACTAGTTAATAAATTCGAATTTTAAAAGGTTATTTAAATAAAGATAAAAAAAATTAATATTTATCATTTAAAAAATCAAAATTATTGCTAAACCGAAAATGTACGCATAATAACTACTTCGATTTGTAATATTCTACGAATAAATATACTTTTTTTTACATAAATTAATTGAATATTTCACAAAATCAATTTTATCAAATAATATTTTGCGATTTCTAAGTGGGTATAAATGCTTAGGTTTAACGGAGGAAGCTCTGATAAGAAAACCAAATAGAGATTTTGAAGTCATTAATATAAAAAAAAAACTCTATAATCCTGACAAGTATAAAAATATTATCTAAAACTTAATATGTAATAGAATTTAAATAAGAGTTTTGTAATATTTTAGATATTTAATAAGTTTTTAGTCAAGCTGAAACCTAAACAATGTTATGATTTGTTAATAAATCATAGTTTAATTAAACAAACTCTATCATTATGTCCACTTTATAATATTAAGCGGCTAATCACAGTAATGTTTGGTAAATACATAAGTATAAATTGTTACATTTATTCTTTTTTTTATAATGTTGCATTTAGCAAAAGCAGAACAATTGTAATATAGATGTAATGTTAGGATTGGTTCAAGAAAAATTTAATTTTTTATTTATAATAAAGAACCAATGAAATATAAAAGTTATGATAAAAATCAATCGTCAGTGAATCAATCATCTCATAAAATCTGCTAACATATACATCCTTGAATAGACTAAACCGATCAACTGTGCGAATGGTTCACATCAAACATCAAAAACCTAATGGCTTAGAACCTATTCCAATCAAAATTATCACAGGCGAATTGTCAATAACAATAGGTGATAAAGGCAGGCCAAATAAATAATAACTAATTTTCTCGTGATTAATTTACCTTAAACAATAAGAAACTCAATGATTTTTATAAATGGTAATCATGACTTAGCAAATAAATTTGTTTCATTATATGAGCCGTTAATTTTGAAATTGAGACAACTCTACTCTATGTTATTGGTAGATATTAACTTTCAAAATCAACACATTTGAAATATTGGTGACCAAATAAATTTCTAATAAATTCATTGATTAAAAATTTAAAAAAAATATTAATTTGTGATAAGATGCAGATTTAAGTAATTTTTCTTAATGACAAAATGGAGTAGTCTGACTTCAGTGTAGGTTGTCTACAAAATGGATTTGACAGCGGTGATGGAATGAATAAACTATACCAAGGTAAATCGGCGGTATACTCTCTTGAATTTCTTTAATTTTTTCTTTAAATTTGGATTTTAAAAGTAGGAAAGGAGGACAATTTTATTGAAAAATTAAGGTTTTAAGTGGGATTGTAATACTTTTTTCTCTCTTTAAATGTTTATCCACACCTGTCAAATGACAATCAGAAGATTTTCGGTCTTTTACAATAAAATGGCATGAGAGGCATGAAGAATAATAACAGCGGATTTAATAATTAAATAATTCGTATCGTTTACGTTGCATAATATTATGTGATTATGCTATTCTTAGAATTTTTATTTCTGCATGTGTGTATGATATGGTATGTGCCTGGTGTTCAGGTTTTTAAGTCGTAGATAGATAACCTGATAAAGACGGAGAATTCCAGGAATTGGATCGAGGAAAATCTGACTTCTTTTTTTGTTTTTATATATTTTGGGGATACGGGAATCAAATGAGTTACCTGATACAGCTGCGACGTCCTTGAGGGGCCGTGGCCGGCGAGCCATGATGGCCTCGATGGAGAAGTCAGTCGCGGCGGCGGGCCTCAGCGGCGAGCTCTCGTCGTCCATTCCTCCTCAGCCGCACATGAGGACTACCCTCGGGGGAGGCGGGGAGGGGAGCGACGACAGGCACGATGCCACCTCCCGGGGGTGGGGGCTGGGTAGCGAGGGCGGCGCGGACCACGCCCACCGCCCCGCCCACTTCCCCCACTCCTTCCACTCCTAGACAAGCCCACTTCCTCCCCTCTCTCCCTCCACCTCCTCGGAAGGAGAGGGAAGAAAGGAGACGCAATAGCGCGGCAACAATCAGGAGCGGACACTCAAAGAGCAGCCTTCATCATTACTTAGCCCCCCCACGTCAACCCCCTTGCTCCTCACCCCCCCCCCCCAACCATCCCCTCCCCTGTACTGACTAACAGGACCGAATTAAATCTTATTCTTCTAACTAACATTACTTTTCATTGCCTGTCCGTTGGGCGAATCAATTTTTTAAAAAAAGTACGTTTTTGAAATGAAATCTTCTTTAGTCCCGTTTGGCGAGTTTTGGAAGAGGGTAAACTAATGGCTCCGCATATACTACATGCTCGAGACAGGCAACACACAGCGGACTGTGCATGAGTTTGTTATACAATATGTTTCAATCAACTTTATTTTAAAGGTTAGAATTCCATGGATATAAGATTAATTATATTTAGTTAAATGGTATATCTTTAAAATATGGTACATGTTTAATAAAGGGTATCACATTTAACTTTTTTAGCGGCGTTAGACGAATTTAGGTAGGGGTAAAATAGTGGCTTCGCGTCAACAACATGCTCCTGGCTGGCGACATCTAGCTGCCTGTGCATGAGTTATACAATTTGTTTTAATCAATTTTAGTTTATAGGTTACAATTCCATTGATGTAAAAATAATTATATTTAACTGAATAGTCTTTCAATAATTGTGCAATACATACTCATAATAACTAAAAACATGAAAATGTATCTGTTCCGTAGGTAGTCGCTTAAACTTGAGCTACCGCCAGTTCACGGTAACTTATATTTTTGGAAAATATTAAAAATGAAACGAATATACAGTAAATTATCGATTACTTTGTAAGTTATCGAGGGCTTTAGTAGGAAAAAAATAATGTAGATATTAATGGGAAATGTGTATGCTTCGGTAATCATTTCATCTAGAAGTGAATGTTTCAACAAATAATCTATACTCATCATCCATACTTACTCTATTCACCGTAATAAAGCTCCCGTTAACTTGTGTACTTATATTTTGGAAAATATAAAAAATAAAATGAATAATTAGTTAAAACTCGTAACTCAATTCTCAGCGACAACCTACGGAATATAACCCAAAGTCCGTTTTAAAAAAGATGAAAGCTTCGGTACTTGAGTATTAGCCGGTACCCACGGACTGTTATCCGTTGTTGTATATAATATGAGCACTGATAATTCAGATACCGATAATAACTACCTTTTTATTCATACTAATGGAAATTGAAATATACAAAATAAATAATAAAATGCTGATTACAGGTTATCTGTTCCGCAGGCTGTCGCTTCGAGCGATACAGCAAGGTTTAACTGTAAAATCGTTTCATTTTTAATATTTTCCAAAAATGGAATTTATCACGACCTTTAGTATGGAAAAGATAATGTAATTATGGGAAATGTGTATACTTCGGTAATCATTTTATCTAGAAATGGACGTTTCAACTCTTTCATTTCTTGATGAGATGATTAACGAAATCTACTCATTATCCAAAATTTCTCTATTTCCCATGCTAAACCTCACGATAACTTGTATTTTTGGAAAATATTAATAAATAAACGAATAAACAGTTAAACTTGTAACTCAATGCGAAGCGACAACCTGCGGAATATTACCCAAAGTAGGTGTTTTGTTTTAAGTGAAAACTTCGCTACTATTAGTCGAGTATCATTCATTGTTTATAACCAGACCACTGATAATTCAGATGCAGATAACACCTACATTCTAATTCATATTAATGGAAATTGAAATATATTAAATGAATATAATAAATCGGTTTTCCTGTTAATATTTTCCAAAAATACATGTTATTATGATATTTAAAATATATAATTAATTATTCGTCGGAGTGCCAATAGATAAGAAAACCGGACTGTCCTAATGATTTCAATTCACATATTATGAAATTTAAATAATTCAGAGTACTGTTTGTTCATTTATAAATTCAAAAAAGAACACAGTTAAAGTTTTGAATTTTCATTGATATTAATTGTTGCAATTATTTGTTTACTTAAATTGGTAAAGTAGGACCATTAAGAAAATATTATTACGCTATTAAAAGATTTAAATAAAAAACAAACACTTTTTAGATTTTTTCAAAAATTAACTACCAAAAGCCTCATTCGATTTATAAACTATTGATTTGGAAATAGGTTAGTGACGAATACATAGAAAGTATACAAGGGATAATTATTGGGTTTATGCATTTCACACTTGTTCGTAAAAGTAACCATCGTTTCAAGAAAACAATGCCGGGGCGACTTTTAAGCAATCTTCTTATTAATGTAAATAAAAATATAACACTATTTGGCCACAAAATATGAAAGAATGGCTTAAGTCTTATAAGATTTAAACAAAGGCCTTGCATTACTCCCTCCGTACTTCCAGTGCGCTCAGATACGGCCAACTACTGTCCAATATATATATATCCTATTTCATTTGTAAACTGTCGGACATTGGATCCAAATGACAAGCACTTCTAGGAATGTTCCCCGAGACAATATTTAAGGAAATTCGAACAAGCAGGTTATTATTTAAAAGTGACCTACCTGGCTGAATATCGCTGTTTACATATGATAATTACTGAATTATATACCAATTAATAATAAATAATTAGCAACAGGTCTGTTACACGCAGCTGGTTTTCGTATATGTACTGAACCCTAATTACAATACTTGTATATACGAGCCATGTTTAGGTAGAGAAAATGGAAGTTTACGGGTAATTCAGATATGACCAAACGTTTAGTCACTGTTATTTCAATAGATTTTAAAGTACATTTTTAAAACGAC
The DNA here is from genome assembly GCA_964056705.1 of Troilus luridus. Lineage (NCBI taxonomy): Eukaryota > Metazoa > Arthropoda > Insecta > Hemiptera > Pentatomidae > Troilus > Troilus luridus. The sequence continues at coordinate 52,527,517 of OZ057412.1, read as the reverse complement.
CCAATCACACTCCACTATCAAATTTTATTACAGCGTGCAAAAGACGTACAGGATACATGGAATGAAGAGGAAAAGTGATTTATTTAATATTCCAGTCATCAGATAATTCATTTATTAGTAAAAAATTATTAATTATTTGCACAAAATATACAATTGTAAACTTGTAATTGTACAAAATCGTTGCAAATTTTGTCATTTTGGGCTTAAATGCATTTTAACGTGAAATTTTCTAGTCACTTCAATATGTCATCAGGATATGAAGTACGACCAATATTAATTGATTTGAGACCAGCTACCAAAGAAAAATGTTAGTGATTTCAGCTACTTAAGTATACAGTTTATTTATTTATGCATTAGTCTATATTCATAAAGTTGGATCATATATTGAACTATAATTGTGACTAACTTGTACCACAATGTGACCAAATATTTGTTCGTACACAAATTAAAAAGGATGATTTATCAGTCTCATAACGGATACTGTTAGTAATTAAATGAACAGATATTTCGAATGGGAATTTTAAAAAATCGGTTTTTTTAAAAATAATTTTACTGATAATTATTTCGTAATAAAATTTAAAAGGTGCATTGTGTTAAAAAAGTTTTCCCACATTTTTAAATTAATTCAAATGAAACCCTTAAACATATAAATACATGAAAAAGTTTACTTGTACCAATTTCAAAAATTGTAGCTCATATCTCAGCTTTGTAATTACAATTGCAGATGTAGTTTTTTAAAAATGTCCATTTATGAACAATTCCATTAAGATATTTATGAGGAATTCTATAAACTTTTCAGAAATAAATAACTGTTAATATCACTGTCATTAAACCAACAATCCTCCACGCAAGTGAAACACTAACCTGTAACAGGAAAGAACAACTTGAAGAAATAAAGAAAGAAGAGAGAAAGATCATCAGGAAAATTCAAGGAGGAATATAAACCCAAGACGGTTTTAGGCTACAAACAATTAAAACAACAGAAAAGTTTGCAAACATCGAAATTGATATCAGGAAAAGGCGATTGAAATTCTATGGTCATCTCAGCCGAATACCAGAAAATCGATTGACGAAAAGAATAATAGATTATATAACTTCACTTAAGAATTCCACACTCCGGCTAGATGAATTTCGAAAGGACCTCAAAAATGCCAGCCGACATTTTAGAAAGAGACAACTTCAGACACAAAGTAGACAAATGGGAAGTTGTATCAGAGCAACCAAAACAAAAACAGTACAGACCAAAGTGGTCGAAAGAGCGTAAACAAGCCTTTGCGGAAAGAATGAAAGCCTATTGGAAGAACAAGGCGTCTTCCATTTCTGGGGAGAATTCGCCAATAATAATAACTGTTAATCCCTTAGACTTATTATTCATTCATGAAAAAATCGTAATCAAGGGCTAAATCCTATCAACAAATGTCCGTAAAATAACGGTTTCATTTATAAAAAAATTTAAATTTTTAAAATAAACTGGATTCTATAATTACTACACTGGGATTTAAAGTATGCATGATTTTTCTCCTTTCAACATTCTTCTGGTTAAGAGAAATATCGTTATGCTAGTACATATTACTAAAAATATGTTTTTAATCAGTGTTCTTTTGGCTCAACCAGTCTCGAAGATGTCACACAAGTTTGGGCTTCGAAGCTTATTTCGTTCGAAATAGACTGAATCCTGACTATGTACTGCAATATGATGGAATAGAGAATGTTGTCAGAGATAAATATATCTAAAGAGTGTAAAATTTTAAAATCATATGATCACAATTGTATAGATAGGCAAATAAACTTCATAGTTTTTAGAAATTTTAAAGTCTTCTCGAATCAGCTAAGAGAAAATTTTGTTATTCGTTTCCAACACTTTTATCAGGTATTATAATTATTAATCTTTGTAAACTTCCTAGGTCATTTAAGCAATTATTTATTCAATTCCAGAACAATGTAATAGCGATCGCTATTAACATAATTATTCTCTTTTACTTAAATGTTGTGGCGGCTTCTTGTGCTCAGTCAGCGTGCGCTCCCCTACCCTCCAGAGAAAAAACAACTGTTCCTGTAATTTTTTTTTTTGTATCATTAAGTGTTTTGCTTAACTAATGTGAGAAGAGGTAACAGTAGTGTATTAAGAGAAAAAAAATACTTCTTAGCCTGGATGTCCTTTACAAGGCAAGTCGGTATTGTCCGTGCCCGATACCCCGTTACGTACATACGACGGACATGAATCCACATTATGCTTGCCATTGTATGGATATGGCCCCTTTGGATTATATATTTATAAGAGTTTCTTTTAAAGGTTCTGTTAGCTTTTCAGCCGTTCAAACAAGGACAAGGCAGGTATGAGACACTTCGCAACAGATCTCGCCTGCATAATTCATATGGTTTTTGCACACAAAAAAACGATTTAAAGTCTTAAATGCTTTAATATAATTTAGATTTTAAATTATAGTAACTTATTAACAGTATAAAAAGTTATTATCATTAAAAAAAAACTTTAGCACACAATGATGATTGTTTATTTGTGATATAAAATATTTATGATTGAAAGAGGTCCTCGAAGAAATAAGGCTGCAAAATTTTAAAAAATATTTTGGATCGCAGATTGGATCTCTTTGGAATGAGGCCTAACTCTATATTTTTGGCATCTTATTTTATTATTATTTTTTTGCATTTCAAGTTGAAAATATAGAATATTTTCTTATTAAAAAAAGGATTAGAAAACATAGAAAAAACATAAATTTTCTAACTAGATTACTAGTTCATCTAGGCCAAGCATTGTAAGTTTACAAACTACTAACCGAATTTATTAAATAAACCTGGAACAAGAGTTTCGAAAAGTTTCAAGTTTCGGATATATTTGATGGATAACTTGGTCAAGTTTATTTCTTTCTGCTGCATATATGATTTAACTCAATTTATTTCGATTACAATATACGTCTGATAAAATACTTCATAAATACATATTTAAACATATACTTGAAGGAAAAAGCCACAGCGATACATATTTGTAATTTTTGTCTTTGTTCAGAGAATTTTCTTAAACTCTCTTTAATCTCTTTATTTCTTAAAGAAATACGTTAAAGAAATTATTCACATTGTTATCGACAATAATAAGTACTTGAAACTATTGACCATTGTATTTATTTACGTCAACTTATCTAAAATATTACTTATTTTATGGACATGGGGTTTTTTTTTTACCTTCGGGGTATAAAAATATTGTATACTTGGTTAAAACTAATTTGCCATGTTTTAATTTATTTTATTATAATAACAATCCTATCATCGTCCCTCATATCAAAGGATACTATATCACATTTCCCGAAGTTTACAAAAGTTTAGCTTAAATAGATTCTTCGTAACGAATCATTATAGAGTTAGTGTACCTTTCAATACAAATAACGCATCATATGTTTTGTAGAAGATCCAGATATCCATAATTCTGACTGAGCTGAAGGGAATAGCATATTTATTTAATAATTATGAATTGGTAAACATAAAAAAAAAAAATACAAGAAATCCAAAATAAAAAAATATTGTTTCGTTTGGATACTGATTAAAATAAAAACAGCTCTTCCTCACCCTCATTGTGAACAAAATTAAATAATAATTCGAAGTATTTTTTTTTACTCAAAGTAGAGCGTTCTGGTTGTTGACTGCCTAAATTCTTCCTTAGGCTGCCTGGAGGGATTAAAACAGACTTCCCCTTCCAGGCACTCAAGCACGCGCTATACTTGAGATAAGAAGATTAACTTATATCGGGCCATTACGTTAGATCAAAAAAAAGTAATTATAAAAAAGCACCTATTGAGGAATTTATCAATACTTTTTCATTCCGAGAAGCTACTGTTAGTAGAATTGTACACTTTTTTTTTTAATCACAAATGGGTAAGAAGCTATGACGCACAAGTCTTCTTTTAAAGATAAGTTAACTGCGGTAAGGATAGTTAATGCGTATAAAATGGTTTTTAAAAACATTAATAAAATTGATTATTAGTGTAAGATTATTTAATTATTCATATAAAACTATCATACATTAATTTTTGTCTAGGTCGGTAAATAAATTTTAAAAAACATACGTTTTTGCTTTTTCATGTCTTTTGTTTTTCATGTCAGGGGCCATAGCGCCGACAGAATTAGTTTGTTATTATCATTGTTAGAAAACTAATTTAATAACATTTTTAAGGTGGGATATTAGTTATAAATAAGATATATCTACAACCCCGGTGAATAAGTCGATTTTCTCCAAAATGAGTACCTTGTACTTAAGAAAGCGGGATTGGGTAAGGGCCTAAGTCAGGTATTAGCTCGAAAAAGAGTTATTGCTTGTATTACAATTCCATTTCAAGCCAAAAACCACGATAATGTAACGATTTCGTCATCGAAACAATTAACTCACACTGGGCAAAATTCGACTTAACGACTTATTCACAGGGCAGATATATTGAATAGTATAGAAAAGTAAATTTATTCTGGGACTAAGTCCTTTTAGAATAACAGCCATGAACAGAAAAAGAAACATCACTACTTTGTGATTGGTATTATTATATACAAAGTATTCATAAAGTGCTAAAAAATTAAATTAATAAAAATTACCAATCATGACAAGCAATTATAGACAATACATAAAATAACAACAACAGTTAAATGCAAATACAAAAAAAAAACGACTAAACAACAAGATCAATTATTCAATGCAGATTTAAGTAAGCGAATGACTAAATCTGCTTATATAGATTGATCATAATTTACCATAAATATATACATCACTCGTAATTAATTGTCATTTTATAAAAGTTTTTAAAACATAATTCATTGTAAAGTACCCTAAAATTGGGTGAAACTAAAAAAAAAAAAATATATATATATATATTTGCGGTGGTAAAGAATAGTCATGGAGTAAAGAATAAAGAAGGGGAAGGCATACAAGCTATCATATAAGTTAAGTTTAGTATTTTTTAAGCAAGTATGATTATTTTGTAATGAAATAGGTTAATTCAACAAAATATTATTTAAAACAAGCTGTCCTACATTAATTAATAACAATTGTAAAGGTTGATTATAACGTATTTAATTATTGTGGATTGTAAAATTTATTGGATTTATAAAAATGTTAAAATGAAGATAGGGCTGGTAAAAATTGTTCCCTAACTGGAGGGTGTATCGATCCGGGGTGGCGGCTATTAAATGAAGATTACCGACCTCCCTGCTCTCTTCTTGTCTTCTTAGTTAGTCCTATCTACGAAACCTTCTTTATATTTTATAAAAAATTTTAGGTTTTATTATCATTATTATATATATATATAAACATATATTTTACGGTCTCATCAGCAGACTCTCACAGACAAGGCTTACCAACAGAATTCTTAGATACTCATAACGGCTCTAAGAACTGAAACTAACTAAAACACTCTGGGTGACACAAGACGAAATTGATCTGGAAAAATCCCAGGTAGACTCAAAAGATCACGGACAAAAGCGTCTTCATGTGAGAAGAGATGCCAGAGAAAACAATACCACGGCCCAAAGATTCAAGTGGACCGTGTATGTGTGTGCGCGCGAAGAGCGATATTGAGTTAAAAAATGGTTTAAGAAGCACCATTTTTGGGATGAATCATAAAAAATAAACATTTTGCAATAAATTAAAAATTATTTTGGGAATTGTGTAAAATGCTTAGTTGGTGCAGTCAACGATTACACAAAATGAGTATGACTTATTGCTTCTACCTTTCAGCTTCAGATTTAGGCCATCTTCAGGGCTGACAAAATTAGAACAGGAAAAATTATTGCAAAAACACTGCAGCGCTACAGTTTATATATTAACATAAAAATAAGAATGAATCATCATCGTACTAAAATGTTTTATACAGTGGTTTCTGTTTCTTTTTTGCTCAGCTCTGAAGATGGCTTAAATCTCAGGCCGAAACTTAGACACCATCAAATAAGTCATTCTTATTTTTTGTAATAACTGACAGCACCGCCAGAACCATTTTACACCTCTCCTAAAAGTTATTTTATTTTGAAAAATTTAATATTCAAATTTCTATCGTTTTGTTCATATTTAATTTTTTAATACTCAGAAAAATCACTTATAGGCGTCATAGGTTGTAGAAGGCAAAGGTCTTAAAATGTCTGTAAATATTTCATTTTGTATCCCAGTTAGTAAGTTTTATTTATTGTTTTTTTTTTTCTTATTTTGAATGATTATCCAATATCTGGTGATTTCCGGCAGACATTGCCAATCACTTTTGTCGATGAGATTAACGCATGTTTAAAACAAAGATAAGTTCTCTATCTTAATACATAAAAATCTCGTGTCACGATGTCTGTCCGGGCTAATCTCCGAAACTACTGGACCGATTTTAATGATTTTTCGCACAGATATGTAATATTGTCCAACTTAAAATATAGTCTATATTTTATTTCGATTAATGACCTCGATATTTTTATTGAAAAATTATATTTTTTTCTAACCATGAGGCAACAATTTTTTGTGCAAATGTTCATTTATTCACACATGTTATACCTATATTTGTTATAGAAGCGTTTATTTACTTTTTTTTAATATGATATTAATTTATTTATTGTCATGGTGCTTTGTAATTTATAAATATTAATTAAAATAGAACTATGAAAGATTTGAGCTATTCGGTGGTGCTGTTCTATTACTATCTAGTGAATTCCGACAGACATAGAAGAAAATCTAACCAGTCATTCCTCGCTCTACTTTTCCCGATGAGATTAACGCATGTTTAAATCAATCATTTTTGTGGCGAAATGTCGAAACACTTCGATTGACCATAAACATGCGAGTACAATTACAAAATGACCAATCAGCACAAATATTTTCAAAACAGCAAAAATAATTTCAAATTGCTGGATATTGGAAACGGTGAAATTGAACTGCATCCAAATACACAATCCATAAAATTGCCAGACAATTTCTGCACTATTGTTCAGACAAAAAATGAATTAATTAGGAGTGTCTTTTCGGATTTTTTAGTAAAATGCCGCGAAGAAAATCTAACCTTCACAATCAAATCAGGAGAGATGCACGATGCAAATGTATTGAAAGAGCTAATAGGTCAGAAGACCAAACTATGGAAAGAAACGGAGATTAGGACGGCAAAGAGGATCTCAAGAGGAGTAATCCATCAAATTACCAGAAAATGTTTGCAGTGATGTTCAGACAAAAAATGAATTCATTAGGAATGTCTTCCTGGTACTGTAATCGTGCTATTTTGGCAGCGAAAAATGCTGATGTTGACGAAATTAACTATCAAATACAACAGTTGTTACCAGGTGATCTAATGTCCTTTAAATCAATCGATACTATTGTTGATGAAAACCAAGCCGTAAATTATCCAACTGAATTTTTTAATTCTCTCGATATTCCAGGAATGCCACCACACAATATTCGGTTGAAGATCGGGTTCACCTATTATTATTCTGCGTAATTTGAATCCTAAATTATGCCATGGTACACGTTGGGTAATCAAAAAGATCACCGGGTATGTTATTGAAGCAGCCATGTTGACTGGAACCTTTTAAGGAGAAATCGCCCTGTAGCCACATATTTCAATGATACCACCAGAATCCATAATACCGTTCAAAAGTCGAAAGACCATTAACAAGTCTCAAGGCCAATCAATGTCCATTTGCGGCTCATTGCGAATTAGAAAATTCATGTTTCTCCCATAGGCAATTATATGTTCCATGCTCACGTGTTGTTAAACCATCAAATCTATTTGTATTAGCAAAGGACAGATTAACAAAAAATTTGTACATCGATTAGCGCCCAATTAAATTGAAAGAAACAGTTATAATTTAAAATAACATTATTAGCCATAATTAAAAATCAACCATTATACCATGTCACCAAAGTGAAAAAAAAATCGTACCTGGGTCTTTAGCTGTAACAAAAGGAAATACCTTATATATCCCTTCTCCTCACAATATTATAACTCATTTGGCAGTTTTTTAAGTACATAATATGTGAGAAGCGAGGGATGGTTGACTGGATGATCGATGTAAGGAAGAAAATAGTTGGGGGTGCAGTCAAGCGTCATGGGGGTCAGTTCTAGCGTTAGCCTCCCGCCGGTCAGCCCTGAAGATGACCCACAAAGTGGGTCGAAACGTCGGCACGTAATTAAAATAAGTAACCACTTATTTAGTGTCTTATTTGACTGCACCCCCAACTATTTTCTTCCTTACATAATATGTGCATTTGTTCATAAAAAAATATTAATTTTTTTAACGTCTACAGTATATGAACGAATGCATTTGTCTCTACTTAATACTCATTGTCCTTAGATGTACTATATTTAAAAAAATAAATTAAAAAATAGAGACGGTAGGACTAGCGTAGACACGGTACTTTGACTCGTTCGACAGAGACAGGGAGCTGCAGGTGCTAGGCGGTTCCTTTGAACCCCTCCAGGAAGTTTATAATGTCAGTTAACGATTCTATTTAGATTATTTACCCTTTGCTTTTTTCTTCATGTTTTAACATAATGTTCCTCTTTACACTCTCCACTTCCACTTAGCCTCGCTTCATCTTCCTGTTTCCGTTTAGACTGATCTTTTTAACAGGGGCGATAGATTATCGAGATTGGAGGAGGAGATGAAAGGGATAGATTTTAAAGAGATGTTTCGTCGAGAAATAGTCGCCTTTTAATCTCCTCACCGCCACCAGAGAGAAGTCTAAGCACGGAAGGAATTATATTAGATTCCAATGGCATTAGATAATGCAATATCTAAAAAATATGAAGAAATCTATATTCTCTTCACGTAGAACTAAAAATGGAGATGCACCACTAGGTGTTACACCAACCATAAATAAGGAGTTTGAACTTAATGCAAATAACCGTTGTTGAGTTTTGCGAGGGACATGTTAACATGTCGCACTGAACGCACTTAAAGACGTAACCGCGAAACTAGCCAAAATAGATTCAGAAACAGTCAAGGTGATCGAGCTCTGAAAATCGATAAATTGTATATTTATATAAATGGCTTTACTGCGTACATGGATATAACAAAGTATGCGGAATCGGTTGTATCTTCGATTCTAATAAATATATTCATATTCTTTATCTCCCCATTCGCCTCACCGCTAAAAATGCAAGACCATTGTTAGATAATTTTTGTCTATTACAGTTTATCAGTTATTAGCAATCTGCCTCCCTCATACTAATTGAAAAATTACCTTTCAATCAATTTATAAGGTTAAACATGGTCATCAAGTTCCTGAAGAATTTAATAATCGAGAATCTTCAACAATATAGATTTTTATTTTTATAATTAAAAAATAATTTTATATTTTTAATTGCTTAAATAATTGAATTCAAATAACATTGCACAAAAAATTAGTAAACTAATCACTATTAAGTCATCGGTATTTATAAAGATCAAATTCATAATTAAAATCAAGTAATTGAAAATTACCCTTTTAGCAAGTTGCAACAAAGAAGCTTACCAAATTAACTCAAAATCAGTCTTGTAACTTCAGTTAACTAGCACAGCAGGATTTTTGCACCTTGAGAGATTTCAGGCGGACCAGCACAAGCACTAATAAACTGGTTAAAATTTATTTTTAGGAAGAGTCGTTATTCGTTGATGTTTGCCTAACGCACTTTAGAAATTCAGTAAGCCTACATTTTTACAATTTTACAAAATATACACTAGACTCAAAATATTGGCCTTATTGTAGTCAAGGATCTTCACATTGCTTCGATATTTGGACCCAAATTACCTAATAATTGTAATAACTTAAATACAACTTCAAATACAGCTACAATACTATTTCAACTACAACTACAGTACGATTTCAACTCAACACTAGGGAAGAAAGGCTCGGCGAAACGTTGTTAGCGAGCCATTGATCGAAGCTTTGAGTGGACTTTAATAGGAGTTTTATCGACTATAGGTTTTACAACATCAAGCTAAGATTCACAAGAATGCATATCTCTCTCAATATACGAATTTTCTAACTGTATTGTGATGATGCAGATTAATACTTTGATATTAGATTTTTTGCTTGTTTTAACTTAACCCTTTTGAAAATTGTAACATTGGTGCACTATAATAATAAGTTCTATTTATTAAAATGTTTATTTTTTTACATGTCTCACCTTCCAATTTTTTTGAATGATTTATAAAATGGCGGTGTGTAAAAATTATTAAACAAGAGGACAAAGAAAAAATATATATGAACTAGCTGCGCCCGCGACTTTGTCCGCGTGGAAAAGTGACTTTGGGCAGAATTTTTTAATTTCTTAGGCTAATTACTTTGCAAATAAAATAAATACATAAATTAAAATATGTGTTTTACTCCAAATAGTTTATTTAAGTACATTTTTGTTAACAACGTTTTTTTTTCCCATCTTTTGCCAAAACGTATTTTATGTAGTAAAATCTAAGTGAATTAAAGAATGGTTAATTTAACAGACATCGAAGTTATTAAAGTATTGTTACGGGCTACTGGGTGTAAAATGGACTAAACTATTACTTAATTCAAGAATCTAATATTTATTAACAAATTAGAAAGAATACAATGAGATTATTTAAAACAGTTAAATTATTAAACTACTATCAATTTACAAAAATAATATACTACTAAATGTTATCTAATTTCTAAGATAATAGGATATTGCTAATATGTACTAAATAACTAAACTATTTATATATAAATTCGTACAAATACAATAATATTACACTATAGTTTAAAATTACAAATTATCACTTACAGTTCGCTAACTAAAGTCCACCGACCGTAAGACTCTCCAAATATGACAAACTGACCCACAGTTTATTACACTTATTAAACGGCCACTAATTGTCACTGTTGCTCACTAAGCACTTATTACAGACTGATACTAACTCACTGTAACTCACACGCACTATCACTAGTTAACGACTGCTTATTACTACTGGCTTATTACTCACTGACTTATTACTGACTGGGCGGCCAAAACAGCTCGCCTTTTTATATAGGCAAGGGAGATTGGGGTGGGGGACGCCTAGAATATTCCACGCAGATCCCGATGAGTCTAGACTACCTTTGATCCCTTCCGGCTTAATCCCATTGTTCGCCTAATCCTTTCAGCCGGTCCTCCTTCCAGCTCTGACCGTAACAGTATATTAAAAGTACATCATTTATAATTCTCAATAGTAAAAATTCGTTCATTACCTTCTCTTATAGTAGAACACTTTATTTTATCCCTACATATGTTTAACTTTAGTTTTAATAGTTAAATTTGCGCAGTTTCGAAGCAAGCAGCTGACTGAGAGGCTAGGGTACGAAGTGCAGGACGATGTTCACGCAGTAGACGGGGATAGGAGAATCATTAAATTTGCATATTTTTAGGGGTATATTAATGTTGTAAAAAGGAATTTTATGAAGTATAATCTAAGTAAATTAAAGAATGGATATGAAAATTACGTATTACGAAAATCCACACGCAAACCAACTACAAAATTAACAAAAACAATAGTATTTTGGTGGTCGATTTTCAAAAAATAAAAAAACACATATTTCTTTATTTTTAATGTAGAAGGTAAATCTAAAATTTCATGGTGCTCGCTTTAAAAAATAAGTTTTTTTTATTATTACGACGTTTGTCTCCCTTATCAATCTCTTAGGGGATTAATTTTTAAAAATCCTTTCTTAGTGCACGTTGGCATTAAAAAATCTACATACTGTCCAACTTTCAATTCTGGAGCTTATCCCGTTTTGGCTCTACGATAGTCTTTTCAGTCAGGACGAACTCTTTTATATATACACACACATATATATATATATATATATATATATATATATATATACATATTTATAGATATGTATAACTGATTTAAGTGAAGTATTATTAGTATATATATATATATATATATATATATATATATATATATATATATATATATATATATACATATTTATAGATATGTATAACTGATTTAAGTGAAGTATTATTAGTATATATATATATATATATATATATATATACATATTTATAGATATGTATAACTGATTTAAGTGAAGTATTATTAGTATTTAAAAATATTTTGTAGTTTCAGCCCAGACTCTTAGGGAAAAATCTAATCACGAAACTAAACAATGTATAAAGCCTTATTATAAAAAAAAAAAAAAATCGCATTTTATCAATAAATACAACTTAAACGCGAGGTAAAGCTTTGTATTGTGTTTCATGTGTAAGTATAGGAAAGTAAAACAACTAAAATGTTTAAACATTAAAAGAAAATTTTATAACATCATTAAAATTATACATATGTTTAGTCCTAAACTGATCTGCGTTTTAGTGACTATTTTCTTCAAAGTCCTTATAAGTCACCGGAACCGTGTGTTACTTATTTTTTGTAATTTTTTTAAGTTCTAAAGTTAGTAAGTCTTTTCGCGACATAAATACATTTTTGTTAAAAACTTAATACTGCATAGAGTTTTAATTATTGTTAGATGTTTATTATTTAACTATTTATTATGTTAAGCAAACACATCATTAATTTAAATTTATATTATTCAAAAATTCTATAATCCATTTCTGAAATGTCTTTCTGGATTTTTTTTACTGATTTTAGTTTTTTTGAACTATTAAAATTCTAGTTATTAAGGTTCAAAAACTATATTTAGACTCTATCTCAATTACCCTATAGAACTTTTAATCTATACAAGTAGGTGTACTGATAATCACGGTTAGAGATATAATTCGATAAGTTAATTAAAATTGCTTTGCATACTTTTTTAAAGCCTAAAAGCTTAATTAATTACCATAAAATAGGTTTGGTTTTAAAACCTATAAAAGCTTTTATTTATTTGAAGTAGAAGACATATTGGTATCTATCAACCATCAAAAAGTTATAACAAGAATAGATTTCTTGTTAATTCGAAAATTAAATGGGCTTTTGATCGGTTATTTTATCATAACATCTTATATTAAATAAGTTCTCAAATAATATTCAATATATAAAAAAACAACAACATATTTTTCAAAACAAAACTGGTAGTCATAATATAATAAAAGATTCCGCAAAAAAATAAAATCAAATAATTTTATTATTAAATTGACTAGAAACAACGCTGGAATCTCTTGAAACAGAAAGAGACTGAAGCCCAACTAAAGACGAGTGAAGAGTATGAAGATAACTCTCAAGCCACAAAACGCTAGAAACCACTTCTAAAAGAAATTGGATGAGTTCTCCGGGCGAGCTAAACTGCTATCTTCTTAAGCAATTAAGTGAGAACGAACCGTTTTGAAACTTAGATTAGAAATATAATAAAAACTAATACATCGTGAGCTTTCAGTAATGCAAGTTATAATTATAATGACGAGAATATCTTTTCTAAGTATACCCCTCCTTCAAAAGAAAAAAGCGATTTCCCTCAAAATTTGGAATTTGGAAGTTTGTGTTAAAACTTCAGTAGCAACTGTATTGGTTGAAGCTTTTTAATTCAGGAGGAACGATATATCTGATATTCCACTTACATTTTTCTTTTTTTTTAATAATGTCATATTTTGAGTTCTATAGAATTAATATATGAGAAATTTGAGTTCTATTTATGTCTGGAGCTTGTCAAAAAAGTTTCAAGCTTTTAAAAAATTTCGAATGGCTTGTCATTATTGAAAAAGCACAGCAACCCTATTGTATTGAGGATTATGGTATTGAAATTATTTTATTTACCATTAGACAATTTTTGAAAGCTTTAAACTTTTTTTTATTTCAGCTTATGTCATTGCGGTCACCCACATAACATTGCGGTTCCTCACGTTTCTCTCCACCTCATCTCTACCTGCTTCTAGGCGTACCTCTTTTCCTCTTTCCATTGAGCGCTTCTAGTATTTTCTTATGAACTCTTTCATCCCCCATTCTGACCACATCCCCTGCTACTGCCTTTGATATTGTTTTCTAATGCAATATCAATCTCACTGTTGCTCTTAATCTTCCACTCAGTATTAACTACAATTTAGCGCCGTCAATCCTTCTAATTATCTTTCTTTCAAATGCTTTTTAATTTACAGCAGCCCTCTTGCGACTGACATCTGGTTTCCGCTCAATAGCTGACTAAGGTCTTATAATTTTATTGATTTTTAAAAATAATTTATACTAAGGAAACTTAAGGTTTGCGTAGTAGAATATTTTGCAAGCCATCATTCTGTTGTTAATTTCTTGGTTTATTAAATTTTTATCAGAGTATCTTGGTACACAAACTTCGATATACTTTCAAACTTACAATTATTTATTTTCATATCGCTGCGGGATCTTCTACTTGCTACCAAAGGCAATTTTAAGTACATCGTTTTACTGTGGATGGCAACAAGCCCTACTTTTTTGCCATTTTCTTATATTATTTCAAGGGCCTTTTCTCTTCTGGTAGCAATAACAATAGGCCATCAGTATAGCCGCTATAGTAATAATTCTTATGGTTAAATTACTTAAGAGTGTTAGATAAATTATAATTCCGTCAGTTTAATCATTTCAAAAAACAAGGTAGTTTTTAGACCGATACTATTGAGATTATTTGAAGAAGCGGTTTTATAAGATTAAGAATAAGTAAGATAGAAGGAAGTTTAATGCACCAGATATGTTGAGATTGTAATATGACTTTTTTCACTCTGCAGTATGTTGAGATATAACTGAATAATAATTTTATCAAACTTTCAATGGACAGAGTGTCTAATTGTGAAATGTTTCATCTTTAAACAAACACACTATAGATAATTTTTTTGGGACACACTAACTCCATGATGAAATTAAAAGAAATTCAGGAATTTTATGGGAGTTCACTACATGATCACTGAGCCCAAAGTCTCCTGAAATGTTCACTATGAACCTTGAAGAGTTAATCTCGTTTTCTTAAGAAAATATATCGATAGTAAAGTTCATGGATCTATTGATGAGGTACACTTGAATCAATCAATTACTCGGGATACTTGGGATACCTCCGCATCACATATTCTTCCCATCTCCTCATCAAGATATGAGCCTCCCAAGGAACAGACAATAGAGTAATATCCTGTTGCTATTAGAGTGGCCACACCCTGGTGTCTTCATCCAGGAGCATTTGTCCTCGATGACACCCGTCACCGGAGCACTATTAGTTCAGTCATCAGTCTCTCTTCATATGTGTTTGTTCTTTTCATTTTGTCCTTTACATCTTCATTGCTTCTTCTCTTTTCAGTTCATTGTTACAGGGTCAACAATAGTGTAATTCGAATTATATAACCCAAAAAGATACAAAGCGTCTGGCCATCTTGAAATTAATTATTTTTATTTACTAACCTTCACTGTTTGATGAGGTATTTCTTCCCAAGTAATTGAGAGCCAGATTGAGACGAGATATCAGAGCGCCTTCCAGTATTACCATAATCCATTTCTCTGCAAAGACCAGTTCCACTACATGAAGGGTCTTGGGTTCAGTATGGGGTAGGGACTTTACAATGACAACGGTTATGCAGGGAGATGATTACCTCTATTAAAGGTACACTCTTTACAGTGGCTGGGTGAGCCCCAAGGGTCACTATATCCCAGAGGATCCATCCCGGGCAGTTAGCAGATTAAACAAATCAACCGTTGTCGGATTTGAGCTCAGGACTGTCGGCATAACAATGGAAAGCTATACCACTGAGGCACCCCGCTATTTTAACTGATTTTGGCTATTAATGAAATAATTTTCTTGCTTGATTTTGATGGAAAAAAAATTTCAGTCACAAATGAATCAAAGCAGAGTTGTTGGTGATACCTTTCCACTCTGATACTGGAAGAGATGAGTACAATATTCTGTTCAAAAACCTGTGCAAACATGGTTAGGAAATTATAAATAATTAAAAAGTGATAAAGAACCCTTGAGAAGTTTATCATAATCGGAAATCACCAGCAAACAACAACGAGAAATACGCTTTTCTAACAGCGATTTAGAGAGCCATCAGCCGTTTCTAAACTTGAAGTATTCGATAAAAGAAAATAAGGACTGGAAGAAATAAACTGTCTATCCAAATAGTCAGGTTTCGCTTCCACATTAATTATTCATCTTCATCATTGAATACTATATTTCAGTGATTTAATAATCAGTAAAAAAATCAAATGAATTACTTAAATAGATTCGTCATGTTGCACATTAACAATTTTGCAATAAAGAATTTACACAGAAGAAACTCCCATTTTGTGAGAATTTCAGTATCTTATTTATGAAGACATGTGGGAATAATTGCAGCCTTCGGAAGGTATTGGATAAAACATTGAAGATATGTTCGCCTGAAGTACTTTGATAATTGATGGCAGTGATTACCAGTGACCCATAAATGTCTGATTTCTTCACCTGTTAATTAATTGAAGGCATGGGATGTATGATCGCTTCGTTCGTATCAAACTGTAGAATCAAGTGGAGCTTTTTGAAAAATAAATCATCAATTTTCACTTTATATGCACTAGTATTCTAGCGAAGAATATTTAGATCAGCTATCTTATCGTGTAGTGGAGGCACAGAAGCTTCTTGAACACCTCCTGATGTTTCATCCTCACATAAAATATATATTAGTTATATAAAGTATTTAACCAAATGTACTGAATAAGTTGAAGGGATTTCAATAAAAAAGGTTTTTACGTGTCTAAAACCTATTTTGTATTCGACTTGAAAATATAATTGCCTCATCGCCAGCACTAAATTTTGCTATGATTCAATTATTTTATTTTTCATTTATAAGCCATGAAGAGTTACTTGGACCAATATCAGTAACTGCCCTTAAATGTGACAAATTTTAAAATTTATCAATAAAATTTTTTTGAAAAGATGTAAGCCAAATAATCAGAAGAAGGATGATAAACAATAAACTATGCTAAAAGTAACTTTATTAAAATTATATTGTAATATAATTATCTTCAATAACCGATCATCGTCCGTCATCACTATTTAAAGAGGTTTATTGTTTTGTTTAGCCTCTTAACCATACCTCAGAACAAATACATCACTAGGAAATCCAATTAATTATTAATGTAACTGATCATCATAACCCATCCGTGAATGCGCGTTTTATAAATTGATTATCCCTCACCCATAATTTCGAAATGTGCTAATGGTCATGTAAACACGATTACATAGCAATGACCACACTAAGATCACAAACCACGTGTGGCGCATAATCATAGCTCTCCGGTTAAGGAAAACGCGAAGCGCATATGATTTTCTAAGAACTGTTATTGAGAGAAAGGATTAAGTTGACATATATATTCTACATTTCAAATCCTAACGCTATGCTGCATCTTTTAAATTTATAATAAATTCATAACATGGTTCCTTATTATGATGATTGATAAGTCCATCTCTTTGGTACCTAATAGACGTTTAAAAAGCAAATCCTGAACAGGTAATGTATCAAAATCTTAGTTAAAATATCTTTTAATTTAATTGTTTGTATCTTAGAGTAATACACCTCCGTTTAATATTTAAGCTAATCATTTAATTTATATTTTTGGTATCAGTTACGCAGGTCCTCGCTTCGAGTTAAGTCACAAGTGTTAACTTTTCATTCTTTTCCTTGTAAATATTCTCGAAAATAAAAATAACCGTGAGTTTTACTATGAAAAAAGAGTGTAGTTCCGGGAAATGTGTGAAAGGTAATAGTTTCATAAAAAAATAACCGTTTCGCTAATTTATAAGTTTGTTTATTAATAAACGTTTGGGACGACCTATGATCTAGTGGTCAGCATTACAACCTAATATCCCTAAGTTCGCGGGTCCGTAGATGGCCCTAGGATTTTTTAAAGGGAGTAAACAAATTTTGGTTATACTGTCTTTCGGAAGGGACGTAAAATGAGGTACCGAGCCTGTGAGATATCAGGTACTCGTTAAAAATCCATATATGATATGGATATATTATTATGGATATATTATGGATATATTAAACCTGGATTGGCAAAATTTAAGGCTCCCACTTTAGCATCGTACAATTAGCCATAACAGCATAAAAGTGGCGTTAAATAAACAAACAATAAACGTTTCAACTTACATTTCAAAGTATAAACGATATAGCTTTGTTCAAACATTCATTTCTTGAGGAAATGATTATCGACTTCCCATAATTATACTCATTTTTCCTGAATAACGCTCCCTTCTTTCTTCCGTCCATTTCTTGGTTTTACCTGAAAACCCTGGTGAGCATTTAATTTCATCCTCAGATGGTTGCATGCTAGAATATATTCTCAAGTAATCTCCTTTATTTCTCATTATTTATAATTTTGTATAGATATAAAAGAGCTTTTTGTTTGCAAACTATTTATCCAATGAACCTTTCGACTGAATACATCTAATCGACTCTCATCGTACCTCGGGTAATGAAATACCTTGATGGCTAGCGAGCGCTTAGAGCTGGCACAAATGACACTAATAAATGGAAGGGTTAACGAAGACTAAAGATGGAGGAAGATGGGGCGGGCGCCACCAGGCCATTATCCTGTTTATTAGAGGCCTCTTGTGAGATAGCTCTCGGCCAGCTAGCAGCTCCCTGGTACCAGCTACCAGCTCTCCACTTAGCTGCTTCCTCCGACTATTTACAGATTACTCCCGGACCCGGCCTGCAGATAAGCCGTCATCGCGGTTAAAAATGCTGACTCCCAGATGGCTCCGAAGAACACGTGCCAGGCTTCTTCTACCGGCATCTTTATGGGCGACGTGCTCGTCCGGGTATTAATATCGCTCGTAGCCTCGCTGTCTTTGATTACCGAAAATACAGCCCGACTCAGAAGAATGCTATATTCAACAAACTAATTCGCTCAAATCATTGTTTCAATTTAGGAATTTTGTACAGGCAGATATGTAGGAAGAGTAGCTCAAGTGGTAGAGCGCTGAGTTGCCATGCCGAAGGCCTTGGATTCAAATCCCGCTACTGGTCAGACTTTTATTTAATCTGTTTGCAACCGGAGATGGATCCTATGGAATCTAGTTCCTTCCTGGTGCTCCCTCAGCCGCTACAAAGAGGGAGAAATCCGGCGGTTAAGCGTGATCTAGAACAAATCACCTCCCTGCACAACCGTTGCCCAAGAGTACGGTCTCTACCATGTACTGAACCCCAGATCGTTCATGGGTTGTTTTTTTTATTTATTTAACATAACATTAAGCTGAAATGGCTAATCGGACGATGCTACGGTGGGAGTACTAAAATTGGCTCATCCATGTATAATTAGGATAAGGATCTTTAACGAGTACTTGACACTGTACAAGCTCGACGGGGGGGGGGGGGGGTTAAATGGGGGTTTTTTACGCCCGTTTCGAAGGATGGATAACCAAGGATTTTTTAAAATGCCTTTAGAAAATCCCCAAGGCTGACTAGGAATCATAACAAAAAAGTATTTGATTTTCACCTTTCCTACTCTGTTAAGCACTGATGAAGATCCACAACGTTGGTCGAAACTTTGACTTTTACTAAATATTTTCTCGCTGTTTGAAAATTTATTTTGACCACCACTCGGATAATATTTCCCATGTAAACAAAAATTAAATAAGCAGTAATGAGGCCTGTAGACAGAAGTGAAAACTCAAAACTTTGAAACAAGTGTGTTTATTTTATGATTTCTGAATCAACTGTAGTATGAATCATTTATATTTATTATTAGTAAATTGAAATTTCTTACATCAGTCTGATTTTCACATTTATTGGCACTCCGAGCAATATTTAAGCCATTTTCATGCAGTTTATTTATTAATCAAAAGATATGTTGGGCTGCACAAGCTCAATAAAAAATGGCAATGCAACTTAATCGAAAATAATTATTATACAGTTATATTATTTATATCATCCAAACTCTTGTGTATTTGCATCCATCAGCTACTTAAAACAAGGCATTTAATATTATTCTAAAATATTTTAGAGGAAACGAACAGTTTAACTAGTTAAAATGATTTTATGTTATTATTAGTAAAACCGCAAAATGGCTCAACGCGGATAAAGAAGTTTTCATTTTAAAAAAATGTGCTTGGTTACTTCAATCACTCCCACATAGTGAATATCAAGTCCAAACCAAGTTATTCTAGGTTATTTATTAGAACCTTGGTTTCTAATAAATAGTTTCTAGATATTTGAGAATTTATTTTGATCTCCACCCTGGCTATTTTCTTCCCCATATAAAAAAAAAATCTGCTACATCTGTTGTATTTAGTGTTAATAGTTAATTATGGGACTATTAGTGAGGAGAATGTTATTCCACTCTAAGTCCCGAATTCGAGAACGGCTGTGGCAAATAAATTATTTATTCAGTTAAGAGCCTTGATTCTACCGAGTGAGATCTGGAGGCTCTCCCGGGACTCGCCCAATCTCTATAGAGAGGGTTCCCTTAATTGGGGGAAATCTGGTAGTAGAGCCTGATCTCCGACTAAATCTTCCTCCACAACAAGTCCTTACCAAGTAATAAAAACAGAAACGATCAAGGGTTTTTATTGGTACAGCTATATTCTATTTTTAATTTCATTACACATGTTTTTATACCTATATATTTTCTAAAACTTATTAGAACATATTTCTAAGCTTCTTGTTATTTATATGTCTAATAGGATGTAAATAGTTGGGGGTGCAGTCAAGAAAACACACCAAATAAGTGAAACTTATTGTATTTTATATGTGCCGACGTTTCGACCTACTGTGTAGGGCCAATATGAGTGGCTGCTCGGTGCAGAAGGTAACTGCAGGCTATTGGCCCTGAAGATGACCTACACAGTAGGTCGAAACGTCGGCACATATAAAATACAATAACTTATTAGCTGTGTTTTATTGACTGCACCCCCAACTATTTACATCCTATTATAGTATCTACCAGTCAACGAATTTCTTTCCTATATTTATATGTCTGTAACCGAAATAAAAAGTCATCTCTATTATTCTCTCTAAAGATATAGTAACATTGCTGTTCTGAAATAGAAATCACCTCCAATGAAATATTTCTTTCTATTTTATCTCTAGTCCAATGCTCGATAACAATGTAGCGCTACAATGATGTGCTTGAATAGGATCTCAGTGTCTAAATTTATGGGACAATAGAAGTTAACGGTGAACATCTGGAGCTTGGAAATTTGGAGGGCAGGTTAAGAGAGATGTTTCAATGCGCAATAGAATGTAGTAGAATTCAATTGTCTATTAATTCAGTTTAAAAATAAGTTGATCCTATTAAATAATGGTACTTATTTTAATAATAATATTCTTGTTAGTTCACATATTACTTGCTTAATGGTAATACTGTTTATTGAGAGGACCAGCTTTATATCTGTAAATTTGGTAGATTACAAAAGCTAATCTCCTGACTAAAAATCAAATTCCGCTTCTTTATTAATGAGAAAGCTATTAGTTTAATAAAATCTTAAATTTATATGTAAAAATATTTGAAAAAAAAAAGAAGGAAATTGTAAATAAATAGAAGAGAAAGCTACTGGGCCAAGAGGAACATTATCATTAGTAAAACTTTAAGTTGCATTGAGTTTCAATACAATTATACAATATTATTCTGTTAAGAAAATTCAATTTCTAACGAAATTAATATAAATTCGAAAATACTTTGGCAAGGTGCTTATTGACTGGATATTAAAACTCTCCTTTTTCGATATTTTATATCTGTTCGCCATATACACAAAATAGGTAATGTTTTAGGCAAATCGCCATAAAAAATACTTCCAATTACATATCAATACCAATAACAATTAGAACAATTTTCTTTAAGCTGTTCAAATTTTAATATATCTAAGTTGGAAAATTGACTCTCCTAAAGAAATACAAAAATTGCAAAAATGCGACATGGTGCCTTTTACCCCCGGGGAACAGATATGAACTTATTGTTCAAAATTATGTCTACATAATATTATGATTTATTTCTAAGCCATACACTTATTTATACTTTTGAATAGACTGTTATTTTATAGGTTCAGAGTGTAATGAAAATGTGCATTAAAATAACGAGATAATCCTAAGGCCTTCGTTCTGTATACTATCTGATTATAAAAGTTGGAGAAACATAATTAAAACGAATAGTTAAATAACCGCCTATGTTAATTGATTCATGAGTGCACCCACTGCGTTCTGTGAAATTATCATCATTAGCTTGTAATTTCGGAATTTATTAATGCATGGGTGAACCCGTAATTATCTGGCACAACCATGTTCGCAGGCCACGTGGCGAAACATGATGAACGCATCGTGACCAGAGGATATTCATATGCGCAGATCATTATCTTATACAATGTGGTAGGTAGTCATGGCAATATTGTTAATAATTTTGTCTTCGTTATAATAGTTTATTCATCTGTGGTTTTGTGTTTGCTGAATCGGTTACCCCTTAGAATGTTACTCATTGGTATTTTTTCTTTTTAATAACAAAGTAATATTATCAAATACAAAACATGAGATATTGTCGCAAAACTTTGCTGTATTCCTTGAAGATTGTTGTCCTAATAAGGTTATTAGAATAAAGTCAATCAATTACCAATGTTGCCAATGTATAAGATCTGTTAATAAATCAGTACATATTAATTTGAATTTATATTTAAAGTAAGCTTTATGTCTTAATCCAGAACTATACAACAATTATTCTTAGTATGTAATATTAAAAAAGGATTAATTATAACTAACCAAAATATTATAAATAAATTTTATTTTGACTGCACCCGCAGACTAATTATATCCTTTATTATTCTACATAAATGTTGCTTAAACCCAATGATTAATTGTAAAGACGGATAGTAATTAATTAATAATCGTACTTATTTTAATTATAACATCTTCTCGTAGTTTCTTAATTCATATATTCCTTAATTGTAAAATACTGTTGATTTTATTGAGGGGACAAGCTTTAATTAATTAATAATCCTTAATAACGCATCTTAACACCATATTTATCAAAATTATATACACCTTTATGTCTACTTTTACACCTTTATACTTTTATCATTGAGATCGAAATGAGAACGAAATATATACTTATATAATCATAAAATTTTTATTCTAAAATAACCCTGATAATAAATTTTGCCCTTCATTAGTTTTAATGTTTCTCCTCCGAAACCTCGCAGATCAAATTAATTTGAAACCGAAATCAAAGTTATCATCATTTCATGTTATTTCCCTGCGTTCTCTATATTATAATAACTGCTCTAAGATCGAGTTATTGGAAAAAGTTCTAACTCGTTTTATTTTTTAAATGGACGCGTTCCATTTGAATTCAAAAACAGTACTGTATTTTGTGATACGGCTTAAAACAATCAGGAACAGTGGCTTTTTGATTGGTAAATTTTTTAAATATTTAAAATTTGATTGATCGAGCACGACAAATGACCAAGCAAAAAGTAGTTTCTCGATCCGCTGACGATAAAATTTATTAAATCGAATAAATCTACAGCTCCGGTGAATAAGTGGTTAAGTCGAATTTTCCCCAGAGAGAAGTTATATGTATTGAGGGAAGCTTCTCGTAGTTTTTCGGTTGAATGGAGTTACAATATAAACAATACCTCCATTTCAAGCCAATGCCTGACTTAGCCACTTAATCACTAGGAAAATGACACGACTCCGCTTCTGTAAGTACAATAAACTCATTTTGGTGAAAATTTAACCTCTTATTCATCGTGGCTATAGATAACCATAGAAATTTACTTATTAGTAAACAGTATTTCTCTCGATTCTTTATGTATGTTTACTAAACATTGTCTGGCCATCTGTTAACTTAAGTATAACTCTTTTATAACCCTAGCGAGCTGTTATATTTTTTCGTTTAATTTTTTTTTAGCCATATTCTTTCTCAAGTATCGAGTGTAGTAGCTGCCTAAAACGCTGTTCGCCCTTTGCTAGGCCCCAACTGAAGATAACAGAGGACCAAAAAAGCGAGTGAAGTGGACGGCTAGGACTTGAGTGAGGAAGCTACGGCAGATAGTTTAGTCTCGAGGAGGTACCGATAAGGAGCGAGAGAGATTTTTTTGGTAATTATTCCGCAGGTTGTCGCTTCGAGTTGAGGTATAACAACTTTTAACTGATCATTTGTTTCATTTTTAATATTTTCCAAAGATACAAGCTAGCGTGAGTTTTAGTATGGAAAAGATAATGTAATTATGGGTAATGAAGTAGATAATATAATAAATAAAACAGATTTCGGTAATCATTTCACCAAGAAAAGAAAGTTTCAACTACCATCTCGAAATATAGACGATATGTGTTTGTTGAAGTGTTCATTTCTAGATGAAATTATTACCGAAGTATACACATTTCCCATAATTACATTCTTTTCCATACTTATGCTCAGGATAACTAGTGTATGGAAAAAATTAAAAATTAAACAAATAAACAGTTAGAACTTGTTGTAACTCAACTCGAACCAATACCACGCCTATAGGGGAAAAAAGAAAAACTCAAAGCGATAGCCTGCGTGATAATTACCAATTTTTTTTAAAGGTTATTCATAAATTTAATACTTAAATTTTCTTTTAGCTGTTTTATATACGAGTATGATCTCAGATAACTAAATATAGTATGCCCCACGGTTTCACTAGCGCTAATTTTGGATTGAAAAATACTAATTAATCTAAGTTTTATTTCGCAAACAGGTTAATAAATTTGTTTTAAATGATATCGGCTCTTTAATAAACATTTCTCCCTACTTTTGAAAAATTTATTGACCACAATAAAAAAAATTTCTAATCGAATGGTAGATTTTGAGATCATATTTGAGCCTATGAAGATTCTTTAAAATAATTTTCATACATAAATTTGAGTATATATTTTTTTTATTGCTCCCCTTCATTATGCAAGTCTACTTATTTAAAGATAAATCGTTTTAAAAGAAATGTTAAATAAATTATTTCGTTACTCCAACTACTGATAGGTAGTTGTATTAGTACATGACTATTACCGTGAAAACATCTCTAATTATGCTGCGTAATGTAAAAATCTATGTAAAGTCGGAGACATGATAGATATTGCCATTTGGTACAATCTTATTGCGTAACCAAACATTAGATTCTTCCTTATATAGTATAAATATACTTCGTGTTATGAAGACAACAAATCACTTTAAACCGCTTCTTTAGCGAGGTAATCAGCCCATATATTACGCTCGATCGTGAATGTGCCTTTGCTCATTTTAGTGAATATTTTCCCTATATTTATAAGGGCTATCAAGGTATGATTGATTCTATCAATCAAATGGTGGCGAATGACGAAATTATTAACTTCGAGAATTTATATGTATACTTTATAAATCAGTATATAATAAAGTAGTATATATAAAGTATAAGTATAACCGGGTATTTCCCCAAACCTAGAGGGTGATATGTGGCGTGAGGTTGAGTTGGAGTCAATTCAGAGCAATATTTGTAGACTAACTGTTGGTTAGGGAAGGAGCTAATGGATAGCTCACGATATGCCCGGGGAATCTCTTATGGAGATATATCGCCAACCCTCCATCCAACTGTTACTTAAGTAATTTCCTTAGGTGGCCTTAATATTTGATTTATTATTACTTTGAAACACGTCTTAATGTTCTCTTTGTTCTTCAATATTCAATCTTCAAATGTCAACGAAATTATATTAAAGTATACTAAAAATTGCATGCAACTCGGTAAATAGTTGCAATTTATTGTTTCTTTTCATTAAATCAATAATTATATCATATTTAATAATTTTTGAAAATGGATACTACTACACTATGTTCTTGTCCCCAAACAATGAAAATAAAAATAAGAATTTTTAATATTTTTATTTGAAAGGAAAAGATATGTCCAGGACCGGGACTCGAACCCGGTCGCCCACGTCTCTAGCGTGGTGCTCTCCCAACTGAGCTAACCTGGCTCGCGTCTCGGTCAGACACATCCTTTCTTTCCACTGATCCCATATCACCGTGTTTTAGCAATTCGCAACGTATACAAGGGGATGAATGTTCATTGAACATTACTTTAATCAGTATCTTGTTGACTTACGTCATTAGATATTATTATAATTTGTTTTATTTTATTTTTTTATTTATTATTTAATTTTCATTTGCACCTGCGCAATTGCGCATTCAGCAAATTTGATCCTAGTGTTTTTCACATTGCTTTTCTACATGATCTTCTAAATGACGATGGAGTAAAAATATCAATAGGTGAGTAGGTCTCTTGGCCAATGTCTTTTTAATCTTTTTCAATCAAGTCCAGGTAACAGGGAGTAGGAAAGCGGAAGAACGAGTAGGTTTGGGTGATATTGTGTCGATGAGTGGAATGTCATGTATTTGTTATGAATATATGATTTTATAGTGGGAATGTTCATATCGTTGTGTATGGTGTGATTCGAAATATACCATGTTGCACTAACAATTTTTCTGAGAATTTTGGACTGTGTTGTTTGTATCTTGTGTATGTGGACTTTTTTTGCTGAACCCCAAAGTTCTGCTCCATATGTCCAAATAGGTTTTAGTATACTATTGTAGATAAGTCGTTTGTTCCGTAAGTCAAGTGAAGATCTGTAGTCCAGTAGATGTGATAGTTGTTTGTACCGTCTAGTCAGTTCTTGTCTTTTTAATTTTGTATGTACGTTCCATGTAAGTCTTTTGTCCAAGTATAGTCCGAGATAACGTACATAATTTTTGGAAGGTACTTCGTCGTTGTCAATTTTGACTGCTGGACACGAAGCTTTGCGTAGAGAGAAGGTTACATGGCTCGATTTTGAGGCGTTTATTCTTATTTGCCATTTATAGAACCACTTTTCTAAATCAAATAAATGATTTTGAAGAGCTATAGATGCTAGGTTTGGGTCTCCGTGAGAAGAAATAATGGCTGTATCGTCAGCGATGGTATAGATGTTGGTGCAAGGATGCTCGGGATATCAGAGGTGTAAAAAGAATAGAGAATGGGGCTTAAGACACTGCCTTGCGGTACACCCCTGCATTGAGGTAAGAAGGAGGAAATCGAAGAGTCAACGGAAGTACAGAAGAATCTGTCTTGGAAATAAGATATGTAAGGAGTAAAGGTAAAAGTATGTAGGAGGTAAATGAGGTTTTATTTTCAAGAGAAGAGCCTTGTGCCAGACACTATCAAAAGCTTTTTCAATGTCAAGAAAAATGCAGAGCAATATTATTTTTTCTCAAAAGCGATAGATATTGCATCCACCATCGTATCGTGGATGCACTGTTGTACAGTGGAGTGATAAGAACGAAAGCCAAATTGGTGGTTCGGTATAACTCCGCTATTTTCGAGGATAGGCTTTATGCGATTAAGGAAGAGTTTTTCAAATAATTTAGACATTATAGGGAGGAGTGCAATTGGATGATAAGATAAAGGAATAGTGACAGGTTTAGAAGGTTTAGATATCATTTTAATTATGGAAATTTTCCAAAGGAGCGGAAAATAAGTTGTGCGCATGATTGAATTTTAGTTGAGGGTAAGAAAGAGAAAAGAGAGGGTAAGAGAGTGAAAAGAAAGGATGTGTCTGACCGAGATGCGCGCCAGGCTACCTCAGTTGGGAGAGCACCACACTAGAGACGTGGGCGACCCGGGTTCGAGTCCCGGTATATCTTTTCTTTTCAAATAAAAATATTTAAAAATTAGATCAATTAATAAAAAATAAGTTAAATGAATTATAAAAATAATAATGTTTCTTTTGCCTAATTAATGTCTGTAATATTATTAATATATCTATATTACTATTTGTATTATCTATAGTTTATATTATTATTATCTAAAGTCTATGTTATTATTAAATTATGGCTTTTGCTTAATTAATATCGGCTTTATGAAATCAATTACGGAAGTTTAGCTAATGTCACGCACTAACTAGGAGAAGCCATAAAATCCATTTTAGTGTAATGTGAATTATTTCCTCATTTTCAAATATTCGTATCTTTGTTCACAGTCAAATATCTGTGTTGAAATATTTACAGTACTTTGCTATCATATAGCTATACAAAACGTGAAAAAAAAGGTTTAAATTCAGGGTCTCCAGAGATTATTAGTCTTTTAAAAAAATAAAGATTTTTAAATTTCAAAAAATTTATAAAAAATTAAGGAAACCTTTGTCACTGTTCTTATTCTATATGAGACTACCAGTTTAAGATATCTAACTAGAGCAAGAAATACATTCAGATAAATCTCTTCTTTGTTGTTACTTTTAGGGTCTAAAAAGTGGATTTTTCAATACCAAAATTTATTTATTTTTTACAGTTGTTATAATTAAAATCATACCTGTATTTAAAAGTATCATATTATTGGTGGCAAATTGGTATGGGGTTTAGAATTTATATGAGTGTAAATGTTTATCATCAAGTATTGAAAATGATAACTGAATCTCTTTTTACATTTTATCTATTTCTCTTAATTTTATCGCGTTTCAAACTTACATGAGAGTGAATTTTGACTAGTAAGTGTAAAATATGGTAATCAGGTCTGCTATATTACGATTATTATATTTGTACTTTATTCTTTGCTTTCATATTGAGCCGCTGTGGACTACGAATTAACAATCAATATCTCTTTTCGTGTCCAGATCTTGTTCTTCTGCCAGCTTTGGTGTTCTAGCAGTGTCTCTCCAGCACCTCACCCAGTGTCTTCTTTTGTTCTTCTGGCTGAGGTCCCCTTCGTCTAAAATTCGTAAAATACCGACCAATCACTTCAATTTCATACGCTGTAGAGATGAGTAATTAGCCTTTCGTTTAACATTGCCCTAATTCCTTGTGTTCGGCATAGGATGATGCTAAAAATTATAAATATAAGCGGAATATCACAGAAATACAATAAATGAGTTGTCATTTTTGAAAGTTATATAAGTCCATGGATCTTAAAAAATCGTTTAATGTTTTAAATCAGTGGTTCCCAACCTGGGGGGCGTGAGAACAAGTCGGGGGGCGCGCGAAGGCAGTTGAAAATGAAAAATTCTGTCTTAATTTTATTTATTTCTCTCTTACCAGTAATTCTTTACCTTAAATTGAAACTTATTTTTCCAAAGTTGTATTTTGTGACGGTCAAACTAAATGCTTTGTGGTATATGTAGTACTTATTGTTTTGTTTTTGTCATATGCTCATGCAATTAATTGTACATGGAGAGCGTAGTAGGGATTTTATTGAGGGCATGAATGGTTTTCATTGGAACAAGGGGGGGGGTACAAAAAAGGTTTGAAACCACTGTTTTAAATGATTACTATTTCATAATAAAATTTAAAAGTACATAGGGTCTAAAACATCACTCTTTGCTAAGTGCTAAAAACCTTTGCCTGTATTCCCATACTTTTAAAGCAATTCAAATGCAAACCCTTATCATATCATTCATATCGTGAATATGAAAATATGAAATTTCGAAAATAACAGCTCAAATGTGGAATAAGACATAAGTATGGAATAGGATGGGAATGTTTTCACATTTTATGAGCGTGTACATGTATTGCGTGGTTATTTGTAAGGAGCAATTTCATATCATCGTTGTGGAAAACAGTCCGTTTTCCTAACCCATCTATTGAATTATCCATTAACAAGTAACCATCGAAGGTCGATTCCGGAATACCCGAGTCCAGTTAAGACAGTGGACTTAACCGACCTGTACACTTCAACAAGGACTCAATGTTTCATGACGTCCTCAAGACGGGAAGCTCGATACGGCAACATATAAGCTGAATAGCAAACTAGCGCTAGTGACTCCGCTATTAAGACGTAATGGACAGGAGTCGCTGGGTAGTGTGCAATTATACGAAGAGTGTGTGTGTGCGGGCGGGCGCTCTAATCAGTAAGGCCCAGCTCAATGATTCACCACACCGACTCCCTCAAAAATTCCCCTTTTCCCTCTGGTAATATTAATGCCCCGGTTCCGAGTCCTCAATTATTCCTGACGGACGTGTCCCGGAGCAAGGTAATATTCCGAGGAGTCGGATTGTCACATGTGGCCGTCAATAATCCACGAGACCTCACCGTCTTCTTAAATAATAGCCCTAAGGGAGACTGTTCCATTAATGGCCCTAGACTAGGCATTAATTCCTAGCTCAGACGAGATATTTACCCTCCCCGTGGCCCACCCGATCCTCACGTATAATTTCTTCATATGGAATCCGCCGCGAATTAGCCGCTGAATGTTTCATCGGCCACCGACAGAAGAGCTGATGCCACCTCTCAATTTGCCCCGCCACTCCGGCTCAATAATTAATCGAATAAACGTCTTGGAAGTTATAGCCCCTTTTCATTTATTCACCATCACTTTATCCACGATATTATAATTTTCTTGAACCTGGTTTCTATGAACAATTTAGAGCAGATCATTTTCAAGTAAACAATAGTTCAACATCAAATTTTCGTGTCTCAAAATATTTATCCGTTCTAATTACTTACTATGAAAACGATACCCAAACCCCATAGAAAATCATCGTAGCCCACTAAGGTTTTCGCGCTACTATTTTTAAAGTAACAAAAATCAAAACCCTACATTTTTGGAAAAGCTAATAGTAGTAGAACATCTTCTCGAAATTTGAAAGAGTAACAATGCTTTAACTCAAAATAATGCACTTTAAAACTTTGTTCCCCGTTGGTTAACCACAAGATACAAGTCTCAACTTGAATTTTGTCACTATTGCCTAAGGATGGGGAGCATATGTACAAGAGTGGCACAAGTGCCTTCTGGCAGACAAGGTCTAAAGCTAGGTTGATACAGTTTTGATGAGTGATAAAGATATATTTACCTATTTCTTTCATGTTCATAACTCAAAAACACTAATTTTGAAGTTTTTTTATTCATTATTCATCTACTATAAAAAAAATATAAATAAAACCTAAATTCTTAAACACATCATTATCCATGACATTCATGAAATCTTGGTGTAAAATTTTAAAAAACATGATTTTTACTTGTTTAAAAATTTATTTTAAAAATAATAACGGTGAAACAGCGAGTGAATTATTAATTCTTATCATTGGGAAGTTCTCTAATTTAATTATATCTTTTTACACTCTTTTATCCCACTTTAATTTTTTTTAAAATTATTTTATTGAATTGTACAACTGTAATATATACATCTAGTACAAATGCTGTATGAATAAATAAATACATGAAAGGACATGTAGAGGCACTACCCATTGGCAGCAAACTTTAATTTTCATTTTATTTTAGTAGGTACTATCATTGGGTTTTTTTTCTACTTCCCTTTGTCCATGCTATTATGTATCATTAATCATATTTATATTCACTTTTAGTATTATTATAACACAAAGTTGTATTAAAAAGTATTGAATTTCAATACACATTTCTTTTTATTCATTAAAAAAAAAAAAAGTGTTTCATATATGTTAATGATTGAATAACTGTATATTGGCCATAGTCTGCGCCCTTTCAACCCTCAGTTATATCTAGAATTAAGTCTAACTTTAACCTGAAGGAAAAGATTGGATTGGTCCAAAGTCTCCAGTATCCGAAGTCCTCTTCCACTGTACTGCAAACATTTTATTCGGCATTCTAACATACGATGGTGATTCTAGCCGACCGGAATTGGAATGCAACAACAAGGTATTTCAGAATATCTGAAGGAATTTTAAAACCCTTCCCTCTAATAGGTACGACTACCTAGGACTTTAGTAGGTTTGTGCTACCTAATACTTTGGATGAATCAGTACAAACTGCATTATTTATCCCCTGGCGGGGGATTCAGGCACTCCTTTAACATTAATGGAGTGAAATCATATGCGCTTTATGTTTGCTGGTACCTTGCGGCTTGTTATGTGTTTGCCACACGTGGCTAAAGAACACATTCTGGTCAGGGCGTGACAATCATGTTTGCCTCGTCGTTTCAATGCTCATCGAGTAACCATTTCGAAATTACGGGTGTGGGATAATAGTTTCTAAGTATTTCAAATTGTGTGGCGCATCGAACGAGGGATGAGTGATCGCTTTTTAATAATAAATTCGACTGGAAATGTGTTGCTATCATCATGGCTTAATGTGCCGTCCTCCCAAACAAATAGATTTATTCCGTTTTGTGATGATCGGTCAACAAAATGTTTGTTCAACAGAATTTCAAACATTCTCCTGTAACACTGTATTTATCTACTGGCGTTTGCCGATGACCTCACTGTGTTATAAGATCATGATAAAGATCTGCAGCACAATATCAGGATATTCCTAGAAGAGCATAAGTTTATCACTATCAGTATCAACCTAAACAGATGGCTGTCTTCAAGTCTACCTTCATTCCGATTTTGACATACACCTCAGAGTCATGGATTCTAGCTATCGACCATAAATCAAGGCTTCAGGCTACCGAAATGAAGTTTCTTAGGAAGGTGGAAGGGAAAACCAGAAGAGACCGAGTGTGTAATAAAACTATAAGGACACATTTCGAGACAGTTCCAGTCACTGAACTAGTAGAGCGGAACTGGCTTAGATTTTTTGGACATCTCTTACGTATGGATTCAAGCCGTAGAGCAAAATGTGGTTACAATGCAAGAGTAGAGGGCAAGATAGGGAAACTAAAGAGTAAAGAGGGTGAAGTTGAATGAAGGGTGAAGGAGGTTTTCAGGAAAAGAGGAATGGATTGGAATGGAAGAAATGTGCTGGTACAGGACAGGGTCAGCTGGGTCAAGCTCTCTTAAGAGTCTCCTCACACTGGTTAGGCGGTAGGCGGGGATACAAGCTTATGATGATAATGACTATATTTATAAAAAAAATGTTGATTATTTAAGAAAAAAATGTGGAATATTTCAGCCTTTAGCCAGTGCCTAATTGATATTTCCGCTTATTTAAAAGGAATGGTTATATATAACTTAAGAAGGGCATGGCTTTTTTGATTAATTGGCAGCGCCCGGGCGTCTGTCTAATAAGTGTTGGAGTAAATTGAAAAGGCGAATCCAACTATTAAAACATGCTTTTACTACAATACTTAAATTTCAAACTCACAAATATGTGCAAAACTCATGGAAGAAAATTATAGGTGGTGAATGAAGATGAACATAGAAAAGACTGAATATTTTGAAACTGAAGAGGACGGACCATCCGAGGTGAACTGCTACAAATTAAAAATGTACCAATTTGAAATATTTAGTATCTGTCCTTCAAATAGATCATCTGAAATAGATGTAGCCCGAAGAACCAGAGAAGGAAAAATAACTAATGGCATGCTCATTTGTGTACTCTGGAGTAATAACTTCCTAAAAACCACAAAAAGAATATTTTCCATGCTATTATAATAGCTATAATATTATATGGCCGTGAAACATGGAAATTGGCCAAGGGAAGCAAAGAGAAACTTCTAGTCGCGGAGATGGACTTCTGGAGAGGGGCAGTCGGAATATCTAGATGTGATAGAATGCCCTATTCAGTAGGCCGAGAGGTAATGGCTACTCACAATACCCTTCTCGGATATTTCACCATTAAGGGATTAGAGTGGTTTAAACATCTGCTGAGGATGGAAAGTAATAGAATACCCAAAATGACTATGTACTTGTGTCCTGAAGGAAGATGAAGTTCAGGAAGACATGGCAGGTACGGTCACAACGAAGAAGATGCATTTTACAGGAAGCCCTGGAAAAAAATGTTATCCTATAATTTGATTGGAGAAAACCTCAACTTTGGGGAAACTCTCAATAAATAACAAAAAAAACTTCCCTCCCAGCTACCATTATCCCAAAAATGTCACGGTTTAGTCAGACCACCAATCACCAATAGTATTCAAGAATAATTTCCACGTATTCCAGGCGATAATAGATGAAGAAATAATTTCTGCCTTTTTAGTCCAACCTTTAATTTAATTATACCTAACGTCAGAGTGACGATACCGAAAGTATCAGTAGTAATATTTCAACATGGAGATAGGATCAGGGCAGGATAGGGCATGATCAATCGGAACGCAAGCAGACGGATGTAACGTCAGAGGAGTGAGAAAAATGATAAAAATAAAGCAAATGGATATGAGTAGCGAGCGCTATGTGAATCATGGAGCGGGATGTACAGCACAAAGGGCCGAGCTCAGATCCCATCTCGGAGATGCAAATGGGCTGACGAGACCTAGCCGGCTCCGACTGTCACGAATGATAAATATATATTGATATACTTTTTTATCCCATTCATGTCTCCGGGGGCAGGGAGGAGTCTCCCTCATAGCACCTAGAGTTAGTTTCAGGTCCCGCTTGCTGTGTATTATCTACACCTGGAGAGTAATGTTGGAAAATTCAATATTCAAAAATCAGATCAATATCAGACTGTCTAGGTTATATTTAGAATCAACATTTAGATCAGTTAAAATAATTCGCATAACAAACAGACGAACTAAAGCTCAAAAAGAGGCATAAAACAATTGAAACAATGCAATTGGAAAACTCCAAAAAGCAAAGCCACTAGTCTGGAAAATACTAAGCAGCAACGTAACGCCTATTTAGCCTCCTAATGGTGCCATAAACACGCAAAAAAAATTCTCATCAATGAAGATCAAATGCAGCAAATCTCATATTAACAGCCCAAACGGACTCATCAATCAGATATAGCTACCTAACTACATGACATTCACCAAATACTAAGTTAAAGTACGGTAATATACTTAATTATTTTATATTACAGTTTATTATCTTCCGAAATACATAAGATCTCAAAATTTCAATCCATGCATGTGGTCTTAATCATCAGACATGGAATACAATTTGTAAAGCTACAACGGATACGATTGCCGGGGAACGTAAGCCCAATGGGTGAGGAAAAGACAGTCAGAATATTGTACAATGGAAGACCTGATTGAGTAAGACCAAAGGAAAGATGGACGGATGTTGTCGCCGAGGATTTGAAGAGAACATGTTTATCCATCAGAGCTGCTAACGACAGGGAAGACTGGGAAAGAGCGGCCGAGGACTGAATCAATGAAAAATGATAAATGATAAATAAATTTTGGGCACATGAACATCATCTTCACTGATCTCACCACCAAACATAGGTTTTAAAACAATATTATTATGAGCGAAAATCTTGATTAATTGAGGGGTGTAGAGGCAAAACTCACATACTCCACTTTTCATAAATTTCGGTAAAACGATAAAAACCGATTCTGTTATAAATATAGGAGATAAATGACTCATACATTTTTAAGAGAAGAGGCTATTGTTGCTCTTCTCCAAAGAATTTTTAGAATTTTTTACTTCTTTAATTTCATTATTACGCTTAATTTTTTTTAACATTTTCTTTTATGATTAATGATGACGATTAATTTTTCTTTTAGCCTCTGTCTCCATAAATATTGACATACCAAAAGTATTTAAAAATTAACCAAAATTTACTATTTACTATCTCATTGTGTTTGTGTTCCGATCATTAATGATTCCGAATCATAGATATGAATATTTTTAAATTATATAAACGTAAATATTTGAAAAAAAAAAATACATTCATATCATACTGAAGTGAAAATAATTTACTTCTAAATATAAAACACTGTCTATATCAGAATGTTTTATGACGCATCAATAAACGGTAAAGATACGATCCCCGATTATATATTTTCACCAGTGATCATCATTTAACACTTAGTAACAGAATGAGGACGCGGCGAAGACGTACCACGAAGAAAGAGTACGGTGCAAGGGTTGCATCAGGAGGAGCGTGTACTAACTGCAACCAACATCAGCTCTCCTTGCACGCCAACCGATCGTCACGAAGGCTATTCCTTTTTACTGCTCCCTTCATGGGATTGTCTTTATTCAATAAGGATCTCCCCGAGCAACTTGTTTTTGCTCGTTAGCGAAATAATTTCTTCATTACGGCTGATTAAAAACAGTTCTGAGAAAGAAGAGAAGGACCTTCCACGAGGTTTATTACATCACGTCACTAAGTGACAATGAAACCATTGTCTCATTTAATTACTAACAAGCTATTAACTGGCATAGCGTCAGGGCCCTTGTCCCATGACTAAAGAACAAAGCAATTTTTCCGGATATTGCACTCATCCATGGTTCAGACACATGAAAATCAAGTTATAACCCTCGTATTCAGAAAGGATGTCAGACTTATAAAACAATGTATACCACCAGCGGATTATTTATGCCCACCATTTTTAGGAGTATCGCATCCATTGCACGCTGCAATCTAGAATTGGGATATTTATATTAATCTAGCAAGAAGGGCTATTTGTGACACCTGGTTCCCTTTCCGAAGAGAAATTCCGCGAGTCTTTCGGAGAGAGCTCATCACAAGATTCGGATCTCGCAAATCAACCCTCCCCCCCAAAAGTTATCGGAATTGGCCTAGAATATTATATTGATAAGAATATACAGGAATACCTATGTATTAATCATCATCACCTGCATAGTGGTTGATTAGATATGTATCTACATTAGTTCGTTTTTGTTTTGTTTTTCAATATGTTATTCACACGTATCTTTTTACTTATTTATTGTATCATACACCCATATGTATCAATATCATAGCGTTGTGGATTTCAAGGAGGTCAAACAGCCGCATGAAAGTTTTAATCATGAACGGTCTACTTCTATAGACATATAGGTCCTCATGCGCCTGCTGACCGCGAGCAGCCATAATCCTTGGACCAAGACCGATCTGTCACTGTCCATGAATCCTCAGCGTACGTCAGTGGGAATGACACTGGTTAATCAGCCCCAAAGGGACGGGTTATGGAGCTTTGGACAACCTGCCGTGGACAACTTCCTGTGCCCGGAAACCATGGTTCACAGTAACGTGAGGTTGGGTGACAAACTTGGTTTTTGCTCCCGTAACCAAATATATACGCAAGATGGCCACATCGCCAAAGATGTTCACGGTTTATACAAAAATTAGAGAAAATAATATGCCATTTTTGTATTATTTGAAAACCATTGATGAATATCTTGTAATAACCAAAATATTTTCCCCCAACTATTTCCATCCTACATTAGATCTTCCAGTCAACGATTTTCTCACTATCAAAACATCGCAAGTTGAAAGGAAGAACCGTAAAAATAACTTACATAAAAAAACCTTTATTTAAGTTTTATATTAATGTAAATAATGCTGATCTATGGTAAATGGTGAAACTAGAAAACAAAATAAATTTTTGTTTAATTAAAAACTAACGATTAAATCGTAGCCGGTTAAGCAGAGGTACGTAACGGTTAAATCACAAAATCGTTTAGGATCACTTGAAAAGAATAATATGAAGTGTAATATAGAGTTATTTTTTAGAATATTTATAAAAAATAAAAGGGAACAAAAACAAATTTAATAAGGGAAATATACTAATATTGTATTTAGTAACTAATTTATGCTATTGCCTTGTTATATTATGACACAGTTATTATAGAGTCATAAGTAAGTTGTATACTTAGCAACCTAATGTAAGGCGTCAATGTTTCATGGTTTCTATTATAAATATTTAATGTTTCTTTTTTTTAGAAAGATGGTTCTGTGGTATATCAGAAATTGTTTTCTAATCGAGAGAAAGGAGCATTAATTCCAAAATTCAATCAAAGATCCTTTCTTCAGGACAAGATAGTCATTTAGCGTACAGCAGGCGTTTCTCTTTAAGATTGCATTGGTACTGGCACTAAGTTAATGGGAAATAAATGTATTTTTCTTAAATAATGTATTTTTAAATTTGTCTTATTAAGATATGTTATAATAGCCTCAATGCTGTTTACAAATCGAAAAACTATGTATTAAATCTACCGACATTCGACTCTTGAAACTATTGTTGCACACCAGAAAAAGCAATTGATCTCGTTTAAAAAAATAAATAATCATTTTTAAAACAACGGAATTGCATTTATTGTTATCCTGATTATTTATTCGATATATTGATTGTTTAAAATTTGAACTAATAAATAAAATGTAAAATATTTTCTTTTTCAAATATTTTAAAAAAAATTAAAGCAATGATTAAAACATTATAATAAATTATTGTCTTTTTCTTACTATTCCCAGAGGTAGAGATAAAATTATGGAGGTTCGTGTCTTTACTTTTCTACGCATTTCAAAGCTCCAGGGTTCAAATAAAGCAGCCTACTTTTTGCCATAGATCTGTCCGTTTTGTTATTCTTTCGTCACAATAATCTCTTGAAATTTCTGTTTTTTTCAGTCTATTAATTTTATTCTTAGTAGACCAATTACCATAGAAAATATTTCATACTACACTTTCAAATCTGATCAATTCAATGATGGAATTTAGAGAAATTATTTAATGTATGTAATGATTATGGGTGATTCCATTCTAATGGTTTTTATTAATTTCCTGTACTGTTTGCTGTCAATGATAATCCATTATCAATCTATTTATAAAAGTTTTTTATCAATAGCAATTTTTTCATGATCCTCATGAATGCATTTCATCATTTCTTTCGTATAATACAGTCCTGAGAAAACTTACAGTTTACGACAACCGTGTAATGTACATTTCTAGAATTGGCCAGAGAATTCATTATTTAGTTTGTCAAAATAATTGATCCAAACTAATTAATCCATAAATCTTAATATTCAATTCATTAATAAATTTATATTATTTCTGACGATGTCTACCAATGTTATTTGTCAGTATCGTTGCACGGAAAGTTTGAAATTTGATTATCATTCAGGATCTTTTGAAAATGAAACGGAATCCTCTGGGACATTCATTTTTACAATAAAAATTAATTAAAGAGTTATAGAAATTTAATGAGGGTAGTAATCATTGAAACAAAATCACCATTTATGGAATGTACAGAGAGCATTCAAAGTAAATTTGTTATTCTGAAAGCCGAAGTTTAGGCTTGGGATGACTTATAAAGATAAATGTAAGCAATCTAATGTTATATAATAATCTTATGGTATATTGAAGTTTAGCCCAAAAGACGTGAGCCATCACCAGGGCTTGCCGGTTGCTCCGGATAGAAATTTAATACTGGCAGTATCTACCATGAAACACCAATAAATCAAGTCTTTGTAAGTAATAACAAAGTATTCCCAGGTCTCTTGTTACTATCGATCCATTAATCAGGCAATTCACTATATTTAAATAAGATATACCTGTATCACTACAACCCAATAAGGATCTTAGGTTTAGTACATGGCAGAGACTGTACTGTGTCTAGGACAATGATTGTAATTTGTCCGAGATCGTGCACCTAATCCCTCAACTAAGGTATCCACTTTATGGAGTCAGTGTGAGCCCCAGGAGGATCTGGGTTAATAGATTAATTAATTTATCTGCCACAGCTGGATTTGAATCCGAGACCTTCGGCACTCTACCACAGCCAAATTCTATATTTGGTCAGAAAATAATAATATGCTATAATACTATAAGCTTGTGAACATGGGAAGATGCCATGCTCCTGCAGATATAATGCCATACGCTTTGAGGAGGCCCCATCGGCCATTCCAAAATACAGGGGCTACCACACCCTAATAATTTTGTACCTGGCATAATTGAGCACATTTAGGAATATGTGGTAATCTAGGAGGGGTAACCATATGGCAAGGCGGTGGAAGAGGACACAATAGAAGAGCGATTGATGTCACAACAAAGGGAAGGTCCTGACGGCGGGCAAGAAGAAAGCTGGCGTGATCTCTCCTGCTATGTTTATTATAAACAGCTGTGACAGGTGAGGTCTCCTTGTCGGGAACCGCCTCCTTACTTTCTCACACCTCTCGTGTCAAACCTGTCAAAAGTCAGTCAATCTTCCCGACTAAGGGGAAACTGCGAATCGCCCGCTGCCTTAGGTATTTCTTCAACATTTCCAAGCTTTTAAAAATATTAATACATAGTTGAATTCGTTAAATAAACAAATATTTTTATTCTACACATTTTTATTCTAATGCTAAAATGATACATTGACTTCGTGTGTTTACTTCTAACTAAAGTGATAATATTTATTTTATCAGAATAAAACTCAGCTAGTAGTTGTTGATGCCACTTATATAATGTATTATCGGTTATTCAGGTTAAAACCTGTACCATGAAGGATCTAGGGTTCAGTACATGGTAGAGACTGCAATGATTCAAGGACAACAGTCGTGCAGGAAGGTGATTTGTCCTAGATAAAACTCAACCGCCAGATTTTCCCCTTATTTTGCGTAACCCCTTTTATGGAGGCTGAGTGAGCCCCAGGAGGGTTCTTGATCCCATAGGATCTACATCCGGGAGCAAACAGATTAAATAAAAGTCTGCTAGCGAGCGGGATTTGAGCCCGAGACCTTTGGCATGGCAACTCAGCGCTCTACCACTGAGCCACTCCACTCCCTAGATGTTATCCAGGTTATAAGAGCGGGGATCTACTACAAATAGATGGACAAACACTATCTTTTATATTTTTGTATTATTCTTTGTTATTGCCCATTTAAAATGAATATAATAGCACTTTGGGAATGGCCGTCTTTAAAAGGAGAAGCTGTAAAATAGTTCCAGAAGTTCGGAATAATTCCCAAGATGAAATTCCCTGAAAATGTTATCAGTTATAAGTGAAGGATTGAAATGGAGATGTTTTCATCGAAAGTGTAGGGAAAAAGCTTGTATAAGAAGAGGAACGTGGTTAGAGTTAGCATTTTATTATAACATTTTGTAGATTTCAATTTACAATAATATGAATTAAAATATAGGTGTTAACAGTAATAGAATCATCAGTGTTCAGGTTTATGAACAATATGGATAACAGTCATTGGGTACCGGCTAAGTCACAAGTAGTGATGTTATACACACACACCACATACAAATAATGTCTTCTTGTGGAACTGAAAACTTCTGAAATACAAAACTTTAAAAATTAATTTATTCATATTTTTTTCCGGCGTTCAATTTCTGGGCAGTATGATGATATTAATTGTATTTCTGTGGTAAAATGAGTTAAGGATTGCTGATCATCCATTCGTCAGCCACTTCATCTTTTATCCGGCCTCCTAATTTTATTTAATAAAAATTATAAGACCAATATCAGTTGGGATATACTTCGAGCCGTGGGTTTAAACCCTACGATCCACCATCCGTAGGCCAGAGGCGTCCTCTTGGGCAAGGAACCCAGCACCCCTGCCATCGCTGACCCCAGGTTGCGAAGGAAGCCGCTGGTGGCGCGTGAAGACCTGATTAGTTATGAACTATTAAATGCTACGTGAGCTCTCCGGAGGTTCCCACGAGCCTCTTGGCAATTAGCCGTCCACTCTGCACTCCCTTCTTCCATTTCTTTTCTATTCTCGCTGGCCACGAAGCTAAGGTTCGGAATAGCTACCAACCTATCACACTGGACTGGATCGCAAAATGTGAGAAATAGGTTACGGGAGAGATCTCTAGACTTCAGCGGCAATGAACTGAAATTTTCTGATAACTATGAAGATAGCGAATTAGATCAGAATTCTTGAATTAAATTAGTCGTTATAATATTAAAATATTGTAAAATAATTATAAAAGATGAAGAAATGGCCATTCTGAACTGAAATGTTGAATTTATTTTATTTCTTTATTATTAAACATTATTCTTTAACAACGCTTCCAATACAAATCGCATTTCGTAATTCTTGATGATCGTGAGCAGGCATAGCCTACATTAGGGCAGCTATTCATTAAAACGTCTGAAAAATTACAATTACTTGAAAATATAATTAAGTGTCTCATCAAGACCATTTGCACACGACACCTATTGTAGGCATGTTAAATTATTAAATGACTTGCATTTATAACTACGTAAGAAGTATGATACAAAATACTTAATATTTTAATTTAAACTAACTTTTTGTTTTCCTAGCCAGAAAAAAATAAGGTTTGTGCCAAAATATATAGTTACACGTCGAACTAGTATTTCTAAAGTGACATAAGTCAAAAACTTACGTGTTTGGAAAAACCGGAAAAGAACCGTTAGTCTGCTTGGAAAAGCATTAGGACACAAGTCCCTTCTGGCAGACTAGCTCTGAAGTCAAGTTGATATAGTTTTGAAGAGTGATTGATATATATTTACCTGTTTCTTTCAGGGCCATAACTCACCACCGAAAAAACACCGATGTTTGAGATGTCAATTAGAAGTACTAGAGCGATATTAGAAAACTTGCTATTCTTTCAAGGCAATTTACCATCGAACGGCGCATACTCAAAACCCTCGAATGAGTACTGATTCCTTTATGTAGAACATAGTAAATATATTTTTTTAGAATGATACAATTTTTATCTTTATCATTATTTTATACATCTCCTAAATGTTTTTCGTCAATTCTGTAAAATTTGATTTACTGCACTCACAATTTATTTCTAGACATAGCTTAGTTTGGCCTCTTAACATCTCTTCCATACGTATGACTACATCGAAAATGTTAAATTATTCAGTTGCTATTAATTATATATATAAATATATAGGTGTAATAAAAAATGAACTAATAAAATAAAATAAACTACTTTTTTACAGCCACTCTTCAACGAAGAGTCCTCAATTGTTTGTCCGATCCTGATTGGTCATGATGAAGGAAATAATGTCATATCCGGAATAACAGTACCGTTTCCAATTTAATCCAGTTACCTTTACTGTGATTAAGAAAAGTAACCTATTTCTTTTTTAAAGTGCTATTTTCGAAAACGCGTATTTTATCCCACCTCCAATAATACAATAGTACGATAAATATGCAGAGTACGGTTATTGTTTCCTGGAAATAATGTCAGAAGTTTTGTAAATAAAATATTTCACTTTTTTATTTCTTATAGTTCATAAGGATTAGTTGCTTAATGTTGCTAAAGCATTATAAGTTATCAAAATTCTAGTAACTATCGTCAAAAATTTTTTCTAAAATCAATTTATCTCTTCTATTCAAACATTTTTGAAGCTTTATTTATTATCTAGTATTTTTCAAGTTAAAAAAGGGTTATTCCGCAAGTTGTCGCTTCGAATTGAGTTAGTAAAAGTTTTAACTGTTAATTCGTTTCATTTTTAATATTTTCCAAAAATACAAGTTACCGTGAGCATTATTATAGAAAATGTAATTATGGGTAATGAATAGTTTTCGGTATCTATCATAACTATTATTTCATGATGAAATGATTACCCAAGTATACACATTGCCCGTAATTACATTCTTTTTACCATGCTAAATCTGATGATAACTTGGATTTTTGGAAAATATTAAAAAGGAAAGGAAAGAAAAGGTTTAAAATTGGTGTGACTCAACTCGAAGCGACAACTTGCAATATAATTACAAAAAAAAAATAGGTCCAATGATATTTAAGTACGTAAGAGTCGAGGAGTAAAGGTTTCTTAATAATTGATGATGCAACATCAAGACTGCTGAGCGATACAACATACGAGCTTTTATTTTTGAGAGTGGTATAAGTCCATTTTTTCATGTATCGATCGATAAATTTAAAATTTTTCATTTGAATTAATTAATAAACATATGCAAACTTTATATTTTTAACACTTTGTACATTGAAAAGAGTTTTAGCACTATTCACATTTAAAATATTATTATGGAACGATAGTAATAAAAATTATTTAAATGAATAAACGGTATTTATTTATAGATCCAAATGATATTTCTGCTAAAATTCATACTAACATTAATCAAAATAAAATCCAAGCTATGTAAGAACTTTTGTACATCACCCAACAATCGATTTTAAAAAATTTCGTTTCGTTGTGTCAGGTATAAACCATTTCGACTAACGTATCTAACAGGGTCATTATACCAGGATCAGGAAAGACAACACTTGGAAGGGAAAGAAGATGAAGGGCTACTTCATTACCCAACCTTGGACTTTACAAATAGATGTTGCTTCGAAAGTAGTTTTTCTTCAAGTTTATTAGCTGCAAGGCATGGTGCACTTCAAATCATAAATCAGTCCATGCAATTACCGTATACCCCAAAGCGCATTAATTTTCTAATTCAATATAGGGCATAGTTCCAACTCTGATTATTTGAACTGGTGAAATATCAGTCCTTGAGGGAGGAAGAAATCAAAGAAACCATGATTAACAAATTATGATATTTTTATTCCTTTAGCTTTAATTTATCTGATCCAAACACAACGTTTTATTTCCTGTCCGAAGATATTCATTGTTTTCAAACATTCGGGGGGATGTCTGTTTCACTAATTTATTTAATCAATCTTAAGACAATAGATTTGCTTTAAAAACTAAGATTTCAAATATTTGAAGTAAATTTGTTAGGGATGAGTGAAACGTTCGAGACGAAATGTGAATCAGATTTCCAAAACAGAGAGGACATAGCAGACTCAGCTATTCAGGGTCCTATCAGCTAGCCTGCTGGTGTCTTCTTCTTCTTTGACTTCCTCTTATGCCATGGCTGGCGTCGAGGAGCCCCCAATGCACCATACACCCAATGCAGCCATGCCACTCGGTCCCGACTCAGCTGCCTCATTTCATGGAGAGTTTTGCATCTCTCTCCTCTGGATATTCTGTTAGCTACTTCTGGGTCAACTCTTCCCCCGCTGCTGATGATTGTCCCCAAGTAGGTGTACTCTTCTACAACTTCAAGTACCTCCCCATTACA
Organism: Troilus luridus; assembly: GCA_964056705.1. NCBI lineage: Eukaryota > Metazoa > Arthropoda > Insecta > Hemiptera > Pentatomidae > Troilus > Troilus luridus. The sequence goes on along the minus strand of OZ057412.1, from coordinate 52,483,130 downwards.
GATCAGCTGGACGTCCTGTTATTCCTGTCTTGATACCGCTAAGACTAATTGCTAGCTTTATTGTCTGTTGTATAGCTTTATTGTATAATAGCTTTTGCTGCTGTTTATTGCCATTCCTTTGCCCATGAGTTCTTCCTCCCATTCCATCAGGGCTTGCTGCAGCTTGTCTTTCGTGTCCGCAATCAATACTATGCCATCGGCATACAATAGGCTTTGAAACATAACATTTCTTAAATTCTACTTGCCGATGACCGTCCAGGCAGTACGGGGCTTACAGATTTAATGGATTTCATCCATAAATAATATAAATAGAAGAGGACTCAAGCTGTTCCCCTGCCTCGTAGCTCTCTCTATGGGAAAAGACTTGGACTCCCTTCCGTTGATTCTCCCTACTCCTTCCGCAGCCTCATATACCGATTTAATTGCAGTGATAAGATCTTCTGGCACATTTTTAGCCGCCAAAGCATCCCATATTTCTTGTCGAGGGACAGTGTCGAATGCTGGGTTTAGATCAAGGAAAACGATGTATACATTCGTATTTCTGTCCCATACTTTTTCTGCGATGCTTCGTAATACGAAATGTGATCTTGAGCCTTTAGATTTTTCTATCATTGTAGAATGGGATACAGAATCGAAAACTTGTGTGAAATCGAGCGATATCATTTCTGTAACGAGGTTTTTGTTTAGATTGTGAGCTGTATCGTGTTGTAATTTCACCATGTGGTTATTGCAACTCACCGAGAGAACCCCGTTTGTTCGGGGGGAATAATGTGATGTGTTTAGTGTTTGCGGATGTGTATAATAATGAGTTTCTCATATATTTTTGAGATGAAGTTAAGGAGGCTGATAGGCCGGTATTCTTCCGGGGCTGCTCCTCGTTTTCTGGGTTTTAGTAGTGGAATGACGATAGCATGATTCCACTCCGTGGGGAAGTATTTAAGGCGTGAGCATGAGTTATAAGTATTTAAGAGAAACATTAGGGGTTTTATGGGTAGTTGTTTGTGGAAGACATACGGAGTGTTGTCCTTACCTGAAGATTTGTTTCCCTTAGTTTTTCTCAGAATTGCAGTCAGTTCTTAATAGGTTGAGAAAATAGTGTTCTCTGAGCTAACTCACAGAGGGCCACGGTGTTGGTATGTTGTGTTTGTTCGTGCCGAGTCACGTTCTAAGTAATAGTCAGCTAGTATTGTAGCCTGATCTGCAGGGATGAGAAGGTCATAGCCACGGTGAATTTTGGACGATTTGGACTTTGTGTTCGGACTCCAGAAGTTATGAGGATCTTTGTGTGTCCGGCGTAATTGGTCGTGTCATAGGGAGGTTTTACACTGCGCCATTAGAGATCTGATTTGTCTAGTCATGTTGTTTATTATGGGTCTGTTAGTAGGATCTTTTGTCCTGTACCAGCAGTTCTTGATGTTGTTTCGATGTTTTATGAGAACGAGTTTATGCTGTGGTGGTTTGCGTAGGTGTAGGGGTGTGGGGTTGAATGTGGGTATGGAGGCTGAGGCGGCATCTTGTATAGTAGTGAGTACTGTGTTTATGTCGTGAGTGGGGTGATTTTTGGTATGTTTGTGTGGACTAGTTTCTTATAATGTTTCCAGTCAGCTTGTTTGAAGTTGTAGTTGTAGTTTGCTAGTGGTGTTATTGTTGCGTTTCTACCAAGTTCGAAGAGATGGTCACGTCTGTAAGTGAAGTAGCCTCTAAAATGTATGTGTGTTTGTCTGTTTAATTTTATGTCTGTGAGTGCGACAACAGAGGGTCTATAAGAGGCCAGAAGGGTCTCAAGCTCGAGCTTACGCTTAACGAGCCCTGTGATGTTATAATTTATGATAGAATGTCTATACATGTTAATTGCTGAAAGAGTTCTAGAGCGCCTTAATGTCGTGCCCATAAGTGTCATGAACATTTCTTTCATGTCTTTAAACATGTTGATGAGCTCATTGGCCCATGCGGGTTTGTCTTCCTGATTAAGGTTGTTTGGGGGTGGGATTACTCCCGAAAATATGACTCCAGCATATGAATGCGGATCGGATTGTGTGGCACTATTAGTAGCCTGTTGTTCTAGGTTTTTGTTGTCTTGACTGACAACAATTTTATTTTGAACTTTATTTTTTATGAGTTCAATTCTTTTTTCGCAATTGCGATTTGATGCCACATGAGGGCCTCCACAATTTGCGCACTTGGGGGGCTGGTTTTGGGACAATTTTCGGTTTCGTGGTTTTCACCACTGCGAACGCATTTAACTATGCGCCTGCCGTAATTCTTAGTATGGCCAAATTCCTGGGATGAATGACATTGCCTGTGGCCGTTAATATTCTTCATTTTTTCTACGCTGTACTCTATGGGGCCCAGTTTAGAAATTTTGTCAAGTGTTACATCTTAGTCTGTGGTAGCTACGGTGTTGCTAAGTAGTCTTTTGTTCCAGTGTTCGTCTGTTTTTGTCATCCTCCAACTGCTTTTAAACCCTGATAAGTGGGTAATGAGGTGACTTTTAATGGATTCGATAGGGTGATATAAGTCAAACCCTTTGAATAGGTTACTCCTCAAAGGTTTAGTACCACTGGCGGCGTAAGAAGGATAGCTAATGTTGTTAGCTCGATCTAGCAGACCTATTACTGTTTTGTAGTCTTCTGCGTGGGAGAGGAATACTTTATTTTCGGTCTAATTAGACCGAATATGGAACGATTAATATATATCTATTATATGGCTTTTTAAAGCCACAGCGGAGATTGCCGGTTTAATTACAATAGGGACCGGCTTGTATGTTCTAGTATTTATGGTTTGTTGTTGTGGTTATCTGTATTATGTTGTTCGAGTGGTGAGAAGGAGCTGTTAGCTGTGGCTGGTGTATTGTTTATAGTTTTCAGTCTCGGTACGAAAGCTATGGCTTTCTTTGGTTGTACTAAAATGAAACCTTCGTCATCTGTTTGTCTTATATGTTATCTTTTTAGTGGTCTAGGTGTATTCGTTTGTGTTTGTGATATAATAGTTTGGGAGTTAGAGGGTGTAAAGTCCATAGCCGTGTCCGGGGTCTTCGTCATGATTGTAAGTAGTAAACAAATAAACAATAAAAAACTATCTACTTACTATGAATACCAATTAAAACACTTAGTTAGAAGTAAAATAGATATAATACAACTATAACATACATTTTAATGTGTTTGTAAAATGTAATGTCTTCTAGGGTTCGAATGAAATGTTCTTTTGAAGGTATGGTATTCTAGAGACTGAAGAGATGCTTCAGATAGCTGACTAAGCCGGAAATTATTAGAGTTGTGGGTGGTCGAACAGAGCGTTTTTAAGAATATTATGTAGGGCCGACTTTATGGATCGAGCAGCATCGGAAACTGCGCCGGGAAAACACAGTCTTAACTGATTTCAAAAATCTGACCGGAGTGTGAAATTTAAATGAATTGTGACTGCACAAGATGAAGAGAAATATCGAAAGCTGTTACAGATGCTGATGAAAGAATTAACATATTTCTCTGAAAATGAAATTTAAATAAAAAAAAAAAGAAATAAACAAAATAAAATTAAAAAAAAAGGAAGATCTGATTTTCTTTACACATTTATGTATATTCGCATAAATGATATTATATATCATTTGTGTGTATTTATTATGTATATACACATAAATGACTGATCATTATTTTAATTATGGTTTTTCAATCGGTGTACTCGTATTTAAATTTATAAAATCTGCCATTTTTTTTTTTAGGAATATTTTTTAGCAGTAAAAGAATACATTAAAATGGATGTCAAATATTTTCCATATTCTGCAACTTCGGCCATGTATTAACATCGTGGTGTAATTCTTCTGTAGGTATGCTTACTTTTTAGAATAGTAAGTCGCTCGTAATCATAAAAAATATGATGAAGATTTCCTAAAAGAGCTAGGACATCCGTTGGAGCGAACTGCCATGCACCGACCGGCTAATGAACCACAACAGTAAACAGTGAAATGTTCAATAAATGGTGTAACCAATGGGAGAGGAGGATACAGCAAATAGAAGAGAGGCCGGCACGGATTGGCTACGACTCCGTTCCTCGAGCTAAGAACCGTTCCTAAATCACTTTTCTGCCAGGGAACAGCAATAAAGCCGATGCCTATTCATTCACATCGCCCGTTATGGGGCCTTTATCAAAGCAACTTTTTATAACTGTATTTGAGTGCAGAGTACTGTTACAAAACTTACTTCTTTTATCTGTTTCTTTTATTTTTTAAATTTTATTTCGCCACCGGACCATAAGACTATTGTTTTATTTAATTAACTCCATAAATATCCTTTATTCTATCGGAAAAGTGTGACATTGCCGTTCCTAAGCAAAAGTGACGTATACACATATTTCCTACTTTAAAGTAATCTGGCATTTAACAAGCAGTTTTGTATTTTCTTCCTAATAAAAAAATACCTGACTGAATTAACGGTTTAAAATACAACCAATTTAATTATAAAATTCTACTGCCACAAATCCACATTGGCTGTTAAAACTGAACTCATTGATTGAATTCGGAATCCAAATCAGGAAGATATAGTTAATAAAATAAAAGATATATAATTAATAAAAATACAAACAATGTTTTTTTCGATGTGGATCGAACCGCCAGTTTGTAGAGTTATGGGGTGTATATTATACTTGACTTATGACGTAAGGATTTGAGTATAATTGAGAGTTTGAATCCCAAAGTTGTGACATTGATTTCTTCTTCTAAGCAATGTAATTCCCTTGACCTGCCCTCCTCTTTTATATGAAAGTATACCATAAACAAAATATTGTAAGATAGCTATAAAAGATTGAGAGTAGATAGATATAGGGAGATAGACAGTGAGAGCGCTGAGGAGATGGCAAATTTAATTATTTTAAAATTTTCTTCATCTATGTGACGTCAGGTCGATGGTAGCAATTTGGGAGCAATACTTTTATATTTTAAATCTTGTCAAATTAACTTAAATAACAACGGCTGGGATACACACATGAACATACTAGAAACATTTTCAAGAAAAACAACACGGATACCGGAACCCTGAGAATACCAGGAGGAGACTAAAAAGAACGTGGATGAGGGATCTATTATCATAGGAAATTAAATCAAGCCAAGGGAGAGGTACCGCTGGCTACCGTCCTCTTATATTCCACAACATGTGCCCTTCTTCATCGCGCTCATTGTCATTTTGTTTTATTTTACTGACAGGCAATCTGCAGATTGTCAATTGTTTGAACTTGACTGGTGTGGATGCAAATATAAAGAGAAACAAATTAAATAGGCAGTCATGACTCCCGACAGGAGTGAAACTTCAAAAGTAACTGTTTTTTTAATTTCTTAATCCATCAGTCGAAAAATAATTATATACATTTACAAGCAGTTTACATATTAATCAAAACATATGACCGACTGCACAAGCTCAATACAAAATATCAATAATTTAATTGAAATGATTGATTACGTAATTTTAAAGAAAAAATTAGCGTTTTAAATATTTTAACGTGCGGTGGAGGACAGACAAATTTTGTATTACAACCCAAATTCTACGTGTCTTGGAACGTGAATAGCAAAAGTTTGAGGTAGGGCTAACAACTATTTTTTTTTGTTCAATTCCATAGGTTCCAAAAAATAATTAACCAATAAAAAACAAGATTTTAATGATTTGATGGGTTACTATGGCGCAGGTTACTATTTCGGCGAATAACTCTTTTTCCTTTAAAAATGATAATAAAAACTGATGCCCCAAGAAAGGATTCTGTGTAGAGTATTAGAAGAGTAAGAGTATAACTGTATAATATGTTGATGTATACGGGATAATAGAATGCCCAGAAGACTGTTGTTTGGGAAGCTCGGTGGTAGGGGACCCAAAGGAAGGCCCCGTACTAGATGGCTAGATGATGTGGAGGCCGATCTTCATCAGCTGGGAATCAGGCATTGGAGTTATGATGGTTATGATGGACCGGAGTGATTAGCAGGCAGTGGTGGATGAGGCCCAGGTCCTTGTAGGACCGTAGTGCCAGGGAGTGAGTGAGTATATGGGATAACTGTATTCAACTACAAAAGTATCAGATACAGAAAAGTATCCGTATCACTTGTATTCAGATACAGGAAAATCCAGTACCTAACCATGACTAATATTATCGCCGTTTCAGGCAATTAAATACAAAAGTCATATAAATGACAGTCATTAGACCCATCTGGACATACGGAGTAGAGCTTTGGGGCTCCACTAAGCCATCGAACTCCACTCGTATTCAATCCTTACAATCCAAAATCCTTTGTAAAATCCTCAATACTCCTTACTTTGTTACGAACAAAGTAATCCATAATGACCTATATGCCCCATTTGTTACTGATTTGGCCCGAATCATATATTAATTTTTTCATGAAATACTTCATTCCCACTAGTTTCATACCTAGCAACCTCTTCATTTCCTGATAATCCTCCACGGCGTCTGAAGAGAAGATGACCTCGTGACCTTCTAAGTTGAATTTGTTATTTTAGTACAATCATTGGGTAGTTTCTCTACTTGTCTTTAACCATGGTTAAAGACAAGTAGAGAGATGAGGCCCATTCATCTCATTCTGTCATTATGTACCATTCCTGTCATTTATCGTTGTGTTGTAATTTTCAATGAAAAACAAAGTTGTTATTAGAATCAATTTCACAACTATTAAACGGTTTTTTAGTTAAATATAATTATTCTTATATCAATGGAATTATAACCTTTAAAATAAACAAATCGTACTCACGCAGAGGCCGCTTGCTGTGGCCAGTTTCCCACTTCACGAGCAAGTCGTGCTAGTCGATGACGCGAACCAATAAGTTTTCCCCCCATCAAAAGTCTTCTACTAAAGAAGTTTTCACTTCAATTAATTTTAACCAAGCACTGTCAAAAATATTTTCATTCCGAAAACCAGGAACACCCGGAGCCTTTGAAGAACCGCTGGAGGAGAAGGGGATCCGGGAGCCGACGAGGAGCGGCGACGGCTACCTGGCGGCCGCTCTGAAGTCACCCCAAGCCCCTCATTATCGAGTACTGGATACAGATTACAGGCTACGTGATACACTCTCCCGTAAATGAACTTTCTAGTGATTAGCTCCAGGGGCTAGCTCCTGTCTCTATCCGCTCCTGATTACTTCCTGGTACGTGGAAGGTCCCGACGTGGAGAACCGTAATCCTGGAATCCTCATCTCTTCATCAACTCTCCCGAGGATGAGGCAGTAGTCGGGTCGACGCACGAGTGGCGCGGCAAACCCTCGATGTCATAATCGGCCGAAGCGGTCCGGAACGCAACTGGATATGCGTTGCCCCCTCAATCTTCGCCTTGTCGGGAGCCCACGGGAGCCAATCCTACCCAGTCCAATTGGAAATTACTCCTGCTACGAGCTGAATTTCGTTTCCTCATTACTGGAAAATCTTACTCTGAATATTAGAAATGATGTTAATTAAAATAGTTTTGACTAACCTGTTTAATCTGAAATATATTGAACATAAAACACATAATTATTCCTTTCTTCATTCCTGCCTGTTCATGTTCCCTCTGAATTCCAACTTCGTCAAACATCCGCCATGCTCAAACATTTCTTTTCAATCCCTTCTGATTTCCCTAATAAATAAATGCAAGCTAATTTAAAACTTTTAAATAGCAATATTGGTTTTTAAGACTAGTAGGTTGAAAATGTGATATTCAATTTGCAATTTTGTCATCGTAGATGTACAGATATTCTTTTCTTTCCTCTAGGAAACAAACGGTAGATGATTTAAAAGAAAGAGATTATATTTATTGTAATTTTGAAAGATATAATATATATATTATATCTTTCAATATAATATATATATTATATCTTTCAATATAATATATATATATATATATATATATATATATATATATATATATATATATATATATATATACACAAAGAGAAACTATGTAGACTTATTAACTATGGAATATCATTATAGCTCTTTAAATACAGTCTATTCACACTCTCTCCTCCCTAGTATCTCTATTTCTTAAAGCGCATATGTAATATCTCTCTCTCTCAAAAAAAAAAAAAAATACATTAGTAAAATTTTCTTGTATTTTAATTTATTTAAAACTCGATAAGGGTCTTTTAATATATTTTTAAAATATGTTTTGAGCATTGCATCGAATCGCTTGCTCAAATTAAATATGATACACGAATTAAATGCTATAAATAAAATACTAAAAAAGTATTGTAGAAGCAGTAACTTAAATTACTTTGTAAACAGTTGTCTTAACTTTCGGTAAGCCACGGGTTTAGTACTTATTCAAGTTATACGAGTAAGGTATTTTCGATTCCTTCATAACTTGTATTGATTATCATCAATTGATAAACCAGTTTTTATCATTAAGATATACCACACGTAACTTTATGGCTCATTGATTCACAATGGCTAAAATAAAAAATATTATTCAAGCGACTGTATATGATTTCATCGTTGTAAAAATAATATGAAATAAATGAAAAAAAATCCATGTGGAGTCTGATAATTAACACTTAGTTGTAGGTATTATTTATCGGTCGAACGAGCCCGGGCAGCGAGCGAGCTAAATCGTGTACAAGAATATTTCAGAGCTAGATAAGGCCATGCAATTTCTAGGGCAACTGTGACTTATTAGCTTCTTTATTTCCCCATACGGAGAAAGGTCATGTAACTCCTTTATGGAATGTTAGACCAGGTCGTGAACGGAAAAACCTAAAACCAGAAGAAAAATATCATTCGTGTTAGATCGTTTTTGAAAATTCCTGTAGGATTACGCAGTTGAATAAAAAGAAATAGTAGAACTATTAATATTGTGTCAACATTCACTTACAACACAGGGGATCTTAGAACGAAATTTCTAAATAAATTCTCGACTAAAAACGTCTATTTGCCGCCTCTTCATCTCTTCGTTACAATTGCAATCTATGGAATGTGAAAAAAAGCACATTTTTCGGTCTATAGGTTTAGGATTGAAATTGATATAAAGTCATCTATTACGCATAAAAGCAGTATATAATAAAATAGGTAAAATACGTTTGACGATACAATCTGATTTTCAATGGCCTTTGAGTTTTTTTTTGTTTTTGAAAATAGGTTTTTCACTCTCCTGTAAATTGGTATTTTTCACTTTCAATAATTTGCATTTGTATCGACAACGATATCTCAATCAGTTTTTGAGGCATGATTCATTAAAGACGAAATAATTTCCATTAAAGTTCGAGATTTATCTAATGCAACAGACTATTTTTCAACTTTTGTCATATTTTTTGGAATAATTGCATTGTATATAACATTGGATCGATCATTTAGCTGACAAAAATATGCCTACAGATACTTCTCCAGGTTCATATTAGCCCAAGCAAAGTAAATGATTAAAAGCAGACGATTTTCAGAAATATTCGGTAGAATCTCATTGAATTTTCTATTATTTTCTCGCATCTTTCGTGATTGCAGTGGCCATTAATGATTTGTATATTTTATATTCTTTTTTGCAAGTAGTGAGATGGTCATCGCAATGCTTTAATTAACAAGGGTTTTGTAGAAAATACTCCATTTACATACTATATTGTCATAATCATCTCCAACACTCTGGAATAATCTCATCTGGAATAATATTTTTGAAACCATTTTAAGAAAATCTCGGTGTTGGGATTGGCAGTAATGAACTTCATTTTTTATCGACCTACTCACCCTCAACCACCTACGTTTCCTCCTCGGACATTCTGTATAATGGAGTTAAGAAACATTACACACTGTCCATTAAACTTTACTTTTGATGTGCTCCTTTTTTACTTTTTTACTCGTATTATTATAAACTGATACCATGAAATAAATATGGTGCCGTTGCTTCCTTAGAATAGCTACTTTGCCAATAGCGGTTCACCTTCTGTTCCTTTCCTCAATGGTTGCTGCTTGCAATATCCCCATACTTTTATTTATTTAGGGCTCTTCATCAACCTTCACTCGATAAGTATTCTCTTCTGGAAATGTGTTTGATCCTATCTTCTCGTTCTAGGAAGAGAAAGAGGAATATCTCATTTGCTAAAGAAATGCGCTGCCTCATGTGATACCGTCTTGAATGTTCAGAGGATCTGCAACAGAGATTTTCTCAGTTCAACATAGAGGATGAGTACATTGAGATGCAAATATAACTGTAGGAATGATACTTGGTTGTTTGTTTGTTGGTGCTTAGAGGCGTAAAACCGTAGGGTCATCAACGCCTGTAGATTTTTGATTTTTATAATTAATCTTTAAAAAAAAAAAGATACTTGGTGTCTATGGCCCTCGCCATAGCTCAGCCATATATGATTTTTTTATTTATTTATTTCTTGTATAATTTGCTACAATTCACAAAACTACATGCTGAACCAAATATACCAGTGCTGTCTCAAATTAAAAACAATTCTACAAATTTAAATGTATCTGTGGAGAATCATAATTTACAATGAAAGAAAAAGTGTACAAAAAAAAACTAATAATAATAAAATAAACAAAAATTGTAACTATACATTCTTAGTAACTTATGTACATATATATATATATATATATATATATATATATATATATATATATATATATATACAATATCAGCCATATATGAACATATAAAAGAAAAATATTGTGTTTTTAAATATTTTTTATTTATTTTCGAATCACCCTTTTTTAGGGTGATAGATAAATTATTTTTCGTGAATGTGTTTGACAATTGCTCTTTCTCCAATATTCCTTTATTCCCTCCAGTCTTCCTCCATTCCTTCAAAATTACTTTGGTATTTAGAATCATTACTCCAGATATTAAAAAAACAAAAATCACTGTAATTTCTTTTTATGTGTAACTATTTTGAAAAATAGTAATTACCACTATGTGATAATTTGCGTCATTTTTTAGAATTGTAAATATAAATAAATAACATTATTATTGAATTTGATATATACGCAACAGTGTCTATGAAAATATACAGTCCTTATTTAAAATGATCATATATAATGATTCTACAGCGTTTCAATGTATAAACACAATTTGTTTTTTGTTTCTGTCATACACTACCACAACAAATGAATGCCCGTCATTTTAGTTACTTATTTTTTATTTTACAAACTAGTCACTCGACTAGTACAAAAAATATGTATCAATGACGCTCGTTGAGCTAGACAAATCGTGTACGGCGGTAGCCCCGAACAGTAGGTGAGCTGGAAGGCAGAGGAAAAGAAAAAATAGAGTAACTGATAATGCCAAGAGTGAGATTCTTATCTCCACGACGGACACTGCTCCCGCTGACGTTTAAAAATGACCAACCAATTTACCTTCAGTTTTATTTTAACAATTATACAGTAAGTGACTACTAAGGCTCTCCATGTTGGTAAATCAATTAGACAAAAAAGATATTTCTCAATTTAAAGGAGCTTTTAATGTACTAGAAAAACAGACACCTCGTCAAAGGGAAAAGGAGGATTATTACCTAAAAAAAAAACCTGAAACACTATAAACCATGAAGGGTCTTGGGTTCAGTAATTGATAGAGATGGTTCATTATTGTTTCTATGACAACGGTTGTGCAGGGTGGTAATTTGTATCAAATCGCACTCAACCGCCATTAGTCGTAGGAAAGTGGCAACCCCATCGCCCAGTCGCCGGGTTGCATAGAGCCACTGGTCCTCCAAGTTGAGGGAACAATAACTCTGACACTACAACAGTACACCATATACAGCACACTTCACTCACCCCCACACTACAGACTAAGTTCAACTACAGTACACACCCTAGGATCACCTTCCCTTGGTAACCGCCCCAGATGGGGGAGCAAGTCAGGTAGCTCTAAGGAGGCAGCCCCTCCTCCTGACTCTAGGGCTGGAAGGGCTAATAACCCATGCCCCTTATACAAAATTATTATAATGAACCCTCAAAGGAAATATAGCCGGACGTATTTAAGGGAACAAACTGGAAATGGAAAAGGAATTAATATCGGGATAGCGACTTGGAATCTAAGAGGACTAAACCAACCAGGGAAGAGCAGAAATCTGGAAATGAGCTAGAGAGATATAATTTGGATGTCGTGGCTATTCAGTAGAGCAAATGGAAGAATGTGGAGATCCAGGATCCGAGCACAACAATGATAAACAGTGGTGATGGAAACAATGTTTTTGGAACCGGTTTCATGATAAGGAAATCACTAAAACCTGCTTTAATAGGTTATAAATTAATCAACAAGGAAATGTGTAAGATAAGGGTGAAAGGTAAGTTCTCCAATATATCCATGATTAGTGTTCTTGCCCCAACAGAGGAAAAGGAGGAGGATGTTAGAGATGAATTTTATGAAACCCTCACAAGAGAGTTAGCAGAAAACCCAGGGCATGATGTAAAAGTCATACTGGGTGATTTTAACGCTCAGGTAAGCAAGGAAGAGGTTTTCAGGCCAACAATTGGGATGCAAAGCAAACTTCAGGATTCCAACGACAATGGGTTAAGGTTAATAGATTTTGCTACTGAAATGGTTTCAAGATAGTAGGTAAACATTTTAAACATGAGATTCATCCATAAAGAAACCTGGATATCAGCAGCCGGGGAGACTAAATACCAAATAGACCACATACTAGTGTACAAAAGGCATGCATCTACCATTGAAAATGTACGTAGCTATAGAGGTGCAGACTGTGACTGAGATCACTACCTAGTAAAAGCTTTCTTCAAACATAAAATATCACTGCGATCTCGAACAGCTGTTGAAAAACTACAGGGGCACAATGTAGATAGACTGAAACAGTAAGAATATGGTAAAAGGTTCTCACAGAAGGGGACTTAAAACTGGTAGTTGTTGTCGACCAAATACATAGCAATAATACAAATATCAGGTGGAATGCTATTAAAAACAGCTTGGGAGAAGCAGCAGAATGGGTACTGGGAAGGAAAGGTAAAGAGAGTAAATGTGGTTGGTTTGATACTGAATACGAACGAGCCCTGACAGCAAAGAAAGGGGTGCAGAAGAATGCTGCAGAGAATTACTAGAGCAAGCCGAAATGAGTACTCTGGCAGGAGGAGGAATGCCAAGAGAATCTGCCGTCAGGAGAAAAGGCTTATAATGCAGTTGGAGGATCTCCAGAAAGACCAAAGCTCAAAAAACACGAAGTTTTATAAAGGCATTAAGGAAATAAAAAGAGGCTGAGACCAAAAATTACTTGCTGCAAGACAAAAGAGTGCCATAATCAGTGAGCCTGTTCAAGTGTTACAGAGATGTTCAGGATATTTTAGGGAAATTCTAACACATCCTGAGCACCAAAGTAAAGAGGAAAGAGTTTATCAGCTGAAAGGAAGAATGGGTGTACCTGGAGAAGCTGATGAAGAGGTAGAGCCGCAATATGGCAGTGAATCCTGGGTATTGACAGACGACAATAAAAGGAAACTCCATGTCTGGGAAAGGAAAATACTCAGGAAGATATATGAGTCAATAAGAGAGAACGGTACATGGCGATCATGGAAGAATCGTGAGCTCCGCATAATATATGGAAATCCAGACCTGGGATCGTCTCAGATAGCTGGGACATGTAGAACGGATGCCAAGACGCCTCTTATACGGAAGCATCGGAGGGAAACGACTCATAGGAAGGCCTAGGATGAGATGGTTGAACGATGTTGAGGAAGACCTCAAGTTCCTTGGAGTAAGGAGATATAGAGAACGAGGAACGGGCAGGAATGACTGCCTTAAGGTCCTTGAGGAGGCCCAGGTCCTCGAAGGACCGTAGCTCCCATCAGTAAGTAAGTGTACCAATTTTATAGAGTCTTGTTGAGCCACAGAAGGGTCTGTACATCCCACAGGGTCCATCTTTAGCTGTTACTAGATTTAACAATTTATCTGTCACAGCCAGATTTGAACCCGTAACCTTCAGGATAGCACCTCAGCACTCTACACATTGAGCTACTCCACTTCTATGCGGGGGGGTGTTACCCCTCTACAGTAATTTTAAAATATCTGAATTTCGAGCACTTAGTTTACACTGAAATACAGATTAAACCTCTTACCCAAATAGTTACTAAATTTTAGATTAAGTAAAAAAATGTTTGTTGATGTGATTTTGTTAGAAGCAACAAATAACTTTTTTCAAATATTAACTGCTATGTTTTAACTAATAAAGTGCTCATATGAACTGCAGGAATAGATTTCAAATTGAAGACAACAAAGTTCAACATGATGTACGCTTGCTAATAATTCTCCAATTATTAGTATTAGAATTTCAATAACCTTTCTAATGATAATAACATAATTGTTATAACATAGCATAATATTATAACATAGATTTATGTATATATAAATTAAACTTTTCGAGTTATACGGAAATAAACTATTCTCACTTTTATAAATTCTTTCTTCTATTTCTTGGAGTCAATTTTATTATGATGAATAATCTAGAAAACATGGAGAAGGTCCAGTTAATATTAGGTAAGGATTGGTTAAGTAGTTTTCATGGTTAGTGGTTACGAACGAAAAACATGCTGTACTTATATAGTCCTCATACAAGACTGAAAAGACAAGAAACCGCTCGACGTTTCAGGCTACTTCAACACTTACTAGACAAACGCTCTAAGCTCCCAATTAATTACAAAAGACTCATCTACATGACCATCATACGACCTATTTGGACTTACGGAGTAGAGCTTTGGGGCTCAACTAAGCCATCGAATTCTTCTCGTATCCAATCCCTACAATCCAAAATCCTTCGTAAAATCCTCAACGCTCCTTATTTTGTTAAGAATAAAGTCATCCATAACGACCTTAATGTCCCATTTGTTGCTGATTTGGCCCGAACCCGCCATCTATCCTTTCATAACAAGCTTCATTTCCACTCAAACCCTCTAGTTTCAAACCTAGCTTCCTCTTCAATTCCCGATAATCCTCCGAGGAGTCTGAGAAGAAGATGGCCTTCTTAGTTGAACATGCGATTTGAGTACTACCAGTGGGTAGTTTCTCTACTTGTCATTATATCATGTCATTATGTATCACTCAGCCAATTTACTTGTTATATTACTGTAATATAGTTTTAAATATCAATAAATAAATAATGAAAAAAAAAAAACTTTTATATAGTTTTTAGATATCTACATCTATATTACTAATATTATCTATATCTCGATTACTATTAATATATACATATATATTGCTAGTATTATCTGTATCTATTATATGTACTATATTTATAACGCTAAAAAGGTATGTTTTAACGTGCTACTTTATAAAATAAATAAACTTTGAGAACTTCCTTTTTTCGGTTAGGTTTATCGTAACTCCAGGCACATCCAAACCCACTAGTTTCCATCCTTACATCCAATTCCACCACGGACAATCCTCCTAGGCGTCGGATGGCCTCGGAACCTTCTATTATTGAAATGTTATTAGAGTGCTCCCAGTGGGTAGTGCCTTTACATGTCCTGTCATGTATTTATTCATTCATATAGCCCTTATACTAGATGTATATATTACAGTTGTACAATTTAATAAAATAATTAAAAAAAAAAAGGTTGATCGTTCAGTGATGTTAAGTATAATTAAGCCGTAATTATAAATAAATAAAAGCACCTGAAAGAAGCAGTGAAATAACCTCTGAAAGTGTGTTTTAAGTATGAAATTATTAGGTTAGGGAAAACGAAAGGTGTCGCATTCCATAAATTTTATAAATAAATAAATAAGAATAACTAATAATTATAAATAAATAATACCACCTGTCGACTTATTTTTTAGGTTATCATCATGGATTAGGGTTGTAGATTCCATGGGGAACTGAAACTGCTAGATTCTACATCCCTCTGCCCTCATGATAAAAATTAGATCGAAACGTGGGCACAAATTAAGCAATTTAATCTTACTTGAGTAAAATTTACGCTGTATTGCTACACCCCTAATATTGCTGCACCCCTCGACCAAGATACATCCAATCAATCATTTTTTCATGAATTCGAAAAGTAATATAAAATACTGGGACATATTTAAATGAAAAATATGAAAAAAATAGTACGTAATTACCCCATTAAAAACTATGATATTTGTGTAATTTATGGGTTGGCTGCATTTTGTTCATAAATGCTGTCAACTTTATTGTGATTTATAAAAAAATATGTTTGTTTCGGCACAGTACCTGAAAATTCAAGTAATAAATAAGACTGAAAAGTGGATTATATTTCTTCACTTATTATCATTGTTATTTTTGTAGATATTATTTCCTATTTTTAAAATTTAAGACTGGCGAAACCTCATCATAAACGAATAAAGAGTACTAGCACTGTATCAATATGTGTTAAGTTAATAACGAATTGCATTGGTCGGGGGGGTGCCGTCAAAGATAACACAAAATAAGCAAATCTTATTATATTGTGCCAACGTTTCGGCCTAAGGTGTAGGCCATCTCCAGGGCAACCAATATTGGGTTCCGAGTCTGTGTTGATGCGTCAAACTATCAAATGTCAACTGAACTGAGTTAAATTAATGTTGTATTTTAATATACTCCGGATTAACCGGATCCCTCACTTATCAGCAATAATTACAATTACAGCAATAGTCTCACATTTGATTTGATAGCTTAGTAACTTGAAATATTTCCCACAAAATCATTAAATATTTTTTATTTTAAAGAGCTAGGCCATGGCGATCTCAAAGGGGAAAAAAATTATGAAAAGAGAAATTAAAGAAAAAACCTACTATTTCATCCTTTCGTGCCAGTGGTCCCGCTTCCATCTTGAATATACTTGGCAAGATTAGAAACAGCTTGAAGCACAATGGCTACGATGCGCACGCTAGGTCCTTGTTATCAGGACAAAGGGGCCGCCACACACACACACACAAACACCTCTTCGTTCCTGATCCAGGGCTCTTCTTGACTACCTGACGGAATTATTGTCCATCTTGGGTACATTTGCTATATGCTGCAAATATAGTCCACATTTTTCGGAATGAAGATTTCAGAAATCTTGAATCATCAACATAATATGAATGAATACATTTCAAAACAAATAAACAATATGATTAGCTTAAAAAAATAATAACCGTACCTCTACGGCCCATTAAGAGTCTTGGGTTCAGTACGTGGTAGATACTGAACTGTCTCTATACAAACGATTGTTCAGGGAGACGATTTATCTGACATCACGCTCACCAGCTAGGTACCCCCCCCCCCTGTTTTGGGGCCAACATAGTTGAAGCTGGGTGAGTCCCAGTTTGGTCTCAAGATCCCGAAAAGGATCCGTCCCCGGTTGTTTATAGATAAAATGGATTATGTGCCGTAGTCTACGGAACTCAGCCCTCTACCATACATACATATCATCTATAATTCGAAATATTAGTTGAAACGTTTATTTTTTGATAATTACCAATTACCGAAATATATCCCCCTTAATTACATTCTTTTTTCCATTCTTAAGCTTACGATAACTTGTATTTTTGGAAAATATTATTACTAAATAAATGTTTTGTTTTCAATGTAATACTTCTTTTTTGTATATGCCCATAACATTTTATTGTGTAAGGGGCACGGGAGGCTTTCATTTCAACAAGGGGGTTTCGGTGCAAAAAAGTTTGGGAACTCCTGATGTAGAACGACACTACTCGCTAACAGTGAACATATCCATTATATCTTTTACCTGTAGAGATTACTTTAGTCACGGATTTCGAACGATCGCCCCCTATAGAAAAGGAGTTTAAATATAGCCCGTTTGAGGATTCCCCGCAAACGACGGACAATGGGACCCCTTCCAGATAATATGCCGAAGCGGGGCGATCAGTGAGGCCGAGGAAAATAGCAAAAAGAGAAGAGTGAAGAAGTGAATGTGTCAAAATCTATTAGAGAGAGCGCTAGGTAGGAGGTCGGTCTCCAGATTACAGGGCGGCCATTCAATTAGCTTCTCCCTCACGGCAGCTTTACGAGCTCCTCTAATAGCCATCTCCTCCCCTCTCTCACTCTCTCACCCTCTCTCTCCATCCCTCCTTCTCGCTCCAGCTTCGGAGCTCTATTAATCATTTTAGTAGTTCTGCATTTTTCTCCTCTCCCTCTGCTTCTTCTCATTAGCGACACTTCCCCTTTGCCCCTTCCTTCAGCGGCCTCTGGTTTACGGCCTTAACTGTACTATACCTCTCGAGAGCTGCCGCTGGCCTGATGGATTGTTAAACTAAATCAAAAGATTGTGAATTTGACACAGGTATCCTATAACTATAGGAGGAGGGGTATCCAAGTGGATAAAGCGCTGAGTTGCAATGCCAAAGGTCCCGGGTTCAAATACAGCTGTGAATGATAAATTATTTAATCTAGAACGTGTGGGATATTACAGCCCTCCTGGGACTGACCCAGCCTATTTAAAGGGTACCCTCAATTGGAGGAAAGCATGGCGGATGAGCGTTATCTCGGGCAATTTACATCCCTGAACATCTGTTATCCTAGAAACAGTAATGTCTCTACCATGTACTAAACCCTTCATGGGTTGTAGTTGTACAATTTTATTTTATCTATAGCTATCGTTTCAACCATCGACCCGGGAAATATTATCGAAGTAATATTGTCGCGAAGATTAAGATGACTGGGCTTAGTAACAAACGAATTCCTAAAAATTTAAGCTGTGCCGACTGTAGTAGACCAGGACATAGGTGTGACGATTGCGTGATCTGGTGGATATGGGTATGGGTTAGATTGCCCGTGGACATAACTTTGTAATTAGTGTTATCGGCATCGAGCCTTCGTTTTAAACGGGTGTTAAAACTGATAATACGGAAGATTATATAAATATTTTCGATATTTATACCCCTTGTATCATCAATGAATAAAGAAGATCCTAGAAGCATCAGTACTTTCTTTCGAACACTAACTTTAGGTATACTATCATAACTTGCAATAAAAAAAATGTCTAATTACTATAATAATAATGACCCATATCCATCATCGATAACTCCTAACAAAAGTTTAAGTATACAATTTTGATCATATCTCCATCCATTATACCTTAACTTTTTTTCTATACTTAATGAGCACTAATTAATTAAACTTCGTAGCCCAAGTTCAAGAAAAAATATAAAATGTGTCTAAGACATAAAAAAAGCTCTACAAGAAAGATATAATACAATATTTGATGGGACTAAATGTAATATAGTTTAGATGTAATAAACATTCAATGAAAGATTTCACCGATGTTTATATATTTTTTTTAATAATATTAGTTGACCTTGTATATATGAGGAAGAAAATGTTCCGGGTAGATGTCAAGAAAATTCTCTTATATAGGGAAAAATTGTTTATTGGTAAGCCAACGTATCGACCAGCGTTCCAGGCCTTCTTCAGGGCTATATATATATAGTTATTCTGTGCCATGTATTATTTTAATTTATTTGTATCTGGTATATTTAGCCCTGAAGAAGACCTGAAATGTGGGTCGAAACGTTGGCTTACCAATAAAAAATTTCTCCCTATATAGGAGAATTTTCTTGACCTCTACCCGGACCATTTTCTTCTCGTTTATATATATATATATATATATTCCAAGTATTTCAACGTTTGTTGTTCTTTAATTCTTGAAAATGTTTTCAGTAGCACCCATCTTTTTGCAGTTATAAATCAATAACTGAAAAAAAAATTAAAAAAGAGAAAATTGTGTACCATGTCATGGCCTCTAATATTCTTGTAATTTAAAGTATTACATTCTGAGTTCATGTTTGGAAGTCCACATTAATCAACTGATAACACTAATCAATAATTTATTATAAAGGTAACAAAAAACCTGATTTAAGCAATAAAAATGTTGAAAGTAACAATTTTCAAGAAACAAATTGGCATCCCGTAGTAATAACTATGCATTATTCATTCATTGTAACCATTATTCATTTTTTACATTAAACCAGCTGTTGGCAGTTATTTTTAAAATTTAAAACCTGTCATATGTTACTTTTATTTCTAAATATAATTTTTTTAGCAAACATAATTTTTTTAATAAAGAAAATAATAAGATATAATATTCAATGAGCAATAAACCCTCATGAGATTGGGATTCCTCAGTATCATTATGTTTAAATATTTTTACAAAATATTTATGTTAAAATACTAAAATTAGAAATAAAGCACTTACCACACAGCATGGCATAGAGTAGCTAACTGAATTGATAGCTTCTTTAAGAATATAGTTAATTATCAATTCCTTCTGTACTATAATATTAATATTAACAGAAGCAGCCCAACTAATATCTCCATTTAGCCAATTAACTTTTTAGCACGTGATTATTATAGGTTCAAATGATTATCAATAATTAAAAAGTGTAACTATGGCTGCGAACAAATGATTAGTTCATTGTGCAAATATCCCAAACTGAATGTTTAATTATTCAAACATATTTACGACACATTTAAATAAGTGGAAATAAATGAGCGATTCCTATAAGACCAGCATATCTTTTAATAAATATTGAACTGCTATAGATCAAAAAAAACATTTTTGTAATGTAAGCATTTCGGGAATGTTTATTGTAAAATTCCTTCAAGTAGTGCAATTTTAATCCGATGGTCTAATATATCATTTAGACATACTATATTTTAGTATTGTATCAGTAGTTATTATTTCATTATAAAAAACAATTGGTTCAGGCTATTCGACAATTCTATTTCATTCAAAATGAACTGATTACTTGATATTCGAGAAAATCGCAATGTTTTCGTATTGTCCTAGATCAAGCTCAACCGCCAAGTTTCCCCCAATTAAGGGTATCCACTTTAAAGAGGCTGCGTGAGCCCCAGGAGGGTTTGCAGAAACCACAGGGCCCATCCCCAACCGTTTACAGATTAAATCATTTATCTACAACAGCCGGATTTGAACCCGGGACCATCGCCGCGGTAGCTCAGCGTTCTACCACTGAACTACCCCGCTCCCCAATTGGTGAAGAAATGTAGTTTAATACGCTCATTAAATTTTTCATATTCAATCAATATCCCCTTAATTAATTACATCACATATTCATTGAGTTATTTTCCTCATTGTAAAATACGTCATTTTTTTCGATCGTTCCTAATGTCCATGAAATTAGAAATAGCATAGATAATCTCGTGTCGCTACGAATTATGGTTTCCATGGTCCTGTTAAAGGTTACCCATAGCTCCATACCATGAAAAATCAACAGAATCATTTTTCCCGATGTACGCTCGGATCTAACAGAATGAATCCGTCTAGAAACCCGGATTATGACTGTTCGCCCGTGGGTCAACTAACCTATATTTCTTTCCTCAGCATACCGTCCCTGGATCTAACCTTAGGATGGCTATTTATCATCCTGGAAAATGAATCATTAGAAATAAAATATTTAAATACCTTCAAATTTGTAATCAATTCATCAGGTGATTTATTTCATATCAATAAATATTTCGATATTCGGTAAGTACTTCGAAATGCTAAATGTTATATATTAAATTTATACTTAAACATGTCAGGAAATTAACTAGATGTTCATAAATAACATAACTTGTTACTCCCTAAACAGATTAATAACATAAAGGCGAAGGGATTAAAGCGGTGGAGAGAGTGAGCGAGGTGGCCTTTTCCTAAAAACAACAAGGCCTAACTAGCTTTTCAAGATTATTGCATATTAAAGTCTACACGGCTCTGTGGTACTATCCCTTACGACTATTACAAATTTATGATATGTCAGAAACTTGTTTTAATGTAATTAAGAGAAAACGTATATTTGACATCCTGGAAAAAGAAACTAAACGGCGAAAGAATTTAAAGATATCACAATAATAATAATAAGGATAAAACTAGATAATGAGCTAGACGATTCGAATCATTGGCTAGGGGGAAAATACACTATAGACAAACTTATCTGTTAAATTCGTGGTTTAGAGGTTAATAGAGTATTCTGCTGTTGTTGGAACAATACATTAATGAGTAACAAATCCGTGAAACGCTTTATAATAATTAATTGGGACAGGATGGTTGCAGAGGAGCCATCCGTCAGAGGCAGGAGAGGAGGTTACTATTTGATGAGGCTAACCTGATTAGGGAGGGGTGGCGGCTGCCCCCCCGCTCCTGATTGGCAACTACTGAAAATTGCAAACCCTTTCCTGTCCCCTGCCGCTCCATCTCCTCTTCCGCATCTTTGTCTCCTCTGATAAGGGATCACTCTCGTCGGCCAGGGACAGTCGGGCAGTGGTCACTTCTACCACGAGTGACATCTGTACCTCTGTCAGATCATGTGATATTCATCAATAGTATTTTGGTTTAATGGTTTAATACACTTGATAGCTATATACTATCTTACTGTATTTCTTTGAGATACAGTAAATACGAATATTATTCCCTACAGCTGATGTGGAAAGGGCTGACTGGATGTATCTTTAAAAATCTTGAAAATGGTCGGGGGTGCAGTCAATATTTTTTTGGAAAACTCAAATTTTCTTAATAGCAGACAAGGAAGGAATCCCCTGCCCGCCTAGCGGTGAACCAATCCCCCTTCTTTCTTTCTCAAAAAGCGTTCTTCTTCAGCCAAATTCAATCACTTTCAGCTTATATTTTATGTAATGATAGAGATAGACTTTACATACTCCACAAACATCAATAAAAAATCTTCTACCCACAGATTAGGAATATATTCATATGAATTGAGAAATACAACAATGCCAATTTAATTTTTTTTTTTTTTTTTTATTTAATTCAATGATATTTACAACTATAATGGTATTATATCAAGTAAATGTGCAAAAATGTAGAATATGACATGAAAACACTTGTGGAGAAACTACCCATCGATAGCACTCCAATCCAATTTAATTAATTAAAATAATATAAATTTACAAAAATTTTGTCCCAACAATTAGCGAAATAAAGCATAGATAGGTACTACCTCTGCATTGCTATGTTATTAATTTAAAATTTTCATCATCTAGGGAATGGTAATAAAGAATAGTAAACAAAACCGACCACCTCATAGCTACACGTTTGGAAGACACACTTTCCAACGAGTGTCAAGTTTCCAGTATTTAGGAAGCCGTATAAATGAGAATTTGGATGAGGAGGAGGAAATCAGAGCCAGGATAGTATTAGGTAATAAAGCATGTTTTGGAATGTCAAAGCTCCTGAGAAATAAGCTCCTTAGCCTAAAGTCCAAGCTGATGATATATAAAACCGTGATTAGGCCAGTAGTGACATACGCTGGTGAAACCCTCACACTGAATAAATCCAGCGTGGAAAAGCTGAATAGATTCGAAAGAAGAGTTCTTCGGCAAATATTCGGCCCAGTTCGAGAAAACGACCAACTCAGGATCAGAAGGAACAAGGAGCTAAGTGAGTTATATGGAGACCTAATGATATCGAGCTTCATCAGGATGCAACGCATCAAGTGGCTGGGCCACTTATATAGGATGGGCGAAGAAAGAACAGCTAAAAAGCTGTATAAAGGAAATCCAGTAAGATTTCCTTTCTATATAAAGACTGTATAAAGGATGGAGTAAGACCTCGAGGAAGCCCCAAAGCTAGATGGAAGGATGCCGTCTGTGAAGATCTGAGGCTGTGTAAGGTCTCCATCACTCGAGCAGGCGATCGGGACGATTGGGGTAGAGCGGTTGAGCAGGCCAAAGACTTCTTCATGTGTCTGTCGCGCCAATAATGATCATCTAGAGAATACTTATCCCCCATCGCCAGCTACAAGTTTAAGGAATGATTTGAGACTTTGAACTATGAGATAAGATTAATATAATTTTTACTATTGTTGTATAAGTTGTATTAAACATTGTTGTATTGTATTAGCAAGTTGGGGATGATCAGATACATTCGTATATATGCATATCTATGCATGCATTCCCTTTCATGAATGAATAGATATATTAATAGTGACAGGATATGTAAGACTTCTCACAGCTTATTAATACTAAATCATGAATGAATGACTGAATGAATAAAGCCTTTTATTACAAACAAGGATTTTACTGATTATAATACTTTTTACTTCAGATGGTGTTAACAATTTTATACAATATTATGAACCTTTTTTTATTTTTATTTATGTAGGCCTTCCCCTTCGGGAGTGATGGTCTAACTTTCCTGGAGACCAAATCCTACTCGGCTAGTGGGATTCACTCTTTCTCTCCACAGTTCTTTACAAGCTTCTTCGTCTCTGACTGTCCTCATCCAGTTTGGCCCTGCGATGGCTCTTATGTAGTCACTCCATCGCCTTCTTTGCCTTCCACGTATTCTTTTCACGAG
The DNA here is from genome assembly GCA_964056705.1 of Troilus luridus. Classification (NCBI taxonomy): domain Eukaryota; kingdom Metazoa; phylum Arthropoda; class Insecta; order Hemiptera; family Pentatomidae; genus Troilus; species Troilus luridus. Next base: position 52,458,926 of record OZ057412.1, on the reverse strand, counting down.
TTCTGTTGTCGTTAAGGACCATCTTCCGTCCGTAATTCTAGTCAGATGGCCAGCCCATCTCCATTTAATTTTTTTTACAAGAATATTTTTGTTTTTGAAGCCTGTTCGTCTCTTTATGTCAATGATTTTGATGTGGTCCTTTTTTCAATGTTTAGCACACTCCTTTCAATAGAATTTTGTCACACTATTAATTTATTTCTAATTTCTTTGTTAGATACCATGTTTGACAACTATAGCTTACACATGGCATTATGCAACTTTAAAAAATAATCTTTTTGCTATTAATTTCAAAGTTTCCTTTCACAGTGGGCTTGAGAGTCCAATATTGTTGTCATCCTAAAGTGGTTCTCCTCTGGATTCCCTATTGACGTCCTTTCAGAGAAAGAGATGAGTTGACCTAAATAGATGTACTCTTCTACATGATTTAATACTGTATTGTTCCAACTGATTTCAGTTTTTTCACTGTTCGTCATCATAACTGTCTTGTCGTAGTCAGGGGCCAGGCCTACCTCTATGCAGCATCTTTCCAATTTCCTCGACATCATGATTATTTCATCAGCTTTATCAGAAATCTGAATAACGTCATCAGCATACTTTAGGTTATTTAATTTAGATCCATTAATGCTTAGACCCGAATTGTCGATGTCTGCCATTTGAAATATCCTTTCCAGTAATAGGTGAAATTGGATCTCCTTGTCTAACTTCCTTGTCTGTTTTAAACTTCGGGCCTTTCCTTTCAGTTTCAATGAAAGGCGTGTTATCCTTGTAGAGCTCTTTGATAATTCTGATGTACTTTTTTTCAATTCCCATGTTATCCAGCGCCTTAAGAATGTTACTGCGGTAGACACTGTCGAATGCTTTCCGGAAATTATTGAAACAAAAGTAAACCGGGATTTTATATTCTTTAGCCTTTTCTACAAAAGCTGATTCGCCACGTGTAGGTTATCAGCAATTGAGAAGCCTCTGATAAAGCCTGCTTGTTCGCTTGACATTGAAGTTGTTATGTAAGGGGTTATCCCTTTAGTGATAATGCTAGTAAAAACCAAATTTCCAATGGTTGGACAGAGCGAGATTGGTCTATAATTTTTTATGTTGTTTTGATTGCCTTTTTTATGCATAAGAACTATTTTTGCTGTTTTCCATTGTTTCGGGACTGTTTCTTCCTTCAGGATGAAATTGAACAATTTTAGTAATTCTTCAACCGCCTGCTAAGAGGGTCTCATTTCTTATATTGCCAGGTCCAGCCGGTTTATTTTTCTTGAGAACATTGATGGCATTTTCTACTTCTGATAGTAGTATTTCAGGGACTTTTTCTTCTGACTGAAAGATCAAAGAATGATATTTATTTTAATGCTGATAAAGTTCTGTAAAGTAATCAGTTGCCACACCTAATACATATATCATAACCACATCTAATATATATATATTATATCTTACTAGTCGATTTTTATTATCCTGAATAGAATAAGATTGTTTGCCTGAAGATAATTCAGATAGTATTTTTTTGGTTGAACTGGTTGTATCCAGTATACTGTTGTCTTCTCCCTATGTTGGTTCAGGTCGGACTCGATCTTCCTCCTAATAAGTTTATTCAGCTCTGTTGGTTCGACTTTATCCTTTGAAGATGCTGGTTTCTTTCCTTTTAATTCTCGTCTTTTGCATAATAGTAACTTTATCTCCACTGTTAATTTGCCACTCTAGGGTCCGCTTGATGCCGCTTGTGGTAGTATATATGCATCTTCTAAAACTTTTGTATAATGGTCTTACATCACCTGGACTCGTGGATGTTGGTTACCAAACGCTTCTGTTTCTCTTGCTAGGTTAGCTATTAATTTGGTTTAAAATGTATCAGTGTCTCTTTGGTTAGCGATTGTCAAATTGTTTTTTATTACTTTGAAGGGTCGATCTTTCTTGAATTTATTTATTTTAATGACGGCTCTGATCATGCTCTGGTCAGTATGGTAATCGAGATTTTGAATTACATGTACAGTTTTAAGATATTTTATATGGTTAGTGAGTAAATAATCAATTTCAAAATTCTGATCTCTAGGTGACTGCCATGCCCATTTATTTTTCTATTTCTTACCGAAAAAGGTGTTTCCTATTTTGAGGTTCTGTGAAAGAGCAAAATTCACTATTCGATTTCCTCCTTCACATCTTCGTCCAACACTATAACTTCCCAATACTGCTTCTTCTCCAACAATTCTCTCTCCAACACGCCAATTGAAATCTCCCATTATCATTATCATCTTGGGAGTCTGCAGTGGGAACTAAAACCTGAACCAACGTGATAATTTTACTTTTTCCTAGAGATATAATTAAGGTGGCAGTTCTAAAGTTAGTCTCTTCAAATTTTACAATGTTGTTTTTAAATTAAAAATCCTGTCCCACAATGGCCATTTAAGGATGATGTGTACATAAATACATTACCTGATTTAAGTTATATTATTTTTACACCCTTCCTTCTAACTTCACATGTACCAATAATATCCCATTATAGCCGTTTCAAATTCCGTTACCCTGTCCTCTTCTAGCAACGTTCTCATGTTTAAGATGCAAACGTTGAGAGTGTTAGACAATTTTTAATTGTTGTATGTTCTGAAATTATTGATTGATTTGAATTAAATTGTTTTATTTGTATTGCCAACTTCCAGTCTCTTGCTACCTGAATTTGAATTTTTAGTTCTCTTCTTTTCAAATTTGAATTTGGTATTTGACAAGATTTCTTCCTTATCTGCGGAGGTTTCTCCTTTCTCTTCAGGGGAACTTTCTAATGAACTTTTCCTTAATACTGTATTTGTTTCCAAATCATAACCATTATTAACGCCTTTGTATGATTCGAACTATTGAGGTTGCTCAATCTCAGTTTTGCCGTCCGAGAGAGTGAGATCTCGGACGTAAAAAAATATCTAACGAACCCTGTAGTCTCAGATACATTTGCATATATGCATATCTAGGCATACATACCCTTTCATTTATGAATAGATACATTAATACTGATAGGATAGGTAAGACTTCTCACAGCTCCTCACTACTAAATCATACCCAACATTTATTACGTAGATAATTACAATAATGATATTTATGGCCTGGAGGTCGAGGTGATAGAGGGCCCCTGTCGCAGGGCTGTCAGGCCGGAGGTCTCCGTATATTTTTTCTCCTTCATTTATTCAATCGTTTTTTCTTTCTAATCCCGTAGTGACTAAATATATTCATCAACTTAATTCGCCATAAATCGTGGCAGGATCGCCACCACAACGGCCCCAGAACCGGTCCTCAATGTCCAGGGTCCAGATGGCACCAACTGCCCGCTGCGAGTCGTCGCCATGACCAGCTGGCCGCCATAGTACTTACTTGTCTCGCCGCATAATTGATTTCCAACTAATCATTCTTCAATATACCATCTTACAATATGTTCTAGGCTGTTATTAGCCTTGGTGAGCGACCGATCGGTGAGCATTAAGATGGGTTTGCTAGAAAAGTAAGTAACAGCCATTAAACAAACTGTATTTGTATGACACCAAGAAAAAATATGGCATAATACTCTAAATACAAGAAAAGAAAATATATTTGTTTCCAACAATGAAATAAAATTGCATCTTATATTTAGTGCCATGCCTGAAACAATGAGTTGCCATGCCGGAAATCCTGGTTCAAATCCCGCTGCGGGCAGTTACTTTTATTTAGTCTGTTTGCAGCCGGAGATGGATCATACAGGATCTCGGACCCTCCTGAGGCTCACCCAGCCTCTATAAAATATTATAAAAATAGGATACCCATAATAAGGGGGAAAAACCTCGCGGTTGAGCGTGACCTAGGACAAGTCACTTCCTTGCAGAACCGTTGTCCATGAAACAGTAGTCTAAACCATGTACTGAACCCCCAAACTCGTTCACGGGTCACATGATTGAAAATATTCCAATCGATATTTATTTATCATTATTTATTTCAAAATCATCTAAGCTCCCATTTCTAAGATCTTTAAAAAAAGGGGAGTGTTTATTTTATTTTAAAGTATATATTTGTTTTAGTCCATCGGTTGTTTTTATAGATCATATAACTATAAGAATATAGATATGGATGAAGAAGGCGTAACAATCCTACGGATAAATGTTCTAGCAATTTTCCTTGAATATAATATAATAAAAATTATGTAATATTTGGAAGCAGAATGAAAACCGAAACACCGCTAATCCACATTAATTCTAGCTAAAACAATAGGCTTGAAAAATATATTTCTTATAATAAGTACATGTTTAGAACCGAATTTACAATTGTCAAAAAAAAACACGAAAACTTTTATCATTGGCGATTCTTTTAAAATTCACAATTGTTTGAACATGTCCAGAAAACTTTAAATAATCATTAGTAATAAATAATGCACATAGAAAATGTCAAATAATTACACCAACCGAAAATTCAGCCATACATTCATGGAAAGAAAGAATGAAAAATGGAAAATGACAAGGAGTAAAGACTTAATTTCTAAATCCTTTCTTCTAAGATTTCCTCGGTGTTTCAAGCGTGCCGTCAAATTCTTCATTAACGTTTCGCCAAGTAAATGGATAGTTGGATTGGGTCGATGGCCTGGGAATATTGTGTACACTTGCGGGCTCCTTACCCCTAAGTTATGAAATATCTTCCGTGTTGTCAGCAATGTAACTTTCTTGAGATGCCCTCTTCTTTTACATTTATAAATAATAGCTCTAAGATTAGGATAAGAGAGAAGGTAGGAAGTAGGAGAGTAGAGAACAGAGATGCAGTAGATAGTATGTAAGAGAGTAGTCTCTAAGTTAGATGTAGTTCATAGACAATAAGTTATAATGATAGTCAATAGCAATAAGTCACTTAGTTAGTTCATAAGAATGTCTCTTTTATATCTCTTGTATATTCATATTATCAATGTTCAATCACTCAATAAGTCAATATATTTATTACAAGTGGTCCACCGTCTGGTACTATCTTTCTCAGGGATTAATCTGATACTTTGAAGAATGGACTCAGAATATTGGTTCATATTTTAGCAAGAGCTTCATATCTATTCTGAATGCTGGCAGCAAACAAAGTAGTACTGATACTGATACTGAAGTACATTTCAAACAAATCGTTAGATGGAATACGGTTAACGTAAGATGCCCGCCACCCAAAGCTCCTCCTCAGCTTAGGGTCCTCCTCAGAGATATTTCCGGAATCGGACGTTGATGATGCAGTGAGCCGCAGCGGAAGTTCCATCATGTGATATCCCACGAGGCCTCCTCCTATTGGCTCAATTATTCAGACACAATCTTTTTGTCCCCTCTCCCACTGGCTCCTGACCTCTGAGCTCCAATCCTTTTAGGTTTGACCCGCTCCGCTAGTCTGTGATGCAATTTAGAAGAAGGACAGAGGAAATCATGTCCAGCCGAATAACCGCAGGGCTGGAGGGACACTTGAAAATCACCTTAGAAGTCAGCTCCAGTCTCATAAAATACTCTATAAAATTGAAGTACAACGGTTCAAACCTTTAAAAAGTTCTATTCCAAACTTTTGGTAAGTTTTAACTTTTCATTCGTTCACATTTAAATATTATTCAAAATTACAAGCTTGGAAAAGGGAATGTAATTATGGAAAATATGAATACTTCTATAATCATTTGATATATAAATGAACGTTTCAACAAACATATATCATCTACACATCGAAATGCTAGTTTAAACTTTTATTTCTTGATGAAATGATTACCTAAGTCTACTCGATACCCATAATTACATTTTCTTTTCCATACTTAAACTCATGATAATTTGTATTTTTGGAAAATATTAAAAGTGAAACTAATAAACAGTTAAAACTTGTAACTCATCTCGAAGCGACAACCTGTTGAGTAGATACCTTTTTATTTATTTATCTTTTTATTTCCTTAATCGCTGAAAGAAAGTATTGGATTTTCGAAAATCTTTTGCTTCAGGGTAAATATCGTCGCTGTCAAAACAATACCGCCTATCTACAATGTTTGGTGAAAATGAGTTAGTAACGGTAACGGACGTATTGAGGTCAGCAACACGGCAGAGTATGATTTTTTGATACTTCTCTTCAATCTTTTTAGTGACAGTTCCAAAATTTTATAGATAACAAATAGATTATAAATTGCCAACTGTACAGTTAACGCGTTTTTTTTTCTCTCCTGCAAAATTGCCCAAAGTGTACTTAGGCGTATATTGTTCTGACAGCGACGATATGCATTATGAATAGTTTTGTCCAGAAGAATATACATACCTCCGTTTGAACATTTGTTTGTTACACCTCCCTCTGGGTCACTACAAGTTCCTTCAGGAAGCTGTACTTTACTTGAAAGCCATAATAGATATCAAACATTATATTGAAATATTTATTTATTATAAATTTATACTCATAACTTCATATTCATAATAAATCTTTATGTACTAAAATAAATAGCATGCTATATTTTTATTGGCATTGGCAAACCAGAAGTAATTCATTACAAGAATCACAAAACATAGTTTGATGAACAAACAAAAATTAAGAAAATATATTTATTTTTACATTTGGTGTTTAAGATGTTTATGAAATGTGAATAATGTGCTAAATGTCGAAGACAAACAATAAACCTAAACTTTTAATAGCAATAAAAGTTTGGTCTAAAAATTTATTGTAATATAAACCAATTACATTAAGAAATGTAAAAGATACATTATAAGGTGAAATACTAACACAACTGATCATGATATTCTAGACCAAGGGAAACTATGCTTTGATATTTCATTATCCGGAAGGTCTGTTAATAAGAGAATAGAAAGAAGATAAGAAAGGATGATCAGCTGTGACGGCCAATCACAATAAGGGAAGTAGTCGTATTTGTCGAGCTGAAGAAGAAAGCTGTTGAAAATCGTATGTAGCGTTCACTAATTATAAGTAATAGTTATAATAATAATTATTAGTGATTATTAGAATGTTGGGAATGGGTAACATTCATAGAGACTGGGAGTACAGCTACATAATCTAATTAGGTAGCCAAAATGAGAGCAATATTATGCTTTACGCTTGAGTCCAACTCTTAACAAGACTCAGAGTTATAACGGAAGGGGACTTTGAAAAAGAACAAAATCAGAATCCCAAAACAAACACAGTGTCAAATATTTTTTATTAAGGATAGCTTTAGAAATGACTAGAAATAAGAATAAGATAAAAGTGTGTTTATCCCCACAAATCGTTTTTGAACTACACGCCTTTTGATTCCGTGTCACGAATCGAAATGCAGAATGTACTGGAGACAGATAAACAACCTGAGAAGATTAAGACATTTTTTCGTATAAAAGCTCAAAAGGAACATTAAGGATTAACGTAGAGGTGTCTGGTAGTTTCGGTATGAAGAAAGGCATCTAACAGGGAGACTGTTCAAGTCCTTTACCATTTATATTCATTATAGAGGAAGTTTAATTAAGTTATTAAGTTATTCAATTAGAAACACTTTAAGCTACTAATTGACGATTCTACAGTGGGAGTCCCATCCCCCATCCAAGTACAGGAATCTTTGCTAGTACTTGTAGTACACTACCCCTACACTACTCAGGCTCATGACGTCCATTTCACGTCTCATCCGAAGGAGGCCATAACCCCCTCTTTTTAATTTACTCCCCCCCCTTAAAAAATCCTAAGGTCACCTTCCAGACTACAAAACCGTGACCTGTACAAACAACAGCTAATGTTTTGCATTACAGTCACTTCTTGTGATAAATCATATTTCCAAGTAATTGTGAAGCTGGAAACTCCAGATACTCTTGATGGTTCCTTCTAATAATAAATCTCGATGCAATGTTTCTTTTATTATATATACGCCCATTTATTCTGATATAGTTTCTTGTATTAAAAAAGCAAGGTCAAGATGGTTGGGACACGTATACAGAATTGATAAAAAAGGATCCCAAAGCTGATTATGGAAGGACGTCCAGATGGAGAAAGAGGAAGAGGCAGGCCTAGAATGCGACGGCTAGACGATGTGGAGCAGACCTTAGGCTCATGGGGGCAAGAAGATGGAGAAGAGACCTCTACCGCGGATCAAATCAGTCAAAGTGGAGCCCTAGGTCCCATAGCGCCGTCTGTTGATGATGTTACTTTATTTTTCGTAAGGTAGTTCTAGTACTGAAAGAATGGAAGTTACGGTTCTAGCTAAGTAAACAAAACTCAATATAAATATTAAAATCAGAAAATCTATAATTAGTGAGGGCATGTTGGAGGATCTTTGAGGTTGATGAATACTATCTCAAAGCAGAAGGATTTCTGATTATGAGAATGACAACACCCTTTAGATAATTAGAACATTATTTCTTTTTCTTTTAATACAATACGTTTCCGTTTGAATCCGGTTCAAAGCGTTAAAAATTGAGAATTTATTCTAAGGTAAATGTCTCGGAGGGGAGTTGAAAGTAGATTGATGGACCTGTGTTTTTTATAGATTTCGATGAGAAAGTAAAATGATTTAAGAGCTTAATGACCGCCCTTGGAACTGTAATACACAGCTCAATAAATCATAAAGCTGCTTCTTTTACCGAGCGTGAGCAATTTTTTTTCTTTTGTTTTGTTTTACGCTCCAACATACCATGGTGCAAGGATGGTTATGAAATCCTTTAGATAATTTTATATGATGAATTATATATTATAAATTTAATTACGTTTGATCGAGTGGTAGCTGCATAAAATCCTCATGACTCATTCCTTGCTTTATTATTTTCTGCTCAACGCAAAATTATCAAATATATTATGCCTGTTGGCAGTAAATCAGTGAGGAGAAAAGGAGGCTGCCGGTTGAAAGTGATTTCCCACTATATATTTCAAAAAATATATTAAAAAACAGAATGTTTTATAACAATAAAAATAGTTTGCTTTTTGTGAACAAATATTTATTCTTTAAAAAAATTTTTTTTGGGGCTAAATTTTGTTTTGGAACTGACTGAATACTGAACGTGTTCTATAGTATGTTTTTTTACTACCTTTGTATTTTAACATTTGTTTTTACCATGGTTAACCATTTTTTAAATATTTTGTAATTTTCAATTGTCTGTATTTGCATATTTATCCCTGAAGAAGACCTGCAGAGTGGGTCGAAACGTTGGCTACTGAATAAATATTTCTTGATATTCAGAGAAATTTATTGACCTCTTCCCGGACCATTTTCTTCCACATAAAGTATATTTAATTTTCTTTACTAAGATTTTAACAACCTTGTAAGGTCCATATTTAAATTCTTCTTAGAACTAAATGTTATAATATTAAACGTTATCAACTTCAGAACTATTTCAAATTAATTCCACGTAATTGCTGATTACATTCTGTTGATCTCGCCTTAAAAAGATCCCTGGGTTGTTATATCGGGTCTTGCTCGATAACTTTAATTCTTGACAGATAATTTTTATATTATATTTTTATTAGTTCATTTTTTTAATTTGTTCAGAAACCACCAGAACTCAGATATAATTCATGCGAACGATAGCCCTTATCAGGCAGGGCCAGAGTGAAATAGAATTAGAGGCCTATATCATCCTTAAGATAAAGCTACATCAGCAGAGAGGACCGTGTTTGATTTAGGAAAAGCTGTGGCTGAGTCAGTTTCCAACCGTTTGCCTTAGAAATAGTACATTCTCAACACAAGATCCTTCGTGGCCTATAGTGGTACAGGTTTTTTTTTGTTTTATTCTAAAGTCTCATTCTATTGAAGGTTGGCGATCATCGCAATCATTTGAATTCTGTTGACTGCTCTCAAGACATGGTTTGACCTACAGTTAATGGTTTGACATTCTGTTATATTGCGGAGCCACGCCAATCGTCTTCTTCCTAATCTGTGGTTTCCTATGATTTTCCCCTGTTTGAATACCAGTAGCATTTGATATATTCTCCCTCTCATAATGTGGCCAAAGTATTTGACTTTTCTGATCTTCATTTCCATATTTAACTATTTTTCTTTTTTGTCTTCAGAACACTTCTTCGTTCAGGACTCTATCAAGGAAAGATATTCTCAATATCCTTCTATATATAGCCACATGTAGAAGATTCAACAGTATATTTCTCATCAAAACTTGTGTAAGGGTAACAGGCTTACCGTATAACATTACATCTTACCATACGCATTTTAAGATTATTATTACAGAGCTACTACAGAGCTGTTTTATGTTTATAAATGTGATCCCAATAACTAGAGAAACTCCTGCTACCTGTGCCAATTGTGGCGGCCAATACCCTGCCAAACATTGAAGAACCTCAGGATTCAGCTTAGCTCAAGGAATTACCACCAGTGAATTTGTTGAGGGGCGTAGCTCAACAAATTCAGTTACCACCGGACACACAGGAATTCCCAGCTCCGGTACCCCCCGGTACCCCCCATTGATAATGCTCCTCCTCAACTTTTTCAAATTTTAAATTGTCCAAACAACCTTATCCACCCTCTTTTTATTCTCCTCCAACAACTAACTCAAGTCACACAAGCCTGAATATATCGGATGCTTTGATTGATGAACTTGATTTATATTTACATAAAAAAAGGACAGACATAGCACTTATCACTGAAACACATCTTACACCACGATCTAAAACATTTATTCCAGACTATACCATTTACAGGACTGATCACCCAGACAAAACGGCACACGGTGGCACCGCCATATCATGAAATCGTCATTAAAACACAATCCTATTCACTTACCCATCACACCACACATACAGACTGGCATCACATTACATACAAAACAGAAAAACATAACGTTTGCTGCTGTGTATTGCCCCCCTAGGTACAAGCTTACATCTTCGATGTTTTATGTGGTATGCTCTTCATGAACTTGCATTAGATACTTCAACTCATAATTTTCCAACTTACTGGCTTACTTCTAGACGTAAAAACCCGGACTTACTGGACTTTTTTATTACAAAAGGACTTAGAACAGTATACAAGACTGTAAATACGAGTTCTGACCTCTGCTCTGATCATTCTCTAGTGCAAATGACCCTATGCGAAGAACTTTCTGAGGTACAAAAAAGACCTGCGCTCTCTGAGGGTATAACTGGTTGGGATTTATATAGATCTTACCTTAACTCTGACCTCACAATCCCTGTTTCAATAAAAAACGAGACAGAACTAGAGGAAGCAGTAGAGATGTTCACAAGAAGTATACAAGATACAGCCTGGTCAACATCGAAACCTAGGTGCAGGAAATCAGATAACTTACCAAGCTACCCACAGTATATTAGAGATCTGATCAGAGGCAAGAGCCAACCTTCAGATAGACGGACATTTAACAAACTAAATAATGAACTGAAACGCCAAATTGGCAAATTTAAAAGGTCAAACTACGACAATTACATTAAATCCCTTTCGACAGACGATGGAAGTTTATGGTAACATACCAAAAGACTCTTAAAACATCGTGAGATGTCAGCACCTCTTAGAAAAGAAGGTGGCTCTTGGGTTGTGTCGGACGAGGAAAAATCCGAGCATCTTTTTTCCGTTTTTACCCCACATACTGACTTCATAAATCCAGAACACGAAAACTTTGTAAATAACACACTTGACATTCCATTACAACTAACACTGCCACCGCCCTCATTCACTCCCACAGAAGTAGCAGAAGTAATTAGACACTTACCAAAAAGAAAAGCCCCGGGCTATGACTTAATAAATGCTGAGGTGCTCCAGTAAATGCCTAGGAAAGCTCTAGTGTTTCTAACATCAATCTACAACTCAATACTTAGAACTACAAAATTCCCTATACAGTGGAAATACTCTGTTGTAACCATGATTAAAAAACAAGATAGAGATATTAACAGCCCTTCCTCCTGCAGACCTATTACTTTACTCTCCATTTGTTCAAAAATTTTTGAAAAATTACTTTATCCCCGATTATTAAAACTACTGACAGACAAAAAAATCCCTCACCATCAATTCGGTTTTCGGAAATCACACTCAACAAATCAACAATTACACAGAGTAACTGACTACATATCGACAGAAGTATGCAGTAGAGCAGTAGTTATATGCAACTGGAGTGTTTCTGGATGTCGCTCAAGCGTTCGACAAGGTCTGGCACAAGGGGCTTCTCTTTAAACTCAAGACTGTACTACCACACCGTTATTATCTAATTCTTCACTCATTCCTTGCAGACAGATTTTTCTCAGTCCGATAGGGTTCAGAGCTATCTTCAATAAGACCGACCTTAGCCGGCGTGCCTCTAGGATCAATACTGACTATGCTATTGTACATATATTGAATATATGCTATTGTACATAATATATACACAAGATATTCCACAAAGTACTGACATACTGACACCTACCTACGCTGACGACACTGCCATAATCACCAAACATCAAGGCGCGACTAAACTTACAGCATAACTTACAAAACTTGAATGAGTGGTGCCAACAATGAAAAATAAGACTGAACCACGAAAAGTCACAGCACATCACTTTTACTCTTAGACGCGAATCATGCCCTCCCATTTACCTTAACAACTCACCCATCCCGCAGACAGATAAAGTACAATACCTTGGAATAACGTTTGATAGGAGAATGACATGGGGTTCTCACGTTAAGATGAAACGCCAGTCACTGAACCATAAGCTCAATTTAATGTACTCACTATTCAGGAAAGCCTCCAAATTAGATATAAGACAGAAATTAAACGCGTACACTTACCTACTAAAACCAGTTTGGACATATGCATTACAAATTTACGGGATCGCTAAACAGACTCACAGAAAACGACTGCAGACTTTTCAATCAAAAGTACTAAGACTTATCACCAAAGCACCATGGTACGTCAATAACAAAACTCTGCATACTGACTTAAAAATACCAACGTTTCACGAACACATACGAACATACTATAAACGCTTTCAAGAAAAAATACACGGACATCCATACCCGTTAATAGAACGAATGGCCTCCACTCTCATGCCAGAGAACACTAGGAGGAGATTAAAAAGAACGTGGATGAGGGATTTGTTATCATAGGAAATTGTCATCAAGCCAAGGGAGAGGTACCGCTGGGTGCTGTTCTTCTTCATGCCTTTCGAGTCATTGGATCATGTTTTTAGTGTCAGACCATCTGCTGATTGTCACTGTTTTGTATTTGACAGGTGTAGATAAAAATATAAAGAGAGAAAAATAAATGTGATCCGAATTTTTATAGATTTAATTTCTTTAAGAATAATCGTCATTGCTGTTGATTAGACTTCCGAACTATTTATATTTGTACACTCATCCGATTTTTTAATGTTCCTGTATTACTAACATTGTAGGAATAGCAGAATGCTCAAGATTAATTATAGTTGATTCTCGAACAGCAAGTACCTAGCTGAATTGTCAACAGTCATTCCTAGTTAATATGTTTTTTCTTCGACCTCATTGTATTTAATTGAGGTAGTTAAGGTCCCTTGCTACTTATATTGAACAAATTGTTTATAAAACGTTATGTGTAATTGTAAGGCGAAGAATCGATCCTTTAGGAACCCTAACCAATTTGGTTATCAATGAATTGTTTTAGCTTATTATAGGTAAGGGTTGAGGCAGTGGCATCATGACTAATTGCCGCGATCCATATGGCTGTGGCTGGCAGGTGCGCTCATTGTCTACAACAATGGCCTCTTAGATTCGCGCTCTCTCATCTATAATCTATCGCCGGGATTGTTTCCTTTTCATTAGGGCCTAAATGGCTACCTCTACGGCATAATTAATAAGGAATAATCACTCTTTCAGCTTCCGTGACAGTTGTCTTTAGTCACCTATCATTATCTCTTCATCCGGAGGCACTTCGGCGAACAAGAACAAAGGGATAAACAATCCGCTACTGTGTTGAGCTCGTATCTTGTTACTCACGACATAACACCTGCTTCTTCTGAAAATGGAGTGACAACTTTAAGTATTTCTTTTTTTAATTTTAATTGTATATCCAAACCTGTCTCTCAGCCTGGCAATCGGCGGTTGAGATGTCATTAAGTATAATTGGAGTACCTAATATATATCTGGTTGTCCGGAAAATAATGCAAGATGTTTATGTTTTTTTTTACTTTTGATTTTTATAAATGTAAACATTCATTAACCCTCTTTCAAACAAAAATATTTATCACTGTAACATTTTGCTACTCGGAAATAATTTAGTCTTTAGTAAGAAGTCAAAGGATTTTGTCATATTTCTTTTTACGAGTGCAAACTCGGCTGGAGCGGGCCCCAAAAGGTAGAAATATCAACGAAGTCTGGAGCAAAGGCAGTATTATTCACCGATGGTTTCAGATCTTTCGAGAGGGAGGCTATATCCTTGAAGACAAATATGGCTGTGAAAGAAGTTCTCCCAACTCTTTTTCACCTTCCCAAATTACTTGAGATGGCCATCGAAGGCTGCTTTGCTGACTTCGAGTTTTCAGAACAGTTTTTCTGCTTTTTTCTTCCACCAAAACTCGGAGAACATCGTCATCAAGCGTAGTATATAAAGAGTATACTATTTGGACGGATATTTTAAAGAAAACATAAAACCCTGCATTATTTTCCGGACAATCCAATAGTATATGTTATGAAGTATTGATAACAGAACGAAGATCATAAGTTACTAACCTCTATATCGCCAGTTCGATACCGTCTTTGACAAAGAAATAATTTATCCCGTTAACCGCCATTAATCTGCCCTGTAAGATGGAAATCTGACCACCAGGTTCTCGCTTATTCCTTTCAAGTTAGCTTGGAAACAGTACGGTCCTTACTGAGTAATAAGCCATTACCTCCTCAAGGTTGTAGTGGAACAGGTTTTTTTTTTCAATCTGCAGTTCATAAGATCATACTTATTATTTAAAATTACTATATTAGATTCTAATCCCAAGTGAAATATAAGGTACTTCAATTCTTGAAATAGAAAAGCTTAACGTTGGGAAGGAACGTTATATGGTTATATAAGTTTATATGGCGTTTTTTTTTGTTTGTTGCTTTAACGTCACTTAATGCTACTATTGCTATTCGGGCGATGCTACAGTGGGAGTCCTAAATTTTGGCTAACCAGCTATAATTAAAATAGGGATCTGTAACGAGTACCTGATATAGTACAGGCCTAGGTCTCCAATTATACGTCCCTTCCATAGGACGACATAAACAAGGATTTTTATTCCCTCTTAAAAAATCCTAGTTCCACTTACTGGTACGAACCCGCGTCTACCATCTTGGGCATGGTAGGTTGCTAAGCTAGTCGCCAGGTCACCCCCGAAAAGGAGGGTTTCATTATCCGCCATTTTGTATTCTGGAAGGTAACCGACGATATAATTTAAATTTTCTTCTTTGTCATAATTGAATGACAATGATGAACATTTGTATAAAATAAGTCAGATTTTTCTGCACGGCCTTCTGGAATGTTGGTGTAATGTTCTTGACAAGTTTCCTGATATATTCCTAATAAATATCTGAGGTATATGTTTCATGATTTCTACTGTTATTCCACATTTACTTTTTTCGTTGTTATAATCTTCTAAAGTAGTAAGTTTTGATAAAAATAATAATAAAATGTATTTAACTAATTTAAGAATGGGAATAGACATAGGATCAGGGAGGAAGGAATCAGTAGAACCCTCGTTCTTGCCACAGAGAGAGGGCAGCATAAAAAAGCGGAGGGAGATCGGATTGATACGACAGTGACCGCCCTTAGGGACCCCGTTCCTGAGGAGATCGGGAGCAGCCGCCTCGGGGTTGGCAGCCCGTGTAATTACCCGGGAAGGAAGGTACGCTATGCTCCACGTCGAGCCAGCCATTCAGGAAAGACAACTTGCGGAAAGTGTTTTAACGATGTTTGGGTCCTCAGGTTTTCATGGATAGGAAGTCATCAATTAGAAATGAGATGCAGATTGAATCGCAGCAAAATCTCTAACCACTCTACAGTTTCATAAAATTTTATGTTCCATAATTTCATCACATTTATAATTACCATCAAAACTCCTTAATGAGGCACCTTAATTGTGGAGTAATTGATATCTTAATTATGGTATTAATTTAAAGAGCCATCCATAGCAAATTGGGCGGAATATAAAATTATTAGATTACACATTAGATTTACATTTAGATTTAGACCAACTACAGAAATAGTTTTGCATTGGACATTTTTTTTTTAATTATTCTTAAATGAAAACTTAGCTAATATAATAAAAATTGTCACTTTCATGAAATAACTTTTGCTTTTAGAAAAATAATAATTTGATCTGTTACTTTACAACGTTTTTTCTTAATAAATAATTAAAATCATTACAATAGTTGTACTATGTTTTATATCATAACATCGACAGGTTATATTTGAATATATGGATGCTCAAAGAATGTATGTTTTAATGCATTAGTTTTATCTAAATTGGCCATTATAATATAAATATATTTTGTAAAAGTGAGATTAATCCAACGGGTCAGAACCAGGTCCAAAGAGAGTGGGGGGTTGGTCACCCCTGGCCTAAACCTTTTTTCGTCCGATTAGGTAGGATGAAGTGATGTAAAACGAATAAAACAAACAACCATTATTGAGTCAGAAGCGGCGCTGTTTCCGCGTAAGTTAAATACGTACACACGGGTAGTTAAGTGTACCTCAAAGTTGTAAGAAAATGAAACTATGAATTTAAGGTACACATATGCAAAGGATGGTACATCAACATTACCGTTAAAGTTAGCCATTGGCTCTAGATACCAAAAGGCGTTTTAGTATTTTCGCCAGAACAAAATACCTCAAGGCTGGGCCAATTACTTCTGCAGACTAATGATCCCAGGTACACAAAACAATTTACACACTCAAATGTGTGCCCTCCGAAAAGTATTGTGGATCTTAGTGGCCGTAAAGAATTTTCAAGCATATATTTCGTATTTCCTTGATAAATTCTTAGATCCGTTTCCTCTCCTCCATCCTTCTGTGATCGAGCTATAATGTCAACATCAACTGCATACGACAAAATCTGTGTGGATTTATTAGCTATGGCATACAAAGTTATCATTTTTCTTTTCTTTGGGATAGTAGTAAGTTCCCGTTGGCTTGCAAATTAGGAGTAGAGTGGATTAGGTTGGAGTCAACGAAGAAAAATAAGTAAACACTGCCGCAGATAAAGGCTGTAACGTCGGCACATCTTAAATAAGCTTTCTCCTTTTTTTTTTTAACTTCATTGATACTACTTTTTTTTAAACTTTATTTTAATTCATGAACCTTTGGTTTCCTTGGTCCATTAAATTTTATACAATCCCTTGTATTGGGTAATTGGAATAATCTAGTGACTTTACTATAATGTGCACACACTACAATCCCACTTGTACCAATACTCTTGGGATTACTCATCTCCTCTTCTAATCCACTACCCCCGAAGATTACGCCCTCTCACTAGTGCCCCAGAACGCGCGGACATCAATCTGGCAGGGCGTTGGGTGCGAGGGCGTGATGCAGGTGCTCGGAGGCAGATGGGGCGATAATAGACTCCTCTCCGGTGGTCAGTCTCAATGAGCCGTCACACCAAC
The DNA here is from genome assembly GCA_964056705.1 of Troilus luridus. Classification (NCBI taxonomy): domain Eukaryota; kingdom Metazoa; phylum Arthropoda; class Insecta; order Hemiptera; family Pentatomidae; genus Troilus; species Troilus luridus. The sequence continues at coordinate 52,441,429 of OZ057412.1, read as the reverse complement.
ACATCTGCCAACTGACCCGCTGGCCCTCCGTGATAAATCTTATCGGCTCCTGGACAGCTTTATGTGCTCAAGGAGGCCCCTTGTGGTCGCGGTGTACCAACAGGGAACAGAAACATTAAGTAGCTCTGGATGAGAGGGTAGGGCAGGGGATGTCGTTCCAGGTCTCAGGCACGCCAAAGTCACGCAACTTGGGCACTGCATACATCACGCTTAATAGGAGAGTATGATTTACATGGTGTTTTGGAACAAGCAATGATCCCGATACTATCAATCCCATCTAAACACATATACATAACCGTATCAAATGTCATTGGCTCTTCCTACATCGTGCCTCAATATTTTTTAGAAAAATGTATTTATTGAAATTTACAACTGTAGAATAGAATAGATCAAGTAAATATAATGAAAGATATATAATGGCACGAGATAAAGGCAAGTAGAGAAACTTGGTAACATTGGTAGTACTCGAATAACAAATTCAACGAGGGGCAACCTGTGGTCAAGTAGTTAGCATAACAACCTACCAAAGAGAGCGGGTTCGTAGCCCCGAAGGTGGCCCTAGGATTTACTTAAAGGGAGTCAAAAATCCTTGTTTATGCCTTCCTTCGGAAGTGAAGTTAAACGAAGGTCCCGAGCTTGTACGATGTCAGGTACTCGTTACAGATCCCTTTTTCCAATTAAACCTGGATAGGCAAAATTTAGGGCCCCCACTGTAGCATCGTCCGATTAGCCATATCAGCATAAAGTTACGTTATATGAAAAAACAACGTCAAATTCAACTTAAAAGGTCACGACGCCATCTTTTCCTTAATATTAAAATTTCGTTTCCAACGAAGCGTAGAAGGTATTGCTCTTAGTTAAGTGCATGATAATTTAATAGAAAGAAGGAAAACAGTTTCAAATGAACAGCATGATTATAAATGTTATTTATCTTTGTATGACATTACTTGAAAACGATTGAGGTTTGAGATCTAAGGCGGAAAATTCCAAATTTCAAAAATTGACTTTTTCACATTTGAAAAAAATCACAATTGACTATAGATTCAAGCAGTTTTGTCTAACACGACACTTTAATGCTTTATTTCTCGTGATTTTAGTTTTAGTTCTGAATCAGAAGTTTTGGGAGCATAAATAATTGCATGACTAAAACAAGCAAAACATGTGAAAAGTTCAATTTTTTAAATTCGGAGTTATCCGCTTTTGATCCTGAATCCTAATACTTAAAATAAAAATGTCTAATTTATGGAGAAGTTCGATGCGTATCATGCGTGCATTATCAGTGAACACACACTTACAAGTTTAAGTTATTTTTTTGGTAAAAAGTGTTAAAATGTCGGTTCTGAACCTGAAGTTTCGGGATCATAAATTCACTTGACTAAACGAACGAAAAATGTGAAAATATCGATTTTTGAAATTTCGAAAATATCCGCTTTTGATCCAGAAGGCCTATATCAAGCACCTTAGTCGGAATAGTTTATTATTGTTATTGATCATATCAAAAATGAAATTTTCCTTTTTGAAAAAATGAAAAAATCTTTCGTTTAATTCAAATAAAACCAACACACCTGACTAAAAACTTATATCCACTGAAGTTCATCAAACCCAAAATTCTCCCATCTAAGTTTTGCAAACCTGTGGACGTTTGGCAGTCAGCTGCCAATGGATGCTTATCGGTTAAGGCATGATATAGTTGATGGAAGAGTATCACTTATTTTCTTGTTATTCAAAGCTTATTGTTGAAACAGTTTTCTTTGTTTTGTTGATTCTTCATGAAGTATAAGTGCGTGTGCAGTAAATCTATTATTAAAAAAAAAAGAGTGTATGCTTAAGACCGCAGGGGAGAAGTGAAAAATTCATTGGTAATCGCAATCAATTTATATATTATGTAGTAATATTGGTAAATAATATTATATATTATGGAGTATTATTATAGATCTTATTAGTAGAATAAATGAGAAACAAGTCAGAAATTAAAGTTATTATTTATTTGATTTTATATAAATCAATTTATTTATTTTCTTTTTCGTATTCTACAAAGGATACGATGGGTTTGTGATAACTAAAATGAGAAATAAATACTTTCGATTGAATTTTACTTATATATCTAGAAAAAACTCCATCAATAATTGATTGATCAATGATCAATTATTGTAGTTCCGTATTTTATTGTACTTTTAGTTTTATTATTCGACATATTTAAATCCAATGTGATCTTTAAAAAATCAATTAAAGGCTTTGATGTTTCTTGTGAAAAATGGATATTGAAATCTCCACTCAAGATGATAGGTAATTTATCTAAGTTCCGATTAAGCAAGACCCTGCTGCTGTATAAATGAGTAAATTTTCATGGATGAATTCAATTATTTTATTTACACTTTGATAAGGTAAGATGTACATTTTAAATGCTGAGCTTCTTCACGCTTTTTTGTTAAGCATGCATTAGCTAATTTCCTCTTTCGTTTGAATTCGTCATCGAGTTTGTTGTTTTGATCCAACATCGATTTTGCGATCTGAAAAAGACAGTACTCAAGCATTCATACGTCATATTACTAATACTCATAAAAAGAACTTGTGTCTCCAACATATTTATTTTTTAATATGGGAAAGTAAAAGCTAACAAATAATAAAAGTGAGCTTAATTCTTAATTATATTATATTTACCTTTATTTGTATGTATGCATGTAGGTATATACATGTATATATAAACGTGAAGTGACTTACCTATATGATCGAATCACTCTTTATGATAACAGTAACAATAATTATGATTTTTATATTGTTTAATGTTTATAATGGTTTTTTCAATATATAATATTAGCACGATAATCCACTAACTACATACACTAACGTCACAATGTAAACCAAGTAATTGTTAAAATAATCATTATTACGTATCAATAATAACTAATATTGATTGAACTATAATCATTTCGATGCCTTAGTTCACTATGTGTTAAGTGCAGAAAACAAGATTTTACACGAGTCAACTTATAATTTAACAATAATTTATAATATATACTTATAATTTGATAATAATTTAACACAAGAAATACAGTTCAAGTTTAAGCAACAATATATTTTTGTAACCTTTAAAGCTTCTCTATTAATTTTATATAAACATATGATCGAGCGTTTCACCTCAGAGCGTGACGGGTCAGAGCTAACTTACTACCTACGAAAACATGTGTGTGCGGTGGGCCAAAAAAAGTTTTCACTTCAATAAACTTTGTTGAAAAACAAAACTACTCTCGAAGTCGAGAGTGAGGTGGCCCTTAAACTTGTCAGAAACCATTGGATAAATTATACTCACCATCTTCAATCCATGAAGTGATAGTTAACTTCATGTAAAGTAAAAAGAAAAAAATCTTCGGTTCAAATACTTAACATACCTTTTTTCCTTAAAAATCTATTTATGAACATTTAGTATCGTTAGTGTTGACAATCGTTAAACCTACTAAGAGCTAGCACGCCCCATCCCTTTTGGAACTCAGGCAGTCTACTGTTATCCATTAGCCGCCATGAGTGCCTTCCACTGTGTTTTTATTTATTTATTTAAACACCCTTCCTTGCCTTACGACAATACAGATTTTGACAATAATAATAATCAAATTAATAAGAAATATCACACAATAGTTGTATTGTCTATCTAACTCTAAGTCATTTCCAAAGTTTTTCACCATGGCCCTTACGTTCGGTCATTTTCATTGATTCTTCTTCTTAAATTGAAAATTGTTGTGCCCACTTCCGCTTTCCACTCGTACACAAACTCTTTGAAGTACGGGTAAGTCTCTCGGGTCATCAGCTGAGGAAAACCATTCTCGGAGAGGACTTGAAGTCCGGTTCCCCTCAGCAATTTAGATCTTTGTGACTCAAAAGCGGTGTAACTTTTGACAATACACTCAGCAGACTCTGTAACGCCTCAGCTACGACATAAAGGGTCATCATCCTTCCAGTAGTGATGAAGTTTGTCCCGAAAGCCTCCATCCCTGTGAGTAATTGCGAAATCCAGTAGTCCGGGAGAATCCATTTTGCAGCTAGCCGTGACCGGACGATGGGAAAGTATTTCCTCAACCTTTTGTACTGGTCACCCACCGACGATCCCGCTAATCAATGGTATCTTCTCGTATTATCCCTTTCCATTTTCTGGGGTTCTCATCAATTTTTGTAGAAATACTGTTCGGTAGACCCGCTGAGCGTTCCTTAATAAGATTAAATTCTAGTAAATCTTCCCGCAGAAGAAGTCGATAGGACCGCTCCTGCTAATACTTGGACCGCCTCATGGGACACACTATCCTATACCCTTTTCGAGCCTCTTTTACTTAATGTATTTATTATAACGTAAATACTTTTGTAAATGTAGTTCAGTGTTTTTTCACAGACTCTTTCTATAGCTTGTAGCTCCTTCCCATAATCCTCAACAGAACTTCGCAACATTCTCTCTTTCTACTATTACAGGCCGATACGACAAAACATATAGTAATAATACAATATAGTTTGCTATACGAATCAAGATTAAATAGCAATCCCGTGGGATCCCCTTCAATTTTAAATAATATTTCAATTAATTTTCCTGAAATATTCAAGCTTTAACTTGAATAATAAATATTTTGTACTGTACTTTGCGCTCATAGTGGTGAGTGAGTATCTTTAAAGGTGTTTTAGACGTTTTAGCGCCATATTTTATAGAAAAACGTGTTCTTCTAATGCTTAGGTAGTGTGGCCAAACAGACTGGTACTTAATAAGCCGAAATATATTCTTATTAGAGGTACATTATAAAATATAATCTATTTTTAAAAATGAAAATATAAATTAATAAATTGTTTTTTAAATCGAGGCGTTTAGGATCAAAAGCGAATATTTTTCGCTAGTTTAATCATACAATTTTGTCTAACACGACACTTAACCATCTTATTTCTCACAGTCTCAGACTGATTCTGAACCTGAAGTTACGAGAGTATAAAGCATTGCTTGACTAAACTAGAAAAAAATCAATTTTTGAAGTTTGAAGTTACCCGCTTTTGATCCTGAACGCCTCAATTATCCGAAACTAAAATTGAAAAGCAGAGAGATCTAATAGCTCTGTGTTTTAACACGAGGTAGCAGCACCGACTGGGCATCTCACAATCAGTGACGGATATTAATTTTTCATATCTATGTTCAAATATATTCAAAAACGTGCCACATTCGTTCAAGGACGATGTGTTTGTGAACTTCTGAAATATTTGTTTAAAAGATATATTCGTCCAATAAAATATTCTATTAGGTTTAATAAGAAACTCTTATCATCAAATAAAAAAAAGATTATTCTACTAAAAAAAATTTTAAAATCTTTTAGTGCATTTTTTTTAAATTCCTGCATATTTAAATGCTACTATATCATACAACGATAGTATGCTTTTTATGAATAGATTCAGTAGATTTAACCAGTTCTGTAGAAGCATTATTGTGAAATTATTCTCACACATTCAGTGTTTCAAATTATAGATTTGCTGAAATTAATAGTGCTATGTACCTTCCAACCATGACACTATGCTATACTAAGTTTATGTATTAATTTCATTATATTTTTTTTTCGATTTAAAACCATCTCTTAAGCTTTATGGTCCACTATTTAGTTTTATTTTAGTGCATATGTGGTCGCAATATGTTTTTAAATTAAATATAATGATACAACTTTTATTTAATTGTATCATTTAAGAATCCTACATTGTGTAATATTAATTTTAATAATAAATAAAACTTTTTATTTAAATGCTACGCAGTAAACATCAATTTTTCAATACTTTTATTTGGAGAGGAAAGATTTGTCTTGGCCGGGATTCGAACCCGGGTCGTCCGCATCTCTAGAGCGACGACATTGTTTAAACGTTTTCCTCAAAAAAATGACGCAAATTGGGTAATTCAAAGGTTGAAAAATTGATATTAGATCGCTGAAATGTTTAATTTTTTTTTTATTTGTTTAAAGTTTGTAACAGGTAGTTCCATGACTATTTTTTCAAGGATTTTTACATACTACATTTAAATCAGTTTTGAGCCAAAAATATATTTTAATACTCAGAATGATGGTATTTTAATTATTTTCTACGAGTTTTATGACAAAATTTACAACCTTAACAACTTGTTTAGAATACTTAAGGGAGCTGGGAAGCTCAGTGGTAGAGCGCTGAGTTTCCGTGCCGAAGGTCCGGATTCAAATCCGGCTGTAGCAGGCTTTACTTAATCTGTTAACACCCGGGGATGGGCCTGTGGAATCTGGAGACCTTCCTGGGGCTCACTCAGGCTTTGTTAAGTGGTTACTCCTAATTGGGGGAATAACCTGGGGGTTGAGGGTGATCTAGGAAAAATCACCTCCATTTACAACCGTTATCAAAGAAACAGTACATAACCCTTCTATGCACTGTACCCAAGACCCTTCATGGCTTGTAATGGTACAGGTTTTTTTTCTTGTTTACAAGAAATTTCAAGTAAGGAAGCATAAATATAGTCATAACTGATTTGTTTTTCTGACCATTATAATCATTTATTATTTACACTACTAAAGTTGATTATGGAATATTGTTAAGTATCTGTGCTGATAATATTTCCAAAAAGTACTGATTACCTAGCAAGAATTTAAATCATTGAAATTAATATATGGATTTTGGTGACTCATAAGATCATTGGTAGGTACTTCAACTATTAAAGAAACCTTTAAAAAACTAAAAAACACCACCTGTACCCCTTCTTTTAGGGAGTAAAATCTACAAATTAACGATTTGAAAAGTTTTCTCACCATTTTGAATTTCGTAAAATTAATCTATCAATGGATGGAATTGGTCCATTAATTTTATATCCAAAAATTGATATTATTTATTTAATCATATCATAGCGAAAATTATTGGAGTGATGACAACGCGAAGATTAAGATCGGTTTGTAAAGTTAAAGGTTTTGGTAAGGAACGAAATTCCACAAAGCTAATTAGCACTGAACCGATTAGTAAACGTCCAAAAAGACAGAGGCGTTTGTGGGAAGATTTAGTAAGGAATAATCTTACGGGTTTGGGATGGAAGTTTACAGACATTTGGGGATTTCGGTATCGAACCTTCGGTTCCGCTAATTATTATTATTGACTTTGGATTAAGGTATGTGCTTTTTTTTCTCTCTGACATACTAAGCAACATGCAACTTCGTAAAAAATATAATAAATAAATATTAGGTAATAGACCTTAGGTAATGTTGAAATAGGTCAACAGCATGATCACTATGTAAATATATCACGTAACATTGAGCTAAGGTAAATATTTAACAAACAAAAAATAATTTACTGAGCTCGTTATGCGTATCTTTTTTTTCTACATATTGCTGATTAGTCTCATTATTCTTAATATCCAACAATGTTTAAATGTTTATCTGGTTTTATAATGTGTATTTTGTAAATCCCTTCATAGATTGATTTATACATTTCATATATTTTATTGATTTATACACTATACATTTTCGAGGAAGGTGAATTAAAGTTATACAAATTCATGTATAACTTTAATTTGTCTGTAATTTGTATAATTAGCCCTGAAGAAGACCAGCAATGTGGGTCGAAACGTTGGCTTTCCAATAAATACTTCCCCTAATTCTTAAATATTAGGAAATTTTTTTTTTAAATTATGTCTTATCTCCCTATTTAAGAGATTTTTTTTTACATCCTCCCGGACCGGACCATTTTCTTGCTCATATAATATATATATTATATATATATAAGGTGAGCTAATATTATTCAAGGTTATACATTTTCATAGTTCTGATTTAATTCTCATCAGGAATTGTAATAATAATAAAATTTTATTATAGATTTATTTTGTTAACAAAAAAAGGAGTTAATTTTTGTTGGGAATATTAATTCCAATGTATTTAAACTAAACTACATAGTTACTAAAAAAAAAATTCAAATTTTTTTTTTCACAAGTAGAGTGCTTATGCATACCCAAACGTATTTTCCATTGACACAGCTATATTTTAAAAACAGAGCTTCAAATTTGGCTCAAATGCGGAGAGAATTGAGGATTAGTTTGAAGATATTCTAGTTTGGTAGGTACAATAGTTAGCATGGGCTTTATTCCAATCCATTCACTGCTTTCACTTTCCCAAAAGCAAACTTTATAGAAATCATGCAATTAATCATGAATCTTAGTTGTTAATTTTAATAGACAGAATCATTTAACGCCTCGGAGCGCCTTCAATATAATTAATCTTGTACACATTGTTAATAACCTTTTTTATTTGTTTGGATAATATTTAATAATATTACATCTATCTATTTATTACATGTTGAGCCATATATACTAGTATACTATTTTTCTCTGCGTATACAGATGACCCAGTGATTTAATTAATATCAATGAAATATTAACCAAGGTCAAAATAGTTTTATCTGTGCCATTTGTCTTTGGATTATTAACAGTCACGGTGGTGCAATCATACATATAACCTTCTCAAATTGGATTTTTATAGTGTTAGAAATGGTTAATAATGCAGAGATAGTTACAAGTATCATTCATTTTATGATTGATTCTTTAAAACATGATCGTATGCAATCAGAAGGTACCAAAAGCACAGTTCAAGAATCAATTTTCATCGCTATTTTCAATCCAGATAATCTTAGTTAACTATAATATCCAGATAATAAGTCTCTTAATTACTGGGAGAAATTAAGCTATAAAAGGCCTAATAGATATAAAAATGAATTTATAATCAAACATATTTAATCTAAAAATAAAACCTCGCTCAAAGTTAAAATTTTATTAGTATTATCACAACATAATTAATACTTTTTGTTGTTACAGGTATATTCAAGTTATGATTAATAAAATAAGAGAGGAATAAGGTGTTATACATAAAGTTGTATCTACATCAACACATTCTGTCAAATCAAAATAAGTATGTTTTATTCAAACGGCAAATCGATATATTTATGAGCATTATCGTCATAGAACGTGCAACGGTTACGCCTTGGACTTCTTCGACTTGGACTTCTTGTCTTTTTTGGCTGGAGCAGGTTGGGCTTCTTCTCCTTTGCAAGAAAGTTTAGCGGCATTGAAAGAATGGCCGCCAGGGCACTGGTACAGTTCCGGAGCTAGGGTTCCATCGCGCTCCAAGCAGATGAAGTAGAGGTTAGGGTTTGATGGGACAGCGCCAATCTGAAATGGAATTGGAAAGAGATCAGATGAGAGCATTGGGTTGAGGAATTCTGTATTTTTATATCTTAAATAAGTTTATTTAAAAAACTGAAGAATTTCTTACTTGGAGTCTCTCAGTGCAGTCTGGAACTGGCCTGTTGATGCAGACTGCAGAGGTCAAGGGGTAACCGCAGCTTGAAGACAAGGCGTCGTACGAAGTTCCCTCAGGGCACTGGAAGCTGAACTGACCGACAGCTACGCAGACGTGGTATTTCTGTAACACAAGTTTAATTGTTAGAGTTTATTAATTAGTCAACATCAAGTATACCCACCCCCATTTAATAATTAAAATAGAAAAATCCTTACAGTGCAGTCATAAGGGTCGGGGAAGAATCCATCCTCGGAACACTGGAAGGGCCTGTAGTTACAGATGGCTCCCTTGACGCACTCTCCTTCGACACATGTTTCGCCCTTCTGGCAGGACTGGTTGATCGCTGTGGTGGTTCCATTGGCGTTCTCGATGCAGAGGGACACGGTATCGCAGGTGGCGCAGATCCTGCCAGCGCCGGTGCACTGCCTCACGGGCTGGGTACCGGATCCGGGTGACAGCTCAAGAGGGGCCTCCAACTGACCTCTGCAGATCAACACCTATCGGAAGATATGACAAGTCATCTTAGAGTTCTAAAGAAAATGGCGTAATATGGAAAAGAAACATTAATCAACAGTTTAGAAAGAATGTACTGTTCATGAACGAGAGAAGCGGCCTTAGACTTAAATAATTGAAATATAACAAGGCTTCCTTAATACCAAATACCACAGGAGGCTGTGGTAAAAAATAATGAAAGCACAAAATAGTTATTTCGTAACTATCAGTAATATTTGCAATTAATAATTTCCATAAATATAGTAGTTAATAATTAATAATTTTTGTAATTAATAAATTATCTAATAAAATCTCATTTAATGAAAGAAACTGAATCAACAGTAAAGGAGGAATGTATTGTTCATGAACGAGAGATGTGGCTTTTGACTTAAATATAACAAGGCCTCCTTAATTTGGTACTAAGGAGGCTGTGGTAAAAAAAAAAATAATGAGAGCACAAAATCATTAATTCGTAACTATTAGCAATTAATAACTTCAATTAATAAATAATCATTTTGAATTAATCTATTTTCTAATAAAAGCTCCATTAATGAAATAAAGTATTATAAAAAATACGTACGAACGCTGAGAGGATGAAATAGCTCAATGTGTGGTTTGCTCTTGCCATTTTTTCGGACTGGACTAACACTACGCCTTTTCCCTTTTTATATCTTGACATTATCTACACCAACCATGTTTATTCCAAGTTACAAAACCTGTTACAGGATGAGTAAATGTTTTATTATGTTTGACAAAGGAGATGAAATAATTATATAAGGTGGTTATGCATTTTCTAAATAGCGAAAACTGAGGTGTCCCAACTGATGGTTCAATATGAGATTTAATTTTATTTCGCAATAAAATATATATTAAATTACATGATATCAACATATTTTATAATGCATATTAATATAAGAATATTGTAAAACAATTTTTTTTAACTAAAGTTACGTCATATCGTGCGATATTACAAACAACAGTCATAAAACCTAAGAAACATAATAAGGCCTATTATAATTAATCTGTATATAAACAGATTCGAGCAAAGTATAGAGGAATTTAAAAAAATAATTATGTATCTATTTTTAATAAGTAGAAAATTATTAGAAAAATAAGTTTTTAATCGATTAAATAAAAAATAAGAAAAATAAAATGCGTAAGAACTTTCAGATACTATGCGAAAAAGGGGAATACATTTTTATGGCCATCTTCTCAGAATGAACCCTAACAGATTAACCAAACAAATCTTTGACTTTTTCCGTAACCGCAAAACAAAACCCAACTGGTTTAAATAAACTGAGAAAGACCTAGCAGAATTACATATTTCAGAAAATGCACTAATTAGTCGAACAGCTAAATTAATTACTAAAGATGAAAACATAAGGTTCCAAGACAACTCGAAACAAAAATCCAAACCCACCATTTCGGTCGAAGAGAGGAAAAGAAGATCAGAAAGAATGAAGAAATACTGGGTACTAAGAAAAGAAAAACACGCAAAGAAATGATTGATCAAACGTACCCCAAAGTGAGTGAATGGAAAAAAAAACAGATGATGTGTAAATTAAATCCTTGCAATTAGTATATTGGCTAAATTTGAATGTCCACTAATATTCAAAAATTGACTTTAAATTCAATATAAATTGATCCACTTCGCTATAACATGATTTGAATATATAAATATGTCAAATAAGCACAACTGGATGTTTTATGTAAAATATTGAATATAATATATATATATATATATATATATATATATATATATATATATATATATATATATATATATATATATATAATATGAAACCAGTACACAGTATGAATTATACACCTGATTATTGATAGGAATCTTTGAATAAATAAATAGTTTAACTTATATTATATTAAAAACAATAATTAATTCTTAAAACAAAATCCGCGGTTGAGTGTATCCAACAATGTACATCCTTCAAAGTATTGAACTAAATTAATAGTTAACTAAACAAACATTTTATAAATTAGTAGTCAACTAAATAAGAAGTTTATAAATAGATAGTTAACTAAATAAAAGTTTATAAATTAATAGTACTCAATAGCAGTCCTCAAAAGATAATTAGATGGGGAGTGTATCAATTTGATTGTGAGGTGAAATTATTTTTTCATTTTTTTGTTGTTATATTTTTTAAATTTTGTATGCACATATTTAAATTGATATTATTTATAAATCTGTTAAAATATTTCTTGTTTTTTTTTCCTGTAACCATTTAATTTTTTTTCTTCTTTCTACAGGGTGTATCAATTTCACAGAGAGCCACTGTAAGTTGACATGTAAAAGAGATCGTGGAACAGAAAATGAGACTGACTGAACAGTAATATATATATATAAGTATATATAGGAGCAAACCAATGCTTAGACATTTCAAAATGAACATCCATAATTTTATTCGTTAGTTTTCTTCACCTTACTGTATGAAGAAATAAATTATTTCCTTTATAACTTTTCCCTATTTTTTCCAAAAATGTAATTCATCTAAGTGCACTTTTTACTGCACTTAAATAAAAGAATATAGGCTTGCAATAAGTTGCAGAACAAGGCAACACAATAATAACAAGAAGAATAAGCCCTTCAGAGCTATTTATTTATAGGAGTTTCGGGGGAAAAAAAAAGAAAACACTAGGCAAATTTCATAAAAATCTTGCGAATAGTTGTAGAACTAAAATAAATTCTAGATAAAAATAGGTTTTTCGACAATTACGCAGCTGTTATGTAGATACCTTTAATGTTTCTAAATTATCTAAAGACCAGGAAGATGATTTAATTAAAATTTAGTAAATATTGGTTTAGTAGTTTTGGCTGTTACAAACAAAAACAGGCTACTTTACAAAACAACAACATTGTTATTATTTACTAAATCGCTCCATGATAAGACGAGAACAATAAATTTATGAAACTTAAAGAAAAGACTTAAAGTTCAACTTAGTTACGTGTGCTGTAATTCTGATGATACTTTATTCTGTAATTACATACAATGAAATCAATGGCGTATAATATGTTAAGCTAAATAAAGGTGTAAATTAATATTATAAATACTTCTCCAATTCCTTTGAAATTGATTATTCAAGTTAAATGATAGAGTCAAGGGTTCATGATGACCAAGGATAATTTAGTTTCGATCTCTGAGTACCAGGCATATTTTACATGGGTACTACTTTGGGGAAGGGGAATATTTATTTCCTATATATATATGTTTATTTTTTTTTGGCCTTGAAAAAAGTTATTTAACTTACGGAACATGTATTTAAAACAACAATCATGAAATAAATTATGTAAATAATAATATCTCAATAAAAATTCCAGGTCAGTAGGTTAATCCAGCTGCAGAGGTATAGAAAGATAAAGTACTATTATAAAAATAGACTTTTTTGTCGTTGTGACGATTTCAGAAAATGATCTGAAGCAGCCGTGGCTCACAGCAAGTAGTATCGTTCGCAAAACCTATAATGCTATTACGACTAATTAATACTGATAATATAAATCAGTTTCAGAAAATTATACAACCTGTGATTTATAACAAAGTTGAATTTATTTTGCTATAAAAGAAAAACAAAAGCATCTGCAATGCTATAGACTACTTTCAAGTCAAGAAGAGAATTGAGTACATTAACTTATTATCAGAATTCGGAATTGGCAGCATAAAGATCGAATAAACAGTCACTAAAAACAAAGTATTCGTCATACTTAAGAATTAAGCGAAATAGTTGAAAAAAGTAGCATCTTCGAACACCTCATGAAGGATCACTATAAAAAAGAAATCTAAAATTCCTCTCAACCACTCGCATCATCCCAAAAATCTTTGAAATCGATAATATTTTCAAAAATAAAGGCTTCGATGACCAAATACGAAACTGAACATCTAAAAAAATTAAAATTAAATAAAACCTGATGAACAATCTTAAGATAAACAAAATCATAAAACATTACTCCTTCGGTAACCAAACAAAAGACTTTTATACCAAAGAAATCGGAAAACTAAAATAAATCGATACAGAGTGACTCTATTTTATGTTGTTTTAAAATTTGAGCTACCAGGGGTCGCCTCACACTACTACCATGACGGAAACATGAGAGACCCGGGTTCGAATCCCGGTCCTGGACATATCTTTTCTCTTCGAAATAAAATAATTATTTTTTTGTTTGCTTGTTTGTTTATTTAACGTAACTTTGTGCTGTTGTGGCTAATTGGATAATGCTAAAGTGTGAGCCCTCAATTTTTCCTACTCACGTTTCATTAGGACAGCGTTTTTTAACGAGTACCTGGCATCGTACAGGCTCGATACCCCCGTTTTTCGTCCCTTCCGAAGGACGACATAACCAAGTATTTTTATTTCCTTTTAAAATCCTAGGACCACCTGCGGGGCTACGAACCCGCGATCTTGGGCATGGCTTGTTGTGCTAACCACTACATCACGGGTCCCCCCTATTAATCTTTTTTCTAACCCACTACCTTGGATAACCTAATACTACATTAATATGTCAAAGAAATCGGTAACGATGAAATATATCTTTACATAATTGTGCGATCTTGTTGTCAATTCTATTTTTAAAAACCGAGAATCTCATAACAAATCTACACCGTTATGAGTGGGAGATCATAAACACTACAACTGCTCCCAATTGACTTAATTGTATCATCAATTATATAATATAAACAGAGAAGCACCTTCTGCAACCGAAAGGCGGACCAACTCCTATTTGACATAATACAGACAGCTGTTTATTTAATAGTAATAAATTAACTACTTAAGGTTTTATTAGAGATACCCCGATAAAGTACAAGAAGTACTAACCCACTTAGTATATAAGTAATAACTTAGTATATAAGTTAGTGTATAAGTAAGTACCCACTTAGTATTCTTCTGAGATATTGAGTATTTTGCATTAAATACAATAATGATCTTTTTTTAGGTTTGTTTTATATATAAAAAAATAATTTATAGTTTATAAGAAAACTGTCATAATCTTACTTCACGTAATGAAAAAATAATCCTTAAATCGAAATATTGGAATATGACGTAGTTGGTTTTATTTTTTTAATCGATGCATTCCTTTTTTTTCTATTTAAATTCAAAAACAGTACGATAATTTGTGTTACAGCTTAAAGAAACCAGAAGCTGAGTTTTTGGTTTGCCAATTTATAAAACTAATTATAATTTACCAGATCTGGCACGAAAAAAGACTAAACAAAAGTATTTCTCGATCCGTTGCTATGCAACGCTGATAAAATATTGCATAACAAAAACTTTTTCTTATAATAAACAGATCCAAAATTATTTCAACTGCTTATATAATAATTTATTTGTATTTATTATCCTTTGATGTGATTATTTTTAAATATTTTTATTTTGAAGAGAAAAGATTTAAACCCGGTCCTGGCCGGGATTCGAACCCGGGTCGCCTGCATCTCTAGTGCAGTCCTCTAAACCACTGAGCTACCAGGGGTCGTATCCAAGCCAGACAAATCCATTCTGTTCACCGATCCTATATCTCTGTGTTCTCGCAATTTTTTAAATGTATACACGGGGAAGAATGTTCATCAACATTTCTTTAATTGGGATTTTGTTGGCTTACGTCAATTTTATATTTAGAATTTATTTTCTTTTGATAGTGATTATTTTTAAATATTTTGAAGAGAAAGAGAAGAAAATATAGTTTACATAATAATTGATTTTACTCGTATCTGTGATATTGCATCAATCGCATGAAACTAATGTGACAAAACTAAACATTTTTAAAAAATGTGCCATTAAATGGTCCTATCTGAATAGGAGAATAAAAAAAAATTACATTGAACCTTTACATCCACCCAAAATAGTTAATGAACTGTACAGTTTTGCAGAATAAGTAATAACCATTCGATTATAGAGTAAAATATTAAGTAGTAAGTAGATTATTTTTCATGAATAGATTAACCGTAAAGTATATAACAGAAGTGAGCTAAGTATTTTTTATGAAGTCAAGTAGTAACTAATTAAAAAATCCCTGGGCATTTCGATTATTTGAGTACATATCTGTGCACAGTACGAGTATTCTCGTACACTTTCAGTGTATTCCAGAAGTGAAATTCCCGATATACAGTATACTCGATACTAAAAAAGTAATTAT
Organism: Troilus luridus; assembly: GCA_964056705.1. Lineage (NCBI taxonomy): Eukaryota > Metazoa > Arthropoda > Insecta > Hemiptera > Pentatomidae > Troilus > Troilus luridus. The sequence continues at coordinate 52,425,496 of OZ057412.1, read as the reverse complement.
AATCTATTTTTTTTATTTTATTGTAAGATGTTATATTTTTTTAAATATTTTATTTGAAATGAAAAGATATGACCAGGACAGGGACTCTAACCCGGGTTTTCCAGGTAACCGTCGTGGAGCCTATAACACGGAGATATAGGATCAGTGAAAAGAAAGGATATGTCTGACTTAGAAGCGAACCAGGATGGCCGAGGTGGGTAGACCCCACGACGATCACGTGGAAAACCCGGGTTCGAATTTCTTTTCAAATAAAATATCTAAAAAAGTAATGTTTGTCTATGTTTACATTCTTATAAGTTTGCTTTATATCAGTACCTATATATATCGATAATTTCCTTTGAATAGCAAATTAGTAACTTGAATTCGATTTAAGAACTTCAATATATCTACCACCACGATGATCATGGCTCACCTCTGTATTCTGCGGAATGATATATTATGTTTTCCTTACTTTTACTGTCATCTCACTGTTTTAGTTCGAAATAAAAAAAAAACTTTCATTTTATTTCATAATTTAAACCATCATTACTTTTGTATCTTGTTTATTCCAAATATTACTTTTATTACAAAGATAACTTTTAAATATTCCATTTTTCTTCATATGAACCTAGTCGAACAAATCAAAATTTATGTTGAAGAAAATAGTCCGGGTAGAGGTACATTTCTCTTAGATGTGGAGAAAAGTTTATTAATTAGCCAAAGTTTAATAATTTTGCCAAAAAAAAAATTTAAATATGGTTTTAGATGATATGTTCAATTTAGAACATGATCAAATTTTCAAATTTAAAACCAAGCCATTATGTATTGTTCCTGCGATTTACTTGCTGTATTGTTATAATGCTCCACTTATCCCTGTTGAACAGATCCGTTACCTAGGACTCAACTTAGACAAACGTCTTACTTGGAACCCTCACACAAGACTGAAAAGACAAGAAACAGCTAGACCCTTCCGACTACTTCAACACATACTAGACAAACGCTCAAAGCTTCACATCAATCACAAAAGACTTATTTATGTGACTGTTATAAGACCTATATGGACTTACGGAATTGAACTATGGGGCTCCACCAAACCATCGAATTCCTCTCGTATTCAATCCTTGCAATCCAAAATCCTTCACAAAATCCTAAACGCTCCTTATTTTGTCACAAATAAAACCATCCATAATGACCATAACGTTCCATATGTTACCGATTTAGCCCATTCCAGAAACCTATCATTCCATAATAAACTCCAGGCCCATCCAACCTCTTGTAATAGACTGTTTAGGGCGTGAGAATGGCGAAGAAAGGTAAAACCAGGAGAATTCGCAGAAAATCGTAAGTTTTTGGGCATTAATGCGTGTAACAATTCAGTGCATGGGACAAAATCGTCTGATCCAATAAGCATTTGAAGTAATTTATTTTTTGTTAACTTCAGGTTCCTCACGTTAAAGAAAGTTTTGTTTGGAAAAGTTGTTCCATTTTTTCCATCCTTGCATCCAATTTCACCCCGGACAATCCTCCTAGGCGTCTAAGAGAAGTTGGCCTCGGGACCTTCTATTATAGAAATGTTATTACAGTGCTACCAGTGGGTAGTGCCTCTACATGTCCTTTCATGTATTAATTTATTCATATAGCCATTGCCCTAGATGTATATCGAACTAGATTACAGTTGTACAATTCAATAAAATAATTTAAACAAAAAAAAGTTCGATGAATAAATTAATAATAAAAATAATTTTGAAACAAGACTATAAAATGGGCGTGAAGTACCAAAAGCCCAGCTAAGCAGAGGACAATTAGGTATGAAGGTGTTCTAATTCGTTTTTTCCCGTTACGGGTATTCTTGATCAACCGTTTTGAGCAGTTTAAAGTATTTTTTTCTCTAGTTTTGACCACACCATCATTAGCCATTGAACAATCTATCAGAAACAGCTGTTACTATTTTTTGGGAGAAAAATCAGGTTACTTTGTTTTTTCCCAGTGTTCTTCAACTTTTATATATTTTTTCTTAATTAAAACTATATGATCTCGTACATAATCATCTTTAGATTCACATTAATGTCAATAATCATGTTTTGGTGAAAATACCCCTCCTATTTATGTGGAGAGATAATTATTTTTATAAAGCTGATAACAAATCAATATGTAATATAATTTTTTGAACTTATGCTCTCCTCGATAGTTCGAAGCACTTTTCTTTTTTAATGCGTGATATAAAAACTTGAAAATAAGTACTAATGGAGATCAATTTTAAAATAGAGAGGTGAAGGAAAGACCAGGAAGTAAATTTTTGTCTTCGAGGATTTACGTAGAATATTGAAGCAAAATTACACATTATAACTCATTGTTTACGAAATTAATAAGGACGTAATATGGTTTACTTTTAGTGCGTAACAGTTTATGTAAGGATAAAATATTACAGAATATTTACCGTTGCCAGTAAGGAGAGGAAACAGCTGACGTAGAGATAACTACTATATAAAATCTATTCCATCCGAGATACCGCCTAGAGAAACCAACATGCTTTTCAATCTGATACTTGCTGTTTTTGTGAGTATACCTAAATATGTGCAATGTGCATTCATATATGCATACAGATTATATATATATATATATATATATATATATTAAATATTTCGTTTTTACTAATACTTATTAATTGTAATTGTTATTATATTTTCATATATTGAGATAAAAGCAGATACATTTTTATATTTTGAAGTATAGGTTCACCTGTGGTGTAGTATCAATTATGGTGGTAACAGTCGTCCACTTAAGGTTCATTTTTTATAATAATTTTATTGTTTTTAATCGTTAAACATAGCAAAGTCTAGTATGAGTTTAAAAAACATTTTTTATTAATCAGTAAAGATATTCTATGAAAGTGATCACATTGATTGCTGCCTATTGAAAATAATTTGGAGAATTTGTTTTATCAATTAATTAATTCAAAGCAATCTGATTTTTCTCGTGTAATGTCCCACATTTTAAATAATTTATAATAATGATTTATTAAAGGATAAGACTGTATCGTGTATCTATACAATTAACAAAAATAGGCTTCAGTGTTTCAGATAAATTACAAGTTTATAATAAATAAAACATATATATTATTTTTTAACAAGAAATAAAATGAATATATAATAACGACTATTTCACGAAACAATGACTTTTGTCTTGTGTGGCGATGTTTCACAATAAAAAAGAATCGCAAATTAGAAATTTTGGACGTTTTTTTATTCATTAAAGTTATTTATTAAAACATATACCAACCTAATTGTTTTACAAATTTTCACTTCATGTATATATAGTACTTATGATCAAATCACTTTAACTATAAATTTTAAAATTTATCTAATTCTTTTTAAGAAATCATAAACATCCTAAAAAAAAAAAAAATACAACGTTTCACTTGATTTCATTAAAAACATTTTTTTTTCACTTGAGATCTTTCACCAAAGTAATAGGTTACAACTTTCTATTTTAGAAAGAACTAGATCCCTCAAAAGAACTAGAGGTAGTTCTTAATAAGCTATCCCCGTCACATGTGGAAAATAATCAGTAATTTCCTATATATTTTTTTAAGCCTTACTTCATAAAGTGTATTTGATTTCATTCTATTTTTTGTATGTTTTGTTAATATTAATTATTTTAAATAATTTGATAATGGTTAAAAGTTACTTTGCATGCAGCTGTATCAATACTGATAAGAAAGATCGTGTATATTTCTTTTTTGTATTTATTTTTAAAACCCGCCTTCAGTCCGAATACATCCAGTGAATTCGCATACAGCCACATTAATCCATTTTCATTAGTTTGTATAAGATCTATTTTTGTTTTAGAAATTGTTAGGGCGTTTCTGAACTGTCACCTATCTTTAAATATCGACTTTATAGTCAGTATAAATGTTTTCAATTATTTAGAAAACCTGAAAAAATATATTATTTTCATTTTTGAAAAACAGATAAACAGAATTCCCGTAGCATTGTTTTTTTTATTTTGTACTAGCTCCGTATTAAATAATCTAATGCATTTTTGAGAACGATTTTGTCATATCAATATTTATATATTCCATAAAAAATATATTAATCATAAAATCAATCACAGATTAGCGTTAAGTCAATTAGTGATACATATAAATAATATTTTTGATACATAGAATGACATTGTAATTAATATCGATATGATGAAGGAGTTACAATACGTTTATAATTATTTTATAAATTTGTTAATTTAGCGGCCAGAGGTGGACCCTATGGGTTCTAGGACTCTCATGGGCCTCACCCAGCCTCTATAAAGTGGGTACCCAAAATAAGGGGGGAAATCTTGTGGTTGAGCGTGATCTAGGTCAACCTCCATGCACAACCGTTATCCAAGAAACAGTATAGTCTCTACCATACACTGGAATCACAGACCCTTCTGCTAGTTGTGGTACAGGTTTAAAAGTTAATTTCATATTCTCATTTATAATCAACATTTTCTTTTAATCGAGCTTCTCCGAAAGGTGGAAATTTACTGAAATCCAACCTTAGCAATTAAGATAACAGAGAGAGCTAAATCTGGAATGTTTGCCCGTATTAGCTTTAGCTTGTTTGGTTTCGTTACACAACATGAAAGAACTCCACAAATTATTTTTGCAATTCTTGGAGTCCGCCATAAACTTGAATAGATAAATATGGTTTAGAAATGGGTAAGCACAATAATTATGACGTAATGGATTGTAAATGGTATTATGTATTTTCTATTAATGTATTCATCTATTTCCTTAGTAAACAATAAATTATTACGTTTAGTGTACTCACTGAATAAATCAAAAGGACGTTCTTGAAAAGAAATTAGTTTCCAATCGTTTAAAAATGGCGGCCGGTTAAAGGTTCCATCAGTCATTTATCAGTATTGAACAAAAACATTAAGTCTTTTGGAATCAGATTCTAAGTTTTATATTCTTTAAAAAATAATAAAAATTCAATTATAAATATTTATATAAAATAACAACCAATAGGGTAGCGCTTCGTTATTCAATCAAGTAAAAGTAATAAATCAAATCAGAAATACTAAATTCTATCCAATCATAAAATTAATAGTTTTAATTATAGTCCAGAGGCTTTAGGGCTGTTTTACTATTACCGTTAAAATCGAATTACGGTAGAGAAGTATCGGTATACTAATAAATATTAATCTAGGAGCTTTAGAGGTTTAAAAAGATTTTGTTTTGACCAGGAATCTAAAATTTTCGCTTATTTTTTATTCCACGTTGAATACTTTGAAGTTAACTGACCTTGAGAAAAGATACGAATACATTTTTAAAGGAAATAAAATTGGCTAAAAGGTATGCCCTGCTAGACCTGTTTAGTATTTTAATTATTTCCCAAGTTATTAAAAACAAATTAATTTTATATTTGTTTGTTGTTGACGGAAAAATAAGAAATCACCATTTTGTGAATTTCTTTTGGCAAGTTTAAATAGCTGTTCTTCCTATGAAGATTATCATTAAAATCTTTTTTAATTGGCACTTATATTAGTTTACCTTACATATATGAGGAAGAAAATGGTCCAGGTAGAGGCAAAAAAAAATTCTTGAGAGAATTTCTAAAAAATGTTTGTTTACATTTAAGAATAAGGAGAACTGTTTATTGGAAAGCCAACATTTTGACCCACATCGCAGGTCTTCCTTCTTCAGGGCTTATAATAGGGTCAACAGTTGTAATTTATTCTAAAATCATTTTTACCAGTTTCTAATTAAATATAAATAGTCCATACTATTTACTATACCTATTTTTATTTTCAACTAATGATCAATATTTTTATTATATTTAAATCGGGAGTATTTAGGAAAAGTAAAAGAGAAAACATGTTATATGATACTGTTATTGTTTTCAGTATGATATTATTACTGGTTTTGACATTAGAATTATTTGTATTTTATCTAGTGGTTAAATCAGTAAACCCCTTAATTGACAGATGATTTATAGTCCATTACATAACTGTATAATGATAAGAGATACCTTAACATCTAAAAGTAAATTTATGATCTAGCAAAAAAAACATTTGCATATATTTAATAAAAAAAGATCAAGGTAGTGGAAGAGAAAATTTTAAAACTATATGACTATAATGTAATTCCCTAAAATTGATGAGTCGCAATTTTATTTTGGTGTATGTCCTGATGATGCCTTAATAGGTAAAATCTTGAATAGTTGTTTTTTTAACCAGTCCTTTAGTTAAGGCTGTGTTTTATGTTTATTTTTCCAATTGCATTCTAATTATTATTTCATCTCTTTTTGAGTTCTTGCTCATTTCTATCATTATTGATTTTAAAGGTGGTGAGCTGCCGGGGGCAATCCTCCGATGAGACCTCGGGAGAGGTCCTACCACCAGTGAACCCATCCGTGCCTCAGCCACCAAGGCAATGTGCTGTAGCAGGACTGATCTGTGCCACTTGTGACACTGTATCTCTCTGTATTGTCAACGGCGATGGCATGATCAACACAATCAACCAGACCTGTAGGCCAGACGAGCAATGCGTCGCAGGACAGTGTGTGAAGGGAGCCCTCTGCAACTACAAGCCCTTCCAGTGTTCCGAAGAAGGATTCTTCCCTGACCCTTATGACTGCAAGGTAATAAAATTCAAAAGCTGTTCAATTTTTTTTTTAAAATTGGTTTTCCTCTTATTATTCCAGAATTATGACCATAATGGCATTATGTAAATAATGTATGATTAGAATCTGGGAAATATGTAAACTATAAAATATTTTAAAAAATCCTTCATACATTAAGTAACCTTTCCAGTAAATAATAAATATCTTCATATATATATATATATATAAGATTTTTTTTAGCCTAATAATGGATAATTTAACAATTTACTAATTTTTTCAAACCATTGTTATATTTTCAACTATAATTCTACCAACCACATGACTAACTTGTTACTAAGTTAAAAGTAATTTTTTTCTGCTTCTTTACCATCTGAACCGAGGATAAAAAGTTTAAGTTTCAACTTAAGTGCTGCAAAGATTCCCCATTGGAAAGTTATCTATCTGTAGACCAGCTTTAGATTATTATTTTAAAAATTAATTTTGGTAATTGACAATAAAAAAAAACTTATTTCAGAAATACCACGTTTGCCTTCCAATAGCTGTAGACGGCAATGATGACCTAATGACTTTCGAGTGCCCAGAAGGAACCTCATATGATGCTTTATCTGCTAGCTGCGGTTTTCCTCTAACTACTGATGCATGCATCAATAGACCAGTGCCAGAGTGTACACAGAGATTACAAGTATGTCATTAAATATCTCATTATAAACGAATAGAAAAAACAACTAAGCCAAGATCAATATTCATGATTACTTTTTAACAATTTTAGGTTGGAGCAGTACCAAGCAACCGTAATATTTACTACACTTGTGTGGAAAATGAAGACAGGTTGGCTCCTGAATTGCGTAAGTGCCCAGGTGGTGGAAAATTCAAGGCTGATAAACTGACTTGTAAAGCAGAGACATCAGAAAAAAGTACAGAGAAGAAAGGGAAGAAATCTAAAGAATAAGTCTTAAAACCAAAAGGATTGTACTAACTATATAAAATAAAGTTTATGCACAAATAAATATACAATCAATTAATTTAAGTATTCAACTTTAATATCATTTCCACAATGTTTAAATAAAGAATGCATAAAATCAAAATTTTCAAATTGTAAAGTTTTATATAAACCACAAGCATATTCGCAAAATAAAATCAATCTTACGGCAAATTATTAAATAAATCAAGAGTTTAAAGAAATGAAAAAGACTATAGATACAAATATACATGCACACTGGGGAAATAAGAAGTAAAGAATATTTTTCTTTATTTGGACTCCTCAAAAGTAATTTTTACATTTGTTGTTTAAAAAATCTAACAATATATAAGGGAAAATGTATTGTCAAACTAACACAAATATAAAATTATACACAATTTTTTATAAAACCTAATAAAAATAATTACTGAACTAGGATGTCCAAATAAAAAAATCTGAGACATGACATTTAAAATGCTTTCTAATATCCCTAACTTCTTAAGAGAATATTTTTATGAAAGCAAAAGCCATGCTTCCCTCATTATCCTGTTTTTCCACTTCTTTCTTGTGAAGGCAAAGCAATAGGTACTAAACTATTTTCATGTTGACAATTTATTGAAAACAAAATTAGAAATCCTACTTCAATTTTCAATCTTTCTTTGGGGATTTTTCCTACAGCATTCCAGGATTAATGGTCTTACCAATTTAAATAGATACTAACAAGGAAAAAATACAACTATTATTTTTAATAAGAATTTTACTGGGTGGATGGAAAATCATTGAGGCAGTGATATAGTGAGACCCTCCCAAATCTTTAACAGGATAACATAAAATAGAGCATAATGGACTTAGTAATAACATGGATTGATGTATATACCTGTATTGTATCATTTTCCAGATATATACTCATACATTTCATTATACTAGGCAATCAACAAATAATAGGAGTGCTTAAATCGTAAGCATCATGCATAAACTATGTACCGGGACAGTACTCAATCGCAACCCAAGTCACCTAAGATCTCTCATTCAGCTCCTTATGAGTCACTTCCTCTTATTTTTGGTCATATCAACTGAAATAAAGTTGTTAAGCTTGCTAGTATAACAGTTAAGAGTAGATCATTTTTAGGCAATTTTTGGTTATTAAAGGTCAGTATGTAGAATTTTGTAATGAGTAATAACCTCCTCAAAATAAAATCAACATTTTTATAATGGTATAATATTAAATGTAATATAGTTAGAAATAAAAATCATCCAATAATATTAACATAATTTATTGGCTAAGTTAAGTTTTTTAAATTAATTTCTTTATTTTATTATTTTTTCTTAATTCAAAATTTCTCTTTTTTCTTTGAAAAGAGTATTTATGTTACAAAAAGTATTTATGATCTCACGAGTGGTTTGTTTGCACTCAATGAGATTTGTTAACATTAGTTCAGTAATAATGATGTTGTTATACAGAATAACATAAACACACACAAAAATAATGTTGAATAAAAGGTAATAAATAACAAACAGAAAAAATAATATAAGTGGTTAAATAAATTTATTTTTAAGATCTATATAAACATTTTAGTTCAGAAAACTTTAACTGAAATATTTTATAGCCTGTTACAGTCATGTTAGACGGTGAAAAAATATAATACATTCCTTTTTAATGCAGAAATTAAAATTTTGTTTAAAATTTCAGATCTTTTTATAAGGATCAGATTGTTCTGCTGTCAAGATGATAAATTACAAAATAAGAGTGTACATGTTAATTCTGGATACCTTTTTCAACATCAATTAGGCTTAAAAGGAGTTTTCTTTCTAAATTAAGAGAAATCAATAATCTAAATAAAAGTTTTTATTTTACATATTAAATGTGCATGTGAATAAATAAATACATTCACAACTAATTCAAATATACAAAAGTCAATCAAGACACTATTATACATTTGATCACTGATATCAGTCATGTTATTCAATTCAGTAGCTTCATATCATTTTCCAACAAACAAAATGGTGCATATATAAAGAGTTTCTCCCTCAAGGTAAGTTTCATTTTAGCTCCTAAAGTATAGAGTTGTTTTCATGACATCTCGAGCATTACGCACTACGACTTCAAGTAGTCCTGGAATACAAATTGACTTTACGGCCCTTCAATGCCATGTTTTATGATGCCATTCTTCCCAATTAGATAAAATTGAGTACCAGCAGCCATTATAGAAGAAATGCCCACGAACTCTACCTCGCATCCTCAAGATAAATCAATCGGTGTGCGTGAATTAAGACTTGAACGCAGGCAGATTCAATTGTGACATAAGCAGCATCGATTGGCAGACCCAGCTGACAGGCCGGAGTGCGGCCTAATCTGTGCTACCTGTAAAGAAAACGCTCTAGAGCTGTAAAAAAAACAACAACAATACTTACCACCTCTTGACAAGCCTAATAGTAGAGGAAACCTCTTTAACTCTTTTCTGATTACCCTTCAAAACCCAAATATCATCACCCAAATATGATTAAGAAAAAAAAGGTGAAAAGAAATAAAAAGAGTATAAAAAAACAAAAAAAAAAGATATAACTAAACTACAAGCGTATTTGTTGAATGAGAAAAAGGAAAACAAGGGAAAATAGGGAATAAGGATAAGGGAGGCTCCGTTGCTTGGGCTTACCCGGCCTCACGTGGGGACCTAAACACACGGAGAAGACACTCAGCTATCTAGCCCATAGAACAAGCAGCGATATCTCTCTCTCTAATACACCTCTTTTTTTGCTTTTCCTCCCATCTCAATTTCTTATTATTTCTTCCGCCTAGAATCCCTCGACTTCTCCCTATCTTTATCTCTTCTAGAATGATCAGATTTTCTCAATTCAGCTAGCCTTCTTTCATGCTCAGCCATATGCTGCCTACGCATTTCCTCTTTGACTGCGATCTGAAATAAAATATCTTCTATTAGCCCATATGTACTAACATAAAAAATTACTATTATCCAATATAAGTTCAAATGTGGAATAATATTAATTTAGATTACAAAAAAAAACTGTTATTGTAATCAAGAAAAAAAAATAAGACAAATGATTATAAGAAGGAAACAAAATTAAAAATGCACTGCTTTGAAAGACCAACTTTTAGATAAAGCTAGGTGGTGAGAAAAGTATGAGTGGTGGGAAATCTGCGGACTGTATCAGTCATCCCGCCATTGCCAGTCAGTTTGTACCGACTGTCTATATTTTTCAGAAAAGTCCTTTGTTTTGGGGTTAACAGGACTTAAATTAAATCAACTCTGATCAATTGAGGAGAGCTAAAATCTTATTTTAGAATCATTAGCTCAATGCTAGATTTAGGAACTTACCCAAGGCTAGGTTGGTTTAAAGTATCGATAAAATTATTTAGTAAAAAGTGCAATATTTTTCATTAATTATTCTTTCATATTTTTTTTCTTGTAAGAAATATTTAATAACAAATTTGTAGAAGCATGCAAATTGTGGAAAGAGATGTTTAGGTACAAAGCTTCTGACACGACTTGAAAATTATTGATAGGTATGTTTTTTTTTTTGTTTTGTTTTTTTTTGTTTTTTTTTCTCTCCCTCCAGGATTTATTTGCAATTCAATACAAACTATAATTATACTTATAACTAAAGCTACTATATAAACTAAAGCCTTCCATTACCTTCCGGTATTTTAAGGCGTTACATTGGGCTGAGTCCGCTGATGGCGGTTTTTACTCAAACCGGCACGTGGCCGCTGGCTCTATACATTACAAACGGGGAGGGACCGTTTAGCTGGATGGATAGGTATGTGGGGGTTTAATGCCTTTATCAGATTCAAAGAAGCTTCTAAAAGAGCGAGGAAACCAGAATTTATGTTATATCGTATATGATAAAATAAAATAAAATCATTTCATGATAAATAATTACTGACACAGAGAGTTAACGTGGCGTATAGCCGGATATACTAAACCACCAACGCCACAATGATATTTATATCTATCTCTCATCTTATGCCACATAATAATTTATATCAACTTCTTATCTTATGCTTTATTACTCATAACTCTTACCTGAGCTGCAGTGAGGGGGAGCCAGTAAATACATGGTGTTGCTTTTGTCTTTCGGAAAAGATCATCTAAAAGCCTTGCAGGGGCATCATTATCTCTTTTCTTGATTTTTCTTGCTACTCGGCAATAATAAATAATTGATTAGTTTTTAACAGTCATAGAATAAAGAAAACAATAATAAGACCCATTAATTTCAATAATATTTACCAGGAGGTTCATATTTGGCCTCAACCGGACTGGCCGCACGTCTCTTTGCCTCTGGTGGTTCTGGTTTCACCGCCCACTCTTCCACCTGCCTTTTCTCCTCAGTTGCACCCATACCAACTTTACCCATATCCCATTCCCTCACTGCTGTTGTCACCTAAATAAAAAAATAAATTATGAATAACAAGTTTACAGTAAAATACAAGAAAGGAAAACTGTATTTTTTAATAACTATAGACAAAGAAAATAGATAAAATGAGCAATACAAATTCTAAAGTAGCAATAAAATGATAAAGTTTATTCCTTACCCTTCGCTGAGGCTTCAGAGCAGCCTGCTCAGATAACCAACCAGCAGCTGCGGCAGTTACTGGTTCGGCATTCTCTGGCTTCTTAACGGTTACTTCATCCTCAGCCAATTTCTGTACAAGAGCCATATCCTCGGCCGTGGCGAACTCTACTTTAAGCATTTTAGGATTGTTGACCGGCCACCTAACACCATTCAATGCATGTCTGGTCTCCACAGCCATTTCAACATCAGTGTACTAAAATATAATTGAGGTCAATAACAAAATAGAAGTTAAAAAATTAAAAAGCAAAAAGAAAAGATCAGAATTTCAGTTTTTGGATTAATTTCAAAATGGTGTTGAATAAAGAGGAGTAGATAATTATCGCTTTTGGTCTGATTGTATATCAGCTCATTTCACCTAATAAAGCGGAAAAAGTTAAGTCCAGTACTGATTTCAGGAATATTAATGCATAATTTGAACTTTCAGCCAGCTTGAAACATGTTGCCATAATTGTCAAAAAAAAGTCTAAAATTAGAACCTATAAGTAGCATTTATTAATTAGGCATTTACTTAATTTATTTTGAAATAAAATGTTAAAATTAAAGATGAAGATAATTACGACTGAAATAATAATTATGTTTTGTTTTATTCTCAGCCCAGGCAATGGCACTAAATAAAGAAGTTTTACTCTTTTTATTTAAATTTCATTGTCTTCATAACTTGATACTACATATGAGAAAAATAAATACTAATATTTTTATTTGAAAAGAAAAGATATGTCCAGGACCGGGGCTCGAACCCGGGTCTTCCAGATCGTTAGTCTGGACTCTACCAACTAAGCCATCCTGGCTGTATCAGGCTCGCTCCCCGGCCATGCTCTTATCCTTTCTTTTCGCTGATCCTAAGTCCCTGCGTTCTCGCATTTTGCGAAGTATACGAGGGGAAGTATGTTCTTTGAACATTATTTTAATTTGGACCTAGTTGACTTACGTCATTATAATGATTATAATTTATTTTATTTTATTTGTTACTAATTGTCCTGGACATATCTTTTCTTTTCAAATAAAAATATTTAAAAATTAACTTTACCTTTACGTAACACTTTGATTTTATTTTATCAATATAAAATCCATTCGGGCCAATTGTCCCAGTACGAGCCAATAGTTCCCTCAGCTGTGGAATAGTGAACGGCCTCACAAGATTGGTAATGAAAAGAACCTCCGTAGCAGGCTTTCCAGAAGGACTTGGTGAGCGGCGGGCCTTCTTAACATCTTCAGTAACCAGAGAAATCTTTCTTACTACTAAAAAACAGCAAAATTAATTGAAGAAAACAAATTCAGAAAAACTTCTGTCAATAAAAAATTCTAGGTTAAGTATATCTAACATTACATACTAGTTTATTAACAATGTAATGTCATTTACTTTTTATCTTGAAACAGGATGTAATTTTTTTTTTAATGGCTAAGAATGATTGGGTTTGTCAAAGATAAAAGATTATTAAATATTAAATTATAATTATTTATTTTTGGTCAAAAGAAATAGAAAATGCTTTTGATTATACCTCCGCACCTTGAAGACCAATTTTTAAATGGAACTAATAAACGTTTTTCCATGAATTCATAGAAGAGAATCAGACATATGCATAGATTTTTCATATTTCCAAGATTTAAATAATTTAATAACATATTTACTCTTTCTAGGCCAACAATCATCTATATCAATATATTGTTATTGGATTTAAACCGTTATACTATTACAAAGCTATTATGGTATAGTATAATTGTCTGTGATTCATATTTCTTTGAACCTTACTTAAGTAATGTACAAAAATAAATCAGAAGCAATCATACTATAATAAAATGAAAATAGTTTAACAGTTTAAATGCAACAAAGATATGTTTATGTGGATGATTGTTGATCTAGAAGGGGTAAATATTTCATTGAATAACTCAAATCCTGAAAAAGTATTTGTGAAAATGTTTGAACTTAATGAAACTTTTAATTTAAAACAAAAGCAAAAAAAATTTCACATCCTTTAAATTTAAGGCATTTACTTTATTTTTCCATTTTTACAATACATTATTGATAAAATTCCAATTAAAATAAATGGCTGCTCATCATGTATAACCTGGAATTCAGTTTTAGAATAATCTTCTAATAATTATAATAAATCCACCTACACCAGGGTCTACCCCTCAGACAATTACCAGTAGGCTCAACTGTTTTAACTTTTTGGGGATTTGTTTGTTTCTGAGCTTAACGATTTTACTAACCCATCTTAATCTTCGTGATACTATCAATTCAATTATAATAATAATCCAATAGTAATGTCTACAACCACATTGGTAATCTCTATTAATTTCCTCAGCTTATTCGTAGTTCAAAGTCTTAATGTAGCATTTCAAGGGGGTTGAGGGAATGAGATTCCTTATCAATCAATATTATTATTGTAACAACTAATTAAATTCACAACAGCGACTGTGTGATCTGAGCAAAATACTTAGCTGCAAGAAACATGAAATAAAAATACTGCCCTCAAACAGAATTAGATTTTGTGATAAACAATAACAACAATACAAGGTCATTTAACTTAATTAATTTCATTCTTGATTAAACTAATAAAAGATCAATATTCAAAGCATACCCATAGTATACTAACTTTAACTATTAGTATCTACTATTACTTTTAAGGAGATTTATTAAGTTTTAAGGCTACAATTTTCAGCCTCCAGAATACGCTAATAGTTTCTAATTGTCAAAGGATAAAACGTAATTGATTTGGTTATTCAATATGAAAGAGTAGCCAAACTATACCATAAATATTGAAATAGTAAATAGCAACACTGTGAAGAAAGATGTAACGAATAAATAGGCAAATTGGACAGACGTAATGTTATATTATATACAATAGTTAACGAAACTACAAAACACATGACACAGATCATTAATTTTGACAATTTGAAATTTTAAAAATACAGTGTATACTTGCAAATAATATAACTGCTAAATATCAAGAACACAATAAAAATATTATGACTATAACCATGAAAGTACAAAATCGTAAACCTCCTTTTCCCAAATATTCTTGGATAGGCAAAATTTAGAGTTACCACTGTATCATAATCCGATTAGCCATAGCAGCTATGTTAAATAAACAAGCAAACTCAATCATTCGATTGATCATTTATAAATGGGAAAAAAAAACTCTAACTACCTAGAAGAGGCACTGTTAAGATATATTCTCACCTAACTGGTTTCAATAGAATGAATAATTCACAATAGAATTAATTAATAATAAGCTCTAATTTTGAAAATCAGTTCATGAAAAAATAATTTTAATTACTTTAAAGGATACTGTTAGATAACTTGTTAGCTAAACAGTTTCAGCTGTTCAGGACGGAATGAATTAAATCATGCCTCAACAACATATCTCGCTACAACTTCCTTGATGGATGAGTTAGTGAATTTGATTTAAGGGTAGCTGCTTAATACGTAGCAAGTTTCAAATATATAACAAGATAATATCAAACAACTAAATACTTCCAAAATCTGTAATTTTTTCGGAATATAGTATAAGAAAAATATAAACGTGAAAAATATTTGATTTTTTGTGGGGTTACAATGATGATGGAAATGAAATGAAAAATATGGTATGTTTCATTGTAAATTTTTAATCAGAATGGAAACAAGCACCACGGATGAAATGGAATGACCTTTTCCATCTGAACAGGCCATCCCAACCTAAATATGATATAAGACATAATAAAGTTAAACACAAAGATAAAAATTTTGAATTGAGAATAAAAAATTGTTTGATATACATTTTTAATAAATTTTTATTTAATTTCTAATTCTAAGCCTGAGCGGCAAACAAAATCTAGATTAATTATTCATCCTCACATACACCATAAGACACTCCATGGTCATGCATCAAAATGATTGCAACAATGGATTATTATTATTGACCTACGACATGAAGGTAAACGGATGGAGCCGAAAATGCCCTAGGAAAACCTGGGAGGAAGGTGTCCAGGAAGTATTTGTGGTCAGGAATCTGCACTGGGTAAGAAGGCACAGGACCGAGCACAATGGATCAGGAGCGACCTGTGGTCTAGTGGTTAGTGTAACAAACTTCGAAGCCCGGCAGGTGGCCCTAGGATTTTTTAAAGGGAGTAAAAAATCCTTAGTCTCGGAAGAGATGTTAAACGGGGATCCCGAGTCTGTGTGATGTCCATCCATTAGCCATAGCAGCAAAAAGTGGCGTTAAATGAACAAACAAACACAATGGATCAGGCTCTACGGAAAGAACCCTTCGCACTGCACCAGGCAGTAGGTGATTAAGAAGAGAAGAATGACACTAAAAGGCTAATTGAAATAGTTAAACAATTCATAAATTGATTATCTCCACTAGCCACCAGTTTGAATAAATATATAAATTTTATTTTGTACACATAATTATTTTTTAAATATACAAAAGGTCTAAATTAAACGAAGCAACATTTTTAAATTTAAAAAAATAAATAGTTTAATTTCTATTCTAAATTATTCAACTTAATGTTTGAAAAAATAAATAAGTGGCAATAAACACCTTTCAAGTCATTAATTTTTTTATTTTTAGAAGTACTTAATTTAGATTTAGGAACATCAGGCGTTATTTTGACTTGGGAATCTCAAATATTAATGGTTCTAATACAACTGTTCAACCTGATCGCCTGAATCAATACTGAAGACTTTTAATGTGGAAACCAATCATCCTTATCCATTACCCTCATCCTGTGTACCATTAAAAATTAAAAGAATTAAATATATGATTAAAACTTCACTGACACTGAAAGTTATCATTAAGCACTAATATATTGACAAAAATTATACATCTCCTATTTAATTGAAAAAACAAATTAGCAGTTTTTAAGTAATTAAAAAGTGAGAAAAAGTCAGTATAAGACAATCAAAATCGTCACCTCTATGATTTTCTTGAAGTGGCAATTTTGGACCGACAGTATCCATTTCATCTACCTCATTAGTTGCACCAATAACAATCTGTTTCTTTTTAAAAACTTGCCGATTTTCATTTTGTACCCTAACTTCTACATCTTTGCCTTTCAGATTTATTTTTTTCTTATTAGTTATATCAGAAGGTTGTTCCATTTCGAATTTCGTTAGATCTTCATCGTCAAGAGGAAAAGTTGCTACTTGTTCTGGTGTTATAGTTTTTACTTCGGGTACCAGAAGCTGTTAAGAAAAATTATTTAAATAAGACTTATGAATCCATGTTTAACACATTAAAGAAATATTTAACAGATAAACGAATCTCACCATTAACGACTGAGAGGATATATTAAATGGATCTTCTTCTATGTCTTTAGGTTTGGGATTCAAAACTAACCTCCTTTTTCTCTCTGATGGTGGGAGATCATCTGTGATTGAACAAGAACAAAAATGGAGAAAAGAAAAGAAAAAAAGACAAATAAAAGGAAATGACATTGTCTTACTTATTTAAAATGCTAGAGAGCTAAGTGTGATCCAACTATTAAAAATCTATACCATTTATTATTATATTTTATTTTTGTTTATTTATAAATATATAATTTCTGGTGTTTAAATTGTAATGTTAAAACATGTTTAAAAATAATACTAATATCTTATTTTTACTCAAAATAAATAATTACTTCTTAAAAAATAACAAATTCATATCAAATATCAACAGGATAACAACATATCAAATATTGTACTCAGATAAATACTTGAAATACACAATGGCAATGAAGAACTTTTTTCTTTCTTTTTGTTCAACTTTAAACAGTAAAGAATGAATTCATTGGATAATATGGCTGGGAATCAGTGATATTCTCAAGAGAAAGAGAAAGACCATTACTAAGTTTGGTAGAAATTAAAAGGCAGCAAATTTCTAATGAATTTCAGTTCTAAATTAAAAAAACAAAACATTATTTTTAACTACAATTTTTAAAAACCTTGATTATGCTTCCCCCCTCACAGACAAAATCTATCCCAACTGATTAATTCAACGTATAAACAGAACTTGAGCAACACTACTGACAGCAATATTAAGTACAATCTAATAATACTTAAAGCGGTATCACAGAGTTAAAATGAAAAAGGCAACAGTCTTATCAATGGCCAATAGATAAGAAACGAATGGAAAGTAAAACAAAACGGAATTTTCTTCAAAGAGTTTATAAATAAGCACATAAAAACCATTACATGCGCTAACAATACAACTTCTGACTGAAATGTAAATAGAATTGTTAGGTGTAGAAGAAATCGCAGAGGCGATTATTAAAGATAATCATTATCCGCCAATATTAGATAATACTTATCACACATCCATCATGGACTAGAACATGAATGTTTTCAACTTACGAAGTTGTTTACGAGTATCAGGAATAATCAATCTGAGATTTTGAAAGATCAAACTATAACACATACGATCAGAATGCCAAGACTATATCATATGTATTACGGACATTGGTGAAATGCAATGAAAAACATTCATTAGGGAGATGAGAAGTATTATCATCATTAAATGTATTAAGAGAATATTACAATATTTATCATTATTATTATTATATTTATCCGGAGTAATGAAGAGATCCCATATATCAAAATTTTCTGACAAATGAATCAGAAAAAAAGAAATATTTGTACTTCTGTGTTTGGAAATTGATTATTTTCAAAAATAAGATACCTAAATAAATCACAAAATCACTGATTACAAATTATCACTGTTTACAAATAACACTGGTTACAACAAAATAATTAGGCTTGAAAATTCTACCTTTATCTTGGGTTTGTTAAGATTATTCATTCCATTTTTATCCTCATTTATAAAATTATTATTCTCATTTTTCTTAGCTATGTCTTGAAATAAATAAAAATATCAAATACACATTGAAATTCTTTTTAAGGTTAGGTTATACATTTTTTTAAAACTAGATTATGAATTATAGACAGTAAATTAATGCTGTATTTTAAGTTTCTCATATGTTTTAATTATTACCATACTTATTAATTTATAAATATTTAATATGAAATAAAATTATGTACTCCACAATACAAAAAATATATCTGATAGGCTGGCATTAGATAAAACAAAATAATGATTTTCTAATAAGAATAATGATCAGACTCATAAACTTGATAGAAAAAGCAACAAAAAAAAGAAATAACAATAAAATTGTGAACTACCTGTGTAAACTGATGTGTTATGATTGTGTAACCAAATATCATTTATACCAACAAGAAGTACATTTTCATGACAAAATTTGATATATTACAGAAGTAAGAATTGGAAATAAAAATTGCTGATTAAAATTACAAAAGCAATATATGCAGAAAAATTATAGTACAGTAAAATAGGCTTTTGAAATCATAGCTCTAGAAGAATAAAAATAATTTCACTACAGAAATAGTTCACTCATCAACTACAAGAAAATATTATGGGGGGGGTCGTACTCTGGTTCAGGCTATAATAAAAAATAAATGTCTACTCGAATGAATAGATAGGTGAATATAAACACTTATTGTTTAATAACGATTCATATAGTATAAAGAACAGTTTGTTCAAGCATTAAAAAAAATATAAGTACATACAAAGCGGTTTGATTTACCAAGAGCAACATCAGAACTACTTTAACTATAACACTGAGGTTAAAATAGTTTGTTCACAGTTCTATATACAGTAGAACCTCGATTATACGTCAGGGTATGTGTATATATAAATATACACATAAATTGAAAAATATATTTCAAACATTCAACATTATATATGTACTCGTAACTTATTTACGTACTAATAAGATATACATATGTAGTAAAAATTAAAAAAATAAATAATAATTACGTACATCGATGGCTAAAAGCACAATCATTGTATGTCCATTTTTTCCCTTTTGAGAAATGAATATAAATTTAAAGGTGGAGTTTAGCTCTTTCCTTGTGCACAAACGTAGTATGCCCCTTCTTAATAATCGTTAAATGATTATATAGAAGAGACATACTACGTTTGTCCACGTACATAGTTGTCAAATGCCATGCCAAGATTTGAATTTGTCCAACCACCCTTGGCTAGCTTTGAATGTTGGGTCGTCACATAAAATTTGATTAAAATGAAGGGCCTTTTCATTGATTATTGGACCTGTTAGTGGTAGTCCTTGACTTCGTTGCTGAACAAACCACTGGAACAATGCTTCATCTAACTTACTGTTTGTGGCAACTTTCATAGTCTTCTTTTTAGTCGCATCTCCATCACACACTTCCATTTCCACAACAAAATTTTCTATTTAGTCCCCGTCACGTTTTATTTTATAAACTGTTGTCCAAGGATATCATAGGTATTTTCTACGATTGAAGCACTTTCACCTTTTTGTTAACGTTATTTCAAACCTAGTAGCGAAATCTAAACTCTTCCTTTGTCTTTTTTCCGACATTATTATAAGTACTTTTAAGAAAACGACAAGTACCCGTAAGACAAGAATGAAGACAGAAGGTAGTTCAACTGCGGAAGCTACAGTAGGTAGAGAGGAGGAGATAATTAATTTCTGAGAAATGTGTGCAAGGAAGCCTAGGTTTTGAGTAAACAACAGATTCTAGGAATCGAAGTTGTCAAGACACAACGATTGATTCTTAGCCTATGACTTCAGCAGCCAAACAATATATACAAATTTTTTTTTCTTTTCTCAAAACTGAGGTGACGGTTAACAGAGAGTGACGGTAAATAAAGTGACGGATAATAGAGGTTTTACTGTATATGAAATGAGCTATCATGGGAAACAACAAATTTTAGCTTCAAAATAAACTATATTATATATTACTAATTATTTCTGTTATTGATACAACAGTAAACACAGAATACTCATGTTTAACTAAGAGTATCAATAGCATTTTAAATGCTTACAAAGCAATATATAAATTTGTTATAAAAAAAAAAAAAAAAATTATTTATGATATTAAAACAGCTGACATCAAAAACCCCTTTCATGTAAACTTTTTCTTTGATTCTTTATAGGTTGTTGGACAGAGATTATTGACATTCAATTCAGTTTGATCTTTTTTGAACAAATATAGTTTTAAATCAATAAAGAAGACAATAACAATTTTATGTTTCTTTAGTTAATAATTTAAATGATCTTGTTAGATAGTTTTTCAACATTTGTTAGATAGTTTTTCAGCATTATTATAGTTTGAGTACTAAGTAAGGAAATATTGGAAGTAATCAATTTTAAAAATTATTTTTCTCCTATTCTAACTTAGCCTTGTAACAAGAAAAAATATACACAAACCTGTTTATAAACGGAAATATAAACGCAAATCTGTACTTAAATGCTGCTTAAATAAATATTAAACAAAAAAAGGTATTATTGACAGAACTAGTATCAGAGTCATGTCAATGCTAAAGCTTTTTCTGCTATATTGTTTAAAGAAGTCCTAACTTAATAAGAATCTCGAACAATTTTATCATTCCAATAAAGTAAGGAGAAACGAAGGAGAAAAGATAAAAGATCACTCTATGAAGAAATGCCAGACAATTATAAATGATTTAGACAAACCAAGAGATGGTAAAACTTGGTGATTATTTTTACTAATTTTGTTTTTATAGTCACTCTTTACTTTAAATAACCTTGATAACACCAAGGACATTTACGGCTCAGAGACATGGATGCTTTCTAAAACCAAAAAGGTAAGCGTACGATTCTGAGGATTCATAGAAAAGTACAGAAGTCCTTAGACTGGAGAAGACACATCAACCAAGATATCAGGGACCTGGGTTGAGAGCTGGATGTAGCTTAAGTAATTAAGCTCAGAAGATTAAACTGGGCAAGCCATATTGTCAGAATGGACGTGAGAGATACCCCAAGGAAAGGAGTAGAAGAAATCGCAGACTGAATTAGGAGGGTAGAAAGACCAAAGAGGCAATGGCTGGAAGATGCCCAAACCCTTCTTGGATTGAGAAAGTGGAGAGATGCAGAGCTATCCCTATCCAACCGGCAAAAGCGTTAAAAGCAACCCAATGGATCTGTAAAATGGCTGTAGAGCCAAATAATGGTAATTTTGTTTTTATGCTTATACAAAGTTAATCTTTTTATTTATTATTTATTAATTTTATGAGTGTTTCGCTAGAAATTTCATTTCAATGTAATGTATTGTACGTTCATTCAATTTAGTTTCCTAGTGCCATCTTACATATTATCATATTGTTACTATTTTCAGCAGAAAGGATACAAAAAAAATGTATATATATGAGATTATAATTTTTAAAAAAAAAAACCTGTACCACTACAACCCATTAAGGGTCTAGGGTTCAATACATGGTAGGGACTATACTGTTTCTAGGATAATGGTTATAAGAGGTGATTTGTCCTAGATCAAAACACACTCTACTGCCAGGTTTTTCCTCTAATTAAGGGTAATTAGTCTTACCCATTATGGAGACCAGACTATAACTTATGGAGTCTGGGTTAGCCCCAGGAAGATCTGATCTGAGAATGGTTAACGGCCATGGGTTCATACATGGCTATTAATAAATCAAATAATTTATCTGACACAGCTGGAACCTTCAGTACAGTAATTCAGCACTTCACACACTGAGCTATAGAATCCATTTTATCAGCCATTTATAAATAGTGCCATCCTAATTTGTTAGACGTGTTATTGACCATAGGTCAGAAATGTAACATTAAATGGAGAAAATCCAAGACATCCTTATTATACAGTAACATTTAAATTAAGACATTTTAATTAAACTTGAAGTATCTGGGTTTTAACATATGCAATATAAATTATTAAGCATTAGGAAAAAATTGTGTTCCTTTATTTTTTCTCTGAAAGTAAACTTTACTATATTATAAGATCGAATTTACTTTTGTTTATAAACCGCTTAGGATTTAGACCTTTTTTACTAGACTGAAACGACAAGAAACAGCTCGCTGTTTTAGGCTGCTTCAACATTTACTAGACAAACACTCCAAGCTCCCAAATAATTACAAAAGACTCATACACATGACAATTATTAGAACCATCTGGACACACGGAATAGAGCTTTGGGGCTCCACTAAGCCATCGAATTCCTCTCGTATTCAATCCTTACAATCCCAAATCTTTCGTAAAATCCTCAATGCTCCTTACTTTGTTACGAACAAAGTAATCCATAATGACCTTAATATCCCGTTTGTTGCTGATTTGACCCAAATCCGATATCAATCTTTTCATGACCAACTTCATTTCCATTCAAGCCCACTAGTTTCTAACCTCGCAACCTCTTCAATTCCTGATAATCCTCCGAGGCATCTGAAAAGAAGATGGCCTCGTGACCTTCTAAGTTGAACTTTTTATTTGAGTACTACCACGGGTCTCTACTTGCCTTTATGTCGGGACATGATTTATCTTTCATTATATTTGTATATATTATATACAGTTGTAAATTTCAATAAATATATTTTTTTTAAAAAGTATTCTTTTTATTTCCGGAACGTCTATTGGGTACCTAAACATCAAATCAATCTTTACAAAAAAAGTTTACAATTTTAAAGGTAATTTATTCCCCACCCCCTTTTCAGTCTAAGCATTCCAAATCACTTAAACTAAATTTAAATTGGAAAAAATTATAAACTGAGTAAATTGTATATAATTGTAAAATAAGCCTAAAGTTAATGATCTAGTCAAAGAATGAATCACCGCTAAAGTAACCAATGAATGATAAATCTACAGGTAAGAGCAGGAGAGATAGCACAGGATAAAAATGTATCTTACATTTTTAGATTCAGTGAAGTCAATTAAAAATAATAATAAAAAAAAAATAAAATATCTGATAGTAAATTATGGCGCCCATAAAGAAAATATTAAAAATAGCAATATAATAAATATAAATGGTATATATTCTGAATAACTTGCAAGTTTTAAAAATTTACAAGAACTAAGAACCATGCGATTAAAATGAGCTTTAAGCAATTAATGCTGGACAATTTTCAACTTACTTAAATTACTATATACAAAGTAAAAATACTAATTTACCATATTTAAATCTTAATTGTCATGATCACACCTAATTTTATAAATCAAGTAGAAATAAAAAAGTTAACCATAGTTGAAAAAATGTACAAAGATTGGTAACAGAAATATTTTTAAACCATTCTTTCATCTATGCTTACAACTTAATTTTTGAAATATATTGATTTGCTGAAAGAAGCTTTTAACTTTAAACTAGAATGAATTGTGTAAGATATAGGAATCCTACTACAGTGATAAAAGCTCTTTTAGCATGCAGCAATTCGTATATAAAAATTATTTTCTTCGAATTAAAATTTTTTTGTAAGTAAGCTATCCCTACTAAATTGATATAATACAAAATTACCAAATTTTAGAAATCAAAAATACCTGTATTTCTCTTCAACTTAGTAGGTTGACTCGTAACTTCCTAAAAATAAAAATAGAAAATATAAATTTACAGTAAAAGGTTACCATTCCTTAGCATTAATTAAAATTAAAAAAAAGAATATTTTATCCGGTAATTTTTAACAGAAAAAAAATGTTTTAACAAGCTGTAAAGAATCAATCCTAAACTAAAGAATGAGTGGAAAATAATTGACTGGATATTTCTTTCATTATCACAATATGATAGAAATTCGTCGAAAAGACTGGAAGTCTAAGGCTAGCATATTTATCCTTGAACAATTATGGTGTTAACCTTGTATTTATCATATATCTGTATTTATTCAGAAATATATCTTCTCGAATGGGAAATATTAAGCCATCATACACAAAAAATATGTGATATATAAGATATCAATAACATTATCTATTATATCATTTTTCATTTTATTCTTTTCTAAATGTTACAAATACTGATAAATAAATATTGACATATTAAAATTGAGGTCTTTTAACTGCTTGAATGAAACAAATGTAATGAGAACTAGCAACAATTGTGATTGGACAAACAGCACAAAAGCTTTTTCAGCAAAATTTGAAAAATATCATCTAATTTTGTGTTTCAATACAAAACTGTAAAACAGTGTGCATCTTTAATATTCGTTCTATGTTGCAATAGAATTTTAATTGTGACAAAAAATATTTTTAAAATACCAAGTTCTTGTAACTATAATGGAAACAACTCTATGCATTTATGGAATCCATATCCAGTCATGAAGAAAGAAGAGAAAAAAAACGCTGTGGAGTTGTACGCAGGCAAATATCTTTATTAATGATAACAACTTAAGCAATTACAATTTAAAAGATTACAACAGCGTTTATGTTTCAGTATTTGTATCAACCAACTGTAGACCAGTGCAGATGGTAAAAAGTGAAAAAAAATAATAGTAGGATGAAACCCATTGGAAAAGGAAGATAATATAACAAAAATAAAGGAAAAATAATTTACGGGCGATCTGAGGTCGGGAAGTGAAAGAGGGGGAGGTTTTAAGGGTAAAAATCGGTTTATCTCGATTTCCGGCAAAACTACCAGTCCTATGGAAAAAAGTTAAATGGCAAAATTGTATGTAATAAAAAGATCTACAACTTTTGTATTTACACTTTTTTCACATAACCTCAAAATTTATGTGAAAAATTCAAATAACCAAGCTTTTGGTTTTTTATTTCTATCTTTTACAAAAACAATTTTTTTTCACGAAATTTGGTGAAAACTTACCTCTTTATGTCCCAAATACATATTTATTTGTTCACCTTATTTTGACTTAATGTCGAAAAAACACCCTAATTTTCAATCGAAAATTATCACATCAAGATATCTGCTTTTTTTAAAAAGTCAGTGGGGTTTTTGTTCGTCGAAATCTCTACTTTCTGATGGTGTAAAAAAAATATACATTACTATGGTAAGTGTTCTCAGAAAATGCAAAGAAACGAAAAAAACTCGAATCCAAAAATTTTTTTTTATCATTATGTACAATGTACAAGACCTCGATAGAAATTGCTAGAGATACTAATAAAACTGTCATTGTTGTGGGTCAAGATATTGATCATTTGGTCCTTTTGAATCAATTAAATTCAAATAATCATGACATTTATTTTCTCAAGCCAGGTTCTGGAAATGTAAAAGATCTATTTTTCACGTCTAATAGTTTCCAATATGAATCCTTCAAAAATATTGTTGCATTTCTGCATTGTTTTTCTGGTTGTGATACATCTGGATTTGCAGGAAAAGGAAAAAAGTATATCATTATTAGACGATAAAAAGTTTGGCCAATATTTTTTATAAAAAAGATGCAAACAAAGAAGATATTGAAAAAAAATGGATTACAATTAATCAAATCTATTTATAAATGTATAAATAATAATATAACACTGAATCAATTAATATTTCGAAAATATAAATTGGCAAAAATTAGTTCATCTTTCATATTGGCAAATCTTTCACACACAGAAGGTGCAGCAGAACAACATTGTTACAGGCCATATTATCAGCTTCAAATTTGGCTGGGTACCGAACTGACAGCAACAGATTGGGGCTGGAAGCAACATCAACGTGCATTATGCCCAAATTTACAGAAAAGGAATTAATTCCGGAAATATAGCTCAAAACTATTTGCTGCAGCTCTGAAACTGGATGTAACAGTTTAAAATGTGGCTGCCGAAAACATTAAAATGCACAAATTTATGCTCAAATTGTCATAGTTCTGAAAAAAGCGCCAATGTAGAAGAGGAAGTGAATGATTTATATGAAATTAATTTTAAATAATTAGCTCAAAATTGTGCATAATGATTTTTTTAAAATTTTTGGATTCGAGTTTTTTTCGTTTCTTTGCATTTTCTGAGAACATTTACCATAGTAATATATATTTTTTTTACACAATCAGAAAGTAGAGATTTCAACGAACAAAAACCCCAACGACTTTTTTTAAAAAGCAGATATTTTGACCTGAGAATTTTTGATTGAAAATTAGGGTGTTTTTTTGATATTAAGTCAAAATAAGGTGAACAAATAAATATTCTAAATCAAAAAAATTACAGTGTATTTGGGACATAAAAAGGTAAGTTTTCACCAAATTTCGTGAAAAAAAATTGTTTTTGTAAAAGATAGAAATAAAAAACCAAAAGCTTGGTTATTTGAATTTTTCACATAAATTTTGAGGTTATGTGAAAAAAGTGTAAATACAAAAGTTGTAGATCTTTTTATTACATACAATTTTGCCATTTAACTTTTTTCCATAGGACTGGTAGTTTTGCCGGAAATCGAGATAAACCGATTTTTACCCTTAAAACCTCCCCCTCTTTCACTTCCCGACCTCAGATCGCCCGTAAATTATTTTTCCTTTCATTTTTGTTATATTCTCTTCCTTTTCCAATGGGTTTCATCCTTCTTTTATTTTTTTTTTTGGTTTCTAAATTATCGACCTTGGTCTACTATGCATGTTTAGTAATTAAAAAAATTACATATACATAATAATCAAATATAAAAATAATCCCAGTAATTATTGACTTTTTTGGTTTAAGTTAATCATATAAATACTTCTTTCCCTCATTTCCCAATTCAAAAAATTTCTGAAATAAAAATTCAATACGGAAACTGGATGTGCCAACAAAAGTTATTTGTATAAGATCAGAGACAGTGTTGGTTCTATTATTTAGATTTATTCACGTCTTTGAGAGGCAAACCACATTGATGCAGTCTCATATTTATTATTTTTATTTATTTATATATTTATTCAAGCTGTAACTTTTCTTCAATAGCATACAAGAGAAATATTGATGAATAAAGAATTTATATCAATAGTTTACACAGGACATATTGATGAATTAGAATCTTGTAACAATAAGGAATAAGGTTTTAGTATCAAAAGTATAGTTATTAAATGTGTATATCCTAAATTTAAATAAACACAAACATGAAATAAAACAAATTATTTAGTTTCTCCACAACATTAACACTGATGAAGTGTACTAGATAAAAAATCTTGTTCAAGATTGACTTATAAATTGCATTTGCGAATGTTCCATTCTTATGTTTCTGTATTACTTAGACAAGAAGACGTTTTTTATAAAAACTAGATCAAGAAATGCATTAAGTATTCTAATTATATATTTCCTATTAATTCAAGATGATTTTTGAATAAACAAAAAAATAATAATAAAATAAATTATGAACAAATTTAACTAAATAACTTTTCACCATTGAATGAAAAATCATGGAATTTTGAATGCTCATTTATATCCTGATGGGATTTTTTTTAAAGACATGAAATTACTAAACCGGAAATTTCCAAAAAAAAAAATATTTTTAGGATAAAAAAATATTTAAAAGCCATTGAAAATCAAATTTAACTTAATCATTCTTAGAGAGTTGACTATTAGTGTGATTCCAAAACAAATAATAATAAAAAAATAAACAAAGAAAAGTAATTTGCAAGTATTAAGAGCCTTTTTGAGCAAAACCATTCAAACTTACCAAGCTTTCAGTTGTTAATTAGATAAACATAAATTTTTGGCATATAAAATTAACATAAAAAAAAAATGTTATAAAAACAAAGTGTACCTTTGGTCGATTTATAACAATCGTGGTATGTTTCGACTTTTTAGTTTCCAGCACAGGGGTCAATTCACCTTCTTCTCTAGGTGATCTCGGTTCTGCATTGATACTTTCATCTTTCTTCTTGTTATCATCCAACTCTTTTGAAAATCTTGCAGCTCGTTCATTTAGCTTCTTTAGAATTTCATCTGAGTTAGTTTCGGTGATTTCCGGTGAACTTACTTGGACGGGATCTACTGGTTTTGATTCCTCTTTGCTTTCAACAGAAGTATCACATATTGTGATTTCCTTTTCTGACCTTTCTTCAGGCTCAGTTACACTTACTTCGACATTACTTTCTCCAGCACTACATTCTTGAATAATATTTTCATTCACATTACTTTCATCTATGTTGTCTTCTTTTTTATCTGATTCAGTACTTTCTTCAACAGAACCATCTCCCTTACTTAAAACAGTAATTTCTTTATTTTCCAATGCACTGTCTCCTTCATAGTCCATGGGACTGTTTTCTTCTATGTCCACAGGACTGCTTTCATTATTGTCCATAGCAGTGTTTTCTTCTTTGTCTTCAGTAGTATTTCCTTCTGTTGTCAAAGGACCACTTTCTTCACTGTTCATTGTATTGCTTTCTTGTTTGTCCTCAATGGTATTTTCTTCATGCACTGATGTGGTATTACCTTCATCTACTAATGTGGTACTACCTTCATCTTCTAATGTGGTACTTCCATCAGCCTCTAAGGTAGTACTTTCTTCAGTTTCCATGGCAATATTTCCTTCAGTTTCCAAGGCAACATTTCCTTCTTTTTCCAAGGCAGTACTTACTTCTTCCTCCAATGAAGTGCTTTCTTTATTATCTAAGACAGTACTTCCTTCACTGTTCACTTCACTTCTTATCTCCTCAGTATTCATTTCCCTACAAAGGCAAAGAAAGCATATATTTCAAAAAATGATAATATTGTTGTATAATTATAAATAATTGAAGTTTTAAATTTAACCAATGATGATAAAAGTTTAAAACTCTGAATCATCAAAGATGGCAAGCACACACACACACGCACCACAAACTCACATAAGCAAACTCTTACACACCCGCAACAGTCAAAAAATACATACACAAAAGTAATTTTTTTTTTTTTTTAATACAAGCATTATAGATCTGAACTTATACTAATATAATAAAAAAAGTAAACAAATCAAAATTTAGATGATTTATTTTAAGTAAATTGTATGAACATACAAAATTATTTAATATACGATAATTGAAAATAACAAATCACATAAAAGGTATGGTACTAACTCATCTGGCTTTGTACTTTCTTGTGATGTCCTATCCACTTGATTTTCAACAAGGCTTGATTGTTCTAATTCAGCTGAGGGCTTATCGGAAGACTGGTCAGTCATTTTATTTTCCTGTGGTTGTTCTACAAGTAAATCAGGTTGGCATTGCATACCTTCATTGTCAACATTTATAATTTGTTCATTACTGTCAGTAACTGCTACTTCAGATGATGTATTACTTTGCAAAACTGGCTCAACATCGTTACATTCTGATGTTTCAACCGAAGGACTTTCTGTAACAGGAGGCACATCAGCTCCTAAATTAGAATCTGGTATTTCTTTATCACTAGCAGGCTGGTCCTCATGTACTGACTCTGGTAATTTGTCATTAATTGCTTCATTATCCTCATTATTTTCAAGACCTGGAATCGCCAGGCATTCAGAAAAGATTTTTCCATCTGATACCTCATTATTAATCTCTAAAGATTCTGAACTACCACTATGGGTATCCAGATTTCTTGATGACCTGGTAGATCTAAAATGCAAATAATAAAAAAAAAAAGCTATACAAGATGTGTTTAATTAAACAAATATGAATAATTAAAAATTTAAGATTAATACAACCATATAATTTATAAAGTAATCTAAGAATTTAAATTAGTGCAAATAAACCTTTGGGTGCATTTCAAATATCCGAATTAAAAGTGAGAATACGCAACGCAATCGCTGTACCCCATTTTCAATACTCCTAATAGGACACACATGGTTTGCCCTACAAGTTACCAACATATTCTAATTAGAGCGGAAGGTCAGATTCATTATATGTGTTCCTCACATGAAATACATTCCAACACAACCAGACCGGATTTAAACTGGCACTGCAGCAGACTAGAGGTTGATAGTGTGACACATCAACACTTTCATCCACTTTAGCCTGACTAATATGAGAGGTATATTCCGAGTATATCGCCTAAAAGAAAAATTATACTAAGCATATATTTTTCCCCCTCCAATGTATGCATAGCTTCATAGTTCTTCACTTCAAAATGTTTTATAAATATTATGTGGTACCCTAAACAGTCATAGAAACCATAATGTGGAAGGTATATTGCTAGTAATTCACCTAATATTTTTTATAATAGCTTCATTGTTTTCTACATTTTAAAATATGAACATAATAATAAAAATTGAACATAATATTATAATAACATAATAATATTTTCAACTTAATAAATTAAATTAACAATTTAGACTTTAATTTAAGAATATGAACTTCATCATTCCACTTTATCATATTTGAATAACTTATTACAAATAATAAAATAGAGAAGCTTATTTAACTAAGGAAAAATAAAAATAAATTTAACTGTTTAAATCTCAGTACTATAAGAGGAAAAGTTTTCTATAAATGGTTTTCCTGGAAAATCCTGGGTATAACTGACAAGGTCTAATTAATAAGAACTACAATTAGAACTGCACTCATTGTGTGTAATTAGGTATGTATATGCGTTCTTCAAATAATTAAATAAATTATTATTTGCATTAATTTAATTGAAATAATTAATTTAAATCTTTCTTTAAAATAAAATACAACTCAATCAAGATTAATTAAAATTATACATAATTTGTGATAATACAAGACATAATGGTTAATATGTATATATTTTATGAATCTAAATAAATATTTCCATAATAATTGAATTAACTTTACAATGGGCCATGCAAAAGTGGGTTTGGGGATTGTGGTCATAAAAAATGGCATTTTCAATTATATTGAGTAAGAAGAAAAAAATGCACAATAATAATCATCTTTCGATTTCTTCAACAATTCCTTTTTTCAGAGATCCAAAAGAAAAAACTCAGTATCAAGAACAAGAAATATTTAACTCAATAAAATCAATTAAAGCACTAATGGTGAACGATACTCATTATTTGTGTGGTTTAAATAAGTTCTGAATGAAAAACAACTACAATATGAAAATAATTCTCATATAAAGAATGTGGAGATCAACAACAGAGAATGAAGCTTCTCTTGATTAGATTTCTGTTAGTCATACATGTGTTAAAACTTGAAGGTTCAACACTTAATTAAATTAACTAAGGGCTAGTGAAAAAAAAAAATTAATGAAATGCAAAGGTTAAATGGCTCTAGAATGTGTGAGGTATTTATTAGTTTAGTTATGGTATAGTTAATTAGATTCTTAATTAGTTAATTCAAGATTATTAATTAGATTCTGAAAGAAATGTTGAATAAGAGTGATGAAAAAGCTTTGATAATGTAAAGAGATCTTCCTCAAAACAATTACCACCATTATTTTACTTTAAATTCTTAGCTTATTACAAAATCAATCAACTTAATTCCTATTAAGTTAGTCAGAATTAAAAATATTTACATTTTTTGACAATTTCTCAATAACAAAACAACTATAGGCCAGCGGCCAGCCAGGTGTTTGAAGGTCGCAATAAATTGAAGAGAACTGCATTTTTGTTATGTTGTAAGGGCATGTCTGACTAGTGAAAATCCAAGTTTTCTACCAAAAAAAACGGATGGGAAAACTTTTGGTGGCCGAAAAACCACGAAATTTTCGGAGTTATTTCAGTTTTTGGCCTGTATCTCCTAATCGGTGTATTTTTGATAAAAAACCATGAGCAACCATTTTTAATGCAGATTAAATTTGCTATGATTTGAGCACAACTGCACCACTGTAGCTTTAATAGATTCTGAGTTACGTCCCTTTGAAAATTAGTCATTTATTAAAAAAAAATCGAAATTTTATGTTATAGGCGACTTTCGTGAGGAACAACGACCAAAGGAGTGACCGTACGATGAAAGTCATGGGGATTGAGCCGTAGTAAATTTAATTAGCTTTAATTTAAGCACAGGCCGAGGCCTGTAGGTCTAATAGATTCTGAATTATGCCCCTTGATCATTTTTTCCTAATAGTCCAAATATTGGCCTGCGGCCAGGTGTTTGAGGGTCACAAAAAATTGAAGAGAGTTGCATTTTTGATATGTTGTAAGGGCATGTCTGAGTAGTGTAAATCCAAGTTTGAAACCGAAAAAAGGTATGGGAAAACTTTTGGTGGCAAAAAACCCTCGAAATTTTCGGAGGTATTTCAGTTTTTGGGCTGTATCTTCTAATTGGCGCATTTAAAAAACAAAAACATAAGTAAACATTTTTAAAGTAGATTAAATTTACTACAATTTAAATCCAACCGCAGCTCTGTAGGTCTAATAGATTACGAGTTACGCCTCTTTGAAAATTGTTCTGTTTTTCCAAAACGTCCAAATTTTAAGTTTTGGCTGACTTACGTGAGGAACACCGACCGAAGAAGTGATCCAACGATGAAAGTCAAGTGAAATGGAGTTAGAGTTTTCCCATCCGTTTTTTCAGTAGCAAACTTAGATTTATACTACTCAGACATGCCCTTACAACATATCAAAAATCCAACTCTCTTCAATTTATTGCAACCTAAAGCCCTTTTTTGGTACCGGGCCGCTGGCCTACTAATAACCATTAGTCAATTACATTACAAAATTAAATAAATAAATTTAGGAATAATATACAAATAGTTTTTGACTATTCAATTATATTTCTTGGTATTGTTGTAAAAAAGCAATAACACTGAAATCCTAATGGAGTTGTGGTCAGCAATGATAGATGTAAAAGGAAAGTTTCTCATTGTTGCATAGATATTATTTAAATATAAAAGAAATAATAAAGGGACTAAAAAACAAAATTGTAGTAAACTTAAATTATAGAAGAGGAAGATGATTTACTTAATTAATTTCATATTTTACACAACCAAACATAGATTAGACAAACTTCCAACTAATTTTAGAAAATATTGATAATACCTAACTTTTTTATGAATTTAAATATTTGGCAAGACCATATTAGTTAATTCATAGGTGTCTAATGAAGTTGTATAAATATGGTTTAAAAAAGTATAAAGTTGTTAAATAGTATAAAGTATAAAGCATAACTTACTTCCTTCGGCGGGGTGAAGCTTCTTTAGTAGGGGAAGAAGAATCGTTAGATTCAGTAACCCTTTGCCGACATATTTTCAATTTTTGAATTTCGCCACCAGAACCATTGGAGCTTTGAATCTTCCACGTGATACCATCATCCGCAGTTACTTTGGATTCACTAGTTTCTTGCTGTAAAAGTAATAAAACAAAACTTTGTTAAGAAAACAAGAATATTTAAAACCCTTTAGGCACATTGTATGTTTATATTAAATAATAGCAATATTATTTTAATATTATATATAATAATATAAAGATATAATATTATTAATAAATATCAAATTTTACAAACCATAGTAAAAGAAAGACCATATACTTAAGAGTAGACATAGTTATGTCTATATCTAGATAGTAGTTATTGTAAATAATAACTTATATACTGATTTATTTAACTATTCACATCTCTCGTTAAGCGAGGGCACGATCTTGTTATTAATACTGATTTCAAAAGTTACAGCCCCTTTTACATAATATTAAAAGATTCGTAAACGTAAAATGTTGAAATAACTCAATTTATGAGTGAAAATTTTTTTTTAAATGTTCAAAATGTTATAAAAAATTTTCACTTATGTTATAAAAAATTTACCCTCAATATCCCAAAAAGGAGTATAACTTTAAACATTCAACTAAAATAAATGTTGCTGATAGTGATATGTTAGTATACAGTTGACATGAAAATAAAAAATTGAATAAATTTAGTAAATATTATATAATTGAAAATTAGTCTAGATTAGTTAATTTTATTGCATAAAATAAAAAATGATGAGTGTTTACATAAATATAGAGTTTTATACCTGTGTGAATGTAATTTGGCACGCAAAACCTGTTAACATAAGACTTTGAAAATAAGATACCTAACCCTTATCCCCCCCTTCACTCTTTAAGTATACTTTGGGTATTCCTTCCACAAATTTTGCATATTTGACATTTAATGGACGCGTTCGATCAGGCACTGGACTCTTAACTCCAGGAAAGCCCCGTTGCTATTAAAGTGAAGCAATTAAAAAATATATATATAAACAATAGATGTCCTTAATGTTTCAAGATAATAGTCCGTCAGATTAATGGATCTAAGGTCACTAATACATAAAACAAAAATGTTATCAAAACATAAAAGCAATAAAATACCATTGGGCTAAGCAATCATTAGGTCTAGCTCATTAATCATATATATGAATCTTTCAGTAACTCGAAATCATTCGACCGTAAAACCACTATACTGCATACTCCTCGTATAGATGAAAATAAAGGCAAACTAAGAATTAATAAGAAACAATGAAAAGAAATAATTATGTCCCAACAAAACAAAAAGCAAGCCATGCAGTTACCAATACAAAAAAAAGTAAATTTCAACTTCAAGACCTATGACAAATCAAAATGAAGAAAAGATTAACATATTTAGCAATACTGATATACAATACATCATGCTGATCCCAATCATTAAGGAAAGTATTTCATGTTCATTGATCTATCTACGATCTGACAACGGGGTTAATGCAGTTATGATATCTTACTGGAGGGGGTCCTTCAGAGTGCCAAAAACTTGCATCTTCCTCCCACTCATTATTTTGTTCATTACGTTCCTGCTCTTTGCCTGATTGTAAGGCAGTTGGGTGCCTTCTAACAGAACGGCGCGTGCGCGTACCGTCCTCTTTTGCTTCAGGGATCAAAGATCCCTCGGGCTCTGCCTGTAGTTTGGATTCAGAAAGTTCACCAACCTCCTTTATATCTTTATCAACCACCACTTCAGGCTCTCCTTCGGACTCAGAGGAAGACTTCTTCTTTCTCCTCGATGACTGCCGTGTGCTTTTTCTAGTCCTCTCAGGAATCAATTTCTCTGGCGTCCCTTGAGCTTTATTCCTTTCACTTTTGCGAACCATTGTCCTGTAATAGAAATATAAAAATAATATTGATAAATTAAGCACAAAATATTTAGATACACTAATAATTCATATATATCATATGTTAAACCGAACATTAGTAAAAATGAATATATCCTAGAAAGAAACACTGCTTCTCCTAAGCATAATTCAAACATCTAGGTAATTACTTTTAAAATGGAAACAAATGATTGTTAATCAAAATGTTTAAGCAAGCTCCTTGTAATATTTTTCTTAACATAAACAAGCCCTCACAAATCATACCTAAAAAGATAATATTTAATAAATTGCAATGTATTTTTAAGCATTTGCAAAAGAACTGAACTTAATAATTGGAATTCGTTTTTAAACAAATATTTCTTACTAAGATAAAAAAACAAAATATACTACAACATAAAATGTCATATTTTTATTAACCCTCCTAATACCGGGTGAAAAAAGTTACACGTAATACCAGGTGGGGTCGCTGGAGGACCCCATCTTATTCTGCCATCAGCTATGATGATATCATCCATCTAAGAGTCATTGCTTATAATTTTAATACAATGGGACTGTAGAAAGCAATAGCAATCATTTTTGAACCAACAAAATGTATAATTTTATTTATTTTGAAAATAACTCATTTTAGTGAACAACAAACATGTTCTAAGAGAACCTAAATTACCTACTTACAATGAAAGCATAAATATGCTATGGTTCTGGGTTATTTACAAATATATTTATTGCAATGACACTCCTCATTTCGTGTCATTGTAATTGGCAATGATGTCAGACTTTTTCTCAATATCATTTTTGAGGATGTTTCCGCTGTGATAATAAGCCAATGACAGAAATTTCGCAAGAAGAGTTCTGAAAAATCTAGCCTCCCCCCACCATTTCTCTCTTTCGTTTTGTAGGTATCTAATTAATCTGAGAAATATCAAGGAACTGACACACATCAAAGAATTCATAGCTTCTGAACAAAGGATGCAAAAGAGAAAGAAAGGGAGAGAATTCCAACGAAAGAACACCAAAGCTCGAACGACATCCAGAAAATATTTACTTAACTATAATAATACATATTTACGGCGGTAATTGGAACCCACACCGGCAAACTGACACTGTAAATGCAAATATTCTTCTAGAAAATTATATAAAGAGCCTGAAAAGCCACAGTCTGTGACTTCGGCGATCTGAAATAAGGCTAACATTAACTACCAGGTGGGGTCGTTCTGGGACCCATGCTCGTTTTTTGGAAAAAACAATAATACACAGTGATTTATTTTGAGAATGAAATTCGTTAGAGCTCTACTCTTCGTGTTACATATTGTTTAAGGATAAATGTCCTAGATCCTTGTGAGCATAGCTTTGTTTTTTTGATTTAAGGAAAGTCAAAAATATGAGCTTGGGGTCATTAGCAACCCTACCCTGTATTAGGAGGATTAATCAGGCTACTGGGTACAATAGCTTATAGTCAAGCATATTGGGCAATAACTAAGTTATTAGCTGGAAACAATTTTGATTTAAATATGGATTGGGAGTGTTGAATTTTTTATATTTATCATCATCATCATAAATAGCGTGAAAACTTGCTTAGCGAGTCTGGGCCTCCTCAAAATCTGTGAGAGTTTTTATATTATTATTCTTAATTCACTCATTTTTAACTATAGTCCCCCACTCTTTCCTTTCCTCAGAATAGCTCCTCCATCTTCAAAGCTGGCTCAGATTCTCCAGATATCATCTAGCAGTTGTAGGTATGGTCTTCTTCTTAGATGGCTTTCACCAGGCCTCAGGCACATGGCTTTTCGTGCCTCTTTCTGGAAGCACCCAATTAACATGGCCTATCCATCTATGTTAAGCTTGGACATTATTTATACCCACCATACTAGGCATGTATTCTCGTCTATAAACGTATACATCCGAGAGTAACCTCCTCTAGTTACTGATTAATTTCACCCCTTAAATGATAATAATCACAATAATCACAAAAGATAAAATCGGCTCACTTTTCGAATGATAAGATACGGAATTAATTTCAACCTTTTCCCAATGGATATCAATAAGTTATTTAACAGTAGGACCAACAATTGTACCTCATTTAATTATAGTAAGTGTACAAATAGTTAATTAATATACTTTGATTATGAAAACTGATATTTAAAATGGAGTAAACATTAAACTTTATTTTGAAATAGAGTGTTGTTTATCTGTAGTATAAATGTTAATAGTTTAAACACACTAGAGTTTAAAAAAGAATTTTAATTTATTATTTTCCTGTATCTTACATTAAACATTTATAAAAATGTTTAAATATTTTTATTTGAAAAGAAAAGATATGTCCAGGACCGGGGCTCGAACCCAGATCGCTAGTCTGCAACTCTAACAATTGAGCTATCCTGGGCTCAATCAAGCTCGCTCCCAGGTCATGGCCATATCCTTTCTTTTCACTGATCCCATAAAGTAAATAAACATTAAAAATAAATAAATAAAATAAAATAAATTATTTATAAAAATGGTTAGAGCAGGCCCTGATCCTCAACACCTATGATTTATGGAAACTAATGGTTATTTGATGGTACAACTGCAAGAGAGTGTATACTATCAACCATCCAATCCAATAAATAAACAAACAGATAAAAAATGTATTCTAAAAAAATAGAAGACTGTGGGAATACAAATAAAAATACTTGATACATGCATACATACTTAACACATATGGTTATTAACCTTGCAGGAACAATAAAACATCAAGCTACGCAATAAAATACAAACACAGAGATTATCTATTTTAGCAGATTAAACAACAAAGCTTAAATCTAAAGTAAAATGTATAAAGATACAGGAAAGAGTGGAAAGCAAACTATTCATAGAATATATATAATCATCATGCAAATTTCTTTCAATTTTACTATAACTATAAATTCATTTGATAATGCTGTGGTTTATCAGCCCTGTTTAATGTAAATATTACAAAAGAAAAATAAAATATTTAAAGTAAATAATATAATGTAGCAATTTATTTTAAAATAAAAAATACATTCATATGACATAGAAGAGAAATACGAGCTACACAATAGGAAAATCATCTTGTTATAACATAGGTTATCAACCAAATAGGTTTGTGGAACAGTATAAAAAACGAAAATTCTAAATTCTAAAACAATATATAAAAACACTGATTTAGAAATCCAAACTTACTAATTAAAATAAAGAGATAGAAATAAAAAAATTATATAGTAAAATGACAGAAATAATGATTGCCCAACTTCTACATTATTTCGAGTAGGTTATCATTAGTACATTAGTGAAAATTAAAACTAAATAAATATAAGTATATAGAAAACATGCGTAACTCTTACCTATTTAATACTTCATAGGAGAAATACTTAATAAAATAAATAACGGTCACAGATAAAATTAAAAAAATTTAAGCGTCACTTAAAATCACATTTGTTGTTGAATAATACCGAACAACCTTACAATGGCGACCGTAGTATTTACTCCGTGTTAAACCTTACAGGATTTTGTTCACTAATATTATCAATAATTGTTTACATCACTAATCAAATCAACCAGAAACGTCTAATAAAAATATCTAGGACAGATTAACCATCAAGAGGCCTTAAAAACTTTCAGAAAAGCATTGATTAGTATCTGCCACAGCCAACTAAAACAGCTCATATATTATATGAACAAAGCACTATTTGAAGCAAAGAGATAGAAATTTTATTAAAGACAAAAAACTATACATGTTAGCATTTGTTAATATGAATGGTTATATTGCGGAACGCACAACGTAGCACCAGACTAAAATAGACAATTTTTTTTATTATGCAAAGTTGAAAAGCCACAAAAAAGATTAAATGAGTCGTAACATAGATCATAAACACGATTGGCACTCATAATAGCACTTCTGTTTCCAGAATCAATAATAAAACCCTTTAAAAAAGATTGATTTAGTTTTTCTCTTATTAAAAAAACTGTGTGGGTAGTCTAAAAGACAGAATGTTAAGAAATTTAATACTGCTTCCTATTTTTTTAAAAATCTATTCCGGGTCGATTAATTTATAACTATAAAGTGAATGAGAGTTATCAAAAATGAGAAAATAATGGTCATATTTGAATTTTATTCTGATCTTCTTAGTTTTAATTTTGAAATTTGCAAGTGAAGACAGAGAAAAGTTAAACAATAAAATACTCGATAATAATACAAATTTATAATATTTAATAATGGCATGTACGCATTTCGTTAGAATTCTTTAAAATTGTTAATCCTTTGCGTCTGCTTTACAATGCAATCTAGTCATGTGGAATGTACATACTATGTTAAGACCCGGTAAAATTAATAAAATTTTCTGTCAATTGAATTAATTTGGTATTGACGTTGCTCCACTGCTACAGGTAAGATGGTTTAGAATCGTCAAAAAAAACCTCTCTTAACCCAATGTATATCTTCTATTCGTATAAGCCCCCACCCTACTTTGTAAAGTGAAGGAGGACCCGTAAACTGGAAAATTGTCTGCTTAATACTAACTGACAAAATTGATCTTAGAGCCTCATTAAAAACGCCTGAAAGCCTAGACGATGCTGTAAATTCATTTACTATCCTACTAGAGCAAGCTGCTTGGTCTGGTTCCTCACCCCTTAGTGTTCCTAAAAACCCTAAGAACAATTTGATACCATAACACCCCCTAAACCTCTTCCGAACCAAGCGCCAATACAGGGCATTATTGCAAGGCATAAGATGTCCCTCTGATCGCTGCCTATATGATTATTATTATAAAACGATGAAACACGAATTGGCCGTTTTTAGATCCCAGTCATTTCATTCCTATGTCACCCCTTTCTATTCTTGATAACTCCCCCTGGAACAAAACCAAAGAAATCCTGAAATACAAACACATACCCCACGCTCTTCGACGTGATGACGCTGCATGGCCTGCATTTTATAAAGAAAAAACTGCAGATCTAGCCAATCACCTATCCCACACATTCACCCCTATTCACATTCAATCATCACACACGTTCACTAACGGGCGGATTTAGGGGGGGCACGGGTCACGTTTTTGCACCCCAGACAGGTTTTTGTGTACTGTGGAGAATACATTATAGTACATAATTATAGGCAAATCACATGATCGTCGTTGTTAAAATAACAGAAAGAACATGAGTGAAACTATTGTTTTGATATTTTAATAAACCTTTGAAATCTTTCTATAGATACTACAAGTTTATTTGTAAGTTATTGTTGATTTTTTTCTCGTCTGCCCGATTGTGGTTAGAAAACTAAAAAGAAAAAGAAATATTTAGACAGGAGTTTGGCAGAATTAGAGATGGGATATGCTGGTATTCCTAAAACTGAAAACCTCCAGCCGATGAAAAAGAAGTTGAAAAGGAAAAGAAAAGTAAAAAAAAAAGAAAATGAGAAGATAAGAATGAATCTAAGTATAAAAATGAATGGCATGACTTCAAAACGTACTGAAAAGTGCTATATAAAATAACACTATGTGAAAGAGGCAGAATTGAACTGACTTTTGCAAAATCGACAGAATTAATAGACACTTGAATTTGTGTTAGAAGTTAAGAAGATAGCTTGTGATTGTTTTTTTTTTTTTGTTTAAGGTTATAGTGAATGAACCTCTCATACATTGAGGGGAAGTGTTGTGATATGCAAAATAAGAAGAGATGTATGACAAGTGATTTTGTGAATAGGGTTAAGTATTTAGAAACGGTCATATGGAAGTAGATATTGTTCAGTGTATTTAAAAGTTTTTTGTACAAAGTTCAGTTGTTTTAATTAAAGTATAACTTCGAATTATTTAACTCTGTCATTTTAA
This sequence comes from Troilus luridus, assembly GCA_964056705.1. Classification (NCBI taxonomy): domain Eukaryota; kingdom Metazoa; phylum Arthropoda; class Insecta; order Hemiptera; family Pentatomidae; genus Troilus; species Troilus luridus. The sequence continues at coordinate 52,383,925 of OZ057412.1, read as the reverse complement.
CAATTCCAACCCAATGTCCTCAGAACCACAGTTAATGGTCGAAATAATAATTAAATAATTTTAGAAAATTCTCCTTAACTTTGCAATCATCCAAATCCTGTAGTGAAATCCTTATCCACCACCACTCAATCCTTATAATCCTCCCCGGAGGTTGAAGCGGTTGTGGGAGAGTAGCGCTTTCATTTCCGCTTTGCTCTCCACGCGTGGAGTCCGAACCTCGGCTCAGAGATCTCTAGGGTAGTGTGTAATGGATCAGTAACACTTATTGCCCTTAAGTGTGACAGATTGTGTTACTTATCTTTGCAATAAAAAAACAATTGAGGTATAACATTACTCGGAGTACTTACAACTTTTTTTCGGGCTAATATTTAAACGTCTGTGGGTATATCCTTTAGAAATATTGTTATACAACACTATCAGTGTGGTTTCAGCCATGATAGAGTCATCATATACTTAATGTTTTCAATCCGCCGAACATTTGACATGTTTAATCTATGAGAATACATCTTAGATCTTCACTTTCCCTTCATCACTTATCGCTTACTTGATAGTTTCAACAAACGGATTTTAATTTATACAATCACAAGTAATAGAGTTCCTTTTAAATCGATCGAACTCATTGAAATGAAGCTGAGTAAAACCTGTTCAAAGGTCATGGTCGACAATCGTATTGGTGAGGTCTTTAATATAATGGACAGGCGTACTTCAACTTTGATGTTGTATCTAAAATTCTCTTTAATATTGCTCGGCACAAAAAACAAAAGCAACTAAAACTGGCTCCATAATTCATATGGTAGGTATTTGCACATACACAGACGATATTGTAATCTTCACCAGAAATAAAGTGTGGCTAAAAGAGGCCTTTTTAAAGAATGTCGGAAAAGTAGGGCTCGAGATTCATTCAAACAGAGTGGGAATATAAAATTAGAAGATGTCAATACGTAGACTTCGTACGAGTAGATTTAGTGGTTTTATTGTTCAGATTTCTGAATTTTCTTGGACAAAGAAGAAGCGGTCAAAGAGTAATGATTAAAAAAATAAACAGTATATGCTTGGCAGAATGGGTTGTGATTTAAAAATTGGTTCTCTATCCTATTTAAAACTTAATTCAAATATAAAAATTCCCTGAAGCCTAAAATAAAAAAAATTTACTTATTAATTTTGCTTACGACAATATATATTTAGGATAGGACTATGCTCCATTAAGGCTCTTATCGTGGATCGAAAAATAGTGTCATACTGGACTTGGCATTAGATGATGTTACACTTTTTTTTTTAATCTGTTTATTTCAAATTCCAAAAATGGCTTCAAATCACGAATGAAAGCATATTTTTCTCATGACCTATCTTTTCGGAAGCATACTTTTTAATCAATTTCTTAATTATGTATTAAAATCAATCCTATCAATCATTCTTAACCATTTTAATTATATGAGCCAGAAAAAAAATATTCAAATCCCATATCCGTCAGTACAGCGCTTTTTAATCTTTTATTAATCATAAATTATATGTTATTATTCCAAATTACTTGCTTCACTATAAAAAAAAACTTTCCAACAAACCTTAGAAAAATCTCAAATATATTTTTAATACCACTGCCTAGTATGGGAAATTGGCTCTATTGATGGCCTATCAGAATCTGTAAGGACCAGTGATCGGGGTGCACCCACTTTGCTCGTTTAGATAAACAGTAGGAAAACACTTCTTTTAAGTTGTACCCTTTTCGCAACAGACCATTCCTAGCTCTGTTATTCGCGGCCACAAAGCTAGGAGATAATAACAATAACTGTCAGGTCGTTGGCCTAAGCCGCTCCCCAGAAACTCCTCTGCCTCCTGTTTCCCCAACAATTGATCGAACACCATTTCCACAGGGCCGCCCGAGAACGAAGCTCTTTCAATTCTTCTCTCGATCTCATAGAAGCTAACACGCATCTTGCCTCTCCTACCAAAGAGAAAGCTGCTGACGAGTGAGTTAAAAAAGGTGAAAGTTCCAACTTTCTTTAAAACGAAAGGCCACCATATTCGGTCAAAGACGGCGGGTGTTGTGTCAATTATCAACATAACATACTGCAGACATACATATACTTGATTCCCTTCTCTACTCCCTTCTTTCATCAACAAATACAACAGGTGTTCATTTTTCTCTTGACCGAAATTGTCGTGGATGGTTCGCCACCTAGAGGGCTGGCTGTAAGACTCTAGTGATTAGATTTTCCAAGACCTCATTGAGAAGGTATATGTGGCTCATCTTCCAAACCGAGGACCTCCAATCATCTCCCGCAGGGACGAACAGCAAACTAGAATTAATTTTTCGGGTAGCACGATAGAAAACCCCCTGGTTCAAATTAAATACTTCAACACCCCCTCCCATATTCAAATAAGGCCTCCCACGCCCCCCCTTTGTATGGCCATATGAAAAAAACAAGTATTGCATTGAAAACCAAACATTTAGTTGTACTATCACAAGATACAAAGTTATAAGTTTCAATTTAAGATAAAGAAGTACTGGAGAGAAGAGTAACTAAAACTAAGTGAGAATTTTTTATTTTCAACTGGTCTCGGGCCCCCCCTTCCTGACTTGTCTTCACACCCCCAGGTTGGCGACCACTGCTATAGAGGAGTAAAACTAGTGGTGTATGGCTGCCCCCCCCCAACCAAATAAACGGAATGTTCACCACTAGAACATACATTCTCACAATTAGCTCTCCCTTAAAGAAAACCTGTATATTTCTGATTCACTGTTTTCGGATAAAATATTCCGCGGATAGACTTAGTGAAGGGATCACGACGTTAATTCTCTTTTCCAATGATACCGCTAGACTTGTACGAGTGTTTGTATCTTGAATGAGTAGGTGTATACACTGAGCCCTAACTTCTCTCAATAGGATCAAGTGGATTTTTATATCAGACATATATACCTTTTTTTTTATACTATTCTCCTTCCTATTATCGATACTTGTTAATCGACTCTGATAATAGAATAGTAAGAGGATATTTTGTTTTCTGAAAGCCAATTTGAAATCAAATGAGAAATACAATGTAATATATATACTAATAATGTATATTGATACAAAGGATAATGCAAGCTAAAAAGAACACCTGAATAGTTGAGTAAGCATCCACACTCTGAAGCTAGTACCTCTGCATGCAATTCCTCAAATTCTCGATGAGCTTGACTGTAGGTCGTCATGCCAACGTCTATGTGTGGATAGGGCATAAGCAGAGTAATAAAGTATGTAGTAAAATGTTCTCCATCATTCACAGGCTCATCTCCGAGGAGGTATTCTGTCCCAACTTGCTAATGTTCCAAATATGGATACGGAACGTGCAGCATAGACAGAGACTAAAAATATTCATAACCACACAAGACGGTATTTTCTACTAATAGAAGGCTACACATGACTTAAGTATCCAACTAACACGCTTTTTCTTTTGTTTAGCATATGCAGGCCATATCCTGGTAAATTATAACATTTAGTGTTCAGTTGTTTTAAAATAATTTCAACTTTCTTTATATCATTTATTTTTGTCCACACTACTGTTTTAGAATATCTATTTGTTTTAATTTGGAAACAAAAACTTCCATTCTATCCATTCACTTGTTTTAATATCTATCTGGACTGAGGTAATAGTTATTCTCTCTGATATTAGCAGGCTTTTTCCTACCTTACCTTCTTAATTCCATTATCTACTTCTATGTAATTTTATCTAGTAAATTCAGAAAAAATTAACAAGCCAGGAACTTCTGAACTTAGAGACCACATCCATTCAAGTTCCAATGGCCAAGCCAAAAACTACTTCATCTTACTAAAATTTTCAATAAAATATGTACTTTAATATTTAATAATTTAAAACAAAATTGGTTAAGAGACTTAATAAGGGTAATGTTTACTCTGCAGATCTAACACTAAATTAATAAAATTGACTTACTTAATTTATGGGCTAATATAAATTTCACCATTTCACAGAAGAAATTGTAATATATCATTATCATGTATCTTACCTAAGGAAGAGGGATTAAGGTCAGAAAGGCATATTGATTTATCAATTCCATTAAATGTTAATATTTAGAAATGCTTCACTCATGTACTTTTTAGAGATATAATGATCCTTTGTGTGCTTACTTCCAAGCTTATAAGACTTAAATTATTAAATTGTATTTAAAAGAACCAGATAAATAAAAGAAGAAAACTAGTTGCTTTTATTTCATTACCATATGCAATTTGGTTAATGGTCACCTGTGGTTAGCGTAACAAACTACTAAGAAGCCGGAGATCGTGGGTTCGTAGCCGGGCAGGTGGCCCTAGGATTTTTTTAAGGGAGTAAAAAAATCCTTAGTTACGCCGTCCTTCGGAAGGGATGTCCCAAGCCTGTACAATGTGTGGTACTCGTTAAAAATCCCTATCCTAATTAAACCTGGATTAGGATAAGGAAAAATTTAGAGCTCCCACTGTAGCATCATCCGATTAGCCATAGCAGCATAAAGTGGCGTTAAATGAACTGTATATATATGCAATTTGGTTGGCTTAACTGCAAGTTGACTAAAATAAAATTGAATTTATCTATCATGCTATAAGCAAATTATTAAGAAAACAACTACAAAAATTATTTTAGTCGAAAAAAGAAATGTGGTTACAACTCGTATAATTCGATCTGTGATGAAAAATTAAAAACCATTTGAAGTTTTGCAAAAAATAAATAAAATTTTAGAGTAAGAAACTTAAAGAGATTCAGCTTTTTACTTAAACTATGTATGTATATAGAAAAAAAAAGAGGCATTTCAATATTGTTAGTATTTTTTGGTATCCAACTAAACAAAGTTTATGGCTTATAAAACGTTTTCATCATAATAATGTACTCAATTATAAAATGCTCAGAACAAAAAGAAATTGTCCAGGATATCTGTTATTAAGAGGTCGGAGGGTTAAAAAAATGAATGATTTTAGAAATGAAATGTATATATTATTCAGCCTGATACAATATGAAGAAGAAAATAAAAATACGTCTACAGAATATCATGTCTTCTGCATGAAAACATTTCCTTTTTTTTTAAATGCCAAGTACAAAACTCTAGAACCAATAATAGACAGAAGTACATGGAACTGAGCAAAGATGAAATTTAAAAAATTATATAATATAATATAATAATAATAATAATAATAATAATATTACGGTAAATGCTCAAGAAAACACGACTTCAATTTTTTTTTGTTTTTTAATTTTTTTTGTTTAATTATGGTAGTTGTGAAACAACAATTTGAGTAGGAAGTAGAGTGCGCAAGGAGGAGAGGGAGTGGCGCGCACCGCTACTTGAACACATCGCCATCTGACAACACCGGGTTTCATTTCTCAGAAAAAGATAACTTTCATACATTTATATTTTAAAAATATTTTTGTTTCTTGTTTTCTTGACTAACTTTCTCTCTCTCTCCCCTCTCTCTCTTTCTCTCTTTGTTGTGTTGTAAATAGATTTAGATGCGGACTCTTGGTGTCTCACTTTTACTGTCTGTCCGTTGCACGTAATTTTTCTTCAACAGCCTCCTGTGATGCCTCTGATAAGTCTGTTGCCTGTAAAATTATTAAGACATTATAGCTTACAATTATCTTGGAACAAAAGTAATGGCAAGATTTTTTGAAAATAATGAATGAATAAATTTCTTGAAGAATAACTAAACTACAAATTATTAAAAATATTATCATTTGTACGGTCATTTTTATAACGGCGTTCAATGCAGCAAATTATTACCAATATTTAAATGAAAAAATATCAATTAGGCTTTATGAATTTATTTCCTCCCCTTTATTATCTAAGTGTGTAGGATTGAGAGCTAAAATAATATTTATTTTTATAATTGAATGAATACAAAATTAATGTAATTAAAATCTGTAAACACTATGACCCGTGAAAGAGTCTGGGGTTCAGTACATGGTAGAGACTGTACTGTTTCATGGATAACGGTTCTGCAAGGAAAAAAGGAAAAAGGAAGGGTGACCTAGGACAGGTCACCCTTAACCACCAGGTTTTCCCCCCTTATTTTTATAATATTTTAAAGAGGCTATGTGAGCTCCAGGAGGGTCCTAGATCACATATGATCTCCCGCCGCAAACAGACTAAATAAAAGTAACTGCCTGCAGAGATATTTGAACCAGGATTCCGAAATGTAATTAAATACAAAAATTAATTCTGACAAAGAAAAAATATATAATGAACAAATGTACAATGTAAGCTCTAAAAGTGAAAATAAGAAGTTTAGTAACTTAATTTTAATTCAACAATAAAAATTAATCAACAATAAACAATTGAGAGTACATGTTATTTTCATCCGAATTTGAAGCATATAAAATGATTGTAATATATTTAATATTAATTATATTACAGAAAGAACCATTATTTTATAAATATGAAGAACCATGGAATAAGTATGAAAAAAAAACTTATACTTGAACAGTTAAGGTTTTGTAAATCTTTAAGATGAGTTTTCACTAAATTATTAAATTACACTCATAAACTTTGGCTTCTCTCATCTCTGCCACATACCTAGATTTGTAACCTTTTTTATTCAAGGTTTATCGAGTCAAAAGCATAAAAATATATACTTGCCTGAATATACTTCTGTACACCGACTAAAGACTTCTTTAGAGCATCAAAGCTAGAGGAGTACAACATCTTCTTCTTAACTTTGGCGGTATCTGGGCACCAAGACATAAGGAACAGTTTCTGCTTTTTTGATGCCTGAAATATAATATTTCACGATTTCAGTTAGCAAAAGAATTATCGAACGAACAACTTTTAATGTTGTTTACAATTAATTAAAAAAACTAGCAGAAAAGTCATACTTGTAGGACTTGTGTCCTGTCAATGAGACAGTCCTAAGATGTGTTCTATAAATATTATAATGTAAATACTATAAATTTAGATTTAGGATTCTATTACTAATATTTTATGATAAATGTAGAATATATTGGGCTACAGGCAGCGCCACAAGAGTAAGCAAAAGGCGGTGAAGAAATTTCAATTTTAATTTTCGCTTAGAAGAAAATAAATAGAAACAATTGAATAAGCTTCAATTAAAGCACTAAGCAGATTTAAGTGCAAAACTTGGGCCTCGTAAAACTTTTTTTATAAAATATATAGGAAGTCGTGAGAGATAACTATAAATATTGATTTAAGATGATATAACTAATAATAATATTTTTTAGAATTACTAATAAGTAATATTTTTAATTAATGTAGAATATATTGGGCTACAAGCAGTGCCACAATAATAAGCAAAAGCCTGTGAAGAAATTTCAACTTTTAATTTTCGCTTAGAAGAAAATGAATAGAAACAATTTAATATGATTCAATTCATCAAGCACTGAGCGGTTTTTAGTGTAAAACTTCTCATAAAATATATAGGTGCTTAGTCGTAAAAGATGACTATAAATATTGTTTTAATATGATATTACTAATAAGTAATATTTTTTAATTGGTGTAGAATATTTTAGGCTACAGGCAATCAAGCACAAAGCGGTTTTAAGTGCTAAAATTAGAGCCTCATAAAACTTTTTAAATAAAATTTATAGGTGATTACATGGCAATTCGTGAAAGATGGCTATAAATATTGACTTAAGATACTACTAGTAAGTAATAGTTTTTAAATATTACTAGTAAGTAAGATTTTTTCATAAGTGTAGAATATTATGGGCTACAGGCAATGCTAAAAAAAAGCTAATGCCTGTGAAGAAATATCAACTTTAATTTTCGCTTAGAAGAAAGTGAACAGAACAATTGAACAAGATTCAATTCATCAAGCACTAAGCGGTTTTAAGGATAGAATAAAATAATTTATAAAATTAATCATATTTGTTTTTCTATAATTAAAATAATTATACAAATAGTATCACTTAAATAAACTTTGGCAAATGGAGCGACTTGAAACACATCTCAATTTAAATTACAAATTTGACCATCACATGCTAATCAAGAAAGATGAATAGGAAAAAATTCATAACTTTGTTATTTATTTAATAGTTCATCTTTTTGAACAAATAATGTACATCACTGACGAACAACTAATTAATACCGTCTATTCATAGAACATTTTTAAAATGGTATTCTTTAATATATAATCGAGTAAATAGGGACCTTAAATTAAATCAATAAAGTTTTGTGATTTGGTGTATAAATATCACTGAGAACACTCAAAACTGGAAAAATAAGGAACCTGCCAATAATCTAAGGTACATAGCAGAAGCCCAACATACTGTTTAAGGCTACAATGTCTATTTAATAATTTATAGATATTATAATATACATCATTTGAAAATTTAATGTAGAATATTTTGGGCTACAGACAATGCTACAAAAAAGCTAAAGCCTGTGAAGAAGTTTCAACTTTAATTTTCGCTTAGAAGAAAATGAATAGAACTACTGAATTAAAATTCAATTCATCAAGCACTAAGCGGCACATACATATGTGGTGAGTGTTCACAGATATTGCAATACTTCAATACTTAAATAAAAAAAAAATTATTTATTTTTTAAATTGAAGTAACAGATGAACAAATATATTCAGTCAACAATACTCTCTTAACATTATTCCATTGTGCAGTTCAAGAACTGTCGTCAATAAAGCACATCACAATATCACAATCACCATTTTAAATGAGATGTCAATATCAAGTCATACATACTAAGCCTAATCCACTGGTATATACTACGACTTATAAGACAAATATTGTTTAGAATTAGGTTAAAAATTTGAATAAAAAAAACAAAAGAATTTTTGAGGCAGTTTGAACCTAACTTATGCTTATGCATTAATAAACATGGAGGGATTTTGACCTCTATTCAACCTTAATTGCACAACATAATTTTTATGAGAAAGATAAATTATATATATTTTTTTAACAAATACATATTTCTTATTGATCTAATTAATTCATATTCCTAACGGTAAACCTAATATATACACTCTATGGTTATTTAACATACCTCAGAAGTTCCCTGACACTGGTGTGTATACTCAAAGTCGAAGAGACCATAACGGCATTCACCAGTGCCGCCTTTTTGAAGTTCTTCCAAAAATTGATCATAGGCGGCATCTCGAGAGCCTAAACATAAAAATGTTCTAAATATAATCACAATAGCAAAATGTTGTGTTTAATATTTATAAATAATTGTAAAATATACACATAACTAATTTTTAATAAATAAAATCAAAAAGGCAAGTAGTTCAGTAAGTGAAATAGACTTACCGACAAATTCAACATCTATTTGCTTCTCATCCCTGATGAAAAATACAACATAGCGATGTTTTTTATCTTTCTTAATTTCTTCGTAAGTAGTTTTACAAGCATCCGAAACCGTGACTCCCGAAGCCTGAAAAAAAAAATTCAAGTGATATTAATAATAATATATAAAAAATATTTCAAGTGATATTTAATAGTAAAATGAATAAATTAAAAGAAGCAGCAAATGGGACATTACATATCTTCAGTCAAAACCTTAAACCTAGTGAGAACTAACTTAACTTATTTTGTTAAATAAAAGCTGCTGCACTATTGTTGCACTAGTTGTTAATTTTTTCTACTTAATGGTATATTACTGCTTTTTTTGCTTTTAGTTGTTAATTTTTTCTACTTAATGGTATATTACTTGCTTTTTTGCTTTATCTATCTGAAGGATATTTCATTGTTTTTGACCTTTACTTTCTCATTTGTGCTGAAAAGTTGGAATGAGATAATGTAGATTTTAATGGAAAACCAAGGCGATTTTCGACAATTTTTTCAACGAAATCTATCAACTTTAAATAATGGTCTACCGCTAATTTTAATGGAAAAATGTTTTTTAAAACATGAAATTTTTGACTTCGAAAATTTTCTATTTGAATTTCGCGTCAAAACGGTTAGTTTTTATAAGATATAATGTGACGTCATCAGGCTTGTCAGTTTATGTCGCTACTTTTCCTTGTAACAAAATTATTTTTGAAACATTTTTAGCTTGTTTTTAAAAAATCTGTAATAAAGTTGAAACAATTTTACTTAGTCTATTAAATAAATAGATCACTTATCATGTCTTACAAATACTGTTGTGTGTCAATGTGTGAAAACACCACAAAATCAACCCCAGATAAACTGTTCCTTAAAGTTCCCATGGATCCAATAAGAAGAAAAGATAGCCTGGCTCTTTCTACAAACTGTTATGGCTGTGAAGATCATTTTAATGTAAGTTTAAGCTTTGTACTCTTAACTTCTCCTGGACTCTAAATGTGCCATCCCCGTTGTTTAAATAAGATGATCGTAATGATAATGTTATCATTAAAATTATATGCACAAATCATCCTTAAAAGATGGTTAAGGCTTTTTATTATAGATCTTCAACATTGAATATAGTGTAAAGTTAGAATAGCTTCAGCAATAACTAGTCAGTGTATAGTGCAAGTACACTCTCTCATAAACAAACACCATTTTCAGATGCAGTGAGTTTGATCTTTTTTTTTCCTCTTCTGCTCCAGGTAGAAGAAGTAGAAAATATGTATCAATAAAGTTAGATTAGTAGGGGCTCCAATAGTTTTGAAAAAAGAAGCCGTACCAACCCAATTCAATTCCCAAACAAGAGGATCCTAGCACATTCATCTCAACCAAGACCTCTCTAAGAATGAGACAATCACTAATCAGTTATGTTTTGCAACCATCAATATTTAATAATAAAAACATAGAAAGCACAGGATTGATTGTCTCAGAACCAATAATGGAAATTCCTACATGTTCTTCAAAAGTGGGTGCAGAAAAACCAGTATCATGGACATCAGAAAAACACAATGCTAAAAAAGTTCATTACTTGAGTGCTTTCTCTTTGAATGAACCAAGTGATTGTGATGAAGAATGTATTTCTGCATTACAAAGTTTTAAGCACACTCATAAAAAGATCATAAAAAAACCTTTGCTATATAAAGGTTATGTTGATAAAACTAATAGTTATTGAATAAAAAGATGCCAATTATAACAAAAATTGACTCTTTACTTGAAATAAGTTAATTTAATTAATAAGCAATTGTTTTATTTTTCAAGATTAACAAAATATTCTATATGAAAATGCAAAAACATCATATGAATTTCTTATCATAATCTGAATTATAATCCAAACGCGATTATTTAGATGAAAAATGATCTTTTAAAAATAGAACAAATATTATTGCGAAAGTTACATTAGGGTGAATCTAAAAATTCATTTATTTTTAATTTTTTAAACATTCTTGGTTGTCCATTAAGGGAATTCAGAAAATTTATGGGATTTCTAATCTATTATTAATTATTAACAATATTAATTTCAATACAATAAAATTTTAAACTGAATAAAATAAAAATTTAGAAGTCGCTAGACATTTATGTAATTATTTTTTTAACAAAAAACATTTTATTCGAAACTACATACGGAATGAGTTACTGGAAATACAAATTGATACTGAATTCTGTACAAACAAAAATTGCTTTTAATGATTAATTTATTTTAACTGGAATAATATAAGCGATCAGCATTTAAAATGATTTGTTGATTATTTAACCTATTCTGGTAAAAGTTAAATAATGTTAACACAAGTTTTAAATACAGCAGAATTTATGGACTTTCATTATTACTTAAAGCCCATAATTTACTACTTATTACCACTGTAAACTTTTTTAATAATTTTTATTTTTATTTTGAATAATTGTAAGACAGCAGTATTTAATATAAAAATAAGAGCAACTGAGAAGTTCAAAAAACTCGTCCAAGGACGATACATGATCCTCAAACGAGAGGAGAAAAAATAGACCCACACCTATTTATAAAGAAACCCTTTAGCTGTGGCACATATCCAAACAGGGGTGGATAGCTCTTCTTTAACACATGTTGATGTAATAAGCTTATCTTGGTCCTAAGCACCATTTCACATGGAAATTAGGTAATTTTTTAATTACACTCGCAATATAATTGAATATGAGCTACATGGTAAAAGATAAATTACCAACATTATACAAAAACATAAAAAATTCTTAAAAAGTAATGCTTTAGGATCTTAAAAGTAAATTCAAGTATTTACTATAATACCATGACCACTTTCAACAATTTAAATTAGACATATAAATAAACTGGTTAGGATTTTGGAAATAAGTTAAAATGCTATTAGAAAACGTAATGAAAATAAAAAGAAAGGAAGACCAAAATATACTTGGGATAAAGAAATAAAAGAATAACATGTGAGGTGTGGGTGTGGTTTCATTATAAGGCAGTGCATCGAAAATTCTATCATCTTATCTCTAATCGATTAAAAGACATTCACAATTGGTACTGATAACTACTTTGAGATTTCACTACTTTGATAAAAAATGTTTTGAATTTTTTATTAGTTTAAGCAGTTTTTGATTCGTTGACAAAATAAATTTCCAGTAATCTTTTTCTTCCGATCTGTTATGATTTTAAACAGTTTTCGTAGAACAATATGTATAAAATTTCCTCTGAAACTTTCTCAAACTAATTCGACTTCATACTAGCTAAATGGTTCATAAAAGTTGCCGAGTCCATATCAATTAAGTGTACTGAATATAATAATTTACTTAATAGTAATAAATGAATAGTCATTACTTTATACTTGATATAATAATAATGAAGTATGTACATTTAATTCCACTTAAGTATTTCATTAAATTAAGAGCATGAGGAGCCTTATGTGTAGAGAATACGATTTTTTTTTTTACTTATAAAAATCAGAGAAAGGAGGGGAATCAAATACATCAGATGTTACCTCTAAAAAAAAAAAGGGGGGGGGAAGGCTGTAGAGAGATTGCACCACTCCCTAAGCTGAGGAAGTTACTGATACATATTTTTTTAAACTGCTATTTGATGACATAGACAGCAACGGTATTCGTGATAGGAAATAACCATGACTAATAAGGAAACAAAGGTTTCAAAACGAAATCGATGATGTTGAGGTGAGGTTATCACTCTCAACGCCACCCCCCCCCTTAACACTTTCTCGAGTGAGTCGTGAGTCAGCCAAGCCTAGCTAGACAGCGCTGGGATCGACCTAGGTCACCAGGTACGTCACTGCAACTGCCTCCGATAATAGAGTACTAAATTATTCATAAGTCATTCGGTCATAAATCTGAATTTACCCAAGTGGGAAGTCGACCTACGAAACTTAGGCATAACAGCGAATTATTCCGACGTTGCAAGTTGTGTTTAATGTCAACAAACTTCCATTCAAATAAAATGTTTGTTTTAATGAATTCCAACTAGCAATAACGGAATCAGCTCCGCAGGTTGTCGCTTCGAGTTGAGTCACAAGTTTTCAACTTTTCATTCCTTTCCCTTATAATATTGTCCAATATAACAAGTTATCATGGACTTTAGCATTGATAAGAGATTCCAATTATAGGAAATGTGTATACTTCGGTAATTATTTCATCTAGAAATGAACGTTTCAACAAACATAAATAGTCTATTCTTCGAAATATTAGTTGAAACTTTCATTTCTAGATGAAATTATTGCCTATAATTACATTTTATTTTTCATGCCAAAGCTCACGATAACATGTAACTCAACTCGAAGCGACAAACTGCTAAACAGATACCAAGTTTAGGTTATCTCATCATCTATACTTCGCAATGTTTATAGAAACGTTTATTTCTTGGAGAAATGATAACCGAAATATGTACATTTCCCATAGTTACACTCATTTTTTCATACTAAAAATCACGATTATTTATATTATCGAGAATATTAAAAAGGAAACGAATAAGCAGTTAAAACTAGTTGACGGTATTGAAACCGTAATAAATGTATCACTATTAGAATAGGGAAAATCTATCCCCCTCCACTTCACTATAAGTGGATTTATATATATATATTTACATAAATGATTTTCAATATATAATACTTTAAACTTAGGTTTGATTTTAGGGCATCGCCATTACATCTTTTAAGATTTATAATAGGATGTAAATAGTTGGGGGTGCAGTCAAGAAAACACAGCAAATAAGTGAAACTTATTGTATTTTATATGTGCCGACTTTTCGACCTACTGTGTAGGTCATCTTCAGGGCCAATAGGAGTGGCTGCTCGGTGCAGAAGGTAACTGACCAAACATTTAACATTTATGTTAAATAACATATACGATTCAGTACATAGGTGCTAAATGTACAAAAGTTCAATAGCTGAAACTACGGTTTAATAACTTATCAAACGCGATTAATGCTCACAACAATACTATTTAGAAAGAAAGTGTCCATTACAATTTGATAAAAAAATATATAAATATTTTTATTTTGAAGAGAAAAGATTTACCCCCAGCCGGGATTCGAACCCGGATCTCCGCCTCACCGTGGCAACGCTCTAACCATTTGAGCCACCGGGGTCGCTCCCTACCTAGGACAAATCTGTTCGCCAGGGTGAGGCGGAGATCCGGGTTCGAATCCCGGCTGGGTGCAAATCTTTTCTCTTCAAAATAAAAATATTTAATTTAAACGGCAGACTGATATTAAGTCTTATTTTATTTTTATTCCAAAATCAAGATAATTTTCTGGAAAAGGCTAAAAAAAATTTCCTGCTAAACACATGAAAGAATAGCATGAAAAACATATTAAATCAGAAATTGAGAAAAAATTATTGAAGACTAATAAAGCAAAATTATTGCATTATATATTAACTCCGTAAAAGGATTAATTATAGTAAAGGGATTCGGTTTATGAATAGCAGGATAGAGTCACGGCATTCCTTAACGCTCAAGTATCTTATTCTCAACGAACAATGATCTAAGTTTTTTTATTTTTCAATTACGTTTATGACAAATAAGTTATTTTATTTAATGGTTTTAAAAATACATTGTGGTCCACAGAGAAGATAAGCACATTTTTTAGATAGGATAAGATTAATTAATATTTATCATTCAAAATATTCAGCCATAAATGGTCAGCGGTTGGAACTCCATATCAAAGCAAAAGACGAATATGGACAGCGACGAGACTGAGTGGGGCTACCATGTTTGGAGCTGGTTTATGTCCTAAATACCGGCTATATCGCCAGCTAGTTGCTGTCCAGCTTCTCAACATGGGAATATTGTATGTGACAATGCTTTTTATGTTATGGTATACACACCCGGTGTTGAAATAAATTTGTGTAACATAACATCAGATTTTGAGGGTTTATTCGGGTTTCATAATGAACCAAAATGAACTCGAAACAATCCAGTAGTTCTGGTTAGGTAACAACAAAAAAAAGAGAGAAAGGTGTAAAATGCAGGGTATAAAATTGACAATGCGATTCAATATCATTGGAACGAATTTCCCGAATACCGTAGTTTTAAGAACAGGGAATTTAATAAAAAAATACACGGGATAAATCGCTAAGACGTAAGACAAACAGCATGGTTTAATTGACTGTATCCATTCAGGTTTCATAAAAAATAAAGAGACAAAGATAAGAGTGTGCAAAAGGAGGCATGTGCATTTTGCATAATCAACTTACAATTGAAGTTTATAATAATAATACTAAGTTTAGTGAACATGAAAATTTATTTAGATATTATTCCTACAAATATCTATCGCTGTTAGCAAACCTCCGCACAAATCCGCAAGACCATCTTTAATCCTCCCACCAACGACTTGGTAGTATGTATGTATTTAGTTCAAAATTCCTTAGACGCCATATTAAATAGGAAAAAATTATTATGTTTTCCTACCTAAACTTAACTTTTCACTTTCTTTTTTTATACTTAAAAAATGTCAATAGTAAAAAAAAGTTCATGCAGAGATATTTCATTTGATCGAAGGAATAATTTTTACTAAATAGTTCCAGAGATCAGGGACATACAGTATACATATTTATGTTTCTGATTATGTCATAGTAACATAACATAAAATCCATGATTTTTAGAATTTATTAAGTCCTTTTAAAAAGTCAACATTTTTTTAAGGTAACAACAAATAAGGCAGGTTTGCAGCCTTGTTTTATTTTCAAATTAATCATCACTAAACCATTACTTTATTTGGAAGTTGTCTAGATGAATAAAATGTTACTTTCTATTGGCTTTTTTTATTAAAAGTTTGGCCCTTATATTTTACCTATCTTCATAAATGACAGAGATAGGGATGATGAGCCTAAGAAAAATATGAAACCTTCAATAGTACGCCATTTTGAAACGAGCGTTGAGTGGCACTGTCGCACAGTGGAACGAGCGTTAGGAGCGTCTGGACATTCATTAATATCTCCACTTCTGGTTCTAGAATAAGGCTATTGCTACGGTTTTAAAGCTTTTTGAAGGAACTATTTAATTATATGATAAACAGGATCAAACCTTTTAGGATAAACGTGTAAAAATTCTAGATTTGATATTTCGATGTTAGATTATTTCGTATCAAACATTGTACCAACATACTACGAGAATAGGTACAATACAGTATTCTATGGAAAGACAGATACATAGGTATTAAATAAAGTTACACAAAGGAAAAAGTAACAAACTAAATAATTTAATTATTAAAAAAATTAATAAAATAATTGATAATTACTTTTGTTAGTTAATATACTAGGTATAATTGATGCATCAAAATTATAATAAACATTAGTGCCTATATAAAATTGTTTTACTTAAATAACGAAATAAAAATTAAATAAATCAAAAATTAAATATTTGACGATTTGTTGTAGAGACTATTGCACCTATGTGCACCATTACACATATGTCGTTGAAATACCACACGCAAACTGAGTTTCATTGTTAATACTATTATGTTAGATGAGGGTTGTTCGGATAAATGAATGTAAACAAAAACTGGTAAAAAAAAGAAAACTTGCGAAAAGTAGACGCCAATATCAACAGAAATTATTTTAAATTAATTCTCAAGGCCCATAAAATAAAAAGAAAAAATCATTTTCTCGGAAAATAGCACCTAGTAGCAAAATCCGACAAATGGAAAAAAAACTTCAAACATTCTAGTTATTTACTGTGAAGGTAGTTTTTCGGGCGATTTTCGCAATTGATTATTTAATTTTATCACCCAATTTTCACCGAAAAATCCCAGACGTTTGAAATAATCCCAAGTTTTATTTGCCTAAAATATCTTATTATGGATGTGTTTTTTTCCAGTAGGTGCACGATTAATTTAATGCATTACCTCAAACAGTGGATTGCTTTAAAAATATGAGTTTTTAGAAAAATTTATATTTCAATTCAGAATTTTTTATATAAGATTTAATTTCACAATTAATTTATCTATGGATTTTGTTAAGAAGAAGTATAAAGTATAATTTAAGATCAAAATAAAGGACGAATTTAGTTATTAGAGAATTGGTCCAATGTCCAACAAATGCGTTGATTCGTTCCACTGTGTGTCGTTTCAGTGTTCATCCTGGTGCAACTTGGGTTAAAAAAGCGGACATGTAGTCTAGGAGAAATGCCGTGTATGTGTTGAGGGATATTTTACAGATTTTTAGATTTTACGTATCTTGAAACATAACTATTGGTGGGAATATTAAATTTAAACTGAATACATAAGAAATATCTTACAACATTTTGTATTATACGGGAATTCAAGACCAGAATAATCGGAATTGAAATCACAATAAATGTTGAACACAAAAAAATCATTTATTAATAATGTGGTTTTAAAATATCTTCATATTTTTGAACATGGCAAATGACATAAACTCAGAGTTAAAAAAAACTGCCAACCAAGATTAACATAATAGTATGAGTTGACAGTATTACAGCAACCGAACATCAATATTTCGTAATTCAATTCAAATATAGAGGCATAAGTAGTTCCAGAAATATTATAGTTTCTATAGCATTTTTGGAGCGGTGAACTGAATTAATTGAAATCCTCATCAATATAATTTAATTAAACTTTTAAATAATATCGAAGTTGGCCGCGAGGTGTAGCAATGACCCCGAATAACAAGGATTCTGCTTGCTCTGTTTCACCTCTTAACGACGGCTCGATATGGAAGTGATTCCAGACCAATGCCCGAGTCTTTAAATTGTTAATGAACATATATAATCTAGCCCATTAAGTATCTAAAGATAGATACTGAACTAATTAAATAATAAATAATTATTTCATTCAAGTAAAAGCATAAAATCTCCGCTCATTCTTCACTCGTTTATTATTAACAAAGAACTAGAACCTGAAGAAGTTTGAAATTTTGTCCTTTCAGAATTACACGAGCTTTTTTCAGAGGTTTATGGAATTAATCCTAAATTTTTTAAATATTTCTATTAGTTAAACCTAAAAGTTAAACTCGAAATGGAAAGTTTAAATGATTTCGAACCTTAATATATAGCCCTTATCTATTATATCATAAGTTATAAAAAAACGTAAATTTACTAAACCAGAGGGAAAAGTATATTTATTATAATACATAACTATGAGGGAGATATATTATTTTAAAAAATATTTTTGAAATAGATATTTAATTTGGATGTGAATATAAATTTATCGTCGCAGTTAGTGAAACAGGGTGATTTAAAGACTTCACTCTAGAACGATCTTTAAATATATGAATTATAAAGTATTAATACAAATATAAACATTTTAAAATAGCCTTGATCTAATAATAAATAGAAACAGCGCCAGCGGCTTGGCAAAATTCAGAAAGTTCTATATTTTTCCCAAGAAAAACGTGATTTTTTCCTTTTACCAATAGATTTAAATTTTCTTCGATTTACAGATTAATGCTGTACATATTTAAAGGTTAAAACCCGGATTGAAAAACGGCAAAGGCTTTTATTTATAAAAACTAGTTCCTGGTTTTTTTATTATGAAACTATTGTATTAACTAATACTCTGATGAAATTGACATTACCATGTTTTAAAACTTATCATTTTATAATTTTGATTTTTACTTCTCTTTAAATAAAATTGATATTCAAATTTAAATGGAAATTTGAAATAGGGCTGAGATAGGTTGAAAGATTTTTATAAGAAGAATATCACCAACCAAGATAAGAAAATTTAAAGAAACATTTCTCAACTTAATATCTATTCTTAAAGCAATACATAAAACAAAAATTTAGTGTTGTGTCATACTAAAGCAAAGAAAAGATAAGAAGTCATTTGATAAGTTCATATTGACTTGAAGAGTTTGTATTTTCGGCAATCTAAGAGCAGAAGCGAAAAAATATTAATTTTCTCAAAAAAATAAATAATGAATAAGCTAGCTTTCACGATTTGATAATTACGACAAAAGTAGTGAATAATTTGTATACAGGCTGATGATTATCATAGACATATGCTTGTAATGGTAGCTTAAAAATGTTAAGACTTTTTTGAGGAGATAGATATTAGTTAATATCATTCAATAAGTATGGAAAAGCAAAAAGATGATTGCCTTATATCATGCATTCAGGCCGTTATCAGAACTTATCTTACTGATAACATCGTAAAATAAATTCTTTTAATTGTTTATAAAAATAGACCATGCTGTGATCTAAGGTCACAGATTTTATTTTGAAAAAATTTCTTCAGCAATACCAAGACAAGTCAAACCAACTGTGAGTCATATGGGCCGTTGATTTTGAAGTTGAGATAAAATAAAAATAATTAAAGCTGAATATTATTACAAATTAACACAATTTTACATTTTTAATCAACTAAAAATCAATACTATTTCCTTATCCGCATAAATTTGTTATAAGAAATGTATTTTGTCAACAATTTTTGAAATTTGTTGATTTTGAAAGTAAATATCTAGCAATAACATAAACGGCTCATATGACCAGTTGAAGTGAATTTTTTTTTTTATAGGTTTCATTGAACCAAAAATTTCTTTGATTTCCTATCCTTTTGTGTATCTTCATCTCCCAGACCATATGAAAACGAAGAATAAAAATTGAGTAGAGCACAGAATGAAGCAAAGACATCCTATGTTTAAAACGGAATATCGAATCAAATAAAATTACATTAGTAAACAAATTCATTATTTTATTTTCAGTTTTAAATTCTAAAAGCCGGAATAAAAAAAGTGGTTTTATGAAACCACGATGCAAGTGAAATCTTTTTTCGGTTTGTAGGCATTTAACTAAATAAATTTTGAAAATTATTCGATTTAGGGTATTAAAATGGCGTTCTTAATCTTAACATATTTATGGAAAAATGGGAATGATAATTTGAAATCAATAGTAGACAA
Source organism: Troilus luridus (assembly GCA_964056705.1). Classification (NCBI taxonomy): domain Eukaryota; kingdom Metazoa; phylum Arthropoda; class Insecta; order Hemiptera; family Pentatomidae; genus Troilus; species Troilus luridus. The sequence continues at coordinate 52,363,775 of OZ057412.1, read as the reverse complement.
AATATTCAATTATAAAATTTAATTTCAATTTGCGTACTAGAGCACGGAATACATAATTAATACAATCATTTAGATAATTTCTGGCATTTCCTTTATATGGTTTCTGACATCTCCGGCATCTTACCGCATTTAATCGTTTTCGATGGAGAATTTTTTCTGTAACAATATTTTCGGATATAGGTAAAATTAATTCATCGTCGGATCTTTTCGCACCATTCTCGGTATTTCCTTCGTTGACCGGTTTATCTAACTCACTAGCTGTTTTGTTATCGATCACGATGAAGTAAATAAAACCATTTACATCAATACACAGATCAAAACACACAGATTCCCCGGAACACACTAATAAGTGAGAATATAAATGAAATACTCCACGGTCAGCTGATTGGGTGCCGCCATTTTAAAGTTTCACTTTAAAATATAAACAAGTCATTATTTGAATATTTCTTGATCTCAAGACTATTTAGGCTTGCTAAAATCCTGAGGACGTGAAGTTATGGTGGTTTCGTGTTCAATATAACTCAAAATTATTTTTCTAAAGAAAGAATAAAGGTCTCAAATAAGCAGAACAGTATTTAATCAAAGACACGTTCTTGAGAAACTGGTTTGAACAGAGACAGCAGCGGCAAATGATCGTCGAGAAACCAGGTTCGTACGCATGGAGGCCTAGTATTAGTGCAAGCGAAGGTTGATGCCATATAAGGCAACCAGACTCCGTCAGTCCACAGCTGCACTCCGGATTCCAGGCTAACCTATAACCTAATCTTTTTCTTTTATTTTAAATTAATTTTGTATATTCTACAAAAATATTAAATAAAAAAAGTTTACCAAGTATGAGCCAATTTATTTTTATGTAAATTGCTTCTTTTTTTTTTTGTTGTAAATATTGTAAATTACTTGGCTACAAATAAAGTCATCCATAATGACCTCAACGCCCCATTTGTTGCTGATTTGGTCCGAACCCGATACCAGCCTTTTTATGACAAACTTCATTCCCACTCAAACCTACTAGTAGTTTCAAACCTAGCTACTTCTTCAATTCCCGATAATCTTCCGAGGCGTTTGAAAAGATGGGCTCGTGCCCTTAAGTTGAATTTTTTATTCGAGTACTATCGATGTGTAGTTTCTCCACTTGCCTTTATCCATGCCATTAAGTATCATTCCTGTTGTTATAACTACTTGTCGTATTGTTATAAAACGGTTGTAAATTTCAATAAATAAACTTAAAAACAACTTCTTATAAAAACATTTTGAGATGGAATAAATTGTAGTAAGATACAGTGGGCATTGCTATCAGCAATCGACCTGAGATTCGAAGACAAAGCACGAGGTCTGCAATTGCGACAAAACCCGCCAATATTCTACTGCAATGCGTCTCTGCTATCATGTTAAGATAGTATAAGAAAAAAAAAGAAATTTATTTTTAACTACTTAACTAAAAAATCACAAATAAAATAGAGCCATAGATTTCAACATTGAATCATGAAGAAAAAAAATATATATTAGTTCCGCCGATTGTCTCATCGAATTAAGTCCCAACAAGTTTCAACTTTCCATTCGTATCCCTTTAAATATTTAAGGAAATAAAAATAATCGTGAGTTTTAGTGTGGAAAAAAAAGTGTAATTACGATAAATGTGCATATTTCGATAATCCTTTTAACAAGAAATGAACGTCTCAACAAACATTTGGAACTATAGACGATAGAACAGTATGTCTAAGCCTATTTACAGTGAATCTTTAATCCATACAATTAAATTCAGTAATAAAATTATTCATATATTCGAGAATATCAAAAAGAAAACTAATGGAAAATAAAAACTGCGGAACTGATACCAAAAATTATAATAAAATAAAACAGTTAAAAAAATAACAAATATTGAATGCTACAATTCCTTAACTATAAATGTTTAAATATTTTAACATTTTATTTAACTAAGTTTTATATCTTCGATTAGACATAGCAGCATAAAGCGGCGTTAAATGAACTAAGTTTTATTATTAACCAAATTTTTTATTTCAATCAATTTTTTTTAAAAAGGCATCAGTGTACGCATTAATTTAGTGTTTATTAACAGATTTGATATATTTTTTTAAAACCTATACCACATCAACGCTTAGATAGTATTTCATTTCAGTACATGGTACCGACTGGTACTGTTTCTAAGCAAGGCCATTCGTTCAAGATCAAGCTCGAGCGAAGGTTTTCCCCCCAATTAAATAACCCACTTAATGTTGGTTAAGCCTTCATATCCCATAGGGTTGAGTTGTATAGAATACTACATAAGAAAAATTCGGCCCACTGATGAAAATTAAAACATTTCATTCGTCTTAAAGAATGAAAAATTTTGAGTCCACAAAAATGTCAATGGTGGAACGGCGATTTTTTTAGGAAGAGAGAAAAATTACGGTATTAAAATCGAAAAACAAAACAAAAACGGTTTTAATTATTTCTTTAGAATTAATCAAATGAAAATAAACATTACCATCATACCAAAGAAATAAAAGAAAAAACGTATGGTTTTTTTATTAATAATTATAACGCTTTACGATGGTAATAAAAATGTTGATGAACACATCAAGTTATTTAGATGGTATCTTACGGTAATAAAATAATTAAACAGTACATAAAAACAATATTAAACAGTTTTAGTAACCAATAAAGGTTAAGTAATGAAAAAAGTAGGTAATTAATTTAATCATGCACAACAAAAGAAAAGACTTCGATATTTTAATCCTTTTCTTCTGAGTCACCTTCAGAAATGAATTCTGCAGGGTCAATGAGTTTGCTTTTTCTTCGTCTTCATTTTTGACATTTTTTTTTACTTACCTCTTTGGTTATTATAAACGAAGCAGCACGTAGCTTTGCTTCCTCGTTCAAATACTTGAGTTAAATTAAAATAGGTTTATCCCATGCCCTTACAGAATATTTACAACCCTACCATTGACGCACATGATTATGTTTTGAACCTTAAGTAAAAAAAAAAAATATCACTTTTGACTTAGATGTAACCAAACACACTCAAGACCACGACGCCATAATGATATGTCAAAAATCTTTAGCATTATTATTATTCATAGCAAATTAAAAATCCAATATTTACCAATGCCTTCTTTTAATAAATGTTTTTTGTTAAATGTATCCATAATGTTTATATAAAGTAATTAAAATTACATAATTCTAATTCAGATCAGATAATTTTTTTTTATAACTGAATAGCCATTCCTAGACCACAGGCAAATTACTGGTACAAAAAAAACATAAGAAGCAGTATGTTGAATGATACAAATGATCTTACCCGATCAATAAATCCAGTCTCCTCGTGTTTGGGGGAGGGGCGTCAGGGATGCTGGGAAAATATGAGTCAATATAATCATTACAGGACTTGAAGGGGGAGATTTAATAATCATTATAAATTTAATTAAAAAGAGATAAACAATTTTAGGAAAGGTGTTACAAAAGAATATACTAAGGAGCGAATCATGCTAATGAAATATCAAATAACCCGAAGTAACAATATCTTATTTGATTTTATCGAATTAATTGGTTGATAATAGTTGGTCCAAAATTAATAGCATTAATTGTGTTTTGGGGGATTATTTCATCAGGTAGTTCTACCCATCTAATCAAATTACTGAAAACAAAGAAAATCGTTGAGTTCAGAAGTATTCAAAGAATATTATTTGAATTATTTAAATCTTCAGTTTTACTTTAAAATGTGAATAAAATACAATTCCCTATCGCATTGAAGGGTTATTTTTATATAATATGATTCAAAGTCTGCTTTCTTTATCAGTAGATTAAACGATTTATAATCGTAGATTAAAAAAAAATTATAATCAGTTCTTAAAAGAAATACTTCGGTTTAATATAAATTTATACCATCTACAAGTTTGTTTAAAATGGATTACAAGTATTAGGCAATTTAAAAAAAACAATTAATGTACCAACATATAGGAAACAAGATACATCGGACAAAAATCGGAGGGCCATACAGGTTAATTAGTTTAATACTGATTCTAGTGCTTTAATTATCAAGTTATAAACAAATAAAACATAAGCCCCAAGAACGTATAGTGACTTACCAAGTATTTGAACGCGAGGACCATGGCGAATCGTACCTCTCTCACAACTGTGGATTGGAACTAACACAAGTTACGGAACCTTTGTATCCAGGATATATAAATACAACAGTGAAGATACATAGATGTTATTTGCCATCCAACTGCGACATATTGATTCACAACTCAAGGGAAATCTCAACATATGATTCAGCGATATTTCAATTACAAAAGACATTGATCGAGCTATTTATACAAAATCTTCGCACGGATAGCTTCCTATAAAATGACCAATAACTGACGAACTTTTTCGATCTTTCAGGAGACAAAATAGAACACGGAACATTCCCAGTTAAAACAATAGCATTGTTCGATGTGTTGGAATGAGGAGATGAGGAGGACGACAGTTTTTTTTTTCTCTTTTCTAACTGACCCAATTTCGCTAGTTTGGATTTTATTATAAATTAAGAGTGGTAAAAATGCAACAGTCCAGATCTGATAACAACCCAAAATGACTCAGCGGAATCTGAAACTTTTTTAACTTTGAAGGAACGACTCATGCTGTTAGAAACCTCCTTGAGTTTCAGATAAGATTTCCAAAAGTGCATCACAACTAGCAATCATATCGAAACACGAAAAATTAGACTAGACATTTCCATTACATAAATTTAAACTACTATGAAGTCCCAACTTCAACTGAAAAAAGTCCATGGTAAGTTTGTTTCTCTTTAACGAGCATTGCGAGTCATCTCTTATCTAATTAAAGTAGTAATTATCAACATAATCCCAAAGAATACAAATTTCTATGAAGTATTACTTATTTTAATTTTTAAAAGGAATACTGGTAATGTAAACTAAATTGATTTTCGACAAATAGGAACCTAAGCATTTGTGTAACGAGACTAACATTAGCAGCCATATTATATATTATCACAATTATTAAATTTAATAAATTTGAAACAGTAAAACCAGAACAGTTAGCAGATGATGTCATATTGCACGAAGTCGATTTATGACGTGGATTCGTCCCCAACGTCCTCGACAATCCAATAACGAGTCCGGATATCATTTCTGTTCCATCATTTAAAAAAAAATCAATTATTGAGAAATTGTTGTTAACATAAGTATACAATTAACCATTAATGACAATATTGTGATTATTTATTATTATTTTGTTCCGACTCTATACAACCTTAAATCAATGCGGACAGGACGGGTTACTCCGAGAGGTTACCAACCTATCCTAACCTCAGTGGGATCAATAATCTTTCTGTGGGTCCAATACGAAATACAACTTACTAAATAAAACGATTTCTGACACATCAGACGGTACATTTGGTTCAGGCAAAACTAGAAGGAAGAAGAATGCAAAAAATCATTATGCTAGCGATTAACTTTATTACCTATTATTATTATTTTTTATTACTAGTAAATTAATACAACTAACATTATTAATACTTGTGATAATAGTTGTAGTCCTCTTCATCCCGCCCCTGCTAATATTTCTGCCCTGATGATGGCCAACAAATTAGGTAGAAACGTAGGTACATTTATATGTACCTAAACACAATTAATAAAATAAATAACTTATTAAGTCTAATTTATTTGACCGCATCCACTGACCATTGTACACTCTTCTAAAGATTTTTTTTTTAATATTTGGCATACTACTTCGCCCCCAAAATATGATAGTCGATAAACTAATTAATGAAAAATGTATAATAGATATAGACGAAGTAATAAATCATATTTCGAAAATGAGCTTTTTAGGACAAAATATCTATGTCGTCGATATGAGGTGAGAGCACTGCGGAGGTGACGTGGCAACGCTTGCAAAGGAATAAAATGAACTGTTCTTTTCAGCAAACCGCAAACGAACTCATAGCAGCTGATTTCACTACAATAAATTTCTATAGTACATTTAATTTTCAACTAATAAAATAACTCCGTTAATTGTTATCGCATTTATAGATTATAATGTTGGTTATATGCTTTGTTTCTAGCATGACACCTTGACGTGGAACCTGTTTCCTGTTGGGTTAAATGGATATTTTATTAGCCATTACAAAAACTGTTGTAACTGCACGACAGATTTTATCTCTCAAGATACAATGGCCATATTTATACTTTCTGAACTTCTATGGTTTATTAAGGAAGCATGATCATGATGATAGGGTGGTAATTAAATTTTCAGAACGAACTATAAAATATATTTCCCGAGAAATCAATTAAAAATAAAAATTTAACCAAAAATAAACGTATTGTATACAGTATGAATGCGGCTCCTCTTACACCATACACAGCAGAACTATTGTATTCGCGATGAATTTAAAACAACGTTTAATAAGGCAGACAGCAAACCTTTGAAACGTTTATTACTCGACAAGAAATGGCGATTTTAACAGAACAACTAATTAATTATTGCAATGAAATAAACAAAGTACCGACGGCAAATTGATTCTAATTGTTAAAACCATTTTTTTGTCACGCTAACGTAGACGCCCGTCGAGTCACCCATACAACCCTGGGGGTCCACCTGGGCCACAATGGGACTAAGGCTTTAACTGCATAATAATATGAAAAATGGTATCATTTCTCCAGATAGTCACAAGTTTTAACTTTTCATCCGTTTCCTCTTTAATATTCTCGAAAATAAAAATAATTTTGTCCTGGTATGAAAAAATGGGAAATGTGTATATTTCGGTAATCATTTTATCGAGAAATAAACTTTTTAACTAACATAAAGAAATATAGATGATTATTTATGTATTTGTTGAAACGTTTTTCATCAAGAAATGGCAACAATATACACATTTCCCATAACTATATCTTTTCCATAATAAAACTATCGATTATTTTTATTTTCGGGAATAATATAAAGGGAACGAACGAAAAGTTAAAACTCTTTGTGACTTAATTCGAAACGACAACCTGCGGAAGTGATAATAATCGAAAGTATTACGACAGGAAGCTGTTATATTTTTTAAGTTTTCAGTATCTATTTATTATCCTTGGGATGTACAAACATTGTCCAGAAAACTGTTAAATTTTCACAGCAATATTAATAATTATAGATGATAGAGAATTTTCAAGAAAGACATTGGGGGAGGGAACGTGGTGGTGCAGCGGAGGGACATGGCCACCCCCCCCCCCCCCCCCCGGAGCTGCAATCAATATTTACATTCAAACACAATGCAAGTACCCTTCTCACTTCCACGGCCTCCAGGAGAACAAGACAAAACAATATGGGTATCAGTTCCGAATGTTGCCGCTTCTAGTCAAATCACGAGTTTTATCTTTAATTCGTTTCCTTTTTGTATTCTCGAAAATAGATATAGCCGTGAGTATTAGTATGAACAAAAGAGTATAATTTATGGGAAGTGCATTTTACTGTATGCATTTCATCGAGAAATAAACGTTTCACAAGCATTTCATCGAGAAATAAACGTTTCACAAGCATTTCGAGGTATAGATGATGGATACAACCTAAGCAGTACTTGTAATTCGGTTCTTTTATCTATAAAAAATATATTGTTAGTAATGCAATAATATTTATTTTCGAGAATATAATCAAAAAGGAAACTAATGAAAAGTTAAAACTGGTGATTTAACTGGAAGCGACAACCTGCGGAACTGATACCCCTCCTCAATTCCACAGCCTCCAGAAGAAAAAGACCAAATAATTTATAAGGAATTTCGAAACCGACATTGTTTATATGATTAGTTAAATTTGAATTACTCAGGACATAGAATTAAGTTTTTATTTAAGGCGTAAATAGCGTCCTTGATTGATATTAAAAATAATGGTATCAGTTACGCAGGTTATTAGTTCGAGTTTAGTAACAAGTTTTATATTTTCATTCGTTTTATAATTGAAATTCTCCAAAAATACAAATAATCCTGAAGTTCAGTATGAAAAAAGGGTGTAATTATGGGACATGTGTATATTATTGTAATCGTTTCAACGTTTATTTCTTGATGAAAAAATTACCGAAATATACACACATTTCTCATAACTACAGTCTTCATTTCACACTAAAACTCACGAGTAATTTCGTTTTCAATGATATTGAAAAGTAAAGGAAACAAAAGTTACAACTTGTGACTCATCTCATAGCGACAACCAGCGGAAATGATAACCAGATATTTAAATGACCAGTTAGTTTAGGATTAATATAGGTAGACTTGTTTCGTGCAGCGGTCAAAGAAATAAGATGGGCCGTTATAATTGCCAACATCCAAAGAGGATAGAAATTTTAGAAGAAGAGAAGATAGAATTTTTATTTTTCAGAAGTAAATAGTGTCCTAAAATGAAATTACAAATGGTAATTGGAAAGGAAATTGGAGAACACTTTTTTCGTCCCTTTAGACTAGTAAGAATAAATAAAATTCGACAAGAGGAAACAGATTACAAGACAATGGATACTGAGGAAAGAATGACGAGAACGAGAAATGCAGAAGCTAAGAACTGAGGGAAGTCCCTCCGTGGATATTGACGGCTGGGGGTGGGGGCATTGACCCCCCTCACCACCACGCCCAGCTTCCACCCTCCCTACAGAGCAGGAGGTTCAACTCTACGCCGATCTACCTCCAATATAGGCAGAATAAAAACTAATTTCATGATAATAATAAAATACAATCCTCATTCTATATCAAATGTTATAAAAAAAGAAAAAGAAAAGAAAGCAGTTCTATAAAGTGATACAGAACTTACTCAACAAGCATCCATTTATATGTTAAAAAATTATTTATTCGGTTATTTTTTACAATCAGGGTTTCCCCGATACCCAACATTTTTTCCTGCCACTCTTCCTCAGTCTATTAACTTGATGAAAATATAATTTATAGACATTTTATATTTATTTATTAATTTATATAATTTCATAGATGTAACTGCATTATCGATAAACTTAACATAAAGGATTTATTTACTGACAATGCGATTTAACAAAATAAAACACCGAGAGCCTTATTATTCCAAAGTTTAATAATATGGATGAAATATTTTATCCCATAATATGGTTATAAATAATAAAAATACCTCATATTATATTATAAACTTGGTATACCTCTTTCCTTAAAGATGTAAAACAACAACAAAAAATTATATAAATCCTCAAACTCCAAATCATCTCGCGTCAATCAAAAAGAAACTAAACATACCACCGTACAATAAAAATGATATACCAAAATATTAAATCAATGTTATCAATTTTCGACTGAGCAAAACACAGCAAGAACTACTCAGGCAAGTGCCTAAATGTTCCTGGTCTTAGAACATTACCTACGGAAGCTATCGATACCAAATTCCAACAGACTGGAGACCGCAATCTTCTTAATTGAAAATACTTATTACATAAGGATAATGATACAACTATCATAAATTAATATCTCCTAAAAAATAAAACTGTCTTAGTTATGTGAATCATAATATGATGTAAGAATCATGTGGTAAGTATAAGAGGTATTAAAATTAGTAATACAAATAAAATTAATAAGTTGTAATATGCTAGGGAATTGAGAAAATCAATGTAATGAGTCAGGTCCTAACAAAAAGTGATGTTTTAAAAAATTCGAGTGAGTGTTACTCAACTTCGCACATATGATAAAAAAAAAAAAAAACTGTATGCAAAAATGGTTGTGGAGATGAAAAACATGAAACATAAAACACTACATAACTACTAATAATATACATTTAATGTATTAGGTATTTGTTTAATTTGTTCTAATCAGACAAGGATTGCTACAAAATAGTATTATCTCAAATCAATTGTAATCATGCATATCTTCATAATGCATAAAGTAACTTAACAATATAAATGTCTTGGGTTTAAAACTTACTAAGCTTGGAAAGGTTTCATTTTCATCAAAATTATAAAGTAAAAAATAATGCATCAGAAGATATTCATGCCATTTGTTCTATGATACATGATAAATCATACATGAATGTGTTGTATACTTATATTTAAACCGTACTTTTAGTGAAACATAACTTAAAATCTGGTCAACTAAAAATTACATAGAACATTGTCCCTTACAACTACAAAATAACAATAGACAGAGAACAACAGATCAAAATATTTATGGTTAAACAAAATAATAAAAAAAAAGAAAAAGATGAACTATAAAATTAACTGTAATTACAAAAGGAACTACTTTTAGAATTAATAAGAAAATACATTCGAATTTCCAAAAATTTAATTGCTCAAAATGATAAAGGGAATGAAGATCTAATAAAAAGGCACAAAAAAATGTTTAAAACATAAACAAGTACACATAGAAGCTATGAAACTATTAGAAGCTACAGTGACTCAGTAATGAACATGCTATCTCCTTGAGTGACTCATCTTCCCATAGGGCATTACTCAAATCCTAATACAATCTTATTTTTTTAACTAAACTGAAATTATTCATATCATGCTTTTGAGAGCTAAATTTAAACAATAATAACGTATTTGGTTTAATTTAATTTAGATGTAATTACTGGAATTTTGTCAATTTCAATATTTTCAATACTCATGGAACCAACTATAACTGAATGATGATTGACTAATATGATTTGATAAGAAGAAATAAAGGTAAAACGAGTTTCACAGGGCCATGTGAATAGTATTGTTAGGTTAATGAACTCTCGGCCGCTTAACCATCTTTAAACAGGCTGGTTATTAAGCAAATGCCTGGCATTTTAAGATATTAACAATCCATACAAAACACATTTAACTAATGAACATAAAAAATATGTAACAAAGCTAAACGTGTTCATGGCTGATAATTCAACGTTGGAAAGAAAGGGATATGGTCACTAACAACAGTGTCTTATAACAGCACCATAATAGAGATCCCGTACTTATAATCAACACGAATCTACGATGTAAAATCAGAGAAATTCGATTTCAAAAATCAACTACACCGAAAATGGCGGAGCCGGCTTATAAAGCGGGAATACAACACTGCATTTCACAATTCGATCGAATTATCAGAAGGAATTGTAGCTATAAAATACCCCAATAGCTAATTCACAACAATATAAAGTACTCACCATATCTTTGTGCGATATCCGTTATCGGTAATAACCTAAGTAAAATTCACTATAGTTACTGGATAGGTGTACCAGCAAGAGAGGCAATCCTCGCATTCACTGCTAACTGAATTGGTATAAGTTTTAACGTCAAGCGTATTCATACGCTGAGATAGGAGGGTGAAGCAAAGCGGCATCTGATTGGCTAGAGAACCTGGCATTCTCTCCTTTAGGGGAACTTTCCACCAATCGCGTCACACCTTGTATCTCGTTTCATTCAGAAGAAAGCGGCCTAATCTTTGAAAGTGATTATAAATAAAAAACTCTTATAATTTGTATCTAAATTAATTTCGGCAGGAAAAAAATTATGTTATTTTATTTTAGTCCATTTATACTCAGTTTATTTAAGAGAACTACTTCATGTAAACAGCCACTGAATCAACCAACGGCCTATTTTAATTGGCAAAGCTATATGTATTTCTCATTATTTTTAATTATTTAATGTAAATGTGTAAGATATTGACCTTTTAGGGTTACTAATTCCTGTTTTTATAAAAACATTAAATTTTAAATGTATAATCAATGTTAAAAACTTCAGGACAAGGAGGTTGTGGTTAGTCATAAGCTGGTTCACTTTCTCAACCAATCAAATCGAAGAGTTGGAAGGATATTGCCATATATGGTAAAGAGGGAAGAGAGACTTTTTAACGGGGATTTCAATTGTTAAGAAACAACGATTATTGTCATTAGGAGTAAATTAAACATCTACTAGATCTTACTGAACATTTTCATAAATTAATATATAATTGAATTTGTAGTAATTATCTTACTGTGTGTTTCCAACTATTTGTGTTAACCTTGTAATGATTATTTTTTTCTTAATAATGTAAGGTTTGCATATTAGTCATGAATTTCACAACATTGTATCTATTTCTTAACTGTTCAAAAACACCGCAAATTTTTAGAATTATAGTAATATAATTATATTTTATGTATAATGACAGTAGTATAATTATGCCTTGTGACTGCTGTTATTCTTAAACAGTTTTAACTGATTGAAAAATCTAAAAACAAATACCGTTTAGGGTAAATAATTGCTGTAATTTATTAAAATTATTTCTGTCTGGTAATGGGAATTCACTTCATATGGCAGATTTATTTCTAAAACCCCTTCTGACAAACTATTTTATCTACTTTTTAAAACTTTTATATTAATTGTTTTATAAAGATATATTATTATTACATGATTATTTTTACATGCATTTTGCTCCAACTGTTAGTATATAAGTTTTTTTGAGTTTTTTTCTTTTCTTTCTTGAGACTGAACCTGAAGATCCTGAATGAATCTTATAATAATATCGGATACCCATAGTTCCAGGACGTGAAAATTAAATAATAAAATATTATATTTACATTAAAAATTGTGATTGCAGCCGAAATATATGCTACTTAATTATTACTATGCCGATATGAATAGAGAGTAACTATGTGTAAGGTTTTTACTGAAAACAAATCTGTAAAATTAATTACAGTTCTTACATTATAAAGTTTTCTCTTCCAGGTTTTTAACTACGAATAATATCAGTTATATTGTTTTTAGCATGTGAACAACCACAGTTGCTTAAAACGAATTATCTGAAGGTATAATGGATGATGTGAAATTATAGTATGGTGAATGATGGTAGTCAGCTTTACCATGTGGCTGAATACATAATAGCTGAATAATATCAGTTTCATAATAACATTTTTGGCTTATTATTATGATGGAATATAATCAAATAGCTGACCAGGCCAGTATTGAAGTTACTGCAAACTTTTTGATATAAAAGGTTTTTCTCATTCAACTTGGAATACTACAGGGTATAGTAACATTAAGTGCAGTGTTAGGTCAAATACCTCTCACACCATAAGTAAAGAACATCCTTCATTGCAATTTTCTCAAGTTGTACTTTTTGAGATTGACATAAACATTACGTTGCTTATTAAAGCTCATTGATTGGGTGGAATTTTAGTCGTAGTAAATTAAAAAATCCCCTTTCTAGATAAACTATAGAAAAACCTTTACAACTTAAGAATGGGGTAGCTTGAAATTTTAACTTTCTCCTAATAAGTTTTTTAGAAAATAATTCACTTACTGCATTCATAAACAATGTAAAAACAAAATTTTGCGACACAATGCAGGAAGAAAATGTTTTTTCAATTCCTTATTTCATAGTCACTGTTTTTTTTTCATAAAAAGTTATTATATTAAAAAATTATTACATTGGTACCCTCACCAGGAGCCTTACAACATTACCAGACATTTTTACCAGTGCCTAATCTCTAGGCCCTAAATGTGTTGTGGAAGTAAAGCAAATAGTATCAGATCATCAAAATCTATTTTTTATTTAACGATTGTATTTTCCTTAAATTTAAATTTCTATTGTAATTGGTGTTACTGTATTAAAAATAACAAAATTGTTTTTATTTTTTGCAGAAGTATTTTAAGAAAAATTATCATGCTTGTATTAATTCGCTATTTACAACAAGATGTGCTTATGATATATTGTGATTATTTAAATAATTTTTTTTTAGGAGAAAAGATTTGTCCTGGGCGGGATTTCCACATCTCTAGCGCAGTACTCAACCAACTAAGCTACCAGGGCTTGTAACCAGGCTAGACAAATCCATTCTCTTCACCGATCCCACATCCCCAGCACTCGCAATTTTTTGCGATGTACATTTGGGGAAGAATGTTCATTGAACATTACTTTAATTGGGATCTGGTTGACGTACATCAATTTTATATTTATAATTTTTTTTATTGTGATTATTTAAATATTTGTATTAATAATTCCTTCTCACAATAACAACCTTTCTCCAGTCATTTATGATATATAATTTTATCATATTAAACGTTTCGACAATTACATGTCATTTTCAATCAACCAAACAACTTTCTGCATCATTTCCTCTTTGTCGTCAACTTGAAAAGAGTTACAAGTCACAAATATCTGTAAATTATCAAACACAACAACAACAAAATAACAAATACAAATTTATAAAAACTGTCCACAAATAGAAGTAAGTATAGATACCTTTTTATTATTTATTGTCATTTTTTAAAAGTTTTACTTGGAGGTCAATTATCCTCCATGGTCCTGTTGTTTAATAGGTTAAACTTTAGACAAATTCAGTCCAGTTTACATCCTTATAAAAAAAAAAAAATTATTTTGAAGAGAAAAGATTTGTCCTAGCCGGGATTTGAACCCGGGTCCTCCACATCTCTAGTGCGGTACTCTACTAACTAAGCTACCAGGTTTTTCGTTGTACCAAAGTACATTGAACATATAAAATGTGCAAACCTTATGAAATAACGCATTTTTGGGTACAGGATTAGTGTAAAAGGAGAAAAAGAAGGTTTGGGATGGTTATTGGATGTGTTTATGGTGAATACAAAGCATATACATATATTCAATCAAACAACTTGAATTTCCACAAGAAATTGTGCAGACGTTTGTTGAGGGCCCAGAAAACATCATGGTCTTGTAATTCTATTTTTTTTTCAAAAGAGTTCATCAATTTAGACTTGATTGAATAAACATTTGTTTTTATATTAAGTACAATAGATAAAATGTGCAAATATTTGGAGCTTTAATTTCATCATTAGAACTATATGTAACATATATGACTAACAATTTTGATACATTGGATTATATAACAATTTATGTGTAGATGATACATATACATCACTTTATTAAGAACTGAGTTTCCTTTTGCACGCATTGTTATTGCTTGTGTTTTTAAAAATAACCTCTGTTTCATGATGTTCCATATCTATCAATATATCAAGAATTACATATTAAACACTATAAATGTTTGTTTCCATTTATTATAAGCCAAAAAGAACAAAATTGACTGACAAAATTCAGAAATGAAATAGTTGAAGGCATTAAAAACGACAATAAAATTTTTTTATTTAAATAATTGAATATGTAAAGTGAAATTAGCAAGTTCAGATATGATAAGCCAACAAACAAAGGCAAACCACATTAATGAATCACATCCCTGTGGTATTTGCTTTCTTTATTTGTCTCATTTGTACTAGAAATTCATCTTCTCAACAGAAAATTCCTCTCAGTTCCAGTCTAGTGGAATTATCCAACGACAAATTATTTCATTGATTTTTTGAATTTTATAAAATTTAACTATGTATTATAGTCATTGGTTAATGTATTATAGTTTCAATAAGAAAAATGCTGACTATTAGTTATCAACAACATCCTTAAAGGTTAAAGGTTTTATCTTTAATTTCTATAATAAAATAATATAATTATGGAACTAAAAAAAAACCTGTACCACTACAACCCGTGAAGAGTCTCGGGTTCAGTACATGGTAGAGACAGTACTGTTTCATGGACAACGGTTGTGCAGGGAGGTAATTTGTCCTAGATCACGCTCAACCACCAGATTTTCCCCCTTATTTTGGGTACCCACTTTTAAGGGTGAGCCCCAGGAGGGTCCTAGCTCCTATATGATCCATCTCTGGCTGCTAACCGACTAAATAAAAGTCTTGCCTGCAGCGGGATTTGAACCAGGATTTTCGGCATGGCAACTCAGTGCTCTACCAATGAGCCAGTCCGCTCCCCTTGTTACTACACACAATAGTATTTAAAATGGATAAATACAACTTGAAGAAAAAAAAATAACATTCCTCAACAAAATATAATTAGCTGTGACGTTCCTTATTACAATTTGCTGAATATAACTTACTATTTATAGTGTGACAATGTTTCGACCCAACTTTCTGGGTATCATCATGGTGTATTTTTAAAATATTAAAATTGTCATCAAAAGGATTTTGATAAGGACAGAAATGGAGATATTTTCATCGAAAGTGTAGGGAAAAGATTTATATATAAGAAGAGGAACGTGGCTAGAGGGGACTAGAAATACCATTTTATTATTACATTTTGTATATTTCAATTTCCATTAATATGAAGAAGGTAGATGTTATCAGCATCAGAATTATCAGTGTGCTGGTGATAAATAATGGCAGATAATAGTCTCAGAAGATCGGCTAATACACAAGTAACCTGTATCTTTCCACTTTGACAATTTGTCAGTTGTCCAACCCCACAGGATGAGGTTGAAAATAAAAATATGATTTATACATGAAATATTAAAATACTTGATAATAGTTTTAATTTTTATATTCCTAAAATAATTGCTATTCTGTCATCAACCTTTTAAAGCTCAGTAAAATTCTGACTTTCTTGGGAATCTATTTTCATTTGTTTTGCATTGTATACACCAGAGGTTCCCAGACTTATTTTCTCATCGAGCACTTTCAAAATTTAGCTAGTTCCGGTGGTCCCTCTATAGCTACAATTCTACCATATTCCCAAAACTCGACAAAAAATATGAAGATTTAGTATTCATAAGGCGGTCTTACTTGATAACATATGGCTAATTTAACAGAATAGGGTTACCTAATTAATTATTACAATGAAATAAACAAAGTCTGACGGCAAACTGATTCTAATTATTAAAACCATTTTTTTGTCATGCAAACGTAGACCCCTGTTGATACCCTTAGTTCACAAAAGGGTATATACCTTTATGCTGAAAAGTTAATAATGAATACCACTCACAAATAAAAATGTATTAGTTAAAAGTAAAACTTTCTTCAAACCTCAACATATTTGAGTGAAATATATACTCGAATAAATATATATATTTTGTTTTAGTTCTTGAGTTTCAGTCAGAACTAAAACATAATATTTCCATAACAGTCAAGATAAGTAGAAACCAATATATATATAATAAAACAAATCATGTTTATCAGAAATTGCTCGTGAGGTAGCCATAAAATACTCCTAAAAATGTTTGAATTTATAATAATATGTGAATTTATGTTAAAAACTTAATCAAAAAAACTAAAACTTGTAGAAATGAAATAATGTCGAAGTTGAAGTTAAAGTGATTTGGAGGTTGTACGCAAACTAACATCCTTCATGTTGCTAAAGTCAAAAAGATAACTGTATCCCATGTTATTTCTTATATGAAATAATATTTTATTATTTTCAATTCTCATAATACTAGATTGGCTAAAAAAATAATAAAAAAGGTAGTTCTTTCTATCTTACCATTAGATTAATATTAATATTATATTATATAATTAACTCGGAAAAAATACTGTCTACTTATACTTGAGAGCCCATCATATAAGAAGAATTGATATTTAATGAGAATTATCTGTGAGCAACTACTGCAGAGAGTCTAAGAACCAACTCCTCAATAATCTACTGGATACTATAGACCCATCCCCAAATTATCCTTCATTAAACAAGATGGGGCATGATCTATCTACTGATTTTCTTATTTCACAAAAAGTAAAACCAGAACTCATCAGGTACTGATAACAGAATCCTGCTGGTACTGATGAAAATCAATGAAAAGAAATTTTGATGGATTCATATAAAAAATATGAGTGGGGCGGCTCTGTGACAGAGTGCTGAATTGCTATGCTGAAGGTCCAGGGTCGAAATCTGACTGTGTCAGATTTTATTTAATCTGTTAATAGCTGCGGATGGATCCTCACCCTACCTCTATAAAGTGGGTACCCAAAATGGGGGGAAACCCAGGCAGTTCAGTGTGATCATAATTGGACAAATCACCTACCTTCACAATTCTTCTCCTAGAAACAGTAGAAACAGTCTCTACCATGCACTGAACCCAAGACTCTTCATGACTTTGAGTTTCAGTTTTTTTTTCAAAATAAAAAACGCTAAGCACTTCCAGACTGAAATTGTGTTATAAAAAGAACTATTAATAAATTGTTGTTGAGAGCTTTGTGCTTGTGCATTATGAATGCACCTACCAACAATCGAAGAGGACACATAGTTAATATGCGACCCACACTCTACTCAGTTGAAAAACATATTTGTACGTACTTTAACCACAATGTGATAGGAACAAGAGTCCATTATATGATATTGTTAAGCAATTACTTTCATGAGAAGTAATAAGATCACTGAAATTAAAGTTTGGCTTTAGTAATTATTCTCAGTCCTTCGACCAAATACAATACTGAAAAAAAAATTCGCAATACTCTCTGGATTTTAAAATGTAGAGCATTAGCAACTAATTCATGCATTTCGCAGAATTTTTAGAGCTTATTGAATTTCAGAAACAAATCATGGCATTTAAAGGGAAATGATATGCCATAGAAAAAAACGTGTCTGAAAATGTAAGTAGGAAAACAATGTTAAAAGGTTACTTTAAAATAATACAACAAAATATGTATATTGGCTTTTAATTGCCGCATTTTACATAAAACGAACAATTTTTTTCTTTACATAATATTGACAGAGGCGAATGGAAATAACAACTCTTAATTATACACAAACAATATACAAGATCCATTTCTTTGAAAACAACTCTTTACATCCTTTCTTATAATATAATTTATTCAGCCTGTTTCTGAAAAAATATTCTATGGCTTTTATTATTGAATTGCATATAAAAATATTACCTGTCTACACTTTGATGTAATCTAAAACTACATTTTTACTTTCAATTTATAAATTAATTTTTAATCTATTACACAATTTCTATATTAAAAAACAAAAAGTAAAATGTAAAATAGACAAACATAGAACAATATAACTTATCAATGCCATGGAGGAAAGGAAGGGATGAAAACCTATTCCAATATGAATTGCTGTTTGTTTTTTATTACACATTCATAACCTTTTTCATTAATTTAATTTCTACTTTTATAAGGAATAAAACAAGAGGGCATGATAACTACAATTTTGTTCGATTCCTGTCAAAGAAATAATGAATTTTTGTACATATATATTACAAAGTATGTATAAATTTCCTTTGGTTTAAATAAAACCTGTGGTCTGTTTTCATTATTAATATTATTTTTGTCTTGATCTGGCAGACTGAATGGCTAATTAATTTGTCGACAATGTGAAAAAATGAATTTAATGTGCCTATAGCTGACACGTATCACGACCAACATAAAAACTTTAAAAAAGCTATTTCCAATGCACAAAATAATAATAATGAGCTTAATAATTTACAATATATTAAATAGTTCTTAAACCCTTTTGTACTTTAACAATCATCACAAATTAATAATTTGCTGTTTCTTTCCATTTAAAAACCAAATCTCAATATGCCTAGACAAAAAGGAAGAGTTGCACCTAACTTATTAATCGATAATTATTAATTAATATAAACACGCTTTTTATAATAATAATATTTATAACAATAGTAAAATTCAGTTATAGTACAAAATATATATATATTTAGATATCACATAATAAAGTGCTTATTGGAAGTATATACAAATCGAGACAATTAACAGTATATATATAATTTTATGTATATGTTTATACATATATTATTTCATGAAATAGAAATTTGAAATTTATAATGTATGTTTGTATGTTAATATATATTATATAGAAACATACACATACAAACAAGAAATCTCCATAGATAGATAGATAGACAGAAAGAGATAGAGAGAAAGATAAATCACCACAAAGGGGGCAGTTAACATAGAATGGAAATGCGTAGAGCAGAAAAGATAGAAAAACGGAAAAGCTTTTTAGCACCAAATTAAGCACGTCAAGGGGTTCAAATATCTAACATTATTTAAAAATAAAATTTGACTTTGCCTACATATTAAATATAGAGAGAGATGCATACAAAGTTTTGGTGTGTTTTTTTTATTTTATTAAATACAATCACAGTTAATATTTAAAAATTTGTAAGAAAAAATAATAACATTCAAAGATGAATAATGTACATAAATACTTAGTAAAAAATAGGCTGGAATTAAATTCCAAGGATAAGAACCCCCTGATATGGTTCGGCACTGATTTACAAGCTCCACAGAGGGTATTCTTGCACTAAACAATTACAAAAAAAACAAAAAACGAATCACTGATCCCATCTTAAACATTGCACTTTTACATTAAAAAAATATCATTCTCGAATAAGACACAAAACATTCTTTCAAAAATAGTATGCCATAAAAAAAAAAGTTATTTATAAAAAATTATAAACTATATTTTCTAAACAAAAAAAAATAGTCAACAGTTATAATTTTAAAAAATTTAATATATTATAAAAATAAGGACTAAATTCTTCGTATGTATATCAATGTACTTCAATATACATACATATAACTTTTCTTATTATATTTTTCTTTTTACAAATTCACAATACCATTACTTATCTAGCATATCTGACCTTGATCAAACTTCACAAAACACACATTTCGTTACATTTTAAAATATCGAGTAATCTAAAAGCTTTTGAAACATTAAGGGATAAAATGGTTAGGAACATCATAGGGCAAATGCTCTTTACAAGTGAACTCTAGCAAATTGAAAGCATTATCCCTCTAGGTAGAGCATTGTGCAATGAGTGCTATCACTATTACATAGCATAGTGGTAAGGAGAGAAGATTAACAGGCAAAAGATATGGGACAAGTTCACTAATAAATAAATCTACAATTGTTATTGAGCATTTTGAGGTTCCTCTTGACCAGTCATTTTTGTCTTAACAATTTTTTTTTATATATCCACTTTCTAATGAGATACATTCAATCAACTATACAAGAACAATATTGGTGCTAATAATTGTCTGTACAAAATTTTCCAAAATTACATCCAAAATATTAATCATATATCATTACTTATATGTAAAATGGCATAAAAGAGGCATGGGAGGATTTGTTTGCTTGAAAAAAAATCCATAAAAGTGAGATTTTAGCTAGACTAACAAAAAAGTGAAAGCCCTTTTCATTAAATGAAATATGTAATTATTTTGCAAACAATACCTCCTCCATCCTTTTTCGTCAAAGCCAAAGAGAGAAATACATCAAATGATAATAAAGCAATGGAGGCTATATACTCTTGTATATATCTTTTAACACCTATATAAAACAGCAAGATTTGGATTACAAAGAAAAAAAATTAGAAAAAATTAAATTAAAATTCAAACATTGAGCCCAATAATATTAGTGGCTTGGTAACCCGCATTCAAAAATATATATATTAATATATATATTTACTCTAAACCTCTTTATATATATATATTTATAAAGTAATGTTTAAAATTATATTTATAACTATTATTTATAATAATTTATATACATATTTACTTTTTTTTAATAATTTCCTAATGAAATTAAATATAATAATGCACTTAATTTGTGAGGTGTTTTACATTACTCAGACAAAAGTTTTTGTAACAATGATGATTTCTGGTCATTTGATCTCGACACTTCTTCCATGGTACTCTGTAAATGGAATAACATTTCTTGAATAAGTTATCAGTATTCTACATAACAGTTCAGCCATCAGCCATAGCTTTGCACAAACCGACTTTCTAATAGGTTTTACAAAAAATGGCAGGAATGACTGAACAGAAGAAAGGACGAATGCTACTTTAATAAATTATTATTACAAGCACATCACAATTACATATATTCAAGAATTTTCAAAAGCTTATTTCCACACCAATGACTGAATGAATTTTTCTCAAAAAACAGTTTTAAAAAAAGAAAGAAAGAAGAAAAGTGTTGCATTCACATAGAAATTCTTAATACACTCTGGTTCAAAAGGCAAATTTCAAATTTTTGGCCGGATATATTCCGGTATAAGAACATTAATTAAAAATCTAAAATATAAGCAATTTAATTTAGAGGTTGCCAACTATACTTCTGCAAACAAACGATTCTCCAATTCCAAAAATTTTCAAATACACTTTGGCTTTGTCACGATAATGTTTATTTATTAATTATAATATACAACGTACATCACTAATAGTTCTTAAA
The DNA here is from genome assembly GCA_964056705.1 of Troilus luridus. Taxonomy (NCBI): domain Eukaryota; kingdom Metazoa; phylum Arthropoda; class Insecta; order Hemiptera; family Pentatomidae; genus Troilus; species Troilus luridus. The sequence continues at coordinate 52,341,849 of OZ057412.1, read as the reverse complement.
GATACAAATAATTAATAGTTAAAACTAACCCTGGAGGAAAGCTGTTGAGTTGGTTGAGGTGAACTAGTGCCCATTTCATTCATTCCACCCCACATCTTTGGACTGTCATTTACTCCTGAAAAATAAAAATGGAAATATTAAAACACATTATAATATAATTTATTACAACAAGATAAGTTGTATTTTTAGACAAACAAAAATCTAATTCAATACCTAGTTTTAATGATAGGTGTTTCAAATTAAGTTGTGTAGAAATTTACGAACTATTGTAATTCAGATGAAAGAATACAGAGAGGCTCTAGGTTTAATTCAATTGCAAAAACAGTTAAAACAAAATTCCAAATAGAAGTTGAATCTATCATACGAAATATTTTTTTGCAACAACAGATTTAGTCAATAGAAGAAACACTGAAGTTACTAAGTATAACATTTAATTAAACATAAAGAGTAGTTTAAAATCCATACACAAACAACAAATAAAATAACCTGCTAAGTAAAGAACCACAATTTCCCCCTTTAAAAACAAGTTTCACATTCGATTTTAGCTCTTAAGAGAAATAATCTAACACCTTACTTTTTTTCTTCAACCAATTTTGTCATATTCTTACATAAAAATTAATGTAGGATCCATAAAATATAACAAAATATATTATGTACTGAATGAATAAAATTATATTTTAATGGAAGTTGCTGAATTGAAATTGTATCAGTTTAAAAACTAAAATAGGTAACTGAGCATTCTTCAAAAATTTACAAATAATACTAAGTTAAACCCCGAATCTGTAGGAAAATTGATTCGTAGATCCATGACAAGACTGTTCACACCATATGATGTATCATGTGTAATGTTTTCAGTTATAATATGTATCTTAGTGTTATAGGTATTGTTAAATATAGTTAAATTTCACAAAACCATAATGTGTCTTGTCTCTGGTCCTAATACATCAAATCCTAGGTCAAGAGGTTATGGGCCCAGTCCAGAAGTAGTAAGTTAGTGAATTTTTTCCAAATCAGCGTTTTTGTTCAACATATCTGTTATGTCTCAGCACCTGTTGTTGGCCGAACATCTAAAAGGATGAGAATATTTCGACACGTGGAAATTTGTAGTGTAGGTCTGTCAGGAAGATTGGGAGCTGTGGAAATGTACAACTGAAACTTGGACACATTGCCAAGAACTGCCCTTCACCTGCAAATGGCAAGAAGAGGGTAAACAATCTGAGCAAGGGTACACGACGATACGTCTTTGTTTGCAGCATTTTCTGTGCGATCGTCTAATAATTCCGAATTTTTTTGGGACAATGGTGTGTCCTGTCTTCTCTGTAAGAGCCATGAAATTTTATGAAATGAGAGAATAGCTGAAAAAATATCCATCACTGCTGCTAATAATGTGAGTGATGTTAGATATCGTTGGCGATATTTCACTACCAGTAACAACTTCAAGTAAGCCCTCAGAAATAAATATTAATAACGTATATTAGGCTCCAGCATTACAGGCTTTCCAGCAGTCAGCCAATTGTCAGTAAAAGAGATTTTAAATAAAATTAATTAAAACCGAGATGAGAACCCACAATTAGTTCCACCAAAGGAACTTTCTGACACCAACTATAACTGAGAGATACAGACGACCACCAGCTATAGTGGATGAGTTTTTGACATTCAGCTTTCTCTACCGGCTCTGAGCCGTCAGAACTAGAGTCCTAGGACTAGGACGATGCGTTACTTCGTCAGAACAGACAGTTGTGGGTTGGTGCCATGGAACCTGAATTGAAGGCTCAAATGGACAACAGGACCTGGGAATTGTTCGAACTCCCTGCTTCAAAACAACCCCTCACCTGCAAGTGAATCTTCAGAACAAAGAGGGATGTCAGCGGTAAAATAACAGGTTATAAAGCAAGACTTGTCAGGTGGAAGGAGGGGTGTGGATAATGAATAAACATTCTTCCCAATTCTCAGGTTAGTTCTATCAGATACCTTATATCACTGGCTGCAGGGAACAATCAGAACGTTGATCAGATGGATGCAGTATCTGCATTTCTTCAAAGCTGGAGGAGGAGGAATTTCACATATCCCAGCCATCTGGTTTCAGCGATGGAACTTCAATAGTATGTGGACTTCGAGAGGGGTTGTATGGCTCAAGCAAGCTTGCCGAATGTGCAATAAAAAATTGAATAGGGTTTTACAGGAATTTGGCTTGGTATAGTCAAAATTTGACTCTTGTGTTTATTTCAAAATAACAGGAAAATGTATGGTTATACTGCCTGCCTGGGTAGACGACTTGCGACTTGTAAGACCATTTAAGACCACCTTGGTGAGGACAAATCATTAATGGTCTTCTATTAGCCCGTGATAGACAATCAATGAAAATTTGGCCTGAACAGCAGAATTATATTGAGCAGATTCTCAAACGGTTTAGGATGGATGAAGCAAATCCAGTATTCACTCCTATGTTCAATGGTGAGAAATTTTTTACAAATCAGGAGGCACGAACCGAAATAGAAGGAGAAAAGATGAGAATAATTAGTAACCTAGAAGCTGTTGGCAGCCTCTTATTCACAGCCCAAGTCTCAAGATCAGATATAGTGTTTGTTGTTAATAGTCTGAGCAGGTTCAACAATAACCCAGGTATGTTGCACTGGGCAGGAGAGAAACAAGTATTAAGATACCTCTGTAAAACCTCTTCATAGGCTAAAATTTGATGGATCAAAAGTTGGACCTATTTATGGATTCTGCGATGCCGATTGGGCAAGTGACCCAGATAAAAGAAGACAAGGGACAGGCTACATTGATAAAAATGTAAAAATTAAGACCCCGATATCGTGGTGCACTAAACGACAACGACATAGCTCTCTCAACAACAGAGGCTGAATACATGTCAATGTCCTAAGCAGTGCAAGAAATTTATGGTCAAGGGGCCTCTCTGAAGAGATTGAGCAGCCTAAAAAGAGTCCTATTCAAATCTTCTGCAACAACCAGGGAGCAAGGAATCTTGCAATGAATGGTGCTTATCAGCCAAGAACCAAGCACATATACGAATTGTACTATTTTATGAGAGAAAAGGTGTAGGAGAAGCTTCTGGCCTTCACGCATATACCAACCAAGAATATGGTCGCCGAGTGCTTGACTAAGGCGCTTGATGTGGACAAGTTCAGAGGGTGTATCAAGTGCCAAGGACTCAACAAATAGGTATTGGACAATTGATTTGTAGATCCGTGGCAACACTGTTCAAACCATAAAGACTCAACAAATAGGTATTGGACAATTGATTTGTAGATCCGTGGCAACTGTTCAAACCATAAGGACTCAACAAATAGGTATTGGACAATTGATTTGTAGATCCGTGGCAACACTGTTCAAACCATATCTGTATCATGTGTAATCATTTCAGTCAAGTTATGCTCCTTACTTATATAGATATTGTTAAATATAGTTAAATTTCACAAAACCATAACATTTCTTGTCTCTGTTCCTAATCCATCAAATTATGGATCAACAAAAAAAGGTCAAGCGATAAATTTGGTTTAATGACTAAAAACTATATAATGATAATCCATACAATAAATTTTTAACACCAGCTATGAGCTCATGGATGGTATCGTTGTAAATCCATTAAGATGTCTCTAAAATCATCAATAAAAACAATCTAGCCATCACTGTATTCAACCATGAAATTGCTGATGATCAAATAAATGTTTGCATCGATGGAGAGATGTATTTAGCCTTCATGTTACTTATGACTAATGATGTTTATAACTAAATTATTGGTATAATCATCTGTTATCAATGACAAAGTTTGCATTTGTGATCAACCAATATTTAACTTTTGTGGTAATCTCATTAGATAACAGCAACAAAAGTTGTTGATAACGTTAGATTGATAACATTCACTTGAATCAAATAAGCCATTTCTAATCTAAACACACATAGGAAAAGTGTTTACTTCGGTAATCATTTCATCTAGACATGAACGTTTCAACATTCATATATCATCTGTAATTCAAAATGTTATTTAAAACTACTATTTCTAGATGAAATGATTATCGATATTTACTAATCACCCATAATAACGTTCTCTTTCTCATACTAAAGCTCACGATAACTTGTATTTTTGGAAAACATTAAAAGGGAAATGAATGAAAAGTTAAAACTTGTTCTGACTCAACTCGAAGCGACAACCTGCAGAATAATTACCATATATTCTGAGAGCAAAATACTATCATTGATGACTTGAGGGTTATATGCCTCAAAACAAAAGCTAATCAGGATACCTAAAGTCGAAGACTAAAAATATCTAAATTGAGTCTATTAACTGTATGGATTAAATGCAAAATATATCACTTATTAAAATAGTTCAGATTCATTGACAATGAATTCAACTAAAGTGTTAATAGCTTACCCTGAGGTTGCATGTCATATGGTAAAGAATCAAGGTCAACCGCAGGTGTAGGAAGAGGAAGGGAGCCAGGGACCTGAGGCCGCCCGCTTCCGCTGGTTCTGGCGCCGACCATTGCACGCAGCTCTTGCCTTACGTACTCTGTCACACCGTTATTACCACCTGACAAGGAAATGACATAAATGTTATAAAGATAATACAAAGTAAAAACTAATCGGTATATGATCAAGAAAACATTAAAATCTATATAAAAAAAGTTTATATTGATTATTACAATAACTATTGTGCATAAAAATCAAAGAAAGTAGAAATTCTAGAGCTTTACCTGTAGTAATGAAAAAACAAATTTCAGAAGTTATAGAAAAAAGAAAGTTTTTTTATTTTATTTGTTCCATTAACAAAGATGGAGAAAGTTGTATTATCGCATGAAAACATTCATTGTATTAATTTACCAATTTCAATTATAGTAAGGCACAATAATTGATTTAAAGAAAATTTTATTCTGCTATGAACTCTCAACTGTTTTCTAAAACGTCAAAGGGGCTTGTAGCTGTTAAGTTCTCAACCATATTAAATGGAATGATATTTGAGGCAAAATCTTTTCTGGCAGTGTTACAGGGGATTATCCATTGTGCGAAATAACCCAACTCGGAACCTATCTAAACCAAATTTTAGAGTTTTTTTAACAATCACTAGTTTTAGAATAAATACATTTTTAATATCTGCAGTAAGTTTTAATATCTAAAAAATTCATTAGAAAATACAAAATTTAAATTAAAACACATCAACAATTACTTCAAAATATATCTGCAGCCCAGGTGAATAAGCGAATGATTCGAATTTGTCCAGAATGAGTTTATTGTATTGAAGGAAATGGACTTGTGTCGTTGTTGTTGCCTGTGGCTTGCAATGGAGTTGTAATACAATCAATGACTCCATTTCACTCATGCAATATAAGAATGATACAATTCCACTTCCTTCGGTACAATTAACTCATTCGACTTCATCACTTATACACCAGGACTGCAGACATAGTTGGTTAGTTCGGTTATATGAATTTTTAAATACATGGCGATTTTTTTTATGACTTTATTTTTTTTATTTTATAGAGTATAATTACAATAATTGTTAAATCTATCAAAACTAACTATATGAAAAACGAAAAACTCTAAAGACATAATATTCCTTTCAAAAATCTTTTAACAAGAACAATTTAAGTATTGGATAAACTAAATACTAAGAAGGAATTTCAAAATGTAGAATTCACACTAAATTGACCTTTTTAGAGTTAAAATAATTTAATAAATTATATTAAAAAATATCATTCCTCATCTTATGATAAAAATAAAAATAGTTTGATTTTAGTTTATTGCATTTAACAAATGCAGGCTGAAGAATAAAAATCTTTTAAATACACTTTACTCCATCCCACAAAAAAGAAAAAAATTCAACACAAAGGTTTTTTGTAATAAACAAAATGGCACTCAAAAAAAGTATCCTAGGCCTAAAAACCTAGTGTCATAGGCTAAATATCTTTGAATACAGTGGAGCAGAACCAAAAAGATTTAATTTGGAAACACATTCCAAATATGAATAATAAAACTTTGTTATTTTTCAACAATTCTCCTATAATAACCTACAAATATTCCAATTAGATTATGAGGAAACTTACTTAATGTTTTACATAATTATTAAATAAAATTATAATAATTAATTGAAATTAATTACTTCTATCAACAAACCAAATGGTCAAATTAACTATTTTTTCATTATGTTATCATTTAAATTTAATTTCAAGACTTTCACAAGATGCATTAACTTTAAAACAGCAAATAACTGCATGTGTAAATCCTAACTTTCTGTAACTAGCAATATCAATCGATATACAATTATTTTTAAATAACATTATAAATAATAAATAAGGATTTTACCTTGAAATCTACTTCTACTTTATACATAAGTTCTTAAATAATTATCATATCACATTTGTTTGTTTTAATTGTGCTCATTTACTGTGATGCAAACTAGCTAACTCAATAACTTCAAGCATTTAATACAAAGTGATGTATACTATTATGATTTTTTTTGTAAATGGTTGAATAAGTGAAATTTACTGAAAGTACTGTCTTAAAATATAGTACAACTTCAAAACTAAAATAAAAACAAAAATAATTTAAAGATAACATGCAAAGTCATAAAAAAATAAATTTTATAAAGAAACAGAAAAAACATATGATAGTAAAACCAATTGGTTTGAGGTAGTGGTAAAAGACACAACACATTAGGTTAGTAACAACTTGTGCATCCACACGCTTAAGCATAAGCTGAACAAGTCCCCCAAAGTATAAAAAGATACATGCAAGAGGGAATCTAGGATGGAGATGACACAATATATACATACACATGTGTAAATAGAAAAAAAATTGGAGCAGAAAGAAAAGCAAGATACCAATGCATATGATGAAACAGTATATGGGAAATTTTGCATATTAGAATAATGAAGGATTTGATAACAATTTACTACACACATATGCGAATATGAAACAAAATGGTCTATAAATGAAAAGACAAAGACATTCATATGACATTGCATAGGTACATTTCAAATACAATAAACATACTTATCATATAACTTGTCTGATAGAAGATGAATTATATATTACATTTTTAATAAATATTCACAAAAATGAAATAGTTCTTAAACCAACAATTTATTTATTTTTTAAAGATAAATATGGTAATATTTAAATCCTACAAGCATCCATGTACATAAATACTTATCATACAAAGTCCAAACAAGGTATTTTGTTAATAATGAGTTTAGTGAGTAATGACTTGTTCTGGCATTTACAAAGTATCACAGAGAATGAAAATATTTAAACAATATAATATTCAGTATAAAATGAGAATTCCCAGCATAACAAGGTATAGTCTATACGCATAAGTTGTAAATATAAGTTAAGTCCTTAATCTGTCATGGTTATGACATAGTGAAGAAACCAACACAAACAACATTAATCAGTTGATTATAATAGCCACTTTAACTTGCTCTTAAAATTTGAACAAAAACCAAACAGAGAAATTTAACAGTAATCTCAAAATATTGTTCGCAAAGTCCAGCCATACACGAGTTGACATAATTACTTTCTTCGCTTTTTAACAATACTATTAACACATACTAACATCCTCCACCTTACAAGCACACAAACAGGTGTACAAAGAAAGAACGGTACTTATATTGTCTGTTTTATCACAACCAAGCTTATATTTAAGCTTACAGTAATCTGCAAACGAACTGTGCATTGAATTTTAAATAGATGAAATATCTTTATTATGTAATAATTAGTAGTATCGTAATCCAGTATGAGTGTTGTACAATGAATATCAATGTTATAATTTCCAAATCAATTATTTTGAACTATATATACTTGTAAAAGTACTATAAAGGTGTTTATAAAATTGTTTTGTGTTGGATTTATTACTCAAAATTCGAACCTAATTGTATTTTTTTCTTTATACAAAGATCAACCATACTTATTTCTTAATGAATGGTTTACATTGCAATAATTTCAAAACAATAGAGATTAATTGATAATTATAATTTTTTAAAAAATCTGTCTTTCACTTTTAGGAAATTCAAAATCTAAAAGGCAATCATAATTTTAATTTTAGTTTATTTTTGTCTTTGAAGGCATCAGTCAATGTTTTAGACCAACTCATGGCCATCATCAGGACTGAAATAAAATCAGATAAAAAGACTTATTCAGTAAAAATATTCGAGTAAATTTCAATATTTTTACTTAAAATTTCCTATACCTCAGATTTAATTCAGTCTTATGATGCTTCATCACAAGTTTAGGTCAAAATGCCTACTTTTACTATACCAAATACTATACTGACTGCATCCTGATTATCTATTTTATAACAATTTATTCAACTTTATAACAAGGATTAAACGATAATTTGAAATTGTTATATAATTTTAAGTTTTTGTGAATAAATAGCGAGCGGTATAGTGATGTAATTCTAGTAGTCTCATATACACAGCTCAATATGTCATTGGAATAATAATATATTTATTTATAAAATTTACAATACAGTACTAAAATGTTCATCTAAGCTCACTAATAAAACATAAAATAAGCGTAAACATTTGATAGATTAACTAAATAGCTAATTCTAGAAGTGCTCAATCATCCCAAAAACGACTCTAAAATAAAATTGAAACATATCGATATGTTTACCCAAGGAAGAAACTATTGATTCATAATTTAATGATATATATAAATGTTAATTCTAAATCATATCCAGCTACAAATGTTAAATGACTAGCATTATCAAATTCAATGTGATTTTATGAATTTTATTGTAAATTTAATTCATTCGAAAAAAATTTAATTTCTGTTTATTTAAAAATTATTCTTCAAATCCAATTTTACACAAATTAGAGCTTCAACAATTTAGTGAAAAAAGGATTTTTAAAGAAGGGATGCCGAAAAATTACGTCATTATAGTTTAAAGAACTTTAGAGGAAATGAAAACTGTTTTGAATTTTATTTTGAAATGAAGCCTACAATCTGTTGATACAATGTTCAGTTTCATAGTTAGTATGATAAGATTTAGTGCAAGCCTATCATCACTGGAATTATTTGTATTTTGTAAAACTACATACATAGCAAAATCTAATTTGCATTTATTTAAAGATTTAACAAATCAATTATATTAAAGGAGACCTCCAAGAAACCAGAAAACGGTGAATAAAAATTGTATTGTATTGTATATATTTCACATTTATCAAAACTGGAAACTAGTGAAAATTCATCCACTATCAGTACAAGTATGAACATAGAGTTGATCAACTGCATCCATTACTATACATTTGCAATATCATGTATATAGATTCTGTTTTATTTTTGTGGTCATAACAAGGTACATACATTTAATTTACTTACTTAATAATAACTATACCAATAACTGGATGATTAGCCCCGCTGCAAGAAGCTAGCCAAAATGTGAATTGACAACAGTTTTAAGGAATCATAAAAATAAAAAACATATATAAGCATGATTTGCAACCAAAGCATCGGTGGTCCCATGGTGATGCGGCCTCAAAGGTGACCGGCGGTGCTTTGGTGATTGCTGGCAGTGTGCAAGAACAAATGACCTGGACGTTGAGGGATTAAGGAACCCTGGCAAGGAATATGGAGGATACATAAAGTTGCAACATAAAGTAACATTGAGGGGCAACATAAAACACAAAAGGATAACAGAGGGCAAGAGGATGTCAGGAACATGCAAACAAAAACCTCTGCTCACAGTTCCTTCCACATTTACTTTTTATGTAGGAAAGAAAAATATAAGGATCAGTATGATAATAAACAATTTTTTTTTTTTTTAATTTATCAATATTTTAATCATAAGGAAAACAGATACACTTAGGTCATTGTAACATGAAACATATATTTTTACAAATCTTACAATTCGATTCTTCTATATATTATATTTCATATCTTATACAATAAAAATTTAAACAAATATTTTTTTTTTTCAAGATTGTGATTCAAATACGAAGAATATGGAGTGTACTTGTACTTAATACAAACCACGACCTTTTCAGGATAATATCGAATTTCATTAATCGGTATTTATACATTAAAAAATATCATTTATAATCATCATATTTACATAATTGTTCCAGGTTGGTATTTCTTTACAAAAAAAAAGAAATTAATAATATGTGGAAGTATTGGAAGCAGAGAAAGGATAGTAGGATTTAGAGGTGGGTCCAAAGGACAACTTACCATGGGAGTGGAGTAGTAAACGAGGGGGGTAAGCTTGGTCTTGGTAACAGTACTGTTGTTGCTCTTGGTAGACTCCCGGCGGATGGTGGCAGACTGGAGGCGAACCTAAACCACCAGCTCCGTAACCTACACCTACTCTTGTGCCACCTGTAAGCCATTATCGCCACACCTTTATATTACCACCTTTCCTCACAATTCATATTCCCTCACATCATTCTATTTTATTTCTTCATCATTCTTTCACATTTTATACAAAATAAAAACTTTCTTTGGCATAAAAAAAAAAAAAATAAAGAAAGAAATATTTTTGTTATGTATAAAACATTTTATATTTATCGTAAATTACAGAATTGGGAGTTGTATTTTACAAATAATTGTAATTGTTGAAATACAAATTTTAAAAAAAGAAGAAATTTTACAAAATTTAGGAATCCCACTTTTTAAATCAATTTAGGTTACCTTCGTCAAAGGTATATACATAACACAATGGTCTTACAAGCAAATAAAAAATCTATTTCAGACACTTTAATGTACTTTATTCACATTCAATTATTCAACTATTTATAAATAATATTAAATTATCATGTAGAAAAGAAAAAAAAAACAATAGCATTTAAGATGAATATTCTTATAATGAACAGATAGCTGAAATGTCAAAAGTTAGGAAATTAATTAATCTTCTTAAAAAAATTGATCCTCTGTGTTTCAAAAACACCAAAACAAAACAGACAATGTATGTTCCAAGTTATGAGTATTATTATATATAAAAAAAGTTTAAATTATTGAAATTTATAAAACTGTTGAGAGAAAAATGATACAGGGGTAGAATTAAAATTACTTTTCATTAAAGTAAACAAATTTATTTAATCTAGCTTTTTTCTAACAATAACCGTTTTTTTTTTCTAACATCTGAAAATGAATCAGGTTAGGAATTATTTTACTTCATAGTGAATAAGAATACATTATGTGAAAATAGATGAGGATGGATATTATTAAATTTTATTAGTTATTAGTTACAAACTCCCTATTCTGAATTGACATGAGACAATTTTGTGAAAATAAAACAATTCACATAAAAAAAAAAATATATATATCATAACATATTATAAGAAGCATTCTCCTGAAGAGACAGTAAGTCTTTTTGTTTATTTATTTTATGATGCCACATTTCAGTGATATTACATAATGTATAAAACAGCAATAATTACTTATAATAAAAAAAAATTGTTTAAAATAAAATAAACAAAAATACTTACCACATGAATAAATTTATAAAAGGAATTCTGTTGACAAATATCCTGAAAAAAGCTTAAGGATCCCTTAAGATAGAGAAGTTATGCCTATTGGCGGCCAGAAATTAGAATGCAAAAAACAATTCATATTCATGAAGCTTTTGAAGCTATAGTAATCTAGGAAAAAAGTTTGGCTACTGTTCAAAGCACTAAAAAAATAATAAGTTAACAGAATCCGAATGCGATTTGGCAAAAAATACAAACAAAAAGTATTGGCACTATTATGATATAGAATACACAAACCATAAAATTGATGTCATGCGATGGGAAAAATAATATAAGAAAGATTAAGGAAGAAAACTAGATATGAAAAAGTATATGATCTTTTTTAAATCGCTTGGAAAGAAAAAAAAATTGACTAACTTTTTTGAAAAATGCACCTTAAACATTATATGCAAACAGTTCTTGACTGTAACTACCTCAAGAAGGAACCAAAATCATGACCCTACAAGAGAAGTCTTCAAGTTTCAAAGAAAATACTAGGCATTAAAAGACAGGCAAATCATGCTTAATTCATTTTCATCTCAATGTTTATTTATTTTTTAAATGTATACATACAATTCCATAAAACCACACAATTTATTTAGAATTAAAATATATATATACCAATAGAAAATAATACATTATGTAATTAGTTAAACACCTCCATTCAACAAATCAGAAATAAATATGAAATATTCATAACTAGGGGAACTTGTTTATTTGAAAGAAAAAAAAAACTCCTGTCATGTCGGAGATTTTAAGAAAAACAGAAACTAAGTTGCTAATCATTTACTAATTTGAAAAGTTTTGTTAATACTGCATTACCATCTAGCCACACATTCTCATTTTAAAACAGTACTGCCTATTAAAAGGTAGTTAAAAATTGTGAAAATAGATGTAGTATTTTTACTATAAATTGATGCAAAATTGTTGAATATATTTTGAAATTTACGGCATAGCTGATTTTATTTAAATGAAAAATTAACTCCTGAATGAACTATTTCATTGGGGACAATGAACAATGAAAAATTAACTATTTCTTTTTCTTTATTACTTTCTGTTCATACTGAATTAATCAAAGTATAATGACAGACTTTAAAACAAGAGAGAAAGATCTCATAAATTTTTTTTTTGAAAATTAACAGTTCTATAGAATATAAAAAATTAATTATAATTAATGATCCTATCTATTAAAATGATATACACTAACAAAAATGTTTAGGTTCATTCATCAAGTTTAAATCCTTTTTATTTGTAATCCAAACACTGACTGAATTCAAAGAAATGCACATTTAAAAGAAAATAAGCAGATAAATATCAATCTGCTCTCTTGCAAGATTTTGTTTTTATATTTGGATGAAAAAGAAAAAACACTTACAATTACATATATTTTGCATTGGGACAGTTTAAATTCAAGAATATTTTCTCAATATAAATTTGAGAAAATAAAACGCCATCAACTATCACTCTGCCTTCCCTACAACCTGGAGAGATTACTGTAAGAATCATTTCAATTCCCTTGTTACATAAATACACCAGGTTAAGCTAATTACCTCTCTGTTTTTAATTTAATTCATGAAATTTCTTCAACTAAGACAATCAAAAATATAACTGTATATACCTGGTAACTGTTGGTTGGGTGAAGATTGCTGAGGTGGAGGGGCTGACACCTGTCGCTGCAGCCGGAATTGGTATGAAGCAGCGCCAGCCTGCTGATCAGCAGCAGTAGGGAATCGCTGGGGGCCAGCAAGAGATCTAACAGAAGGTAAACCTGCAGAAGTAGCCCTAGTATATCCTCGCCCTCCACTCTAAAAAACGGTAAATTAGAACGGACGGTATATCAGAACATTGTATACAGACAAAATAATTTAAACAAGAAATCATATTTTCATATATACATATTTAATTAGTACTAACAATATTGGCAGTCAATAACTTAAAAGTTATTTTAGGCTGACTGGTGTCATTGGATGGGTTAAATAGTATTTTTGTCATTATGGGCATTCCCCTTATCACCTTGTAGTGAGCTCTAACTTCAAACAATACTTTATTCTTTTTTTCTTTTTTTTTTTTTATTTATTTTTTTTTTTTTATTTTATTTTTTTTTTTATGTTGGCTAAAGACTTCCTTTTAAAATTATCAAAAACACTTTCAAGGAGAATACTCAGGCTGACGCTGTTCTACATCTCATTAATCCGGACTAGTAAGTGCCAGCCTGAACCTTCATTTTCTGTAAGTATTGATGATTCAAATATAAATTCAATCTAGGATATAATGCTTCCAAAGCATTTTAAAACACTATCATCATCACTGATAATCAAGGAATGGAAAGACTATAAATTGGTAGCTTTTTATATTTTGATCCAACAAGACAGGTATAAAGAATCATATAAGGCCAGAAACTTTTATAGGCTCCAGACCGATACTAACTAGTAGAACTTAGGAGTCGTATTAATCATAACAGAGCCTGACCATAGATATTTGTTTACCGTCAACTGAGCATTAAGGACAGGGTTCTCCTGTTGCTGGAGAGAGAGCCGAGAATTCTGCTGTGACCAGCTAGCACCACCACCATAATTTTGTTGACCCTGTGAAGACAATTAAAAATAAAAGAATATTCCTTTTATTATTATTCACGTTAAAATTGAGTAAACCAATTTAAAATAATACCTGAGAAAGCCTTGGTGACAGTTGTGCCTGCTGCTGATAACCTTGCAGCGAACTAGGAGAAAGCCTGGCTTGAGGACCACTTCCTGATACGGGTGGGCCAGCACCACCAGCACCGGAGAAATTCGTCATCCCACCACTGCAAATTATAAAATACAGGTGAGCTCAATGAATTATAAAAATATAAGAGTTGGGCTCGCTACGCAGAAAGATTTGTGTGGATTGCATACTTTAAAATAATTTCTCGTAACAAGTAATCTCAGTAGGTTCATATTCTATAAATTCCAATGCTTATTATAATTGATGGGGAAACAGTTAACCAAAGATGTAGTATTATATGAAGAAATTGGCCAGAGGTGCTGTCAATAAACATACACACTAACAACTATGAGCTTTTGTTTATTATGAGCCGTTATTTTGGCCTTAATTTTAGACAACTCAATTTAACCTAAAACTGAGCGCTAATATCTTTCAATAATTATGGTAAGGAAAACTTACTTGACAGGTGAGAAAGGCCTTCTCTGTCCTGGTGATGGTAGGCCAGGGTAACTTCCAACAGGAGATAGCTGCGAAACAGAATCGGGTACGCTGCTCGATCTCTGCAAAAAATATGATAATGAAAATTTTAACCAACAATCTTTATTCTAATAATGTTACAATAAAATTATTAAATATCCTCATTGAAATTATATAACCAAAAAAAATTAGAAGTGTACAACACAACAATTCCTAAACGCGTTTAAAAAATTGTATTTTTTAAAACAAGAATAAGGTCTAATTATTAGTATAGAAGAGAAAAATAATGATTATAAGGATATAAATTGAAGGTTTCAAAAGCAAATCAAACTTATCACCTTACTTTATTATTTTTTGATAATGCCTAAACTGGAGAGAAACATTGACTCATTTTGATTTTGTAACAATATATTAGAGGTTCCATACTGTGTTCCCACCCAATTACGTACATGTATATATATATATATATATATATATATATATATATATATATATATATATATATATATATATATATATATATATATATATAGACAGACAGAGAGAGAGAAAGAGAGAGTAACATTTTATGCATGATATTGGATGAAGGCAAAGCAATATAAAATATTTTACTTTCTAAAAAACAGTTTAAAATAGGCAGCCATGAGGCCCTAAGGGAGTGAAAACTCTAAACTTTAGAATAACTTAATTTAAATGTCATAATATAAATTGATTATTTACTTTAGTCTGGTTTTCATATCTATTGGCACTCCGAGCAATAATTTAAACATTTTCAAGTAGTTTATTAATTAATCAAAACATATGTTGGGCTGCAGAAGCTCAATAATAAATACCAATACAACTTAATTGAAATAATTGGTATACAGTTACATTATTCAGATCATCAAAATGTTTGTCTATTTGCACCCACCCATTAGCAACTTAAAACAAGACATTTAACTATGAAAAATAAACTCTTTCAAAGGAAATAAAAAGTTCAACTGGTTATTGATATTTTAAGTTATTATTAATATCTATTGCACAACTTTTAAGCAAAATATTACTATTCCTATTTCAATCGAATTCTAACATTTAACTTGAGTTGATTGAAACAAATTGTATAACTCAACTATGTATCTTATGCAACATGTCATAAGCATGTCGCTCATGTTGGGGACGCAAAACCATAAGTTTTTCACCTAAGGAAAATCACTCAATGCAGCTAAAGAAGTTTTCACTTAAAAATAAAATTAAAAATATTCCAGTAAACCACTACCTGGAGTGATACATTTGGTGCAACCGTATTATTGATCAGGCTATCAATATTATGAAGGGCGGGGTCAGCATTAGAGGCAGTAGCATTTGACGGAATTACAAGCTGTTGTTGCTGCTGCAGTTGGAGTAGTCTCTGCTTCTGTTGCATTTGCTGATGCTGCATTTTGTTACGTTGTGCCATTAGCATCTGCAATGATTTAGAATAAAAATAAATTAATAATCTCTATAAAAAGTTTATAATTATTACTGTATTCATAATAATTAATAAATGAATGAATGGTAAATTACCGGAGAGAGGTTGAATGGAGGCCTTATTTGTTGTTGTTGTTGTTGTTGCTGAATGGGGAACCTCTGCCTTTGCTGATACATAGGAGGAGGGTGAAACTGTTGCTGTTGTGGCTGAGATTGAGGCTGTGGCTGTGGTTGAGGGGACCCCTGAGATATCTTAAACAAAAATATTTTAATGAATATAATAATTTATGATCTATAAGAAATGTATTCAATGAGAACATAATTGGAAATAGCACATACATTTGACGGATAAGAAGGACTTTTAACTGCAGATTCACAGAGCATCAATGATTTTTGTATAGCATTTATTGCCATCTTTTCATTAATAAATTCTTGTTGAGAAGCGAATTGCTGTGTCTGTACCGATTGCTGAGTCTCTTCCAATGCATTGATCATATTCATTAGTGCTGGTGCATCTAAAAGAGAAATTCAACTATTTAACTATCGCCACGATATCTTGTTATCTTTATTATTATGTTTCATGATTGTGTTTATTATAAAATTATTTATTATATGAAAGGAGTCATACCTGTATTAACATCAGGCACTATTTCTATGACTTGGTCAAGTATGTCAGAAAGCACAGGATCTGAAGAAGCAGAATCCCATGTATTGGCTCCAGTATAGCCTGGACTTCGACCTGATCTGGTTTGCCCAGGTGAGCCGGCCCCGGCTTGGACACTGCCGCCAGACCAGCCTGTTGAAACAGTGATAGTTACTGCATCACAAGTAAAGACCACAACGTAAGTTTCATCGGATAATAGTTTTACAGGCTTAATAATAATTATATATATTAATTTGACATTATATACAACAAAATATCTAACCTGTTTGAGGATGTTTAACAAGGCGTTGCAGTTTATCTTGAGGCGTAGCAGATATAACAGATGCAGGAATAGGTGGGATTGATGCTGGAGTAGTTGGGCGCTTTGCTAATAGAGAAGCAAGCATTTGGTTCTTCTCCCAAAGCCTTGATTTGCCAGAAGCAGCAGAAGGCGCTGAAGGAGTTGGAGGCGGAGGCACGGCATCGAGGAGAGAGGAGGAGGATCTTTTAGAACCAGGCTGGTCTTCACTTTCATCTGAAGATGGCCGTTTTCTTCCTCCCCTTTCTTCACTACCTTCTCCCCTAAATCCAAGGCTTTTGAGAAGACCATCATCACCACTTTGCTGATTCTAAAATAATACAAAATTGTGTGGTTTAGAAGATTACATAGTTAATGGTAAAGAGGATATATCCACAAAATTCATGAGCTATAAATTAATATTTTAATTGACTTTTACATTTCGAAACATAAACTCCTCTTAACTTTTTCGTCATTCTGCAATGTTTGGCAAATGGGTAGATGTTTATAAAGATACAAGAAGTTTTTTAATGTTTCACACTTTGTTATCAATATCCAATATTTTCTTGTTTTTTTTTTAATTAATGGCATTGGATACTTCCATACAGCCAGATATGTATTTATTTGATTAATTGGTAATAACGAAGAAAATATTTACATATTTATGTTTTAAATAATTTTTTTATTGATTTAAGATAATTCAATATGAAACTATTTTCTTGGTTAAATATTGGATTTATTTAATAATTATTTAGTTAGAAAAATGTGTTTTTCAGATTGAACAAAAAAATTAAATTTTCTTTTGAGGAGTTATCTCAATCAAAATGGAACCAAAATTTATTTTAAGATTAATTTACAGAGAAAATTGAAAATTGTATAATCCAGACATTTATTTAATTTTATAGATGTTATTTAAAAAAATTCAACTATAAATATCCCACAACTAAAGGTTAACACTCCACTGTTACCAATTACATAAATACATTTTTTTTTTAGATTTGTTTATAACGACTAATAATTATTGAAAAGAAAGTACTAAATTTAAAGCAACCTACATCTTGGTTGTTATCCTCTTCCTTAAGCAACTGATGGAGGAGCTCATTTTGTTTCTTCAATCCAGCCCTAGCCTCCACATCATCATCGTCACTTTGTGTGTTTAAAAGCTGGGACAATAATAAATCGAAATGAGGCAAAGCATCACAAATAAACATCATAATAAGCGTAATTTAAATTTTCAAGGAGGGAGCACAAATACCTGCCTGAACAAGATCAAATGACATGTTTCATAATTTTATCACGAACAAGGAACAGAGACTGTTCAACTAACTCAAAAGATAAAAAGGAGAGACAAAGATATTCCAATCTGTTTACTTAGGACTGGGTATTTATCAGTTAGTGAAAGTCAGTTTTGGATTCCTATTGCTGTTTTTGTAAACAATATATAATGGCTTCATTGTTACATCAGTACCCATCTTACTAGAATGGGAATAACAACCTTTTTTTTTCTATAATTTTTAATTCTTTAAAATATAACCCTAAAATACTTAATAAAAAGTTATAGAGGAACAATAAAGAAAAGCATTTAAATTACCTGGATTGTAGTAAAAATAAAGAAATCTATTTGTTTTAATAAATGATCAAAAGAATACAAATATAAATTTGGTATTAACAAATATGTTCTAGGCAATAACGGTGCCAAAAATTTATAAATATATTTTTAGAATATTTAAAATTAAATTATTTAACTATGGTAATAGATACAATTTGTACAGGGAAATAGCTATAATGAACCACAATTATAAACAGAAACAAAAAATAATACAGATATCTATGAAAAAGTAAAAAAGTAGAAAGGGCTTAATGAAATGAATCACTTAAATGTTGGTAATTAAAAAAATTACTTTTAAGAACTTGATTTCTATCTAAATCACGAGTTTCTTTAATAAAAATAAAAATAATCCTTTAGGAACATTGATGTTTGAAAGCCTTTTAGAAATTTTATTCATTTATCCAAAGCAACATAACCCATGACCTAATTTTCTAAAATTGTAAGTGTTACTGAAGAAACGAAAAGTAAAAAGAATACCCTAATAATAAGCACCTATTAACCTTCAATATTTTTCTAATAATAAAATGTATATAAATAAAAAAAAAATTGTTTCAGGCACGTATTTTAATTAGAACTATAAACATAGTATCTATAAAGCTAAATAACTAGACTAACATTAAAACTAGATTTTTAAGAAATTAAAGTAAGATATTTACCTTTAGTAGCATATTATTAGGTGGTTTTGTATCCTGATGTGATTCTTCATCTTCTTGATTAAGAAGGTTTTTTAATATCCGATGTCGGTTACGTTGAGCAATATTGCCTCCACCACCATCATCTGATTCCGTAGATGGTCTTTTGGTCATCAAAAGATTCCGAAGCCTTCCAGAATCTTCCTCTGGTGGATCTTCTTGAGTTTGCTCCTGAATCGGAGAGAATGGATACGGGGTTGAAAAGGAGCCTGCAGCCGGTGATGGCGCAGGAGGATTTGAATATAGTGGACTTTCTACTGGAGTCAAACTCTGACGAGACTCAGGCCTTTCCCAGACTCTCTCGTCATTGCTAAGATCCCAAGTTGAAGAACTTGGAAATATATCAAAATTGAAATCTAGGTCCGTAGAGTTGAGAGTGACTGAATGAAAAGCAGAGCTGTTATTAAGAGTTATGGTGTTACTCAGATCTCTGCTGTTAGCACCGTTGACACTAGCAATGAGTGGACCACCAACTCCACTCGTAGAAGTACTTTGTTGTTGAGACTGTTGCTGCTGCTGTTGTGGTTGTTGAATATTATTATTGTTTCCACTACCTGATTGGTTGCTGTTGCTACCAGCAGGTGAGCTGATCTCTAGATTGGCTTCATTATCTCTGTTAAAAAAACAAAAACAATAACATAAATACACGAATATCAGTATTTGCTAAAATTAGCTAATTAGTTGATTAATGAAAAAAAACAGTTTTGTATAAATAGCCGAAAAACTGTTGGGACCAGTGAGGCAAAATTTACATACACTCTTCTCAAAGGGGAATAATTTTAGACTAATTAACAGTTTAAATAATTCAAATAGCTATTTTTATTATTATATTGTTTTTCTTCTCACCGGAAGAACTTTTTAATTTGGACCTTTTTCAAGAGATATCTCACTATTTTTATTAAGTGTTGCAAATAAAATTAATGGATATTATGAAATATTCCAGATTGAATTAAGCTGCAGAATAATATCATCCAAAAAGGTGTACTTTTAGATTCATTCAATCGATTGAATTGTTGATATATCTCAGGAAATTACTATTTTCAATTTTCGTTTCTAACTACACAGATGATGAAAATTGAATATTCACTACTCTCCAATAACCAAATTTCAAAAGATTCATTTCACAGATCCTCATAAAATAAATATTAACTGAAACAAGTAAACAATATAACATAAAATCTAAGATAATAATGTAACTAAATAAATCACTTACCCAAATATGGAATGAGTAGCCATTATGAAGTCATTTTCCATCTGGCGATTAGCTGATTTAAATAACTTATATTTTGTTTGTACATGAACATATTTGTCATGGCTAATTTGAAGTTTGTAAATGGACGAAGAACTTTGCCCTGCAGTCAATGCTTCTTTTATATTACCTACGACTTTAGGCACATCACTGCTTTGAACAAGTTCATCTAAATTCCGATGCATAAGATCCTAAAAATACCATTATTTTTAATATTTTTAAAATTTAAAAATCAAAATTTTATCTAGTAATATAAAAAATAATGAGCAACTATTTATTGCTCTATGAAAGGTAAAGTTAAATATTCTCTTACCTTGCTAATATATTGGGAGTAAGGAGCTGATACTCCAGTATTATCAACATTTATTATCCTTCCGGAAGTATTTAATTTCATTGTGAATTGCTCAATTGGAGAACTGCTTGCTTTCTCATTTGCAGGTATTCGTCTAGCTACACACATCAGGCAAGGCCCTGATTCACTGCTACCATCATCGTCTTTATCTATACCACTGCTTTGGGGAAGCTGGGTAGAAGAGATCTAAATAAAAAAAGTAAAAGCAATTAGTCACCCCTGATTTTTTTTTTAATTTTCAACATCGTTTTCGAAACCAGTTACCTGCATGTTCTCATACTTGGACGGTCTCTGTTGCTTTTCCTCTACAGTAGTATCTGGAGGAGGTTTAATGAGGAAACGACAGTTGAAGGTTCTTGGTCTTGGTGGATGGTAATCGTTCGACCAACTCATAGGTAGTAGCCAAGATGAAAATCTGGCGTGGTCTCCGTGATGGATTATGTTATACACCGGTTGACCAAGAACTTCTTCACGACGATATTTGATAAACTGTGTAATATTCTCAGTACAAAACTCAACTTTTCCTTCAGGATTCACAACAAACAGGAACCCTTCTAAAGCCTGATAATAAAGAGGTCAATTGTACTGAGTAATTTTTTTTTTTTTTTAATATTTTAAAACTATATAGGACTAATTTAATATGATTAAATGTTGAGTAATTTTAATACATCAGAAATAGTGGTAATTATTCCACTGTTTGTAGCTTTTGATAGTGGCCATTTTAGTGACGTCAGTGTTATGTCATGAAACTGTGTTAAGACGTTCTCTAACCTCCCCCCCCCCTCATCACTGACTATATATACATTAAGCAACTGACTTCTATATATTTTTTTAATGATATATCTTTTGCTATACTTCTAAATGTTTTTTGTGACGTTCATTTCTTCATGAAAGTATTACCAAAATATATACATTTCCCATTATTACGTTCTTTTTTTTGTAATATACATTAATCCATTCATCAAATGTTCCTTCTGGTTTCGACCGTGTAGTCAAATTCTTTGCTAGGCAACAACAGTCGAAACCAGAAGAAACACCTGATGAATGAATTAAAAATATTCGCCATGGAAATTTAAGAGATGGATTATCAACATTAATTATAATTATTATAAATAAATTTAACGATATTACAAACATCAATTAATATAATTTTAATCTATTAAATCAGCACACATAAACCAACACTATAGATAGTTTTATTACACTTATTATTTAATCATTATAACTATTATTGTTTTTACAATAATTAAAAAGTTTGAAATCTCTCTGCCTCTCCCCCCCCCCCAATCCCCATATCCTTTTTATATTAACGATCTCAATAATTACAATGAATAACAAAAACTATGGGAAAGGAAGAAGAAATGGTGGGGGAAACCGCTGATGTAACACTGACGTCACTAAAATGGTCACTATCAAAAGCTACGAGCAGTGGAATAATTACCGACATAATGGTAGACAGTTAAAAAAAAAAAAATTACAATTCGCGAAACTACCTCTAATTTATTGAAAACTGACTACTCCCTTCATTTTTATAATTCACTGTATACATAAGTATTCATAAAATTTAAACTTCTTTTAATTTTATGAAGTATTCGATTAAGTAATTTATTCAAGTATTCAAAAAAATAAATATAAAAAGCATCAAATATATCTAGAGGCCAGTAAAAATGTGAATGCCAAAAATATAAGAAGGCAGATTAAATGTTTAGGTGGATAACATTAAATCTGCATTTCTCATGATGCTTTCATATGAAACTTTAAGCGGGAGATGATTAAAATGTATGTAAAGGATTAAAAATAAATGTTGATTTATAATAAGCTATAAACGCTCAATTGGCTGGCATGTAAATAGTAGTTCAGATATTGGAACTGAGCTCAAGGAATATATAATCTGAGAATTTTCAGTTATAAATATTAAGGAAATAAATCCATGTTAAATGAATTTAACAGATTAAAAGATCAATGTTTAATATAAACATATTAAAAATGAATTTTAATCAACATTTGTTGAAGTTTTGAGATGAGAATATTTTATCAATGAAATAAATGAGTAGACAAAATTAAATCAGTTATTATTTACCTCAAGTAAGAGCGGCCCAAAAACCTCATTGGTTAAAATAGTAGGCTTGCTGGATGAGACTTCTCCTTGTTGGACGGCATCACTTGTCGCTGCTCCGCCCTTAATAGTTTTTATCTGCATTGCAATAAATTTTCATCATTAATATATCAAAAATAAGTAAACTTAGTTCATTGAATTAAAAATCACCATAATATGAGTTTCAAATAAACAAGAACAACTGATAAATAAAAGATACTTATAGAATTTTATTAAAATCAGTTTTTTTAAAAATACAAATAAAAATGAAACAAGCAAAATGAATTTTTTTTCCCAAGACCAAAAAACTAATTTATAGACATTTCCATCATACACTGAAAATTCAAATCTTTTACATTTACCATATAAAAAATTTACAAACTTTGTGAAATAACTTTATAATAAATATTTAACCAAAATGTGCTCAATAAAATTCTTTAAATTAGTAAAAAAAAGTTGTTTATTAACGGAGTAATATTATTATATATTTTGAAACAAGTCCATGTTCTGATTACATCAGATTTATTTAAAAAAAAATCAGGATACACATAAGCAGTGAGAAAATGATATACTATGTTCAGTTTCGAGGTAAAAAAACTTTGTTTATGGTTTATTAAATAATACAATAATTTAATTTAAGATGTGATATGCATCTTTCTCTTCAAATCTGCGCTGCCAATTTAAAATTTAGGTCTAATAATTCTATTAGTGGTTTGGATCACTTCTACTGTAAATCAATCAATTTGCAGAAAAGTATGAAATTGACCATGCAATTACAATTTTTAAAAATATCTACATTTGAACAATTTAACGCTCTAACTGGGACAGAAAATGTTAATGACAATAAATCAAAGAAATAAAATTAAACAGAAATGTTTATAAAAAATCTTAATAAATAAATAAAAATAATAAAATGCCTGCTTTATTTGTGAGTGTCAACCTTATACTTGACCAGTGGCGGATTATCCGTAAGGCAAACTAGGCACGTGCCTAGGGGCGCGTAGTTACAAGGGGCACGCGAGCTCAGAATTTTTAAATAAATAAAAAAAATAACATATCGACAAAGAAAGAAAGAACTAAATGCTGATCTATAATATAATACAAGCATGATGCTATGATGCTGACAATCAGTTAAAATTAAGATGGCCATTTATGGCCGGTACAGGGGCGCCGATAAAGTTATTGCCTAGGGCGCTCTGGACCTTTAATCCGCCACTGTACTTGACTCATGGAATATTTAGTTTAATTTTCTTCAAATTTTTAAAAGTAGTTTTATAAACTGATACATAACAGAAAATGTATAAATATTATAAATATAAAAGACTTTCAAAGTTGAATTTATTGCCAAAACTAAGCCATTTTCAAACAAGTATGTTGTCACTTTCACCATTTAAACTATCATTGTAAAATCATGATTATTCAATAATAAACAATTTTTTTCCCCCCTCGCTTGAACCCAAGAAATCACCCGATACAAGATTTAATAAAATTAAACCAAGTTCAGAAATGGATGAAACCAACAACTGAAAATTGATGGTATAAATAAGAGTATGAAAAAAAAAATGGTACAATTAGAAATAGTATTCACCTTCTACAGGATACTTGAGTGGGCCAAGATCCTATCTGAAGTTCCATACACCAAGAGAGCAGCAAGACAAGAGCCTCCACTACACACTAGGACTAGCACTAAACTGACATTAAGGTTGGACTGTCCACTAGCCACGAAGACTAGTCCAGTACTGAGCACGAAGACTAGTCCAGTACTGAGGTCTTGCTAGGATACTACCCCTTCTTAAGGGTAATAGTAGCACCTCATTGGTCAAAAATTTTATGACCTGGAGAATGATATATGGCTGTGAGTGAGTTGACAAGTAAGGACTATGGGTCGGGGAGGGGGGGGGGGGGAGGGTGCAATATAACCCCAGGTATGGAGGTATGGAGTCAACTCCAGTCAGTTCCAGATGGCCCAAGAATATACAAAAATATTAAATATCAAAATATAAGACTATATCAAAACAGTCTAATTTGATATCTAAATCCTGATACTATTAATAAAATGATTCAAACATCATATATTTTACCACCATTATAGGTATCAACGATTATTAAAAAAAATTTCTAGAATGGAATGAAATTTCTTAAAGGGGTTGGAAAAACAAAACCAAAAAAATGTATACCAGTTTCAGACAGTAAAATATTAAATAAGGTTATCGAGACATCGGCAGAAATTGAAAATACTCAATTACCAATTACGAAAATTATCAAATCAGTTTATTAATTTTTTTTTTTTGGAGAAAAGTATAAAAAAATGGAAATAATTTAATGAAAGGTTTGGACTTTAATATTGATTTTATATTATAATTTCCATCACAAATATTTAAATAAATCTGTGCTTAAAACGTAATTAATATTCTTAAGTAAGCAACGAGTAAATACATCTTTGCACTATCTTAAGTCATTGCATGAAAGAGTAAATTGAAAAATGGAGAGGTGTCTTGGAAAGCTAGTTATCAACTTGAAAAATATATTAAAATTTATATTAGGTTTAATACTTGAATAAGTAATTTTAAGATTTCAATTTAAAAATAAAATATTAACTATACTTCCTATAAATTTTTTATATTTTCCTACTCGAAGTTTCGATGGTATACCTCATTAACATTATTCATTAATTGCGCAATAATTAATTAATCAGTTGTTATTTCAAACTTGATTGAGATAAAAAAAATTCTCTGATTCTAGTAGGACTGTTAAATGACCATTTCTGACAAAGCCTGTGTGTTAATAAATCTATTAAAATTTTTTTAGCTTTTAGACTAGTTCTAATTTAATTAATTATAGCTTGTAATTAATATTTTTTTTATTTGTAAACAATGATTGAATATTTAAGGTAAGGTAATTAAGTATGATGCATTTATTAATAT
Organism: Troilus luridus; assembly: GCA_964056705.1. Lineage (NCBI taxonomy): Eukaryota > Metazoa > Arthropoda > Insecta > Hemiptera > Pentatomidae > Troilus > Troilus luridus. The sequence continues at coordinate 52,315,893 of OZ057412.1, read as the reverse complement.
ATATCATTGCGTAATGCCAAGTAATATATTAAGTAATTTTTACATAGTCCCTGGGGACGAGATCCTAAAACAATATGCATGTATACAAAAGAAGACCAGTTCACATTTTATTTTTAAAAAATTTAAAAAAAAATGCAATATTAAAAAGGCAATCCATAAAACATAATGAATAATGCGCTCACACCCCTAAACCTTACAATACAGTTAAATGTTTATCCTAAAAACTAGTTAAATAAGGAAATATTTTGGATTTTCAATGCCTTATTAGAGGAAAGTTTTCATTAGTGGAATAATAATATAGACAGAAAGAACTATTTTTTCTGAGTCAGTAGTACACGAAGCTGCTGTTTTAGGGTCCAATAAATCATGAATGGTCTCTCATAACGGCACATAGGTCTTTGGGAATAAAAGCAGGTAGCGAGAGACACCAGAAATATCTTTACTACATTCTTCTAGTGCCCTCAAGAACGTTCCCAACATCTAGCGACGGGTCGCGGCACGAGATATGCATAAGCTAATTGCCAAAACGGAGAAAGTTGTTAGATTAAGATAAAAGTGAAAAGGCGACCCCTTGTCCGTCCATCTAGCCACGAGCTCTTAATCCAACTTCCCATTTCTTAAATCTTTTTTTTTTTGTCAACGGCTAGAACTAATAAAACTTTATTATAAAATAAATTTTTCAAATGATTATTGATGAACTAGGTGTAACTATAAAATGGCCCTTGATATCCTATACCCCTTCATGGGTAGTAATGGTGTTCATCATAAGATGTTTTTAAAAGATCCTCATCTCCATCAGACACCTGTAGGGATTTTTTTTTTTACATGGACATTTTTCCTTTCTGCATAAAGCAAGACTTTCTAAGGATTCTTTTGGGTGAATAAACGTTCACACATTTTGAATAGAATTTAGATTTCATATAACTTATCGGCTATGGTTTAGTTTCACATAACATAATCTAAAAAACAATGTTATATACTGATCGGAAGAACATTTTTCAATCAGTGTTAGTGGTATTGATTTGCTAATATAACTTTTAATCCATCCATCGTGTATTTCTTCTGGTTACGACTTTAAAGTACTTTGCAAAGAACTTGACGACCAGAATTAATACGTGATGAATGGGTTAACAATACTGGCCGTGGCAATAAGACATTTCGCAATATCTAAAACGCCAAGCACTCTTGACGTGGTATACAGCTATGGGAGGCAACTGAGGAAACTAATAAATTGAAAAGTATTAAAGCAGAAATAAAACCATGCAAAAGTTCTTGCAGCAGCAACAGACGAGAAGAAGTAGTCATCACAAGAAAAAGAATCGGCCATACGCGTCTGACGCACGGATATCTGATTGAGAGAGATGCACCACCAAAGTGCAGAAGTTGCAGTGTGCAATTAACTATCACCCACATCTTGGAGGACTGGCCCCTGTATCAAGCATATTTTCATGTCTTGGGAATTAATAGAAAAACCCCGACTGTCTTGGGTGATAACACCACAAATATAGATAATGTGCTACCTTTTCTTAAATATAATGATATGTTCAGTAGGATATAATAATTATATGTGAAGTGGAAATAAATGTTAAACCAAAAGAATAATGAAGAATAATAATGAAATAAATGTAGAACCAAAAGAGGGAGGACGCTGATGACCATGGATGTTGTGTGTCTATAAACAATAAAACCTAACCTCTATTGCCAAATATACAGTAACAGAGCTGCTTAGCAAAGTTGTCGGGTCAAGTTTGTAGAACAATGGCCAATTTCGAACGACTAAGGAGTAGATCTCTGATGCGTCTATATTTCTAAGGCACCGATTTGTCATTTTAGGAACAAAATAAATTATACTTCCGTGCAAGGAGAAAAATTAATAAGGTGACAACAAATAAAAGAGGAGCTGGATAGGCTAAAAATCAAGTATAAAGACTGCTTGGACAGAGAGCTTTTCGAGAAAAAACTAAAAGAAGTTGTGGTTCTGGCGGGAAAGAAGAAGAGACGAGGGAGAAAATGGACTAGGGAAGAGCGAGAGGAACAGCCCAGGAAGATGAAAGAGTATTGGAGTAGACGGAAGGCGGAGAGTGTGAACAAGATTTGAGTGATATTCGCGTGGTCCTTGCTGGCCGATTCGTAGGGGAAAAAAAAGTGACAACAAACATAAAGAACAATGTTATACAAAAATTTAGGGACATGTGGCAAATATTGACAATTTCAAGAAAGAAGATTCAAACGTTTTGGATTTTGTCAATCAGACGGGGCGTGAAATGAGCATAAAGGGCCGATTACGTAGGAAGGAAACGTTTGTAATTATTCTTAATATTAATTTAAATAATTACTTTTAAGTCGAAGAGATCATATTAGTCCAAAACAAGAGGAAATCGAGTAGAGGAGACGCTGCTAGCCATTGTATCCCCAGATTCTACAAATATTCCAAATTAGATATGGTCATTATTAAGTGTTGAGCAACAATTTATAAAAGTTTTTGTGGAGGAAAGATGGCTGAGAAATTAGAAGACAATGAGACTAAAGGATTGGACGCATCACTACTACATCCTTTGTTGGTATTGACGACTCCGGACCTTACCCTGATGAACCAGCAAAAAACGCCCTTCCAGCTGAATAGGGACTTTTATACATGCTCTGCCTCTTATCTGCTTCTTATGTAACCTAGGGCTCTTTAATGCAGTAGTATTCGTATATTTATTGTTTATACTATAATCTTCTATCAACAGAACCTTGCTCATGATCATACATTGGAAACGAAATAATAATTAGAACTCTACAACTTCTTTGATACAAGGCCGAATCGCAATGACGATTCTAATATTGCAAGCTATTAAAAGTAAGTGTTCCTGCTTTACTATGAGGTGCGGGAACCATAGTACTGTAGAGCAGTGGTTCCCAACCTTATTTGTAGCATGCCCCTCTTGTTAAAATGAAAACTTTCTTCGCCCCAATGTTCAAATAAAATTCCTCCTTCGCAATAAATAGTATGAGGTTAGGAAATAAAAGTATTACATAGAAAACATATAGTCGGAAGAACACAGAGGGATTTACAGCAAGCATTTCTTGCATTGGAGAAAGCTGGACGGGGAATGGGTCTTCAAGTGAATCAGGCAAAGACCAAATATATGCTTGCTAGCCCTTCAAGGAAACCAACACCCTCTATCGCGTTTGGGACCTACACGTTTGAAAGTGTCGACAGTTTTGTCTACCTTGGTTCTTTGGTCGAAGCGGATAACTCAACTGGAGCAGAAGTTCAAAGGAGAATTTTGACCGCTAATAAATGTTATTTCGGGATGGCAAAAATTTTAAGAAGTCATCTGATATCAAGAAGAGCCGAGGTGATACTTTACAAGACAATGATAAGCCCTGTTTTAACTTACGGATCAGAAACCTGGCCTCGGTCCAGGGGAGATGCCAATAGTTTACTGCTCTTAGAAAGAAAAATATTAAGAAGGATATATGGAGCAGTAAGAGTTGGCGATCAATTTAGACTCAGGCAGAATGCAGAGATATATCGGATGTATTAGGAGCTAGACGTGGTTCGGTATATAAGAATAGTTAGGCTTAGATAGGTTGGACATGTGACAAGAATGGAGGAAGACGCTACTCATAAGAGACTGCTATTTGGGTACGTTGACGGAAAAAGGAAACATGGACGGCCACGATTAAGATGGGCAGATGAGGTCGAGAAGGATGCGGGTAGCATTGTTGGATCCAGAGCTTGGAGGACCTAGGCACAGAACAGAGAAGAGTGGAGGCGACGCCTTGATGTGGCCAAGACCCGTACTGGGTTGTAGAGCCAGTGTTGATTGATTGATTGACATAGAAAACAAAACATCCAGTTTTACTGTCACAAGATACATTATTAGTTTTAATTGAAGGTAAAAGAGTAATGGTAAGAGAAAAACACCTAAATTAAGTCAGAATTTTTCATTTTCAACTGGTCTCGCCCCCCCCCCCTGACTTGTAGTCACGCCCCTCACCACTGGTCTAAAGTATATGCTGTCTAAAACATTATTCAAGAAATGTATGCATAGAAAAATTACACTCTTTCGGTACAAAACATACAACTATGGCCCCTAGGTCCGCCTTTGGAAATAAAAACGAGTGCAATTAAACAATGTTTAATAATATTTTTGCACACGTTGGGAGGGGATGGGATTTTTATTAAGGTGGCAAAAGTTTTATAATTACTACACATGTGTAAGATTCCTAGCACTGGCCAAGGCCAGAGTGAACGCTAGTAGAGTCATCACTATTCGGTGGTTGCGTCATCAACAGTCAATTTGTAGATTTTTTCTTATTTTTAAACACGACATATCCTGTAGGGGAATCGGTAGAGGTGGTGTTCAGTGTCCCACGTAGAAAAAATAAATAAAATTAACGTAGATATACATATAGTAGATGGGATATGTATAAGAGGCATATGTTTATAAATAACTGACTATCAATTCATCCCCACCCATCATGATATTGGGTTATCCGGAAAATAATGCTGGATTTTATGTTAGCCCTGAAATACCTCTCTAATTAGTAAAATGTTTGTTTTTATTTTGACTTATGTAAATATGTAAACGCATAGTTCCTCCTACAAACAAAAATGCTTGTTTACCTCTGTGACATTTTGCTGCTTGCATACTACAGTCTTTACTAAGATGCTAAAACGTGATTTTCGCAAAAATTCGCTTTATGAGTTCCAAATCTGCAGGGATGGAGCCCAAACGGCCAGTAATATCAACGAAGTCTGGTGTGAAGGCAGTACAAGTTAGTGAACTGCCCAACGGTGGTTCCAGATGTTTCGAGAGGAATATTTGAGCCTTTAAGATAAAGAAGGTCGTGGTTCTGCCCTTGATGTCGATGTTCTCCGACCTTTAGTGGAAGCAATTACCAGAACAACTCTTCGAAAACTGGCAGGGAAACACGAAGTTAGCAAATCAACGCATCGATTACCATCTCAATGCAATTGGAAAGATGAAAAAAAATTGAAGTTGGGTTCCTCACACATTAAAGAACCGCCAAAATGATCAGAAGTATGAAAACTGAGCTACAATTCTTTGGCAAAACAACAGCAACCCTTTTAATGTCCAGAATTGTGACTAGCGATAAAAATTGGATCATCTACAACAGGCGCTTTGGACAGTGACTTGACATATACCAAAGCCCCTGAATCATCAAAAAGGTGATGGTTACTGTTTGGTGGGTTTCATTTGGTCAGATTCATTACAGCTTCGTAAATCCTGGCGAAAACGTCAATGCCGAATAATGTTTTATCAAATTGAAGTAATGCATCAGAAATCGGTAATAATGAAGTCACCTTCAATCTGATCTGGCCAGCCAGACAACGCTCGGCCAAATATCTCACGTTTGACTTCCCGAACTTTGTTGGAGCTTGGCTATGGGAGTCTTCCACACCCGCCCTACTCACCGACTTTTCGTCTTATTACAATTCTTTTAGACACCTGGACTGCCACATACAAAATTAAAAAAATATTGATTAAAAAAAATGAGAAAATTCTAGATCAATTGAAGACACAAAACCCTTGGCCCGGCTGTCGTGACAGTGACACTACCTAACTAGCAGCGACGGATACATACCTGCAGAACAGTCTCCTGTAGGATGGCACACTTATCCGGCTTGACGGAGAGGCTGCTCATGTCTGTGAAGGAGGCAGAGATAAGCTCGGCAAGCTCCTCGATGTAGATGTTCTCCTGCTCCCTCCTCCGCTTTTCATTAAGGCACTTGTTACTATAAAAAATAACATATAAATTAATAATAACGCAATTGTATAATAAATATATACATAATATAAATATAAAATCTTATAACTAATGTTGCATACGTAAAGAACCTCCCCCCCCAAAAAAAATTAATTCTGCAGTAAAAATTATATAAATGAATATTTTCTCAATTCTCAGATATATGAAGGGCGGGTAGCTGAGTTGCCTTGCCGAAGGTCCTGGGGTCAAACCCGGCTATGGCAGATTTTATTAAATCCCTTAAAAACCGGGATGGGTCCTTTAGGATCTGCGACTTTCTTGGAGCTCACCCAGCCTCTTTAAAGAAGGTACCAAAAATAGGGGTGTTTTAGGACAATCGCCTCCCTACACAACCGTTGTCCAAGAAATAAGTATCTACCACGTACTGATCCCAAGACTTTAAAGCTTTTAGTGGTACAGGTTTTATATATTTTTTTTTTTTTTAGATTTATGCTGATATATGTATGTTTTATAGGACATGGATATAACACCATATTAATTAATAAAGTTTAATTTATCTAATCTATTTTATTAATTTATCTAATCTATTAAAAATGTTTTAGTTTAATAAATAATTAAATAGAAATTATTTTAGGACACGGTAGGAGGTTAAAAAAAACATCAAAATTTAATTTTTGATATTTAAAACCGAATAACAAATAAATAAATGAGGATAGAACATACTATCTAGTGAAGAAATAATTAACAGCTTCATAATTTTCAAAAAGACCTGCGCAGAAACCTTTCCATCCTAAACAACCCTACAAAAGGTTTTCGCAAAAGTACGATTTGTAAATTGTCGGACTATTATTGGTATTTTGGATATTATAATTGCTTGTGTTTAGACAAAACTAAGAGAGCCATTTCCCCCACCAACTGGTCCCCTTCTGACTTTAATAGGCATGATTAAAAACTGACATGTCATTAGAAAAAATAAATATGTTCAGATAATTGGAATGGACTTTTTATGTCTGTGCATATTAGCATGCATGCATTGATCTGGTGGAAGAAAAGAAGAAATATTTGTTTAATAAAAATAAAATATTTCAACAAAAGTTATTAGAAATTAAAATTAAAAATAATAATTGGAACAGCGGGGTTAATTTAGCGAACAAATTTCAGAGGTAGGGATGGGAAGGCGATGGGGGATAGGCATTAGGTTGAATATTCAAGGGATGTTCCGGGCAGACACGGAAAGAACATTACCCTGTAGGGCCGCTACAAGGGCAGTTCTCTGTCCCGCCCTATAAATATACCTCCGCGACCAGGCTATCGTTTTAGTATAACATGGAATAAATAAGCTACCGGAGAATATATATACACACACATATATATATATATATATTTTTTTTTTTTTAAATTTTTATTATTATTTTTTTTATGAGGAAGAAAAATGGTACGGGTGGAGGGGTCAGAAAAAAATCTATAAAATAGGGAGAACTATTTCTTTGAAAGCCAACGTTTCGACCCAGATGGGAGGTCTTCTTCAGGGCTAAATATACAAGATACATACAAAATAAATGATCTTGATACAAATACTAGATAAATACGAATTAATCTGAATGTATCATTTATATTTAGCCCTGAAGACCTGCAAAGTGGGTCGAAACATTGGCTTTCAAAGGAATAGTTATCCTTATTTAAGACATTTTTTTCTGACCTCCACTCGGACCAGTGTGCTGAGTTACTGGTCCCTAAATACGAATTTGTGACCAGCATTAGCAGACAAATTACTTACTCAGTTAACTGCTGACTCTTTAGGATCCGGAGACCCTTGTACCTGGGACCTGGGACTTGGTAAGGTGGGAACCCAAGACGGGGGAAACACATGAAGGTTTGAGCTCTTCACATCACCACCCTGAGTAAACCGTAACCTTCAAAACAGTATACGGTCCCAATCATGTACTGAAGTCAAGACCCTTCGTGGGGTGTATTGTTTAATTTAATAAACAAATTTTCAATGAACATGCCGATGAGAAACTAAACCGCCAAAATTATAAAATAAAAAATTTTCAATATGATTTAATTTATAATTTTTTTTCGTTCCGTTCGATAGGAAACCGATTTAATACTGATGCAATTAGGACGTAAAGGAATTAATTGGAATGCTCGAGGAATTCATAGTGTTTTGAAGGAACAGTTTCTGTTTTCTAAAAACGAAATGGAGTGTGGTGAGAATAAATATTAATAAGGCTATTAACAGTAAAATCTGCAAATATTTATAAATACAACAAAACTAAAAATAAATACAATTAATTATTTATAAATTATTTATTTATTTAACTAATAAAAATTATATATAAATTGTAAAAGTTTCTGCGTTTAGTAATGAACTAATTTCTAAAAAGTTAATAAGCGCTGTACCGACTGAAAAATGTCTGAGAGGTAGAACGAGGCGTAGATGGGAGGATTGCGTTTATCTGGCATATTTGGATAGTGGTCAGTGGACGGAAGTTAGTAAGCAGAGATTAGGGGTATTGGCATCGATCCTTTAAGTTCGCTAAGCCTTATTATTATTATAATTATGAATAAATACATATTAATGAACTATTATGTATTGTTTAGAATTCGTTGTTCGTCAGAGTAATATAATCATCACTCGTGAACTGGCCAGATGCTCTGCTAACATATCATGGCATAAATCTTCACAGGATTTACGACTAAAAGGAGAACCACCTTTCTGACGACAGTTCCCAGAGATGCGAACCAGAGAGAAAGACCTTACTCACTCAGCATGCTGAAGTTTATGGCACTCTTTGACAGCTCGAAGGGATCAGAACAGAACTGCACAACTAAACGGCTCCTAGGAGCCTGGGCTCCACCATCGCTAATTGCTTCCGAGAAATAACTGTTCTAGACAAATATATTCATCATATATACTTTAAAAAAAAAAAAAACATACAGATGCTATTAGAAAACCGGAGAATGACCAAATCGCCAAAAGACCGAAAAAATGATAACCAAAGATTAATACGTTAAGCCATGTATACATTAGGAATTGGTCACTATGTTAAATACATTTATAAACATCCAAAAGCTCTACCAGAGGGCAAGAAAGCTGAGTTATGAATTCCATTAATTTTTTTTCAAAACTAATCACGGATGAGATTACGCAATAGGTTAAATTAATCAACGCGGCGTAGGGTGTGTATAAATCGTAAAATATTCTAATGGTTTTTGAAAATAAACGAAACGTAATAATTTTTTTATTCGTCACCTTCTACTTTTAATAAATATATTTCTATATAATAGGATGGGTATTTTAAATATTACATTCAATTCAACTTAAATTAAATACACTTAGAAGTCATTACAAAAAAAAAGCAAATAAAATAAAATAGCAAAGGTCAGCTAATATATTTATACCTAACTAGATCTCTTTTAAGTTTTTGTGAAAAAAAAGAATGGCTTACTTCTAAGGCAAGGCAGGATTTTTTTTAAATATCAGAATCCGAAAACCGAAATCTGTAGTTTCATTATGGGTTTAGCCAAAATAAACGGTATACAAAGCATATTTTTGTTTTTTCAAAAATAATCTTCAATTCACAAGTTTTTTTTTATTCCTTATAATATTCTCAAAAATAAACAAATTTAATTAGGTAGTCACGACGACTGCCGGCAGAAGTGAAAACTCGAAACTTTGGAATAACTATGTTCTATATTAAATTATCATATAAAATATCATAATAAGTATATAGTTATATTACTTATTCCTTGTATTTGTATTTACATATATGAAGTATATTGTATGTATTTACATACTAAAGTTGCTTAAAAAAAATTGTATAACTCATGGCGGGGGGCTAGTTGTCTCCAGTCTCTCACAATACGTCACGAGCATGTCGCTGAGGTGGATGAAGCGGACACATAAGTTTATTCCCCTACCAAAAGTCGCGGGTAAAGAATTTTTTACTTAAAAAATAATGGCGAGTTTTATTATATAAAAAGTGTATAATTATGGAAAATGTATATATTCATCAAGCAATAAACGTTTCAACAAACATTTCGAATTATATACAATAAAATAACCTAAAAAGTATGTGTAATTCGATTGTTTAATATATAAACAGTCAGTCAGTAATAGTTACGGTATACAGTCAATAATATAATTATTTTATTTTTATTTTCTAGACTGTTTAACAGGAACGAATGAAAAGTTATAATCTATTGTGACTTAAAACGAAGCGACAATCTGCCTAAAGAAGGTTCAAACAAATGATGTAACCTAAAAATAAATAATATTTAAATAAAGGTCTAGTTATGTTTTACATCACTTTATTACCTCCAACGATAATTTCAATACCAAAAAAGGAAAGAACAAATAATGAAATGGAAACTAAAAAGATTTATTGGTATTGGAGGGATTTGGGCGGGAGAACCGAATATGGTTAGGGCGGGAAACAGCTGTAGATGGTGACGTCAGAGGAAGCACAGGTGGGGAGAGAGAAAGTGCGCGGGGAAGGTTAGCCGCGAACTGGGCCAATGCCAGGCCTTCCCAGCCGTCTCCATTCTTCGTCTCTAATCGTGATACCTCCTCTACATGCTATATATATAGCTCAGTATTCCCTCTATTTCTATCTCTGTATAACTTAATGGCTGTAACACGTCCTATAACATAGTAAATGCCAAACCATAATACCTCAAAACATTACTATTTAGGGGTGTCCGTCGCATTTAAACGTGTGCCATAATTAAACCATATTTACACGCAGAAAACGGCCTCTCTTCATTCGTTCACTATTTAATACTTTCCAGAGATACAAGTTATCGTGAGCTTAAAAAATAATTTAATTATGGGTAATGAGTAGATTACGGTAATAATTTCATCAAGAAATAAAAGTTTCAAAAAATATTTCGAAGCATTGATGGTATATGTTTGTTGAAACGTTCGTTTATAGATCAAATAATTACCAAAGTATACACATTTCTCAGAATTAAGTTCTCTTTTCCATTCTAAATACACGATAACTTGTGTATTTTTGGAAAATTTAAATAGGGAACGAATGAACAATTAAAACATGTAACTCGACTGGAAGCGACAACCAACAGGACAGATACCCATAGTGGATTTAACATTCCAGAACACACTAAATGCCAAACCATAACTACCTGCTAACATTACTATTAAGGAGCGTCCGTTGCATTTTAACGTAGCCATTGAAATAACAATCCAATAAGAAAACATCTAATTTGAATAACAAACAAAAACAAAAACATAATTTAATAGCAGCATAGATTCAAACCACAGAGGAATAACACAGGCGCCACGTGTATTTTTTTTTACAAACCCCATCAACTTTCTGGATATATTAATTTCATAGGTTCATCAGTTACAATTCTAAATCACTAATTACTGTAGATTGCGGAAAAGTAATAGAAATATATAAAAAAGGATTTTCGGATAAATAAAAACGTAAATTTTATGTTAAAATGAACATAAAGAATTCATACTGAAACAAAGTGTTTATAAATATTGTACGGGAAAACATATATTTAATGCTACAGACTTCTGATTAAAACTTGAAATTGGTAATCTTTACAACAGCATTATAGCAATTAAATAAAGAACCATATTATAATAATTAATCATATTATAAGGGGTGTAGTGTAGCCCCCCAAAGTGATGCACCCTGAGTACTGCAAAATGACCTACGATGGGCAGACCCCAAAATCAAAACCCTGGTCCTCCAGGATGGGGGTTGATGTATCGGGTCTAGATCATCATTAAAAAAAAAACGAAACTAAATTGCTAACAAAAATTTACAATAAGATGATTCGTGGGTCTCAAAAATCACACTATTAATAGACGCTTTTTCTTATCTCTTTAAGTTAATATTTATTGCATTGATTATTGCTCAATATATATGGAATTACGTAATATATATTAACTCATGTTATCCTGTTGATTCAAAACTGATCTCATTTTTTTTTGTGTAGCGATTCCAAATCTTTCCCTGCCTATAGCATCCTTTGTAAAGCCCATTCTATTGATAGCGCTTTAGATGAGATGAAAACCAAAGGTGACAAGGTGTGCCCAAACTTTCTCCAGTTACTGAAAGGGAAGAAAAGAGATTGCGTAATTCCTAAATCGTCCATTGTTCCAATGGACGGGGGTTGAGCTAGCAGTCGCCAAATATTGTTATATTAAATTGTTTTAATCATAATTAAAATAATTCTTTATAAAACACTAGCAAGATAAGCAATTGGTCTTCTTTCCTTCTAATTTCTAACCGTATTACGCACAAATAAGTGAACATTAAATGTATTTGATTTAAACTTAAAATTAGGCGTACGACAGTATCTCTTCAGAAAAGGGGCACCTATTGTTGAAATAATTATTAATGTCATTATGTATCACATAGCCTATTTACTTGATGTATTATTGTAATACAGTTGTAAATATCAATAAATAAATTTCAAAAAACAAAAAAAAACATTTGAATTGCAAAAATAGAAAAAATCAATAAAAAATGTTTTTAGATGATGTTATTATTAAATATTTTTGTTTTGTTATTTTGTTTGATGATGTTACGGAGAATATTTCAGTTTTTATAAACAGTTTTCTTTCCAATATTTCATTATCATTATATTTTTATCATAATCTATATTTATTTTTCCGTTCTTGGTTGTCAGTTGGAGGTGGACTCTTCATCTCACTCCCCTGAAGATGGACTAAATCTTAGACCGAAACTTAGGAACAATAAAATTAGTCATTCTTACTTTGTGTAATTGACCATTTTACACCACTCTATTATTTCGTTCATTTCTATATGTTATTATACCCGAATGCCTCCCTGTTCTACAATTATTGTTTATAAATACTTTGCAATTATTTAAAAAAGTAGAATAACAACCTGAGCGTTGAATGGCAGTGAATAATATTTAGCATTAATACAGCATTTACTTTGAAATATTAAAGTATAAAAAAATAACTAAAGAAAACTAATACGAACAAAAATAAACTTTAGTATGAATAAAACATATGTTGTATATACACTTTAATTATTATTAATTGATACGGAGCTACAAGGCCCCCACAGCTAAGCAGTTGGATAATCATGCGCGTCCCTGTCCCGGATTCGTTATCGCAACAATTACACCGTAATGACTTTTGATTATTATATTGCCAACAATAATAAATATATCACCTTCTTCCTATAATAAATAAACTGATACGTCTTCATTGTCATTTTAATCATGGAACACAAGTACACAGACAAATATGGCAATCAACATTTTTTCATATTAATTTGAAGCAATAACAGGAAGATAAAACTGTAATAAGAAAATATGAAATCAGATTGCTTTTCTTTAGGGAGTTGGTATAATATTTAGATTATAATAAGTTTATATTTAATTTTTATTATATATTATATAATATTTAGAATATGATGCAGGTCAAGATATTGAATGGTCGGTTATTTTTGACTATCTGCCCAATTCAGGTTTAAAACAATAAATTAAAGTTTAAGGATGAAGTAATGTAGTTATGATATTAATTTTTCTTTAAATTTAAAAATTAAAAATTTTCTTTACATATGATGAATTAGGATTGGAAGACATCCCTTCAAAATAATACATATAGTTTTTTTAACATTATCTTAACAATAACCATTTCTTACCTTAATTATGACAAAGAAATCAAAAAAGTATTTTCGAGAAAAAGGTTTTCGTTTGTTGTAATAAGATGGTAATAAAAAATAAAAAAGCAAAATTCTTTTTTTAAATATACCTTTTTTGGAAATTAGGTTTTTATTCGTCAAATTTATTAAAACAATTCATAAATTAAAGTCAATTAATTTATGTATCTTAACTTCATGAATAAAAATAAATAACTAAGAAAATTTACATGAAAATAACACATAAAATGAGAAATCATAAGATTTAAGGAGTCGCCTTAAAGGGACTAAGGGCAACCCCAACAAAATAAAACAAAACACATGTAGTCAAATAGTTGTCAAATTATGCTGATAAAGTACATATTTTTTTTTTTTAAACGAAACAAACATTATTTTAAATAAAACTTTTTCAGGCAAAACTGAAGTAATACTCGAAAGAGAATTAATGATAAAAGACGAAAAAAAATCAGTAACTTGCACAATTGTACAAAAATATGAACAATTTACAACTAATTTAACACAGAAACAGTAATTTTCTAATTCTTAAATTTCCAAAGACGCTACCACATCACCTCCTCAGATGTAACCTATGATTATTAAATACTTTTATGCTAAAAGTCAAACCTGGAGACATTATCGCTACTTCAATAACGATCAACTAGAAAATTGTCAAAACTACGTCTAACAAATAGAAACAACAAATCAAGAGCTCTCCCATTAAGTAAAAAGATTTTAGACTTAACAAGTAGTTACTTATAATTTTATAAAGTTTTCTGGTACAATTAACTAGCGCATTAGCAGTATGGATTCTTGCCAACAGTTTCAATGAGAAAATTAAATTTTGTTTATTGTATAAAGTTTCATCATAAACATAATCGATCCTCTCTTAGGCTTTGTGCATCCTGAGAAGGAAGTTTATCCAGACTCTTCCACTCCCGTCTTCTCTTCCACTAAGTTCTTGGTCTACTTTTTCATATTTAGCCTCGATATACTTTAACTGGAACCTTTCCAGATTCCTTCATCAGAGGACAGCGAAACCATCTCCCCCTGCCTCGTCTATCGTATGATTGTATGGTTTGACATACGAATAAGAGGTATCGTATGTCGTGTTGCGTAATCCTAATCGTTGTGTTACGTTAATCCTCTTCGTCTGAATCCACGATTCTTAAGAATGCTATGTAAAAGGAAGAAACACGGTTTATAAAACTGCAGCTTCTGCTTTCCTTTCCACCTACCTCCATACATGAAGGCTCTTTTAACAGGTGCGAACATCCTGCACGCAGTTCCAATTCATTCGGTTACGCCAATATCTACGAACTCGTTTCAATGTAGGTAGGTATAGTTCGTATATGTACCCTCATGTATTTAAAACTTTTATGTATAGAAAAATAGTTTAAACTAAAAATGTGTAGTAAAAGCATAAATATTTTTTCAAGACGATTATTAACTTAAAAGTGAATCCAGTTCTTACACACTCGATCAGTTAACACCAATTGCTCGCAAGAGGAACATTCCTCGTAAGCGGACGATTATATTTCCCCCCTCATAATGTTTAAGTTTTCTTTATATTTTTAGTTCTGATATCCGGACATTCTCGTAAAAACACCCAATACGCGGAAATTTCCGCAAACGGAACCCCGCCAGTTGTGTTATGTTTTCCGAGTTCGAGGAATTGTTTGTGCTCGCTTCAACTCAGTCAACTCTCCTCCCTGAAAGTGGGAACATGTCTTCCAAAACTGCATTGAAACTGCTAACTCTTCAAGAAAAAGTAGAGATTTTACACGCTAGTGAACGTGAAAATTGAGTGTCCGTGATCTTGGAGAGAAGTTAAAACTTGGGAAAACATGTGCTGTGAAAACTTTAAGAACTAAAAAAATATTCTTCAAAAATGGGAAGATAATTTAAAGAAGATAATTAAAGCAGAAGAGACGATTTTTCAAGTTACGAGGTCATGAGTGGCTATGCCGAGCGCGATCAAATAGCATCCCGATTTCTGGACCATTAAGACAGGAAAAGGCGTTGGAAGTTGCAAAAAGTTTGGGAAATGACAATTTTAAAGCTAGTGGTGGTTGTCTGGACAAATTTAAAGTGAGGCATGGAATAAAATACAGAACCTTAAGCGGTGAGGGTGCTTCCGTTGATAGTCCTCTAGTTGCTGATTGGACATCGAAAGTAAAGGAGCTTTGCACTGGATTTTCCCCTAAAGACATTTAAAACTGACGAAACCGCCCTTTTTTTCGAGCATTACCGGACAAAACTATGGCGCTGAAAGTATAAACTTGTAAAGGAGGAAAAATCTCGAAGGAACGTGTCACAATTGTTTTGTGCACAAACATAGAGGGTGAGTTTGAAATTCCCGTTTTGATAGGAAAAGCCAAAAAGCCAAGATGCTTTAGTTGTATCGATTTAAACATTTTTACGGTAGAATGTCAAGCAAATAAAAGAGCGTGGATGACCCGCCAAATTATGTCAGAACAGCTGATTAATTTTAATCAGAATACAGCGACAAGGAAGAAATGTTATTTTATTTATGGATAATGCCTCGTCCCATCCAAATTTAGAGTTGTCAAACATAAAATCAGTTTTTCTGCCGCCAAACACGAATGCCTCCTGTTAGCCTTTAGATCAAGGGACCATTGCAAGAATTTAAAATACACTATCTTAGCCCATATAGTCGTGTACTAACGTACATATTATTTTACTGTTTTCCCATACCCTCAGTTTCTTACCAGCGGACACTTCTTATAAGCGGACAAAATTTAATTTCCCTCCTGTGTGCATAATTTGTGTCCGCAAGTGAGAAGTTTTACTGTATAACTAAAAAAAAATTAACATTTTATAAGTATCTATTTTGTCAAACTACCTATTTTACGCTCTATATCTAATATCTATAAAGCCCTAGATGATTATAAACCGTAAGAACGAATATAAAATAAATTATTGTTAAACATAGCTTGCTATAAAGGCAGAGGTGCCTTAGCCCACATCATCGATCAAGTGTATTCAAAATATATTTCCTGGAATGAACTACAAAGCGGCGGTTGGATACAAAAGTCCAGGAAGGGGAAGTAGATAATACATGAATAAAGTGAACGATGCCCTTTTAAGGCTGCACTCGAACCTTGAGGGTTCGGATCATTAGTACCGTCTGGTCCTCACACTAACCAAATACATCATTTATTGACATTTATTCTTGTTAGTGTCTGCGCTAATTATCTAATTAATATTTAATATTTTTAACAAATTTACCTTTTGTTTAACAAAAAAAATGTAAGAAGGCAGTCATGAGTACTGCCGACAGAAGTGAAAACTCAAAACTTTGGAATAACTATCTTCTTTTTTGTATTTCTAAATCTATTAGAGTCTGAATTATTTAAATTTCAAATTCGTAAATAAAAATTATTAATATTAGTATAATTTTTTATATATACTCTCTGAACAATAATTATATACATTTTCAAGGAGTTTATTTTTTAATCAAAACATATGATGGGCTGCACAAGCTTGTATTTGTATTTTTTTGACAAGTTTTATTTTTCATTTGTTTCCTTTCGAATATTCTCGAAAATAAATAAATTTAAATAGACAGTCATAAGGACTACCGTCAGAAGTGAAAACTTAAAACTTTGGAATAACTGTCTCTTTTTTGGATTTCTAAATCTATTAGAGTCTGAATTATTTAAATTTCAAATTTATAAATCCAAATTATTAACATTAGCATGGTTTCCACATATTAATACTGACTCTCTGGAGAATAATTATATATATCTTCAAGAAATTTATTTTTTATCAAAAGATACGATCGGCTGCACAAGCTCAATACAAAATATCAATAATTTAATTGAAATGATAATTAGTATTTAGTTTTACTATTCATCCATATTCTATTTGTAGTTGCAGATGCTAGTGAACATTATTTTCACTTTTAACACTATCATCATTTTTAAGTTCAAAAATACTTACATAAATCATTTGTAGTTCAATCATTTCATAAAACAAGACATTTAACTATGACAAACAAAATATTTTAGGGGAAACGAAAATTTAAACTAGTTATTGAAATTGTATGTTATTATTAGTATCAATTGCACAACTATTAAACGACCTCTTAGTTAAATATAGTTATTCTTAAATTAATGAAAATATAAACTTCTAATTAAAGTTGATTAAAATAAATGGTGTAACTCATGCAGTGCAATACGTCACGATCATGTCGGTGACGCGAATAAGTTTTTTCCCAACCAAAAGTGGCCGAACACGCGGCTAAAAACAATGTCAATAAAAAAAAAGTAAAGAATTCACACAATATAAGAACAGCCAGGTAATGTAATGAACGAATTCCAATTTAGCCATCTCAATTCGGGTTACCTTAATAGCCCGGAGTGCTGTTGAAGTGCACTATCTCTTGTAATTAAGAGGACTGTAATGGCTATTAGTAGAGCATCTGGTAACACCGAAGAGGTGTTTACTTTATTTTATTACTAACACAAAATGACATTGATGACAGGGTGGAAGAAATTTAATGAGCGAATTAACAAATTATATTTTTTTTAAAATTAGTAATAAAATAAGAAGAGAAAAAACATTATCCAGTCAATAAATCCTTCATTTATCAGGTCTTAAAACGTTTTGTCTAACTAAGTCATTCTCAATTATAACAATTTTTGGTTTTATGCATCAAAAACCATACTGTATATAACTACAATAGTTACAAGTCATAATTATCTTCATACAAATTTTTTTAAATGTCATTTTAAAAATTTCTTTGTTTAAATGTAGGGTATACCTAAATCAAAATCAATTTTATTAATAAGTATACCCTACATTTAAACAAAGACATTTTTAAAATGACATTTAAAAAAAATTGTATGAAGAAAATTATGACTTGTAACTATTGTAGTCATGTACAGTATGGTTTATGATGCATAAAACCAAAAATTGTTATAATTGAGAATGACTTAGTTAGTCGAAACGTTTTAAGACCTGATAAATGAAGGATTTATTGACTGGATAATGTTTTTTTATCTACTTATTTTATTAAAAAGTAGTCCAGTGAGATACATGATATTGAAAAAGTAGTAACATTTTTTAATGATTCTCGGAATAGTCGTTTGGAATAATAAGGAGGTACCTCTATAATATAGAATAGAATAGTATACACTTGAATTTAGAATAGACCAATCCCCGTTGTACAAATTATGTTCATTTAATTCCACTATCGTAGGTACTTTAGTAGAGGTACCTTCGATATAATTCTAGAAATTGAAGTTGGCATAAGTAGTTACTATGTACCTACCTAGTAAGCCTATCAAAATATAAGTAACCTATCAACCTAGTGTTGATATTGAGTATTCTGTATTAAATAAAATAATGATTTTTTTAAGGTAAGTCTCATAGATAATTTTTTTTTTTTTTACAAATTATGAGAAAAATATCTTAATCTTATTTCAATGCATTCTCTGTACTGCAATTACAGTCCTTAAATCGAAATATCGGAATGAGATGTAGCTTGTTTTATTTTTTAAATCCGTGCATACCATTTTTTTCCATTTAAATTAAAAAAACAGTCCTATTATTTGAGTAACTGCTTAAAGAAGTCAGGAACAGCGGCTTTGCGATTTGCGAATTAAAAAAAATATATTATTTAAATTATCGAGGACGACAAACGACTTAAGAAAATGTAGTTACTTCATCCGTTGCTAGGCAACGTCGATAAAATATTACTAAAAAAACCCACTAAACACGTTATTATATAACAGATAGATTAAAAAGATCAATCAGAAGATATACTTTATGAAAAAAGATGAAAAAATTATAATTTATAAAATTAGAAAAAAAAATTCTTTGAACATAACGCATAAGAAATGAAATTAATCATAAACAGTTTTAGATAAAAGAAAAATCACGTCCTCATAGAACTGGCGAAATTAGCATATTGGTAGAGACACAGACAGAAAATGAAATCATACGAAGCGGATGTAGCAACAATTTTAACGCACAGCAGAAACGTCACGGAGCTCAAATACAAGACAGTTTGGAAGGAGCGAGTCGTGATCAACGGTGCTATTAAACACACAAATGGGACGCTTAAAGCATTTTCAGGAAAGTGGTGATGTAATGCTTAAAGAAGGAAGTAAAAACACCGATTATAAGTTATTTATAATTCTTATTTAATTTATTTTAAATTTATAATGATAGATTTTTAAATTTATTTTATTTTGGTCAATATGGAGGAAAAATAGATTCAATGCATCAACCTATTTGGATATAATGGTTGAAAAATGGCAATGATAACTATTTTTATTTACTTACTAGGGGACTAACCCCCATTCACAAAATATATATACAAATCTTCAATTAATTGTATTACTCATCTTCATTGCTTTTTGTCTTTTTCATTGCTTTTTTTTCGCAATTTACGTTCTTGATCAGTAAAACTCGATTGTTTAGGACACATTTGTATTATTTCACCTAATATGTAAAATAAAATATTACAAGATGATCGCTAAAAACGTATTTATATAATTGTATAAAATGAATTAAAGTTAAAAGAATACATTTAAATAAATTGAAATTATTAAAGGGGGTACTAGGTATAGAACGAAACTTAAAAAATCTAGAATACTTATAAGTTGACTGAAAGCATTTTTTTTAAATTTGCAAATAACTGTAGAAAGCTGATTTTAGTGTCATAATGAATCGCGTAAATTTTAGACTAAAATCAGCCTTGGCCATTTCCAAATCTATTTATCTGTGAATCCTACACCAGTTAGTTCATACAATTATAATAGAGGTACACATATTTATAATAAAATGCAATAAATTCATTTAGCTAATATAAAAAATTTTGTTAGCAACTTTGATAATGAATTTAAGCAAGATACCTAAAATCGCATAACTAAAATAAAAGAATTTGGTGAATCAGGATTAAAATTCCTAAACATTCCTTAGAGTACAGTTTTTGTAAACAAATCCTTGACGCAATTCTAGTTTCTGTAGTAGTGAACTGAAAAAATGCATTCTTTACGTGCAAGCCAAAACGTCGGAACACGTAAACACAAGTACAATTCTTAACAATTTATTAATATTCGTAATATGCACTCATCTGCTAAATAAAGGCAATTTTCGTTATTATTAATAACATTAATTATAAATTAATACATTTTCCATTATACATTTTTGTATTAATAATTAATACATTAATTATAAATTAAATATAAAATTCGTTATACTCAAATATAAAAAATAACCACGCCACTACAACGGACGAATTGGAAAGATAACAGGGTGAAGATTAATTACTCATGTTTTAAAATTAAATAGTTTTAAATCAAAACGTTTATACAAATTTAATTACATCAAACCTAAATTCACTTGATTCGATTGAAAAATTAACTAGTTCAATTGAGTTTGTTTGTAATTTGAAAAGGTGGAACTGGGAAGGGAAACCGAGTTCATTTAAAAAGCAATTCTCCCCTTCAATGGTGGCCATTTCATTATCACTTTGCCTGATAACTTGCTAGCCCTATCCAATTTAATTGATTCCAATAAGTGCCTTAGGGAAAAAAGTAATTAACACTCAATAAATTTATGCTGTTCCTAGCGTAGAGGGCCGATTGTGTCTAAGTTGTTTAATTAACCTTTTAATTAGAACTACACCTTTGCTATTATGAGAATTTTAAATAACAAAAATTGTAATTTAAATTATAGTGGTAAAGGAAAATGTATTAATAGTTGAAATACACTTATATCAGATATTTTATTCGTAACATAAGTATTTTCGTAGCCTCATTACTAATGTTAAAGGTGTTTTAAACAGGAATGATTATAAAAAAATGCACTAATTAATTAATAAAATTACATTAATTATTTAATATAATTTATATAAAGCTAGTTTAAGAGTAAAATAGTTATGTAAATAGTTATCATGAAAATGTGGAAAGCAAGATTTAAAGATACAGAATAGAAAATCCAAATTAGGTGGCTTATATTAGATTATAAGTTTATTTATTCTAAGCTCGAGTAATGAATGTTAACGAGTTAAAAACTTGCAGATTATCTACTTTAGTTATATTCCACTATAATTATTTTATAAATTATTTAATCCCAGTCTAACAGACAAAAAAATAATTTTCAATTATTTAAGTTTGAAATTTTATTTTAATACTAAATAACGATAGTAATGAATTTTATCAGTGAAATAAATTGAATAAAAAAATACAGGTAATAATAAAAGTAGATTATATTTCCTATTAAATATTGTAAATAATTCACTATGCAAAATACCAATCTGTTTTAGGACAGGTCTGACTAAACAATATTACGTAATTAAAATATCCCCCAAAAAAATTTATCAAAACTAAATGCGAATTTCAGATCCTATAATTTAAAATCTGTAATCTCCTAATGGAATATAAAGTTCATAAAACTAAGTAATTATGAATTCCATTTTCAGTTAAAATATATGTAAACGAATTAGCAACATATATTATTATATTTTATTCAATCAATTTAAAGACAGGATTTATAAATATCTCCTAAATATATAGGAATATTATGGCCCGGTATATACAATTGAGCATTGAAATAAGTACAGTAGGTCAATTAGAGATGGAAGCGAGGAGTGGGAGGGAACAGCTACCCGATACGTCACCAGCAAATGCCTACCTAATACTAATTGTGTAACTGCTTTCCTCCAGATCCTCACAAGTTCCAACAGGGGAAGATTCTTCCAGCAGGAACAGAGTCTAAACTAGTTATGTAAATATGAACAGAAAGTGTCGTCTCCATCAGGGAAAACACTGGTTTCGAAGGGACAATTCATAGAAATCATTGTTACGATTATATTCAGAAGAACCATGCCCCAATCCTGGTTTTACGAAATGATGTTGGCATCAAAATTATCTTCATGTTTTGTTTACACTTTTAATTTGTTCGAACTAAATCCTCACGAAATAGCGAAAGTTTTCTCTCAGAAGACGTACGGTCATGAAAATCCATTACATAGAATAGAAAAATATTAAAAAAATTAAGCAATGATTAAAAAATTACTTACTTAGCTCCTTATTCACCACGAAAGTAACTCGATTTTGCTTACTTAAGTACAAGAAAATCATTTTGGTGAAAATTAGACTTAACCACTTGGGGCGACTTGTGGTCTAGTGGTTACTACTAAGCCTAAGATCGCGGGTTCGTAACCCGGCAGGTGGCCCTAGGAAGGGAAAGAATCCTATAAAGGAGGTAAAGAATCCTTAGTTACGCCGTCCTTCGGAAGGCACGTTAAACGGGGGTCCCGAGCCTGTGGGTTGTCAGGTACTCGTTAAAAATCCCTATCCTAATTAAACCTGGATAGGCAAAATTTAGAGCTCCCACTGTAGCATCGTCCGATTAGCCATAGCAGCATAAAGTGACGTTAAAAGAACAAACAACTTAATCACTTATTCACCGGGTCTGTATATCTGGCCAAAAGTCTACATTATAACAATGAAACAGTATTTGCATAAGTACGTGAAAATAAATATAAACTACATGGTGTGTTCTGGTAAAGAAGAAAAAAATAGAATACAAATCTAAAATAACAAGATTTAAGCTGAGAGAGAAAAAATTAATAAAAGCACCTACTATTATAAAAAATAATATCGTTACAAGTGAAGAAAATTGAGAATAATTCACCTATTACTTCTGATGTACATGATCTATTAATTATTACTAATTAGAGAGCATACAACATACGACAAAAAACGCGTAGAAGGAAAACAAAATCTTAAGAAACATTCCAAGACTGTGAGGTGATAACAAATAGTAGCAAATGCAATACGAAATTCGTTTCTTTAATTAATTATAATTACATATATTCTAATTCAAAAATGTCTGTCGCAGTAATAAAGCCAAAAAAAAAAACTAATATTTTTTTAAGTTTCAATAATATAAAAAAGTAAAAATTATATAAACTTTAAGACGTGAAATTAAACTAGACATGTATTATTAATATTGGCTACATTAAGAAGATACTAATATGATTCAAAGATACATTACGATATTAAATTGGAAAAAGAAAACTTTAAGAATTGGAAAGAATTTTTTTTAATTGAATACATACAAAAACAACAGCAGTTATTCAGTATTGTCAATATCATGGCGTCAAATTAAGGAAATACGTGTTTTTCTGAAGGTTTGCTATCTGTTTAAAATTTGCTTTATCTCTGGCTGCAGAACGATAACATACCAGGACTTATATCTCTGGAGTAGTTTGATTGTATATTAGAATAAATACTAAATGTTTTATATCAAAAGATAATAAACCATAATAAACTCTGACGAATACCTAAAATTCTTAATCAACTGTATTTTAAAATGTACATAACTTTTTCTTGAATTTGTAAACAAAGTAATACAAATATATTGGTATTGGACTGATAAGTGAAACATGTTGATTTATTCAGTATCAATGTTAAAATAATAAAATATACAATAAATATCATAATATTAATTATCTTAAACTTATAATTAATGAAGTTAGCTTTCTCTAGTTAATGAATGGTAATATGTAAAAAAAGCGTATTTTTTAAATCTATTTTACATTTTTACACACGCGAAAACCTATATTTTATCTCTAAGGTACATTTCACTATAATTTAGCTATACAAATAATTGTTAATAGACTTTAAATTCGAAATAGATACTTGATTAGTCAATGAAAAGATGGGTGGGTGATCGGGCAGGAAGGTACTTAAGACTTAGCATGCAGAAGAGCTTTTGAGAAGGAAAATAAAAACGATTGAGATCGGATCGAAGATGTCTTGGACCTCCAATATACTTGATTACTTAAACTCTCTCACTATATTTCAGTAACCATTTCGTAGGACTCTTAATTCGATTTTTTATTATGTATGTGTGTGTATCTTGGTATAGAGTTGAAGCTTGGAATGAATGATGTTAATTCAATATTATTTACAAAAATCATCACTTTATATCACTAATATCGGAATGAAGATAAATACATGAGAATACGATATTACAATATTATTAATTCATAAATTAGCAATAAGAACAAAAATTTGTAACCATAATTAATTCTTATAAATATTATTATATTTTCCATTTTATATTGATCAATTCGAGTACTACCAGAGAGTAGTTTCGCTACTTTCCTTTATCTCATTCCATTCCATTAAATATCTTTCATTCTATTTATTTAATGCATTATTATTATACAGTTGCAAATTTCAATAAATAAAAAAAAAAAAAGATTGACCAAGTACAGAATAACTAGAAATTGATTCAGGAACCAATTTCTTATTTTCAAGAAATGTTTTCTAAAATGCGAAGTCATTAAAAACAAAAGTTTATATTTGAAAAAACGTCACGAGGAATTCGTTCCTGTTATTCCGGCAAAATATACTCAATTACACAACCGTTTAGCCTAACGGCCACATGATGTAAGCTGTTAGCATTTTGTATTTAGTGTAAAAAAAAATCCTGTAGGAGATATCTATGGATATTATAGAAATCTTAATCTATATGTATTGTTTGCTATCGTTTCCAAAGAGCTTTAACAACTTAAATAATATTAAAAAAACAAACTTGACTTAATCACAGTTTACTAATTATTTCTATTACGTAGTTCAAGCAAAGGAAACTTTAGATGATTATTAATATCATTCTACTAGCAAATCCTAAAAATAGTTTAATAGATTTTATTATAGTCAATAACCGACTCATTTTTATTAGCAACATAATGAAGTTATTACATTCCATAGAAGTTGGGCAGGGGAAAGATAAGATCGTTCACACATGTATACATTTATAGACTTATTTATTTTCATGTATACATTTATATATACACACATATAAATGTGATATACGCAATAATTTCCATTACTTATTCTGGAAATAATTTACCGAAAGTGGATAAATTGCCTTTCGATAGGATATTCCTCATGTATTATTGATGAAAATGTCAAAGGTAATAACTTAAAAATATATGAAAAAATTGAATAAGAAAATAATAACTGATAACAAAACACAGGGTGTGGAAGTCACCATGACATGCGACGTCTATTTCTGGTAAATTATTCTTATTGTTACTATCTGACATTTTTTTTTACATTACATAAAAGACCAGCTTGTAATATTCTCATATATTACAATTGATGATTAAATGTGAGATGAATTCTGGTTATAGAAATATGTAAATGGTTTTATGACTTTCAATTGAGGTGTAAAGCAACGAACTAATAGGCAAGGAATAATTGATCAACTCATAAATGAATAAGAGCATAATTGTAAGGTTGCAGCACTTTATATAATAATAATATGGCGAAGCTGGCAATAACAGGCGATTTTACGTTTATCCGGAAAGTAAGGGAACATGAGAATCATGGTTTTTGAAATTTTATTGATCAATAAAATCCCAAAAAAACAATAATGATGCAAATTATTAACATTTCTTTGCAGTTAATTATAAAATTGTTACCTGTTGTCCATAGCGGCAGCGCAGCTCACCAACTACCAGCAACGGACAAAACCTGACAGATCAGCACCTTTTGGTTTCTGTGCCACGGATTACGCAAGTCTTGGAGGGTACACGTCACAGTCAACCATTGTTCCTATTTTGTCTTTTCATAATATCAGTCAATTAAGAAATTTGAGAAGAAAAAAACCGCCAATAAAAATTCCATCAGTTGGAGGGTCTTTAAAATTAAAAAATCATAAATCAATCATTTATGCGTTATGACATTTCTTTGATTTTCTACTAATATCATTATAAATAATAACACCGATTAGCAATAGCAATAAACACTGATTAAGGTTAATATTTAATGCTCTAGTAGATAGAATCAATTTTACAAATGTATTTGTGGATTCAGGATGTAATTTCTCTTACATAAATATTTCACAACGTGTTGATGAGACTGACAAACCCACCGAGTCTTGAACTGCGTTAACTTATTTGAAGACGCTAAGAGGCTAATAAGATCTCTGACACCAGTGTTGATCTACGTCCGAAATAAAAGGATAAATTGTCTGCTATAACTTGAACCGAACCCAGACCATATGAGTAAGGAAAGTTCAGCGTCTTACTGTTCAACTCCATTCTACATATTTATAATTCCAGTTCGAATGATAGAAAAATGGAAATTTTGAAGGTTAAAAGACAAGAAGCTGTGAGCTCAAAAATGAAACAAAATAATAATATTAATATGCGAGGAGATAGAAACGTCGGCACAAAATATAATAAGTACCCACTTATTTAGTGTTTAATATGACTGCACCCCCAACTATTTCCTTCCTTAATAATAATAATAAATATGCAACTGATGAATTAGTTGCTATATCTTTCATTTATTTATTTTCTTCAACTAGTTGCTTCTGCATAAGGACAGGATATGCGAAATACAAAGATTACCGTATCCCTTCCAAGTTCCCTCGCAGTGATGTGATTAGAACAGGTCCACGGACGTTTGAAACATATGCCGCTTGTTTAAGGTTGCTCTTGACTGGTCGGTTCAACTCAATAGGTCGAATATGCATGTATAAGACAATGCTGGGAAAAGAAGTTGATGCAACTTGCTGAATGTCAAATAGGTCTTAAACTACAATAAGACATACCTGATATTAATCTTAAAGGGTTTAAGTGACAACTGATAATCATAAAGAAAAACACAGGAAACACATGGCAAGAAATATAAAAATCTCTGCCTGCATTTTCAACAACATTATTAAAAATTAAATTTATTGATCAAGGAGCAGTTAAAGAAGTGGTATCTATTCCGCAGGTTGTAGTTTCGAGTTGAGTTTTAACTGTTTATTCGTTTCATTTTTAACATTTTCCAAACATAAAAGTTATCGCGTGGAAAAGAGAAATTAATTATGGGTAATCATAGTGAGTAGATTTCGGTAATCATTTCATCAAGAAATAAAAGTTTAACCTAACATTACTTAGTATAGATGATATATGTTAAAACGTTAACTTCTAGATGAAACGATTACGGAAGTATACACATTTCCCATAATTACATTATCTTTTCCATACTAAAGCTCATGATGACTTGTATTTTTGTTAAATATTAAAAGGGAAACGAATGAAAAGTTTAAACTTCTTGTCACTCAACTGGAAGCGGCTATCTGCCGAACAATTACCAAGAACTATAATGTGCATTAAGAAGTGATCTCGAGAGTTAAAGAACTTTAGTAGAGTGGACCGGATGTAATAGCGAACGACATTCATCTCATCAAATACATTTGGTGTGGTACAGGATGAGAGCATGGACCAAACAAGAGGAATGTATAAGCAAGTAGAAAAATAGATACATTCCACAATGGTTTTTGGAGAACTTGTAGAACGGAGCAGTAAGTAAATAAAATTTACTGTATGATATTTTATTATTATTAATACAATCCCTAAACTTATTCCTTATTCCCACATCGTTTAGTTAATGTATAAACAGCTAATCTTACCAGTAAATTGTAATAAATAAATAAACAAATAATAACAAGTAGACAGCGAGAGAGGCCGTTGAAGAAGAGAAGCCGGCGTAACTAATCCATTGCCCGTGACTTCCTTGGCCTCCACTCTCTTCACTCACTCCACTAACTATAGCTAGCTCCCCGCTCCAACAACATTTACATTACAATCACTCCTCCAACAACAATTATTGCCTTCGCTCAATGGAGCCCTTGTAGCAGTCAATGGATCTAGACAATTAGCTACAACTAGACGCTTTTTACGAGCGAGGAAAATTGTATGGTGCAAGCCAACTTTCAAAATGCCATTAAATAAGATAAACGGGCAAAGCGAAGGTAGTTCATGAAATTCTAATAACTTCATCTATTCTTAAGGTTAATTAAATAAATGAGTCGCAATAAAACTATTTTTTTTAAATAAATATAAGTATAAACATATTTAAGGCACCGAGTAACAACCTCGGAATAATAAGAAACGATAAATCATCATTGTTAATTTGATTGAATTCCTTATAATCCTTACATATAATATAGAAATAAAAACTACGCTCAACGATTTTTCCCATTCCAGGTATTTTTTATGCATATTTATGATACCAATACGCATGGTGTATGGAGGAGTTAGAGGAAAACGATACAGATGAAGACCATGAGTGAGATGGTTGGATGTTGAAGAGGACATCAAGGTGTTCTTGAGGAGGCCCAGGTCTTTGTAAGACCGCAATGGCCAGCAGTAACATATTTTTTATTAATTTATGCATAAATAGATTCAAAGATCGTAATGTTTCTGAAGGTACGACCTTATTAAGCTAAAGGCAGCTTGCGCTATTTTTAAAAATTTTAATATTGAGTTTAGTTAATGTATCGTATTATAAAATGATTAAGATCTGTCGAAAAGACAATTGATTGTAACGTAGCCTCATGCATGAACCTCCTTAATGTTACGCAAGTCCACAGGTCTGCTGTGAAGGTTTAAGATTTAGCGGGGGATTGGTTCTAATCATCGAAGACAGGAAGCTCCAAGGATTTAATGGATTCGCTGTAACTCAGGCTCCATGCTCCTGCCTTCACAAAGGAAACTAATATTTTTCATTTCTAGTTACCCGTTCAGTTTATATTGCAACCTCAATAGCGAGTATTCTTCGTGAAGGCTGAATCGCAACAAAAAGATTCCCTAAGGACATGGCCATGTGAACGATTTAAACCATATCAAATTTCAGGTTAATTTAAATTAACTCCCACCTTGATTAGTTGATAGTTCAGACATACTCTAAGTATTATAACTCCACAAATACTGTCGTTCTTTAGTACTTTTCAAATAACTGCTATAACTTTTTGATTTAATACTTGTTTCTATTTAAAAATCCCCAAAACCCAAACAATTTTCAAATCCCTGACTTTTGATGGTAGATTGCAATAATAACTTCAATACAGAACACCAGAATATTGAAGATTAACCAAAGCTTGATGATAATAATTATTATAATAACGATAAGCAAAAAAAATATTTCCGTCCATATTTTAGAAATTAGTATTATCAAAGGAATTTTTGGTACTTGTGTATTAATCGGTACCCATTAAACCTACCTCCTCCTCATTTAGCTTCTTCTTATCACTGGTTCGGAATAATACCAAAGATGAATATGTGAAAAATGTCATCAAATGGATTTTTACAAGGGTAGAAATTAAGATTTTTTTCTGTCGAAAGCGTGAGGAAATCATTTATATAAAGAGGGGCGTGGCTAGAAGGATCAAGAATAAGTATTTTATTATTAAATTTTGTATATTTCAATTTTCATTAAGAAGGTAAATGTTATCAGTGTTCAGGTTACGAAGGATGGCGGATAACAGTCCTTGGGTACCGGCTAATACACAAGTACCAATTCTTAACAGCGATACGAAAATTGTAAAGCATTGAAACGTTAGATGATACAGTCAACACATCTCCGGCAAACCTCGAGAGCTTTGATAAGCGAAGCTTGTCAAAACAGGTCGATACCTCCACTAGCCTCTCTTTCTCTCTCTCTTCTTGTTAATAACCGAATTGTGATGGACCTTAATGACAACATCTTCTTGAATTCCGGGGATAAAGTAACATGAAATTAATTATGATAATACCTGCAAAAGTGATGTAAATGTAGAAGCATATACATAAATTTAAAAAAATCTCGATCCAGGAAGCTATCTATATGAGATCTATCTGATATACCTACATAGCGATTAGCTATTGACAGATTCAAAGATTGTTTTCGAACTTAAGCCTAATAAAGTGTTGTTTTTTTTTACATTGATTCGTTCTAGTTCCTATAAAGGTTCGGGACTAAATGATTATTTAATTTATTTTTAAACTATAAGTTATAACAAATGCTTAGTATGAATTGAAATGGTCTAAGAAAATGGAGTTTCGACGAGTGACCTTAGCTCGTGAAGCTGGAGAGGCTTGTTGCTAAGAGGTTTCCATTTCCAGCAGCGGCGGGGATCACTTCAAGAACTGACGCGAAGATTTTATTTTAACGTCCCAACATTAAATGATGTATCGCTAACAGTACATTAATAAGACCGTGACAAACTTCTATATGGAATTAAATCACTGAATGGTTAATGTTTTCAGAGGTTTCGTTCGTGGAACTTTTCATAAAGAGTAAAAACAAATTTTTGGAATAAAATCATGGACGTTAAGAATAATAATAAAAGAAAAACCTACAATAATATCTTACCGGACAATAGAAGCATAAGATATAATACAAATTATTTTCTAAACAAGATATAAACGTTTAATATCAAAATAAAAACAGATGGCGTAAGTACGTGGCTTAGCAGTGGGGCGTAGGGTTACTGATCTCTAGGTTTCGAGTTCGAGACTCGTTGTAGGAGATAAGTTATTTAGATCGACTCAGTTGGATTTGGAGAGAAAAATCTCGGCCAGAACACTTGCATACCATGTCCTACCTTCATTGATTGTAGAGGTGATTTAAAAAAATAAATGTATTTATTGAAATTTACAACTGTATTAGAATACAGTTGTTAATTTTACAAGAAGTAAATATGATGTTATACATGAATTAAATATAATGAATGATACATAATGGCATGGATGAAGATAAGTATAAAAACTACCCAGTGGTAGAGCTCAAATAATTAATTCATCTTAGAAGGACACGAGGCCATTTTCCTTTTAGACACCTGGGTGGATTACCGAGAACTGAAGAAGTGACTAGGTTTGAAACAAGTTGTTTTGGGTGTGAAAAAAGCTTGTTATGAAAGGACTTGTATAAGGTTCGGGCCAATTATAGTGTCATTTTGGATGACTTTATTTGCAACAAAGTAACGATAATTGAGGATTTCAGGAAGGGTTTTGAAAGGATTGGATACGAGAGCAAGTCGATGACTTAGTGGAGTTCAAAAGCTCTTCTCCATAAGTCAAAAAAGGTCATGCATATGAGTTTTTTAAATTCAATTTTATTTTCTTGCAATATTTTGTCGGATTCAAAATGACAAAAGTTCTGGAAATGTTTCCTCGTACTGGTTTCTGAGAGATGTTTCAGCCTTTCAGGTCTACTCCTAGTATGAAGGAGATGGAAGAGCTGTCCTAAAGAAGGAAGAGGTGCAGAGAGAACCCAACGGATAAGATAAACAATAAGCGACGAAGAGACATAGAGAGTCGCGATATATTCGGGTAGGTTATGAGGGACCCCCCGGCTACTATTTTGGTGGACGACTCTTCCGATCTGGGTCAGGGATCTGATATCGACCCCTTCAGCGGGAGCACGCCACTACACGATCCTCCTTCTCTTCCTTTATCGGGTTCCCGGGCGTTAATTAGAAGATAAATATCATAGGATAATGAGTCAGGAAGGCGGAAGGCTCCCAATAGAGGACGTAGGTAAACAATTTTATGTTTCACTGTAAAATGATTAAACATAAACGAGCCGAAAAACGCGCATTAAAGTCAAATCAAAACGATTTAATGGTACTTATGAACATATTTTTTAATGAAATGTTTGTATTACTATAAATGGATAAACAGGTATCCGAAAAAAAAATTGATAATAAACAAAAGCAAGTTAACATTCCAAGACAAAATTTTTACAAAAATAGACTAATGTTATTTTTGTATTCAAAATCTAAATGATTTAATATAACCACAAAGTCAGTTGCACCAATTAAACCAGTTTTATAATTATCTTGCAATAAAACAATCAAAGAACTGTCAACACTCATATGGAGATTCATTTATATTTCTATACTTCACTCAGTCAATTATTTGCTCCCAATAAGCATATAATTCTAAATCCCAACTGAGCCGTTCATGATCAAAAACTCCAAAATTTCAAAAATTGACTTTCACATTCTTAGCTAGGTAAGTAACTATTATGCTTTCCGCAAAACCACCTCCGTCAAATAAAAGATCTAAACACATCGTTTGGATCCATCTAAACGACTTAACGTTGGAAAGAATGCAGCATAATAAGCAGACTAAAAATTAGCCCTATCTAAGAAGAAAACTGACCATCTCCACCTATTTTTAGAGCCTTTTCAACCATCCTGCCAAAGTTTTGATAATACAAAACTGATAGTGAAGCATTAGAACGCAAGAAGCATCAAAAAGAAAAAATGAATTTTAACATCGAAACGGGCCACGGTTTACAAAAACTAATAAAATACAGAAGATGCTGATGTATTTAAAAGTTTCGAAGTAAATCAAGAAATTTAAAAAGATCACTCGTCGCTAACAGCCCTAGCAGTCGAAGAGATGTTACACAAAATTCAATAAAAAATGTTTATGCTACCGAAACTTCAGGTTCAGAACCGGACTAAAACCATGAGAATTAATGCGACTAAGCGTCGTGTTGACAAGATTGTGTGACTAGCGAGAAATATGAAAAAATAATTTTTTGAAATTTTTGAGCTATCCTCTTTTGGACCCTGAACGCCTCAATTGTAAGTAACCAATACACAGTTTGAAGAAGTTTGAGAATGCATTAAAAAATTTTTAACTTTCCAATACTGAAACAAGTAATTATTGTTTAGCCGACTATTAACGCTTTCATTTGCTCAACAAACATTACACAATCCTTAATTACAGATAATTGGATTTAGAGCATAAAGTAAATAGGCATTACTTAACTTTTTTGTACCGATATGAATTAACACAAGCAATTTATCATATTAAGTTTAATAATTACAATTTCAATGGGAATTTTTTTTTTAAACTTTATGAAACTAAAATAATTTCCTTGGATAGCAATATAGTACAATTTGCCACACCTAAGGGCAATAATTATTAGAAATCTATGAACACATGCAAAATAGTTATAAACATTGTCTAAACATAGAACTATCTAATTACATATTTTTCTCTATACAAATAAAACAATTAGAATATTAATTATTACAGAGGGATAAAAAAAATATCAAGATTTTATATAAATATTGAAATGTTGCTGTTAACGATAGCTCAGGTTTCGTGAGTAATGAAAATTAGAAACCTTGTATTGTGAAATTAGTTATGGCATAAAAGAGCACGGTAAATGGCATAAACGAGCATTTGAAACTGATAAATCATTAAAAAATTATTCTGTTTGGAGCTATAATCCTTTTTCATTATGTAAATAATTTTACTTACGTCAGTTCCGGGGCCACGACGAATAATGAAGAGATAAAACTGGGGTACTATTGAAGATAGGGGGGGGGGGCTCCAACTCAACACAACGGGCGGATTAAAGTGTTTGGACCCTGTCACTACGAAGGTTAATCAATGTACACTGTTTAATAACAAGCATTACTTTTTCAACAACGAATATTTTTATGATGTATCGTCAAATAGGATGATATACACGTTGAAGTTTTACTTCGTTCCTTAGGGGTTTTTCATTGAATTAAATTAAAATTTACAAAAAAAATATTTAATTTTCATTGGATGAGTTTAAATTAATTTTGAAACTATTTGGGATAATATGACTTTATTAAAAATAAATAGATCCTTATCCAAATTATAACGGGTTTTTTGGAGGAAACTGACGTACTATATTAAAACAGAAAAATTATATAAAACAGTTTTAAAATAAAGAAATTTAAAAACATTGCAATTCACTTAAGAAAAATATTTTAGCTGATAATGTATGATGAGAAATAAAAACAAAAAATTAAATTTCTATTACATAAAAAATATTTTTTATATAATATAAAATGATTATATATATATTTTTTTTTATTCAACATTCAGGGTGGAATAATAAAAAATTGGTAAAAAATAAAATAATAAAAGGGGGGTAAAAAATTAAGTTTAAGTGATGTACGCATTTTGGAAAAAATAAGGACAAAGGAAAAATTGTTGAATAAGAGAAAAGTATGAACGAACTAAACAGTTTGAAAAGTGAAGTTGGAATAGAATTGAAACAGATTCAGTTCAATTTAAATAAAATTAAATTAAACAATTAAGCGGAAAAAGCTGAACCTAAAGAAGCACTAAATTGAAGTACAAATTAATATGCTGGGATAATGACTTCAATTTCTTTTTCCTGCTTACACTATATTAAAAAAAAATAATACAATCTGAACTACAGAATGCATGTATTTTCAGGCCTACAATTTGAGCAACGACTAGTATACTGTATAATTTGCAAAATGGAGATTGGTCCGCAGTTACACAGGAGGTGCCTCTAGTAAATAAATAAAATAAAAGTAAAAGAAAATTTATTTAAAAAATATTTTTAGTTCAAAAGGGCCAAAATAATACAAACGACTTTTACATATCAATACGTAGATAGTCATAAAATGTAGTTAATAAAATAATATTCAATTAATAAAAAAACTCAAAAAGGATAAAACAATAATAAAACAAGTCTACAAATCCCACATTTAAAGGGCAACATCCCAAATGGTAGAGAGCTCTAGAATATCAAGAGTAAACAAATATACATCAAAGATGGATCAGACATGTGTTGGAACACATTTAGGCTAAGTGCTTTACTGACACCTCCATCACATTCCAAGGGATCATCAACCGAATCCCGAAGGATTCTGTAGCTAGTTCACGTCATAAAATATGATTATTCAATTAAATTATATATATTAACAATTCTTTTATTATTCCATTTTTATCTTATTCTTTATTGAATATTTGATTATGATTTACATACATTGAAAAATCTACTAAGCGTGCAATCAAAATTAACATTGCTCGGACAAGAAGGGGAAATAAACTATGGACTTCTAAGCTAAGTACAAATTGAGTTTTTTCTAATATTCTTTGTAAAAAAAGCACATTTTTTGAAACAATTTTACTCTAGATATGCGATATATATTATATAATAATAGGCTGATCTAAGTACATTAAAAAAATGTTTAATTGGTGTAACTGACAGACCTTATAGTTATATTGATTGTTTAAATTCAAGTGATTCAAAATTGGGACTATAGACTAACAACAAAATAGATCTAAAGTAAAGTATCCTGAAACCAGTTAGTCAATATATTTCATTTACGTATGCCAAATAAATACCAACTTGTAAATTCAATTGAGGGACGAAATTTAGGATACTTTTCTCAAATTCAAACACTAAAAAAAATATTCAATTTGGGATGAGTTTATTTAATTCTGTCCAAAAACTACCCTTATATATGCTGACGTTAAACAGGGCTATTTGTATATTAATTGAGGGAGAATTTTAAACTTTAGTTTAGTATTTTAAATTTCCAATTTATGTTAAATCGAAACGATATTCGAGCTCAAAATCAATGATCAAGTTGTTATAAAAACTGCTGTTGAAGTTATCTACGTTTTATAATTAAGAAAATACAGCGGACAAGCGAATATGTGATTAAATAAGCATATATACATATTTCGTTCAACGGTTATGGATCCACCTGACTATGAAAGGACTTCAATACCTGTCGGAGACAACACATTTATTTATAAAGAACAATTTGTCAGTGCTCATAAATATTCAATTATTAACTATTGAATATTACAGAATATGACTTGTCGATTAGCTTCCGTGAAGCTTTAGTTTAATTATATTAAAGCTAAGTGATAATATATTATGATAGATGTCTACAAATCCACAAATTAATTACTAGACTTTTTAAAGGTTTTTTTTACGGTTGTTGTTTTATCGGATATTGAAAATCTAATTTGAACCAACGCATTAGTTAAAAAAAAATTAGATTTTGCTTTTAGACTAATTTGTGGAAGTGAGAACGCTGTATGGTGTAACTTTATAATCGCAGTGTAACTTTATAATCAGCAGTTTTTTTTTTTTAAATGAAATGATAAATGCATACCTGTTTAGCAGATAAAACTTCAAACACGAATGAAAATGCATTAGTCAGTTATTGTAACTTACATGGAAATTATAATCTAATCGAAACATTTAAAAAAATATAATAATCAATAACAGAATAAAAAAATTGAAGATTGATAAAAGAAAATATACAGGGAGAGAAAGAAAGTGAACTTCAATTCCCCTCCATCTCTGGCTGGCAAAAAGTGAGTTTCCTACCTCTTAAAAATCTTAAAGACATCAAATTATCGTCCGAACTAGCCTCCCAGCACTGATATATCTAGGGTTAAAACTCACTATCACCGTCAATATTGTTTATTAAAATAGATAAATAATTATCATTTCAATGAAAAATAAAGTATTTTTGTTTCAAGTAACAGCAAAAACATCACAGAATGTTGATAACAATGGATAAAAAATTAACAAAGAGTGGAAAATAATTGAAGATAATAAACCATTCACCATTACCAGAAAAACCAAGAACTAATATAATTAAATAGTTTAGCAACCCTCTGAAGTCCACAAATATATAAAAAATACATTTAGCAAATAATTAATTTACATGGCCGACAACACAATGAAGTTAATATTGCAGTAAAATCCAAATTAAAAAATAAAAAGGAATTCAATTTTGTATAAAAAAAAGTCAATAATTATTGTTTAAACTGAGGAATAACGACAATACCACGTATATTGTCTCTTAATGATAATTAACAATATTGTTTTATATTAACTGTTTATAATCAATATTCATAAGTTTTAATAAGTTGCAAACTAACATCTCAGATACATCAGATACCTTTATTGCAATGAAATATAAAAATAACATCAAGAAATTTGTGAGATCCGCATAAAGTACTTGGCAATGATTTTAATTAGCTAACGAGATTTTTATAAATAATTTTTTCATTAAAAATGATCATTGTATTGAAGCTTTTTACTCCTGTTTGTGAAATTATTTTCAATCTTCATATTCATTTAAGTACAATAATAGTTTGTAGCATCAAAGAATTATATTATATCTCAAAAATGTTCCGAGAAAGAATTTTTGTAGATTTTAATTAAAATTAACAGAAAATGAATTTTATGGCATAAATCATCTGTGAATATGTTCGATGTTATCAAAGAATACAAAATAAGTGTTAATGAGTTTTTTATCCTTTCGTATAAAAAAATTCTAGCCGAAATATGTACGGATTTCATATTGGGATAGATATTAACAAAAAGGTCTTTCCAATTATTAACATATACCACAAAAAGCTATAACATATTAACAAAAACCACTTTCCACCAATTTTATGTTGTCACTAACAATCCATACTGCAGAGTCAAATATTAAACAAGCAATAAAATGCATAAAAATATTTTTTTAAATAAAGTAAAATATTTTGTTTGCGTATGTATTAACTAATTAATTAGACTCACTAGCAAACATCTACCAAGTACGAACAAATGTGTCAATAAATAATACGTTCACCTACCATAATTGAGAAATATACACAAGAGTACCGTAATGGATCTTCTATTAACTAAAATATGAGAGGTAGTAAGTACAGTTACGTAAATGACGATAAATTATTTCCAGATAAGAATCTGGTTCAAGAAGGGAGATTAACGGATTAACTACTTATACATTACGTTACTTCTCAGGGAAACATAAATCAGACATTTAAATTTTGACAGAGACAAAGTACTTTGAAAGACGGCTGCTAAGTGCGATGTAAGTACCATGTTAGAATTTCAAATGAGGCAAAAATTAAATTAATGTTTTTAAACCGCAAGGATAAACGAGAGAAACACATGGTATAAACGGGAGTTACAATGGCAAAAATAAAGGGTTTTGGGTTCAGTACATGTAAGAAATTTTGGCAACGGTTGTGCAGGATGTTGATTTGCCCGAAACCACGCTCTATCGCTAGGTGTTTTACCAAACGATAACTACGGAATCCGCAAACTAAAGAGGTTACCCAGCATATATCAAGCGGGGTATAGATGCAAAAGCATAAGATATAAATTTTAACAAATAATTTCTATTACTCCCGAAATAATATTAGGTAACTAATAAAAATTTTGTTACTTATTACATTAGTCGGTAAGATGGAACATGAATGAAGTATGGATAATTCCATGTCAAGTCAATCATAAAAAAAAAATTACATAGGCAGTCCTGAGGACTGCCGAGAAAAGTGAAGACCCAGTATTTTGGAATGACTGAGTTCTTTTTTGAATTTCTAAATCAATTATCGTCTGAATTATTTAAATTTCCAGTTTAAGTAAATTCAAAGTAATAACATAGGCCTTTTTTCCCCACATATTTTGAGACTCCGAACAATAATTATATACATTTTCAAGTAGTTTATTTATTAATCAAAACAAATCATGGTCTCCAATAGAAAATATCAATAATTTAATTTAAATAATAATCACTATATAGTTATATAATTCATAACTGGTATTTTTATTTACATAGATTTTATTTCCATTTTTAGCATTATCATCTCTAAGTTCAACAATACTTAGATCGTTTCTCCTTTCAATTTGTTCAGTCGCGGATCAATTTCATAAATTAAAATTAGAATCTCGCAGATCTGTTCACATTTTGTTTCCATGGCGACGAATAAAGAGGATGTTCAGTAGCGTAACATTTAAGGCTTAAGTATATTCAAATTCACCAGTCACCGCCGCCATGATCGGCTATAGCCACCTAGATTAGGAAAGAAGGTAAAAACACCATCTGTTGGCCGAATCGCGATCTTCACTTGACTTGACTCTCCGCATTCAGACTGCAAGCACACATCTCTCTACTCTTCTCTACTGAATCCTAAACCTACGGACATTCACCAAAAGGTCGCCGTTCACCGCAGGACATTGATATATTCGCCGAAGGCCCTAGATCGCCTAGCACCACGAGAAGAGACAAGAGGTGCAACCTCGATACCACCAGATCGCCTAATACCAGATGCAGTCAGAATTGAGGTGACGAAATTGACTCCACCACCGTAAGTCCGCCTTTTCTCATTAAATTTGGTAACAGCAAAGACTATATCATTTCATTCAACGTTCGAGATAGGGACTCTGGACTCAATCACCATGCGGCCATTTCGCCCAGTGTTGGTGTTTGTTTATACGATATATTAACTCTTTCATAGTCATTTCCTTTAGTAAAGACTGCATTATCTCCTTTTGTACCTAGATATAAGTGACCCCTTTGATTGTTTCTTTCTTTATTTAATTGTAAAATAATTCATTTTCATGTTTGTATTTAAAATTAATAAACCACATGTTTCAGTATCTCGCCAATTGATTTAAAACCCCGACTCTATTTTGCTATTATATTTCATTTCATTATCTTTCTTTTTTTCTTTCTATTCAGTCTAATCACGCCCGTACATTTTGGTGCCGAAACCCGGGAGTTTAATAAGAGCATTCATTTTTCTCGGCAGATACTGAACCATTGGTGTTTCACGGCCATATTGCCTCATTGTTTACTTAGTTATTCGGCCATATTGTTTAACGTTACTTCCGCCACATATGTGACTATCTATTCAATTCGATTTAGGTTACAATTGTTTAAATTTAAGGCTCATTAGTCAATACTATTATTCATTGTAATTTCTTTTCAGCCGTTTTTTTATTAAGTGTTAATAGTTTAAAATGGCCAATCGTCGCCAATCTAATTTTAAGGGAAAATCTCAAAAGGCAATATTAATCAGTTTATTAAAAGACGTCCAATTTCTCGCCAAAAAATGTAAAACAACTGTGAACAGTAACGAAATCTCATTAGCTCAAATTTATATTGATCAATTAAAGCAATTAATTTCCAAAATGCGTACCGCCAAGACTGCCCTACTTATCGAATATAACGGACGATCGATCCCAGCCGATATTCAGGAACAATTTATTCAGGTCCAGTTAGAAGCCGTGGAGTTAGAAGCAACGATATTCGATCTATGTAATACCGCTGCCCCGCCACCTAACCCGCCGGCCATTTTCCTTCCACCTCTTGAGTTGCCCCGGTTTAAATGTCAACAATTAAAAACATCGAACATTCCAAATCTGGGGGATTATTTATTGTATACTATCGCATTCCAGAAACTTGATCCGGTCACCCAGAGAGAATTTAAACTTCAGCATCCGGAAGAGTTTCCAACGCTCGCCGATTTATTGACCTATATTTCCCGCCTTAAAGCTGCTATCACCGCTGCTTCACCATTAAACACCGCCCCGGCTCATGAACTAACAGATGAGTCACTTCCGCCCAAGGCTCCATCTCCGATACGACAATTCGCTCCCGCAGCGCGACCGGAAACATCAAATAATTCACCGCACCGCTCCCCCCGGTCAGTGTCTCCGGAATGTAAGCCCCCTCAGCCGCACGACAATTCCGCTCAACGCCTCAGCGCCACCGAACCCGGATATAGTTCTTCATCAACTGTTCCCACCTTGCAAGATTCGTCTCCACCACCCGTTCGGGAATCACCTAGCCAGTCGCCAACCTTGGGTCATCATTTGCTGGTACCCTGCAAAAATCCGTCTCCTCATAAGACTATCTTTCCTGACCCATCGAAAGGTTACCACAATCCTGAGCGATCTCTTCGCCCTTCTCATCGGGCCTTCTCAGGAGATGTCTATCATCTCCACTTATACCCCCTCTTACTTCCGCCGGATAAAGCCACCGCGCGTCGTTCATCAACCTCGCAGGGATCACTAAAAAATTCACCTCCATACAAGCCGACCTTTCGTGATACACCGATAAATCACCATACTCTCCCGCAATCCTTTCGCCCGGGTCTCTGGGTTTTCCCCAGAGATATTTATCGTCACCGACTCTACCCCCATCTGCGTCCGCCTGAGGAAATCACCGCTCGACGCCTCCATCCTCACTTACGGCCGCCTGAGAAAACTACTGTTCGACGCGTATACCCCCTCTTACGTCCTCCTGAGGAATCAACCGCTCGATACGTGTATCCTCTCTTACGTCCGCCTGAGGAAGCCACCGCTCGCCGATCACCAACCGCCGGTACAACCAGGCCTACCAAAGGACTCTCCTTTTCCTTCGAATCTCTTCTCCTCTCTCTCGCCTTCCAGCAACCCTCGCCGATCACCGTCAATAGGGATGCTCGCCATTCAAAAGTTGGAAGCACCAATTTGTCACTTCTCTTACATATTCACCAATCTCATCTCTTACATATTCACCAATATCCTCTCTTACATATTCACCAATCTCCTCACTCCTATCCACTACTAGTCCTTGGTATTCTCTATCTTGCTAATGATATTCACCTAGTAGCCCAATATATTCTCCTACTTAATCCTACTCATTCTCCCGCGTCCACAAATTTTTCTCCTGAGTTTTTAGTTCTAATTATTCCACAACGTCTCATTCCGATTCACCTACATCACCGTCATATTAACCTAGGCCTCCCTTATATTCTCCAATTTTCCCATCTTATTCTCCAGCACTCCTTTGTACATACAAACTTCTTCCTCATAATCACCCAATTCATTAATCACTGCTGCTTCTTAGCTATTCACCCCCATCACCTTATATTCTCCCACCTCTTCATCATGTGCTCCTACTTCACCATCATATTCGCCTACTATTCTACAATTTCTCCATCTAATTCTCCAGCACCCTCAACCAGTTTATCAATCACTGCTCATTCTTATCTATTCACCCACATCACCTCATATTTTTCCACCTCTTCATCTCATGCTCCTATCTCACCATCATATTCGCCTACTTCTCCCTCTTATTCTTCAACTTCACTATCTCATTCCTTCTACCTCCCCTTCGCACTCACCGACTTCGCTCTCACACTCACCTCCCCATCTTATTCCCCTTACCTCATCTTCATGTTCACCACCTTTTCTCTCACATTCGCCATCTTCACCATCTTTCCCACTATTCTCCTGCTTCTACAAATTATTCTCACGGTTTCTTTCCAATTGTTCCCTAACATCTCCCTCCTATCCACCTACGTAAGCTTTACATTCATCAACCTTTCCTCTTTTTTCACCAAGTTCACCAAGCAACACTGCTTCTTGCATTCTCCTATCTCATTCTCACATTCCCATACTTCCCCCTATTATTTCTCAAACTTATTCCTTCTACATCCCCATTGTAGTTTACTAATTCTCTCTAATACCATCATATTCACCCAGTTCATCAAGCAATACCGAGTCTTGCGTATTCATCAACCTCTCCCTCTTATTCTCCGACGTCTCCCGCTTTCTACCATCCACAATATTCACCTACAAGTCCCAGCTACCGCGGCTCTCCCCCATTAACATTCAACATCTCCTCATTGCACAACTATACCTCCCACATATTCACCCAGGTCACCATCTTAGTCTCCATCGTCACCATCTTCTCCAAATCATTACTCACCTCCAGCCCACCATTGTAGTTCGGTGTCTCACTTT
The DNA here is from genome assembly GCA_964056705.1 of Troilus luridus. Taxonomy (NCBI): domain Eukaryota; kingdom Metazoa; phylum Arthropoda; class Insecta; order Hemiptera; family Pentatomidae; genus Troilus; species Troilus luridus. The sequence continues at coordinate 52,273,334 of OZ057412.1, read as the reverse complement.
CTCCAGTCCACCAATAACTCGGTCACACATACGCCCCCTTACCCTCTTATGATGCCACTATCGTGCCATGGCGGGGGGGATGTTCAGTCGCGGATCAATTTCATAAATTAAAATTAGAATCTCGCAGATCTGTTCACATTTTGTTTCCATGGCGACGAATAAAGAGGATGTTCAGTAGCGTAACATTTAAGGCTTAAGTATATTCAAATTCACCAGTCACCGCCGCCATGATCGGCTATAGCCACCTAGATTAGGAAAGAAGGTAAAAACACCATCTGTTGGCCGAATCGCGATCTTCACTTGACTTGACTCTCCGCATTCAGACTGCAAGCACACATCTCTCTACTCTTCTCTACTGAATCCTAAACCTACGGACATTCACCAAAAGGTCGCCGTTCACCGCAGGACATTGATATATTCGCCGAAGGCCCTAGATCGCCTAGCACCACGAGAAGAGACAAGAGGTGCAACCTCGATACCACCAGATCGCCTAATACCAGATGCAGTCAGAATTGAGGTGACGAAATTGACTCCACCACCGTAAGTCCGCCTTTTCTCATTAAATTTGGTAACAGCAAAGACTATATCATTTCATTCAACGTTCGAGATAGGGACTCTGGACTCAATCACCATGCGGCCATTTCGCCCAGTGTTGGTGTTTGTTTATACGATATATTAACTCTTTCATAGTCATTTCCTTTAGTAAAGACTGCATTATCTCCTTTTGTACCTAGATATAAGTGACCCCTTTGATTGTTTCTTTCTTTATTTAATTGTAAAATAATTCATTTTCATGTTTGTATTTAAAATTAATAAACCACATGTTTCAGTATCTCGCCAATTGATTTAAAACCCCGACTCTATTTTGCTATTATATTTCATTTCATTATCTTTCTTTTTTTCTTTCTATTCAGTCTAATCACGCCCGTACACAATTATTTCACAAAACAAGATAACTATTACAAATAAAATCTTTTACGGGAAACGAACAGTTCAACCAAATATTGACGTAATAAATTATTACCAGATTGAATTGAAAAACTATTAAACGAATTTAGAGGTAAATATAATTATACTTATATAGATGGAATTATAACCTTTAAATTTAAAGTAAACTAAAAAAGAATGTATAACTCATACACAGGTCGCTAGGCGTCTCCGGTCTAGAACATGTTTACCCCCTACCAAAAGTCGCTAAACGCGGCTCAAGAAGTTTTCAAAAATATTCTAAAATTGTAAGGGCAATCTGGAGGATAGAGATTGAATACAAATTGCGCAATCATGTTACGATAATTTAACAAATCGCCTGTGCCCTATTCCAACCAGGTTCAATGTAAAAGACGAGTGTTGTAGCGAAACGAGGTCCATAAAAGGTATTTTCTGAATTAGCGGAAGGTTACATAAGGTTACCCAGGTGCACATGCCTCGTCAAATCTTTCGGACCTGCTTCTGAATTCACTTAGATGAAGAAAGTAAAGTTAGTCTATGCAATCCAATCAGATTCCACTTAAGCAATTTGTAACATGTTGGTGTTCACGACGTGTTGTGAGCTTCTGTATATCCAACATGGGGAGGGGATCATGAGGAAGTTTAAAAGTGATATTTGATTGTGAAAGAAAACAATAAAGAAGAACAACCAAACTAACGCTATAAACAAAATACGCTAATACTTTACAGAATTTTCTTTTAATACTTAATGTAGGCTAAATTATTATACTTAAATTAGAACTACTATGGAGTTCTACAGCCAGGTTTCCCCCCTATTTTAGGTACCCACTTTATAAAGGATGGGTGAGCCCCAGGAGGATCCCATGTGCCAATTACATCGTAAATCTGACGTCGTAATTGGATCTAGCATAGGAGCTGAGTGGATGGGTAAGGCTACACCTACATTGGATCCGATTCGGCGCGACGTGATTTTATCACATACGATGCTGGGGTGTATACATCATACATATTTTACTATACATTATAGTAAAATATAAATGTATTAAAAATAATTAATAAATAATCTTAATTTTATAAATTTAAAGAACCAAATGTTATAACTCTCGATATATTTCAGTCATTTGGTTTGCTTGCGTCCTCTCATCGTATCACACCGGATTCAATGTAGGTGTAGCCTTAGTTGTAAGCAATATCGGCATCGAAACTTAAGGTTTTTTAAGCTTTATTATAATTATAAATAATTCGAAGTAAAGTAAATAATACTTAATTATACATTGTATACGAAGTCTATTAATCTCCCCTTTTCGCTGTTTTGCGAAAAGTACTGGCGAAAACATTGAAATGGTTCGGAGAAATGATTAAAAAGGGCGAATGATGAATCATCAGGACCGTGAAATTGCCGAGTTGACCGCTCAATGTTTGTGTAATTAATTTATGTCAATCACATATCAGTTAGCGTAAAAAGGCATTGCTTTGATAGCATTTAATCAAAAATTAATGGTAAAAGAATGCTAAATGAAGCGTAAATATTGAAATGAAAGGTTTTGAAGGCTTATAAAACAGATAATTCCAGCAACATTTCGATATGCCGTGTTAAATCATCTTTGACTGACGCCTGCCAAAGCCATGGGGGATTCATCTCTCCGCTTGGCTGAATTTAATGTTTGTTATCACTGTTTCACATATCAGTAACATGTTAATATAAATATTCTATAGTGATTTTAATATTAGTGAATACTAGATATTTAACTACATAAATAAAATTCATTAAGAAAGGAAGAAAATGGTCCGAGTGGTGATCAGAAAAAATTCTCTTGAATAAGGAAAACTATTTGTTTGAAAGCCACCGTTTCGACCCACATTCCTGGCCTTCTTCAGGGTTTTTAATAGACGGTCAAGTTCATGTTCATTTCACTTTAACCCTTAAATGCATTCTATAACTCAGCTGTAACACTTTCTTTTAAGTACTAATATCGACATCTCAACAACGCTAGATGGCCCAGAAAGTGCATTCACGTGTCGTTTTGTTCATTAGAAGGAGGTTGAAGGCAGTTTTACCCGGAGTATCTTGAGCCTCGGACGGCCTGTCACCAAGCCATTTTGAATTGTGACGTATTCTAGTTTTTGTTCACTTTTTAGCCAAATGAAAAATCCCAGTGAAAAAGGGGAGATGAAAAAGACCCAGTGAAAATTCCCACAGCAAGGCGGTGAGTTTTTTTTTTTATTCATGTAAATAATCCAGTGGGGATTGATGCAACCCAAGTGTAACATCATGCATTTAGGAACTGTATATTTTTTTCAACTACTTGACTTCTGTAATCACCTTTTTTATGAGTCTGGACGGAAGAATAGGGATTGTTTTGAGAGAAGATACTGATGGGAAAGAAATCTCACCAGACGACGTCAAATGCATGGCGTAACTCAGGAGTAATATACATAAAAATTTCAATTTTTTCAATGAAATGATTTTTTTTACTATTTTAACCATTGCCATTGAGCCTTAAGTCACCTAAAAAATTTTTTGTAAACAAGAATCAAAATTTATGCATTTAAGGGTTAACCGTTGTCCCAATTATAAGCCCCGAAGGCCGGGAATGAGGGTCAAAACGTTGGCTTTTAAATAGTTCTCCTTATTTAAGAGATTTTTTTCTGACCTCCACCATGTATTATTCAATAACAAATTCATTACTCAATTCTAAATTTGGAGGAATAAAACAATAAGTGTATAATTAAAACTTAAAATTGTAACTTTCGTTTTTTTTTTAACTTAACGGTACTGGAATAATAACATTTCATAGATAGGGCTATTAGGAAATTATCAATAAATAAGTGCTAACTTGTTAAACAAAATAACAACTAATAATTAAGCATTAAAACAAAATATTATGAACCATTCAGAACCGAGACCTCTATTACTAATGCCTACGAGTAACGTAGTATCAAATCGGATTGGCACAGTTTATTATTAATATTAATAAGTCAAATGAATTATACATGTTACTATAGATAAAAAATAATACTTGATCTCATAATGGAAAAAAATTAAAATTTCTAATTTTAATGAAATTCTTCTTAACGACCAATAACTCGACTATCAATAAAATTTATTTCAATTTAAGAGCTCGCAGCAAATTATAATTGAAATTAAAAGCACGAATTTATCACGTGAAAACTCAAGTGTATTGTGTAAATCCCAATTAAGATAATTACCTCGTTTTCTTAGATTAATTTCGGAAATTGCAGGGTAAATGTGATATAAAGTGGAAAAAGTCAATAAATTAAAACTGTAATTAATAAGTGAATTAAATATATAGGTATTTCTTTCCAATGAGCTGTGTTACACGCGATCGAAATTTTTAACAACATTCAGGGTGTAAAAACAGGACTAACGAAAAGAAAGCTTTAGAACTAAAGAAACTAAAGAAAACTTTAGGTTAAAGTTGATGAAAACAAGACAATGGTGACGCTAAAACTGCTATTAACCAATTGGTTAACAATAATAATTATGTTGATAATAAGAATACAACTCTCGATATTAATAAAAATCCACATATAATACTACAAATTAATACCCTAAAATAAAAATAAGGACATAATCGATTTTGTATATATTTGCATTGTATTATGGATATATTTGTAACTGCATTACATTATTGAATAAAGGAAGTTAAGAAAAATCTACGAATTAACCAATTGTAAAGTTCAATTCTGTTCACCCAAACTTAGATATATGTTTCATTTCCGCAAGATATATGGTTCAAATCCGACTGAGGCAGATAAATGATTGAATCTACTAATAAATTTATACCTATTAGGACCTTGTGGAATCTATATACCCTCTTGGGGCTCTATTTTGTGAGTACCCTTGATGCATTTCCCCAGGAAGAAATCCTGACGGTTGAGAGTGATCTCATGCAATCACGTGCAGTGAGTTAGATTGGCTTAGATGTTTCCGCCGGTGTGCGGTTTAATATGTCCTAAACCATTTGTACTAGCGAAAAAAATATTGTATTTCAGTTATTTTGATTCCTATATAATATGGAAAAGACACGTGGAAACAATAAGCACCAGCCTCGCCAAATCGATGAAAATGAGCACCTCTGCATGCCGTTATTAAGGCTCCAAATATAGAACTGAGTCTTAATAATAAAATAAAATCCTCGAACAACAAATGAAAATGGCTTTGGGAATGTGGAAAATGAAAAAACAAAAAATTTGTTCATTAATTAATTTGGTGGTACTTACATCTGAGACTGGGGTTTGTTTTCAGGTTTCTTTCTTTTCTTGGTGGATGACCCACTGGCTGCTCCACTCATCTTATTCCATGTGAGTGGGTCGCCGACCTCACACCCGACCACCCTGAAATGACAGTAATAACTACATATTAAAATTAGTAATTACTTACTTCCAATATTTAATAATTCAATTTATAAATATTTCAACTTAATGTTTATGCATAAAAAAACGGGCAACAGTCATTTTTTTTTATTATCATTTTTTATTTAATTATTGAACGGCTAATTCCTACTGAGATGGACTGTTGGAGAACTGCCAGGGTATCCAGAGTAGAGAAAAGGACTAATGACGAAATTAGAGAGCGAATGCAAACTCAACAAAACGTCCTCCGAAATATAGAGAAAAAATATTACAATCTCAGAAGAATGAAGGAAGGAAGATTACACAATTTAATTTTCAATTATGTGGAAGAAAATGGTCTTGGTAGAGGTCAATAAATTTCTCTTAAATATCAAGAAATATTTATTCAGTAGCAAACGTTTCAATTTTCAATTAGAGTGCTGAAGGGAGGGAAAGGTGAGGAAGACCACGAAAAAGATGGATAGAAGGGATTGAGAAAAGTATGCACTGTCACGGTATAAAGGAGGGAGGTATTAAATATAGAAAAAATGAATTAAAGGAAATTTTCGGTTGAAGGAAACCTCAATCTGAAGAAACCCTTACATAGAAAAAAAATTAAACGCCTTAACGAAAACTACATTCAGTGAATGTACACAAATAGAACTAAGATTGAAGTATAAATAATTAACTTTATTCTATAATTGAATAATAACAGCCGGAGTTTAAAAAAAATAATTCCAAAACTGGACGGTTAAATAAAAAAAAAGAAGGAAAATATTGGAAATTACTTTCTAAAGGCGTAATTTCAATTAGGCAAGATTCAACAACATCGGAGAGTTGTTAAAAATTAATTCAACAACTCTCGAAATTTAGTGTTGAACACCACTTTGGGACTAGTTTAAAAATGAACATGTCCTATACTTGACTTGAAATGGGAGGCTTCACTCAACCCCACTTCACACCAACTTCATAAAGTACCTCAGAACTGAACTTTCCAGTTCACTTCACTTATACTTAGTGTTATATTAAATTTCACTTGATCAAACGCTTTGAATTCCATAGGCTCTTTATCAATTCAAAATTAAAGTTGTAAAATATATGAAAAATAAAGCAGATTATCAGAAAATATGGATCAGAATTAAATCGATAATTTTAATAAAGTCTTCATTAATTAAATATTACAGTTAAGAGCAACATACCATTCCACTTAAAGTAATAATTTATACCTTATAGTAGCAAGAGAAAGTCATAATCATTAAAAGGTAATTGCAAAATTATGTTTGAGATATACTTAATGAGTTCATTAATTGATTTTAATTAGTCATAGTAATTATTTAAAAAATCTTACAAAATAAAAATGTAAAAAGTATTTTTTATATAATTACAAGTATTAAATATTTAACAAATATAAAATTATTTTTGATTTAAAAATTTTTATTTTTTATTTTGTTGGAATAATTTCACGAATTATTTTGGGGATATATATGCAATACATAATAAACAGCTATTGAAAAGACAAAAATGTGTTATTTTTTTATATTTAACGTAAACGTATTTAGAGCTTGAATACCTTGTAGGTGATCTCAGGGTACTTGATCTGAAATAAATTGTTAAGCCACAATCTCCACGAAAAATCACAAAATTACTTTTACTAAGGCAGTTATAATGGTTTAAAAAAAATAAGTTTTTCTAACCAGAATAGATACATCGATTCGCCCAATATATCCATGTTTAAATTTTTTTAATCATTTAAAATTACATAACTTAATACAAATTTCAATTTGATTAAAGAGGTATCAAAAGTACTTAACTAAGCCATATTGTTCTGGATTCAATGTTATTTATTTTTATTAAAGATAGAATTTTCTACTACTATCAGTGCGCGATCCCAAGCCAAGGGGGCTCTAATAAAATTAATTTTTAAAAAAAAAAAAGATACAATTTAATGTAATTTTATAATTTTATTAAAGTATAAATATTTATATAATTTCATAATTAAATATAAAATATTAAAAAAATAGAAAGTTTAAATAAAAAAATCAGTATAGAAAAAAAGTTGGCGCCAGGTCCTCTAGAGACGCCCGATACTGATAACAAATGCAGATAAGAGATTTGACAAATCTTCCAATAAAATCTTAATGGCACAATTTAGAATTTCCAAAGGTAACAACATTTTTAATTTGGGGTAAGCAATTATCAGATGAATAATAAAGTCTGACTTTGTGTGTTCTTAATAATAGCATAATTAGTTTCACACAGCTGAGTTACTTTTCGACTGTTAACGGTACTCTATCGACTTCAGAGATTATTTATAATAATGCCCTGAAATACTTCATCCTTAAATATGTTAAATATAGCAGGGAAGGAAATAGAGAAGGAGTCCTCACTCATAAAGTGGGCGAGGCTTGAAAGTGACAAAACGTCGGTAATTTGTCGACTAAGATGCAAATAAGGCGAGAAGGAAGATGGAAGAAAAGTGCACGGGGACTTAGCTAAGCACCGAAGCAGCTCTCTCTTTTAATTAGATCCCCTAAGTCCGGGCTGTTATCCCGCTCCGCTCGATTAAGTCCCGGTTCCTAGGATTATCCTATTCGGGACTTACCTTAAGTCGACTCCGCAATTCCTAGTCCCAGCTAACGGGATAGGGGCAGGCCAAACCGACCGGAATAAAGGATTTCTTGAAGTGAAAACTTCTTTAGCCGCGTTTAGAGACTTTTGGTAGGGGAAAAAAGTAAAGAATTCGTGTCAGCAACATACTCGAAATGCTCGAGCGAGACTGGCGATGTCTAGTGGTCTGTAATCATACGGATGTGAAATTAATTTTTTTATTATTTAATACTTCTAAACGGTACATTATATCAACAATTATGCTATAATAATAAAAAAATAATATTGAATCATGCGTCTAATGACATAGTAGTTCGGTTGTGTGATTGAAAAAGACGTATATATAACAGTAGTTGTCAAAAACTGAGAAATTACCAATTGGCATTAGCAATAAAAATGTCTGAGATAATTAATTATGTAAAAGAAATTGACAATGAATTGATTTGAATGATATGTAATTTCATTTCAAAATACACCCTATATTTTCGTTCTATTTATTTATTTATATTTTTTTTATCCATCTCATTTTATCTTCTAAATCTGTAGGTATAATACTGTTGTCTAGTGATTATAAAGTGTAAAAACTAAGACGGGCTTCACCAGTGAAGTGGATTTCCTAAAAATATGAAAAAAGTTGTCCCATATCAAGTTTGCATGTGCTAAAAATGAATTGTATCTAATATGAAACAACTAAGAAATTTCCTATTTTCTAAAAGTCTTATGAGCATTTATACATAATAACATATTTTTAAAGTATTCCGCATACAGCTTTCTGGTGACTTCACATAGTTGTTCTTTTTTAATTGGTAATGACAAATTTCCAGTTAGAATGGAGAAGAAAAAAAAATATTGAGGAAAAATTAAAAGAGAAAAAGAATGGACAAAGTGAAAGAAATACCCTTTCTTCAAATTAAAATTTTATTTCTGTCGGACTAATAAGCAAATTGGCGCATACAGGAAGAATGCCAATTCCGAGGTGTACTTGACCGAATTCAAAAAAATCTTGTCCTCAATAGAAGCAGAATTTTATCCATGCTTCAGTCTTTGGTAAAGGAAGGTTCTAGTCTTCAAGTATTGCATTATCTTTAGTGATTATAAATTGTAAATCATGTAAATAAATATGGAGAATATGGGAGAATAAGATAAAAAATAAATAAAATTCTTCAGTCCTATTTATACAGCACTTTCTAAATTTTTTGCGAAGTTATGTAAAATGACACTTATATGAGCGTCCTGATTTTTTGTAGATGCGTAATTCAATTTATTAACCTTCAAGAAAAAATTTTCGTTTGGGAACTATCTGTGAAAAATATACAAAATCTTACAATGTCGATTTTTTTTTGCAGACAGCACCCTTGGATTATTTTACATATAATTTCATACATATCCGTGGTTTGCATCCTTTATCATGACTATAATTTTTCGGCTATGTACCCATTGCTATTACATTAAGAGTACGGCAAAGGAGCTATAAACATATCAGACTACTACCTTAAAAGTTATGTATCCACATATCCAAGTACTGAGTATTGAGTGATTTATGAACCGAGATGAGGAATAACAATTTATAAAGAAGAAGCATAGATAACTCGATACAGGAGAAGGATCCAACGCTGAAATATGGAAACGATAACTCAAAGAAAGTTGAGAGATTGCGATGGATCACCTCCGTGTTTTGGACGTGTTGCAACCCAGCGCGAAGCTCTACGTCACTACGCCATGGCGTGAAACTGGGTCAGGAATGGGGCCGTCATAAGAATAGCTCAATAATTTCTTCTCCCGTTCGGGAATTAGCGAGTCTTGCCAATGATCTTGGTTTGTTTATCCTCAGCACAAGGAGGGTAGTTAATAGTCTCAATAACAAATTGTTCTATGAAAGTAAAAGGGATTCATGGAGGTCTCATATCGTCAAGATTAAAGGAGGTGGTAATATGAGTTGCTAGCAGAGCGCTAATGTTGTATACATTAGGAAATAACAATCGGTATTAATATTGAGATTATGAATATTAAGAACAAATTAGAGAACAGCCAAATTATACCTAGATAGGCAAAATTTAGGACTCCAACTTAAGCATCGTCAGATTAGCCATAGGAGCATGAAATGACGTTAAATAAATATACAACAAACTGGTAACAGTTTTTTTTCTTCAACTTTTTTTTCCGAATGAATACCTATTTATCCCACTTCCCCAAATATTCAATTACTAAGAAAATAATGATAACATAAGTCATTACGTAATTTGAAGAGTAATACATAAAATATACATAATAAGAACAACACATTAAAATATACATATTAGTGTTTTAAACCAAATTAAACTTGATAGAGAGGAAAATAGTTGACTGGAAGATCTATTGAAGGATACAATTAACCTGAGGGTGCAGTCAATAATAACACTACAGGGTAGGCCATCTTCAGGGCTAAGAAGAAAAAACAGAAAGATAACCAAATAACTGCAATGTCCTTATAGTTATTTTTCTGTTTTCCCTTCTTAGCCCTGAAGATGGCTTACACTGTAGATCGAAACGTTGGCACTATTAAAAAATAAGTTTTTCTTACTTTGCTGTTATTATTGACTGCACCCCCAGACTAATAGTAACCTTCATTAAATTAAACTTGTTACGTTGCTGATATAACTTAATATATTTATTTTAAAATTTGGAACTCGATATTTATTCCAATAAAGAATTGAATAAACAAATGAAAAAATATATATTATCTGTTTGTAATCTTGATAGGGCTCACTCAAAAAATAAATTCCAATTTTCTTTGTTTTTGCTTTCTTTTGTTTTTTACCAAAACTTCCTTGGATTTTAATTAATGAAAATTTTGAATAGTAAATATTCATATGGACTTTTACAGGTTTTTATTAATTTATTCTTTACTGATTTTCTTTCCTGTTCTAATAGTTTTTGTTCTAGGTAGTAATAGGACTATAAGAATATATGTAATATAATACTTTTTTTTTTTTAATAAGCCGATATTTTCATTTTGTTATTTTTTAATATTTAAATGTTGTTAGAAATAAAAGAATTTAAATTAACTTTAAATTAACAACTAATCAAATTATTAATTTAAATAACCATATCCTACTATCCAATACAAAAATATATATTTTTCCAGACTTTTTATGAACTATTGAGATTTTTAAATATAAATATAAATATTATTTAAATATATTTAAAAAATAATAAAATAATTAAAAGCTAAAATATTTCCAATCTTGCCCTATCAAAATAAAAATATAATAATTTTATTAATTATAGAATTAATTAAATATATTTTTAAAGTTTAATATATTTACTGTACAGACAATTGAATAGTTTTTAATTATTTATAAAAAAATTAAAAATATTTAAGAAGTATGTAATTGTAATATAATTTTTTTTACAATATATTTTATAATATTATTCAAATATACTTATTAATAAAAGTTTTCTAATAACAGAAATTACATGTAAAATACCATTAACATTTTGAGCAAGTTATTATTGCAACTTTAATAAATTAATCTAAATAATTATAAGTTATAATTATTTTAACTTATTTTTGTTATTCATTTATTATTGTTATTATTTTACAATATAAAAAATAAACGCAAGCACTTAAAGAATGATAATTTTATATGTTTACAAAGTTATTTTTTGAAATATACACATTCATCATGTTGCACTAACACATACGGTTCGGTTCAATGCTGATCAGATGTTGACTCACTGTTGTGTTTCTGGATAATTCTAAAGGACTTGTCTAATTATTCAATAACTAATCCAATAAACTCCAAATAACAATATTTACAAATTCCTTCACAGAAAAAAAAAAAAAAAAGTGATCCCGTCGTGATTAAAACACGAGACTTGCCTGAAAACTGAAATCCGAGACAGCTGTAAAAAGCGTACACTAACAACTCCACTCCCGAACCCGGCCCAAACCTGTTTCCACCCCAACCCCCTGGTTTTGACTGACACCCCTTCTGCGATTTCTGTAAAAATAATATTCGCCCCAACACCTCCGCCAACGGCAATGTTCAATAACAGGTTACAAAAATTTGATTTAAAAAATCACAGGTTACAACAGTTTCTATATCACTGTTGAATGGGGCAACCTAAATATAAAAAGACCAATCGGAAGCGTATCCATGTACAACTTTCGCTATCGGAATCACTCTTTATATGAAGGAAAGTGGAGATTTAATATCCCCGAGTTTTTCAGCCAAGAACTTGGTTTACATAAATTTCGAATTCACTAGATTTATACGGAATGTATAAAAATTCCATACGACATTTTTATTTGGTAATTACTCAATCGTATATTTATCATTAATAAAGCCAATATTACATCAATACTTTTCAAGTATGACACTTTACAAAAGTATTGAACGGGTATTTTAATGAACAAAAATATACAACAGAGCTCCAAGTCACAGTGATCACATCAAATAAATGACCTCATATTTTTGAAAATGGTATTAGTTCATTTTTTCATATTCGCGATACCTAAAGGTTTCCCTTTGAATTACTTTAAAAACATGGGCAAACGGGAAAATGTTTTTATCATTTAGCACTAAGCAAATTGTTTAAGAGAACAAACGATTTTTTTTTTCGGTTGGCCTAAACCACTTTCATAAATAACAGCTTAAACACTGATGAATGAGAGGTTTTATATCGGTAAAACGTTTTAATAAAATTAATATTATCAATTTATTTTTGGACAATGTTTTCTCGAAACTGTAATATCTACAAAAACCTGACTTTTTTTTAAACCTAAAGTAAATCTAAGAAACAAAATAAATAATTTTAATTTTTATGTGGTACAAACTAATGTTTAAGTGTTAAAATTCCAGATTTATGTTTTTTTTACTTAAAATCATCTTCATATATGCACTTATCCAGCGTTATAAAGATGCATGCAAGAAGAGGATACTTGCAGTGCCTAATATGTAGTTTTAATCACCAATGTTAACCTATGTGATAGTACATTACATTATTAATATTGTATTTTTTTCTTATATAGCAATGCTAAAACATATTTTGAGGAGGGTCGTAAGAATATCAGGTCACCCTTAGAATATACCTGAGGTTATCTGAATTCTTCTGAGGTAAAAGACTACGCCAGTTATCGTGACTGAACCCCTCTTACAGATAGGCACCTCAGCCTTTACTCTAACCAAAACCAACATACAAGGTAGTTTTTCAATTTAAAACACACGCACGCACATACACACACACATATAAATTTATATCATTGTCTGTGTAGTTTAAAGTGGAGGTTAGAAAATAATATGTGAACATAAAACATTCGTTCGTGTTACAGTCATTACTGTAAACGATTGGTTATTTTTACAATTTGTATTGTTATTTATTTTTTAGTTGTATTCATTTTCAGCTAAAACAAACATAATTAATTTAAAAATATATAAATTATATATGGTGGTCCTGTTTAATTCGCATAAATCCATAGTTTCTAGTAGAAATATCTACTTAAATCCATTTTTTTTTTTTAAACTTTTAGTACTTCTAATTACGGTAACAAATATTTAATAAACTTTAATATAATTCAGTTCACAAAATTATAAATTATTTTGAAAAATTATTAAGAGATTTTTCTATTTCTTAAAAACAAAGTAACATAAAAAATATTTTGTTGTTATAATATCACATCATTTTTGCCGAATAAATTGTATGAAAAGAAGGCTGTAAAATAATTATTATTACATATTCGTTTCGCCTTGTAGATATTTTTGCGCGATTAATTAATCTGGAAAAAGCGTTCAAAAGATAACTCGAGGAAATTGAGTAATGATAAGTAGAAATATGAGTAATAGTTTAGCCTCGGTTTAATTAAGATTTGAATAAATTAAATGGATTAGCATAAAATAAATAATGAATGTATTTATTCAAACTATAATAACCTCAGAATAAAGATAGAGGCAACTTAATGATAGTTGAATGCAGAATATAACTACATAAAAAGAGGATATTAATTAAAGGATAACACTACACGGAATTTATTATTTAACTCATCGTCAATTTGATTAAGGTTATGTATGAAAGAGATTGCGTTGTAATAATGGAGTTGGAGGAATTAAATAAATTAATTTATTGTTAGTAATACATATTACACATTTATCTGAATAAATCTCAATAAGTAATAAAAATAAAAATTAATCCACGTATTATAAAACAATTGTTTTATGAAGAAAATCGATATATGCACTTCATGAACATTTTGCACAAGAATTAAAATAGTACAATCAGAGTAAATAGTTCTAAACATCATCAACTGATTTTACAAAATTTTTTTGTGTAACTTTAAAAATTTTATTCCACAAGATTACTTTTCAGTAGTTTCAAATTTTTACGCTAATACGTTAGAAGATCATTGGTCATACTTGACACATACATACATAAAATAAGAATTTGAATTATACCATTAGAAACATGAGTCTACAGTTTTTGTCAACTTTAAGAAATTTGATGCGAAAAAAACAAATAAAGACTCGAAAATATAAATCATATCTAATAATTATAAATAAATTCAGATCAATGCCGGTTTTGATTCCAGGAATGTTTTTGAATTCAGGTCTGGGCGTCGCCTCCATCTTTGAGTTTTGTGTTATGGGCCTCAAAAATCAATACACACGCACACAGATATATATATATACAGGGAGAGAGAGAGAGATTATAATGAATGCTACTTCAAAAGATATGAATTATTTTTCTGTGTTAATTCTAATTAGTGGTTTATTTTCGCCTGGACCAATTAATTTTTTGTCAAAGGAGCCTCAGGCCACAACCAACCTCTGAATGATACTAATAAACAGATTTATGGTGATAACTTTAAAAAACCCACGAGTTTTTTTTCTCGTCCTCCTAGACCGGATGCGGCGGAATGAAGGGAACCCATTGAGGCACGAACAGCTTCCAGCCTATCCTAACGGTCCCCATGTCCCTACACCACCTCTCAGATCTTTCATCCCAGAGCTCTGGAACAACAAGGAGCATTGGAGTATGCAACACCAATAGTTTTCTAATAAAGAACGAGGAGGAAAACAGTTAAATTGCAGATTAAGAAGAACTTGAAAGGGAAAAGAAAAAGAAAGGCTGAAATATTATTTCAAATGTGCAAGTCAGATAAAACCTAACAAATACAAGTCCATTGCTTACCGCTGAATGATATAGCAAACTGAGATAATTGATAAACTCATTTAAATCGCAACCATTTAGAAAAAGTACAAAGTTAAGAACCATATACCTGCAGTCGCCATGATTAAATGGTTTAATCGAATTTTGTCCAAAATGAGTTATTAGCAATGAGGAAAGTGGGATATTCTAGCAGCGCATAAGTGCTAGGCCTTGGCTTGAAATGAAGTTATTGCTTATATTACTCCATATTACAAGCCAAATGAAGAATGACACGATCCTACTACACTCAATACACTTAACTCTCTCTGAACAGAATTCGACTAAAACACTTATTTGCAAGGGCAGCAGATATAATTCCGAACAACCGCAACTAATTAAATTCAAGTTTGAAATCTACCTACATTTTTTACAGAAGTATTGATTTCGTACAATATTTAACAAACAAATCCTGTATGTGGGTACTAGCTCAACTGTACCGACATCAACATTTATTCGAATGGTCAGTCTCTGCATCAAGCATCCTGAAATAAAAAATGTAGATCGTTGTTTTAAGGTGTCTCTTTGATATCAGTGCGATACCTATAGGTTTTTCGTAATGATAACGTCTTCTTGCCCGATCTCACTCAACTAATTTATAGTTTAATCCACAAACTAAAAACCTCATTAATGGAAAAAACAGTCAGGGCGCCGTCAATATAAATTTAATATTCTGAAGACACTTCAGTCAAAGATGATAAAAACAAAAGCCAGGGATGATAAGGAAGATAATAACAAAAAAGCCAAGGAAAATAAAATAGATATTAAAACACAATCAAGAATAATTAACTTCACTAAATATTTCCAAAGAAACTGTAAGTGACGACGGTTCACGAGTTTGGATCCGAATGGATCGGATGGATTTTCTCCATCGACCATTAATCATCAGTATATGTATTCATTATTCAATATGCAGAAAAGTATACTTATTTTTAAAAAGTATTAAATGCTTTTATACAAAAAAACAAATGAATAAGTGAATTACAAATG
The DNA here is from genome assembly GCA_964056705.1 of Troilus luridus. Classification (NCBI taxonomy): domain Eukaryota; kingdom Metazoa; phylum Arthropoda; class Insecta; order Hemiptera; family Pentatomidae; genus Troilus; species Troilus luridus. The sequence continues at coordinate 52,257,251 of OZ057412.1, read as the reverse complement.
TTTTTCTTGAAGTGTGCAGATTTATTTTTTAAGCAGGACAACTTCATGTATTAGTAAATTAAATTTAGTGTATTTAAAAAAATAGATTGCTTAATCATTATGATAAAACGAATAATAGATAAAATGAATAATACACAACACAAACGTAGTATTATCCATATTACAGTTTTAGATTAGAATACAGTTTTGGAGTATTTCGAAACCACGGCTGAGTCATAATATAAGAAAGGCTCAATATATATGTTTAAAAAAAATCAATTTCGTTAAGGTTTCGAAAAAATAATGATAAAAAACCATGCGGTTGAATATAAAGCGATTAGAGGGAATGGTTAAGGTTGCCTAAGTGGGTCAAGTTCCATTCTGGGGAAAACACAGAGCGCGTCACTGAGCCCAGGGTCGCTGCAGGAATCGCAGGATATAGGACCTGTTTTCAGCCATATAATTATATATATTAACCGACAAATCATCTCCTGCACAACCGTTGTTCAAGAAACAGTATAGTCTCTACCATGTACTGAACGCCAGACCCTTCACGGGTAATAGTGGTATAGGTTCCAATATTGGCTATCGATGTCTTCTGTGATATATACGACTGATTGGTAACTACGAAAACAACATACAGAGAAAATTCTTCAACAGACACTTGCCTCGTCATTACATGCTTTTATGGGGTATAATACGAAAGACAAAATCTAGTTATGCATAATGAAACTGCTTCATTACATCTTACTAGACTACAGGGATCAAATGGGGATAACATTTTGTTTTTATTTTAAATAATTTGATTTTTATTGATTAAAAGTCTCATTCTAATTTTTTTGCACAACCGCATTAATATTTACGGAATCGAAAGGGAGCGAAAGAAAATTGATAAAAGGGTCCATCTCAAATGTAGTGAACGCCCAGTTCATAAAAAAAAATGTAAAAATAGATGAAGACAAGATTATGATAATGCTATAAGTGAAATTAATCAAATTTGAATAATATGTTTATTTGGGCTTCGGTATTTTGGAAGTGAAAGCTGTGCAATATAAAACCCGGCTTGTGTGGGATAGTCCCTTATTTTATTGTGGACCAATGAAATAAATCTGGACCACACTCAAGCTAAAATAGGTTGGCACCACTGAAGGCAAGTCGGATTTCCAGCTACAGTTGGCGGCCATGACGCCGTCATATCCCATAAGCAATCAAGAATAAATATTAGATATATATTTAATAAATTTACAGCATATTAATGATTATTAATTGGTTATTTCCGATAAATAAAAATTATAAATTTTTCGCATATGCTTCCTAGAAACAGTCTTCACCGTTATCAGCCTACGGTATGCATCACACTGCATTTTGCCTGATATAAAATGATAACGTATAAAATGACTAGGTAATTGTTAACCGGTGTTATTACAGACTTTAATAATGTTACGGTTTTTTAAAAATGGGAAACTTATTTAATCAAATATGGAAATATTATATAATACGCCCTTGCAAAAAATTAAAAAATGACGTTCACTGGAAATCAAAACCTAATTAATTCCGGCGTATTTACTTACTACTTTAGTAATAATTCCTCAATTTATTTACTATATATTATACTACATATGTATATATATAATAATATATTAAGTTGGCTTATGGCCTACTTCCTATTATCTAATTATCATATATTCTGTTATTTAATTTATATAATCTAGAAATGTATCTATTTTTATATTTGTTTTAAATATTCCATTAGGTATAGTGTATCTTGTTAAATTTGTGTGTAAATATTTCATTTTTATTCTATTTTAAATATTATCGAAATGGTTTTGAAAGTATTTATAAACAGATTTTTCTTTATTCTTAAAAAAATTTCTGCTGTTCTTGTTGGCATTCTCGATTTCAGCTAGGATTTTGCATTTTTATGTAATGTAAGTTTTTAAGATTTTCATAACAGAAAACTTTTTTATTTTTACTATTTTACGCCTGTTAGAATCCAAATGTTGTGCCCTATTTTTCGGAAGATTATGTTCTACACTTGTTTATGCATGATGTTTTAGCTTTACTTAAACTTTAATCGAAATGGTTATTAAAAAGGTATAAGAACAGGTATAATATTAATTTGTGGCAACGGATAAGACTGATTAAATAAAATATAAAACATAAGTTTCAAAAAAAAAAAAAAAAAGATGGCGTGAGAGGTGGCAGTAAGTAGAAAAAGGTTGAAACTGGATCAATAACAGCACTAAAATATTCAACCATTTACAGGAGTTGGCCATTAGGCGTAATTCATAATGAGCTCTCAACATTTAAATCAACTCGAATTCAACATTCAATTAACGGAGACAGTTTTTGTACAGAACGGCTATCACCAGGTCGTTTAATGAATTTAGAATTTGTGGAATCAAATTCAAGCTAACAAGCAAAAAATAGCTTCCCCTCGGTGATAACACGGCTTCTGATAAGGAAGTGAACCTTCTTTAAGTGCCATTTCCTAAATATTAATAGAAATATATATAATTATTTTTTTCGAATCTAATAAAACCATTCAGTATTGACAATGCAGTTATATTCCTAATATTATATTATTTAAAAACAAATCGATCCGCATTAATTAAAATGAATAATTTTATAATGGTATTTTTTATTAAAATAAAATATTTTATTACGTATTTAACTGAGTATCGGCTATACTCTTATTCTTAACTGCGATTCATTTTAATTTAATTGTGTCAAAGACATGGATAAAATCTTACTCCATATCAATAGAAACTGTTAATAGTCATAGACTGTTTTTTTTTGCGCATAAATTCTCGATAATTCGAGCAAAATAAAACATATATTTTACAATAAACATAGTAAAAAAAACAAACCATACATAATTAATATAATTTAATTTTCTGGAGTGTCGTAATAGATTTTAAAAGACCGCAAGGGTTTTTTTGATAACCAGGAATGAAACATCTAAATTGTCTTCAACTGGCAGGGTTCAGCAAGAAATAACGAATTGGCATTTCAGTTTTTTTTGTGTTTTTTTCTGAGTCACTTTACCATACGTCCTTCGTTTTTGTTTCCTTTTCCTTGAATCTAACCCAGATAAATAACTTAAACTGAATTCAGAGAAAAAATATGGTGACCACTCAGGACTTTCCGCTTGAGCTTAAATTCCAATTTTTTCTTGAATGGTCGGCATAATAGACAATTAAATGGTCTTACAATTATTGAAAGATTCTGATTTAATACAAAAGATGTATAGTAAAAAGAAAAATTAATTACTTTTCAAATATTTATGTTTCGACCGTACTTCGGCATAAACTGCAAAATATTCTAGTAACACGCGAAAAAAATAATACTTCCATGCAAAAAGTAGCTAACCTTTATCAAAATAGGTTTGTACGAATGTATAGGTAAGAGCTTTTTTTTGGTACGGTGAATAGAGTGTGATTTGATTTTTTTTTAAATAAAGGATCACAGTAATCGGATATTAAAAATAAATAGAATAAATAGATCCATCCGTATAAGAGATAATCCAAGAAATGTAATAATCTGTATGTATTGGCCGCCGATCAAATGGTTTTTAAGTCTCAGAAGGTTCTAAAATGCTTAGGTCCGTTGAAAACGGTCCGTCCGTGTTTTTAATTTAAACTTTATTGACTTTTGAAAATTAAGACTTAATTACAATATCTTCATTACGTAGGAAGAAAAAAAAGTTAATCTCATTTAAATAATAAAAGCTATGTAATAAATAATTAAGCCGTGTTTGTCTGTAACAGAGGAGCTCGGAGAATGGTCGCTAAGGACTTTTTTCAATTACTATTTATATTTATTTTTTAATCTGAAGACATCTTTATTGTATATAATTAAAAACACTAAAGTTCGCATTATTAAGGTTTACATTTTTTTTGTGCCGATTACAAAGATTCATTAAAGGGAAAATAAGAAACACTAAAACAAAGAAATATTGGAATAATTAGTAAATAAATTGCAAAAATTTTTTTTATAAAAATGAAGTAAAAAGTAAATGTGAATAAATTGCTTCTAACAAGATAAAGAAACTGCAACGGATGATATTAAATCTCATTTGCATTAAATGATCAGGATGAATAAAATAAAATACAGTAAAATATGGAGATAAACTATTTAATTAATGCAGACCCTTGATGTAATTTTTAGGAACATTGACATTAACGTATGTCAAAAAAAATAAAAAAATTAAAATGAGATTATAGAAAGGTTTAAATGTTCTTTTTTGGCTGATTACTAAGATATTATTTTGAAAATAATAAGTGAACAACACTAATAATATAATAAAATAAAACACTTTGATTGAGAAACTTGCGCTACTACAACCCATGAAGGGTCTTTAAGGTGTATACAGTAAACTCTATACATAAAGGCTCGTCTGTAGGCAGTTAGCTGTACAGCCTTTTTCTCCAGTTAAGTATTTTAAGGAGGTTTAAATTATATCTTCATTTTTTGTATTTCTATTTCTGATTAATGTCTGCGTGTTGAGGGACCTATATATTAATACATTATACTAAAACTAAAACTTTCGAACAATGGTTGCCAACGTAAAAACAAAAAAGCCTGTACAATTACAATCCATGGAGGGTCTTGGGTTCAGTAAGTGGGTAGAGATTATATCGTTTCTAAGACAACGGTTGTGTAGGGTAGTAATTTGTACTAGATCATGATCAACCGTTACGTTTTCTCCCAATTAAGGGTACCCACATTAGCAAAATTTAAGATTTAATTTAAAAATTTAAGATACAAAATTTCAAATTTTGGAGAAGAGAATAATTGCTCATCCAGAAATTTAACCGAGCAAAATGAAAGATGGCAAGAAATCAAGGGAATTCGAAACCAAATGTTCTTAACAAGCACACCCCCTACATACCGTGTCAAACTTCTAAGCATACTTCTTTGGCAATATTTAATAACAGAGGAGCTGTCAAAGGAGAAAATATAAAAGAAAAAACTATATATAAATTCTATTTGGCAGAGGAGATGAGACCCGATTGTGGCTAAGGGCACAGCGCGCCTGCTCTGCTTAATTACTCGCAACGACCCAGTCTACGAATATTCGCTTTGTATCAAGTATAATTGCAAAGATATCAGAGTGTGCTATGTTTAAGGATAGTTGGAGCAGAAAGTTAGTATCATTTAGCCAAGATGTAGTGTGGCGTAAATAAATATTGAACAATATAATTCATTAATTCAGGAATAATTACTTTGAAATATCTCCAACAACTCCCTGAAAATTGGAGGGATTTAAATACACTATATGACAAAAAAAATACCCCTCAATATCAGAAAATACCTTATCGAATCCTCAATATTTTAAAAGAGGATATTGAAATAGTTGTTTAAAAATCTACTCTGGACGAGAACATTAGAATTTATTGATCCAAGCAACTACACAATAATCCTTTCAACAAGTTCTATTATTGAAGAAACAATGGACTTATTGCTTCTGTTCAGACAAAGTAACTGCAATCGATTTATCGAGATTCCTGTTAAGCAATATAAATAAAATATCTAATATATATAATTGCTAGAACTTTGCTGAGAGTTGCAGCAGAAGACAGATCTGTCGAAGGAGGCCCAATCTCGGTGACGATATGTCGCGCCCACATATGATCATGATAAAAGCGTATTATTTAATGTAGGCAGACGTTAAGTATAATTTGTATTCTAATTCTTCAGGAATAAAAAAAAAACAAGAAACAAAAGAATGTCAAAATCTTGTAAAGGGAGATAGGAAGAACAAAGTGTAATAAATTAGCTATTATAATGTCATTATCATATAATTAAAAAAAGAAACACTTTAGATTAAAATACTAGTTTTATATAGTTTATCTTAAGTAATTTTATACATTTTTTATCAGTATTTAAGATTTTTATACAATTTTCATTATCTTGCATGTTATATTTGGCCCAATAAGAGGACTGTCAAAAATAATCCTTAGAACTTAACAATATCATCAGTAATTAAAAAAAAAGAAAGAAAAAATATAAAGTATTTCGAGATTAATATCAAATTTGATCAAAAATATTATTTTATTTATTTATTTTATAATTTAATTTTCATTTGCACCTGCGCAATTGCGCATTCAGCAAATTTGATCCTAGTGTTTTTCACCTTGATTTTCTACTTGTACTTCTATATGATGATGGAGTAAAAATATAAATATCAATAGGTGAGTAGGTCTCTTGGCCAATTTCTTTTTAATCTTTTGCTATCCAGTCCAGGTAACAGGGAGTAGGAAAGCGGAAGAACGAGTGGGTTGTGAAAATGGATGACTGGATATGAATAGATTTTACACAAATACATAAATACAACTTATTTCATTTATGCCAACGTTTCGCCCTAATTTTAAATCACCTTCAGTGATTTTAGAATCTAGGAGCAACTAAAAAAATATTCACCAAAATTAAGCTGGATCATAAGATTTTTTTATGGCAATATATTTTTGTTATGAGTCGACCAAAATTTACCACAGCGATAGTGAATGAAATTAAAATGAAAACGCATAGACTGTTTTCTACGTATCCTGGATGATATTTCCTTATACGTACTATATATTGAATCACCACCGTTTACACGAAATTAAAGAACCCGTTAGTGAAAATCTGGGGAATTACAGTAATGGAGTTGACTGGAAGAAGGCGATAGAAGAAACTAGGACAAGATAAAGAGGCTGTGTTGTGTAAGGCCTTCCGGAGCCCTTAGCACACTAACATTGACCCTCCTCAACTCAACACTGCCTCTTTCCACCTCTTGCTCATAAGTAGTTGCAACTAATTACAGTATTATATAATGATAATAATAATAATTATCAATATATATTACACTCTCGTACAGAGGAATCAAAATATAAAAGTTGGCATACAAACAGAAAACAAAGTTAAAAGAAACTCGTTCTATATATTAAAACTTATACCTTTCACAAGATAAAAAATAATTCCCTAAAGTAAATAATAATTTAGTATATACTAACCCTATATTAAAAAAATTATTAAAAGGAAACATCCCGAGAAGAAAATCTATTATTTTTTATTTAAATTAAGCGAAAAGTCGCCTGTAGCTCTACAAAAAATCAATAAGTTATTATTTATTTATCTGTTCTTTATTCCGTTGAATAATTTATTAATAAATAATTCATATGCTACAAGTTCTAAAATGTAAATTTAACTTATTATACACTGTTTCTTCACTGTAATATTTTTTTAATTTATACTGGAGGAAATTTTTAAAGTTACAAAAATTCAGAAAATATCCCAATAACCGATACCATTATAAAAGTATCTAATAAAAATATAAATACAATATCAAATAAATCAAAAGAAATATTCAAAAAATCTTTTTAGCATGAATGTGACCAAGGATAAGATGTAAAACTGAGAACAATCAATGAATATAAATGAATAGTCGATGACAAAGTGGGTAACTTTTTTTTTTTTTTTAATTTAAATTTTAATAAATCGTGGAACTCCTAGGTGTGAATGTTATTAAAAAATAGAATAATTCGTTGAAAATTATGGGATTGTTGAAAATAAACTATAACAAAATAAATAAAAAATTGTTTTTATTTTATAACCGGATATTTTGGTAGGAAGACTTTGACTGACAATGTCTTTATCAGATCCAAAGTTACTAGTATTGTATTTTTAATTTTAATAAAATAAAATTGTACAATAAAGGTTTGCTTTATAATAAAAAATCATCGGTGCAGTAAAATTGTATTTAATTTTTCTTTTTAAACCTCATTGTAAATAAAAATTGTTGGATATACTTTGTACACTACTAAAGATTCCATGCCATCACATTTTCTTTATTTTGGAAGGGAGGGACTATGTGATAATTAACCATGGTTCAACCAGCCTCTGTAAAATGGGAATGCTTGATTGAGGGAAAACCTGACGAGTGAGCTTGATCAACATGAGAACAAATAACTGCACAAATCTCTACACAACCGCTGTCCAAGAAACAATAGTCTCTACCAAGAAGCTTCATGTTTTGTAGTGGAACAGATTATTTTTTAATGATAATTAAATCTTTAAAAAAATAATAACTTCATATTTACTTACAAAATAATTACTGTAAGTTATTTTATCTAATTTTAAAATTATCTATTTTAATGAGTTATTATTGATAACTAAATATAAAATTATGTATGGATTGGTGTAGATGAGTACTTTGGCTTTGAACTTATAATCGCAAGATATGTTATTTATAATGTTATCTTCAAACTGGCATTGCTTCACTGAACAGGGTAGGTATTATATCGTTCATTAGGTGTAGACATAACTAATAATTATCATAGATAAAATCCGCTCTGATTTAAAAAAAATATATCTAAAAAAAATTACTCCATAGAAAATCGAAAGTTGAGATTAACAAATTGTATAACAACACAACGGGCTGAATGTACTGCGAATGATCAATCTATCTTCTGCCGAAGCTATCAAAGGCTATTATCAAATAGCTTTCTCCCTTGTTATTAAACCCATTGTGACGAAACTATACTCATAGTGTTAAAACCCTTACTGATTATTAATACCTCGTGTCGCAACCTCCAAGGAGGGGGTATATACTCTATTACTTTGCAGAGCGGATGATAATGACATTCAACTTGGTAACGCCTCATAGAGCAAAGGAATCGATTCTGGGTTTTTTTCCCCTTTAAGAAAGCAATCTCGATTACGAAACGCCAAATCGACTCTGAATATAACGCACAGAGCTGACTTCCCTCCGAGGAACTAAATCATTTAGACCTTGGAGCCACGGGCAACCTCGGCGCAGCCGAAATCTCATAGACCACGGTTCTTTGGCGGTTAGTGAGGGAAGGGGGGAGAAAGAACACAAAGAAAATGACTAAGACAAACCATGTCGAAATTTAACAAATATCTCGTGTATTATCGAACAGTTCTGATAACTGTATAAGCTAATTTCATGTACATTTAATAATTAATAATTATAATAATTTCAGCAAATTATGAAAACATTTCTACTATCATTTATAATTTATAATTGGTTTTTTTTTTAGTCATACATATACACTACATATAAACAAGATTAAATCATTAAAGAATTAAAAAAAAATTACATTGAACTATAAATAGATAGACACTAGTTTAAACAAAAATGAGGAACAGTAATATTTATATTTAGACACATGTAATGGGTATTCTAAAATATACTTAATAAATGTAAAAAAATATCAGAATAATTTCAACAAATTATGATCACAATTTAACTATTATTTATAATAATAATAATTTTTTTAAACTCAAAGAGGTTTTTTTTTTAGTCATACATATAGACAACTATAACAAAAGTAAATTGTAAAATCTTTTTTTTTTAATAACCGTGAACTATAAATAGACGGTAATTACTACGATAAAAATGAGGAAAAAATATTTCTCTCTAGATACAAGTAATAGATATTTTAAGCTTCCGAAGAATGTTGCTTCGAGTAGTTACAATTTTTAACCCTTTATTCGTTTCATTTTTAATATTTTCCAAAAATACAAGTTATCATGTGCTTTAGAATGGAAAAGAGAATGTAATTATGGGTAATGAGTAAATTTGGTAACAAAAAATGACCATTTCATCAAGAAATAAAAGTTTCAGCTAATCGAAGATTATAAATGATATATCTACAGCCCCGGTGAATAAGTGGTTAAGTCGGATTTTGTCAAGAGTGAGTTAACTGCTTTCAGATAACCGAAATCGTATCATTCTCGTAGTTTTTGGCTTGAAATGGAGTTGTAATATAAACAATAACTCCTTTTCAAGCCAATGCCTTATACAATATAAATATAATTCGATTCCCCTTACTTAAGTACAAGAAACTCATTTTGGAGAAAATTAGACTTAACCACTTATTCACCGGGGCTGTAGATGTTTGTTGAAACGTTCATTTCTAAATGAAACTATTACCGAAGTATACACATTTCCCATCATTAAATTCTGTTTTTCATACTAAAGCTCATGATAACTTGTACTTTTGGAAAATATTAAAAGGGAAACGAATGACAAGTTAAAACTTGTCAGCGACAATCTGCGGTATAATTACCCAAAAATATATTTAATTATTGTAAAAAAATATCAGAATAACTGAAGAAGTGAATCAATGAAGTTTATTCAATTAAATGTAATTATAAATGCCATAGTTAAAAAAAAATGGTAGTACTCAATTTGACAAAGGAATAGTAGCGATTAATTATAATAATTTACGAATTATGTCCTAGTCTAACCTAAGATTGATTTCAAGAAGCATAATTAAACATAAATATATTGTTATTACATCTCAATACATTGAGCTATTCCACTATCCGCAATATACAGTAAGATAAATACATGTAGTAAAACTGATTAAAAGGATAAATAAATCTTTTTGAACTGATTAAGTAAAATCGGATTTTTGTTTCATTGTATGTACATGTGTTGTGGAAGTTATCGAATAACATATGGTTTTAATTATACTAATTTTATTGATTATACAGTACAATCAAATGCTACTATACAAAGTAACACATTAAATTTAATTGATTGCGGAAAATAAGATTCAATTATAAGCTATTTATTTGATAATATCCTAATGATTATTCCATTTCGAGACCTTCGAGAACTATAAAATGAGATAAAAACTCCACCCAACGAGTGGAAAAATTACAACAATAATATTCTAGATCTATTATCGCTTTCACATAGCTACGTTAAAAGAAAAACTTTTTCACACTATCTGCTATGAAACGAGAAATGCTACATAGACAAATTTTTTCTATAAGATATGACATGGGGTCATTATTGATGATATTTCTCAATTTATTTTTGTCAAATATAGACTTTGGTATCAGTTCCGCAGGTTGTCACTTCGAGTCAAGTCACAAAGGGTATTTAACTTTTCATTCATTTCCTTTTTAATATTCTAGAAAATAAAAATAATTTTATTACTGACTCCATATAGTAACTAATACTGTATCTAAGAATTAAAGAACCGACTCGCTCATACTGTTCAGGTTATACCATCATTTATACTTCGAGATTATTGTTAATACGTTCATTTCATGACGAAATAATTATCGAAATATACACATTTCCCATAATTATACTCTTTTTTTCATACTGTAACTCACATTATTTTTATTTTCGAGAAGTTAAAACATGTTGTGGCTTTACACGAAGCCTATCGTAACTGATACCATCGCCTATATTTGACAAAAATAAATTGAGAAATATCATCCTCATACTGAGCAATAGTGACCCTATATCATATCTTCGTTACCAAATAATCGTGAGTTTTAATATGAAAAAATATTATAATTATGGGAAAAGTGTACATTTCGTCTATCATTTCATCAATATATAAACGTTCCAACAAAAAATTTTAAGTACAGATAGGTAATCTAAACATTATGTGTAAGTAGGTTCCTTAATCCATATACAATCAGTAATAGTTCCGATATTTACAGTCCATAGTTTTTATTTTTTTTTATTTTCCAGAATTTTAAAAAGGGAACAAATGAAAACTTATGACTTAACTTGAAGCGACAACCTGCGGAACCATAATATACCACAATAATTTCGTAGATCTATTATCGGTTTCACATAGCTATGTTAATAGAAAAACTTTTTTACACTATCTGCCAAGAGACGAGAAATGCTACATAGAGTAAAATACAAAGAGTAACTTACGTCAAGATTATCCGTTTCCATTTCGATAAAATGAATAAAAGGTTAATAAGCCTTAATCAAGGATTAACTCTTTTATACGCCAAGATAAAAACATATATATGTGTTGGATATATTTCTAAAAGGCAGCTGTTGCGACATTGCAGATTTACCCAAGAGCACTAGGCCGAAGGAGGTTACGCTATCAGTAGAATACAAAGCCATATCCATAGAGAGCACTCCACTATACACTATATCACTGCTGCCCAAACACTTCACACTATATATTTAAAACATATAAAATACATTATAGATATAATGATAATATGATAACTATACTGACTCTGGAGGGGAGTACATGTGATAGAGGGGCGACGGGGGCCCGGAGGGGGCCTGGGGTACTTCCCTGAGGGGCTCCATCCCAGCACTGCCGTATAAAGAGGTCAGTGTGTCACTGCCGCCCGCCGCTGACGCAATCGCCCCCTCTCTCGCTCTTCGCTCTCCCTCTCCTTCTCACTATGTCTCTCTCCATCTCTCCCTCTCTTCTTATTATAATAATTATATTCACTAAAGACCTCGGAGCAACAGGGCCTTTATCTCTGCCCCCACTTGTCAAAACTGGAGGTTATTAAGGGAAGGAGAACCGACACGCATAAGGCGGAAGTGCCGTCATTACATCTTTCAAAAATAAATTTGACAGTGAACTACTTTCTTATCCAGGGTGACTTTTCCAAACCATATTAACAAACAGATTACGATAGGGCAAAATTTCCAAAACAAAAGCCTTAAGGCAGCGAAATACTGGAATAAAAACAACCAGCATACATTTCGCATATTCCGTGCATATTTCGAGGCATTAGATCAGTGGTTCCCAACTTTTTTTTTGTACCAAGCCCACCTTGTTCAGATGAAAGCCTCCACCCCCTTGCACAAAATGTGTATGTGTGTATATGAAAAAAAACAACAAGTATTACATTAAATACAAAACATGTAGTTTTAATATCACAAAATACAACATTATAAGTTTCAATTTGAGATAAGGCAGTACTGGTAAGAGAAAAACAACCAAAACTATGTGAGAATGTTTTTATTTTAAACAGGTCTCGCGCCCCCACCCCAGGTTGGGAACCACTGCCTTAGATTTCTGTGGAGCGTCGTTGAGCAATGTTGCTGTCTCTATTTGATGAGTCGGTTTTGATTGTTGGTGTGCGATGTACTGCACCATGTCTTCCTTGATGTGACTTTCTTGTTTTGTCCTGAAGATGATAATAGATGTAGTAACGTAATCATTTTAATGAGTACTTGATAATTATATCATCAAAGTAATTACTCATATTCCGGTATCTTTAGGACAACACTTTATAAGGAAATTACCTCAAAGAAGACAAAGCGTAGCATATCTCACACCAACACTCCTAACAGACTCATCAAATAGAGACAGCAACCTGGCTTTTATTGGCTCCACAAACAATAAGACCTCGAAGCTATGGTACCGGCTTAAAGTAGAAAAAAAAACCGATTTTCATCTATATCCTCAAAATTCACATTTTTCCGTAGATCCCCAAAATTTTTTATAGGAGCTAATCCCTTGGTATAAATATGGCCCATTTATTCTTTGTTTTATCCCATAAAACAAAATTTAATAAAAAGATTTTTTTATAAAAATGGCTATGTTGGTATGTTGAAAATATTTCCAGTTGATGTACGCTGGATGATGACCACGAAATGAGATGTATTTTAAATGAACTTGAGCGGATGTAGTGAATGTACAAATACAGCAAACAGATGGAGGCCACAATATCGGAGAACAATGATTCGGTTAACTGTTATTGAGATTCGAACACTAATGATGAGAGATTACGAAGGGAGAACGTGAGGTACGGAGATGAAGACGGCGCTGGTTCCGCAAGCATCCATGATCCCAACATTATCAAGTAATTTAATGATCTGTATAATGATGTAGCGAACCTTCTCGCATCCTCAAGGCTGATGGAATGATTATTATTGAACATGGCCAGCTCCGAAAAAATGGCGGATCAACTATGTTGACTAAAACTGTGCTAGATGCTTACGGTATGACAAGGGAAAACTCGGATGGCAAGGTTGGTGCAACCATATGATTCAAGCTCGTGTAATGCCGCAGCAGGAAATTATTAAAGGCTCCGAATTAGGTCACGTCCAAAAGAGCCATTTGCTAGCCCGCGACCAGATGCCAAGGTAAGCCCTGGGAGGGGTGGGCTGTTCCGGCGCAACAATTTACTGCGAATATTAACGGAAAAATTGTTACATTCAGAGGATTCAAATAAACATTAGTATAAGTTGAAAACAAATTCAAGAAATGTTTACTATTCATTAAATATTTCATAAAATTTAGTAAAAAGATCAAGCCGACAGCCTGCAAAAATAAAATATTCAGAATAAATTGTATCATGTGAACTGACTCAATTATAAATCGGATGGATTTCTCCCAAAATCCACAAATTGAAGTTTCTAATTATGATACATATACATATACAAATATTTTTGAAAACAAAATATCCAAATAGCATTAAATTATCAAGCTTTGACATGGACACGGTTGGAGGTTTTAAGTTATCTCATATATTTTTTTGAAGCACCTTTGCCAAAGGTCCTGGGTTAGAATCCCGCTTTCTGGCAGACTTCGTTTAATCTGGTAGCAGCCGGAGATGGATCCTGAAGGATCTAGGATCCTCTTGGGGCTCACACAGCCTCTACAAAGTGGGTACCCAAAAAAAGAGGGGAGAATCTGGCGGTTGGGCGTGATCTTTCGTACTTCACGAATACCAGAAAGTGATTTCCTTTCATCTTCGCGAAATAACAATTGTACACAATCCAAAATTGAAGGTCGCATACTCGATTGAAAGGCAACAACCAATTATTACCAATCAAGATCTTACATTACCATATAAGAACCATATTACTAGTGATATAGAAAAAAAAACTAGGACTACTACAACAGTACATTGAAGAAACTTGTTTGTTATTCACCCAACGGTTTTGCAGCGCTGTGTTGATCGAGAACTCTATCACCAGTTTTTTCAACAACTAAGGTACCTACTTTATAAAGACTGAGTGGGCCTGGAACCGTCTGCAAATCCTACGGAATCGACCTACGGCTGATAACAGAACTGGCACCCAAAGTTCCTCAGTAGTTCCATCATCAACAAATCTAGCTATTTGGCTTCATATTATTATTAAAAAAAGAAAATTAACAGTAATTGCTAAATTAAGAACGATTTTTATTAATAGATCATTTGATGTTTTCGTTGCATCCTCTCTTTGGAATATAATATTAGAACAAAATATAAAGGAATATCTAGACCGGACGAGTCATTTCCTCTTTGCACTTCATACAAACGACTTCCTTCAGCCTACTGAGCCTCCGCCATTGAGAACATCAGAAAAACCAAAGAGATTTTATCACGTCACCGTGTTCCCTCTCATTTTGATTAAGTGGAATGGATTTAAAATCACGTCTTGAAAACGGATGGAGCGAAGGACGGCACAAGGACCATGAGAAAGTTCAGGTACCCCACACACACACATCCTTTTGTTTTTTTTCAAATTGCATTGTAGCTAACAAGCGATCCGATAGCCACCGAATCCCTAATGGAGGAAGCCGTGTTAATTAGTAAAATTGGCAGCTACCGAGGCTAAAACAAACAGAGGAAGGTGCATCAACAATGGTAATAGCCATACTAATTGCATAACTTGCGCCAAACTCCTTCACTACTTTGTCTCAACATAAAAAGAAAAAGCATTAACAATTCTAAACAATAATGTATGCGAAAAGAAATAAAATAATAGTATAATAATATAACGTTTTTTATAACTAAAAAAAAGGGGACAGCCAACAGTAGTCAAGTCGTTATCATCACAACTACTAAGCCCAACATCGCGAGTTCGTAGCCCGGCAGAAGGACCTAGGATTTTTTAAAAGGGAGTAAAAAATCCTTGGGTATGCCGTCCTTCAGAAGGCACGTTAAACGGGAGTCTCGAGGCCGTACGATCGAGCTGTACTCGTTAAAGATCCCTATCCTAATTAAACCTGGATTGGCAAAACTTAGAGCTCCCACTGTAGCACCGTCCAATTAGCCATAGCAGCATAATGTGGCGTTAAATGAACAAACAAAGAAACTAAAAAAGGTAATAGGATATTATTTCGAAATACCTTAATGTTTATATCTGTTACTAATTATTTTTTTTAATTTATTATATAACACCACATTAGTTGTTAGATCGCCTTATTTTTTTTAAATATCATTTGACAGAAAACTCACATTTTTGAGGATCTTCATAGCCAGTAATAAAAAGGTCCAAATCCTGGGTAATTTTTGATCATAGATTGATTTTGTGGAAGAGTCTACAAAATTCAAAATTATTCAAGAGGATTAATAATGAGAGATCAATTTATATACCATGTACAAGTTTAGTGTCGTTGTTTAGTATAAAAAAAAAAAATCTGCCTATAATAAATTTTTAAATACAAAGGTGGTATAACATAAATATATAACGTGTGGATAAATAAAATTCGTAAACAAAATGAAATTGATAGAAGACGACTGCCAACAACGCTTTCGAGTTACATAAATAAGTATACAATCGAAACAAAGGATAGGAATTACCCCCAAAGTATTTATAAAAAATATTTTTTAAGCGGCTTACGTCTTCAAAATCCCCGAGAAGTACGGATTTCTACTTAATTGATTTTAACGGAGCTTGATGAAATGGATGATGGATAATTTCGTAAGTTGCTCATATTCCCGTTAATAAGACAACGAATTAATCAGATTTTATTTTACATTTGTAAATTAAAGCAAATTGTACTTGACAGGTGTGAATAAATATATAAAGAGAAAAAAAATCTTTAAAACAAAGAATATTCCTACCGAAAGTGATTATTAAATGGTAATGAAAAAAAAAAAATAAATAAATAAAATGGATGGTTTTTTAACTGGACTTTCTCAATCATGTAGCCAGCCACCCGACAGGAAGTATATATAAAAAAAAATACAAATAAATAATAATGTGATCAGATAATGGAGCCAAGACTACTTTTTGAAAGAAAACACAGCACGCAAGCCTGCAGATAATTTCCCATGAATAATTCAAATGGGGACTAGAAAGTTGGAATACAGTTGTCAGAATACAAAAGGGCTATATCTATAATTCGATTTGTCGTGTTTTCTGACACTTAATTATTAAATCTTGAATGAGATATTGAAATCATAAAACATAAGTGTTAAATTTTTTTTAAATTTTCTGCTGGATATCATTTTTTTTTTTTGTTGGAGGTGATCACAAAGAAAAAGAAAAAGAAACCAGGAAGGCGAATTTAAGCTTGTCAAGTTATTCCAACAGTGGCGTAAAAAAATGAGTTCCGATCTTTCGCGGTGTCTGGTACTCGTTAAAGATCCCTATCCTAATTATATACGTAAATGGATAGGCAAAATTTAGAGCTCCCTCAGTAGCATCATATGACTAGTATTCCGATAAGCCTGGGTTACATTGGTATAATTAGTAGTAGGGTTCACCAGCATACTTTTTTGCCAAAATCCTCTACTATGCTCATTTTGGTAGAGTAACTGTATTAACGTTTGCTAGTAATTTGAAAGGATAGTTCGATTTAACGCGAGTAATAATGAACAAGCAGGTTGGGCAAAAATATCGAGCCGTTGTTAAAAAATGTTTAAGCTGCAGATATTTTATTAAATGAAGTTGAGGAAGAAACTAGTAAGCAAAAAAGAATTTGGATAAGGGATTGGATTAAGAGGCGTGATGAATTGGGAACATCTGCTAATCTTTTATAAGAATGGACAACCAAATTTTTTTTTAAATTAATAATAAATGAATTTTTAGATTTATACTTTAACTTTCACAAAAATATTTATTTTATTTTTAAAAGATCATTTTACATCGAAAAAATCGCGTTCGGGTTATGAAAATATTGACGCGGGAAATGAGAAACTTTTAAACGCTTCATTTTGGCTTGGTGACGTCATCATTATTGTTATTATTAATTAAATTAACTTATTTCAAGTAAAGAGTTAATTTTTGTTATTATTGGCATCTGTTTATTCAATAACTATTCAATAAGTTTATTGAATAAATTGTATGTATAAATGTATTTATCAATACAACCTATATACAACAAAGGTTTCTTTATGATCTTTTTTTGAGTGTGCTTAAGGTTTTGTAATGCAGAAATAGTTTCTTCATCACAATCACTTGATTCACTTAAAGACAAAGTAGAGAAATCTTCGTCAGTTTTATCATTAACATATGATGAAATGTTATCTGAATAACTGGAGTGATATTTTTTACCATTAAAATAGGCGATGATGCCCTATCTTTCAAACATGCCTTTGTTTGAATAACTTTGCTTTTGATTTGAACTTTTCTGTGTATTTCTGATGTCCATGATACTTGTGTTTTCTGTTTCCGTTATTCAATATTGATGGTTGCATAGAATGCATATCACCCTTTTGACATCAAGAGGCTTTGGTTGGGATGAATGTGCTAGGATCCTCTTTGTTTGGCAATTGAATTTGGTTGCCACTGCTTCTTTTTTCAAAACTATTGGACCCCCTACTAATCTAACTTTAATGATATTTTTTACTACTTCTTCTGCCTGGAACAGAAGAGGAAAAAAAAAAAAGATCAAACTTACTGCATCTGAAAATGATGTTTGTTTATGAGAGAGTTTACTTGCACTATACACAGACTAGTTATTGCTGAAGCTATTCTAACTTTACACTATATTCAATGTAGAAGATCCGTAATAAGAGTAAAAAGCTTAAACTTACATTAAAATGATCTTCACAGGCATAACAGTTAGTAGAAGGAGCCAGACTATCTTTTCTTCTCATAAGAGAAAACCACTTTTTTCTTCTTATTGGATCCATGGGAACTTTAAGGGACAGTTTATCTGGGGTTGATTTTGTGGTGCTTTCAGACATTGGCACACAACAGTATTTGTAAGACATGATAAGTGATTTAAGCTAAAAACGTTTCAAAAATTACAAGAAAAACTGACGACAATGCGAGATAAACTGACAAGCCTGATGACGTCACAATATGTCTTATCAAACTAACCTTTTTGCCGCGAAATTCAAACAGAAAATGTTCTAAGTAAAAAATGTCATGTTTACAAACGTAATTTTCCATTAAAAATTAGCGGTAGCCCATTATTTAAGATTGATAGATTTCATTGAAACGATTGTTGAAAAAAACACCTTGGTGGTCCGTTGGCTTTGGAAGACCCAGAAGAATATAAAATGTGCTTGGGAATGACACCTGATAGCTTTGAAACACTGCTGAATTTAATTAAGCCGCATATTCAGAAAATGGACACATTCATGAGGGATGCAATACCAGCACGTGTTAAATTAGAAATTACTTTAAATTTTCTGGCCAAAGGCAATAGTTATCGCGGTTTACAACACCTACACAACAGCTAGAAAGACACACTATCCTCTGCTAAAACCAATCTTGTGTTTGTTTACATTGGTATAGTCAACAAACAAACCCGTAGAGTAGAGTAAGATTGTGGAAGTGGGGGTAGAATAGTAGAGTGTACTGTTCCACACGTGCTACCTATACATTTTACCCTCCCCTACTGCTATCTGTAGTACTCTACTGTCACAAGCACAACCTGTTTACATTATTCTAGTAGGGAAATAATAACCACTCTACCACCGAACCCTAATACTAATAATACCAATGTAACCCAGGCTATAAGTAGTAGTTGTATCCGACAGCAGCATAGAGTGGCGTTAGATAAATAAACAAACTTACACAAATTGAGCATACAATTAGAAAAGCCAGACTAAAAGTCGTCCTAAAAAAATAATAATAAATAAAATAGACCATATTCTCTGTATAGCCTCCATGGCTTCAAGAAATACACCAGGATTTAAAAGTAAAGCTGCATGGGTTAAAAATCCCACCAAAGAAAGACCTTCTGTAGAAGAACGATAGAGAAGTCAGGGCCTAAAAGATCTCAGGGGAAAACTATAAAAGAAAGGAAGAACTTTTTGAGGAAGAAAGCCTGTATAGTCCACAGATGACTGTCTCAAATAATAATGATATAAAGTAACTTTATTATTTGCACATTTGTGCACTATGAAAGACAGCAGGTTAACCAACAGATTTTCAAATATCGACAACAGCCTGGATTCAAGAAGTTAAGCAAGATTTGGAAAGAAACAATATAAGAGAACAAGTAGCATGGGTGGATTCCAACGTTGGAAGGAAAAGAAACCAGACTTAAAATGGTCCGAGGGAGAAGATAAAAGAGTGCAGATGAAAGAGTACGGGGGAAGAAGAAAGAACAATAGAGAAGTAAACATTAAAACTGTCTCGTGGACTATAGAAGACCCTAGTAGGGAAAGAAAGAAGAAAACTTCTGACTCGTAATTCATGCCATACATGCCTTGATCCATTAATGTATGGCACTAATAAAGGAAAGAAAGGTGTTTGTTGATTGGTCCTTAATAACAGGGCAAATTGAAAGATCGGGAAGCTAATAGAACCAGTATGTTCCATGCAAGCAAAACGGTGTAGGCCAACTGAAATGATCTCAATTACATCTTGGTTTAAAGTTAAAGTTTATAGCGATGATGTTCATTGATACTTCGGTCTTCTGATTTCAAAGGATTCATCGCAAGCTGTTAACAGATTAAATGAATTATCTGCCATAACCGGATTTGAGCCGAGGTCCTTGGGCAACTAAGCGCTCTACCATTGGCCCACACCACTCCCTATTCTTATATTCCATGATTAATACAGGAATAATAAAATTAAAGTATCTTTCAAAAACTTCAAGGTTGTAATCTGCAAAATCCAAGGCACTTTTTGCCAATTTATCAAACTAAATTAAAAATTATACGGGATTAGCAAATACTGTAGTTCATTGGTCGTCATTCTATATATAAAAAGTGACATACTTGAAAAGGAATTTGAATAATTATAAATGTTCTTAAATAAAAAAAAAATAATGATTACAATCTCGAATATAGAATATTCATTTAATAAATACATTTGGCTTCTTTGATAAAACAAATATATAACTTAGCTGTATATACTAGCAGGCGTTAACGTAATAAATTCCTTAATTAAAATTAAGAACAAAAAAGAAAAACTGTTTGTTGTTTCTGTAAAACTGCTAAATATTTTCCAATAATGCTATATACAAAGATAAATTGTTAGTTGAACGTTATAGGCCCTAAACAACAAATGAAGCTTTCATCCTATTGAATGATATTATTTAAGAAATTGTAGTCGTTAAAATATTTAACTAACTATAACTAATTCCGCTACGAATAGCTTTATCACCATTATACATATTTTATCCATTAGAATTTTTTATGACAAAATTTCACTTCCATATTTGCTATTGCTCGACTATCCTCAACGCGAAACCAGCAAGACGCCAATCGTTGACTACTGACGTCAGACTGTTCTATTGATTCATTAAAGAAGCAGCGATAGCCGATTTAGATAGCAACTGATGCAGAGATTGGAAGGGGAGCATGGTCAATGGAAAGTCAATAAATACATCTTAAAATAAACATAATTAAATAATATAGAAATAAGTATCCTGGAGGATAAAAAGTAGTAGGTTGGAAGCAATGCAAGTGCTCAATTATTCATTTTATATAATACCTCTACAATATTCTCCCAAAGCAGATTATACTTTTTTTTAAATCAAATTTCTGTTTCAATAATAGGATTTCCAATTTTAAAAAAAACCTTGTTTTCTGCTTAAAAACAAAATTAAAAAACTTAAAGCTGAGGCTTACGTATACATTTATTTGTATAATTACCGTATGATATTTTTCCGAATTAGAATATGAAATTTATTTTACCAGAAAACAGTACAAATTAAAGAGAAACTTATATTTTCCAGATTTAAAATATTACAACTAAAGAAAACATTGTCGTATTTTTACATTCAAAGTAATTCAGTTTTAAGTCAATTTATTAATGGAAAATTATTGAATATTACACGTCAATTTGAGAAAACCCTATCATTATATGTATTATATTATAAATAAATTATTGTATTAATAGTAGAGAGAAACTACTTAAGTCAGAGAATAAATCTGTTACTTATTATGATTATCATACATATCTGCATTCTATCAGTTAATAATAGTTTATATGTAAGGAGAGTTATGACGCGAACATTTACGAGGATTTATAGGTTCTTATAAGAGCATTAGATTATAATATTGAGCCATACAATACAATGTAAGACTAATTGAAGAGATAAAGAAAATTAATTTACTTCATCTGTAATAAAAAACCTGGTAAATACAGAGAACCTATGGAAACTTAGCTTATCAAGATAGGACAACTTATAGAAGCTAGTTTTATGAATATTTTATTTGAATAGAAATAAAAATAATAAATTTTAATTCTCCAAGATTTTTGGCAAATTTTGATATTTACGATCTTAAATATCCCTTAATAGTTTTTTCTTTATCTCTATATTCATTGGAATTTCTCATTTATTATTATTTTTTGCAAATTATAGTTACT
Source organism: Troilus luridus (assembly GCA_964056705.1). NCBI lineage: Eukaryota > Metazoa > Arthropoda > Insecta > Hemiptera > Pentatomidae > Troilus > Troilus luridus. The sequence continues at coordinate 52,235,029 of OZ057412.1, read as the reverse complement.
TCTATGCAGTGAACGAAATCGTTTTATAGACCATATACCTCATGTAAGCGGGGTAATAACTACGTCTTTAATATCATTTATATGCGTGAGAATACCTTGAAATTCGATAACAATCACTTCATTACTAAATATATTTTGTTACCAAGGCTTTATTACTGCAGATGAATTTTTTTATAGAACGCAAGTATTATAAAATATTAATTAAATATATTACAAAAGTGTCAATAATGTAAAATAAAATAGATTTTTTTGAGTATTATAAGGTGTTCATCAATGTCTTAAAACATTTTTTTTTTGTTTTACAATGATTATTTTTATAAAAAAAATATTTAGAAACATATTAAGACTATAAATTGGTATATGTGTGGGGTTTCTTGCAGCTATCTTAGGTTTTGATTTTTTTTTAGACAATATATTTTTTTTTATATTGTATAAAATATACAATCATTATTTAGTATTCAATTTATTATTTTTACATATTGTTAAACAATTATTGCTAAAACTATTTTTTAGGTTTTGGCCTTAGTTTTTTTTTTTTTTTAGTTTTTCTATTCAATAGATGAAATGTGATTGAATATTTAAATACATATGTAGTATAAAGAATTAATAAAATTGTAAAAAATATCGTCTAATAATCAAAAGTTAGTTTCAAAATCTGTTTAAGCATTAAAGACGAATAATTCAAGAACAGACGCGGCAAGAGGCGGTTCGTAAATTTCCGATGAAGAAACGATTTCACAACCGACTTTCGCTTCCCTATAAACTCTTTTGAATTATCATACTGCCATAATACGTCACCTGACTTTCAAAAGAACAGCTAGTGATACAAAATATGACAAACAATTTTTAATTTTTATAAGCAAATAAAGCTATACAATATTAAATTACTTTATTAATATTTCTAATTTGATTCAGTTTTATAATTTTTTTTAATACTTCATAAACAAATAAAACGAGATTAGATAGGTGAAATATAGACAATAGAGAATAATAAATAAATACTGGTCCAGGCATATCAATTTTTTATGCACAAGTATATGTGTGGAATCCGTAGGGTGCAGTCAATAAGAATGTACTATTCTAAATTCGTCCTTTAGCCTTATATAGAGCTTAAAGAGCCTTGGTCAGAGCTTCGGAGATTGAATCGAGTAAAATTATTCCTTGTTTTTATTTTTATAATCGTTGGCTCATTTCCGGTTGTTATTTCGATAGTTATTCCGGATCGACTGGCCCTGATCAATCTTACAAATTTGGACCGAAAAGCCTACCAGGATAATATATTTACACTGACTTTACGGAAACCATTTATACGCCATGATGATAAAAAATGCAAAGATCCGAACTCAAGACTAGAAATACAATTAACTTAATCTAATAACCTTAGGCTCATTAATTTTATTAATGTATTTTAGTACATTTTTTTAAAGTTAACACTTCTTTAGCCGCGTTTCGCGACTTTTGGTAGAGGGTAAACTTGAGGGTTCGCGTCAGTAACATGCTCGAGACTGGCGACAACGAGCGGCCTGTGCATGAGTTAGACAATTTATTTTAATCAACTTAAGTTTAAAGGTTATAATTCCATTGACATAAAAATAATTATATTTATCTAAAAATTCGTTTAAAAGTTGTCCAATTGATACTAATAATAACGATGATAATAATGTTAACAAAGAAAATAAAATCAATGTATATACAAATACAAGGTATAAATAATAAAAAACCTGTATCACTACAACCCGCGTACGGGTCTGGGGTTCAATACATGGTAGAGACTGTATTGTTTCATGGACAACGGTTCTGCAAGGAGGTAACTTGTCCTAGATCACGCTCAACTTATTTTGAGAGTGATCTAAGCGTGAAATTATCCAGATTTCCCCCCTTATTTTGGGTACCCTATTTTTATAACATTTTATAGAGACTGGGTGAGCCCCGGGGGGTCCTAGATCCTATATGATAATTTAGATCTAAATAATTTAAATTTAAGCATTTGAAATTTAAATTATTCAGACTTATTTTGAAATTATTTAATTTAGAAATTTAAAAAAGAGCTACTCCAAACAGTTTTCACTACTGCCTATTTATTTTTTTTTTTTAATGGATCTATTACAGTTTCATAACATTAAACGGCAACTGATATTGATAAAATGTTCGTCATGATAAAAATCGTTACAAGAATGGCAAATGAACCGTCAGGCACATTTTACTCTCTTTTTCTGTATTTTACCAGTAAAATTTCGGGGGGATGTTAAAATCGCTAAAATCTATCAGTCTGTTCAGAAAGATATGAGAGGAAAATCCGAATGTAAAGTCGGAAGTTTTTCACAACTTGTTGCCTTAGTTGTTGTTTATATTAAGATGGTGTGCATTAGTGGCAAATTAAAAAACTAAAGCATTGACTATCGGGACAATGATGGAACGGAACGAAAATCGCCGAACAAGATGTCACCTTGTTATGTGGAATGAAGGAAAGACAAAACCAGTGGAACGAGCCATTTCATTCAGTGCTGGCCTTTCCGGCCCATCCACGTTTACTTTTCACGTGACACAGAAATCCTTTCGTTAAAATGTTCGTAATATCCGGAGTTAGATGTGACTGCAGTTCTCAGAAGTAGCCTATTTCATAAGAAGTGAATATGTAGATGAATTGAACGATATTGAATACAGCATAATTTTATCAATTCGCCATATAAGCCGATAGAATTGTTGCAATACAGATGTTTTCGAAGGAAAATGGGACTGGAAATGGTGTGTTGTCCTGGATTCACAACTGGCTTGTAGCAGTTAAATTATCTGCTAAAACTTGTGGAAGTGTTATCTACTGGAGACCTTAAAAGGCTTATCCAGCCAATTTAAAGTGGGTATCCTCAATAGGAGAAAAACTCGACGGTTAAGCATGATCTCAGCCTAACCACCTCTCCCCCATAGAACCATTGTTTTACTAACAGTTCAGTCCCTATTATGTACTGAATCTAAAACCCTCCAAGTGTTTTATTATACCTTCTACGCAAATGCTACGTTGCGTTTGCGTTGTTGATTCTAACGTTGTTGTTTTTTTCAAATAATTCTAAGGAATCAAAAATAATAAATGAGTTAATTAAATAAATTTAAAAATCTATTTAAATTTTTCAGGTTTTAGATAATCTCCTAAGCACTAACACAATGTACTATAATTGATGATAAATAATTACTAGTATGAGTTTAAATATTTAAATTTAACTTAATTCAATAATATACAATTAACTTAACATTTATGAAACATGGTTTCCTCTGTTATTTTTTTTGTATGTTATTATATTATAATATGCTATTTTGACTTGTTCGGGCTGCTTTTTAGAACGTTATAGAATGTTGAATAAAAATTTAAATAAATAGGAAATCGTTAGAGGATTACTTTTCAGATAGCACTCCGAAAGTTTTTAAATGCTCACTCCTTTTAATTCTACTAGGAGAAGACGAGGAGAGAAGGGTACCAAGGTACTCCCACGATTTGCCCAAACCTGCGAAGACATAAAATACAAATGACGATGAAAGTCTGAAGGTAATGACGGCTGAGCCAGTGACATTGGGAGAGTAAGATTTAGAATTCTAACGTTCACCTCACAGCATCCTGGATTCGACTTTGTTTTATGTCGCTACAATAAAAATTGACTCATCAATACATTATGCATTTTATTCGAGTTGAATAATTACAGATAATAAGGAGTTTACCTTGGGTTATAGGAGGAACAAGATAATTTTTACTAATCTAAAGACAATGAAAATAAATCTAAACAGATATTAATCATGATAATAGATGCATAAATATGTTAGTCATCTTTTAGGAATCTGCAGAAGACACTCGAATAACCCAAGTTCATTGGCAGGATCATACAATACTATCCGTAGAATAACTTATTCTCTATCTCAGTATAAATTAAGAGGTTCAAAAATATAATTTATATTGCACATTATAAACACAAACTGTATGGTACAACCTACACTGACACCGGGTTAATTATAATACACGATTTCAATCATCACAGGGAGTTTACGATATTGAATCCGTTCCGGTTTTGACTTTGACAAGATAGTTTATTTGCATTCCACTTTTTCTTGACATTTAAGTTCCAATAATAAAGTTCGTTTGGACTGACAAGAAGCTGACTAGTACTGGGTTATCATCTTAAGATATAGTCAAATTATAGACAGTAAAAATACAAAACCCGTTTAGTGGTATTTAGTATAATATTCAAAATGCATAAAAAGACTATTTTCCAGCCAAAAATAACAACATTCTGCCTTAAGATAGAAAGGTTAAAGATAGAATTATTTGATATAGATAGATCTATATGGAGTTGATATATATATATATATGTCAAATCAAAATAGTAACTATCATCTTCAGGATGATTATACATTAAAAAGATTATTACTAACAAATTCATTTTATTGTTTAATAACACAATTTTCAACTTGCGGGTTACATTAGTATTGTGTTAATTAATTCCTAATGTTCAAAATATTTGTTAATATCGACATTTAAAATTTACACACAATAGGTTGCCAACAAAACAAAGAACTTTCAATAACTACCGTTCCAAATAAATTAAAAACAATTGTTTATTGATACATAATATAGTAAATTAACAAAGTTAAGAAGAGATTAAAAATTAAAAAACAAAATAAAAATGTGAAACCAAACGGAAATGTGAAAGGACGATTTCCCCTTCTGTCATTTTTATTTTTCTGCTTTTTAAAGGAAGTATATATTTCGCTTATCCGAAATTTCGTGAAGCCACGTCTTTCCCAGCTCCGAACCCAGAGGAGTTCTCACTTTCACCAGGTAAGCTGGTATTATTGCATCAAATTCTGTCAAGGGTAATCAGCAAAACCTGTATTTAGAAATCGTTTCCTTGTTTGAATCTGTTTTTCAAATATTTTGGAATCAGCGAAGCATGATTTTTCACTGATGAAAAAAATTTACATAAGTTAAAAAAAAAATGTGAAGTCTAAAGACGATCTTCCACGAAATGTTTCAATACGTTTTATGAGGTATGTTTGTTTATTTCTAATTAAAATTTTACTTTGGTGTACTATGATTAAAATAGTTCCGAAATTTTAATTGAATAAAGAAAAATATATTAAATACTCCCTTAAATTTCCAAGGCCAATATTTGCAATCCATTCATCAAGTAATTCCTCTGGTTTCGACTATGTCCTCAAATTCTTTGCCAACTTTTCGCTGGCTTCAGTGCTTAATCTGAGCCGAAAATGTTTTTTTCTATGCTTCAGTGTTTATAGCTTTCCGGGCCCGGGGGCGGGGCACAGTGGAACGAGCGTTAGGAGCGTCTGGACATTCATTAATATCTCCGCTTCTGGTTCTCCTAGAATAAGGCTATTGGTACGGTTTAAAAGCTTTTTGAAGGAACTATTTAATTATATGATAAACAGGATCAAACCTTTTAGGATAAACGTGTAAAAATTCTAGATTTGATATTTCGATGTTAGATTATTTAGTATCAAACATTGTACCATTTATTGTACCTACATACTACGAGAATAGGTACAATACAGTATTCTATGGAAAGACAGATACTTAGGTATTAAATAAAGTTACACAAAGGAAAAAGTAACAAACCAAATCATTTAATTATTAAACAAAATTAATAAAATAATTGATAATTACTTTTGTTAGTTAATATACTAGGTATAATTGATACATCAAAATTATAATAAATGTAAGTGTCTATATAAAACTGTTTTATTTAAATAACGAAATAAAAATTAAATAAATCAAAAATTAAAAACTTGACGATTTGTTGTAGGGACTATTGCACCTATGTGCACCATTACACTTAAGTCGTTCAAATACCACACTCAAACTAAGTTTCATTGTTAATACTATTATGTTAGATGAGGGTTGTTCGGATAAATGAATGTAAACAAAAACTGGTAAAAAAAAGAAAACTTGCGAAAAGTAGACGCCAATATCAACAGAAATTATTTTAAATTAATTCTCAAGGCCCATAAAATAAAAAGAAAAAATCATTTTCTCGGAAAATAGCACCTAGTAGCAAAATCCGACTAATGGAAAAAAAACTTCAAACATTCTAGTTATTTACTGTGAAGGTAGTTTTTTGGGCGATTTTGAGCGATTTTCGCAATTGATTATTTAATTTTATCACCCAATTTTCACCGAAAAATCCCAGACGTTTGAAATAATCCCAAGTTTTATTTGCCTAAAATATCTTATTATGGATCTGTTTTTTTCCAGTAGGTGCACGATTAATTTAATGCATTGCCTCAAACAGTGGATTGCTTTAAAAATATTAGTTTTTTGAAAAATTTATATTTCAATTCAGAATTTTTTATATAAGACTTGATTTCACAATAAATTTATCTATGGATTTTGTTGAGAAGAAGTATAAAGTATAATTTAAAATCAAAATAAAGGACAAATTTAGTTATTAGAGAATTGGTCCAATGTCCAACAAATGCGTTGGTTCGTTCCACTGTGCGGGGCTATGATTGGATTAAAGAAAAATAAATAATTTCTGTCTCAAAAATCTCATTTAACCAATGGAATATTTTTATTTTCCATATATTTACAAAAACTCTTAGTAATAATTTATTTTTCAAAGTAGATTAATGACCAGTGTGTTGAGATGTTGTCCTGAGGATTCCAGGTTTGAACTCGATTATGCCAGATAAATTATTTAACTTGTTAACAGCCATAGATGGATCTTAGTTCGTGTTTTAAAATATGTATTAAATGATTAAAGGGGTATATCAGATGCCCTGGATGACATGGAGATATGTTCTTATATATTTTCATAATCTCCAAGAAAATTAACAGACTGGTACGGCTGAATAATTTTACAGTTTCAAAATGGTAAGTTTTGTTTATGGAATGAAAAACATCGTTAATTAGTTACATCCTCAGGTAGCATTATATCAGTGTCATATATATAATTTGTATTTATGTCAGAAATAATTACATTTTAATGTAAATAAATGTACCAGAATCTTTAGGGGAGCACTCAGAGCCGAAAACAACGAGCAATGGATCGGAATGATGAGAGGAAACGGTTATCGGACTTGTAAAGGAAATGGGTCCTTTATAACAAGATAAATTCGGGTGTGGGGCGTCGCATCTGAAAGTAAAAGAAATAATATAGCATTTGGATAATGGAATGTTGTAATGAATTACTTCTCGGGACAGAAATAGAACGCGGCAACTTAGTGAACGCATGTAATGGATTACATAGTCTTACCGGACGGCTGTAGGGCATCTGTAGTGAAGGAGATTAAGATTAAGATTCGAGTGAGCCGTGTGTAAGAAAACAGATTTTATTTAAAGATTATAAACCCGACAATGGAAATTTTGAATCTAAAAATTAGTTTCCAGAATACTTACATCTAGAAAAAGACATTTGTTTTCTACACCATTACAACCCAAAAAGGTCTTAGATTCAGTACATAGTAGGGACTAAACTCTTACTAAACCAACAGTTGTGCAAGGAGGTGAATTATCTGATATTACACTCATAAGCATGCTTCCCACTTTATAGAGACTGGATGGGTCTGCGAATCATAGAATCAACCATTCTTATAAAATAAAATATTGTAAAATAGCACAAACGTATACTAGAAAATACGTTTAAACGACAAAATTATCAACTCTGGAATATGTTTTGATCATAAAACCTATATAAGAATTTAAATAGGTCCTTTACAAAATTATTATTTACACAACATTAAAATTATAAATAATTCAGCTCATTTAAGAATAAACCCTTCGACAGATCGGCATTTAAGCCTATAGTAAGTATAGGACAGTAAAATAAGTATTGAAATAAATTTTATAAACTACGGCAATATCAAGATAAAAATAAAAAACCTGTACCACTACAACCCGTGAACGGATCTGGGGTTCGGTACAGAGTAGAGACTGTACTGTTTCATGGACAACGGTTGTACAGGAAGGTGATTTGTCCAAGATCACGCTCAACAGCCATATTTTCCCCCCTTATAGTGGGCACTCTATTTTTATAAAGGCTGAGTGAGCCTTAGGAGGGTCCTGATCTTATATGATCCATCTCCGGCTGCAAACAGACTACATTTAGTTTAAACTAATAATAAATTAGCAAATTAAAAACTAATATAACTATAACAGAAATAACTATGTTATATAGATATGCACACGACGAAAATGCAGCGGAAAAATAATAAATGAAGGAAAATCCTATTTGAATTCTGTGAGAGAAGGCTCCGACGAACGTAGCCAGAGACCACATTACCGCAGAACAGTTATGCGAGAACTGAGCATACATTTTGAACAGAATCAGGTAGCTACAAGCTCATTCAAATTTATTCAATGAATCTGGATAGAAATACATATATGTATAAATATATTTGGATACGCATTTGAATTTATAATATTCAGTGGAATCTTCACAAATGAATAATAAATACTTTGCTAGACTATTAGAAAGATAAACAAATAGGTTATAGATGAAGTTTTGATTAATTTAATTATCTTTTGTCATGATTTATAAAACCTTTTTTAACTTTTGAATAAATCAGCTTATAAAATATTTTATAGCACGTAAATAAGATCCATAAAAATAAGTTTATAAAGAATAAGAAATATTACTTGTCTGAATGGTTTTAAACTCGATCCTAATTAAAAACCTACGCCAAAGTTCCAATAAATATACGAAAAAACAAATGTGACACGAAATTTGTCTTGTCAGCACAGCCATTCAAATCGTCGGGTAGTTTATTTTGCATTAATTCACGACAATGCCATAAAGTTCATGATTGAAAACTAGTCTAACGAAAACATTTAAATTAGTTATAAACACAGGACATCTACGAGTCTGTTGCGAGACAAAAAAAAAATTATGAATCGGTAGAAAAAAAAATTAATAAGATGAGTGCCACCTCTCACAAAAAATCCAGTACTAAAGTAGGTGATAGCCTGGTAAAACTTCGAAAGCCCATGGCATCTTCCAATCGTAATTTATTTAATAAGGTATTACCGAAAGTGGGTAGGCAGTTCCCAGTTCGAGCGTCCACCAAGGGTATCGGTTTCTTTCATATGTAATTAGCACTAATCAGGAAATTATTCAGCATGAGACAATACCTTCCTTGATGGATTGACGAAGACTAGGCAAAAATTCAAATAGTAATGTGAGCGGTGGACGAGACAAAAGGGTGTCTAGACCATGTCTACTGACGGTCAAGGAACAAAACGTCCAATAAGTCTAATATTATGTACAAGGCTTTAGTCTTATTATCAAGTTACACGAAGTTGCGAACAAAGGAACCAATAGTATCCTGTAATATTTACCAGTCATTGGTTCAACATTCCTTTTATTCTGTCGTAATTGTCTCTAGATCGCATATTCATTGGATAACGATCCACAGCGAAATATATAAACGCAAAAACTTCTAATATGTTCTTCAGAAATCACAGTTATTTGTTAGGTTGAGACATAATATTTTCCAGATGTGAAAAAGATATTGCAAATGTCTTTATGACTTTCGACTGAAGAACATGTGCAACAAGTACCTAACTTCTTAACCTGGAAGGTTATACCTGGCTTCGACCAATACACAGGTGTTCCATTAGGTACTTCTACCTGCCTTTACCCGGCCCTACCTGTCGCGCCAAAGTCAGGTATAATGCAGGCTTAAGGGTATTTAGACATGGAATACCAATTAGCTACAGTGACGGAATTATTGGTAATTTATAAATATATTACAAAACTTTACTTACAACCCCTAAAACACATTGTTGTTTCTTAAAAAAATGGACGTAAAATTTATTTTTGAAAAAATGCACTCTTTTTATCTTAGTACCTACAACTTTTCAATTATCTTATTCTTCAATTTAAACAATAGCACATGATAGACTCGACTGATTAACTGTGATCTAGATAGATACACAGCGCTAAAACTATGAAGTTCTTCACCTCAGTATTTATAGGAATAGAATTATTTCGTTCATAATACTACATACAGTACAATTGTGCTCAGTCGATTGTGTTTCAGCAAGAAATTATAAGAAAATTATTATAAATAAGACGACAAATTAATAATACCAGAAACATAAAACACCTGTATTTTATTTGGATGTTCGAGGTGAGATGAAATTGGAAACTTCAATACCTTCTCTTTTAGACTTAACAGTTAGTAGCTTTTATAAGAAAGTGGGGGGGGGGGGGTTATGAAAATCTTCAGAACCTTAATTAATTACCTCATTTAAATTGAATAAGTTAGTTTAAATGCTTAAAAATTAATGTAGTCACTTTAAACAGAATAATTTATAATATGAAACTTAAAATAATTCTTTAATAATAAAATATGCGGGTTATTCCATACGAAACAACCCGAGGCCTTAACTTGGTGAGGAAAGATAATAGATAATAGTTTAGATAATTCAGTATTACAAATACTGTATGAAATGCCAAAGGGTGTGCATTGCATTAAATTGGATGTGGATTAAATGTTGAATCGAGCCCCCCTTGCAACCTGTTTCTTTGAATTTAATAAATGTTATAACAAGTCAATAATTTAAATATATTACCAGCTGATAGATATTTATAAATATATCTATTTTTTTATTACTTACATTGAAATTCGCCTTACAATACATTGTGATATATTTTGTCATCATATTGCAGAAGTTTAGGTTTATTGCGTTTTGTTATTAATTTCATATTGCCTCTATTCGCATTTTATTAATGTAATACGTCTATGTATTCCATATCAAATCGCATTGTAAACAATAAGTTTTGAATATTTTGGTCTCGTTTTCGTTACACATTCGTTCGTGTGGTTACTGGAATATTAAATGTTTTTAATGCTTAAAAATGAATTTGGTCATCTAATTTATATGTTGGCTAAACAATGTATTTTAGAATAATTTACAATAAATAAAGATAGTAAAATTATTTAATAATAAAATATATGTGATGTAGTAAGTAAGCAATTTACAGACCTTAACCTGGTTATGATCAATAATATTCCGTATTATAACTGAATATGATGAAATTACTTCCCTTTACAATGTGTTTCTACAGAATTAACTAAAAATGATATGGGCATGATGAAATGTTTCGAACCTATACAACATGAAACTGAACTATTAATTCCAATTTAAAATAGGAAATATGACTTAACAGCTACTAGCTTTTATAAGAAAGTGAAGAGGGAAATGATGGAAATCTTCAGTATCATGTATGGATTACCTCATTTTAGGCTTCTATAATCTGTAGTTATCCCATGGTACTACTGAGTCCATGAATGTCGGTTATTTACAATTACTCCGACTGACTTGAAGAATTATTATAAAAATAAATGATAATCATGTGCAACATCATACCTAATAACATATTTCTTCGAAATAAAGGGTCATGCACATACTTTATGCATACCGGGTATACAGTACCCGATTGGAAACTTATCATGTAAATGTAATCGAAAATTAAAAAATATCCATAGAGTTTGAGCCGCCCAGTAGTACATCTTCCTCCTCGACTTTTAGAAAGAAACTGTCAGATCGGAGAACAGCTAATTTAACATAAAGTTAAAACGTTCTTCTTTGAAGTCAACTCCCAACTTCGTGAGCCCTTCGGCATAATTAAATAGCCAAGGCGAAGGACAACAAAGGTCGGGGCTCGACAAAGGGAAAAAGTTTGAATTGGCTCGTTAAATGGAACATAATTAAAGAAGGCGCCGGCTAGCAATGTCAGCTCGGGGAGAACTTGACGAAGAACTTTTCGCTTAATCTTATAATCAAACATAATTATAATTTGTAATATTGTCATTAACACGATTCAGAAAATAACTATATTAAAAATAAATTAAAAGAGGGTTCAAGAAATCTGTTGGTAACGTTCAAAGTCCGTAGTTATTGAGATAAATAAGCTAAAAACGTACATAACAAAATTAAATAGGCAGTCAAGAGAACTGCCGACAGAAATGAAAACACAAGTCTTTGGAATAACTGAATAGTTGCCTGGAAGAAGGGCCATGTGATGGGCCCTACCGCTCTCTCGTCAAGAAAGACCCGTCCTCACTCGAAATTTCTTTAGACTCTTCGGTTTTTCAATGTCATGTCAAAATAAACAGTTTGACAAAAGCATCGTGGATGTAACAATTGTTTTACAATCGAACAAGGGCATAAGTGCAAAATCTATAAAACGTAAGAAGGGCGTATGTGACAGTCACCTAATTAAATGACACGTTCTCTTATTTTGGCTCTCCCGTAAACTTTGAAAAATGTAACATGTGCCCTTCTTCCAGGCAACTATTCAACTGTTCTTTTTTTAATTTCTGAATCAATTATAGTCTGAATTATTTAAATTTCAAATTTGTAAATTTACATTTGCATTTTTACAGGCTTCCCTATCCACCAGAAGTGCATTAGTATCAGGATCTCCAACGGCCATATACTTTGTCTTCTCGAAGTTAATTTTTAAGCCAACCGTATCATTAGGGCATACACCATAATTTCGAGATAGACTTTCCGCCACGCCAACACGACCTGGTCGCCAGCGAAGAACAAGGATAGTAGCTGTTCGCCATCAATGAACGGTCCAACATCCCCACATTGCTTATATTGTACCACGGTTTCACCGCTTCGTTAAGATATATCTTGAAGATAGTGGGTGACATGCTACACCCTTGCTTCAATCCCTAAGTACCATGAAAAGAGCCCGAGAGGAGGTTCCCGCATCTTATTTGAAACATGTCGTTGCTGTATAGAAAAAAAGAAAAAAAAAAAGAAACATATCAAACAAATCAGGTAAATATTTAAAATTACATTTCACATTATATACATACCTAAGGGGGTGGGAAAAGTAATAACAAAATTTAAACATAGGATTGATTTCTGATAGGTAGGTAACTAAATCACTCACTTATATTCCTCACAATTTATTGAAAATTGAATCAAAATATTATCAATATGATGCTCTAATTTATTAAAATACCCAATACAACTTTAATATAGACATTATTGTCCGATTTAAAATAAATGAGAAATGCGACATGTAGTAAGAATGGCACGTAAGCAGAACCTCTTAAAGTTACCGTTGTATATCTCGGATTCCTGGTTGGATACACAAGTAGTAATGTTATTTTCTTTTTATGACTAAACCTCTCAAAGCCCATAACAGTTTCTAGCGGTATAGGACTCACTAACTCGATCCAATCATTGGATACAACGGGACAAGTGGTTGTTGGAAGGGGACAAGCCATGTCAGATTGAAAATTCAATCAATTTAAAAATAAAAATGACGTGGAGAGTTTCCAGCCGCATATTGCAATGCGAATATCACAATTTCTGCCAAACGTGCATTTAAAAAACATATCTTCTCTTCTAAAATCGACTTCTATACGTAACATTGAATATTGCATAAATAAAGTTACATTTGAGGCTTGAAAAACGCGTCGGCAACTGAGTGACTATATTAAACTGATAGTAATAGTTATAAGTCTGAAACATTTTGGAAAGCCCTTATAATTTTTGGTACATAGTTATTCCCTTTTGCAACCGAAAAACTCTGCAAGGGGAATTTATTTAAAATGAAATAAATACCCAATGGTATTTCATGTAATAATTATAATACTGACTATTATCGATAATAACAAGATTAGGGCCTGTAAGGTGCTTACTTACGGAACAATCCATAAGTTTAATTATTTAAGAACTATATAATATTTCTTATAGTAAATTATTCTAAAATATATATTTTTTAATGTTAACATAAATATTAGATGACTAAATTCATTTTTAAGCATTAAAAAAAAAACTAATCCAGTAAAACACGAGGAAATATATTCTAATACAGTGGAATCCCGATATTTCGTATCCCGATTATTCGTATTTCCGGCTAATTCGTACAAATTTGCCGGTCCCTAGAGAAAATCCCGATAAATGGTATAAAATCAATGCATTTCAGACCCCTCGGTAATTCGTATTATTTTTATGCTCGAGGTCACTTACAACTTCATATAATTCGTATTTCCAGCTTTAAAATCTCGTTACTTAGTACTGTTTTCGAAAGGGGGGAGAGAACAGTGAAGCAGATATGCCAGGGAGCAGAATGAGAATAAATCTTTTCTAGGAAATCACTCAATTTGTATTGGTTTTACACACAAGTATGTTTGTATTGTTTAGAGGCACAGTAGATCCTATTGTTTTTTACGGGAGAGCGAGTGAGAGAGGCAAGTTTTCTTAGAAATCTCATAAGTAATTCGTACTGTTTTCACTCAAAGAAAATGAGGGGTGTTCTAGGAATTTTATTAAGCTTTTGTTACAATCACACTTTTATTTACAATTCAGTCTCGTTTTTGTTACCGTTGTGACACGTTATCATGCCTCCAAAATACGTTAGCCTCTCTATTGAAGAGAAACAACAAATCATAAACGCCGTGACAACTGGCTGTAAGCTAATTGACGTATCCAACCATTTCATCGTCCCTGGTTCCACGATCACATCAATTGTGAAGAACAAGGACAAAATCACTTCCCAGACTTGTAGAGAACTTAAAAAAGTGGTTCGTACAAGCAAGGAATTCAAACCGGTTGGAGGTAATATTTGAAGGGAAAAAGCCCGAGTTTTCACAGAAAAATGGGAATTGAAGAATTTCGTGCAAGTGATGGAAGGTTCGATAGATTCAAAAAATTGTATTAATACATTTATTTTAATTTTTATTTTGTACTCCCGATAATTGGTATTCTCGATAATTCGTACCAAATCTTCAGTCCCGTGACCATACGAATTATCGGGATTCTACTGTATAACTATTACACGAAACATCATATATACCTGAGACCAAAATACTTAAAATGTTTCGTTTGTTATGCGATTTGATATGGAATATATAGACATACATAAATACAATGCATGTAGAGGAAATATAAAACTAAATACAAAACTCATTATACCTATGCTTCAGCAATACGATGAAAAAATATATCACAATACATTTCAAGGTGAATTTTAATATAATTGATAACAAATAGATATATTCATAAATACCTATCAGTTGAAATATGATGATATATTTAAATTATTAAATGGTTATTACATTTATTAACTTCATGTAGAGTAAATACAAAATTTTAAACAAAACGTAATTAATTTATGTCTCTGTAAATACGATTAAAAACATACCACAACATATTTTAAGGTGAACTTCAATATAGGTAGTACAAATTTATAAATCTCAAAATGTTAAAATATTTTGATATATTTCAATTATTAACTGACCATTAAATTTTAAATTAGAAAAGAGGCAATAATGTATTCATACCTACCCTCCTCAGAAGTTACATATTTTCACCTAATTGTAAGCCCACTGGGGTTTACCCAAACTAATTCTGGTTTTTCCAACCGCTTATTGCTTTCCAGTGTAAGCTTCTTAACAGATCTATTTCTTGAGAGAAGCTTAAACTTAATTATGTATAACCCATTTATTTTTTTGTTAAATTTGTTAGTTTATTAATTTCACCTGTTCAATCTTATATCAACGGTACATTAGAATGTCATTACCTTGATAAGACCTTTGTATTCCATTGTATTGCTTTGTATTCCAGGCGATGCCGTAATATGTAGGTGGAAAACCCGGCATGATGAAGCAATAAGGCCGCAAAATGAACAAAAGATGATAACGAAATGTAATTTATTATCGATTCATAACATTATAATGTATTATAATAATAAATCTTCATTCTGAACAAACTAAAGTAAAATAACATCCAAATTTGAAACTCCTAATCATAAATAAATGTTTAATTTTTAAAAATTGTTAAACGCCAAGTGTAAGGTGTTAATTAAGCAATAAAAACTTGAGAACACACAAATCATTCATTCTTGTAGATATAGTTCGTAAACTGACGTATTATAAAATTTCTAATATTATTATTTCACGGTGAATGTTTTTTATTTCATGTATACGATTTAAGCAAAAAAATATGTATTTGATCCTCTTGAGAATCAAGTGAGACAATTCGGTGTGTATAGCTGTTTCTTATACAGAACAATACAATAAAAGATGGAGTAAGTTTGAGGCAAACTTTTGGAAAAAAAAGTTTGCCTATACATAAAAAGTTTTGCTCTTTCATTTCCCACAATTTTTAAATCTTAAATTTTGTACCTAAAGTGACAGAACAGCTGACGTTATAAAGATTTTTCTTTGTTCTTATGAAACATTTATTTGTTTACATTTTGTAACATGAAAGGTACTCATTTTCATTTTATTATACTGTTTCTTATCTTATCAAAGAAACAAAATTATTTTTTAGAAAAGATGAAATGGGCGTAATAAAGGTGCTGTTATTATTCTACAGAACACGATTCAAATGATTTAAAAAATAAATCCACTAGAAAATATTAATTAACAGAAAAACAATATAAAAAGACAGAAAATATAATATTGAAATTCGAGAAAGTTGTAAAAAGATGTGAGAGAATTTAGGAGTGGCCAAGGTGGAGCATTATGCAATGAGCACTTGTTACGCAATGAGCCATCGTGGAACACGCACCTGACACTACATTAAATAATTTTATAAGAAAAAAAGTCTAATTTATTTCTTTTCAACAGGATAGTCAATTATAAAAACTAATTATTCAACTATTAATATCAGTGCGGTAAATTAATCAGAAACAAATTTGCTATAAAAACTAAGGCTTTTGTGCATTATTTCATTTATTGAGATGTGGATTCGTTGGACGATGATGTCGGAAAAAACGTTATTATACGGAGAAATTGTCACGTATCATAGGATATAATAGAATACATTATATTATTTCATTTCTTGTCCCTTTAATTTTTCTAAAAATACCTCTTATGTTTATGTTTACTTAATGTATATTATAATATGTATATTAATCTGTATTGATCCATTTCAATTTTTTTTTTTACATGATGAACACTTTTTAGTTAGTTTTTTGAAGCGTTTACTTCTCCGTCATTCCTCAAAAATCGTTTTACAATATTTAAAATCTCAACATCAATTTTGTATAAGTTCTAAAACTACATTAATTATTTAATTAATATTTTATTGTTTATTCATGTTTCCTTACCCTATATTACGCCCTTCCTAAGGACCAGATATGTTTCACTCCTTTAAAAAACCCTAGGCTACATGCCGAGCTGCGAACCCGTTACAATTGGTATAGAATGTAGCTGTGCTAACCATTGCACCACAGGTGACCCCATGCAAGGCAATTTCCTTTTTTTTTTTTTTAAAGGAACTAATATTATTTATTATAGGAATTAATATCTGGATTGCATATAAAATTTGAAACAAATACTTACATTTTAAAGGAGATGTGGAAAGTAAATAGCTAAGTAAATCCAGTGAAACAGTGTAGCACTTTAATACCAGAGAGATATACTGCCCCCAGAACGACATTGTGCGAGATGTGCAGGCTCCAAAGCGATCGCGGTGGGGACGCAGACGCAAGCACTTTCCTGGGAATCTGTAACCGACACCTTTCCTGTCTTCTGCCCATCCATATCTACCTTCATTCATTCCTATAGCTTCATCAGTAATCAGCGTTCGGCTACCTGGGAGTATGGTGAGCAGGTATCGCATGTCCGGATCTGAACGTTAGGTTCAATAAGGACGAAGAACGGATGTTCAGCAATGGATGTAATAAGATAATATAAAACTATTTCTTGCCAGGCGTATACTTGGAGAACGTAGGATAGGATATCAACAGGTATGGGTCGTATGACGTCTAACAAAACACACCAAGAATAGAGAGGAGCAAGAAACGATGTCACATTTTGGTAATTATTCCGCAGGTTGTCGCTTCGAGTTCAGTTAAACAAGTTTATTTGTTTATTCATATTGTCAAGAATATTAGTTAAAAATACAAAATAGTTGATTGGGAATAAAAAGATATTACGAAATATGTATTTTCATAAACCATAATATTGGTTGAATGACGTTTATAATATAATTCTTTTTTTGTTTGCTGCGCTTACTGTGAGACTCAAGGCAAGTTTTTTCCAATCTTTATTTACTTTTCATACAAACATTGTCTTATGGCACTAACGAAAAAACACAACTCGGAGCCAATCAAATTACAAGGAGCCGGATGTAGCACGATTCATAAAAGTCTTAAGTTTTGTCTCCATGTTGGGAGAGCGAATGATGGCTCGCAACCACAAAACTATTAATTGGTTACGTGGATGAAAAGAGAATGAGAGGGAGGCCACATTTGAGATGGGCAGATGAAGTCGAAGATGATGTCCAGAAACGAATAAGACAAGAGGCTGGCAGACCTTGGCGCAGGGCTGAGAAGAATGGAGGCGAAGGATTGATGCGACTAATAAGATCCGTACCGGATTGTTGAACCGGCAATAATGACGAATAACTAAACAAAAAGATAATAATACAATTATGGCAACGCTATTATTCTGCATTAAAAATGTTTTAAATAAGTTATCTCAGCGTCTAAAAACACCTATTAGTAACGAACTAAATGATACTAAGGTGTCTTTTGAGACTATGAATTGGCTAAGTGCTTCATTAATTTACTTACCAGAGCAGTAGCAGTTCACTTAAACTTAATTGTTTAACCACTCAAGTAGTTTCCTCATCGATAGTAAGCCTTCTAGTCAAGCAGCCCGGAGTGAAAATAATCGGACTCACTAATCACGATACATTTTTTTTAGAAATATTAATTAATTGTTACATTAACTATGTGTTGCAATATTAAAATATTAATACCTTAGCAATAAAATTTTAAAAAATATGCAAAATTACTATTTCAACAATGCGTATTTTGTAAATATATAAACAATAACATAAACACAATCAGCTATGTGCAATTGCATGAAAACATATCTCATCCTGGAGTCATTCTGACAATTAAATAAAATAAAATATTTTAGTTCGATAAATAATAATAATTTTAGTTCGAAAAATGTCAAGAATCAGATCAAGAAGACTGAAGCACAATTCTACTCTTGTCTATTCTTCAACAAGAAACTTACATGGGAAAAGCCTTAAGAGAAGCTATCTTGCTCATCCAATTTAATTTTCAGGAACAGTGCTGCGATTTTTAAGGGATGATTGACTTTTAAACAATACATTTAATAGATTCATAACAACACCAATAATACAATTATAGTAGGAAAATTGACTGGCAAACAATAATGAAAAAAATAAAGTAGCCAACCTAATGTTCCAGAAAAATAGCTATTAGTGTTATTCTTGGGGTATTAAGTTTTAAGCTTCAAACATTGTAACGTTAAGTCAGTATTTAGTTTATTGTTATTATTATGTATAAGGAGTATAAATAACATTGAATAAAATTAAACAAAAATAACCTTAAATATAAAAAACATACAAAAACTTCTTTTTTGTTTTCATAAAATCAATACGAAAAAATACCAACGAAGAAGAACTTGAATGTTTCTGGAATGGGAGAAATATATGACACAAACAAATTTTCATCATCAGTCGATCAAAGAAATGAAAAATAATATTTTTATGTTTCTACAAAACAAATATGTATTAACTTTTCTTTCAATATACTTTATATGCGCTAATGAACACTGTAAACTTCAAAAGCACCTTGGATATACCCCATCTGAAAAATATTTTCATATTGGATATTTATATAACTATATTTCTAACTAACAGTTACAAATAATTATAGAAAATCAAAAAGATTATTTGTTGTTGAACGAAAAACAAAAAAATACTACTACAGTTATTGCTTTATAATTGACAAAATGAAACATGGAGGCAAGTTATTAGGTACCATCTTTGTAATATTTCAAAGAAAAGAGGAAACTTACACAATAACTACACATATGACATGGTTAATGGACCCAGGTTGCCGAAAAATTGAGATAAATGGCCGGAAGAAATGGCCGTATTCCCATACAATTCCTTTTGCATGGTTTCTCAGAATTCGTGAATTTCACACAACGTGAAAAATCAAAACAAAGATAATTAACATAATGAAAAAAATGAGGTAATAAAATACATTTATTTTTATTAATAAATATTTTCTAAAATTTAGAAAATAATGGTTGGCAGTTAGTCAAGAACAAAAAACAGTAAATATCGGTTTACAATCTACAATGACATGCTATTGAAATATGAAATAAATTTCCTTGAACAACAATACTACCACAAACAAATGCTTATTCTGCATTTTGAAGTGGTTGTAAATCGAAAAGTTATATCTCAATTGAGTTTATAGATCACTTTATACAATATTATAATCGATGTTCATCCACCAAGTTTTTCATAAAACTCATTATGGCTTGCCTAAGACCAAAAATCAAACCCTTAAATATCATTACATGTTTTGGTGAATTTTTCAAAATATTAATAAATTCATTAAACAAACAAATGTGATTCAAGAGAACATAAACTATTTTAAAAGAAAATTGTTTGGAGAGAAACACAAGTTAGGAAACAAAAAAAATTTAATACTATTCACCAATAGTGATTAAAGTTTGGTCAAAACCAATAAGTAATGAAAACAAATAAATGAGTCGACATAACAAAGTATTACAGTTATTTGGTGATAGTAAGACACCTTCTTCAGAATAAGGTACCCTTTTTTCATCCCATCAACCTACTCCCGAAGAATAAATTCTGCGTCAGTTACATCTATGTATTAAATACACCAAGAACGAATAATTTTGTGGGCACCTATGTAACAGTGGTTAGCATAACAACCTTCTGTGCCCAAGGTTGCGGGTTCGCAGCCCCACTAAGTGGCCCTAGGATTATTTAAAAGGGAGTAAAAATTCATGGTTATGCCGTCCTTTGGAAGTTAAAGGTAACTATCTTAATTTTTCCTGGATAGAGAAAATTTAGGAATCCCAATGTAGCATTGATCGATTAGCCATAGCATCATAGTAACGATAATTAAATAAACAAACTATTAATTTAGATGCAGCTTCTTATTTAAAAGAGTCTTCACTCGTTGATTTGTATTGGAACCAATTTCTGTTTGGTGGTTTACATTTTTTGGACAGGCCAAACAATCAAATATTTTTTGTAGTTCCCATCACTTCTCTGCCACGATTACATCAATCGAATTTACATATTATACAATTACTCCCACCCTCATAAAAACAATGCAATTTTTCTTAAGATAGAATCATTCATTTCCAAGAAAATCGTGATGAAGACATTGACACTATGAACTAAAACGCCTTTATCATTATATAGAATAATACAAGGTGGGTGCTATAATTATCTGCCAGATTCAAATAGACACCTAATCGCTGGATATTGTTTATATATTAAGGAATAATAAATTTCTCTGTATTGTAAATGACACTGATGGATGGTCCGACTGGGTAGTAGGTTCGAACTCCCTATAGTGTGTACTGATATAACGAGCATCATTGATCATTCTTAATACTGAGTACATTTTTACATACACTACGATTCGGTTGAGATGATGAAGAATCCTCGGATATGAAAAGTTTCGTTAGTAATTTCATTGCAAATGCGATTGCCAGTAGCAGTAACTGGAAATCGCATCTCACGAGTTGCCTAAACAGTAAACCACACCATCATTCACGGATTAACAGATCTCAATAAAGCCATTTCGTGGAAAACGAATGGCTGTGAGAGAGAGAGAGAGAGTGTGAGAGAGAGAGAGAGACGGAGAGAGAGAGAGGGAGAGAGAGAGGGGGGAGAGAGAGAGAGAGGGGGGGAGAGAAAGAGCAATTATGAAGGAATAACAAACGGAACTGGCATCAATGTTGGCAATCCTCTGAGTTTACACGGAGTTAATGGTTAAGGTTGGCAATTATTAGCCGCGGAACAAACGGAGGAGGAAAGCTGATGGGCCGACTGATATGCAAATAGAATCCTTTTATGTACATTCGTAACAGGCTGTGGGAACGTTTTGTTATTACCTTTTTGTAAAGCATTACCAAATGAATAGAGCTTAATATTCTTTTCTTTACAGGTTAGGCGGATAAAACAGTGAAAAATCGCTAGTCATCGATTATTTAAAACGGACATTTAACAAATTTATTAATAAATTTGGGGGAGCAGAGTGGCTCAGAGGTAGAGCTGTCGTGCCGATGTTCCTGGGTTCACATCCCGCTGCTGGCAGACTTTTAATTTAATCTGTTAGCGGCCGGAGATGGGATCTACTCACCAGGCTCTATAAAGTGGGTACCCAAAATAAGGGGTGGAGAGAACTGTTTTGAGCGTGATCTAGGACAAATCACCTCCTTCCACATTTTTTTCAGTAGCATGAAAGTAAAACATAAAAACGACAAATATCCCTCTGGAGTATCAAGCTGGACCGATCTTTTAAGCTCACTTAAGATCTTGTCAATTTTATTTCTAATTGTTCTTATACACCATAAAAAAATAAAAGCAATACAACTATCAATTTAGTTCTAAGGTATGATTCCATATTAACCTTTAGCGTTCATTGAGTACATGTCCCATCCTGATGTCCCAGATTTTGCAAATAACTGATAGTAGTATGTTTTTTTCTCTCTTCAAAGCCTCTAAAAATATGAGTGGGAAATTTGTGGGAATGAGGGACTGCGATTGTTATTCTATTATCTTCTCGAATGTTATACTATTAGCTCCTTATTATTGTATATATACACCTTTTTGTCAGTCAGGATATTAGGAGATTTGGTGTTTCAAGTTTGGGCAGTAGTTGCGGATTCCCATGGAAAATTTCTTGAAAAATACATGTATTCAATTTTGTATTAATTTTTGAATTCCTCTCAATACGTATGATTTTGGACGCTTTGTTTGAAGTTTTGTAGTTTCAAATTCCAATTTCAAATAGTGTAGTATATATTAATAACAATGATAAAGTAAATGTGCCGAAGTCGGGGTATTATTGCAAACGTACTCCATTAACGTAGAACAATCTATACAAAGATAGCAATGGATACCTCAATATCTTCTCAAAAACCTAATTGCAATATGATTTTCGGTCTCTGTTTATTGAATTGAATTGGATAGTATGTATGGAATCTCCCATTTTGATGGATACGTCCATATTAATATGAACATTATGATGTAACAAAAATAGAATTAACCGTGTCAGCAAAATATGTATTGAAATAGAAAAACGATTCGTGACGGTTTAAATTTGTAGGAGTGTTCAACGCAACGACTTTGCAAAAGGCAAAATGAAGTCCGACGAAGCAGTAGGTAATAAACTATATATCATTTAAGGCACTGAGATGACATGAAAAATGGATCTGTCTTTGAATTAGTTTCAACAGAAACGGACAGAAGATTATCTCTTTCTGAATATGCAAATTCACTCCCAACAGCATTATTTGTAGTGCATATGACCGCCCACTATTAGAGAGGAGCCATAGCCCAGAAGATCGTACAAGAACCTGAGGACCTAGACCTCCCTAGACGACAATAAGAGCGGAAGAGAGGACTACTACATGACCTTGAGGAGTAGTGCGGGCGGCCTTGACCCCGACCTGCTCGATACCGTCGCGACGACCCCGTATTGATCTCCGCCCCCGCGCGCTCCGCTTCGTCTTTCATGGTTCGCGTCTCTTCCAGCCTCTTCTGGAAGTAAAGGGGCTCTTATAGCGACTGCACTGGAGGGAGGTAAACCTAAAGAGGACTTAGCTGAGAATAAGAAATAAGAACATAAGTTGCTGAAGAATATGTAATTTAAAACTAGAGGACGTAATTATAAAGATGATTTAAAAGGCGAAAAAGTTTGAATTTGAATATGAGTAGTAAAAAATCCGACCTTGGGTTTGCGGACGATTTGGCACTGTTGGGTGAAGACGTAGATGGTTAGTACTAGAAATAGGTGACATTTTTGAGATATTGTTTTAGGAGGGAATTAGTTTGAACAAGTGAACCCTAAAGTTATTAGGGTCTATGGCAACTATAAAGATTATCAGAATTTGTGAAGCCATCATCCTTCCAACTCTTCTTTACCTGGATATGAAATGTGGCTGCTAACGCTGAAGGATGAACAACGTCTTAAGGTATTATAAAATAAGGTTTTTCGTAGAATATGCGGTCCAAAAAAGGATCTACTGGAGAATTTAGGAGAATACACAATACGGAATTGCGTTCCTAACACCCAGTTAATATTATTCAAGTGATAGCGCCATGAAGATTAAAATGGACCTTGTGAGTTGCAATAATGAGTTGCTGGGGATAGTAACTAACGAATTCCTAAAAATTTGATAAATTATATCCTACTACTTTACTTATCTATGTTTTTATCTTATTTATCCCAATTAATTTATTTTTATATAATTTCTGTATCTTGTTTATTTAGATCTAAGGAAGGTCTGCTGTGTGTGTCGAAACGTTGGTTTCTAATAATAGTTTCTTACCGTTTGATAATTTATTAATTTACCAATAATTATTTAAGATAAAGTAAATATAATACGTTTTTATTATCTTGGGTTGTTTTGGTCCTGGGATGAATGAGGAAACCCTGCGATAGGATATATTTAACTGCCACCTTAAAGTTTCTCTGAAACGGTTTTTTGAAATTGCCAATTTGATTCTCTCTCTAATAAAGTTCTAGTATTGAGATAGCCTCGATGTCTACTATAAAAAAATATATCTCCTTTCCAGCTATAAAAATAAAAGAGCTGTTTCGTTGAAGTCGTCGATATGTTTAGAATTTTATTCCTGTGGCTGTGTAATCGCGCAATCTGTCTCAACGTATGTTTGTAAGCTTCCACTACTGCCAGCTGATGTCTCAACAGAAGCATTTTTTATTATTTATTTAGAAAAAAAATTCTTCTATCTTGGTAATGACATGAATCAGATTCTGCTAACGGAGAACGTCCTTATTACCTTCTTGTTAACTGTTGGTTAAAAAAAGAGGACTATTATTAGCAAATACTAAACCAAAGATCTAGAAGTACAGAATCATATTGATGTAAGTTCTAAAATTTGAGGTTTGACAAATTTTAAGAACATCAATGGCCGTTGCTCTCGTTTCAATACCAAAATGCATGCCAATACTTCACATCATATTATTATTTAATTATTTTTGTTTTGAAGATAAAAGATTTGTCCTGCCCGGGATTCGAACACGGGTCGTCTGCATCACCTGTGCAGTGCTCTAAACCACTGAGCGTGTACTCGCAATGTAGGATCGGTGAAGAGAACGGTTTTGTCTGACTTAGTGTATACATCGCAAAACTTGCGATAACACGGGGATATAGGATCGGTGAAGAGAACGGATTTGTCTGACTTGGATACGACCCCTGGCAGCTCAGTCGTTTGGAGCACTGCACCGGAGATGCATACGACCCGGGTTCGAATCCCGGCCAGGACAAATCTTTTCTCTTCAAAACAAAAATATTTAAAAATAATCACCATCAAAATAACAATTAATAAAAATGTATTATTATTTAACTTTTCTAAGAAGTTTAAAAGGAGGCATTCAGGAATGCTGTAGCATGATAAGAAGATGTTTTACGTACATGTACAAATTGTCACTATTTAGTGAGTAGTAATACATTCTAAAGCTTATGATGTAATGGATGAAGTTTCTATTTTTAATGCCAGTTTGAATGGATCAAATGTTGTTTGTTTGAATCAAATTTTTGGACCCTAATATTAGATGTACTTAATGTCTATTTGTTTTTATGCTGGGTTCACGAGATTGAGACAATTCCTAAATGTTTATTAATTTCGGATGGATTTCCTTCAATTATCATGACTATTGCATGATCTATTTGGACTCATGGACTAAAGCTTTGAGGCTCCACTAAGCCATCAAAATCTTACGTAAAATTCTCAATGCTCATTACTTTGTTACGAATAAAGCCATCCATATTGACCATAACAGCCCATTTTTTTCTGATATGGCCCAAATTATCCCAATATTTTGTCACCCAAACCCACCAGTTTCAAACATTCAAAACCTGATAATCCTCCGAGGTTTATGAAAAGAAGATGGCCTCGTGACTTGAGTTGAATTTCTTAGTTGAGAACTACAAGTGGGTAGTTCCTCTCCTTGCTTTCATTACCTCATATCAATTATGAATACTTCATTCTAATTACTGTTCTTATTAAAATACAGTTGTAAGTTTCAATAAATAAATTTTTTTAAATAATAAAAAATTATGATTGAACCTTGAAATGAACCTTTGGTAAATCTGCCTTAGGAATCGGGGCGGGTCCGTTAATTACTGTTGGTGTTTTAGAGGAGATTGAAGTAAACAAAGGGGCAGTATTGATGTGCAGAGGAGGCGGCAACAACAACAAAGAGCATATTAACATACAATGGCTACCTCCTGCCCAGTTAACCTGTCCAGGTAATAGCCAACAGTGGCTAGCTCGTCCTCTGCAATCTTCTCCCATTAACTTGTCATTTATCAACAGAGCTTTAGATGAATGCAATTTCGGTATCCTCATTCATCCGGGGATACCGTATGAATTTTTGTCTAATGATATGGAGCTATTTGTAATAATATACTTCGTATGGAGTATACTATTGTTTCTATGTTAGTGCTTAATTTTATTACTGTATTTAATTTCGACAAGGCTACACATTTAAGGCTTTCAATCATAAATAAAATCAGATTTTTTATGACGTTGACGTAGGGCGAAACGTTTCGGCACAATTAAAACATAAGTTCTGCTTAATTTGTGTACCCTTTGACTGCACCCCCTGACCAATTCAATCCATCATAAGGTTAAATTATATTTCGGTTATATGCCCTTTAATATTTCCTAAGTGTGAATTACAACTTTAAAAAACTTCTCCAAAAAAAGATTCTATGGATATGGTCTAATATGGACGTTGAAGAAAACGGAAGCCCGCAAAAGTAAAGGAAGAAGTAAATGACTGTTTACGAAACTTTTATTTAATTAATATCTTGAAATGATTTCCGGGGTGTAATAAATGTAATAACATGTAAGGTAGGATAAAAAAAAATTGGCCATAAAAATTGAATATGGCTGAAGATGAAAGCCAAGAAGGCGTTTTGAGAAAGCGGGAGGAAACAGTGGTAGGTTCGTCGCTAGGGAGACAGGGAGGAAACACAATTTATTTCTTCTTCAAAAATTTATATAGAATAACTAATAAACATCACCATGAATCGATGAACAGCTAACTGAAAAATATTCCTTATTTTTATTTTGAAGCGACGCTGGAGAAAAAGCGAATATTTTAGGTACGAATATTTCAGCTCGTAGCTATTGGGAGTTGTAGTGAAACATTAAAATAAAATGTAATTTAACAATTTTGTAGCTTTTAATAAATCCATTGGGACGGTAGAGTTTTATAAAGTTGTTTCATCTGCTGTTTTGAAAACACATTTCAGGCAAGGTTTCTTCTAACCAAGGTTGTAGTTTCTAATCGAATTAAAAGCTGGCAACCGCAGAGGCATATCGAAATCTCCTGCGGTTTTCAAGTCGTCGATAAGGTTTTATTTCCGCATTTCAAACTGATCTTTGTTCAGATGCTTTAACTTTGACCGACATGCATAATATATCCAAATAACTCAAACACAGGACTATTTTACTGAAATTAATTTTAAAAAGTTCGAAATTTAGTATTCAATTATTACCTTGAAAAGAAAATCTAAAATACCGCGACTAAGCTTTCACAATAGAGATTGGCCAAAAAATCTTCATCATTGATCCATCATTTTTCTTCACCTTTGGTTTATAACAATAAAACTGTGCTTTCCAGCGAAAATTGGTCTATTTCAACTATTAAAAAACAAAGAACTTCTTATTCTTCTACCTCCTCTTATGCTATTTCTAGCGTCGAAGAACCCCCACAACAAAGAACAAGAACAAGAAATTTTACGTCGAACAATCTAATCTAATAGAATCCAAAATTACAAATTTAGATCAACAAAACTGCCCAACCTGACGGTCGAATAACAACAATATTTATTACCTTGTCCATAACATTTAATACATTGAATATTCAATATCTCGAAGTGTACATTACGAAAAAAAATCACACAAGCAATAATAATGACAGAAAAGTATCGAACTATGATTGTTTATGAGAAAAACATAGGTTAACTAATCCTCGGTTATGCCGTCTATCGGAAGGAACGTTAAACAGGGTTCCCGAGCCATTACGATGTCAGGAACCCGTTAAAAATCCATATCCTAATTAAAGCTAGTAAGACAAAATTTAGAACTACCACTGTATTATCGTCCGATTAGCCGTAGCAGCATAATGTGGCGTCAAATAAACAAAACTGGAAATATCGACGTGTCTTTAAATATCCACATCCCTGCTGCTAACGGTATCCTGAGGAAAGACAAGGCAGTAGGCGGGGGTGGATGTCTATCAGGTGCTTTAACCGAAGATCCCTCGGCGTGGGATACGCCCGTTACAGAACGACCAAGACGTGGCATTAAGCAATTTGCCGAAGCCCTCCTACGGAAAGATGGCTCTATCTTGTAACGGACATGTTGCCAACAGCTCGAGCGGGACAACAACCTCGCTGGCTTTACTTTAATCGATACATCGACTCCACAACAGCCTCTTCGGAAGGAGAGCCAAATTGATGGTAGGTGTCAGTCACCTCGATGGGATCGAACTCTTTCCGAGTAGAGGATAACACTTGCAAACGAATTATTACCTTTCAAGGTTATGATAGAAAATAAACAACAACTAGCTAATTCAATACTGAAAAGGCCTGATTCAGATACAAATTTTTCATAGTAAATATCAATTTTAGGAAAGGAAAATGTAGTAAATAATGTATTATATCTGTTAACAGATTCCTGTGATAAAGCATACTGTGTCCGGATATCACCGCATGTCATTATTGCTACGGGTATCAACAAAGTGAGTACTTTTAATAGGAAGAAAAGCTTGTCGGTTGAAAGCGATCTTGGGCAAATCGCTCCCTGCACAACCGTTGTCCTATATCTACCAGAGTTCATGGGTTGCAGTGGTTTGTATTTTTAATATAGTAGAACTATCATTTAATGTTGTTTGTTTTGTTAAATGTTATTTTAAAATACATTTTCCAATAGGATACGATAATTCCTTTATTTCTGAAATATTAGAACAATAGATTCAAGAAAATAGTCCCGGTTCAAATCCCACTATGGCAGATTAATTATTTAATATGTTTAAAGATAATGGTGTACCCTTATGGATCTGCATACTCTCTTGGGGTTCACCCATCCTCTGTAAAGTGGGTACCCTTAATAGGGTTAAAACTATAACCCTTAATCTCGACCAAATCACCTCCCTACAGGAGGCTTAGAAACAGTACTGTCTTTACCTTGTATTGAACTCAGGATCTCTTATGAGTTGTAAGATCTTATAAGTGAACGATTAATGGCAAGACATCGACCTAACTCATTTTCATTATAAATCGACTTGTAAACTTATTCCCAAATTTTACAGATATAATTAAGATGGCTTGTAGTGGTATAGGTTTTTAAAAAATGGTTGTTTTTTTCCTTTGCTATACCTCATGGGATAAGTTAGGTGTCAATAATATGGCAAATTGGTGAAATGGATTGTCAGTACCAAAAATTCAGACACCGATTTGGATTTGGAACAACTACATGATTTATTTAATTCAACATCTTCTCGTCTACCTGTACTTGTACATGTTTATAAATATTTAATCCATAAGAGCTTTTGAATATGTTTCACAATCTACTATGAAGCGTAAATTATTAACCGATTTTATTAATAAATTATCATAATCAATCTATTGACTACACTCCTATGACGTCTTCAATAGAAATATAAAGACACTCTGAACCGAAACAATTGATAATTCGTATGAGATAAAAACAATTTTTTTAAATTATCCTTACAGATAAATTTAAAACAAAATGTGTGTGTCAGCTCCGACGCACGACTGGAGTTTACTCCTTAAGAACTATTATTGTGTGGATTATGTAAAAAGATGGTAAATGAAAGCATCTTAAAAAATAATCAAAGCATATAAAAATATCTCTTCATAATATTTTTATCATTCCAATGAAATATATATCATCAACTATTTCACATGATAATAATTATTAATATTTGTACATAAATCAATCTTGGAAAGATTCGTTTGTTCTACCATGAACATTTAACATTAACAGTATTCAGTCCGTGAATAGTATTATCATCATTATTAAATACTGTGACAATAGGTTTGCGGTAACTAAAATACAATACGTGTACGTCAGAAGTTACATGGGTTATGAATCGTGAAAACATTGCATCAATAGTTGTACCATATCTAGTCGTCCCGAGTAATCTGCCAGAAATAAAGTCTAAATATAGATTTACATTAAGTTTATTTTTCATGAATTGTACTCAGTGTAAACTTTCATCTTTACTTAGTGAAAATTAAATTTACTTTTCACTATTAAAATTTTACTTAGTGACGTTAAGTGAATAAACAAATATCCACTGTGTCTTTATCTTTGAAAGAACCAACGATAAATGATTTCGTACTAAAACTGGTTTCGCTGTAAGTAAATATTTTTCAATTTTACAAATTGACGGTTAGGTTGCTGTTGTACACAAACATAACGAAGTGAGAGGTGCGCAAAGGAACGTAACGTCTCTCAATATATTTATATTTTACTGTTTCTTATCACCAATGCACCATGGTACGTCAATAACAAAACTTTGTATACGAACTTAAAAATTACAAACGTTTGTCGAACATATACAAACGTACTGCTAACGCTTTCAAGAAAAACTATACGGACACCCAAACCCATTTATTGAACAACTGGCCACGACTCGCATGCCTGAGAACACTAGGAGGAGACTAAAAAGGACGTGGATGAGGGATCTATTACAGTAGGAAATTAAAGCAAGCCAATGGAGAGGTACCGCTGAGTACTGTTCTTCCTCATGCTTTTCATGTCATTCTGTACTATTTTCCAGTCAGCCAATCCGCTGATTGTCAATTGCTTGTATTTGACAGGTGTGGATGAAAATATAATGAGAAAAAAAACTGTAAAGTTTATTGACTAAACCTCCTCCCTGACCATTTAAAACATTTGTAAATCTATCCTCATAATAACATAACATAAAAAACATCTAAGCTCAAAGGTAACATTAAGGTTATATATTTATCTTCTTAACTAGTTCAAACAAAGCTAACCTTAATTTGAGGTTTAAAAAAATTATCGCATTTCAACATTTCGAGAATAAAGCAATTGTATACACTGTTACCATAGATACCAAACGTATGTCTTCCCGATTAGTCCCGGAATTTAACTTTTAATTTCTATCTATTATGTAAAACAAATAATACAACATTATCGTAACGTAACGCACCATATTAAGCTGAAATTCGATTTTACTCCTCATATAATTTTCACACCGCGAGCTAAATATGAAAATCGTTTCTTAAGGAGTAAACTCCAAAAATACGTTAATTCCCGAAGTCATTTACTGAAGGGAAATTACATATTTGATCGAAAAAATCTAAGTATTTTATATCGCCCCTTCAAAAGAACAACGTCTAAAGATCTAATTTTTCAATTGAGATATTTCAAGTTTCATGTAATGTGTAATGATGGTATTAAAATGGTTTATTAGCCATTAGAAAATTTTTAAAAGCTTTACTTTTTTTATTTTAACTTATGTCATTATACCTATAAAACTCCAAGTTGTGTCAAGTCAAACATGACACAGCTCAAAACACGACTTTATTAAAAAAATCTTGAAAATGGAATATCAGATATGTCGTTCCTGAATTAAAAACCTTCAACCAATGCAATTGCTACTGAAGCCTTAAAGTGACAAATTTTAAGTTAAGTCGTTTTTTTTTTTTGCAGGAGCGATATGTGTTTGTTCCTAGTCGAGCATAATGTTTTTTATTGGTTTTAGTAGGTAAGTTTAATGTGCTATTATTACAAACATTCATACGATTTTTAAAAAGAACAAAAAGACTTGCTTTTAATAGATTTAATTTTATTTGAACACATGAAGTTCAATAATATTATTTTAATAATTATTTTTTCGAAGGATTTATAGAAGTGTATGATTGTGCTTGAAGAAATTAATTTGAAAATCATTCATAATTTAAAATTGTTTGACAAAACGCTGAAAAGACTACAGAGATTTATATTTGAAGTAGCTAAGAGCACAAATAGCCTGTTGGGCCAATTCAAAATCGTTAATATGTATGAATCCCGAATAACGCCATAAATAAAGTTTGTTAAGATCGTTTTATGGGAATTAACAAGAGATAAGGATTTATGAAAATCGGACACATTGGATCGGGTTTAATTGTGAAGGAGGGAGGACGCCTTTCGCCCCCAATACATACATTAAAATTAATTGCTATCCCTTGCTTCCAGCCGATTTTCATTAATTAATTGATCTTGGCTCCGAGATAAGACGTTTCGGAGGGGGATAAGTGATATATTACAATGCAAATAAACACGGCCGTCTTGTCACGATATAAATAAATAATACAACGAGCGTATAAATTAGAACTGGCAGGATTTAACCATTTCGCAAATTATTAATGTGATAAATGTCATCCAAGGGCAAATGTTATTGTCATAACAATAAGTATAATTTATATTTATAAAAGTAATAATATATCTGTTATTTTTAAAGTGGTGTATAAGTCCATTTGGATCTAAAAAAATAATGTTTATTCTTTTAAATGATTATTAGTTCATAATAATATTTAAAAGGTGTAAAGGGTTTAAAACACCACCCTTTGCTAAATGCTAAGGGATAAAATAATTTACCCATTTTCCCTGACTTTTAGCTTGATTCCAAGAGAAACATTTAGATATCGCGAATATGAAAAAATGGACTTACACCACTTTCAAATATAATAGCTTATATTATAGGTATTGGCATTATTAATATTACCAAGTATGATATCAGGATCATACTACTACGTGTACATTTAACAATGATAAAAAAAAATGGTTATATAAAATAAATATATATGTATGTATATATATATATATATATATATATATATATATATATAATATAAAAAATAAATAAAACGAACCAGTTGCAGCAGTAAAGCCATACAAGGCTCTAAAGATGACGCCATAGAGCATAGTTAATCAACACGATCATAGAAAAGTTATAGTATATTTATAAAACCATTCGGAATCGAAAAAAAAAATCTAAATATACTAAAATTTTTGTTATTTAATGTAATACTAAATATCGTGCAAGATTTATTTATTAATAGCAGTTCATATAATATTGTTACTTCGAACTATTATTAATACATAATACAAGCCAAAGAGAGCCCAAGAGATTGTAAAGACAATATATTTTAACATTATTCGATACTTGTGACCAACATTGCAAAAATGAAAAGCTGCGATTTCGGCCGAAACGTCGGGTTTTTAATAAATAGTTTATCACTATAAAAGGAATACATTCTTTAACCCGGACCATATTCTTCTGCTTATTTAAATATCAACAAAATGAAAAAAATAACTAGGTCTTTATAACTTAATAATAAGCTTTTATTAAATAAATTAATAAAAGGCTTAACGAACCCGAAGGCTCGATGCCGATACCACCAATCTATGTTTACAAACCTCCGTCCACGGAGAACCAGCCAAACCCAAACCCGCTAGATCATTCCTAACGCAATCCTCCCACCTACGCATTGGTCCACCCTCAGACGCTTCCCAGTCGGTACAGCGCCTATTAACATCTTAGGAATAAGCTTTTATTATTATTACAATACAAATTCTGAAAGTTTGTGGTTGTAACTGTAAAAAAAGTAAATTCTTATTATTTTCAACCAGTTCCCTACATAGTGTTTAAAAATGTCTTCTCCTGATGTTTCAAGAACGGCTGTATTCTAAGTTTTAATTATATTATGCTATCAATTACAATTATAGTTG
Source organism: Troilus luridus (assembly GCA_964056705.1). Lineage (NCBI taxonomy): Eukaryota > Metazoa > Arthropoda > Insecta > Hemiptera > Pentatomidae > Troilus > Troilus luridus. The sequence continues at coordinate 52,201,203 of OZ057412.1, read as the reverse complement.
AGCAGTATAAATCATTAATCTTAGTTTATTGTATTTTTTAGTCTAGTTATTAGTACAATTATATTGCATTATATTTACGATACTTTTTGTCGTAAAAATAAACATAAGAACAATTAACTAATGGAAAAGTAAAAATATATCTCACCATTTTTCTAAATACACCAGTTTTAACTATCGGACGCCTATGACATTGGAATAGTTTCCGCCCACTAGTCATTTCATTCTGTTAAACACAACTGCTTACGGTATGCGAACAAGTTTCTATTCCCAAACAAGCTAATGTATTTCGAGACGTGAAGAGTTGTTTTCATATATTTCTCAGAATATATTTCAATCTAATAAACTAAATTTTGGATGTTGTAGTTGTTGGAAAAGAATCAAGAAAATATGCCTTGAACTCAGACATAAGAATAATGAACTGAGATGAATTAAAATTGTTGTTTGGTTTATTTAAAAATTGAATAACGAGCATTATAAAAATTAATAAACAACTAAACGTTTATTGTTATATTGTTAATAATATATCTACACCCGAAATTTAAGTCTTAAATATACTTTAATTAGAACCTCGTTCGTAAAGAACTAAACAAAAATACTATACTTACATATTTTACAACAAGAAACTCCAAATCCATCACTCACCTGCAAAGAAAAAATATTTGTGAGACATGAAAGAATAAAAATTGATTCTATACATGTAAGATTTGTATTATCATTATTAATAAAGAAACGTTTAGATAAAAATTTAGTAAAAAAAAAAAGGTTATGACGTTTTGAGTCAAATTGTGACTTTTCATATTTGAAATGCTATTTAATAACAAATGAACATACGAAACGGTAAGTAGTTTTAGTATTTTTTTATTTGATCACAAATAAGTAAGCGGGGGAAATATCCGCACCAAATATGATGGAATTGACAATATTAAGTCCAGTTTATAGTTTGAAAATAATGTTAATAATAACAGCTGTTATCTGTACGAAATTGAAAGCCATCGAGATTTCCAACGGCATGGTAATCGCGCACATAGCTTCTAATTTTCCAAGGACTTTACAATATTACAGCCAATAATGTAGCAGTTTTGACGAGAAGTAAGTTAGGTAAAACCGTATATTTGGCTGTATGTTTTAACACCAACTGGAAAAATCAATGTTTATCAGAAATTTTGTTGTGGTAATGCGCACGATTCCCCCACATCGAGAAACTTAACTATCCGAGAATCTACCCTGCGTCAAGATTTACTCCTAGTAAATCTCATCAAATCCATCCAAGAAATCAAACATATAATAATTACACAATTATCAATTTTTTAAAAAGTAAATTAAATAATATTAAAAGGTTAAAAATGGAATAAGATTCTTTTTCTTTTTTTTTTGGGACAAAATTCACTTTCCTAAAGTTCAGCTGAATGTAACATCTGATATTTCTAATAGCATCTGATAAAAAAAAAAATGTAATTTAAAACCAATAAGAATTATATCGCCTAGCTAGAATGTCGTTTTAAATTAACATGCTACATTTTTCAATAACGAGTGTCAAATAGATTTGCATATTGTTACGGGCTACTGGGTGTAAAATGGACTAAACTATTACTTAATTCAAGAATCTAATATTTATTAACAAATTAACAAGAATACAATGAGATTATTTAAAACAGTTAAATTATTAAACTAATATCAATATACAATAATAATATTCTACTAAATGTTATCTAATTTCTAAGATAATATACAAATAATATAAGATATTGTTTATACTAAGTAACTAAACTATTTATATAAATTTGTACAAATACAATAATATTACACTATAGTTTACAATTACAAATTAACACTTACAGTTCGCTAACTAAAGTCCACCGACCGTAAGACTCTTCAAATATGACAAACTGCCACACAGTTTATTACACTTATTACACGGTCACTAATTGTCACTGTTGCTCACTAAGCACTTATTACAGACTGATACTAATACTAACTAACTCACACACACTGCCACTAGTTAACGACTGCTACTCACTGGCTTATTACAGACTCGTCTTATTACTACTGCGGCCGAAAACGCTGTCCTTTTTATATAGGCAAGGTAGGTCGTGGTGGGGCATTACTCGGAACACGGACGAGGACCACCTAGACCGATCTAGAAGGTTCTACGCCATTCTATAATCCCTTCCGCTTAATCCCATTGTTTGCCTAATCCGCTCTAGGCAGATCAGAAGCCGGTCCTACTTTCCGCTCTGACCGTAACACTGCCCCCTCCTTAAAAGTGCTCTGCCCCAGAGCATAGTCCGGAGAAATCGGGCGGTCATGAGCTTCCCTCGATGGAGACGCATTTCCTTTCCAGGGGTTGAACGTGCACACCAATATGGCGACTCCAGAGTTGGCGAATATCTGTTCAAGCATGTTCCTGACAACCTTCCACTCCAGGCCGTCATATCCACAGCCCAACTTAGGGATCGCGAGCTTGGTGACACGCAGTCTCAGAAGCTTACTCCGCAGGTCGTCGAGGCTTCGCCGCAGTGCGTCATATGTGGGCTTCTGATCAGTAGCACACTTGGTAACTAAGTAGAACAGGTGTCGTCCTTCGTGCGTATGGTGGAGTGCTTTCCCGACGCGTGGTCCTTGGCGTTCCAGTTCCTCAGTTCCAGCAAACTTCTTCCTGAAGACGGTTGCAATCCCTCGGGAAGTCCTCAGATCTTCGGCTACACAATGGGCCAGAGAATAGTCCGCGGGTAACGAGAAGATATCTCTGTATACTGCCTGAGTTACTCCACGGGAACCTTGTACCTTAGGTTCTGCAACTGATACCTTACTGGCCTCCACGTTGTTGAGGTACCTGACTTGCTGGTCTTTTGTCGGGCCATGGTCTCCTTTGTATGGGGCCAGTCTATTAAAATGGACTACCCTGGGTTTTCCTTTTGGCTGCTTTCTGATCCTATAGATGACGTCGTTTATCCTATTGATGATCTCAAACGGGCCATCCCAGGAGTTCTGAAGTTTAGGTGAGTAGCCTCGCCTTCTTCGAGGATCATGTAGCCAGACCAAATCTCCAGGTTGGAATCCACCTTTCTCTGCCCTGATGTCGTAACGCTCCTTCATTCTGTCACTGGCTCCCTGGATGTTTGCACGAACCTTTTCGTGGATCTTATCCATCCGCTTCCGTAGATTCGTGACGTACTCCTCTCCGGCCACTTCCTCATTAGGCTTGAACCCGAATTTCAGATCACAAGGCAAACGAAGTTCTCGGCCGAACACCACATTTGCGGGGGTCTGCCCCGTTGCTTCATGGACTGAACTCCGGTAGGCTAACAAGAACAAGTGAAGATACTGGTCCCAGTCTCGCTGATGCTCGGAGACCACTTTAGACAAATATCGACCCATTGTCCTGTTCATGCGCTCCACCATGCCATCCGATTGAGGGTGAAGAGGTGTCGTCCTGGTTTTCCGTATTCCCAGTGCTTCGCACATCCCGGAGAAGACTGCAGACTCAAAGTTTCTTCCCTGGTCAGCGTGAAGTTCCATGGGTACTCCAAACCGGCTGACGAGCTGCTTCACAAGTACGTCTGCAACCGTGACTGCCTCTTGATTCGGAAGGGCATACGCTTCCACCCACGTAGAAAAATAGTCCATGGCCACGAGAATATATCGGTTGCCTTCGTCTGTCACAGGGAAAGGGCCAGCGATGTCAATCGCTATCCTCTCGAACGGTGCTCCCACGTTGTACTTCTTCATAGGGGCCTTCTTTCTTCTTGTTGGTCCGTTAGAAGCCGCACAAGTCGCACAACGCCTGCACCAGTCCAACACATCGTCCTTAAGGTTTGCCCAGTAAAAGCGTTCACGAACTTTTTCCAATGTACGGTGAACTCCAAGATGGCCGCCAGTTACACCGTCATGTAGTTCCCTAAGCACTTCGGGCACTTTATTCCTTGGAACGATGAGCTGTAGCCTGCGCTGATCTCCTTCCGCGTTCTCCAATGCCCGTTTCAGCAGCCCGTTTTCCACTAAAATGGAGTCCCATTGGGCCCAGTACGTTTTTACATTCTTCGACATTGGAGCAACATCCTGCCAGGCAGGTCTTCCTCGCCCTGATATCTTCCATTCCTTTATTTGTTTCAAGTCCGGGTCCTCGTCTTGCGCCTTTGACACCTCTGTGTCCCGCCAACTGTCGATAACAACCGTTGTCCTCAATACTGTTGCCTGCTTCTCTTCTTGTCGGGAACAATGCCTGCATTCTTCATCTTCACATGGTCTTCTTGACAGCGCATCCGCATTCCTGTGGCTCGTTCCAGAACGATGAGCAGATTCAAAATCGTACTCTTGAAGGCGCTCGATCCACCTCGCCACTTGTCCCTCCGGTGACTTGAATCGCAGCAGCCACATTAGAGCCGCGTGGTCCGTTCTCAGCAGGAACCTTCTTCCGTATAGATATTTATGGAAGTGCTCGATGGATTTTACAACTGCCAGAAGCTCTTTCCTTGTGACACAGTAGTTGCGCTCCGGAGCTGAGAGTGCCTTGCTGAAATATCCAATCACCCTTTCTTCTCCGTCTTGGAGCTGAGAGAGGACACTTCCAATGGCTATGTTGCTGGCATCTGTGTCAAGTATGAACTTGCCCTCGGGACGTGGATAGCTCAGAATAGGAGCACTACTCAATTTGCTCTTCAGCTCCTCGAAGGATGCCTGGCACTCGTGATCCCAATGAAAAGTCCTTTTCTCCTCGGTTAGCCTGGTAAGAGGTTTTGCGATGTTAGCAAATCCTTTCACGTACCTCCGGTAATAGGTGCAGAGCCCGAGAAAACTTCTCACCTGGTGCTTATCTCGAGGTACTGGCCAGTTGGTGATCGCTGCTATCTTCTCTGGGTCAACAGCAACTCCGTTATCTGACACAATATGCCCCAGGTAGTTGACTTGCCTTCGGAAGAGATTACACTTCTTCGGGTTCAACTTTAGGTTCGCTGCACGCAGTCGTTCGAAGACCTTCTCCAGATTCTTCAGATGGTGAGCGAAGGACTTTCCCAGCACAATAATGTCGTCTAGGTATACCAGGCATACCTCCCAAGAGAGACCTCTTAACACGTTTTCCATCAGCCTCTCGAATGTGGCAGGAGCATTGCAAAGCCCGAATGGCATTACTGTAAACTGCCAGAGCCCAGTACCAATTGAAAACGCCGTCTTCTCTTTATCCTCAGGTGCCAATCCAACCTGCCAATATCCACTGCGGAGATCCAAAGTAGAGAAGAGTTTACACCCCTCTAGGGTGTCCAGCGTATCGTCAATCCTGGGAAGTGGACAGCTGTCCTTCTTGGTGACATTGTTCAGAAGACGGTAGTCTACGCAGAACCTCGTTGTGCCGTCTTTCTTCTTCACCAATACAACAGGAGACATCCAGGGGCTACTCGAAGGCTCAATGACACTGTCAGCCGCCATCTCCTTTATAATCTCCTCGGCGTCCTCCCGTTTGGCTAACGGCAGCCTCCGCGGAACCTGTCGGATGGGCTTCGCATCCCCAGTGTTAATCCTGTGCTGGACGATATCCGTTCTGCCCCGTGGTCCTGGTCCGATCTCGAAGACGTCATGCCATCGGATAATCATATTCTTCACTTCCTCGCTCTGTTCGGGCGAAAGGTCGCGACATGATTCGTCCAAAAATCCTTTAAGTTCCTCTGGGAGTCCTCGAAGCTCGGTGGGATGACGTTGCAGCTGACGAACCACTGAGGTAGCGGTGGTACACTCCCCGACTGGTGTTCCTTTCTTCAGCGTTACCGGGAAGCTGTTCAGGTTCATTAGCCGAATTGGAGTGGTAGGTCCGATCTTGATGAGAGACCTAGCAACCAGTACGCCGCGTCCAACCTCTTGTTCTTCGTGCCTTCCAGGTTCGAGTAGTGCACATTGACCCGCGGGTAGATGCCCTTCGACCGTCCCATGCGTCACGATTTGGCTCCGTGCAGGTAAAGTTGTGTCTTCTGGTAGCAGCACTCGAGCGCAGAAGTCCTTTTCCTGCCGAAGTATGACTTCCTCGTCTCCCAGCGTCATCACACCTCTCGACATGTCCAGCTTGATCCCGTATGCGATCATGAAGTCCATGCCCAATATGACATCTTCATCGATCTCTGCCACGAGAGCGCGGTGCTTCAGATGTTGACCCCCGATGATGAAGGTGGCAACTGTCTCCCCGTAGACCTTGGCTGGCTGTCCCGTGGCAGTCCGCAATGCCCAAGTGGTCGGTATGATCTTCTCAGCTTGAAGTGTCTTCGAGTTCAAGATCGTCATGCTCGCTCCGGTATCCACTAGAAGACTTCGCAGCTGCCCGTTCATCATCCCATCAACGTAGAAACTGTTCGTTCTGCTTCCTATTGACGCAACTCTGATGGTCTTCCTGGGGCCTTTGACGTTACGGGTTGACAGTTGCCCCTTCCCATCAACCCTACTTAGTTTTCCTGTGGCTTTTCTTGCTTTTTCGATGGACACTTGCTTCTAGGGTGTCCAAGTTGGCCGCAGCTCCAACAGCGTATCTCCTTCTTACGGGTCCTGAAAGCCTCCAAAACTTTCGTCACAATTTCCTCGACGCTGAGGACCGCATTTGGCTCCGCTTCTGCTGCTCGTACTCGCGCATGGCCCCGTACAGACTGCCTAACAGCCTCGAACTCCATGGCCTGGGATAATGCGTGTCCCAAAGTTTTCGGCCTGGCGAGCTTCACTGCTTGCTGTGTCTCTGGGTCCCGAAGTCCATCCAGGAATTTGTCGACAGCCAAGCTTTCGTAGACATCGTCGGTGACCGATGGGTAGGCGTTCCTCACCAGCCGGGCAATATCCGCTTCAAATTCCTGCAAAGTCTCGTTGGTCTTCTGGACCCTGCTTCTCAGCTGTGAGCGATACAGCTGGTCCATGTGGCGGTGGCCGAAACGCATCTCCAGTCTTCTGATCAGCTCCCCGTAGTTGGACCGCTCCGACATGGGTATTCCCTGCAGAACTCCCAAGGCGTCTCCACGCAAGGCCAGGCACAACGCTGAAGCTTGGGTCTCCTGTGACCACCCGTGGATCGAAGCCGCTGTCTCGAAGAGAGTCATGTAGTCCTCCCACGGCGTCTTTCCGTCGAATACTGGAATGGTGTTGTGAGCTGGTGGCGTCCCATTATTGGCGGGCAGAATGGTTTTATGAAGACTGACCTCGGGGGAACAGTCGGTGTCGTTCATCGGTGGGTTGCTCATACGTCCCTCTAGAGCTTCTACTCTTTGCCTAAGTTTGCTTTCAATTGAATTCAATTTTTCTCCTAACCTAGATTCTACATCAGCTACTTTATTATCTACATTGGCTAACTTATTCTCAACACTTTCCATTAACTTAGTCTCTAATGTACCTAATTTAGACTCTAGTTTATTTTCTACATTGCTTAACTCATTTTGTAAATTACCTAGCTTATTTTCTACATTGCTTAAAGTTGCAGACAACTTGCTTAAATCGGTTTCAAACAGAGCGTCATCTGGATTCTCCCCTAACTCTACAAAAAATTGACGCAAGCGATGTTGCAGTACACTTTTATTTCCGGAAGAATCCAGATCACGTTCTTCTAATTCCCGTTTTAAATCCGCAACTTTTAAATCCATCAATTTAAGACTTTGAGAAGCCATTTTTCATACAGTAGCCCAATAATTACAAAATACAAGACAAAATAATAACAATTACACAAAACCCCACACCTGACACCAATTTGTTACGGGCTACTGGGTGTAAAATGGACTAAACTATTACTTAATTCAAGAATCTAATATTTATTAACAAATTAACAAGAATACAATGAGATTATTTAAAACAGTTAAATTATTAAACTAATATCAATATACAATAATAATATTCTACTAAATGTTATCTAATTTCTAAGATAATATACAAATAATATAAGATATTGTTTATACTAAGTAACTAAACTATTTATATAAATTTGTACAAATACAATAATATTACACTATAGTTTACAATTACAAATTAACACTTACAGTTCGCTAACTAAAGTCCACCGACCGTAAGACTCTTCAAATATGACAAACTGCCACACAGTTTATTACACTTATTACACGGTCACTAATTGTCACTGTTGCTCACTAAGCACTTATTACAGACTGATACTAATACTAACTAACTCACACACACTGCCACTAGTTAACGACTGCTACTCACTGGCTTATTACAGACTCGTCTTATTACTACTGCGGCCGAAAACGCTGTCCTTTTTATATAGGCAAGGTAGGTCGTGGTGGGGCATTACTCGGAACACGGACGAGGACCACCTAGACCGATCTAGAAGGTTCTACGCCATTCTATAATCCCTTCCGCTTAATCCCATTGTTTGCCTAATCCGCTCTAGGCAGATCAGAAGCCGGTCCTACTTTCCGCTCTGACCGTAACAATATCATTATTTTTAAGTATTAAAAAAGCAATACTTTTGTAAGGCCCTATGATTCAGTAGTTGCATTTGACCCTTGGAGGTGGTGGGATGTGTGTTTTTTGGGTGCATTATTCATCTTTTGGTTTGCTATTATTCTCTTTCTGCCCTGAGGATGCCTGAATAGGCGAAATATTGGACAGTTATTTTCAATTTCCTGTTTTGGTTTAGAGACTTAAGGTTTTTAATTGGAATTTTTCCACTATTTTATTAATTACAAAAGCAAATTTGGCAAGTATTATTACTTACTAACTGATACAAGTGTTCTTAATATACTGCTTCACTTGTAACCAAAAATGATGGTTGTGGTGCTATGAAATAATAAGAGGAGAACAAATAAGTCATAAAAATTACTTTATAATTTATCTTAACAATATTTTCCATACAAAGCCAATAATTAGAATATCGTCTTAAACATTTTCAGAAACGTTTGGTAACGAAGAAATATTAGGTCTTTCATTATAATAGTTTTGCAAGCGGTTTCATGGTGGTCTTGAAACTAAAAGCAAACTCGAAAGTTTAAATCGAATAGCGCTTTAATTTCCTGGTTTAATTATTCTTAAATAAAAATAAAATTAATTTCAAAGTGGATCAGTTCTCCAACCCTTTGAAAAATTAATTTAAACTTTAATCCGAGATAAAAACAAAAACAAAACATAGAAAATTACCTGAAACTAAGTTAGGCTGGGATAAAAAGTTTTTTAACACGAAGCCGCTCAAGACTTAAGAATTTTTTTTTCTTTATTTATTTCACATTGTCAAGCTGGATAGATATTATCAATTTTTGAAATGGATTAATCAAGAAGCACATTGTCATAAATTGAAAGGATTTTATCAAGAGCGTTTATGAATATAGAAAAAAAAATTTTATTGAAGAAAATCGAGAACGAAGTTTTGGTACTTTATTATTAAGATAGGGAGCGGAGTGGCTCAGTGGTAGAGCTCTGAGTTACAGTACCGAAGGTCCTGCGTTCAAATCCCGCAGCTGGCAGATTTTTATTTAATCTGTTAGCGACCGGAGATGGATGATATGGGATCTAGAATCCTCCTGGGGCTCACCCAGCCTCTTTAAAATGGGTACTCGAATTAAGGGGAGGGGGAATCGGATGGTTGCGCGTGACCTAGGACAAATCACTTCCCACCACAATTATTCTCTACCTTGTACTGAACCTAAGGATTGGATATGATCTAATTTTTAAGCAACTAGTTAGGGTAGAATTTGTTTCTTAAAAAATAAAATTAATTCCTAATATATTTTTAATGAAACTGTAATAGAGAACAATATGATGATAAGGACAAAGAGGCGAAGAAGGGATGAACTCACTCTTATCGAGCGAACGGCTATGATCTCGCTAAATCAATGACCAACCATTCAACAAGAGAGACAATTTTATGAACAGTTCTACAGCCAATTCTTTTATTTAATTTAAAGTGTGTAAAAGAGTTATCCACATTAATTCAAACAATAAAAAGTAAATAAATAAATTTAAACACATTTATTTTTACCTAGTATTATGACTGCCAAATGTATTAAAGGCAAAGGTCAAATATAATTATTTCAATAATACTCAGAGAGAAAGATTGGCCAGGAACTGAACGCGAAATATATAATATAATTTCACGTAATACATTTCGACCCGAATTCATTTAATTCATCAATAGTATTGATTCTTAAAAGTTGAGATCAAATTAAGAATGTACATACAAAGTAAAACTAATATACAATTTAAAAAAAATTGAAATGCAAATTGTATACAATAGTATGTAAAGTGCCAATAAATAAACGGTTCTTTCAAAGGGTTAATTTAAAAAATTGATTTTATTGTTTGAATTTCTTTTCAAGACTGAATTTCTTTTATGATATACAATTAAAATACATAAGATTCGGAAATATGTGCCTTTTTTGATTTACTATATTTTAAATGATAGTCGATTTTTGTCATTTAAAGATTTATTACAAAAAAAATATTTATGTCTACTTATTAATAATATACAATAGTATGGAATATGTCAATAAGCAAATCGTCCTTTCAAAGGGCTAACCAAACTTAACTCAATGTTAAGAAATATTCATACATCATATATTTATGTATTTATAGTAGAAATATATTAAAATCGTTGATTTCTGATCCATAATGTTCTAGACCATTAGCTGATTTGACATGGAATACTTAATGTTATCAATTAAAAATTCATTTCGAACAAAATAGTTTATAGATTACATAGTATAACTATAATGTGAACGTTGAATAAACAATTCAATGTATGATAATGGACTGATTAACATTTTAATATTTTATCCCCGTGCAAATTATTGTAAACCATGAAACAAGAGACGGAATAAATAACCAAAACCCGTGTGTTTTTGGTAAGCCATGTTCAAAAACGAAAAATGTGTACGGTAAAAACGAAATTACGGATTTTTGTTCAAGGTCAGGGCGTATCAACTATTATTTCGCCAAAATCGAAATTTGGAAACTGCCACATGATACCTTAAATTTTACACTTTTTTACAATTTTATAAAAAATGACTCCAATCAATGTGATACTAAATGGTCTTAGATTTAGTTCATTCTTTGGTTGAATCAGTTATTACTGTTAATATATTGTTTAATCAACAATAAATATCTAATTGCTAATTTTCACTTTGTTTTATGACTCCATGCAGCAGTCTCCAGAAGAGACCATAAACGGAGGATAATATGCTTCCGAAAAATGACCGTTTTTGCTCCGACGGGACCATAAATAACGAGGCTGTTAGGCCACTTTGTAACTAAGTGAAATAACTTTGTGAACTAAAAAAAAATGTGAGTAGGTTGTACAAACATAAATCATACAAACCTTCAACAAGCCCCTTTCGTTTTTGGCCAGCAAGTCCTTAGGGTTCAGCATGGAGGAACTATTATGAGGCGGATGTTTCATATTTTTTCAGTAGATGTTTTAAATTTTAATTGTTGAGAATGGTAAATATATTATATTATTGGAACTAGCTTTCCTATTCGTCAAATCAACAAATCCGCAAATAATAAATAAGTTACAGTAAAGATGAAAGGAAAAAACTGGTAAAGGAAAAAGGGAAACCATGTTGGCTTTAACAAGACAAGAGTCCATGTAGCAATGCGTAATCCTCACTGTTAATGTTTAAGCGAATTTCGTCCCGGCTGTGTAAATACTCGGAATTGACTAGTTTATTTATGACCAGGTTGAAATGAGTAAAGAGTAAACTCCGGTTGTAACTGGGCTCGTGTGTAATTATCCTGTGTAATGGTATGTCCCATGGATTCAGATCCACGAGAATACGTTGTTATCAAACTCATCTATTTTCGACAACCGTTGCTTTATGTTGGAGAGCGTGTTTTCATGAACTTTTCTTTAATGTATTAACAGCCCATTGTCATTAAATACTTTATTAAAATCAACCAAATACTTCAACGGCAAGTATGCATTAAGATATTTGAATGAAGAAGATTGAGTGAAGCCCCAAAAGAAATAAATAACGATTACTAACGTTTACTAAAATACTTTTTATTAATTCAATTTATAACAGTTTTTTTCATAGTTATTAATTTTATGACGTATAAAATGTAACTTTATATTTTTTTTTGCAAGTTACAAAAAAAAAATTATCATAAATTGTACGACAATCGGTGCATATTAAGTTGAACTTGTTCTATTGAAGTAACATTTAATATATAATTCTTAAAATAATTTTATTAATGTTTTGAAATAATTCCATAACTATGATACTATGTTAACACGTCTCATGCCACTGAAATTTTGGTATCACTAATCCAAGACATTAAATGTTACATGGTAGTTTTAATACATGTTCAACTTTGCATGCACCTATAGTCGAATATTGCACATTAGTTTCTATTGCTATGATGTAGGAGTTAGTTAAAAATTAAAATTAAAATGTCACTTGCAATATAAAAAATTACAATTTAGTTGTAAAAAAAAATAATGGAAACAAACTTGTGATAAAATTGTTAGTAATTATTATAACTTTTTTTAGGTGATATACTAGATCTTCTTAATTGAAAAAGAATATAATAGAATAGAAAAAAAATTTTATTATGGCCCCAGGTTCCTTAAGAATACAAAGTAGGTCGAAACGTCAGCACACATAAAATATAATAGGTTTCCACTTATTTGTTGTGTATTTTTGACTGCACCCCTAACTGTTTCCATCCTACATTAGTACTTACCAGTCAACGAATTTCTTTCCTAGATGTGTAAAATATTTAATAAATATATATCTGGCCAAACGGGTACGTTATAGGAATAATACAATATTTAAATAATAACATAAAAATAAATATAAACGAAAAGGTATGATATGGTAGAGAAAAAAGGAATAAAAAATAGCAGAAAAATCTAAAATAATTAGAATTAATCTGAGAGAGGAAAAAAAAAAAAGAAGCATCTAACAATATGAAAAATGACATCATTACCAGTGGTGAATATTTACAGTAATTCATCTACCTTTTCTGATGAATATGAGCTATTAATTATTACTGATTAGAGAGCACTTTTTGGAATTTTGGAGTTTAAATTAATATTAAATATATTAGTATATTCTTGCCTGTGGAATATTTGATTTATTTTGATAAAGTATTTCATGGCTGTTAATACGTAATTGATTATTTCTACCAAAGAAATAATTAATTCAATTTATAAGAGTCTATGTTTCTACTAAATTTATTTATCCTTGGACGAAGGAAACTTCAAGCGTTAAAAGTTCACGTTTGAATTGATTCAATGTCAATAATCAATATTAGTTTGAAGATCGAAAATAACATACGGACACGGTCTACGTCCTTAAAAAGATTGATTAAGTAAATATTTGTTAGTGGAGGAGGGACAAGATTTATTTGGCACTGTCAAAATGCAAATAGACAGTGGAATGGAGGCCCCACCTTACAACCTGTGGAAGGCCATGCGACTCAGGGCTCAGGTATCGAGGTTGGTCGGAACGAAGAGTGCTGTGTTCTGTACAGAGGAATGCTAGAGGATAAAAAATAATAATAAAAGAAACCATTTATTTTTGAAATAATACTTGTTACGAAAAACATAGGACGTGATTCAATACCCCATAAGTCATATGAAGGATTAAATTAAATATATGAGTGTGTGTATATTTAGATGATATTGAAAATATCTGTGCTATGGCATTACAAATTAATATTTATTTATAGTTCATTACCAAAATAATTATCGCCAAAAGAATAGGAATAATAACTTACATTACATATAAAAGTCGAAAGAAATGTCACTAATTAATAAACTAATTAATTGCAGTTTGCATATAACGTTCATAACCAAAACACAGCTGATAAGAAAGTAAAGTAGTAGGATAAAACCAAAGTCGGTTAAATGAAAAATCGGATAAGCCGCAATAAGATCTTAAGAATCACGACATAACTAAATTTCTCCAATATCCTTTTTAAGGCGGATGTACATTGATGATCGTAATCAGATCAAGTTAAAGGAATGGGTAGGGGTAGATAGGATTGTGCACGGACCTTAAGCTGGTTTTGATCCTGTTAAGGAAATTCCATCAAATTATATTAAACCAAACTAACTTAAGGAAAATCTACTTATTTAACTTTAAATCTCACATATGGGAAGTAAGGTTTGTTCAAGGTATTTATCAACTTCAAAATTATCGACGCACTCTCCTCAACCTCTTAATTTATAAGAAAAACTAATTATCTTGATTAAGATATCATTAATTAAGGTATCAGTTCCGCAGGTTGTCGCTTCGAGTTATGTCACAAGTTAGAACGGTTTTTATTTTTATCCTTTTTAATAATATCCTCGATAAATAAAAATAATTTTATTACTGACTGTATATAGTACATAACTATAACCGACTCTATATAGATTAAAGAGCTTACTCAAACATACTGTTTAGGTATATAATAATGAAAATATATATAATAATGACACTATTTTTTTCATACTGAAACTCACGATTATTTTTATTTTCGAAATTTAAAAAAAAAATATTTTTATTAAAAAGGAAACGACTGAAAATTTAAAACATGGTGTGACTCAATTCGAAGCGGCAACCTGCGGAACTGATACCTAAATTAATATATTATTACAAATCTCTTAATTATTAAGCTTACGGATCCATTTGTTGCTGCAACATTACCAAAACTATTATCATTAACACCTCTTCCAGAAACACAGTTAAACCCGTTAATTTGGAACTACGCCTAAGGTAAAAGGGACTCCTCAAGAAAGATATACAGAAACTGCCAAAGTTTCTGTCCAAAACTCCAATAATTAACATTAGTCACACTTGTACGCCTGTACCATTCCTACAGAATACATGTAAGACACACTAAGGGGTACATTTGGAAGGGCGCCGCAACTATGTATTATTACACATATAAATATGAGTTATTTCTACAAAATCAGTCTTGAGCAGTTGCAAGAAACATGTTAATACAGTACAGCCATTTACAGTGAAACAGTTCAAATTATTTCGTCATCAATTCGTAAACATGATTTATGCATTAACATTGTCTTTTTCATGGTTATTCAATTATAATGTAAAAATAAATGTTGATTTTATATTCAGCTTGAGAATGATCTTCTATCCCTATGTTTTAACTTTAATTCACTAAAATTCTGTTTTTCTCAGTATAATATAATAAATAAGAAACGTTTCCAAAATTTAAATTTATTGACTGAACCTCAAGAAACCCCCCAAAATATATATTAACTTATATCAACAAAATAAAACAACTATATGACTGCAGATAAAATGACAGACAGGGATTCCAATTAATACAAAAAGGAGTACTCGAATTTAGTAATTACTTTTTACTAAATTGAAGGTAAATCAAATCGGCTTTAAAGGAACGATTTGCAATGAAAAGGCAGCGTAGGTTTCCTTGTCGTGCCAATTTATTTTTGCCTTCTTTATATTAAATTAAATTTTTCCAATTAAGTAATTTTTTCTCATATGCAAAATTGTGTACAGCCAAATTGTAACATTAGCTTATGCCAAATTATATTTAATATAAATAATTAATAACATTTTTTCCAATTCAGTTTGACTGTTTTCTTTTGTGATAAATTTGTGTAGTCAAATTGTAACATAAAAATATCTGGTATTATTTAAATTAATAATATCTGCAATCCCGGCCAATAAGTGGTTAAGTCAAATTTTGTATAGTGACAGTTAAAATTGTATTGAGGGAAGCGAAATCGTGATATTCTCGTAGTTTTTTGGAATAATAATATATAAATAACTCACTTTCAAGCCAATGGCTACTTATTCACCGTGAGAATAACACGATTCCGCTACCTAAAGCACAACAAACTCATTTTGGAGAACATTATACTTAACCAGTTATTAACCGAGGCTGTAGATATAATCTAATAACAAATGTTATGGATAATACGCCTGTGAAGATATGGAACATAAGAAATTATTTTTTGATAGGTTTACAATACATGTACGTGTATATCTAAAGGAATGAAATTAAAGAAAACACCAAACACCATCAAACAAATACGTTTTAAAAAATGTCAAATATTTTGTAGGTTAAGTATAGTTTTACCACGATAATTGTCATTCCCACATGCCAATTGTTTGCGTGAAATAATGCCTCCATGGGGCCGACAGTACGGCATGGACAATTCTTAGCCTCTTTAGTGGAATAGTCAGTATTTAAAGTGCCTTTATGTTATGTTATCTGCTGAAGACATAAGATGATTTAGTTCAAGCTTTTGTTATTTTTAAAAATTAGTTACGCATTAATAGTTTCCCGTCGTAGCTAATGATTAATCAGTCCTTTGCGTACAGGATATTCCAAAGAAATCAAAATAGAACGATACAAAATAGAAAAAACATATCGAGAACTGGTTTATAAGATAAGCGACGTGAAAAGAGGCCCCTTGAGAAAATTCTAAATAGGTTTCTTCTGTGAGGTAATGAAGGGAGCCATAATGGAGGCTATAAGAAGCCTTAGAAGGGAGCAATCAGTGCTACCACACCGCACTCTCGTCATATCATATCAATCGCTGCCAACCTAAACCCAATCAACTCCCCTCTTTCAATACCTTTTCCCTCTTTCCCCTCTCCTTTGTTACCTGCTAAATTAGTAAGGAGCTCCTCGAGGAGGAGGATTGTCCTTTGAACTCGCTCATTTCGCACCAAAAAACACCCTTTTTTCACCCTTCGGAGCCGCCAATAAAGGGCCTTGCTCTTACTTTTTCTGGAACCTTTTGATATTTCATAGGGCGCCTTCTGCACGAGCTTTGTAGTTCCGGGTAATTGCTTCGGAAAGAATTCCTTAATAGTGCGCAGATGAAATGTAGAGGAAGGCATTCAAAGAGGATCCGACTATTCTTTTATTAGTGATGGTATGAATAGATTTAAATCATTTCTGTAAATATAACGCAATCTTGTAAAAGAAACCGTTATAATTACTTTATAAGAGTATTTCTAAATTAATTTAATAAAACCATGGGATGCGAGATATCTCCTTATTTTAGTAAATCGAAAAGGCTACGAGAAAATGTCATACATGACCGTTTAATATATATTATTTTATTCATTTTGGGAGCGGGTTACACATAAGTAGAACACTGCTTTGCTATCCTGAAGGTTCTGGATCTAAATCCTGCTGTGGAAGATAAATTATTTATAAAGAAATTATGGTGCTCACCCAGCCTCTATAAAGTGGATATCGTAAACTGGAGGAAAACCTGGCGGTTGAATTTGACCTAGGACAAATCGCCACTGCACAACCGCTGTCCTAAAAAGACTCCCCCGTGTACTGAACCGAAGAGTTGTAGTGATATAAGTTAAATTAATTTATTTCAATTCGTAAAATCCGTATTCTGGTTGAAATAGTACGTTAATTTTATGTTGTATCAGTTTCAGAATCCAATGAGAGAATAAGTAAGTTCTGTGCAACTCTCATTGGTAAAAGAGTAAACATTTTAATCTCGAATAATTATTAGTTTATGGAATACATATCATGGAGGAGAAAATGGTGGAGGTTAGAAAAAAATCCTTAAATAGTGAGTAACTATGTAAAAGGAATGTTTCGACCCACATCGCGAACACTTGCATCAGGGCTGCATAAACAAGATACAAACATATAAAAAATAAAATAATTGGAATAAACAAAATAATAATATATGAAAATGAAATGAATTGAATAAACAAGAGGCAACATAATTATAGTTAAAATCTTTAAAAAAGTTACAATAATATGATTATTACTATTTTATTAATAACAATAATCCTAATATCCTTAATAACTAATATTCACTTAAGAAAATAAAGTAATTAGGAGTTAAAATAAAATAATAACAATAATTGGATTATTTGATACAGTAAAACTTGGAAATAAAAATAGTTCAAATGTACAGCACACGTGGTCCTATTATGAGAGTTGGGGCAAGTGGTTAAGCAAAAATTTAGAAGGGACGGAGTATGAAGGCAGCGGAGGAGTGATAGTTAAAATGTCATAATAATTAAATTTAGAAATTAAATTAAAATTAAGAATACGTAAAATTTTTAGTTAAAGATACTCTAAAACTCACGCTCAAAACTGAATATAAAGAAAATGATACAAGTAAAATTAACATTGGAAAAAAATATATTGATATAAGATAAAATCGGTTTATTTTTAGAATCCAAATTATTACAAGATAAATATTTGAACCATGGCTTTGGTATGATAAGTGGAGAAATAACAAATAGAACAAATACCTACACCGTAAGAATTACATCACATAGGACCCTGGTGGTTAGATAAAACAGGTCTACAAAATATCCAGGGCTGATACATATTCATGTTTCTAATTGGTTCTAACGTTAACCTTTACGATTAATGTAACGTTTCTCAAAACCCCAAAGGTTTCAATCTATCATTGTTGGCCATTTATTCAAAACGATTTTATCTTAAAACCTAGGGAAATAATCAATCTTAAAATTTCGTCGCTGTTACGTAAGATACCTAATCTTCAGACCTATCTCCAACATCGTCACAATCTTATTCGTATATACTCTTATATAAAACTAACAAGTTTGTATGTATTTGTGAACATGTTACTTCGAAGAACTAACAACTGAATTTGAAAAATTATTTTCATTAATATGGATAGTTTATATATTTACTGCCGTGCATGACCAGCCTAACACCCATCCCAATCAAGTATTAAACCTAAATAATAGCTTATAAAACTAAAAAACACTCTTAATAGGAAACAAAACTGAACAGTAGAATATAGGTTTCAATAAATTAAAAATAATAATAGAGTGATGAAAGTCAGTTTTGATCCAGGTCAGAGTAATGAGACAAAATTTTTAAATTATCGTATTGCCATCCGTCCTTGAGAAATTTAAAAAGTATCAATTTAATTATATGTCTTTCTCCTAACGATAGAAGCACCTTGATTGTACGAAATTGTATAGGATGAAATTATTTTTGACTACGCTCCTTCAAAATTTCTACAATCGAAACTGAACCATCTATAAGTTTTAACAATAATATATAAGTGATCAAAATTGATTTAACTTCAATATTATGTTTCTCAATGTCTGTCTAACCGTTGATGAGATACACAGCTTATGACGATGCTTATGTGAAGCAATCGTTATCAGTGTAGGTATTTAATCTAATTATTATATGTCTCAGGGGAGAGGAGTGGCTCAGTGGTAGAGTACTGAGCTGCCATGCCGGAAATCCTGGTTCAAATCCCGCTGCAGGCCATGATTTTTATTTAGTCTGTTTGCAGCGGGAGGTGGAGCATATAGGATCTAGGACCCTCCTGGGGCACACCCAGCCTCTATAAAATATTATAAAAATAGGGTACCCAAAATAAGGGGGAAAAATCTGGCGGTTGAGCGTGACCTAGGACAAGTCACCTCCTTGCAGAACCGTTGTCCATGAAAAAGTACAGTCTCTACCATGTACTGAACCCCAGACCCTTCATGGGTTGTAGAGGTACAGGTTTTTGTATTTTTATATGTCTCACTTTTCATATCAAAGCTATAGTTCCAAAGTTTTCCCTGTAATAATTTCGAATAAATAATCATTTGTAATAAGGAATAAATATGATGACAATAAATTATTTTCGTAGAGATGATAATATAGGAGCACGGCCAACTGGGTCAGGAGGCCTGCATTGTGCAATGAAAGTGCTCACTCAGAAATATAATACGGGTAGCGGGCCACACCATTCGTCGAGCTTAGTTATAGCTATACGTGTGTGTGTGTGTGTGTGTGTGTGTGTGTGTGTGTGTATATATATATATCTGTGTGTGAGATAGAGAGAGAGAGAGAGGAGTAGTTATATTTGAGATAAAAATAATAAAAAGTATTTCTCTTAATCTTCATCAATGAAATATATTGATCAATCGAATATCTGATTGATTTTAATAAAGTACTTCAAGAATACGGGCAGTCAATACTTCATAATAATGCTAATCTTCAGACCTATCTCCAACATCGTCACAATCTTATTCGTATATACTCTTATATAAAACTAACAAGTTTGTATGTATTTGTGAACATGTTACTTCGAAGAACTAACAACTGAATTTGAAAAATTATTTTCATTAATATGGATAGTTTATATATTTACTGCCGTGCATGACCAGCCTAACACCCATCCCAATCAAGTATTAAACCTAAATAATAGCTTATAAAACTAAAAAACACTCTTAATAGGAAACAAAACTGAACAGTAGAATATAGGTTTCAATAAATTAAAAATAATAATAGAGTGATGAAAGTCAGTTTTGATCCAGGTCAGAGTAATGAGACAAAATTTTTAAATTATCGTATTGCCATCCGTCCTTGAGAAATTTAAAAAGTATCAATTTAATTATATGTCTTTCTCCTAACGATAGAAGCACCTTGATTGTACGAAATTGTATAGGATGAAATTATTTTTGACTACGCTCCTTCAAAATTTCTACAATCGAAACTGAACCATCTATAAGTTTTAACAATAATATATAAGTGATCAAAATTGATTTAACTTCAATATTATGTTTCTCAATGTCTGTCTAACCGTTGATGAGATACACAGCTTATGACGATGCTTATGTGAAGCAATCGTTATCAGTGTAGGTATTTAATCTAATTATTATATGTCTCAGGGGAGAGGAGTGGCTCAGTGGTAGAGTACTGAGCTGCCATGCCGGAAATCCTGGTTCAAATCCCGCTGCAGGCCATGATTTTTATTTAGTCTGTTTGCAGCGGGAGGTGGAGCATATAGGATCTAGGACCCTCCTGGGGCACACCCAGCCTCTATAAAATATTATAAAAATAGGGTACCCAAAATAAGGGGGAAAAATCTGGCGGTTGAGCGTGACCTAGGACAAGTCACCTCCTTGCAGAACCGTTGTCCATGAAAAAGTACAGTCTCTACCATGTACTGAACCCCAGACCCTTCATGGGTTGTAGAGGTACAGGTTTTTGTATTTTTATATGTCTCACTTTTCATATCAAAGCTATAGTTCCAAAGTTTTCCCTGTAATAATTTCGAATAAATAATCATTTGTAATAAGGAATAAATATGATGACAATAAATTATTTTCGTAGAGATGATAATATAGGAGCACGGCCAACTGGGTCAGGAGGCCTGCATTGTGCAATGAAAGTGCTCACTCAGAAATATAATACGGGTAGCGGGCCACACCATTCGTCGAGCTTAGTTATAGCTATACGTGTGTGTGTGTGTGTGTGTGTGTGTGTGTGTGTGTGTGTGTGTATATATATATATATCTGTGTGTGAGATAGAGAGAGAGAGAGAGGAGTAGTTATATTTGAGATAAAAATAATAAAAAGTATTTCTCTTAATCTTCATCAATGAAATATATTGATCAATCGAATATCTGATTGATTTTAATAAAGTACTTCAAGAATACGGGCAGTCAATACTTCATAATAATGCTAAATAAAGAAAAGTCCATGAAAACATGCTATTGTTACCAACATAAAGTCGAAAATATATGAGTTTGAAAACAAGGTATCCTCGTGGATCTGAATCCATGGGATATATAATTACACCCGAGACCAGTTACAACTACAGTTTACTCATTACTTTCAACCTGGTCATAAATAAACAAGTCAATTGCGAGTATTTACAAAGTCGCACAGTGTATCGATTAGCAGGAGCTAGCTGGACAAAATTATTTTTCGGCTTTTTTGCATTTCTTTCGACTAATTAAGTAATGTAATACTTATAAATAGTTTTTAATCAATTACCAACTGAATTTAATAGGTATTGGTAGGATAATCATTTGAAAACTTAAAATAAAGACATTGCATAATAAATACAATATATAATAATTATATTGATAAAAATCCGTATTTATTCTGGGACAAGCTCCTTTAGAATAGTGATACGGAAAATAAAATATAAACTATAATGTCTTAGATTAGATTACAATTACAAATTAATTAATAAATGAAAATAAACAAATAATGTATATAAATTAGGAGTTAGCTCGCAATAATGAATTAAATGAAAGAAAAAATATAAATACCATAACAATAATTATAAAGAAAGATAACTATTAATATTAACGTATATACAAGTTTTATGGAAAACAAAACTAAAAATAATTTAAGAAATTAAAGAAACAAAAAAACTATAATTATTTTAAAAATAAGTGTGTGTGTGTCTATATAAACTCCCTTACACATATATGCCTAATAACATATACATATGGATAATAACATACATATGGATAATACATTTACACATGGATAATAACATAATATATATATCCCACAATTTGTAATCATAAAACTAATTAAAGTTGTTTCGTGGTAAATAAATGCTGAAAAAGATATATACTCATTTGGAAGAATTGCTTGACAAAATCATTTTATTTTCCTTTCAGAGTCCTCTATAATGTTTTCAAAATTAATTTTGGACGAAAGAAACTCTAAGATATATGAGTTTCTCTCTTCCTTTGGGTGCATAAACCGTTCTTCAACAAAATGCCTTCTCGAAATAAAAGAAAAAATTCTTCTCGAGAAAAAATTCTTCGGCCTTTTAAAAAAAATTAATATAGTTTGATTATCAGAAGACTTTTTTATTTTGAAAAAATAGCACTTCCCAGTACTATTAATATCCATATTCAACGGTTGGTTCGATAAAAGCAGTTGAACAATAAATTTATGAGGTATCATTTCAATCACAAAAAATCCACTGATTTATTCTATTGCTATGATTACTTTAGGCCTTAGCCATCAAGCTGTGAAGTGTGTCAGACTTAACCAAATATTAGATTACCATGTTTTGAATTATTGTTTACAATATTCCAATACCATATTTAAGATTTCTAAACATGACTTTCGTCCTGGCTTGTACTAATCGAAACACTCCGCTGCTTTGATCTTCCAGCCATTTATCAGAAATTTCGGAGGAATAATTAGCCAATCTTATTTTTATATTCCTTTCAGGGTCCTCTACAAAGTTTCTAACATTTAATTTGGTCAAAAAGTACTATAAAATAAAAAAATAAGGGTGTTTCTACCATTGTTCGAAAAAAAACCTTTCTCGAAAATAAGTATTCTAAAATTAAAAAAACAATGTTGTACTCGACTGTGCAGGCTATAATGCATCTTATTATTAATGGGAGAGATGGAGCTATTAAATATATAAAATTTAGCCCGGATACAACCGGATACAAGTCATTCCCATAGCTTGAAAGTTTCAAAATGAGGAAAAATCCGTCATGCATTTAAAAAAAAAAATTGATACACTTCGATTATCAGAAGATTTTTTTTAATTGGAAAAAATAGCATCTATGAGTACATATATTATCGATACTCAGCAATTGAAGTGTAACAGGCATAAACAAATAATGGATTTCTAGGTTTTGAACAATCGTTTACAATATACCAATAAACATTTTTAGAATTTTGTCCAGCTAACTCCTACTAATCGAAACAGTGAGTGGGGACGAAATCCGCATCAACATTTAACAGCGAGGATTACACATTGCTACATGGACTTCTTGTCTTGTCAAAGCCAACATGGTTTCCCTTTTTCCTTTACCAGTTTTCCTTTCACCTTTACAGTAAATTATTTATTATTTGCGGATCAATACATTTGGCAAATAGAAAAGCTAGTTACTATAAATATGTACATATATTTTTATAGAGGGGGGATAATAATCATATTTTGATAAAAGGAGGTTATCATCTGAAATTAAATTCGATTATAATCACAAAAGCTATTAATATTGACTTTATAATTACTGGAATTACAAATTAAAAAATAATTTTTGTTTTTATGTTTGGGTATCATTTTTACAATGGATAATTTCCAGAGGTCAGGAAATTATGTGGAGCGGAGTACAGCATTATATATGTAGGTAAGGGATAGAATGGCTTTTCTAGGAAGATGTTTTAAGATATGAATTGTGATGAGGTCGTGCCCAGGAGCATTGCGGGAAGGTAATCTGTGAATAATGTTGGATATTTCTGTAGGATGGAATCCTTTGGGTGGAAGGGACATTTGGAAGGAACATCTATCGCTTCTTTTATATATTCAATGTGAGTTGGGTTAATGATATCAGGATGTGGATGAAAGATTTTGGAAAGGTATTGACCAAATAACTGTGATTTTCTCCGTCAGATCTTGTCCAGTTATTTGATTCAGTAAGTGAGTGGATGATTAAATTCTTTGAACTTTAGGAGTTTTGTGTGGCCATCCATAATGTTTTGTCGGTGGTTTTAAGATTTTCAGTCCAGGCAAATAAATTTTGAATTTTGAGCTTCTTGATTTCTGCTTTTAGTTTGTTAGTTAATTATGTATAGATAGTTTTATCTGCTGGACATCGAGTTCTATGCCACTTCGATCTTGCTCTGCGTTTTTCTCTTAATAAGATATGAATATGCTGTGGCAAATCAGTCTGATGATAGTTATTAATTGTATGATTTGTGATGTAATAATGTAAACTGCTTCTGATTGATGTTGTAAGTTTTTCTACGGCTGTATCAATGTCTTGTTTTGTCTTAAGTGTAATTTTAAATTCCAGTTTGTCCTCCAAGTCATAACGAAAATCGTCCCCGTTGACACGTCCTGTAATCAAGAGAACAAAATATAATAATGAATTAACGGTTTTGTGAACATAGGCGTGTCAAGGCAAACATGTCTACAGACGCTTAAACGAAAGGAGTGAAAAGAATTTGAAAAAAAAAAAAATAACATACACATTATAATACCGATGCACAATATACTAAGTATAGTAATAAACAAACACTAGGAAGCCTCAAAGCCAATGTTCTGGATCATGGTAGTTAAAAAACAAAAAAAAAGTGTTGTTTTTTTACGTAACCATGACATCGTTTATTAATGCAGATTAGTAATATTGACGTGCAGAGTTGCTGAACTGTTACTCGACTCATGTTGCTTTGAGAAATCATGAGTGTTAGTGTCAAGTTTTATGATAACTATCAATGTGAACATATAAAAACGAAAAATCCATAATATAATAGAATAATTTAAGCTTATTCTACCCAATCGCAGTTAGTTAAATTAGCAGAAAGGTAAGTTCAGTTTAGAGAATCTAGGAGTAAATATTTCGAAAAACTGCGGGGTAATAGAAAAAAAGTAATGTTCCAAAACACTTAAACTCAATTTTGGGAAAATGCTCCCCTAGCCCCTTTCGCTGATGTTCGACCCAATACAATAGCAAAAAATATAAGGCATCAGATATCCCCAAAACTGCCATAATTGTTGCCTACTCAAGCCATTTTCCGATGACCATTGACTCAGTGAATGATTCTCTTGTTTCCGAAAAAAATACAATAATAAAATTGTATGACTTGAGTTAATTTGAAACTACACATTACTTTTCTTTATTTTAATAATTTATTTCTTCAAACGGTTTAGCATAAGATTTTATTATTTTTTGATCCTTTTTTTTTTTTTTTAGTTTAGAAAATGAACTATTCACTTGGAACCAGCAAGGTTCTGGACATCAAACTCTTACAATTAAATTATGTTTTCAACTAAATTTATTGCCTTTTTAAATATGAAACTATCTACAATAAGAAACCTGTTGATATTTAGGAGACCAATTAGTAGAAACAATTTTAAAATAGAAACTTTAGCATTTACCATACTAAATTAGACAGACGAATTTTGTAGTTGAGAGTTGAGGATAATTACATGTGACCCTATATTTCAAGAATACTGATAACGAAGACTTGGGGGGGGGGGGTGACCTGTGCCTCGTGATTAGCAGAACAACCTACTAAGCCCAAGATCGCAGGTTCGCAGGCCGGCGGGTGTCCCTAGGATTTTTTTGAAGGGAGTAAAAAATCCTTGGTTATGCTGTCCTTCGGAAATGACGTTAAATGGGGGTCCCAATCCTGTACTATGTCAGGTACTCGTTAAAAATCCCTATGCTAAAAAAACCTGGATAAGCAACATTTACAGCCATCGTCCGATTAGCCACAACAGCATAAATTGACGTTAAATAAACAAATAAACGAAGACTAAGAAGAGAAACGAATGAGGACTATATAGAGTACAGGCGCAGGGTGTGTAGAAGCGGGATGGTGCCGAAGCCGTTAGATTCCCCGGTTGTAGGAAATATCCATGCTACCGCTTCCTGTCCCATCCCTACCGTTAACTATCCCATCCCAAGCTGTACAATAAGTCCATTCCCCGAATTTCAATGATTGATACGGCCCAATAAGTAATGGTTCTACTAATAGTACAGCCAGGTGGGCACTACACCGTGGTGCCGTGCTAGTGTTAACGTGCTATCAGATTAAGCGACATTAACACTTAGCATTCATTAAGATATTTTGATCGGTAATGTATTGGATCATTTAAAATAAAATGTCCGCTTTTATTATTTCTAAAAGTAAAACTGGAATAAGTGGACTTCTTTTGTTTATAATGTTTATGTTTACATAGTACACCTGCATTGATTCGGAAGGGACCTGTACTGTAACACAACACTAGACCTCATGTTTCACTAAAGTCAGTGAAGAAACTAATTGCGCTGAGTAACGAAGTCTGGGGTTCAGTATATGGTAGACGCTGTACTGTTTCTTGGACAACGGTTGTACAGGTGTGAATTGTACTCCTCCTGTTTACTATGCTAGGTTTACAGATTGTAATGATCTACTCGTATTATTAATCCTCTCTTTTTTTGATAATATTTACTTTCACTACAATTAAACGAACAGTTTAGTATGCCATCTAATATGACCATGGAAACACGCCATTTCATGTAATTTTTTTAATAAGTTTATACTTAGACTGTCGGCAGCCCAAGGTTTTCCTTCTTATCCAGAGGTGAAACCATCACATCCACTGACATAATGCTACAAAAACTTATCAAAAAACGATCTGCATTGGTTAATCGGAAGGTACTTTACATGACAAAGCATCTGACGACACATATTGAAGAAACTAAACTGGTTGTGCTACGAAGTCCCCCCACACCCACCCTTACTCGCCAGAGTTGTGTATTTGAAAATAATTCTCGAGTCAACAACGAAGTTTCAGACTTTGTTACATCATAAACCCTGCATTTTTCAGTTCTGGAATTGAAAAATTGATAACCCGTTGTGGAAATTTATAGAAAATGAGGGTAAATATTTTGAATATAAATGTTACTTCATTAAGTTGTTTTACTAAATAACCTTTCCTTTGAAAACGGGCATTTTAAATGAAATGGCCCAATAATCTTGTAAATTGTAATAATATATAAAACAATAGTTCGGCCAGTAGTAATGTATGGCAGTGAAACGTGGGATCTGATCAAGAAAAACAGAAGAGCTCTTCAGGTTTGTGAGAGAAGAATCTTGAGGAAAATCTTTGGACCTGTCAAAGATGAACACAGGTGTAGAATCAGAAGGAATGCCGAAATGATGGAATTGTATAGTGGGCCTGATATCATCTGTGCTATTATGAAGAGCAGGCTAAGGTGGTTTGGGCAAGTGGAAAGAATGGAGCCCCCTATAGGTTGCTTAAAATGATGTTAAATGGTGCATCGGGCGGACAATGAAAAAGGGCCACCCAGGAGTCGGTGGATGGATGATTTGAGAAGGATTGGGACAAGATAATTGGAGGAGCCTTGAATGGAGAGAAATGGTGGCATAGGCCCAGTTCCTGCAAGGATCGTAGCGCCTAATCGTGAGGGAATGAGTGAGATAATAATCTTTTATGCAAAGAATTTTATCACAGCGAACTCTGAAGATATTATCGTCAGTTCGTCTCTTCCAACCATCAACAATATCCTATCCAGCTAGAAACCTCAATATCAAACCTCGTTATAATAAGGTATTACTTTTGATAAATACCTAACGTTGCGGTGAGTGACCACATTTCCCAAATCTTCCGAGAGTTCATCCCATAATCATAATTTTTTGGTTCTATTTTACTTCATCAATCATTCTATGAATAGTAGAGAGGATGGTTAAACAGACCACTCCTATACTAGTAAACCAGTCGTGCTGAACATCTTCACGTACTATCCCCCTGTCCTATACTCGATCCACTCCTTATGAAAGGTTGACATAGAGTGTGTGAGTGTACTCATTTTGAGTATAAATGTTTGATGTACTCTCCTGTTGAGCGTGCATGACGTACTGAACTGAATGCATGACCCCTGGGGCCACTACTCCACAATTACCTGCATGCAACAGTCCTAGTAGCTCTGACGTTCATTTCATCTCAATTCTTCAAACGGTTCCTTAGATTCCGTGATTCATTTACCCGAAATACCGATACCGGTCCGATTACTATGTTTAGTGAATGAAGTCTATCTGTGAATCAAAACAATAGGGAAAATTAAAAAAAAAGATTTTTTTGAGATATATTTTCGGCGCAGGAAGACCCTCTCCGAACCAGGATGGCTAATTCCTAGTTTATGAATTTATGTCGACATAAATCCGGAACTCCTTACCATTTGTTCTTTCATCAACACCATGATTGTTAGCAACTCGTTGACTACGCCCTGAAGAGATGGCGTGACCATTTAACAGAGTGTTAAACAACAGTTAAACCTTTCTCTCAGGTTGCGGAACCACGACATTCATCGTATTCCTATGCTGCTCTTTTCTATGACTACCTGCAGCAGTCGAATTCTTCTCCCTCTCATAATGTGGTTTAAGTATTTTATTTTTCTGATTTTTATTAGAGTGCTTAATTTTGGACTTTTGTGAGTCTTCGAAAAACTCCCTCGTTCCTCGTAACTTGATCAACGAAACCTATCCTTATCATAACTTTTGTATGGGTAGCTCACTTACCTTGTAACAAAATTGAGAATATGTGACATCTTAAGATACACATTTTCAGATCATTGTTTATAATAAATTATTTATTAACTAACTGATTGAAACTGACAATATAACCTAAAACTGGCTCCATTATGAAGCCCCACCTTCCTTCTAACTAATTAATTAACTCAATTAATATAAAAAATACATTAAAGACAGAAGAATAGGGTTTAATGGGCTTTATATCTAGAATAGTGATCTAGATATGGTCGAAGAGTCTCTAGAACTAGCAGGAAATGCAGGTAAGGTCTTCGAGGATGCAGGGCCGCTATCAAGAGAAGGTAAATGATAATTCAAGGAGTGATGCTTTCAGATTTTTGAGACTGGTGTATTTTAAGTGTATCTTAGCAAGCAGTTTTCAGAATAATTAATAACTCAAACCCAAATAAAGCATCTTTGTAAGTAATGTTGACAAAGGAAATTTGTACTCTCAAGGGCAACCTTCCGTATACCAAGTCAAAAGATTATATTCCAATAAAAACTTTTAACCGGAAGAGGTTGAGCACACGCACAAGAGAATGGAGTATAAAGAAGATCAGAGAAGCTGAAGGCACATTAGACGGAGGAAGACTGGAGCAGTGAAGATAAGAGCTGGAGGATCAGGAAGATGGAGGGCAACGAGGTCTGCGGGTCAGCAGATAGCGCCCTCGCTCCATTTACCTCGTCGTCCAATGGAGGTCCAATGGTCTTCGCCGGGGCACGCTGCGATGGCCGGCGGAAACCTTGATGTGCTTGCTGGGAGGGGGTAACTGCCGATGGGGGCAGCAGCGCACGATAGCTTGGGGCACTGGTGTAACGTGGGGAGGGCAATGTTTTGTAAATAACCTATTAAAGTGACCAAGGCAGGGTTAACAAGTTTGCCGAACGATAGTAAAGGATTAACATGAAGATGGAATATTTTAATTATCAATAGCTATTCACTAATATTGTGCATATATTTGTGGACATAATAAACTAAACTTTTGAGAAAAAACCAAACTAGTATGGTTGCATTCACATGAAGTCTATGTATATAATCGCCTATTATTAAAATAAATATATGTCGAATAATATTTGTCGACCATATGTATGTGTATATATGTATGTATGTGTATATATATATATATATATATATATATATATATATATATATATAAGAAAATAGTCCGGGTGGAGTTACAATATATATAGACATCTAGAGATATGGGTGATAAATCACTTTGTAAATTAGCCCTGTAGAAGACCTGCAATGTGGATCTAAACATAGGCTTTAAAATAAACATTTCTTCTTTCTAAAGAAAAATTTTTTTGCCCTCCCCTGGCCATTTTCTTACCTAAAATAAATACAGTTTAACAGAAATTGTCGATATAAGTTTGCGTCTGACATGCTGGTTATTCAAGTATTGTTGATGTTTAGAATTCGCGGAAAGTAAATCTACTATTATCTAAATAGTCCTGCTGATTTCCAAAGTTGATCACTCGGTACTGCTTTGACATTAATGAACTTTAAAAAACTGTATAACATCGTTATCACAAATAAAATCGATCATAAATATTATGAACACCCTTCTGCAAACAGAGATAAAAAGGCAAGTTCATAAAAAAAAAAAAAAAAAGAGAATGGAAGATGTTTATGCAATATTGCAATTATTACAGGACTTGTGTATTATATTTTTAGTACATTCAAAGCCATAGAACCGGTTAACATGATCAGATCAATAATCCATCTTCTTAAAAAAAAAAACAACTGAAAATCTCGTTTTTCTTACGTTTTAAGAACCACGAGAAACAGTAGAATTATGATTTAAAAAAAAAAAAATTTGGACGTATGAAAAACTGTGAATAAATATTTTCTCCCTATTAAATATAAATGTTTTTATTGATAGTTTAATATTTGATATAATTACAACGTAAAATAATAATATAGGAATAGATGTAATATTAGGATAAAGGCTTTAAATATTTTTAAACATTCAATTATCATTTTCATTCTCTCGTGCGTTGTTAGATCTGTGTACAGTGATGTAAAACCAACAACATGGAAAGGTTCTAATATTTTTATTATGTTGTAATAAAAACAAGAGATCTTTTGAAAAAAAAGGAATTTTTAAAAAACCCTTTAACAATAAAATTTCTTCAAATTGCTTACAGTGGGTTTTTAATTCTAATAAATTAACGGCCAGAAGAACTAAAAACAGGCAAAGAATGGTTATCTCACAGCTATTATCAATAAAATGTTATCAGCTCTCAGATTATATAACGAGTTGAAAATTTCTTCGAGAACAAAGAAATGATTTACTGAAATGCGTCCAAGGAAAAGAAATGTTAATGAATATTAAAATTATTTCAGATAACTTTGAAAATGTAATTCTGATATATACGTGTTAATTTTCATGGGAGGTATTCTTTTTATGATATATTGAATACATATACGCATATTTTATTTCATTTTAGCAAAACATTTTAACAAATTGAAAATTGAAAATTTTCCTAAACTTGGTAAATGAACAAATAAGCCGAGGAATATCATGTTCTCGCCCTTAACAAAAAATGACAAATATAAAACAGAAATATTATATTTTCTCACAACTCACGAAACATCACCAAAACGAGTCCAGCACTTACCTGAAACAAAAAATAAAACAAAGTTGTAAAAAACAGAAAAAAAGAATATAACTTAGTAAACATACAATAATTCTAAGTTATAAGTTTATAATTTTAACAATTTTTTTATTATAGTATATCTGGTTAATATATTGCTTAGAACATTTATAAATTGTTCAATGTGCGCATATTATGAAAGTACTTCGTAAAAAATAAGTATGTTACCACTAATAATATAATCAACCCCCTTACATCGTTAAAATAAACTTTTATCTACAATATGGTTAAATTGATTTTTCAAATATTATTTGCAAATAAATTATATTAATGTAATTAGGTTATAAGTAATGTAAACTGAAGCCTGTGAGTAAAGAATTAATTTTTTCACCAATAGGTATAGAAGAACTACCGG
This sequence comes from Troilus luridus, assembly GCA_964056705.1. Taxonomy (NCBI): domain Eukaryota; kingdom Metazoa; phylum Arthropoda; class Insecta; order Hemiptera; family Pentatomidae; genus Troilus; species Troilus luridus. The sequence continues at coordinate 52,169,465 of OZ057412.1, read as the reverse complement.
TAGATTAAAGATTTATAATATGGAGTTTTATATTAGAAGTAAGTTCGATTCTTATGGATATTTCTAAAATGTTTAATTAAGTTTAATGGGAAAATTGGTATATTGATATATTGTATAACATGAGAAGAATCTAGAATTAAGTTTAAAAAACAATAAGAGAAAATCAATTGAAAAAAAATAAGGTAGGTAAGTAACATGGCTGTAGGTTAGTAAAACTTCAAACATTTGCTTATGATTTCATTATTTTGGATTTCTATAACATCGTACTTCATTAAAGATTTAATTAGATCATTTCTATTGTTATAAATTAACATTAACCCCATTAATGCAAAACATGTTTTATATTTGAAGGGAACGTGGACTTACACACTATCACAACATAAGGTCCCAAAAAAAAGGATCCGTTTTTTCATATACAGGTCCTTTTAAAAGATGGTGAGTATTATTATTCGTGAGGAAGGAAATACGGTAGCCGAATACAGAGCATGATGACACCCGGGCGATAAGACAGGAGACGCCGCGGTGAGCTGAGTAACCAGCGGTGCCTCTCTATAATTAGGATGTCATAGCTATGGCCAACTTAATGTCTCCATACCTGTCTCTTATCTCATCGCTAGCGAGTGGACGCTATGGCTAACCGCCTAATTAATATGTAATTAGTTAATCACAACATCCGAAAAAAGTATCTTAATGAAGATGATAGAAATTATAATTATAAAATAGTATATTCAAAAAACGTGAACAATTACAACCCTGAAGGGTCTACGGTTCAGTACATGGTGCAGACTATACCGTATCGAAAGCCGAAACTATTTGACATATTGCTGGTTTTGTCTGCAGACAGCCTGTAGACAGGGTGTACCCCTTATAGGGTTCATGGTCTACTAGACTATGGAAACGCTTCTTTGTCACGTCTTCTGTACACACTACTATTTGAATTTATTGTCTAGTCTACGTTAGTCCATTGTCTTGTGCGGAACGAATTACTGGTTAGTACAAATTACAAATGAAAAAAACGCGAAAACATAAACTCGCATAATATTTGTTATACGGTTTCCGTAAGTTAGGACCAATTAAAATTAAGGCTGGAAAATTTCATGTATTTTCACGCGACTATTATAAGTCTTATTTGGACTTACGGAGTAGAAATATGGGGCTCCAGTAAACCATCGAACTCTTCTCGTAACCGATCCTTGCAATCCAAAATCCTTCGTAAAATATTCAATGGCCCTTACTTTGTTAAAGTAAGAATGACTTGTGACATAATGATCTTTATATCCGATATGTTAGTGATTTGGCCAAACCCTATCTCAATTCTATCATGACAAACTTGATTCCTACTCAAACCCAATAGTTTCAAACCTAGCTACTGCCTAATAGCTTGAGTACTGCCGGTGGCTAGTTTCTCTACTTGCGTTTACCTCGTACCATTATATATATTTCAATCTATTTACTTGACGTATCATTATTTCGATAAATAAATTTTAAAAAAGATACTGGACGATTACCCTAAAAATACTGCATAGTTCGCACAACTTAAATACTGCTAAACAAACCAGTATTGTCTCCCTTCTCGTAGTTTCTTTAAAATCAACAAAAAATTTGGTTGAGGATTAGTCCAAAATACCCGAATTATTGTAACAAGCAACAAAAAAGGGATTGTTAAGAAACGACAAAGGAAATATAACTATTGATTTGAATAATAAAAAAAGAAGAGTATTTTATAACAGAATTTAGTTCAGAAAAGAAACAACAGACAAATGTTAGTCGAGTAAACAGAAGTTGAATAAAATAAGCAAATAATACCGAGCGCTGTGAATAAAATAAAGCTAAATACAGGATGTAAATGGATATTGAAACATGGCTGGGATAAGGGGACATACACACCGGAGGGCCATGAATAATGGATGTTCCAAATCGATCCTTTCTGTTTTTGCCAAACTGTTTGTTTCAAGGAGCCTCCTTCATTTCTAAATCCTGAGGAGCTGGTGTTTAACAGTTTGCCGGGGGGGGGGGGGATTTGGTCAGTCTGCGCTTATATGGGGCCAGCAGTAGCGTTGACAAAAAAAAATTAGAAAGAAAAAGAATAGTGAAAAAAAGCTGAGCTAGATATTTAACAAGACTGCTCATTTTACTTATCACTCAAATCTTTTAACACAGTGAAACTGTATAACATTGTGATCTAGAATAGTTAACAATAAACATATGCATGATTATTATTAATAAATAGGTCATAAGGCTGAATCACGACTTCCCATATACTTTTTCCTCAACATTCATAAATGACCGAGATGTGACTTTATTCTTCTTACATTTTAAAATTTAAAAACGGGTGGTCCTGTCGAGGTCCGACGGTTAACCAGGAGTGGTTTGTGACTTAGGAATATTACTTTGTAAAAAAGAATTGGGCCAAATCTAGTAGAAAAGGGATTTTTTTTTTTTAGCAATTTAAGTTCAAACAACCTATTTTGAGAGGGAGTTACTCTGTTTTTTCTAGTCCAACAATAAAAGTTCATCATTGAAAATAATGATGTTAAAACGAGGGATAAAATTTTCAAGGTTTTTATCACTAAAAATTATTTTAGAACATGAAAAAGAACAAAGAAGAGATATATAATATAAGCGTAGCGTAGCTTTAAAGCTCAAATTTTTTTATTAAGTGAGGGAGTGGAATGGTAATAGAGCACAGTGCAGTTTCCCCACAAAGACTGTCCAAAGGTGAATTAGCGGATGAGCTATCCAATACCATCATTTTCCACCCCAGCCATCAAGCTACGAATCCATACAGCGTCTCTGAGGGAACGTCAAGACATCCAGTTTTAATTTTATTTCTTTTACTGGCTATAATAAATAATGAACCGAATTTTTAATAGAATTATGTATTAATCACTGAATTGTAACAATCAGTCCACCGTAGATTGAATACAAATTTTTAATATACCTTACCTCGGAGGTCAGGCATTTCAAGAGAGTAAAAAAACGACCGTTTTTATTTTGTATTTACCCGTTATAAATGAATTTTGGAGGTAAAATATAGCATCCATTATAGAACAGAACGAATTTTAACGCAAGAGGTTTAACGTGTACCCAGAAGGGTCATGATATTTTCGCACATTTTACGGCACATTATTAAATACATGAAACAAACAGGACAATTCTTGGATATTTTATTGAAGAAAAAAAACAATAAGACTTCGTCAGATAGCATGCTATGAACGTTGATATGACTTGGGTACTATTATGAACCTAAATATTTCCCAAAAATAAGCAAAAGAAAATAATACAATACATCTTACAATTCTTAAACAATGGAGTCGTCACTACAAACGCTAGGACATGAACGTTTATTGCCAATAAATTAATCATCAAACTGTAATTAAAATCTATTTACAGTTAATTGATAACTATTCGCATTATATTCCCCTTAGGATAGCGGGAGGGAGTCCCCAATTAATATGAAGCTCTAAACAGTTCCGAATCACATCGCGATGGCTATTCGATAATTACTGGATCAAAGTTCATTCAGTCTTCGAATTAGTTAATTATCACGAACATTCTACCCTGTTATAGTAGTCCTGTATTTACTAACAAGTTGGAAGTCTAGGGGAATTTGTTTTTTAAACATCGTCTTATAAATTTGGAATCAAACCTAAAAAAGAAATAAGAAAATACTGGAATATACTACTCAAACACCGTTTATTTCATTAGCTGAAATTTTATAATTTAAAACGATAATCTGTTAATTATTTTATTATCTAAAAATTTCGAAAATACGTAATCTAGCAAAAAACTATTTATCAACAGCTTCTCTTGTAGAAAAAAAGTTTAAAAAATGTCCTTGCGTATGGATTGTTCGATGGATAACATTGATGCTGTATTAGTTCATATTGGATTCTAAAACCAAATGGTTAAGGATACCTTGCATCCTAATCTTTCATTTCAAATTGAGACATGTTTTAATTTAAAATATAAAGTAATAGGATAAATTCCAAAAAAACAGAGCCTTAAGTCCTTAAAATATTGGAAATACCAAGGCTTCACAGTCAAATCAACGTCTTTGAGCAAGGTTAATCTCTCTATTTGAACTGTTGGTGTGAGATGTGTTGCACTTTGTCTTGTTTGATTTTATTTTGGTGTATGTCCCGATGGTCACTGAACTGGCGAAACGCTGACTTATTTTTCCCCCCAGGTATTTTAGAGACTTAAGGCTTTGTTTTATGGGGATTTATAATTTATATTTTTTTTTTTAGTTTTTGTTTATTTTTACTGACATAAAAATATATAAATTAGGTAAACAGTTGACGGGAAATATTAAATATTATCTACCCTCAAAAACAAAAATTAAGGATACATTAGAATAAGTATCAACTATCACACTGTTTTTTTAGATGTCAATAAAAAAAAATTAAAGACATATTTTAAGTAAAAAGTAAGCTGAAATATACAATTAACCTCAAACCAAGAGTGAACTAATATTTAGAGACTATTATACTAAATAAATTACTTTCTTATGTGTTTTACCTACGAGTGATAAAAATAAATAAAGGATACACAAATAAAAACGAAGATTTTTTTCATATAAAAAAAATTCAGAATCTTTTGCATTTATTTTTGAAGAGGCTATGATAAAACCGATAGACCAAAAGGGCCAAAATAAAACAGGCCATAAAAGACTATTTGCTCTAGCAGATCTGTGATGAAGAGCAATTTTATTGCTAATCGCTATCGCTAAATTACCGTGGTTAGGGCCCTTCACATATAAAGCCCTATATCTACAGTGCCCTTAACGATTCCTTAACAGGCTATCAATATCGATTCATTAGTTATATATAAAACTCTCCACAAAATTTCGCCTTTAACTGTACGCTTGGAACTTCAAATGATTATTTTGAACAAGAAGTTTTCATGAATATATTTGGATCTACAGGGCTGAAAATCAACTAAATGGTTTGGATGGTTAAAGTTGGGGTTGAAGGAATTGTTTTTGGTGTTGGTGTTGTGGTGAGTCGGTGAGCCTGATTACGTTTTTTTATCACTAGCCACAACTACCGTCACCTTCACCGCAGGATATGGTCACATGATCAGGGAGAACTTAATTAATTAGATTTGTGACCAATTTGGTCCTTATTAATGGGAAAAAAACCTTAGATATTTAGACAAACAATTTTAGTCAAAATACCTACGCTTTTTGACAACATATATAAGTCCGCCCCTAACATATAAAACAAAAAATTAATAAATTTAAAAATAATCACTTTAACATAATCTTTTCATTGTTATTAAATTTAAATACAGTGATAAATGAAAACCCGAGCCAAGATACGTTGTACTATTTTTAAGAACATTAAATAACTACATCAGAACGATAAGTTAACACATATTTTTTTAGGGAATAATACATAGAATAAAAAAAAAGTCTTTAATTTTTAGTATATTTAAATACAATGATAAATGAATACACAAACTAAGATATATTGTACTATTTTTAATAACTATTAAATAACTAAATATAATCAAAGATTCTAAGCAACTGATGAGACCAACAATTTTCAGTTTAAAAATAAGTGTTCCTGGTAAGTAATTTGTTCTCGGATAACTAACTAATCTAAAATGTGTTTAGATAAACTTCGAAATTTTAAATTGAGAAAAATATATGAAATAACCATTTTATTAAGTAATGGTTTTAATAGTTTTCTAAATAAAATGAGTGGTTAAAGGAAAATAAATATTGATTATACCTTAAACATTTATGTAAATATTGTATGGATTGTCAATTTAATCCTGTTAGATGAAAATGCCATAAACAAGTTAAATTGAAAGATATATTATTTTTTTAACGTTATTTAGTATTTTAGGGTTGATCCAAAGTAAGGGTGGAATCTTGCAGGATAAAATAATTATCATCCTCCTCTTTTATTTTTTATTAAATAGACAATGAGTAGTTTCGAAAGTGCAATTAATGACGACAAAATTAAATACTTAAAAAATCAAGCAACTGATGGGTAATTTCAAACATTCCGAAAGTAAAAACATAATTGAAACGTTGCTATTGCTTATACGTTTTTACATACATTATGCATTGAATAATATAATAATAACTTGGTAATTTCGGAAAGGGAAGGGTTTTAAAATATAAATGAATTTTAAAGAATGCAAAATTATAGTAATTAAACCTCGAAGAAGCCGAAAATATTAAAATCGAGGAACCTTGGTATATTACAATCGACTGTCATTATTTCAGGCTCTTGAATACAGATTCATAACTAACTTTTGTTCTTGGAGCTATGTTGATTCATACATAATGTTGAAGTCACCCGCCATTGCTCAATAAACGCACGAACTCCAACAGAGCAATTTAATGTGTTTTTTTTTTTGTTGACTGCCTTTCTAAGACCTTGGCTCTACAAGTTACCAAACTTGCTTCTATTAGCGTTTATTTATCCGATGCTAACAAATCAAACGGGGAGAACAGCCAGCAAATTGGAAACAAATTGGCTGATGAAATATTCAAAGAATATTAGCACAAGTTATGATTCAACGATTCGTCAGGAGAGGATACCGAGGAAGGAAGCTCGTTACGGAGGAGAAGAAATAGGAACAGACCGAGGGAACTCATCAATTATTGATCTCGAGTTTCGTGACACAGCAAAGCATCGTGTTTTCAAAGGGTTCCAGCGATACACTACCAACTTATAACTTTCGTTCAGCTCAGAAAAAATAGAACTTTCAGTATTTATCGGATTCCTCTTAAACATCCAAATAATGTGGTATTGTGGTAGGATAAATTCAAGACAGTTATTTCTTGTACTATAATTAGTATTTATGACAGGAACTAGAGGACCAATCGATCCACAAGAAAATAGAATCCCTGAAAGAAACATGGAGGTTGCCGACTTCTCCTAAATAAAACCCATGGAGGGTGTTAGTTTTAGTACATAGTAGAGACTATATTATTTCTTGGACAATGGTACTGCAAGGAGGTGATTTGTCCTAGATCACGCTGAGCCGCCAGATTATCTCCCTTATTTTGTGTACCCACTATACAGAGTGAGTCCCGAGAGGGTCCTAGATCCCATAGGGCCACTAAATGATTAAGTATAGGTCTGCCAGCGAGCGGGGTTTGAACCCAGGACCTTCGGAACGGCAACTCAGCGCTCTACCACTGAGCCATTCCAGCCGTAAAACATTCTTATTTCATATTATGAATTTCTCTTGCTACTATACAAGTAGAATTATGCGAGATAAAGGCAGAGCACTCAAAACTACTTGGCTATCCGACGTAGCAGTTCACTCGCACCCAACACGCGAGGCGGTCGAACGGAAGTTTCAATCAAAAATGCATAAACTTCCCTAGCGCAGACAGTATTCTTCCTTACTCTAATGCACACGCTTCCCAAGTTAATGTATTGACTTACTAATATAATATAATTATCTCCGTTTTGGGGATAGGAACATTATCACTGTTTTAACTAAAAATATGTTGTCTCCTTAATACTCGGTTTTACAATTAATTATGATGACTACGAGTATAGTATAGTATCAGATGGCAGAAATTGTTGAGAATTTCAATGCAGCTCTTCAACTTTTGCCATGTTCATCCAAAGAAACATAACGCATACAATAGTTTATTCTTGCATTAAATTGATTTATTAAAAAAATTATCTATTAAAAATCGAATACTTAGCTTGTATTTTATATTTGAGATAGAACAACATTAACTATGTATACACATGTACCGATATAACTTATCCGATAATTTTATTCATCATGAAAATTTTTTCATTAAAAAATAAATATTTATAATGGAATGGTTAAATATGGAAATAAATACACCCCTCAGAGGATGGAACTTGATGAAATGTAATACAATTTATAAACTTAACTGAAATTAATATAACAAGCAAACTCAGGGAACAATATTCAAGGCTTCATATGGTCATATGTATGATAACGGCTAAGGCACTTTACATCGCCGCTAATTACATGGCGGATGGATGTAGCATTCAATTATTCATGCTTATCCACGAGTCAATTCCATGCCACGTATCAAACATTTATGTCATTTACTCGTTTCTGCCACAATTATCCAACCGTAAATTATTATTATTAATAATTATTGCTGTAATCGTATCATACACCATATAGGATCATTTTTAGGATCTTTAAAACGCCCGTAGTTCCAAAAGACAGGTCCAGAGAAAATTGGCCTTATTCGACGTAAGAATGTGTCGAAGATTTTTGATAGAAACGTTAGATTTTTGAAGTTTACGATAGAAACGTTGGCGTTCCTTGTTTAAATCAAAATATATTTACTATGAAACAATCTTTGAGCAATGATTAGAATTTCCGTATCATTCAAGCTTTCATGAAATAAACTGGAAATATAATAGGCAGACGATCCTACCATAATAAGTGACAATTGCTTCAAAAAAAGACAATCATTTGAGATATAAATTTGTTGTTTTCTGATTTCTTTATTTAAACTTATCAATAGTGCAGAAAGACTAAGGTAAAATTTTGCTACTGTTGCCTGTTAAAAGGCAACACTTCGCTGCTTGAGTATTGATTTCATCTTTTACAGTTGGACCATACCATATCGTCCCACATCCAGCTTTTTTTTCATTCTTTTACGCATGTAATGCGCATGGAAATTATAACTAATTCTTAAATGAGTCCGATTTTTGTCCGTATTGAGTTAATTGTTGAAGTATCTATGTCAGTACGGAAAGTGACATCGACAGCGTACCAAAGTTTTGGTTGAAATCCTACCCATTTTAGTCTGGAAAATATGATTTGGTATAGTTTATACATATTTTCCTCGTTGATTGTCTTGTAAAGATGTTAAGGACCTGTTGGGATAATATAAATAAGCGTAAGCTTTTAATTTCGGTTCAAGTTCGAAAAGCAAACATCATTGGAGTTTCCAATTTGAAGAGTCTTAACGCTTTATAATCAACACTCCTACACTTTGAACGTTTTATCACCAACAATCAAAACGTTTCGAATATTTTAAATTCAACAATATTTAAATTTTTGAAGGTTTCAAATCATCAATCTTTCCTTTTTGTAGATTCTACAATATTACTGTAACATAGAATTTACAAGTACAACTTTAAACATCCTACCATATACATATACATAACACGGTGGCTGATGAAGGCTCTCATGACTACCTATTTAATTATTTTTTTAAATGAGTTACAAGATGCTGTTAGGGAGGATTAATAATTAGGGTAAGAAGGTTAGAAAGGACTGAGGGAAGGAGATTTCATTAAAGGGCCAAGTGGATGAAAAAGTAAATAGACAAAGGGACGACACAAAGCGAAGTAAAAAATTAAAAAAAGGGAAAGAATTGAAGAGCGCTAACCAACTGATTTATTAAATCCAACGGTGTGAATAAATCCCTAGCTGAATAATACAAGGGCTGAGGGTGTTGTATCCTTTCCCGCTTCTGTAACACCTACACGCCTTTAAATGATATTTCACGTTATTCCATCAGTCATCCCACAATAAAAAAATATACGATATAATATTCCCCCCAGGGATAGAAACTTATTATAATGACAAATGAAGGTTTACCATTCCTTTCGGGGGAGGGTGAACAAATGAATATAATTCATTAACACAATACATTAAAATTATTGTTTGAATTCATAAAAGTTTTAAAAATCGTGCTTTACTAGAAAACAGAACTGATAAGTTCTGAAATAGTGTTCAGTAAATTTAAAATAAGAAAAGTGTGATGAAAAAAAAAATTAATTTTGTACTTAAAAAAAGCGTGGGCGCTTGATGTTGATTGTAAATATTTGATTGACTGATATTGGTAAAAGTAGTCATTATGAAAATATCTTAAAATGGACCCCACGCTTTTTACGGTAAAATTACTGTTTTGTTCATCACTCTGTTATTAGTTAAAATCTCTTCAATAGAACAATGTCATAACTCTTAAAAAACCTAATTTTTCAATACAGATCTTTGAAAGTTCTATGAGAGCTAAAAACATAAATATTTGGGTATTGGTAAAGCAATGCATTGCCTATTGTAATGATCGTGTTGAAATCCCTTTATTAGCCATCATAAAATTTTTAAAAGCTTGAAACCTTTTTGATTTTAACTTCAAGTTTAAACATGATACAACTCCAAATATGAAAAAACAACAACGTGGGAAAGGAATATTAGGTATGTCATTCCTGAATTAAAAAGCTTCAACCAACACAATTGCTGCTTAGGGTTTAACTCAAAAATGCCAATTTTTGAGTTGTCATTGTTCTTTTAAAGGAGCGATATGTTTTCTATTAAAGCGCGTTTTCTTAATTACTTAAACTACAATTTAATATAATTTTTAGTTCAACTGACTGTAAACATGTGTTCTTCAGTTTAAAAAATTAAAATTCATTTCTGTTTTTTTTGTTCTGCTAGCTACAAAAGGGTGTTCTTTAGTTTATATTTTAATTATAATTTTTTTTTTTACAAAATTCACGAAACTTCCTAGTTGATCCTACCATTAGTCATGTGCTTGTATACACACACAAAATATATATGATAGAAATAAAAAAATCATTTCAATATATATTAAATAATATTACACACGGTTGTACCATACTTTAACCGCGTAGTTCAAATAAAAAACAATAAGACGTTTTAACATTTGTATTAAAAAAATCAGATAGTTTAACCTTTGATATAAACGAATTTCCGCATTCCTAACAGAAATCAAATCATTTAAATTTCTCAATTAACTCAAAATTAACTGCAATCATCAAAAAATAAGGCTGAGTTGAAATCTTTCCTTTGATATTACAATCCAAGTAACTAACAACTAGATCAAACGTTGGTCGCTGTTATTTCATATGCGTTTTATTTAATTATTGTTATGTATTTATGTAAGTAAAAATGGCGAGAATGTTATGTCTTCAAGTATGATGTAATGTGATGTATCTACATTTTTTCGAAATGTCAAGAACTATTTATACAAAAAGATTATACTCTTAAATTACACAACGAATAAGCTTCCACAAACTGTGTTCATTATCAGAAAAATATTTAAACTCAACAACGTTCTCAAATATATCAATAAACAACGAAATCATTATTGTCACGATGTTCCATTATTATATTGTATTCAGAAAATTGTAGTGATTAATATTCAACTATTCCTAATCATATATAATAAAACTTGTTAATCTTAATTCAAATCTAATTAATTTAGCTTTTTAACGTATTTACAAGTTGTAATTAACGATGGTTTCAAGGTATAAAATTTAAAACTATTGTAAAATGTGATATAAAATGGTACGTTGATTAGATAAAAATATATAGTTGTACAATAAACACGGAGCACTGAGTTGCTGTGCCAAAGGTCCCGGGTTCAAATCCGGCTGTGTCAGATAAATTATTTATTCTTTTAACATACACGAATGGGCACCCTAGGTTCTGAAGATCCCTCTGGTCCTCACCGAGCCTCAATATACTGGGTAATTCGGGAAAAACCTGGTGGTTGAGCGTGATAGAAAAATCACCTCCCTAAACAACTGTTGTCGTAGAAAAGTATTGACCTTAGCACAATAATCCATAAAGAACTGATAATGTGAATAAAAAAATCAATTTTTTGACATTGATAAAAATAATTATATAAAAAATCATGATTGGGCTTATTTTTAACATGTTCTTATTAAAATTTCACCCTAAGATAAACCTTTGATATGAAGGAATTTCCGCATTCCTAACATAAATCAAATAATTTAAATTTCTCAATCAACTCAAAATTAACTGCAATCATCAAAAAACTCACACTAACACAAACTAGCGCAATACTGAGAACACAAGACCCTTCATGGGTTGTAGTGGTACAGGTTATCTATTTTGTGCCAACGTTTCCGCCAAATTTTTAGGCCAGCTTAAGGGTTTATCCTATATATTGGATATATATATTCATTGATTTTGTTCTAAACAATAACAATGATTCAAAACATAGTCAAAATAAATTGTTATTATTATCGATTCTGAAACCTGTCAAAATTGAAGAATAACATTTCTCCTGTTGACACATTTTCAAAAGTTTATTTTAACTTGCATAAAAAAAAAAATTAACATAACATTTACTAAAGTCAATCAAATCACTTTTGATACTGACGATTTATTCAATACATAATAAAAAATAAATAATGATTACGTTTATTAACAAAAACTGAATTTTATTTCATACATCTTGCATCAGCCATAACAAAAAAAAATAAATAAGAGCATGAGTAATGTAAATAGTATTACATTGTAAATAAGATGACATTGCATAAGACATCATTCACAAAGGGGTAATTACTTTGGTCAATGTGGTTATCAGATGGTATTGATCAACCCTCACGTATGCTCTAGCTCGGAGCTCAAGTCAACTTGCGAATCATTTTGTATTTGGCAAACAAAAGGTAAGAAGGAAAACACTATTCAAGTTATGATTTACTTTAATTTTTTTTTTTTTATTTTATGTTCAAAATAAAAAAAAAAAAATAATTATATCTTTTTTAAATCCGTTCAGAAAAAATCAAATAGGGCTAAGTAAATGCTCCGGGTGGAGGTAAATTTTTTTTTTAAATAGTGATAAATTTATTATAAACGACATTTCGACCGACTTTGCATCTATTCAAAGCTGTATAGACAAGATACAAAATATTTAAAAATGAAATAATTATAATAAAGAAAAAGTTTAGTAAACTAGTATATAATTACAAAACTATTGGAATAAACCGGCTACAAAATTAGAAATAATTTTAATTATAAAAGAAAATAAAGGTATAATTTTCAATTTTGAACTAAAACAATAAAAGAACTAAGCCGAAAAATTGCATATATCTGGTAACCTGCTAGTAACCTTTGTAAGTTACCATTTAGGTTCACCTCCATACCTGTGGTCCATACTAAAAGGTATGATGTGAGCTTCTTGATATTTTCCACAAGCTATAAAATGATGTTTTCAATGTAACGTTGTTTTTTCCATGTGTGGGGTATGTTTTATGACAAACCCTTGTACAAAATCCAATTCTAAAGTTATTATATATTGTTGAAAATGTCGAAACGACACTTCGCTACCTTAGTATTACAATGTTGTATGATACACATATATGAAAATGAGAACAACGATATCAAAGATTTATTTTATTTTTGGTCTATGGATGATACCCGATCGCGATTTTTTGACCTTTTGAAGATGTATGTATAGTTTTCGACCGACGGAATCAAAATCTCTGCTTTTTCAATTTTGTAACATACAACCTTGTCTTAGGCATAATTTATTATTTGAAGATTTCTCCTCCTTTCCAGAACTAGAATTTTGGTGGAGTTCGGAGCAAATACGAAAATGTTTATTAAAATATAATACATATGCTTTAAAATAAAAAACTGATTTCAATCGGCCTTAATTTGTCCAAATCTACTTTAGAGAATCAATCGTGCTTAATGAAGAAACACTTCACAGAAGTTCCTTTCGAAGGCTGAATTGAGTTTCGTTCGAAGTGTCCAACGAAAGGACCGGTATTCCCGTCATTACATAGCCTGTCGCCAATTAAGAAATTCACAAATGACCAAGATACTTTAATGACTAATTATAATACATTAAAACAAAACACTATAACCTTTATTACGAACCATGCGGTAAACAAGAAGATATTACTAGAAATAATATTTCTTGGTAATTAGCCTCTGAAGAAATTTATCTCAATTTGAGATGAGGGAGCACTCAACCGAATCTAAGTAATGAGTTTACATATTTTTTTACGGCATTCAACAGGATAATGACAGCCAAAATTACAATTCATTTCTAGTTAACATGCACAATTAGAATATATCTGTTTGATGATCTGTATAGCAAGGAATCAGCAAGTCGGGTATTCTAACGAAGGATGGACTGAGATTTCCTTGTAGATCGAAACGAGGTGAAGGATAACGATTACACATCCGCCCAGTCAACATATTCTGCCTCCTCGATTCATGCAATGAACCGCGCGATCATCAACAACCAGCACTTCGGAGCTAATCTAAGCAGAAATATGCAATGGGATAGTTAGCACTATGTAAATTTACGACGGGTGATAAATTTGGAATTATCGAATCGTTACCGGCAATTGAACAATGGAATCAATCGAGCAGGGAGATCTCAGCAATTGTTGAAATCGTCCAAGATTAGAGATATATCTAGTGCAATAAATTCGTAAAATTTCAATATTCTTAAATCGGTAGACAATTGTTCCTACCATCTATATGCTGACGACTTCCAAATATATCAAAATAAAGAGATGATTCTGGTGTTTTAATTTTGTTTTAAGAAAATGTACATAAAGAAAGTATTATTTGCTAGCTCATGCATTCAATAGTTTGTTATTCATGTATCTATTCTTTTAATTGTCAGGATTCGTACTGTTTATTTACTTATTATTATTATTGTTTTATTATTATTGCTTTCTCTCACTTTTTATACAATTTATGATTTGTATCATGTAGCCTTCTGGCCAGATATATAGTATGTTTCTATTTCTGTTCATGTTTGTTATTATAAAGGGACTTGGTTCCAGAATAAAGTTACTTTTCTAATCTATTCTTTTGGTAATGATCCCGCAGGATGTCGTTTCGAGTTGAGTCACAACAAGTTTTAACTTTTTATTCGTTTCCCTTTTAATAATTTAAAACAATACGAAAGTTATCATGAGCTTTAGTATAGAAAGGACAGGGTAATTATTACGTTTCAACCAACATATATAGTCTACACTTAGAAATGTTAGTTGAAACTTGAAAAAGATTGCAGATAATAATTTTGACTAGCTTCTATTTGTACTGAGTAGTACAGGGTGAAGTGACCGACTTTGACGTTACTGATGTCTTTATGTGTTTCTGTCTATTTTATAAGAACGTTACGTCCTCTATGCCTAAGTACAAACTAATGGGTTTGTAAGCATTGAGAATTATTATGGTATCAGTTCGGCAGGTTGTCGCTTCGAGTTGAGACACAACAAGTTTTAACTTTTCATTCGTTTTCCTTTTAATATTTTCCAAAAATACAAATCATTATGGATTAAATATGGAAGAGAGGAAGTAATT
The DNA here is from genome assembly GCA_964056705.1 of Troilus luridus. Taxonomy (NCBI): domain Eukaryota; kingdom Metazoa; phylum Arthropoda; class Insecta; order Hemiptera; family Pentatomidae; genus Troilus; species Troilus luridus. The sequence goes on along the minus strand of OZ057412.1, from coordinate 52,154,381 downwards.
ATGGGAAATGTGTATACGGTAATCGTTCATCTAGAAATTAACGTTTCAACAAGCTTATATCATCCATACTTCGAAATGTGAGTTGAAACTTTTATTTCTTGATAAACTGATAAACGAGGAAGAAAATGGTCCGGGTGGAGGTAAAAAAAAATCTCTTTAATATGGAGAACTGTTTCTTCGGAAGCGAACGTTTCGACCCACATTGCAGGTCTTCTTCAGAGCTAAATATTCAGTTGTTTTATTAAGAGCTTCTTTGGTACTTCCTCCTAACCCATCCTTGGCACATGTCCTGTGTCTTGCCATTAGTAAACTCAATAAGATAATCTGGACCGTATTATTGCGTTTAGGGTGTACTGCATCAAATTGTCGTTTGCTACTTCACTTTAAATTGAACTCTATACAATAACCCAAAATCTTTCTTATATCACCAGGGTAGCAGCGGTATCTTCCTTATAAATTCTGTGTATTTAGCCCTGAAGAAGAACTTCAATGTCGGTATAAACGTTGGATTTCCCTATTTCAGAGAATTTTTTTACCCGTACCCGGGTAATGGTACCCGTACCATCTTCCTTCTCGGTACTTGTGTATATAAACCACCACCTGCAAAGGGCAATATTGTACGCATGCGCACGCAGTTACATTTTATAACAGTTATATTTCTAACAGTTATCTTGAATAACGTTTATAAATATTTTTATTGGGATTAGAAATTGCATAACAAAACATGGAATATAATAATAATGGAAATAAATAAATAGAAGTAATAATAATATAATTTAATATATAACAACATAATGAAATATTTAATATAAATAAATATAATGATAATAGAAATAACTAATGGAATATATCATCAACAATTTAAAATAAAAACCACCCCTAACCACCAAACAAACAACAAATCAGCAACAAACAAAAATGAGGATACAACAACTCTAGAACACACGAGAAAACAAAGAACAATGAATCTGTCAAAAATGTAACTGTTACTGTAAGAAATATAACTGTTATAAAATGTAGCTGCTTGGGCATGCGTACAAGATTGTCCTTTACAGGTTGTGGTTTATACACACAAGTACCTCTTTGTCATATATATATATAAGGTCAACTAATATTATTCAAGAAGAAACAAATAAACGGTAAAAAATTGTTGTAAATCAACTACTAGCGACAACCTCCGGAATTGATTCGTAAATTACTCCCTGTTTTTTTATGCGATGTAAATATATAAAAAGACTTAGCATCGTACCCGAAAGTCCGACGTCTACTATCACCAATGGCTGACTGAGTGTTATGTTATAATATTGTGGAATAAACTGAGGAGTGGGAAGGTAAGAGAAGCATTGACATTGGCTACGACTACGTCAGAGTTGAGTGAAAGTGATGGAGCCTTGCTATGCCCCCTCCACGGGGCTCAGCGGCCTCAACAGAACCCCAATTCTTTACCTTGTCACGAGAAATTTTCACCTTACTCAATTCATTGTTCTAACCTTTTATTTCTCCATTATATCGTACAAGCTTTAAATTAAATTTAGCACTAAAATAAACTACGCAATAATGAATAGAGATACCACTAATTTTGTTGAATTTACCTTGCCTACCATTTTAATATTATTTTTATTATAAAAACCATTAATACTTACTAGAAATTATACTTTATTAAATATTAATGTAGTTATTAAATATATAATAAAATAAATGCTATCAAGAATAAAACTGAAATTAGTCATACATATTTATAATATCAGTGAGTGCAATAAAATTAGTTAATTTATAAAAAAAAAATGAACTATTTATTGGTTTTGAACTATAAATAAAATAAATTATTCTGTTGGTTCGAAGCCCGGCTAAATCATTTAATTAAAAAAAACAATTAAACCAGCTTAGTCCACTTAAATTATTGAATTTAAGTGAAAAAGATAATAGTTTTTAATACTTCGATTGACTGTTGACTTGAGTTTAATTGGATTTTTATGATTTTCTATCCATTTTATTACACAATGGTAGAAAAATATTAGTTGTTCAGAGGAAACAGAAATGTTATCGTGAATAAAACTTACATTAATAGTGTCAGGAAGAGCAAATTTGTTAATTCATAACGTTAATCATTAATAAAAATACAAAATATGAAGGATTTACTTGGTTTTGTCGTATAAATAAAATAAATCATTCTGTTTATTTAACACACTCATAAAACTTACATTTAATTAATTAATTTAATTTCCCTAAAATATGTTACTATTACGAAGGTTATGATGATAATAACACTTTAGTCCATATTATCACGTATGAAACGGTTATTGTATTATTATTTTTCGGCCAAGTTTAGTTTTAAAATATCTGGTATGGTATGAAGTCAATTTTTTATTTTATTAAGCTATATTTATGAAAAATATTTTATTAAAAATTTATGAATATTATAAAAATTAGAAAACTGTTTTTCCAAGATAGAACCATAAAATAAAAAATTAAATAACATGGTTGGCCTAAAATATAGACATTTGTTGGTTTCATCGAAGTTTATTGGATAATTATTAAAACACGTTCTTGAACAAGAATACATAAAATGCACAATCCTAACATGATTTTAGTTTTACCGAAATCTACTTTTCAAACCTCAGGATGTCATTCTTGTTGTGATAAGGGCTCTAATAGGTTAAAATTAGACTTTCACGTTTTGAATAGTTATAAGTTTACTTAAGTGCCATATGAAACTTTTAGATTAATACGGAGATTTCAATAAACATCAATGGTAAACCATTTCCATAAGATGTTAATATAAATGGTTAGGAATAAAATAATCTTTTAAAAATACAATCTTTGTTAATATTTCTGGTTCGTTATGTGAAATAAAACCGGCTTTAATTCCATTATGATATGAACCATTGCCTATCATTTAGCTCAATAGTTTCCACCGTCTAGTCGATAAGACAATGGATGTCTTGTTACACAACGCGTCTGGCGAAAAAATTTCTCTAGCCATTGTTTCAGATTTACTCAACCCATGTGCAATTAAATTAATATATCCTCCGATAAGTAAATCGTATCTATATTGAAATGATGGTTAAAGAACAACCCTTTTAATGTTTAAATAAATAATAATTAATTGTAATCAAATAAATATTTTATTTTTAACAGAATAAATGCAATTTATCGGGGGAATTTTTTGAAAAAAGGTCTGAGCGACATAAATAATTTCGAAAATTAGTTTAGAAAATCTTACAGAACGTAACAATGCCTTAATCAGTTCCCATAGACGATGTCTCAAAAAATAGTATATTTAAAAAAAAATCTATTGATGACGTAATCATAGAATACCCACGCTGACGAATCAATTCGTTCACTCCGACCTTGGCCAATACTAGAAGCTTTAACAATGTATTGTAATTATAAACATTTTGCTAACTTAATAGTAAAGAATAAACATGTAAATATATATACTATATTAACTCGGATGTATCTTGTTTTTTTCGGTTAAGTTTATTAAATACCACTTAGACCTAAAAATAAATGCTTTATAATTTTAGAGAATTATTTTATGAGAAGCGAGGTGACAGTGGACCGATGCCTATTTCATCTTACGCTAGCGGTTTTGTAGTCGCCTCTTATATCAACCAACATCTTCCTGCTCAAGGAGACCTTGATATGGCAAGTTCTTTAATAACTAGTAATGGACGCTCGTTTAAAATAGAGAGCATATCTTCTAATAATTATACATTTATAAACAAAAAAAATACTGTACAACCAATACTGACATGAAGGGTTTCAGGTTCTGTAGATGGTAGACTGTAATGTTTCTAAGCCAACATTATAGTGAATGAAGGTTATTTAAACGATATGAAACTCAAACGACAGTTTTTCCCCTAATTAAGAGTACCAACATTATATAGGTTGGGTAAGCACAAGGACTGTCTGAAGATCCGAGACCAAACACTGTTAAAAGATTAAATTATTTATCTGCCACAGCGGAATTTGAACTTAAGGCGTTCACCACAGAAAATCACCGCTCTACCTCGCTTTCCTGATGATATTTATAAAGAAGCTTTTTCTCTTATTACATAGAGTCCAAACATCTGAAGGAGAAATTGCAACCAACGATTTTAAAGCCATATTCCCTAAACCCAATAGGTCCAAATTATCATATTGAGCATCATGAGTAGGGGGAGGTACCAAAGAAGTACAGTGACAAAGTAACTGGAGACTCCAGGAGTGTCCTGGGAATAAAAAATGGGAATTCGCTCAGGACAGATAAATGAGGGTAACAGTTGAAGAAACGAGGACTCGAAAACTGGTCGTATTGTTATGTGATGAAGTGGAAAAAAAGTTGGTATTTTTCATAAAAGTATGGATTTCTTAACCATTCTCCTCAATGATGGAAACTGAAGAAAGTAGTGTGAATTCTGCCTACCTGCCTTAGTACTCCACATTAATTAATAATGATAATTACAAAACAAGGCGAACTTATTACTCAAACCATTTATATACTCAGGAAACTGACATATAAATTTAACTCCTGTAAGGGGGTCAAAAACACAATTATAAAGGAAATGTCTAAAATCTGTGGTAAATGTAAGTAGAAGCATCATTACATTAAAAACTAAAACCCTATCTACACATGGAAAACCCCCTTCTAGTGCAATGCTGCTAAAATTCTTAAGTCCCAAAAAGCTGAAAGACATTATTAGGTTTAATGATCCGACCTAGGAAGTCTGTTAGTCTGTTGGACTCTTCCAATGCAGAACTGGAGCGAAGTTCATTCAGTCTTAATGTTCATTAGAACTGCTAGTACTCTTATCTTCATTCAGTCTGCATTACAAACTTTCCTTTAACTATCTTTTCTTCTGCAATCTTCTTTCTTTACGCTTTGTACGATCTTACTTAAAGTACAGATTTTTTCAGCAATGTAAGCAAAAAATGTTGATGGACTGTGATAAAACCAAAATATTAACATATTTTCGTATGTAGGTAGATTAAGTATGTAGATAGAAATGTTGATTAGACTAACTTGCAGGACAGGAGAAAAACTTGGCAGTTGAGCATTATTTTGGACAAATATCATCTCTGCACAACCGTTATCCTAGAAAAAGTACAGTCTCTGCTTCCACATACTGAAACCAAGACCCTTCATGAGTGAATAATAGTTAGTATTATTAGTAAAAGTAGTGCATCGTCTTTAGAATTAGGTAACCTATGTTTTGGCTTTAGAAATTGGGGAATTCAAATTGGTGAAATCTACTCTACAAGCTGAACTTTTTGGTGTTACTTGCGGTAATTTTATCGTCTTAAGAATCACCACAATCTTCCAATTGTTTTTTCAATAGACTTATGTGTTGGTTCTTAAATAATTAATTATATTAAAACATTAAAATCGTTTACAGCCACACACTGAACCCTAGAACCTTCATGGGTTTTAGTGGTACAGATTATCTATTTTATGCCAATGTTTCTGCCAATTTTTTAGGCCCTCATAACGACCTATCTCGTATAAATGATTTGAAACAATATTTAAATATATGTCACCAAACCTTTCAAAAATATGATATAGTATACTATAGGACAATATTATAACTATTTTTTTACAGGGTCTGATTCACTAATTCAGGTTAAAATAAAATAAAATTGAATAAAAATAGTCATTAATTAAATATTTTATTTATTATTAATAACGTTCTGATATACAGGATGTACATGTATATCTACTCTGTCGGCATCGGAGCGAATGAAGACTGCCTAGTAGTCGGTTGCCAGCCACTACGATACACCTATAGCTGAACTTTCAGTAGACGTGTCTCTGCATCTAAAAATATAGAAAGCGTCTTACACCTGCGCTAGAAGATATTCCTAAGTAAATTAATGTATCGAGTAAAGAAGAGGCTTTAATTACATTTAGAAGTAAGAGATACTATACAAAATCACTTCAACATTTATTGACGTCAAAAATCAGGCCAAGTTTTCATCCAGATATATAGGTATATCCTGTATATTCAGGCGAAAGTAATATTTTAAAATTATCTCTTCAGTCTTAATTTTTTCTTTTTAATTTAGTACCTTTATAGCTTTAAAATCCACGGTGTAATGCAATAATTTATTTTAAGTTATATTTTTTTATATAATATAACTTAAGTTAATATATATTTTTTTAATTCAAAGAGGGCAACAGCCCTTATATGATATTAAATCCATTTGCCATATCACTGTGATATTTCATATAGTAATCGGTAAACAAGAAAAAAATGTTCCAAAACACAATGGAAAAACAATATTCGAATTTAGCCTAGTTGATCGTTCCAGGCTACTGCGTCACTCACTAGACAAACGCTCTAAGCTCCCAATTAATTACAAAAGACTCATATACATGACAATCATTAAACCCATCTGGACTTACGGAGTAGAGCTTAGGGGATCCACTAAGCCATCGGATTCATCTCGTATTCAATCATTAAAATCCAAAATCATACGTAAAATCCTTAATGCTCCTTACTTTGTTACAAATAAAGTCATCCATAATGACCTTAATGTCCCATATGTTTCTGATTTGGCCCTAATCCGATATCAGTCATTTCATGACAAACTCCGTTCCCACTAAAACTTACTAGTTTCAAATTCGATTCCTGGTAATCCTCGGAGGCGTCTGAAAAGAAGATGGCCTCGAGACCTTTTAAGTTGTGTAAATTTTTTAGTTGTGTACAACCAAAGTTTCTCTACTTCTCTTTACCCATACTATTATGTTTCATTCTTGCCATTTTCTTGTTGTAATGTTACAATACAGTTATAAATTTCAATGAGTTAAAGCCTAATTGATATATTCAAGGATGAAATAACGGTATGGAACTAACAAAAGGAAAGTAACAAGACAGTTACATAACATTAATAATAATTATCTTTATTGGCATAAATAAAGTGGCCGGTGGCTGATATGCATTCACCTCGAATGCTGCGAGGATTACAAATAATGAAATGATGCATATGATTTACATAGCAAATTACGTCGCTTGGAGATTGGAATCCTCAAACAGGCAGCATGTCTCGTGTTCAAGATACCTCATCATTTCCACTCAATTTCAAACAATAATTGACACATAGTTATTTAGAATTCATTAAAATCAATAAATTAGTTATATTAATAAAGAGATCAATTGCGTATCTCATACCTAAAATGATTTTTACAACGAATGAGAAATTATAGAAAAATACATGAACGACTTCCTACCTACTAGCAAGTAGTTTTGCATTTATTTATTTTAATTTTTGCAATATATAGCGCTAATAAATAAATAGGAATTATGAATTTTAAGTCGAATTTATTAACACTCCGCGATTTAAGTTTTCCCTGGGACTTCAATTTTAGGTGATAAATAGATTAAAGAAAAAATTTATTTTATTTTATTTTTTTATAATTATCTTTTCTCTTCAAGATAAAAATATTTAAAAATTGTAATAATTATAAAAAAATATATAGTAAAATAAATTATAAATAATATAATGATGTAAGTCAACAAGATCCTAATTAAAGTAATGTTCAATGAACATTCTTCTCCTTCTATACATCGCAAATTGCGAGAACACGGGGATATGGGATCGGTGAAGAGAAAGGATTTGTCTGACCGAGGTACGTGCCAGGATAGCTCAAGTGGCAGGTACCATGACGGATGGGTGGGAAACCCGGGTTCGAATCCCGGCCCTGGACAAATCTTTTCACTTCAAAATAAAAATATTAAAAAATTATAATAATTATAAAAAAATGAAATAAAAAAAATTAAAAAAATATATGTGTGTAAGTACTTATTAAACTGGGTTCAAATTCTGCTCGCTGGCAGACTTTTATTTAATCTATTACCTGCCGAAGACGAATTCTCAGAAATCAAGGACACTCTTGGCTCTCATATACCGAAAATAAGGGGGAAATCTGGCGGTTGGGCGTGATCTAGGGCAAATCACCTTCAAGAAATGGTACAGTCTCTACCACGTAGTGAGCCCTAGACCCTCAATGGGTTGAAGTGGTACAGGACATTTTTATAAATGCATTAGTAATATTTAACTACTTTCAAGAGCTGACATAATTTCCCCAGAACAATTATACTATAGCAATTCAGTTTATGATTTTATATTATTTTATTTTTGCTATGTGCAAATTTTAATTTAAGAATGCAAAGAGAGAACTTCTCCCTATGAATTCATTTATTCCTCTTCCGACGAGTCGAGTGATGAATTTCATTAAGAGGGTAAAATAAAAAAAATAAAACATTGAAATAAGCAGCATAAATGAAAAGCCACCTTCGGAGAACAAGTGGACCCAGTTCATTACAAGGAGGAAGAAAGGGGGGGTAAGGTAGCGAAAGGAAAGTAAGAAAAAGGGGGCACTTTGGAATTGGCAATTAGACAAAAGGATATAGCAGTCTATATTTAAATGAGGAGTGGTCTAGCTACCGCCGCCATCAACTTCTCTCCTCTCCTGTTCTCTTCTCTTCCCCTTTGAGGAAATTGCTGAATACATTGCGAGCTCAGCAATTCAGGAAGCGGAGGAACATCTTGTTTAGGATAATTAGGCGGGAGGGTGGCTAAGTCCAACCGCTGTTTTTTGGATAATTACCGTTTTAATTTCATCTCCAAAGTGCCTCAACAACGAAACATCATGCCTTCCTCCAACGTTTGCATGTTTACATTACAGAGGCACTAAAGCGGTCAGTGTCACTATGGCAACTTAGCGAAAAATCCATGAATATAGTCCAACATACAAACAATTTAAACTTAAATTTTAAGAAATGTTTTATTACAGATTTCAGTTTCTCCAAGAACATCCTCCTTAAAAAGACAAGATACATTTTTTCCTTTCATTAGTTTCAGTCTTTGTATGTTATATGAGAAGTCTTGTATACAGACATATTTCATTGAAAGACACATTAGATTACGTTGTAGACAAATCTACAACAAAAGACAGATTTCAATACTCTATTACGACACATAACATTGCATAACATTACGAAAAATACATTTCATAAATTTCACCAACATCCCCGCAATTTAAACTTGAATTTCTATGTTAGATATATGTTTAAAAATGTTTCAATATCAGAATCAATACGCAAAAACTTCAATTTCTAGATTGTTCATGTACTTAGAAATATTTTATGACAAGTAATCAGTTTCTTTAAGAGCATCTTCTTTAAATCTTTAGCATCTTTCTTTGAGAATATTATTTTGTTTTATAAGTTTCACCCTTTACAACTAATATATGGTTGTAATTTCTTGTAAACTAATGTATGTTACAATGAAATATATCTATATACATTTTATAGACATAACTACAACTATAATACACAAATTTCAGTAATCTATTGGAATACATAATTGGTTTTAGGAAAAATCCTTTCTACAAATTTATCAAATATTTACGCAATTTAAATAGGAATTTTTAGATAGACAATCGCTCCTTGAAAAGAGATACAACGTAACTCAAAAATTGGCATTTGTATCGGCCTACAGTAGCAAGCTAATCAATTTAGGATTGATAAAAAGCTAGGATAAAGTCATATTTTGAGTTCTATCATGTTTTTAAAAATTGACTTATAGTTAATAAAATAATTTCAATGCCATCATTCCAAAAGGAATGCTTTGCTTTACCAATACATATATTTTCATTTTTTCTAAACTAAAGATATGGAACTTTCAAATATCTCTATTGAAAAGTTAGGTTTTTAGATTTATGACATTTTTCTTTTGAAGGAGCACTATGTTTAGCAATCTTTTATTAAAAGTATTACGTTCCCTCAAACCGGGTTCTTATTGAAAAGATAAAATGCATAAAGAATATTTTACGTTGTACAAGCAATGGAAACTTTAACTTTAAGTTACTTTGTCTATTAACACCAATAACTTATAAAGAGATGTAAGCCTCCTCTAGCATGTCGTCGAGTTTATTAGGAAGCTGACGAATTAAATCGGCCAAGGAAGCAATTAAACGGTGAATTGAGAAAGCATCCTGATTACATGCCAAATCATAACAATACAAAAATCTACGGTTTTCTGTTTGTGTATTTAGCCAACAGCGCAAAACGAATATCGAAATAAAATGAAACGTTTTGTGTTGAATCAGAATTTCAATAATGCATAAGATGTACGAAAATACAACTTGGACAAGGATAATGCGACAAAAAACAACAACACTCAGACCAACGACTTGATACAGGAAAGAGGCGTTTCGTCATGCAACGTGACCCGAGTTTCTGCCTTAAATATTCCGCGGAAGACGTCTCCAAGAACGCGCTGGATCTGGACGCTGATCGCTCAAGATAAATAAGGACATGACCGAAGGGAGGAGTTAAGGAAAAGGTTACTAGCCCCTGAGGCAGCGTTGCCCTAGGTTAGTTAGCTCGCTAAATATAGGCAAGGAGGGGTCTGCTAATTCCAGCTCTGGGTCTCTCTCAAAGGAGCCGTTCAGGAATAGCCAGCAGCCAGCAGATGTGGCAGAGGAACCAAACGGCCACCAAGATCAAGGGTATCCTTCTTCATGTGACCAATCACTCTTCAAAGCAAACGTTCTTAAATTTGTAAAGTTCAAGGACCTCCTTGTAAAACGTTTTTTTCGAGAAACCAATCCTAGTCATTGCCATTTTAAGATGATCTTCGGCATTTAATAGCTATAGACTATTGAATGGAGATCATTCAATAAACTCAAACATGAAATAAGTGAAAATCATTTTTAATAATCCACTAATCGTAGTAACTCAAAACAATGGCGACACTAAGGGTGACCTGGAAAAGATCTTCAAATAGGAAAAAAAATAATAAGGAAAATTATTAGGACTTCCTGTCCTACTGTATCCTTTAATAGTACTCCACTTATCCCTGTTGAACAGATCCGCTACCTAGGGCTCAACTTAGACAAACGTCTTACTTGGAACCCTCACACAAGACGGAAAAGACAAGAAACAGCTAGACGCTTCCGACTACTTCAACACATACTAGACAAACGCTCAAAGCTTCAGATAAATTACAAAAGACTTATTTATGTTACTGTTATAAGACCTATATGGACTTACGGAATTGAACTATGGGGCTCCACCAAACCATCAAATTCCTCTCGTATTCAATCCTTGCAATCCAAAATCCTTCGCAAAATCCTGAACGCTCCTTATTTTGTCACAAATAAAACCATCCATAATGACCTGAACGTTCCATATGTTACCGATTTAGCCCATTCCAGATACCTATCATTCCATAATAAACTCCAGGCCCATCCAAACCCACTAGTTTCCATCCTTGGATCCAATTCCATCCCGGACAATCCTCCTAGGCGTCTGAAGAGAAGATGGCCTCGGGACCTTCTATAATAGAAATGTAATTAGAGTGCTGCCAATGGGTAGTGCCTCTACACGTCCTTTCATGCATTTATTTATTCATACAGCCCTTGTACTAGATGTATATATTATAGTTGTACAATTCAATAAAATAATTTAAAAAAAAATAAAAAATTATTACGTAATATTTGTTTAAACTATTATAATAGCCAGAGCAACACGTGGCCGGGTCAGCTAGTATATGTATAAAGTTTTTATTTTAAAACCTAAAATATCTTTTATTCATTACAAATTAGAAACGAACTAAAAGTTAAATGATGGATTCATCAATAAGGTATAATATTACAGTAAGGAGACTAGTTCTAAACAATAAAAAACTAATAAATATTATTCTCAAATCAAATCTAATTAAATGTGAACTTGTTCGTAGAATGAAAATTAAAAAAAATCCACAGCATAATGAAAATTCCTGATTGAGAGAAATTCGAAACGCTAAGAAATAAAAGCTATATTCCTATTACAAAGGGTTCAATATCTTGTAACTTCCTCTCCAACTTCGTCTGGCGTTCTTCAGTAGTTATTCAATATTTCATTTATAAATATAATCCTCTACAGAAGACGGTATACATTTATCAAATATATATCAAACAAATATAAAACATGGTATGAAAAGATCGTTTTTTTTTAAATAGCTTTGACTATTGAAATGATTTAAAATCTCATTCAAAATATTTTTTATTACAGATAAAAAAGAACGCCAATTTTTTTAACTCTACATGTCGACGCTTCCAATATTCCACATTCTACAGAAATGTCGCATATTACGACCGTACGTTTGAAACATCTATTTGATTTTGGTCTTCTTATTCTCGTCATTGCTAATTTTCCGAGACCTTATCTCAAGAATCACGAGACTTAAATGGAATTAAATATATAAACTTCGTTAATGGCCGTTAAATATATATAAAAACGAGAGTTGTGATTCATGCATGTAATTCATGAAAGAGAAAAAAAAACATTACAACATTATTTATCTATTAATGAGAACTAGAAAATAATTTAAAACAGACCAGACTATAATCATTTATTTAACATAATGATCACCTCAGAGCTGTCATGTCATGTAAATTTTAAGAATTTTTAATTTTTTTTTGTTTCTAATGATAAACTATTAGATACTTGTGTATTAGCCGGTCTGCATGAAACGTGTCTCCTTATCTCCTGTAACCTCTTCTCAAAACTCATCTCATTTTAGTTATTTGTGTATGCGTTATTAAATTGTTTTCTTTATTGTTTTTTAGTGTATTTATCTTGTTAATTTTGTTTATTGTCTATTTAAATTTAAATTTCTATATTGTTCTAAAAGTCTGTATTGTTTATTAAATTTAATTTTGCGATTTTGTCTTATTCCTTTTGTCATTACCTGTATAAAGGAACAGAATAACACATTGGTAACAACCGTCTTTAAAAGAAACTGTGAAATACTTCCAGAAGTTCGGAATAATTTAAAAAATGAAATTAAATGAATTTGGTCACCTATTGGGTTTTGACGACATAGAAATTGAGATGTTTTCGTTAAAAGTGTAGGGAAAACACTAATATAAGAAGAGGGACGTGGCTAGAAGCCTCCAGAATTAGCATTTTATTATACCATTTTGTATATTTCAATTTCCAGTAATATGAATGAATGTAGGTGTTATCAGAGTTTCAGAATTATCAGTGGTTAGGTTATAAACAATGGCAGATATCAGAAGCTGGAGACCGGCTAATACACAATTACCCAAAATTATAAACAAATATAAAAAAACTTTACAAGACAGAGGTGATGTATAAAACAATATGATATGATTTAAAACAATATTAGATAATTTAATTCAAATTCCAGAAGAGTTCATTGGAAGGAAGAGGAGCATCGCGTGGCGATAGCAATTGCCGCTAATAAATTAATTAACAATAACAATAAAAGATAGACAATTTTTATTAATAAAACAATAGATATATACAACTAATATATATATATATATATATATATATATATATATATATATATATATATATATATATATATACACATTCTAGCATCAAATATACATTAACTCGGCGGGCATAATATATTAATCTTTTTTTTTTAATAATTGAAGATATAATACCGGTAGACAGGCCATAGTGATAATAATTAAATATTGTTGAATTTTAGGCCGCACTACAGACACTAAAGCTTTCGAAGCCTATTGTGCCTGAGAATGAGTTTTCTTGGCTGAGGGGTGAAAGTTTATTGTTGGGTCCTCTTATCTCTTGGATAATTTAATGATGTTTTGTTGTTGCCTAATTAGTGTAGTCTATTGAGCAGGGGATCTGTAATATCCAGATGGGTTATTTAACAGCCAAAATAACCATCGGTAACTTGTCAATATTGAAACATTTAATTCATATAACTTTTGCTTCAATCTTTTCGCTAAAAATACAATAGAACGGTATAAGAACTCCTCCTTCACAAAACTTGATCATTACTAGGCTCAGAGTAGGAAACTGTCTAAACTATTTACTGTTGGAAACTAAAGTCATAACCAAAATCAACGTAGCCGAATATAAACAAAACATAAAAATAAGGAATCGCAGGGTACGATAAATTTTAAATTTTCGACATGAAGACCGGACTAACATGATCTCAGTCCTATAAATGATTAAACAATTTCTGTCGAACAATTTTGAGTTTAAGCAGACGTTATGGCATATAATGCTTTTGACACGTCAAACTCAATTTTTCACTAAGTTGAGGGATAAATAACTATGGATTTCACTTATTCACACAAAATATTCAATATCTCAAAACAATACTTAGCGGGTACTCATATAACTATATTTAAAAATAATTTATAGGGCTCACTTAGAAGTACAAACAGTTTTTTTAACTTCCAGTTCTGTAATAATATCTAGGTACCTTTAATATAACGTGAAGTACCTACTGTAGTATAATTAAAAAAATAGGTGTATAACGCGTAAAATAGGTTTAGTCAATTAGATGGACAGATCGCGGCAGGTGACCCTAGGATTTTTTAAAGGGAGTAAAAAGTCCTTAGTTATGCCGTCCTTCGGAAGGGACGTTGAACGGGGGTCCCGAGCCTACATGATGTCAGGCACTTTGAGTTAATATTATTTTCTTTCTCTTTTCATCCAGATTCGCTATAAAAATTTAAGGGTATATATCAATGGAACCGAATTTAGAACTTGTGTGCATTAGGCATTTTTAAATAAATAAAGCATGTTTTGCCTTAAATCGCGGGTTTGCAGCTCGGCAGGTGGCCTAACGATTTTTTAAAGGGAGTAAAACATTTTTTGTTATGCCGTCCTTAGGGGGGGCGTTAAATGGTTGTCCTGCCCGGGGTCAGGTACACGTTAAAGATCCCTATCCTAATTAAACCCTGTTAGGCAAACTTTAAGACTCCCATAGTAGGATCGTCCGATTACCCTTAGCGGCAAAAATTTACGTTAAATAAATAAACAAATATTAGATGGACAGTTGGTTACCTCCTAATTTAAAAAAAACGTAAGCGACAGCAGAAGTAATTGAAATTATCATTGAAAATATCAGATCATCCGATTCAAAGAGTAATATATATATATATATATATATATATATATATATATATATATATGAGGAAGAAATGATTGTTCCAAATCTATTGTTTTGTAGTCAACTGTCAACCGTTTTAAAATAAATAATTTTCCTTATTTAAGGGAATTTTTTCAGACCTACACCCGGACCATTAGAGACATCTATACCTTTTATGCAATGTAAACTCGCAAATATCAACTTTACTCAACCAATTATCAGAGGAGCAGACAGAAGGGAGAAGGGGGTCCAAAGAAGCAGAGGAGGACAGGTTAGGTTTAGCGGATGAGCTAATAGTGCCCGCATCCAGGCCCACATAGTCTCTCTCACCTGCCCACCTACCTAGCAACAGGATCCTTCTATCCTGAGTACTGTAGCCAATCGGAGGGCCAATAGCTAAGTGCATAGTTCCTAGGAGGATCAGTTCTAAACCTCTGTTCGAAGCCTGACTTAAGTAAGGGCGAAACGCTGTTCTAAGCCCAAACGTGTAACATGTAACCTTAAAACCCAGGAAGGATCTTACGTAGCCATTTTGGAACACGGGACCTTAATGTTGGTACCTAAGTAAAGTGGAACTAATCTAATAGTAACCTGGAACTAACAATAGGAAGTAAACTTTAATATTAACATTAATAAATAAAACTTAAATATTTGAAAGTGGTCGGGGGGAACAGTCAATAAATTTTACACTAAATAAGTAAAACAATGTCATTTGTGCCTACGTTTCAGCCCAATTTTTACGCCATCATAAGGACTAGGAATAAAACAACACAGAATACAAACAGTGCAGTACCTAAGAAAATATAACAGGTTATTTTAACAGATATATTCAGTCGATTATTTGATCTGTTATTTTTAAAAGTGTTATATGTCCAATGTATGAAATATTTAAGGGTTTGCATTTGAAATGATTTAAATAATGGTCAAACCCTATGTACATATTTTACACTTAGCTATAGCAAAGAGTGATGTTTTTAAATGTTATTATGTAACAATAATCATTAAAATTATTTAAAAGAATAAACGATTTTCTTTAGATCCAAATGGACTTTCAAAAATAACAGCCCATTTTATAATTTAACTTTGTTCAATGTATTTCTTTCTTGTCATTTCTATCGGTTATGTTTATATAACTTGTTATATTTTCTTTGGTACTGCCCTCCTTATACTGTTATCCTGTTTTGTTTCATTCTTTCCCCGATGATGGACTAAAAATTAGGCCAAAACATGGGCTGAAATAAGATAAGTTATTTGTGCCCATTTTATGATGGGTTTATTTTGTGTACAATTTTCATTGACTGAACCCCAGACAATTTTCCACATTTTTACAGATATATCTAAGTCAACAATTTCTACATCAAAATAAAATCATAATAGTACTTTCCAAATGTAGATGAATAACAGACAAAACAATCCCATACCACTTTAACAAGCAAGTTGAGGGACAAGGAGCTACTCTTTTCCAGTAATATATAAATACATTTTTTTCGTTTTTAAATAATAACTTTGGGTTTATCTATTTATTTTTCTACAAGTTTGCGGCTGTGTCTTGTCTTTACATTTAATATGTTATATGCATTCTTTCAACCTAATCTGGGATGTTGAGGAGTTCAATTCGAAAAATGAGATGGTGTAACTCGGATAGCATGCTAAAAACCAAAAGTCTCGCAGAAAATTAATAAAGAAATATTAGATATCACAGTGGATGATTTTGGGACCAAACAAAAACAATTGTAAGGTGGTAATTATTTAAAGAAACATACAAATCAGTTATTACTTCAAAGACAATCTTATTTATTGTGATGAAACTATGAAGTATATACATTTCTGAATTAATTTTTATGTCTAAATATAAAATAACTAAATATAAATACCATGTTGATGCTTTATTTTATATAAATACAACATTGGCTTTTGTTCATAAATTTTTAATTGTTAGGCTCAAAGGTAATTAGTTCGTAGGAATAATGGCGTTTCCAGAAGATACTCGTGCTGTTTTATATTTTTTTAAATATTGAAAAATTATAAAGCTGAATTGTATGATTCTGGGAAGTACAGTCTCCAATATATCCCCGGAGGTAAAGGATACCATGCCACATTTTTATATTTGTTTAGGAGAGCCAATTTTTCATAATTTGGAACCAATTAAAAGTTGTTTCTTCGTTACTAATACAAACAGCTTAAAGAAAATTATTCACACTGTTATTGGCATTCATAAGTAATTGGATGCATTGATCATAGTATTTATGACAATATACCTAATTGTCCTTCACGTCCGTGGTACATATATAATTAATAACAATTAAGAATACAAATTCTTTAATAGGTTTTTCGAATAGTAAAAAAATGATTAAATCGAGACGTTTAGAAAGCGAGTACAAAAAAGTGTGATTTTCATAACATTAAAAAAAATCTATAACAGTGTATAACTTTACTCTAAAGGTTAAGAAGGAAATTAATATTTTGGTCTGGGGTGTAAAAAAACCTTTATTTCCAAAAATTCATTTCATTATATCTATTTATTAGACGTTTCGACCCAAAACATAGTCATTTTCAATACATAACTATCTCATCAGTCAAGTTTAAAATTTATCTGAAAAAAACAAAATTGAAAAAAAATTCAATGAATTTTTGGGCTTAAAGGTTTTTTTACACCCCAGAACAAAATATAAAATTAAAGTCCAGTACCCTTGAAGCGAAATAACGAAATTAATTAAAACAATCCATTTTTAGTGGTTTGCATAACAACCTGATAAGTCCAAGATCGGGTTCGTACCCCGCCAGGTGGCGTTAGGATTTTTTAATGGGAGTAAAAAGGCCTTTGTCGTGCCGTCCTTCGGAAGCGACGTTAAACGTGGGTCCCTGGAGGATGTCAGATACTCGTTAAAATCCCTATCTTAATTAAACCTGGATAGGCAAAATATATAGTTCCCGCTGTAGCATCGTCCGATAAGCTAAAGGAGCATAAAGTGACGTTAAATAATCAAACAATCCATTTACAGTTAATAGTTGTATATAATTTAAACAAAATTATATATATTTAGACCTTATTTATTCAAATGTTATTTGTTATTACTGGCTACGGGAGCTGCTATGGATCCCCTCGGTTCCTCAGGTAACAAGTTTCAAGGTGAGGCGAACATTTACGGTCCTTATTATTGATCAGCAGAGCACCTCTCCACGACAGCCTGTTTAATGAGAAATTTTTCAAAACGGCTTTGGAAACCAAAACGGATTACTCAACACTGATTGCCAATCTTATAATAGGCTAGCTTAGAAAATGTCAAGGCAGAATTATAGATTAAAATTTATAGCGGGTATCTAAGAGCCCTACGAACTAACTCAGTAATATCCCTAATAGGAATTTTTATAAAACTTTGAACAGTGACAAAGTAATATATAAATATCCAATTCAGTGAGTGTTGAAGGGTTTCAAAGCTTAATACAAAATTTAGTCCAAATAAGACCTTACCCTATAAAGGTAAGTACGCCAAGAAGTAGAAACTTATAGGATTTACATACTTCTTTACATAACAGGTCTATCGAAAACTATATATTTATTTGTTTATCAACTATCACAACCTACATTATCTCATTGGAATGGAGTATCATAATTAATATATTAAATAGTTGAAATATGTTTTATGTATCTATATCTGAGTTGTCCAGGATCAAAAGCGGATAACTCAAGATTTCAAAAATTGACTTTTTTCACTAGTTTAGTCGACCAATGGTTTATGCTCCTGAAACTTCAGGTACTGAATCGGACTAAAAAAATAATGCGGCAAAGTGTCGTGTTATAATTCCTGAACTAAGCAAAAAAAAAAAAACGTTTAGAATTTTTGAACTTTTGATACTGCAGTCTTTATTTAATACCTTTTTTTAATTAATTTTGTACTCCAGTACTTCATTTGTAGGCACTGAACCGATTTCCGCTTTTACTACCTAGCCCATAGTGAAGTAAGTACTAAGGATTCATTATTTTAAATTTATATTTAAAAAACTAAATAATATTCATAACCCCCGTTTAACTAGTTTTTACTCACAACAAATCCAATTTTCTAATTGACAATGTAAGCATACCTGAAAAAAGAAAAAAAAATCATCAGTTATTTGATAATAAAAAATAACAATAATAAAAAAAGTGATTATCAATTAAAAATTAACACATATTTTAGGATCATGGACCTGGAAATGTAAAATGGCAAAATGATGTTTTTTTTGCTTAAATAAAAAATTATCAACACGTATAAACATGTTTCTTATACAGAAAAACAAAGTCCACAGTGAGAAATTAAAATAAATATTTATACATAAAATTCAACAATAAAATACATACGTTTTTCTAACAATATTTTCTAATCGTTAATATGGAAATTCTTGGTTGTTTCTTTGATAAGACGGATTTAATTTTGTATATAATTATTTCGTTTAGTTGTGCTGAATATGACCCTATTATTGATGAACGATGTTACAGTATGGACGACAATAAGCAATATATTAGATACATAAGTGTTTATAGAGGAAATTAAAACAAATATAAAGAGTAGGTTTCTCGTTCCCTGGACTCGGCCCAAGATAAACAAAACTAATTAGTTAGCCATTTGGTGAAACTCTTCTTCACCAGATTTATATACATTTCAACATTAAAATCTAAATTAAAGCCCTTATTATGCCTTTACTAATAACAGATAATTTTACAAAATAAATTCAACAACTACAAACATAATGTACTGACTGAGAAATTTTTAATTAGGCTCCAAACTCACGCACAGAGGGATCGATAAATTAATTATAATAACTGAATTTTACTCAAAGGCTACACGAGGCCTGACAGTTTGAATAATGCAAATATCTTCAGAGCGTCTATCCAAGGTGGAACACAGGGCACGAACAGATCTTCCGGTGCAAGTTCATTCATGTTTCGATAGTTTTAAAATTTAAACCATTAATTTATTTAATAACCCATGATCACATCTTAATAAGTTAAAAGTTTCACATTACTCAGTACTCAATTTAAACATTTTTACAATTTTTGAATAACTGCTTTTACTGGTTTTTATTATCAGTGGTCCCAAAGGCGTTATCAATGTAAGAATTCCTTTTATCAAGAGTAGATTAAATAAATATCAGAATTTTCGAGAGATAAAATTAATGAAGGCCTGAAGACGTTATAAAACACAAAAAATATTAATTCATTAATAATTGATTACCAAACTTATCGTTATTTAGCTTATCAATCAACACAATTCAAACCTTACAATTGACGATTACGCTGTAAAGAAGTAAAATACAAAGCTATGTTTCTTTTTATTCAGTTAAACTTTTAATTAATTATTATGAATTCAATTAAGAGTCGAATATATTTAATTGAAGTGAATCTGAACAGGATATTTATACTTGTGTTCGATTAAAAAATTCATAGCGCATGTAGGAATTTGTAACGGAATATTTCTAGAGATGTATGCATAACAGAATATGTAATACTATAATTAATCTGAGAAGGATTGGATAAAATAATTGTTTTGTCGTATTAATGTTAGAAATTTGAATACAATTTTCCTAATAGGCGCGAAACTCTTAGTTCATTGACGCCTATTCCTTACATAAGAAGTCGTATTTACGACATTAATTTAATTTGTATTCATTTATTCAATGTTTTTCATTATGTGTTAACTCATATATTCTCAGTTCACCTCCAATTTATAAGGATTTAATTATAATTTAATAATTTGTGTAATAATATCAACTCTTAAATCTTTTTTTTTCTTAGAGAATTTTTTAAAACTGGAACATTTCTAAAAATCCAAATTTTATCTTTTATTTTTATAGAGATAAATTATAGAAACATTTAAAAGATTACAGGGGAAACATTTAATTAATCCTCTGAAGAGAAGTATTTGTAAATATCTAGGTATATGTTTAATTTTTTACAAAAAGAATGAATGAAACAAGGCTATTAGATCAATATTTATCTAATTTATTTATTTTACTAATATTTCATTAACACAATAAAAAACCTTTATCCAGTCATGTATGATTTTAATAAGACGTTTCGACATTAAATGTCATTTTCAATTATTTATATAAAAAATTCTTGTATCCTTTCATCTTAGTTAATAACTTTAAAAAGTTGCAAGTCATAAAATCTTTTTTTTTAAATAATTGTCATTATTAATGTTTAAAAATGTTTTACTTAGAGGTGAATTGTCCTCCATGGTCATCTTTTATTAAAAGCATACATGACTGGATACAAGTTTTTTATTGTGTCAATGAAATATTAGATAAATTTCAGTCCAGTTTACATCCTTTTTATTTATTTTTTAAACGATTATTTTTAATAAATAATAACACCATTTACAAAAATAACTTTTTGTATTTCTAAAATTTTTAATAATATATTGGATTGATGTAGGGCCTCAAAAATAAGTTTCAAAATAAAGATTAACATGGAATATATTTTCACGTTTTATTCATTCGTTTAAAATCTGATTTTTTCTATTACCGTAAGATTTACATAATTGATATTTAACAATAAGTAAAGTTTTTAGAACATTTAAAGATCGTTTTGCCCTACCATAAATATAACTTTCATCTTAATCCAATTCTGAATGTTTTACATCGGAATTTTTGGCCAAAAAAAAAATAAAAATATGAATCAAAATGAGTGTTGCAGACTTTTCCAAAAAAACTTCATACAATATCAATATCTTGTATATAATAAGAACGAAATAAACCCATGATTGAACTGTAATCGATATAATAGTACAGTAGGCGAGATTTGTTCTATCGTAGAGAAAATAATGAGAGAATAACAAATAGTACAGTAGACAAGGGTATTTAAAATGCAACTGCTCGAGCTAAATCCCTTTAATTTTGAATGCGAAGCAAATCCTTTAAACCCTTCGACTTAGCCTTAGGCAAACGAAGCTCATTTATTTGGCCCAGGCCCTTTAAGCAATCTAAACAGATTCCCAACTAATACTTGATGAATCAATTGAACGTCTTAATTAATTTGAGTTTATATAAACAGTTTGATCCAAAACAAAGTAGGCTACTAAAGGCATCGCCAATTACAAATATAGATACAATTACATAAGGAAGTATGATGTAATAATAAAAGAATCTTCTGGGAAATAAATTCTGATCAGTTACTAAAAATACCAGACCATTTTAGATTAAGATAAGCTGCCATTAAAGGCCACTAATTCCTCAAGCATCTGTTCCTCCAGAAGAGTTAATTGGAAGGATGAGGAGCATCGCGTGGCGGTAGCAATGACCGCTGATAAATTAATTAACAATAACAATAAAAGGTAGACAATATCTATTAATTCAACAATAGATATATACAACTAATATATATAAATACGGATAGATTTTTATCGGCGTATTTATACACATATCTTAACACTTTTCCCAACACAAAAACCTTCAAACACAAAACATTACTTATTAAGTTTATGAACGTAATTTCTAAACATTTATATTTTTAGAAAAAAAAAACAACAAAAATTTCCAGTATTATACTCCAAGTAAAGATTTTTCAAAGAATTTTTAGTTGGATAAATCAATGAAAAAAAAATTACTAACGATGTGTTGTATTTTTGAAAATGAAATATAATGAAATGTTTTTGATATAAAACAAAACAAAAAAGATTTCATTATTTAATTCAATGCGAAATACTCAATAACTCAAAGCTGTACTAAGTAGGTATTTATATTTTAAGAGGCTCACAAGGAGTTATGAAATAAGTACTTGACTGATCAATTTCTAGAATAATATCGGAGCGTCTTTACTATAACGTTATGCACCTAATGTGGGGATTGGTCCACCATTAGGTGGAGAAGGGTTACTTCCCTGGTATAATAAAAAAAATATTTAAAAAATATCATGAAATGATACCAAGGTATCTTTCCCAGCCGCCTCACTAATAAAAATATAGCCATTATAATATACCATTCCGTTTAAATAATATTGAACTAGCACAGACATATATTGAAGGTGGCTGTAAATGTATTAGTGACAAATTGTTACCTATTAGCCATAGCGGTTATTTGGATTGAAAAATAACAGGTTTGAGAATAACTGGTCCGCCACTCTACTCAAATTCGCATTAAATATCACTTATGTGAAACTTAAATGAGTTTCTATTTTTTTGCCTTCCTCAAATACATATTTATCCTTTACACATTGTTTCAATAAATTGAGAGTATTTGAGAAAAAAACTAGAAGGAAGCGGTTCAGATGTTTAATAGATACAAATAAGAAACGTTTTTTTATATAAAGCAACTAACAATGAACCAGGATTCATACAATGCAAACCTTACATTATGGTCTCATCGTGTAGTAACTTCCAATAGATCCAAAAATATTATCACTGTTTAGTAAAAAATCCGCAGAGATTTGGCGAAATACACTTAAAATAAAAAAACCTTACTAAGTCAATAAACAATTAAACAATGCTTCACTACTCATGCAAACTGAGTACATATTAGTAAAAAGTAATTTTGTTAGTTTTTATCATTATTTTTCTTTCTTTTACAAATATAGAACATAATCATGATATACATTATATCATGAGATACGATACTAAAATGGTTGATTTTTTTTATTGGATTTCATTTATCTGTATATTTATATTTTACATAATTAGATGGAATTATTTTTCCATTCTTGGCCGCATCATTATGTATTCATATTATTTAATGTTTTATTCTTAAAATGATAGTCATCTTCCTATATTCTTTTCGATTATTAATTACATTATTAACACATACTAACCGGATAGATAATAATGTATTATTAACCTAGAATATATAAAGCACAAGGTAATACTAAATAAATATTATATATAACGCAATGTAAAATTCACATTAATAGCATTATTAACAATTAATAATTGTATTTATTAGTTGACCGTAAAAATAATAGGTCATTCTGCCACATTATTAGGTACTTTTAATGTATACTACACATATATATATATATATATATATATATATATATATATATATATATATATATATATATATATATATATGTATATTCTAAATAAAACGAATAAGCAGAACCCTAATCTGACACTTTTAACATGCCATTTTGGATTTTAACACAACCAATAAATCGGATTGGAAAATAAATAAGTTATTTGATATTGTATTTAATAATATTATGAAACAACTGCGTAATGGAAACTCAACATTTTTTAAATGACAATTAATATAATTTTATAATAATGTGTCACTTTATGTAATGGATTTAAACAGCAAACAAAATGCCCTACCACACGATTTATAATGTACCTAAATTAATAAAACCTATTAATCGGTTTATTTTTACTCGACTTTAATGTCGTATTTAATTAATGTTGTAAATAAATTAAATGTCCGTTAGGCGAAAATCTTTTCAATTAATGCACATTAGTAACGTAATTAATAAAAGCTTTTATAACTCCCCAACCATACTTAATTAATTAATTAAATTACTTTCCAATTTTGGGTAAATGCTCAACTAGGTAACCATTAAAAACAAATTAATTAAAAATACAATACAGAGTAAGGGACTATGGAATAGGCAGCTAATAATTAATTTATTATTTTTGGATTTATTTTAATTTAAACGTTTCAATATAAATATAGCCTGTATGAAAATAATAATAATGATAAGAGTAATATTTTTTACTCAATATCGAGGATGATACACGACAAAAAAAAAATTATAATAATAAGCTAACCAGCTTATTAAGTAGTTAGTAATAAGGTTTTGACAGATCTTACTGACTATAAAGTTAAAATTGGCTGGTTAATAACTTTTATAGAAATTCTTAAATAAACAAGTTTTGTTTTTATTCTTATATTTATATAATTAATATTACAAAGTACAAGTTGATAAAAATACACCAGGTGATTTAAAAATATATGAGAATAATAAATACTAAGTATAGCATATTAAATATAGGATATTTGAATATTTTAGAATACTTAAAAGATATTAATCAACAAACAATTTGAACTAATCAGTTTATGAGAAAGATGATCGGTCCATTGTATAATAATAAAATCCGAAATACAAGAAATCTCAAACACAAATTTGATGCTCTACGAGGTTTACAACAGAATGATTTTTTATTGAGAATAGTAGATGTTATGTAACAAAGATTTAAAAGTCATTACATTACATACATTGTATTTGCTGACATTGTAATAATCGCTGACAGTGAAAAAAACCCACAGGAAAATTTAGATGTCTGGACAGAAGAATTGGCAAAGAGAAATATGGTTATTAGTACTTCCAAAACCAGGTGTTTGCTAGTATCCAGAACGAAAAAGAAAATGAATATTCAAATTAATGGGAAGACTATTCAACAGGTCCATACCTTTAAGTATTTGGGTGTGACCATAATTGAGAACGGGAAATTAAATGATGAAATGAGCGCGAGGATAGCCACTCCCGGAAGGATGTTTTTCGGCTATAAATAAACAGTTTTTTAAGTAAGAAAGAAGTCACAAAAGAAACGAAATTGGCTGTTTACCGCTCGACATACGTTCCTATTCTCTCTTATGGAAATGAATCCTGGGCCCTAAAGCACAGTGATCGGAGCCGACTCCAAAGCATGGAAATGTGGTACTTGAGGAAAATAGAGGGGAAGACCAAGAGGGAGCGGATACAAAACAAGACGAAAGGACTGCACTAAAAATTGAACCCCTTAATCATATAATCGAGAAAGTACTTCGATGGTTCGGACATGTAATGAGGATGGACGACTGCCGGACAGCGAGGAGAGCTTTTAACCTCCATAGGCTAAAACCAACAGGAAAAAGACCCAGGGGAAGGCCGAGAGTGACCTGGAAGAATAACCTCCAAAATATGCTTAAAGAAAAAGGGATTGGATGGGCAACAGCCAGGAGAGCAGCACTTGACAAGTGGCGTTCCTTTTGCAAAATCTCTACACCGCAAGGTAGATGAGATTTATGAATAAGAAAGAAGAAGAGAAAGATAATAGAATACACCAAGTAAATGTAATTAAAGATAAATAATGGCACGAGATAAAGGCAAGTAGAGAAACTACCCAATGTTTTTTTGATTCTAAACTCCATTTATATAAAGATGTTTACACTCAATATAGATATGTAAACAATACATACATATCACAACATTAATATAAATTCTTCTTCTACCCTGGGTTTCTACTAACCAATGGCAGTACTCGAATATATTTAACTTAATTTGAAATATTGCTCATTTGAGAAGGCAACATTTTTTTTTCTGCTATGGCAATTTGAGTTCGCGTAGTGGAATGGTAGAAACATTGAGTAAATAAAGGCTACTTCAATTTTAACGGAACCGTACTGCAATTCAAACAAAATATATTGAAAATACTGATTTTTTTTAATCATTATTCATAAATATACAACAATAGAATAGCTTCATTTTTATGTACTATTTTATTTTTATTATATTTTTTCTGTTCCAATTATTTCATTTTAAATACTTTATTAACTTGTTTATCCAGCCCTGAAGAAGACTTCTAATGTAGGTAATTACTTCGGTTTCTAATAATTAGTTTATCACTAGTTTAGTTCCTAAGTGAGTTTAAAATAATCTTCCTTGACCTCAGCCAGATACAAACATAAACTAAAGAGCTGTTGACCAACAGGTTTTGGGATCTCAACTTAAGAACAACCAACCAACCTAAGAAAGGTAGGTAAAAATATCTAACTGCAATCAAATACGAATGAAAT
The DNA here is from genome assembly GCA_964056705.1 of Troilus luridus. Classification (NCBI taxonomy): domain Eukaryota; kingdom Metazoa; phylum Arthropoda; class Insecta; order Hemiptera; family Pentatomidae; genus Troilus; species Troilus luridus. The sequence continues at coordinate 52,127,729 of OZ057412.1, read as the reverse complement.
AGGCAATTATGATCTGAAATAAGTTATAAATTGGCCTATATATTACTAAAAGTTAAGAGATAATACAACCCGTGTAGACAAGACTGATAAGAGAGATGATTAATTAATTATCAGGTATATTACATAAGATTGCGCGGGTAGGGACTACGGCCGCTCCAGTTATCAAGGAAGCCTTCTTACTTAGTAAGCTCATTAGCTAACTTAAAGATCCCCGAATAATAACCCAGATTCTGGTATAGATATTAATGATGGAGCAATAATATCGTTATGTATTTTGTGATCAACTAAACTTTCCTCATCAGCGTTATACATAATATGATTTTTGAAAATTCACAATCATATCACCTCCACTAAAACAATAGACTTATGTTATTTAGAATAAAATACGATTGAGAAGTAACTTTATTCTGGGACTAGGTCCCTTCAGAATAACAAACATGAACAGAAAAAGAAACAGAATACATCTAACCAGAATCCTACAAAACGCACCGAATGTCTTCACAAAAGTGCCAAAAAAGTAAATAAAAAAAAAAGTAGCATGCAATTAAAAAGAATAAATAAATAAAATCATAAGTCACGATGTTTTCGTAATACAATAATTTTGATACCATCTACAGTAGGACGTAGATTATCCGAACGTTAATGAGATCCAGGAAACCATACTTCTTTTTTTTAATTGTAAATAAAGTACAATAAATCCTTGGAACGATAAATAATTTTAATGTATCGAATATAATATCCTCTAAAATATTACCTAATATATCAATTCGTTGAAGGTAAATAGAGAGAAAAGAAAAAACGGCATTTACTGAAGTTATTGTTGTTAATTACAATTTATATTGTTATATTCTTTGATTTAAATTTATTATCTATTAAGGAAATTTATTATCTATTTTATAAATTTAATATTTCAGCTAGGCAAGTGATCAGATGCGATGTGCTGATTAGATTCTAGTGGTTAACATTGTTTCGATGGTTAAAACTAATTGTACAATTGTAGGACAGTAATTCGTTGCAGTAAACTCTCGAATAAATTAAACTGGGATCTAAATTATATATAGGACAAATGCTGATAGAAGTGTTAAGATTGCTTCCTAGAGAGACGAGAAGAGAGAATGGCCCGGAGAGCAGCGATGCTTGAAGGCTGGCCTTGGAAGCCGGCTTTAGTGGATCCGTCGCTAACTCGCTTTAGTGTTCCAGGACTCGGCTAGTTAGTTATGCTGGGGTGTAAGTGATTCTGTATCTACCCAATAGCAGTATCGTAACAGCAGGTTAATGTTTTATTATTATTGAGAGTTACCCAATGTGTTCCAAAGGAGTTTCCATTTCTCCAACCAAATTTTATTACAATATTTTTTACAAATTCTTCCTGTGAAGTGCATCTTCTTCATTGAGACTGTATCGACCCATGTCTTCCTGAGCTTGATTCATCCATGAAATTCTTGGTGACATCTTCTTCTTCCTTCAGGGCACCAGTAAATGTTAATTTTTGTTTGGAATGGAATTATTCCATTACCAGTAGGTGTCCAAACCACTCTAATTGCTTTATGGTGATTTCGAGAATGGTGTAGATACATACCCATTATATAATTGGGTATCCTATCACACCTAGATATTTCGGATGCCCTTCTCCAGAAGTCGATCTCCGCAACTAGTAATTTCTCTTAGGCCCCCTTTCCCAATGTCCATACTTCACAGCCATATAACATCATTGTCATTATAATAGCAAGGAAAATCATTCTTTTTGTGGTGTTTAGAATAATTACTGCACAGTACGGAACTGAGTATGCCAATAGCTTTTCCTCCTTCCCTGGTTCTTCGGGCTACATCCCCCTCAGACGTTCAATCTTTTTGAAGGACAAAATCCTTAATATTTGAAATCGCTAAAATTTTTAGTCTATAGACCGTTCATCTTCAATGGTTCGACCTTCTCGGTATCTCAATATTCAAGTACCCAACAGTCTTTGTCAAGTTCACATTCATTCCCGATCTATTATATTCTTCCTGGAGTTTTGCACACATATATTCTCCATCTTCCTTGTCCTGTGCTATGATGACTTGGTCATCTGCAAATAATAGGTGGTTAAGGTAAAAGTCATTCTGAATATGCAGCCCTATCCTTCTACATTCCCTCGACCACTCAGTCATTGCTTCTTGAATGAATATTTTAAACAGGGTAGGTGAAATAGAGCATCCTTGAAGAACTCCTTTAGAACTTGGAAATAACAGGTCAATACGGTGCATAATATCAGGCTGGGGGCAGCAATATAAGTGCCACAATTCACATTAAAAATATCGAAACGTTCTGTGAAGAGAAACTATCAATCTACGAGAAAAAGTATTTTGTTATTTTAGTTCATACAAACATCAGGATAAATTGCTCTAACGTAGTAATAGCTTGTAACACTATAATCCATGAAGGGTCTTGCGTTCAGTACAAGGTAGAGGCTGTACTGTTTCTTGGACAACAGTTGTGCAGGGAGGTGATTTATCCAAGATCACGCTCAATCACTAGATACCCCCCCCGCTATTTTGGGTACTCACTTTATAGAGGCTGGGTGACCTCCATAGGATCTATCCCAGGCTGTTAACAGGTTAAACAAAAGTATGCCAAACTGCGGAATTTGAACCTAGGATCTTTGGCAAGGCTATAAACCTCTACCACTGAACCACTCAACGGAGAGGGAACGCCCCTTACATACTCTAACAAATTCCTCAAAAGTCCTGTTGAACTTTAGAATAATAAATTTACATCACACATTCACTTTCAGAAGAACGATGACGTTAATAGGTTTTTTAAGTAAATGTACCTCTATAATATTTTTCGGAATTTAATTTTAAATTAAATTCAGAGCTAATAATGTCAATAATAAAATGTAAATTAAAAACTAATGGTAGCTAATATAGTCACAAAGAGAACTTGTTTTGAATATCTGGGATCTGGGTTAACTCCCCCAGGCAAAATCCTAAACCGCTTTAATAGTTAGAATAATTTACGAAAAATCAAAAGATGTTTCGTGTAAATGAGAAGATACTACATCGCCATGAAATGAACTACAAAACATTTGTTCTGATAAACGTTCTTTTGACCTCAATTATAACGTCATACAAGTAATCAATTGCATAATCTGACAGGATTCCAACCGACAGCCTAGAAGTTTTAAAGTAGCAAAGTTTACAGCTTCGTAGTCAAATATAATATATAATTTAAATAAAAAAATTTATATAAATATTTCAACGAACAACGAAGCAGATGTTCACTCTTTAAAAATTAGAAGACTGCGATGGGCTGGTCATGTGGCTAGAATGCAGGACGAGGCCATTCCCAAAAAGGCTTTTACAGAACCTCTGTACGGCACGAGAAGAAGGGGAGACAGAAGCTGAGGTGGTCGGATAGTCTCGGATAGAGAGAGACACGAGGGATATTCTGGGAGTCAAATGTTGGATGACAGCTGTGAAAAATAGAGACGGCTGGAAGAAGCTGGTATAGGAGGCCAGGACTCGTCACCAAGTTGTAGCGCCATAGAATGATAATAATAATATATATGTATAATGATAATATATATATATATATATATATATATATATATATATATATATATATATAAATATATATATAAATATTTATATATTTTCCAAGAGAAGTTTTGATGAAGTTCTTTTTTACTACTATATCCTGAGATACTGACCATCGAAAATAAATTTTTGTTTACGATCTACACTAAACTAAAGATGTTTTTTATTTATTGTTCTTTTGATGGTGATTATTTTAATTATTTTTATTTTGAAGAGAAAATATTTGTTTAGGCCGGGATTCGAACCCAGGTCGTCCGCATCTCTAGCGCGGTGCTCTAACAATCTCACCTACCAAGGCTCGTTTCCAAGCTAGACAAATCCGTTCTCTTCACCGTTCCTATATTCCCGTGTTCTCGCAATTTTTGCGATGTATACACGGATAAGGATGTTCATTAAGCATTACTTTAATTGGGATCTCGTTGACTTACGTCAATTATATTTATATAATTTATTTTTTATTTATTGTTGTTTAAATGATTTTGAAGATAAAAAATTTGTCTTGGCCGGGTTACTGCAATAATTGTATGAATGAATGAATCAAATTTGTAATGATTTAAATTTTGCTGAAGGAACGCAGGTAATGTAATTGTTCAGGACCAAACTAAGCAGTAATAATAAATAACAAATAAAAATATTTATTAGAGAAATCATACAAATGCCATTTGGCACATATTTCTACTAAATGACACGAAATTTAATAAGTAAACTTAGATCCTTTGTCTAATTTGATTAACAATAATTCATGACGTTGAATTTTCTATTTTACTGAACTAGAGCAGAGAGTCCTTGCTTGCTTGGAGTGGACTATATAACTCCAGTTGCATAATAATACACTTGTTCGACAATAGATATATTTTTTTTTATTTCAGAAAATTCTTTACTACATTCTGTAAACCGTTATATAAACGATAATTAAAATATTTTATTTTTTCTGATCGTCATGTCAGGAAAATCGGGCATTATAAGGTTGAAAACCAATTTAATTTTTTATAATCGCCAAGTTACTAAAATAGGAGATTTTCTGTCTTAACAAAATGCTAATAACAGATAGCTAAGACAGGAAAAATAGAATTGAACTTAATTCATTTGCTCATGAGCCATTATAAGAAATAATGTAATGCATATTAAAAAAAAAAAAAATGCATTTTTTAAGTCCTTTTTCACATCTCCACACCAGGTTTCTACTATTTTCGATCAGCAAGCAAACCTTAAGTCAGAATTTAAAAAAATAATAGTTGTTCTGTCACTTTTGAAAAGTGGACCAATTGTAGAGAACTTCTGAACCTAAATTAATTAATATTCATTCTGTCTACCTTTAAATTTGCAAATCATTCCCCAGCCATAAGGTTGTTAGCAACCAAATAATAGTGTTTATTTTTTAGTGGTTAGCACATACTATTCCTTTATAAGTCCCACTATCTGTACAAGGTACTATGTACATAGGTTTGTGTTTTTTTATATACATTAATTTTCCTGCTTTGGAATCCTAGAAGACCCCACATAAATAACTTATGTAAAAAGTAGATCGTTTCGAGACGATGACTTGTTTTCATTTACATTAAAGTTGTTTAATTTACACTGGGAGAACTGTTTTTATAACATGCTCCATTTCTCAGTCCTTGGCTTCAACAACATCCAAAGAACTGAGAATACTAGCAGTAAAATTTATATAATCCCATTACCACTTTTCGAATTTTGAATACAAAATAGTAGCTACAAAATAACAGTATTACAAAACGATTTAATGTCTGGAGGACTTTTTTGTTTTAAAATATAAAGGACTGAAGGACTTTTGAAAATATAAAGATTGAACTGCTTGAAATATGAGATCTGTGACAAGTTCATGTCTGGAATTGATGTTACCTTGATGTTATCACACCTGAAGAAGTAACTAAACTGACAGCGACTATCTACTAATGCCCGGACCTAGCTTACTACATGATGTATTTTAAATTGATCTTCGGGATTATTAAATATGTGTTGCTGGAGGATTCTGTTGAGCTTAACCTACAAAGGCTGGGATATAAATGAGTTCGTACAGATTATTTGATAAAGTATTTCTAGTTCTCAGTATTCTGTTAATTAACTACCTAACACTGAGTGACTCAGTCAATGCTGCTATGGAAAATAATCAGCAAGGCGTATAAAGGAATAAGCTAGTGAAAAAAATAACTGAGCAAAACTTCGTTAGGAGAAATTCTTTATTTTCATGAAATGACCCGAAGTTAAAACAAAAAACCGATGATTCTATTTATATTTCCTTTATCAGAATTTGAGACAATAAACTACTGTAAAACATAATTTACGAACTAAATTTAACGTTTGAATCCTCTGAACACGTTCTGTGTGGAAGATATGCGTGGTTACGCCAACGTTTATGATCCCTGTAACGAATCTGTTAACTGATGTTGCAACCTGGCGATTATTTTATTATTAATATAGAGAAGGTAAGTTCTAGAGAAAGCTAATTATTCGAAATAAGTTATATTAGCCTTAGTAATAATAACAATAATAATAATAGAAATCCTGTATTATTACTCTTAATAATTATTTCTTATTATGAAATTATTAACACTTTTCGATCAGTTAACTATAAATATCATTACATAAAATCTCTTATAAACTAGTGACGCATAAGCGGACAAACAATAAAAATATATAACTGATGCTAACTCATCAATTTTAATATCCAACAAAAGTCTATAGTAAGTAAAGTAGACAAAAAAATTAAGTAAATTCCAGCAAACATGAAAAACTAGGGAGTATATTTAACTTAATGTTCCCTTATCATCCATATTTTAAGTGCCACCTGTGAATAATTTACGTGTTTTAAACAAATTTGTTTCTCACTTTTACGTACTAAGTAATAGCTATTACAAAAAATTATATTCCTCGTAAAATAAACAAAATAAATAAAAAGAGTTAAAAAAATGTTTATGCCCATACTATACTAGAAAATTACAAAATAATGCATTCTAGAAAACTAAAAATTTAAATAAAAAAAAATTATTCTTGAGGCAGTTAAGGAAGTAATATTGCAGCAAAATTATATAATGAAAGGACATTATTAAAAAAATCACACTTAAATTACACCTTTCAAAACCTTGTGAGATTATTTCCAAATGATAACTTCCTGGCTAATGGAAATTAAACTAACATTACTGAAAAGTTATTTTAAAACGTTTGAGATATCTTTTTGAGTGTCGTCGATGTAAATATTGCTTAGTAAAAATATTAAAATAAGCATATTTATATAAGTTTAGAACAAACAATGACCCTATTCAGGAAAACAACTACTTTTGTTTTTAATTAGTATTTAAAATTTTACCAGTGTTTTGGCACAATCCATTATTGTTCCCGCTACACCTTATATTGATTGAAGTAATTTTTTAGGCGCCGAAAGTATTCTCCTAATTACTAAAAATTGGATATTTGCTATATTATGACAACAAAAAATGTCCACACTAGGTAAGTCAAAAAAGAAGAGGAAAAAAATGTGTATATGACATATACAAATGATGGCGTGACATAAGACAAAAACAAAACAAAAACTCAACCTTGGTAAGACTATTTTTCGGGACATTATCCACAGGAAGTAGCAATAAAAAAAAAAAAAAAACACAGAGAGAAAGGTGGTCTCTGTTTCATTCAAGAAGATTAAAACTTGCAAGTATTTTTTCTCGTTTTGGGTTTCATCTCAGTCATTTATAATTTGTTCTCTGTCGCCGACTCTTCGAGGAAATTAAACGTTTGCATAATTCACGAAACTCTATTCAATGCAAGTCTATTGAAATCTGAGTGTAATGTTTATTTTTCTAGCACAGCCTGAAAATTTAGCGTCCTCAAATATATCCACATAAATATTATATTATATATTTTAAATGATTTTATCAATATGGATCCGTCCATTGTATTTATATACAATCGTGGGGTTACAAGTGGAATACATTAAGTTAAAAATTAGAATACAGTCCAAGTACATATTATTTAATACATACTACACAAATACAAAATACAGTCTAAGTTTTAATACCAAATGCTTTTGATTGCCTGAGGGTATTGGGATTTTTCTAAAAATTTATACTGAAATATATTTTAAATAACTACTAATTTAGTAGTCGAGATCAATATATATTTGTATACAATAGATTTGGTAAAAAGTCTCAAACGGGAAGTGAAAATTTACTTAAGATTTTAGAATTTTGTTCTAAAAATATATAACATGGTCATTCCATGATTTGGAAAAACAGTACCTACATCCATTGAAGGTCAAACCATATATGTAAAGAAAACTATGCCGAAAATTTACGAGCACTTCTCATTTGTATTTTGTATTTACTGTGCGGACAAAGCCTACTCGATATCACACCTGTTGTAATTAAAAACATATGAGATGTTACATTTTGATTGTACGGCCATAAATTGTTAAATTAAATAATTTCGTGTGTTAAGTAAAATGAAGTTAACCACCTAAAAGATATGAAGAAACATGAAGTAAGGCCTCTAAATGCTGCTTCTTTTGCTTTTAGGCGAGTGAATGTTTGTTAACATATATTGTAATTATTTAAGACTTGTAAACATGTATTGTAAATAAATCTTTTATTTTTTCAGAGAAACACAATTTAGTCTTTATTTCCTTATACAAGGACATAAAAATATTATATATATATATATATATATATATTACATACATAATATACATATTACATAATACATATATATTTCTCATTCTCCAAAATTTGTTTTGAATAAATTATACAGATATGTGTGCCTGTGTATTTTGTTCCTTTTTTTTAAATTGGAAAAAACTATTCAACGTTACTATTAATAAAAATATGATCCAGGCGGAATTTACAGTTAATAAAATAAAATTTATTAATAATTTTCCATATTATTTTTACGGTATTTTGCAGTTTTATGAGGTTTGTGCGATAGTTGTAGAAGTTAAAACTGAAGTTGCTACTCTAGAGGTTCACCTCTTTGGGGGTTCAACGACCTGGCAGCCCACATGCTCCACATGTTATACCACTAGCCTTATACAAAAGAAAAAAAACTTTTTCGCAACTCCTTTCGAACCCTCCTGCCGAATCGAATGGCATCATTGCGGATCGAAAAATCCTGATAATGATAAATATTTTTATCGCGTGAATTAAGCAATCTTTTTCTCCTAAAGACTAGTCCTAAACTGTACTTACAATAAATTATAATAATTATTCATTTTTATCAACTAATTACAGTATTTCAAAGATAATATCTAACGATTAACAATAAATATAAATGTATTTCATACACTTATATACATTCTCATTTAATAACTTGACTAATGGGGCGGAAATCATAATTTCTGACGGAAGTATTAAAAAGAAAACATATTTTAGCTGCTGAAGTATTGCAGCCATTTGAGCAAGGCCTTGAAAGGAGTCAAAATGGCGAAAGCAATCATTGCCTTACTCAATCATTGAGGTTCTCTAAACTAAAAATGCCAATGATTTTTTTTTTCTTTTAACCCACAGAGCAAAATCATTGAAATTAAAAACAATGACACCTACAATTGTAAATTCTAAATAATAAAATGTTAGTTCTTTAAATATTTACTCAAAATAATAATTGTGATGACTCAACCTGGCTGATATCAGTTTGGTGGAATTAGATAAAGTTACCGTGCCGCTAAAGTTCAAGTGTTCAATTTATTAAAATTGGAAAAGAAATAATTAAATATTAATCAATTAAGGAAAAAATATTAATTTAGACGAGTACCATATCTATTTGATAAAAAAGTTAATAATAAAACAAAAACATCATTATCAATTGTCTCATAAAATTTATAATTAAAAACTTTAATTTTTTTTTATAGATATTTAAGTGAAAAATAATCGTTGTAGTGCTGTAATATTTTATTACAAGAATGTATACGTTTAAACGAAAATAATAATAAAATACACTAATTTATACAAACAGCCGTATAAATAAATAATAAATACACGTAAAATATTGAACAAAGCTATATATATTCTTGTCAATGAAAAGCATTAAAATTATTATATATGTTACGTAATAATAACTTATGACTAATAGCAGTAACATGAATAGCGTGAACAAGATCATAAAAGTTAACACAGACAACACTAAACTAAACCACGAAATAGGTAATGAGTGAAAATATTAATTAATGCAACAGTATTAATAACTTAATTTTGTTCAAAATAAACTATGTTTTGGGCATTTATGCGAATTTGTACTCCTTGATTTTTTTCCTTCTTTCCTGTGAATAAGTTCAGCTCTTTTTCTTTAAATAAAAAATCAAAACGACGTGAAATACGCCAGGTTTCACACTTACAGGTATTGCCAAAAATCAGATAAAAATAATATCAAGTAGTTACTTTTTCATCAAAACGCTCGACAAATAGAAGTGGAATATAATTCATTCAAATCATTGTAATTAAAGCTTACAAATATCAAGGAAATTTCACTTTTATACAAGATAGATTTCAATACAATAAAAGAACTGTTTGAGGGAGCTCTTGTATTTAAATGTTTGTATATATATTTGTATTGCATTTAAATGCAGAATATACTTATATACTGCATATAGTATCTTAATGTTCTACTTTATTTTTATAATATTTTGTCTTCTTTATTATATAATAAATTCTTTCCGTATTATCTTTGGATTAAAAAAAAAACTTTTAAAGGAACGAAGTGTATCAGGACTTGGACATTTTTTTAATTAAAAATAAACTTATACCTTAAAGACTTTCCTTAAAAAGAAATTAAACGCCAAAACTTTATTTTTCAATTTATTATGCGTAAACATTATATCCATTAATTTATCGAAAATCGAAAAAAATCCTTTGGAATGAACGTAATCACCATTTACTGATGACTCAGTGTGTTCACTCCGGCCTTGACCGATGATAGAAGCCTTGAAATATATTGCAATTATAAAAGTTTTGCCACCTTAATAAAATCCAGGTACCAACTAAATAATTATATAAATCTATTAATATTTTGAAGAAAAAATATATGCATCAGTCTTTAAATAAAAAAAACCAAACAACTTATTATAATATGAAATTACGCCTCCTTCGAAGGAAATACTAATACGAACAATATAGAAATACATTTTATGATAATACTTTAGACAATATGTAGAACTACATTTATTTTTAAACAGAATAAAAGAGTTGAGCAGACCAAATCAGTAAAAATGAATGATAACCTTAATTTGTTCACTAGTTATTATAATGAAAAATAACTATGCTAATGTTTACATATATATTAAATAAACTTTAAAAAAATTGATATTTTAACTATATACTATCTACTCATCCTAGCCATACTCTCTAGCGGACCTGGCCTAACACATTACCCCATTCCCTCTCAAATGGCGCCCTATCCCAAGCGCTCTCAACCTCTCAAAGTCTTCTTCATTTCATTAAGTTCAGAAAGTTTTTGAGTGGTCTTTTGTCTCCACAAGTCTTCCTTGTAAATACCAGTGAATCATTCCTCTCAACTTTTCCATTAAATTCAATGGGTTCTTCATACCTGTGAAATTTTTTTTTAAGACAAACCATCTCGAAATTACTTTCCACGAATCGTAAATTTTAAAGTGAAAAATCTTAATTTCCACAACCGCCATATTTTCCGACCCAATCCGGATGATTGAGGTCAAGGAAGATCTCAAATTGTTCAGTACAGGCAGATCTGATGAAGCATAGATGACGTATAAAAAAAAATTGAATAAAAACTTTATTAATGAACCCGAACATGCCGATTCCAATGAATGAAATCCTTTTGAAAATTATATAATGAACAACAGTATTTAAAAGAAAAATGCCTCTTCATCAATTCAATGGATACAATAATGCTAAAGAAATAAAATGATAATAAAGGAGTTATATTTTTGAGACTTGATGACTGATAGAAGTTTTTCACGATCGCAAATTATAGGGTGTATAAAAAAAAGAAGACCGTTTTATCAAATTCCAGAGTTCAAAAGTCTGTAAATAATGGCGACTGACAGTATCTTTAGACACACCACACTCCCCGACAAGTTCGCGAGTACTTGTGGACAGATTTTTGACTCAACAGCTTCCTTCAGAACCTCATCAATATCCATTAATGGTCGCCCGGGACCTTCTTCCTTTCCACTGCTAAATTTTTCAAACCAACGCCGCGCAGTGCGCTAGTCAAGGACACATTCCCCTTCAGATTTAATAATTTCACGATTTGCTTCAGTGGCTGTGAAATTTTTTTTCCAGCAATGTCTTAAAATTACGAGAATTTCATAGGACACTGTCATATTTCTTCTTTGAAAAAAATAACTAAACTGAGGCTTTTTTTGAAGATGTCCAGTGTTAGTAAACAAGCTTAGAGAATGCTCTAAAGGGATTATTGAGTGTTGGTAAATAATTTAATAAATTTACAGACTTTTGAAGTCGCAATTTGATACAACGGTCATTTTTTTTTTATACACCCTAATACTTTTATTCAGTATATATTAAGCATATTTTATGCAGTATATATAATTAACACATAGATAAGTGTGGGTGTAAAAAGGGATGAAAGTGTTCCTAAAAGTAATCCCAAAAGTTAAAGTGCTTTCCTCTGAAGAGAACCAAGGTTGGCTACAGAATGATATCGTACTCCAGCTGGAAGAGAAGCAGAGAATAGAGAGAACTAAATGTAGAGAATAAAGACTAGAGCAGACATAGACAACCATTAGAGATAACCTTTATTGAGACATGACAAAAAGAAGACGATGTTGGATAGAGAGAGAAGATACGCGAAGAGGACGAGGAGATAAGATGCAGAGCACTAACGGGATGTCCGCGCCTGCACCGTTAGGCCTCACCACCGCTCACCTACTGCCCCTAGTCCCTTCCCTTTCTATCTCTCACTCTGTAGTTGTCTTCATTACATAATCGAGTGTAATTAAATAAATAGTAATAAGGCTTAGCCAACCCGAAGGCTCCATGCTGATACCACCAATCTACAAATTAAAAAGAAAAAAATATTTTGAAGAGAAAAGATTAGCCCCCAGCCGGGATTCGAACCCGGGTCTCCGCCTCACCGTGGCAACGCTCTAACCATTCAAGCCACTGGGGTCGCTCCCTACCTAGGACAAATTTGTTCTCTTCACCGATCCCATATCCCTCGAGTTCTCGCAATTTCGTGATTTGTTATACTTTGCAAGGTATCTTATGGCATCTATAGAGGTATTCATCAGGGTTAAATATACAAGATACAAACAAATTAAAATAATACATTGTGCTTGTATATTAGCCCTGAAAAAGACCTGCAATGTGGGTCGAAACGTTTGCTTCCAATAATCACCTCTCCCTACTTAAGAGATTTTTTTAAATTCCACCTGGACCATTTTCTTCTTCATAAAAAAAAGTATAATTGTAAATAATCGTGGTATAAGTGTTAGGTTAAACATTATTATTCTTATCATATTATAATAAGTATATAATTTTTTATAATAAAAACATGTTTAATTAAGGTAATTTATTTTTTGCACTTATCAGGATCATAATGTATACATGAACACCTACGGACATATAAAGCAAACCGATGCGTCATAACCGGAATCTTGACTTAACGCTAAAGCTTATCCTTAATGTATAAATAGCTCATGCACCATTAGAATCATAAATAAATATAAACAAGTAAACGAAATGTAAATAGTTGAATACTTATTACAAACGCTATTCGTAAATTTTAATGAGGCGCATTATGGAGAAATAGACCATTTTACATTTAACATTATTTGTTCGACGGCTGACATAAAATTCTGTATGTAATAATAATATTAATAATGATTTTTTTACGTATTATGGGATAAGGCCTTCAGAATAATTTAAAAGAAAATGAGATATGAATGACAATAAAGAAGATTTAATAAAATACATAAAAATGAAAATAAATTATGGGCCTATTTCGTAATTTATATGTATTTACATGGTAAACCTGATATTGACACGACATGACATGCCAGAGATTATCCTGTGCGAGAACAATGGTTTATGATTAAGTGTAATCTTACCACGAAATTGCTTGTTATTTAATTTATTAAATAAAAGTAATTAAACTCTACCTAAATAAGAAAACAAAAATATCTACGTGTAGAAGTTGTTACCAACAGAACATTTTAAAAATACCCTTGTTAAAAAATGTTTAAATGAAAAATCATAACCGTTGCGGGAGTTGGCAAAGCTCCGTGCTGGGATGACTGGCTTCATGCAGCCAACCTCACAAGCATAAAGCATAAAATGGTTGCACTTCATTTAAAGTTTCCTTTAGTTTTACACCTAACAACTTTATTAAGCTGAGTAACCTAATGCACACTTCCATTTTGCCGAGAGGAAAACTGAGACTGTGAGTCAAAAGTAAACATCAACTCAGCGCCAAATTGTCCACAATAGTCGGCCGAAAAGTTGATTAATTAGGCGACTATAAAGTTTCCATTCGCTAAGGTAAAACTTGCCCGACTTTGAACTGATGCGATTAAACAGTATTACAGAATATACTATTTGTCTCCATCATCTATTCAACAGTGATTGTTAACATTTTCAATTTTATTATTACATAATACAGTTGTAATATTTTTAATTATAAGAAAGTGTAAAAGAAGAAGCCGAAGAAATCCGACTCCTCAAGGAAGATTTTCTTTTAAAAGAAAGCTAACGTGTTTAAGTTAAACGCAATGAGATGATAACCTTAAATTAAATGGCTAAACCAGCGAATGAAAAAGCGATATATCACACAATAAAATGTATAAACTAAGATATATATTGATTTAAAAGATTAAAATACATGTTCTTTAAATGGCTGATATAGAATAATTTTCATGAGAAATCTTTTTTTTTATTATAGGGTTTCCTCAGATTGAGGAAACCCTCAAATTCTTTTAATTCCTTTTTTGCATTTCCTTCTGTCCTGTATATCCTCTTCTCTCAGACCATGACGATGCATCCTTTCCTCAACTCCTTCTAGCCATCTTATCCTTGGTCTTCCTCGCCGTTTCCTCCAGTCAGCATTCTAATTGAAAATTAAATTGGATAACCTTTTCTCCTTCATTCTTCTGAGATGACTGTATAATTCCAATTTATTTTTCTCTATATTTTGTAGGATGTCTTGTTGGTCTGGCATTCGCTCTGATTTCAGCATTAGTCCTTCTTTCTTGCAAGGACACTCTGGCAGATCTTCTCCAATAGTTTATCTCAGAGGCAAGTAGATCTTCCAGTAAGGAATCACTTATCTTCCATGTCATTCCTCCAAAGAGCAGTATACTTTCAATAATGAACTTGTAAATGAGCTTCTTAGTACCTTTCATCACATTAAAATAGTGAGGAATCAGTCAGGTCTAAAAACCTACGACTTTTTTTAAAATTCCAAAAGTGGACATTTAACTTTTATTTCGGTCGGCTGTGATTTATATGTCGAAATTGTTTGACTGAGTAGATCGATTTATTTATGACAAGTTTGGGACAAAGTATCAGAATAATAAATATTGAAAGTTTTAAAACATTCGATGGTTTATTATTCATATCAAAGTTTTAATAATTAGAAATTATCTTATTGCATGCTTAAAAAATCTGGAACTTATTCAAACATAGGGATAATAAAAAAAAAAGGGTCAGGTAAATTGTAGGGTTTCTACAATGCTGATATTTGCTAAAGCAAAAATATTAACGTTTTCAATTATATAGAAGGCTGACAATCCGGGGCTTTGGAAATAGAAAATTAAAACAAAATTTAATCATATAATAGCAGTAACAAAGTAAAAATACAAATAAAGTAATTATGTAATTGGCATGATATAAATGCATTTTTATTCCATAGCATGCAGCACAGGCGCAAGCTAATAGATGAGCTCGCGTTTCAACATAATGAAATATAATTGAAGAGAATGAGAATAGGAAGTTTTATTTTAAAATTTCAATTAAGGAGAAAGTAGGTACAACGAGTAAAAAACGCTCCAGAATTTTTAAGACAAGTAAACTTACAAAATAAATTGAAATCCTTAATGAACAACCTGCTCGCGTTTTCTCAAACTTGAAAAAATAAATTATTTCAAGGCACTGGCTAAATTCGGTCCTCCGAAAAGACATAATATGAATGTTAATTCCATCTATATAAAAGGTCGGAGGCTAAATAAATAAATTCATGAGAGGTGTTTCGGATTTTCTCTGAAGTTATAGAAAATGACGCGTGGGTTTGAATAGACCGTAATTGGTCAGAATCTTGGAATTATTGCATAATCAATTTCGAAGCAGATAACAGCGCTTAATTAAAACTTCAAAATTGGTGTTGCAAGTTGTAATTACAAATTTATACATAATCGCATTCATGATTTAATTCATGTGATAAGAACCTCGGTGCAGATGGGGCGTAATAACCTCCGCTGTTGATCGCCCCATAACCTGATCCTATCCTATCGGTGCAGATGGTGCACAGAAGAGGACGAAAACCCCTAGCACGTTCTCTATGAATGTAAATAGATAGATATAAAATCTCTTTTTAATTTTATTTATAACATTAGCAACCACAGCATGGTACTTTATACCGTCTGCCGTGAATGTAAATCACTATGTCGAAAGAGGACATTTGACCTTCAAGGAACCAGGAACTTCAAGAACTGAGATTTAGAGACTATATAAAATTTCTCAGAAGCCTAGACCTATGATAGGGATTTTTTTTAGGACTCGAGCCCAATGGGCCTCTTTAGGCCGAAGTGCATGGTAGTGGAAGAGTCATACACAAATAATAATAATAATAATTCATGTGATACCTAATCCAATTCTTTTTCATACTTTTCCTATGACTATTCAGAAAGATTGACCAAAACAAAATCGAATAGTCGACAACATTCTAGTAGGGGTTTTTGCAATATTATTACACTAAGGAATATAATTTATATGTAAATTTAATATGGTTATATGTTTTATAGAATTATTATATGGTACATAGAAAAACAATCAGAAAAGAAGGATGATGTAGGATCCCATCAAAGTTTGTTTTTATAAGATAATCGTACATACTGCTTGTCACAATGTTTCTTAATCCTTTTCCAAATCTTAAAATATAAGTTGAAAAATAGACGTTATAATTAAGAAAACCACCAAAAAAACGTTATTTTTTATTATTACAACTAAGTTAGATTAAAATTTATTTGCAACATGAAAAACAAAATTCTCTGTGCTAACTAAAATCTGCTATCAGTCGACAACAAACAAAGATTCTACATAAGGGCTCATAATGCATTTAACAGACAGCAAAAATATGCTGTTAGTGTTCGGCCAAGTTTTTAGCACGTCTAAAATTTTATAAGCTGAGGATGAATAAAGATAGGTATGAATTCTATAAGGAAGACGATATCCTACAACATGTAGAGAATAAACTCTGATGGTGGAATATATATGACTTCCTAAAAAAAGAGTCCAGTTTTAAGTTTTTGAGTGTGTATGAGTACAAAGGTAATCTGGAGGATCAATTCATAAGTGGCGAGTTGACCAAGAAAAGAAATCAAAGACTGGAACAACATGATCTCAAGAAGAAAAGGCCACAGCGAAAGAATAATAGAAGTATAGGCACAAAGAAAGGCAAAAATACTTTACGTAAGCTTAAGTATCTCATTAACTTAGATAGAGAGAGAGAGAGAGAGAGAGAGAGAGAGAGAGAGAGAGATCTGTGGACTTAACCGTAGGGTTTATTGCAGAGAGTTAGCTATAACCCCCTGAGGCTCAGGTTACATACTTCGTCATCCTCAGAACTTGCCATCGCATGGTTATTAGCATCGGGTGCCAGCTGGATCATAACTTAGCAACTAAAATTGATAATATCACTAACTAAACCCCTCACTGTTATTAACAATAAGCCATCACCATTTCATCCTCTAAGCTTACAACATTGTATACTTGCTAGATATACAGCTAGCTATTTGCATTATAAACATTAACATTGTGAACATCGATTAAGCCTGTAGTTTGAAATACATATAAAAGCTTTTTTATCTTACTCCATTTGGTCACTGTTTTTCACAATCCGACTAGGATTAATGAACTACATAGATACAATTTTAAAAAAAGCACTAGCAGCAGACTTCCGTTAATCATTTTTTCAGTAAAATACCACAACTCGGAAGCTATATTAAAAACTTACCATCGAAACTATAAATAGAATAATGTAGGATATAGATAGTTTGGGGGGTGCAATAAAAAAAAACACTAAATAAGACAAACTTATTTATTGTAAGCGCCGACGTTTCGACCTACGTTGTAGAGGAACTTCAGGGCTGACAGAAGGCTGGAGCTACTAATTTTCCTATTTTTTTTCCGAATTTACCAGAGCTACTAATTTTTCCTCTCAATTATAAATAGAATAAACGTCTTGGGGTGGAGGTGCGGTCCCGGATTATGAGCCTTTTTGAGCGATTATTCGTTGGGATGTATTGCATTTCTGTTTTGAGATGTGAGTGAACTTACTTTTTATTGTGTCTTGATAATGCCTGAATGGGCGAAACGTCGACTGTTTGTATTTTACACCAGATTTGAAACATAAGGCTGCTTGTGGTTTTTTCCATTTGCATTATAATAAATAGAATAAGTTTCAAGCAGTCAACTATCCCTGATGAAGTATTTTTTTACAAATAAATATTAGAAGCATTAAGTAAAGAGTTAGAAATTTCGGATCCCAAATATCAGTACAACCTTTTGCTTATAAAAATCTCGTTATTAATTGAACCACTGAGTGGAAAAAGGAAATAACTCGATTTTTGCTGTAATATAAACTGAGGTAGCCATTTTCCTTATCATGTGTAGGCACATTTATTGGGCAGAAAAAGGGAATATCTCAATACCTTAAGACCATTTAAGACCAATAGCTTGTCTGGTGGTGAGCGTGGAAAAAGGTAATAACTTTTAAATAAATAAATAGTTGCTACGTCCTAAAAGTATAAAATAATGTTGTAATAGATATATATTAAGATTGCCCATGTATGAAAGTATATTTTTCATGTTTAATGTTATTTTCCAAGATCAACAGAAATCTATTTAGACATTTTTCAGGTGTTTCTGAAAAAAATAGGTTTCAGTCAGTTATTCCCTCTTCGAACTCAGTGGTTCAATTATAGATCTGATATTTTAGAGCCCTTGTTATATTTGTTAATCGCCATTTTTCCGTTTCTCGGAATCTTCCCAATACAAGATCGAATTACATTTTTATTGGTTAACAGATTAAGAAGAAAAAACGCTTCAAAATGTTAAAAAAAACATATTGAAAAAAGTTGATAAATAAGATAAAATTGATCCCATATTACCTATAAATAATTGAACTAATTATTAAGTATTAATACCTGATATCTGAGGTAATATAACTATTATTTATTTTTTAGATAAAATAATTAATTGGAAATTCCTTAAATTACGAGATAATTAGTATAAGGAAAATAAAAACAAGCATTTACAATCAAAGCTCTCTCCTAGAGGACCTGTTATTTTTTAAGGGATTTCGTAGACTATTTGTTCGCTATTAAATGATTAAACCAACTCGCCAAAGGACTAAGAACTTGAAACAAAATATTAATCTTAACTAACAATCATCAAATATAACTAACTATAATATTAATGAATGGAACGACCAAAACGTTAAGAGTCAATTCCGAGGCTACGGGACTGTTTGGAATTCGTCCAAACTCAACCT
Source organism: Troilus luridus (assembly GCA_964056705.1). NCBI lineage: Eukaryota > Metazoa > Arthropoda > Insecta > Hemiptera > Pentatomidae > Troilus > Troilus luridus. The sequence goes on along the minus strand of OZ057412.1, from coordinate 52,108,448 downwards.
GTTGCAGTTATCTTCTTCGCCCCGTTTTCTTCTCGACCAAAAGAAATCAACTGTAAAATGGGTCTTTTATAACTTCCTAGGGCATCAAACAATGTCGTTTAAGTGGGGGAAAAAACGTAACAAATATAATGGTTTGTTAATTTATTATTATTATTATTGAATTATCAAAACTGAAGAAAAATGAACTAGCGTTTTTTGTAATAAGTTTAGGAAAAGAAGTTTTATAAAGATTAGTTTCTATATTTTACAATCTCAAATTTTGAATCTAAATATAATAGGGGAAGGATTAACTCGATAAATTTTCATTAACTAATTTCTATGGATGAATTCCAAATAAACAATAAGTAAGGGAATTCGTTTGAATTTTTAGAAATAAGTGATATATAACTACAGTTTAAAGTTAATATTATGATTCTTTTCTAAGCTTAAATTTTTTGTGATACTTGAGAGACATCAGTTAATATAAAATATCATCTTGAAAAAATCATAGAAAGTAATCTACCTAAAAAAAATCCAAAATCTTCTGTTGTTCATAAGTAATATACAATAGAAATTGTTAATGATTTCCTGTATGATAGTAATTTTTTCCACTCATCAAACTAAAATAATACTTATACAATAACTATACTTTAAATCAGATCAGGTAGCTATCACTTAGGTCCATAAAAATTATCATTACCACTAATTAAAAAAATAGATCATTTTGTTTAATCTGAATTATACAATTGGGAAGATTAATTGATACGTTACTTTTTATATTTAAAATTACTTTAGTTAATTAGTTTATCGAAACCGACCATCCATTCCCCCGATTCGCTATTGACTGCATTAAGCTTATCGTAACTATCCGGAGTTCTAACATTCTACTAATGTGGAACTAGTCTTTTAAAGGGAAAACATCAAAGCACTCCTATCAAATCCGAAAGTAATTTTTTACTTTTGTATTCTTCTTCATCTACCGCCTGGAGCAGTGTGAGGATTCCTTCAGTAGAGACTCGTCACCTTCCCAGTCACTTTCTCCCAGGGTTTCCTTGGGCATCTTCGGCTCCTTCCTTCATCCACCTTCATTTTACAGGTTTCGCAATTCTGTCACCTGTCGTTCGCGAGACATCTCCTCGTAGAAGAATCTCCTCCACAATTTCCTGTAGTGACTTTAGGCAGAGATTGTTTCACACCCTGTCTCGAATTGTCTCATCTACATAGCCTGGAGTTGGCTTGTATATTTTACAGATTGGAGTCCATAGCTGACTGGACCAAGTTACAATGGACAGAAATATAGTCTTGAGAACCATCTTCTAAGTATATTTCGACACCTATAGACTTCCTACAAAGGAATTACGCTGTGCATAGAACCTGCTACAGCTATTCTCTCTCTTATTTCGCAGTCTATGTTGGTTCGCTCATGTATGTGTGCTCCAAGATATTTTAATGTTTCCACTGCTTCCAGTTCTTGCCCTTCTAGCCTGATTAATCATCATCCAGGGGCTTGAGTTTTCCCATACTGACCAATGACTTTTCATATTAATATGGTCGATTTCTTCCTGTAGGATCATAAGGTTGAACTCTGTCCCGTTCCTTCTAAATACCACGATATCGTACGCGAACGCAAATACCTTTTAAGTAGATCGTTTGCATGTTTAATGGAAAGTCTACCTACACTTCTGCATTTAGCAAAGAGACTAAATACTACTTTGGAGAGTCCAAGTGCCACACCTTTAAAGCTACTACTCGATAGCACACTGTGTCCACGGTCTAGAATACTCTGAGAAAACCGCATATGCATTCATACATATCTTATGACCACTCTCCTCCTCTATCTATCTTTGTATTGGATGAATAAATATTTTTGAAGACAGGTTTAAAATATTAAATTGGTAACTCGCGAGCCTGACTTAAGAAATGGAAAATATGTGAAGGCGGAAGATAGATCCGAAGAAGGATTCCTGTGTCGCGGCTAAATGGAAGGGCCGCCGACTGTCCCCTCGCTAGAGACAGTTTGACAGGACTCGGGGGAAGGAGCCCCCGTACCCAGCTGTTGGTTTATTAACTGAATAAGCTCCAACTCCTTCCACTTCTGCTAGCTCTTTGGTACTCGGCTGTTAAGGAAGCCGATTGCACTAGTTAGGTCTTTTCACAGTCTAATTCTCCTCAGTGCACACGATTACCGACAATGTTTTTAGTCCTATTTATATTTTGTTATTTTTGTAATATAACTCATCTCTAAGGACAATTCGCAGACCCCACATCGATTCACTTATTCAGGGAATCGAAACAAAACCTAACAGAATCCATTAAAATTAGACCTCCATTACCATAACATGTATTCGCATTTTTCCAAAAATTCTATAGATAAGAATCCATGTTATAGATATATCATTTCATTGGGGATAAACTCAACAAATAGTTGAGTTTGTTGAGATCCAAACAAACCTTAATATGTATCAAAAAGGAAAATGGCACTTCTAACGGACATGCTTCGAGATTCATACTCATTTTTAACCTGAAATTCAAGTGAAAAGTTAAGCTGACAGAGGTTGCCAGTTATAAAGAATACGAAGAAACGAACTGGCGTCGTATAGACTGCTTATATGAAATCAGGCAATACCTTAAACGCCAATTGTACAAGATTTATAATACCAAAAACATAGTTTCATAAATTTTTTAATAGAAAAAATATACATTTTAAGCTTTATTATTATAATAACTATACACACACCACACGTAAGCTGTAGAGTTCTTTCGTGAAGTACCGTCGTAGTTTCTCAAAAATACGAAATGAGAAAATGTCTTTATAGCCGTAGAGAAAAGTTAGAACATATTAATGTAATGCAGAAATAGATGAAAATTTATTTATAGCCACAGATTAGAATGCATTAGGATTTACATATACTAAGGATGTATTTATGTATTTTATTCTATCATATATATTATTCTTATTATGTATATATATCATATATATTATATTATTATTATGTATATTATTCAATCTAAGTCACTCAAAAAGTATAATTTTGAGCAATATCATAATTCCTCTTAAAATAAATAAATTATAGATATATATACAGACACGTAAGCTGCAGAATACTGTCACGAAGTAAAATCGTGTTTTCTCAAAAATATGAAATGAAAAAATGCCTCTATAGCCGAAGATATAAATTAGAATGAATTAATCTAATACAGAAATGTTCTAAGATTTATTTGTAGATTCACTGGTTACAATGTATTTCTGTATTTTGTATATAACTGTATATACACATTTATAGAGGGATTATTATACGATATTCCATAACTTTAGGAGCTTTATAATATTTATAAAACAATAAAGAATGTTTTTGATAAAAGGACGTCGAAGGTCTTAGCTAATTATATACAAAAAACATAAAAAACTATATGGGGGAATTCTTTAATACATAATATAATTATATTGGATGGCATGTTATATAATAAATAGGCTAGGTGTAAAGTGAAATATGTTGAAGAAGGACGGTCGTCGCTGGGTCCCAGTCGGGCAGTGGAGGAGGTGAAATAACGGCTCTCCCCACCAAGTCCTGTCCAAAACCATTCCGCACTCACAATGTATGTATATATAGTGTGTGTGTGTGTAAATATATTTATGTACATAATAATTTGACTATCATATCTAAAAACTACAATTAGGATTAAACAATTTATTGGGTCATAAAACGGTGTATTTAGTGTCAATGATAACTAGAAAAAAATGCAAGAGGAAATAAGGCCATGCAGAAATGTCTATTTTTCGGTTTGGATTTTTCACGTTTTGTTCCACAATTTAAAAATTAGAATTCATAAAGCTATCATACGTCCAACTGTCGTATATTGATCTGAAAAGTGGCCAATAACGCTGAAGGAAGAACAACGTTTTGAGGTATTCGAAGAAATGGTAATGCATAAAATATTCGATCCAGATAAAAATCAAACGAATGGAGAATTTAGGCGCATTTACGGAACATTCTCCCGGTTAATATAACTTAAGTGATAGCTTGTAAAGTTGAATCGTTGAAGCATGGTCTACTCTAAGTATTAAAAAATATGGTATACCGTAAAATATAAAGTCTGCAAAAAGATGAGACAACTACAGACTTTGGAAATTGGACAAAGCGGAATTGCTGACCATGAACCCGGTTAATATAATTAAAGTGATGGCGTCAACAAGGTTGAGAACGGCTTATTAAGTTGAATGGTATGGTATAGAATATTCTGGACTAAAAACGGATGAATCCAATGCAGGATTCAAGAGATTACAAATTGCACCGAATCGATATAATTGAAGATATAGCTCGCGAATTTGGATGGATTTAAGGAGGAAACCCTTGTTGGAAAACTAATTGTTGGTAAACGATCGAGGATTAGATAGGATGATTGCGTTAAGAGTAATCTAACGGCTTAGGTTTGGGTCGAAGTACATTATTAATATTATTTACGTCAAAACATTACAATATTCAAAAACCTCCCTTAAGTATTACTCGGTCAAACTGACACGAACTTGCCAGTTATATCCGAGCTTGCAGAGAATATAAAACAACTCAGACGGGGACAGGAACTAAATACGAACTATTCGACTTAAATTACTGAGGAAAAAAAGTAGAAAACTATCTATTTATATTGGCAAAGGCAGTTTACCCAGCGGCCTTGACATTCGATTCGTCATGGCAACTGGCTCAGATCGTTAAAGAGATTTAGAAGAGGCAGGCTAACTTACAATTCCGATCAACTGACTCAACCACTCACTACCTTCTACAGCTAGCTTTGTTTATTTATATTTATTGTGTCTGATCTTTATCCTTGCCTCGGCATATTTCTTAGGGTAGAGGCTATTATAAATTAATTACCATCGTTATATACTCATAAGTACAAGTACGTCCCTTTTGAAGTAACTCTATCAAAAGACCGTGGATTTCGTACTAAACTCAACTGTATTACAATTGTTTTCATTATTTTTCTCATTACACCTAATTAAACAATATCCAAAACATTTAATCACATAATCTCCTCAATCTGTAATCAACTATTATATAACTTTTTTCAATTCAATTAATTATAATTTAATAATTGGTCCATTTTTGACTAAAAAAATATGAAGATGCTTTTAATGTAATATCTTTTCTGGATAATTATTTTGAGATGCTTCAAAATAGATTAATGTAGCCGAAATTTCGTATCATTTTGTAATTCGTAATTTGAGATGAAATACACCAACTTTATAAATGAATAAGTAATTTTTTTAACGTAACGTCACTCCATAGATTTTAATGTTTTACACATAATTTATATATTTTTTCTTTCTTTTTGCATTTCCATTAATTTTGTTACTCCCATTGTTAGTCTTATCACATAATAATAGCCTTTATACACCTGATATATCTTCATTGTGGTCTTTTTTTTACGGTTTGTTTTCAGGTGTCTAGATGGTTGGCAGGAATGGAGATGTTGGATTTTTTTAATAGACCAAAAAGAAACAAAAAAAAAACAATTCTAGTTACAAGGCATCTTTTCGATATCTTGAGGGGCTAAATACGCAACACCAAACATAAATCTACATTTCAAGTATGAATTCTATAAAACATTTATATCTATATCTAAAATGAATTTAATGGATCTTAGTGTGGGCATCAGCTTCCTTTTTCGATGGCGAAACTATAAAATTAAAAAAAAAAATTTAATATAGAATAATATATATGAAAAAATATATTTTGAGACATTGTTGAAAAAATATATGTTTTTTCCTGACATCGGTCCTAGTATGTCTATATCATTGGCGTTTTTACGAAACAAGTGAGTACTAAACTGATGTAACAAGCAATACTTTTTATAATTTTGTAATAAGAAGTAAGAAGTAATTTATAATAATTAAGAATAAGGAGTAATTTCTATCAATTATCTATACATCTTTGATTTTTACACATGATTTCCTAACATTTGTATCCGATTCTAAAAAACTGGAGTATACTCAAATTTTTGACTACAAGAAAAGTTCCCCTTTTATGCCCGCTGGCTTGGCTAATTGGCCGATATCGAAGGCTAGCCACTTTAGCTATGAGGCTAATGTAAACAGAAAGATATTACTGTCAATATGAAAACCAGGAGGAGATATCGGCCACTAATTGAGCATCCTCGCTACTGATAACCTTATCTTTATATTCACTTATCTTCGTATCCTTCTGGAAAGCTTCCTTTGGATCGCTCATTACTTTCGTTTTTTGTATAATCAGCAATAGACTTTTTTAATTCGAAATTATATTTAATCGTGGTCCGTTACTTGTTACTTTATTAACTTTATACTGTGGAGTGAGAGGTAAAAGAAAATCACATTTTTATGATAAATCCACGGAGCAAATTTACATCTCTCAGGTGATCTTTGAAACAACATCAGAAGTTCGATCATTCATATCTATTCTTAATTCAAAATATTTGTCATTTGAATGAAGAATATGAACTTCTTTTCTCGATCATATGAGCTGTTATTTTTGAAATTGATATAAGTCTATTTAGATAAAAATCGTTAATTATTTTAAATGATTTTAGTGATTATTATTTCATAATAAAATTTAAAAGATGTTAAAGATTTAAAACATCACTCTTTCCTAAGCGATAAGTGATTAAAACATTGTCCTTTAACCCACATTTTTAAAGCAATTCAAATATCCCGAATCTGAAAAAAATGGATTTATACCACTAATAACAATAACAGCTCATATAACTAAATTGAAAAATTAATACCGACTTATTAAAAAAATAGGATATGTTTAAGGTATGCTCGGAATCGTTCAAAAATGATGGAATCAGAAAAATGTTAAAAGGAACGAACACAAAGATAATATAAAACAATGTATGAGGTTATACTGAAGTTACCATGAACTTCAGTATGGAAAAGAGAATGTAATAATGGGAAATGATTTCCGAAATCTACTCATTGCCCATAATTACATCCTCCTTTCCGTACTAAAGCTCACGATAACTTGTCTTTTTGGAAAATATTAAAAATTAAACGAACAAACAGTTAAAACTTGTGGCTAAACTCAAAGCGAAAACCAGCGGAATAATTAACTAAATTAAAAATTACCTATATATTAAAAATAAATGAGATAGAAACTTGTTCGATAGCTTGTAACTTTGATAAGAGTGTATTTAATGAAATATTAACTGGATCAACAACAAACATGGGAAAACATGTAGTATAATATATATATATATATATATATATATATATATATATATATAATAATAATAATTTATTAAATTATTTTTTTAGTTATAAAAAGTAATAATCGATGCAAGCAAAGAAAAAAAAGAAGGGAAATTCTTAGAATTTAACACTATAAGTAATGAGAAATGAGGGTTATTGGATTCAAAAGACGAAAGGGTAAGAAAAGATGACTTCCAGATTTTCACTGAGACGTATTATGTAGTATTATTATTGCTATTAACTTTGAATTGGATCGACCATAATAACGTTTTATTATGAGTTTACAAATTAATTAATTATAAACTGGATTTATGATCTGGTTGATACCATAAAGTTAATTACAAAAGTGATATTCTTTATGGGCGTATTTTAACATAAATATTAAGAATTTCGTTTTTCAACTCACCAGTATAAAAAAAATGAAAAAGTTGAAAAGGAGGAAAAAGTGAAATATTATAGCCAAGTTCTAAAGAATATAAGGGAAAGTTTCTACACTCGCCTTGGCTAATTCAGTTCAACTTGAGCCTTTGTAACTGTTATTTCATCCCACCGTCTTCTTCAACTTTTCTTTCTAAATCGCATTACACTTGGGAAATTCTCCAAAACACATTTTTTTCTCTCTTTTCATCATGCGCTCCGGGTGCCTTAAGTATTAGGACTTGAAGAAAAGATGAACGGAAATTGTCAAAAGTTTTATACAAAACATCGAATTAAGATACAATCAGAAAAGAATTTTTTAAATTTAATTTTCCTTAAAACATGGCACGAAAAAAAAAAAGATGAGGCACTGAGGTGAGTCACAAAAGTCGTATTTACGTTAAAAATGGGGAATTACAAAAGAGTAGGGGGTGAAAAATGTATCCTACAGCGAAAGAAATAGTCTGAGATATAAGGCATTCGTAATTTCTGGGTATTTTTTTAGACTGTAACCATTTGTAGTACTTGTATGTACATATGTATTTGTATGTTATATATATATCATTAAAAGAAAAGACTAGCTCTCATTGCTTGTTAATAGTGGCCATTCTGTACACCCTAAGTGTTATATATTTTATTATCCTTTTATCTAATTCTGAATGATGTAGTAATGATAAAGTAACAATTTGGTAAAAATACCGCACAAACATTAATAAAATAAAAAAAATTGGACTTACGACCAGGTATTAATTAATTTAATATAACAGACTTTCTGTAAAACTTACTCATAAGATAACATTTTTGAGCCAACCGAAGTGGTGTAAATAATCATTTCTTTAAATATAAACTTCTAAATAAATTTTTTTTTTCGTTTTGGCCTACCAACTACGCCTTTTCTACTGTATTTGTTTTTTTTGATATTTGCCCAGTACTCCCTAATTCTTCGCCGGTGGTGCTCACTTCTTTCTTCCATCCATTTCTTTTCCATATTCAGTTTTGGCTATTCTTGAAAACCCACAAGAGTATTCAGTTTCATCCTGAGGCGGTTGCTTTCCAGAACATTCTCACAAGTAATCTCTATTGTAAATCTACCTCTTGGAACCAAGCATGTTTGGTATTCCTTTCTTTAAAAAACGTAAATATCCGGTATTACAGGTTTAATTATTAACAAGTGGCCATAAAATGCAATTCTCGTTTTTCTCACATCTGATATTTTTGGATGAGTGTTCAGGTCACTGATATGCTGTCGTCTGTATTCACCTTGGTCTTTCATTGGGCCAAGAAATTTTCGTAAAATCTTTCTTTCTTTGCTCTCCAATTTTTTTTCTATCAGACCTTTCTTATTCATAGTTAGGCATTCTGCAGCATATAGGACCTCCCCCAAACAATAAAATCTTTATTGTTATCATTATTACTAGTTGTTGGGGGGGGGGATAAAACGATTACTTGGGCCTAATAACAGGTTTATGAAAGGCAAGGATCTATCGTGGAAATTAATTTTTGTGTTTTTTTCCAATGAAAAAAAACTTAATTGATCTTCATAAAAGATTTTAATATTACTAATATGCATTCATTAGTTATTAAATATCATCTATGAAATAATCATAGTAGATTGAGTAAGAGGTATTAACCGAAAAAGGTTATTCAAAAGACTTTTAGATCACTTTACATTATCAACATTTTAGTGTTTCGAAAATCTATTTTTGAATATAAAATTCGAGATTCCTGCATTCGCATTCAACCTTACTCAACCCAACTATCTTACTTCAACCTAAGACCATATGTATACATTACAACTGTAATAACATTTAACGATTCTTCTAAGATATATAAGAAGACATGTAATAATAATTTGAGAAGCGCTACACCTCTGAGATACTAAAATAGATCTGACAACATGGCTCTGAAGTGCTCCTAACGAGCCAGCGCTTCAATTAGACCGATACAGCAGTTGAGTACACGCACACGAGATACTGGCTACCTCAGGTACACGGCACTTGGAGGTATCACACATTACATCTACATCGTTTTAGCTGTTACAACATCGTATTGATAATAATACCTGTTGTAAGTAGTAAAATATTAATTGACCTTATATATATATTTATGAGGATGAACATGGTCCGGGTGGAGGTCAGAAAAATAATGAAACAGTTCTCTTATTAATTTATAATTTCTCGGATATAAATCAATATAAATTCCAACTGTGTGATCGTGGAAATTAGAAATGTTTATTTCCATTAATGATAACACATCTGAATTTGGCGAAAACTTAATCGATATTTTACTTATATAAGCTATACTTTTCGGTTGCATTACATTGTCATTATGGATAATTCAAATCTATATATTAGAAGATTTCACTTTCTACGGTATTTATTGGCGTACCAAGGAAAGACTTTTACGACCTACAGGATACCATATGAGGAAGTCGTAAAAGTTGGAAATATAAAAATATACCATTACCAAAATTAGAAATGGGTACACATAATTATATTTATGATTTGTGAAATGCATTTAATGATCTCTTAATGTCCAATTGTATGATCCAGGGTCATATGTAATGTCTATCGTATAAGAATTTCACAAAGCACTCTAAATCAATATAAAATTTATTGATTAAAATAGAATAAATATTTTTAAATTCTTAAAAATATAAGTTCATTGCTTCCAGACATTGAGTTAAAAAAAATCTAATTTCTAATGAATATCCAAAACCAACGGTTGTACAAGGTGATATTATTCAGATAAAACATAAACACCAGGTTTTCCCCTTATTAAAGGTAATCACTTTGTAGGTCTCCAGACCCCCACATAATCAAAGCTATGGACAAAGTAATTAATTTAAACTACAGCTGGTCTCGAATCTTGAGATTAGTAACCCACCGCTCTACATACTTTCTACTCCACTTCCCTCACTACAAGCATTTAACTTTCGACTACATACATCGAATATACTTCAAATATATGCGTGAGTGTGTGTTTGTGTATGTATATATATATTGTTTACATATATATATATATATATATACATATATATATATATATATATATATATATATATATATATATATATATATATATATATATATGTAAACAATAGAATGAATATATAATATAATATTATTAATATATATATATGAAAAAAGTACTAAAGATGTGAGTATTTAAATTAACCGTGAAATTATTTTAATTATTGAAGAAATTATTTAATTTCTACTTTCAATATTCTATATTCAATATTAATTCTTTTCTGATTGTAACTTAATTCGATCTTTTAGTATAAAACTTTTGACAATTTATGTTTATCTTTTCTTCAAGTCCTAATACTTAAGGCACCCGGAGCGCATGATGACGAGAAAAGAAATTATATATATATATATTTAAGATAGAAGCCTGAAGCGTACACGTGGTTAGGGTCAACCAAGTCCATCCACCGAACCTGGCTCAGTGCACCTGCACGGTTAATTTAAATACTCACATCTTTAGTACTTTTTTAAAAAATAGTTTGTTTTTTTCGAGCAGGTGTAGTGTTTTGGAGACTAGCATTTTGTATTTAAAATTTTACAATCGGCCATACTCGGGCCTAACAACGAGTGAAACATAAAATAAGTAGATGGAAAAGTCTATGATACGATAGGTTTGGGAAAAAGAAATCCATTATTTTTGCGTGAAATTCAAAACTTTATTTAAGATGTTTGGGCCAAATATGCACCGTTTTGTTGTATAATTTGTTGCCATTTTTAAGGTAGCTTCATAATGCCTCTCTCATAGAAGCCTTGGTCCTTAGTGGCGAAAAACTCTTATAATCGATTTTCACAATCTTCTCTTGATCCTAATTTCTTATCACTCAGAAAGTTGCAAGGTCCGGACTATATTGTGGATGCATTAAAACTTTCCAACCAACCTCCCGGAGTTTCTAGCGAGTCACTACATACGTGTGTGGCCTTGCGTTGTCCTGATGGAACACAACACCTCTTCTGTTGGCCAATACTGGCCGTTTCTTGTTAATAGCTAACTTCAAAAGGTCCAGTTGTTGATAGTAGAGATCTGAATTTATACGGAATACGCCCATACGGAAGCAACTCATAATAAATGATTTCTTTCAAGTTCCACCAAATACACAATAGAACCTTCCTGGCCGTTAGTCCTGGTTTGGCCACCGTTTGAGCTGCTTCACCACGCTCTGACCTCTATCGTTTTCGCACAATATTCTCATATGTGATCCATTTATCATCCCCAGTCACCATCCGTTTAAGAAATGGGTCGATTTCATTCCGTTTGGCCAAGGCTTCGCAGATGGAAATTCGATCCATCATGTTTTTGGTGTTAATTGGTGTGGCACCCAAACATCGAGCTTCTTTTTGAATCCATCTTTGTGCAAATGGTTTAAAACTGTTTTATGGTCGATCTTTAGCTCCTAGGCAATGCTACGACTACTAATATGCCTGTCAACTTCGATTATTTCTGTGATTTTATCGACATTTTTGACGATGGGCCTTCCTGTGTGAGGTGCATCTTTAACATCAAAAATGCCTGAACGGAATAGACGATACCAAAATGGCACGTAATTAGCTGTTACAGTATTGGCAGCATAAACACAATTCCAGCCTCCTGCCTTGCATTTTCGCCTTTATCTAAGAAAAAATGTACCAAATTTTCTCTTAGTTGACTTCCATTGTTACCACCCTGTAGCTCACAACTGAATGGAACAAACAAAAAAGAGCCAAAGAATTTTTTTTAGTGTGAAATGTCACCTTGACAACGAGCATAAACTTGCAATTGTTTGATCGATACTTTACGAGATATCGATCACTACAGCCATCAACCGAGAAAATAATGGATTTCTTGTTCCCCAACCTATTATCAGGGACATAAATAAAACAAAATAATATTTTCGTTTATGTAATCAACTAGGAGTAAAATATTAACTAACATATTAGAGTCTACTTCGTTAATCATATAAGAAATATTTCGAAGGCCAGCACAAAACGGGTCATGGTTGAAGTTAGTATATATAGATAAAGGGTGACGCAATAGGCTGTAAATATTATTGGTTTGAGGACGAATGGAATGGCAAAGTTCAACAATTATAACTTCCATTTAATTAGATCGATATTCATAATTTATTTCTTAATTAAAATCGAGGTGAAATGATTTGAAAGTAAAACAGTCGCGCGTTCTACAGGGACAAAAAAAAAATTACTGCAATTACGTCAATTTTTTTTACTAAATCCAAAATGCCATTTAAATTTAATTATTAATACAACCTTTAAGAAGAAATTAAAACATGATGCGAACAGGGTATGGCATTCCGCTCGTTCATAGAATAATGCCATTACTCAAAAAAACTAATTTTTCTAGGAAACATTCAAATACCCCTAGAATGTTCCATGTGAGTTTTAAAAAAATAGGGTAAGGGTAAAGCAAGTCATCCCTATCGCAATGAGGGCATTCAAATACTTTTATTAACCATTAGTAAATTTTTGAAAGCTTGAAACTTTTTTTTTTTAGTTTAACTTATGTCATTATTTCCAAATTGATACGACTCGAAATATGACTTCATCCTAGCTTTTCAACGTTCCTAAATTGAAAAACGTCACCCGATACAATTGCTACTACAGGCCTAACTCAAAAATGCCTGTAACAAAATGTAATATAATCCTGTTTTCTTTCAGTTTTCCGTTTTATAGTACTATAGTTCTGTTTATTATTACATTAATGTTATTTTTGTTTACTTATTTACATGCGTTATATTCAAATTACTATTATTCTTTTATATGAAAAAACGCTATTATATATTTACATCTTCTCTGTAAATAATCTGATAATGTACAGTTAGGGGTGTCTCTTGCATGAGACGAAACCCACACTTTCACTAAGTGTTAAATCTTAAAATTTCATTATTAAAAAAACCATGTAAGGCTAGGAATAGCCGATCTGGAAATAAAGAGAATAAAAAAAAAAAAATGCCAATTTTTAGTTATGTCGTTGCTCTTTTCAATGAGCCATATAATCTAAAAATTCTTATTTATATTGGATAAATTCATAAAATGGTTGTTTCGCATACCACTTATGTGTTTTAATACATTATTGAAATTTGTCTTTTGTGGTTATAGGTTTGTCTATAAAATGTGTATAGATATATTTCATTATAAGACACATTAGGTTACATAAGACAATACAGCCTTATATAAAATGCAAAGTGTGAAACTCATGAAAGGAAAAACTGTTCCTAATGTATGTTCTCTTAGAAAAACTGAGTATTTGAAATAAAATATTGCTTAAAATTTGTTCGATCTAGAAATTCATGTTTAAATACATATTGGAAGTACATATTGGTATAAGTACATATAATTGGTATAAGTACATATATGGTATAATTGGTATAAGTACATATTGGATTAATACATGGATTTTCGTAAACCATTTATGCGTTCTGAAACACTATTGAAATTAAACCTTCAACCTATATGAATGCTGCAGAAAGCTTAACTCAAAAGTGTAGCTTTTTGAAAAGACTCTTTCAACGAGAAAATTACTCACGGCTGCTATGAATCTCTTTGCTGTTATATGAATATTATTTAGCAAACCATAGGTGTTGAGAATTAAGCAAGTTAACGCCTTAAATCATAAATTAAACAAAGTGGAAAAGGGTTTATTCTAAAAATAGTCCGACCAAATTTGAGAATTATAATGAAGTTTGAAAATATGGTGATGCTCGTATGTTATATAGACTACTGTTGCGTGTTTGTATGTGAGTAATTTTCTTTTTCTTTTTTTTCCGTCACGAATGGGTGTGACAATTTGCGATTTTGGGCATAGTAGGTTGTTATGGTATGCTAACCCGTATACTAACAGCTGACCCCATGTTGTGTACAAATAAAGTTTAAATATATATTTTACAGCGTGTAATGAATTTTGGTTCAGATTTTTTTTCTCTTACTCCAAAATTTTATTTATTAATAACTACAATAAACAATTTCGTTATGAATTGCATCCACAATGATATAAACGCCTTGAGTTACTGAGATGTAGATACTGATTAGTTTAAGATAATTATGATATAAAAGACATAAAACATTTTAATTAAAGCGAGATCCATAAATTTAGAAATAGTATAAAACCTACTCATTCGACGAAAAACAACAATTACAGTATTTAACCTTACTAAAGAAAAAAAAGTCATCAATAATGGCCTCAATGTCCCACCCGTGGCCGATTTGGCCCGGGCCCGGTGTCAATCCTTTCATGATAAACTTTATTCCCTACAAACCCACAAGTGTGAAACCTCTTCATTTCCCGATAATCTTGCGAGGCGTCTGAAAAGATGGCCTCGTTGAATTAGTTATTTCTTCACTACCACTGGCTAGTTTCTCTACTTGTCTTTTTCCATGTCCTGAATCATTCGTTAGTATTGTCATAATTGTTACAGTTGTGAATTTCTATAAATTCAATAAAAAAATTGATAAAAGAAAAAGAAAAAACAAAATAATTTGATTCGTCAATGGAATATAACAAAATTACTTTTTTTTAAACACAGCAGCAATGAAATCGCTTACGTTTTCTAGGCAAGACATAATTAATATAAAAATAAATTAAAACCAGATATTTAAAAAATAATTATTTGCTAAATAATTGATTATTTACTTGAAAACACAACTTGAAAGCTCTAGGAATGAATAAGAGCCGTAGTTACAGAGAAGACTTTTACGAGCTCCCGTAATTCTGAAAGGGACATTTATGATTGCCTCTAACTTAGTGGTTACTGTCACTTCTCCCCTGAGTATACAATATCTACAATAAATAGATATTTCTTCACGGCTGTAAATGATACAAAAAAAAACAACTACTAACGACTTTCTTTAATACGTTTGAGTCATGGCAATACCGACATTTTTACGAAAACGACAAATAATGTTTTTAATTGGTTACTCTAGTTTTAATACAAAGTTCAATCAATATTAAGGCTAAATATTTAAATGAAGAAAGATATTTTATAATCCCTTTGCACGAAAATATACACAATAAAAAATATATTAACTACTTATACTAACTAATAACATTAACTACACACATATTAACTAGATATGAGCTGTTATTTTTGAAAGTGTCAATTTTTTCATATTCGCGATATCTAAAAGAGCGACGTTTTAAACAGTGTACACCTTATATATTTTATTATGAGATAATAATCATTAAAATCATTTAAAAGAGTTAACGATTTTTTAAGTTCAAATGGACTTATACCGCTTTCAAAAAATATATTTTTTATTACATCTACCGAATTTAACTACATTAAAAATTTCTTTTTTGCGATAACTCCTTACAATATTTAATTATAAGAATAGCTTGACAAAATTTAAAGTATATTTCAAAAAATTATTATGTACTGTTATTAGTTGATAGGTTGGGAACACAGGAAAACTGTTTTTCATAGACCTTCAAAAAGTTCATTTAATATTTGTCAGTGACAGTTCCATTCCTCTATATTCCTTTGTTATGTTCTATCCTGTTATTATTATTTTTTTCCTCCTTCATTTTTTATCCACATACGATTTTATTTATTTATTTATTATTTAATTTTCATTTGCACCTGCGCAATTGCGCATTCAGCAAATTTGATCATAATGTTTTTTCACTTTGCTCTTCTATGATCATATAACTTCGATGATAGGGTAAAAATCAATAGGCGAGTAAGTCTCTTGGCCAATATCTTTTTAACCTTTTTCTATCAAGTCCAGGTAACAGGGAGTAGGAAAGCGGAAGAACGAGTGGGTTTGGGTGATATTGTGTCGATGAGTGGAATGTCATGTATTTGGTATGAATATATGATTTTATAGTGGGAATGTTCATGTCGTTGTGTATGGTGTGATTCGAAATATACCATGGTGCATTAACAATTTTTCTGAGAATTTTGGACTGTGTTGTTTGTATCTTGTGTATGTGAACTTTTTTTGCTGAACCCCAAAGTTCTGCTCCATATGTCCAAATAGGTTTTAGTATACTATTATAGATAAGTCGTTTGTTCCGTAAGTCAAGTGAAGATCTGTAGTCCAGTAGATGTGATAGTTGTTTGTACCGTATTGTCAGTTCTTGTCTTTTTAATTTTGTATGTACGTTCCATGTAAGTCTTTTGTCCAAGTATAGTCCGAGATAACGTACATAATTTTAAAAATGAATGTTTATCATTTAATATATAAATCTACCAAAGCTTCATATTCGTTTTAAAATTACTAGTAACCTGTTTCAAATTCATTTTGTCTTTCGCCAATAACACAAGATTCATTATATTTCATTTCTCCTGTAATTTTACTATTACAAGTCCCATCCTCTTCAAGATTTCTTTTAACTCTTCCAATTTATAATTAATTATTTCATAATTTAATTTTAATTCATTGCATTTCTTTCTTGTCATATCTGTTTTATTTCGTGTATTTTCTTTGGTACTGCACTGCTTATATAGTTATTCTGTTTTGTTTTATTCCCAGCCCTGATGATAGCCTAAAAATTTGGCGAAAATGTTTGCACACAAAAAATTAGTTAATTTATTTAGTGTAAAATTTATATTAAAAACTGTGTAAAACACGCGATCATTTCAAACTTTTCTATGATATATCCAGTCAACCATCAATTAAAATATATAATTGATTGTAGTCAGTTTTAATACACACACAGACACGCGTGCACGGACGCACACACACACACACACACACACTAATATAATACACTTTATCATAAATTTTTAAAAATGATGAATTAAAAAATAACGTATGAATACCGAATTCACCAATATTAAATATTAATAAACAGAAAACATTATATAACTTATAATAGATAATGGATAAAACTGACTATAATTATATCTTGTCATGGCAAACAGCCAATAATCGAACATGAAACAGATTCATTCTTTTATTTATTTCCAACTTCAGCCGGTTAGATTTATTTTCATGAGCATTTATCTTATACAAACTTCTCTAGGAAAAATGTCATTTAATACATATTTAAATTGAAATATATAATAATAATATAGCCTGTTATATTTAAAAATATGAGCTAACGGGCAAATGTTTTTATCATTTATCACCTAGCAAAGAGTGACGTTTTAAATCCTATAGACATTTATGAAATAATAATTGAAACCATTTAAAAGAATCAACGTTTTTTTTTAGACATAAATATAAACGATATCATAAATAACAAAAATATAAATAAATAAATAAATATATATATATATATATATATATATATATATATATATATACATACATACATACATACATACATACATACATACATATATATACATACATACATATATATGTATATGTGATATATAAATATATGTAAGAGGGAAATAGAAATGTGTAAATAGAAAATTAATATTTTAATTTCTGAAAACTTTTGAGGAATTTTGTTTTTGTGAAAAATGAATTATTTATGCAATCAGCCTTGGTCACCTGCAGATACATATTGAATTTTATCTACTATATAATGTGGGTTCTCTTTTTATGGGGAAACTTGCCGGTCGAGCGCGCTTTCGGTCAAATAATCTCTTTAGAGAATCGTTGAATAAAAAACAGTACAATCCTCACCAATTACGAAAACCCAAGACCCTGTTTTCATAGGATCGTAGTATTTTATTGAAAAAATAAAAGTATACGTTTTAGAAGGAATTTCAAAATATCGTAAGCTTTCTTATTTCCTCTAGCGTTTTCTATATCCAGGATGACGATGAAAAAAAAGAATGCTAGTGGCTCATTATTCACTTGAGATGAAAGTAGCCGGTGTTGATTGACTAACCGCTGAATTAGAGAATTCCAACAGAGCCACCAAATATTTCAAGGCCAAGCGAAATATTCCCCTAAGAAACATTCTTCCTAAAGAATATTTAAAAATATTTTCTTAAGGATAAACATTACATTTTTCATAAACGAACTCATGAAAACATATCAGGAAAAATCACGTAAACTTTGACTTTATTTATTCAAAACCCTCAGGGGAAGTTTTCAAAAGAAGAACGAAAATACAATATGTGCCAAATGGCATTTGTATAATTGCTGAAATAAATATTTTTATTATTATTATTTATTTAAAACGCTCAAACATTGGGGGAAATAAAATTATTTGTCGTTTTGAAGTTTTTAATTGGCGCCAAAATAACTATAAGGTTATCTTATAGAATTATAGGATTTGAAACTTCTATAAGAAATAAAAACAGAGTCCACGACAAGATAGGGAGATAGAAAAGTAATTTTATTCTAGGACTTGATCCCTTAAGGATGATCTACAGATGAAAATAAAATAAAACATTCCCGCCAAATAGACAACATACGAAATTATAACATTGTGAATAATAAATTAATTAATTCGGGAAAGCAAAATTTATTACAAAACTGTACCACTAAAACCCATGAACAGTTTTGGGTTCCATACATTGTAGAAACGTTTCCAAATCAACGGTTGTTCAAGCAAGTAACTTGGCCGAAATTATGCTCAACTACTTAATAAAGGATACCCAAGAGGGTAGAGGCTGGGTGAGCCTCAAGAGAATCGATTTACGGAAGTTAAGAGAATAAATATTAATCGGTCTCGATCATTGGATTTAGCTTTATAATGTATAGCATTCTAAATACTGAGATGAAGTGAAGGGTACCCACTTTGTAAAGACTAGGTGAGCTGTACGAGGGTCTACACGTTCTAAAAGATCCTTCGGTGCTTCTGTATTTAATCCACCACCTGAAAAGGCGAATATTGTGCCCATGCGCAAGCAGTTACATTTTATAACAGTAACAGTTACATTGTTTACAGATTAATTGTTGTTTGTTTCTTCGTGTGTTCTAGAGTTGTTGTTGTATCCTCATTTTTGTTTGTTGCTGATTTGTTGTTTGTTTAATGGTTAGGGGTGGTTTTTATTTTAAATTGTTGATGATATATTCCATTATTTATATATGTTATATATTCAATGTATTATCTATGTATGTTATATATTCAGTTATATCATTATTAGTTCTATTTATTTATTTCCATTATTATTCTATTCCATATTATGTTATGCAAATTATTCTATTCCATGTTATGTTATGCAAATTATTCTATTCCATGTTATGTTATGCAAATTATGAATACTTAGTTTTTAAATAATTATTTTAATTTTAAATTGTTGATGATATATTCCATTATTTATGTATGTTGTATATTGAATATATTATATATGTATTTTTTATATACAGTTACTATTAGTTCTATTTATTTATTTCCATTATTATTATATTGCATGTTTTGTTATGCAAATTCTAACCCCAATAAAAATATATAAAAAGGTTATCCAAGGTAACTGTTAGAAATATAACTGTTATAAAACGTAACTGGTTGCGCATTGGCCTTTACAGGTGGTGGATTAAATACACAAGTACCGATCCTTCTATCATTGCTATCAGATTGAATAATTTATCTGGCACTGCCGTATTTAAACCCCGGACCTTCAGGACAGCAATTCAGCGCTCTATAGATTTAACTACCCCACATTCATAAAAATATAAATGAGGCGTTGACGTAGATAAGGTAGGATAGTAAGGAAAAAAAAAATCATTTTTCGTTTTTTTCATAGAAAAGGTTGTAATTAATCAAGTCAACATAGGAGAAAGAGGATTAAGTAAAAACCGGGAGTGGTTTAGTTTCTATTAACGCTGGCGGTTAATATTTTCCACTTAAACCCTTTTTTTTTATTTTTCAAAACAGTTTTTTGCTTCGGCTGTAAAATTATATTTTCATGACTTACTACTTTTTCCATGTAAACGCCTCAAATTAGGTGAAAATAAATTATTGAGAAGTAATAAATTAATATTTAAAAAACCCCTGATAAAGACTGTAAAACGGTTGCGCAGGGAAGTAATAAAGCTCAACAGCCACTTTATAGAGGCAAAGTGAGCCCCAGGAGGGTCCTAGATCCCAGCCGCTTTTTAAATAAAAGTTTGCCAGCGAGCGGGATTTGAATATAAATCAATACCAAAGTTTTTTACGCCAGCAATTTTTTTTACGTTGCTATTGATTAACAGAACCAATCGATTCTAAGCCGATTATTATATTAAACATACACTACATAATATATTATATTTTATTGCCTGAGGAACGATATAAAGTGAATCTGTAAGAGAGAGTGGGAGGGGATGATGTAGAGGATGAGGAGGTGAGAGTGATTTAAGCGGCTAGTAAAGCTAAGAGGCAATTACCTGGCAGGTGTGCTCAACCACCTGTAGCTCTGTCCTCCACGTGGCTATGTAGTTCTATCGTCGTCTCTATTAGGGATACTATTCCAATATATATTACAGCTTATCTTATGTATTAGTATTTATATAAATATAGAAACTAGGGAGATGGTAGAGTAGCTTTGCTGAAGTTCGAATCCGGCCATAAATAGATAAACTATTTTAATCTCTTAACAGCCATAGATGGAACCTATAGGATCTGTAGAAGTCCCTGGACAACCAACCCTATATAAAGTGGGAACCCTTGTGTGAGGGGAAAAACCTAGCGCATAAGCGTGAAATCGTACAAATCATATCCGTGCACAACCGTTGATTTTAGTGGCAAAAGTTTTTTTCCTATAATTACGTACGGAGAATTTCTCAAAATAAACTACTCAATATGGACTGGATGGCAGCAGCAAATACAAAAAAGAAAAAAATAGGGACTCCTGGCGGTTGCTGTTGGCGGAGGCCATGACTCGCTAGCGGGTTGTGGTGCCATATAAAAAACAAACAAAAAAAAACTACTCAATATAATAAAAATTATACAATTAATTAAAATTAAGAACAGGTACACACTATGTAATGTTTTAGGTTGAAAAATTCAAATCACTTGAGTTCCCCAACGCTATCAAATTTATTGAAAATTAATATTAGCTATAACATAACTCACTGAATGCCTTAAAATTCAAAAATTGTAGTACAAGGCAAAATAATTATTAAGATGAACCAAGAAACAAATAACAGAGCCATTTTCAGAGTGGTGTAAAATGCTCAGGCTCACTTTGACTCGGCATCCTTCGCCCTGTAGATCCCCTAAATCTTAGGCCAAAACGTAGGCACAATATAATAAGCCATTCTTGTTTGGTGTAATCATTGACTCGACCACCTGACCACCGCTCATAGAAAATTATCCAGTCAACCATACCCATTCAAATACAGAACCATTTTCATATAAGGGTTTTTTGGAAAAAAAAGGAAGAAAAGAAAAATATCAGGTAAGAATAATTGAAATGTGTTAAGATAAATGCAAAATGATTTAACTAATTATTTTGGAAATGATAGATACAACAATATCACTTAATTCAGCATTAAACATTAGGATCAGTAATTTTACACAATGATTAAACAAGATTAGGATTTAGAAACGAATACAGTAAAACAATAATTTAAAATCCAAGCTACAATAAAACAAGAAGATTTTTAAATCAAATTACGAAAGATTAAAAAATATAAGAAAGATAAATAAAACTTATAAACGTAATGTCGTGATAGCAAACAAACCATATGAACTAATATGGAAGATCAAAAACTAATATGAGAGAGGAAACTTGTACAAATAAAAATCATTTAGTTAAAAAGGCCTGTATATAAACTTAATATGAAACTCATTAAACATATTTTACTCAACTGAAATTATATTTTTTTTAAAATGCTATCCATTATTACCCAAATGAAGATTATTGCGGTGGCAAACATTCTTTAATTACAATAAAATGATGTTTACGTTGCACACTCAATTTTCGAATTATGGGAGTTAAATCAATTTAAAAAAAAATGAAAGGCCCAAATAAACTTAAACTTTATTTGCATGTAAAATAAATTCTGATTTTATATATATTTTTCATTTTATTAGGACGGATGGAAATAAATTAATTTGCTTTTTTTACTGTCAAGCATTAGATTTACAAGAATACTGTGTAAATATGATATAAACATTATCACATTTGATTTAAATCTAGCTCCTTAAAAATATATATATTATTTATTAGTACTTTAAATATATTAAAAATAAAGGAGTATTCAATGCTTACATGCAAATGAAAATTCCACTCAGCAGGTTAAATTTATTTAACAATGTCATGAACTCACCTGGAAAAGAAAAAAAAATTATTTAATAACTTACAAAGTCATAAGCATTTCTAGAGATAATAACTAACATATTTTTAAGGGGTTTCATTCATAGTATTTATTTTAATAAATAAATCAAAATAACCATAGTAGTAATAAATAATAATGATTTATTTACTTGATGTATTCTTTTTAAGCAGTTGTAAATTTCAATAAATAAATTTAATAAAAACAAAAAATTTATGAGATATTAAAAGCAAAGGTATATCAATATCTATATTGATTTTCATTTATTTAATTAAATAAAAATTCAGTGATAAATTGATAAAAAGTTGTGAAGTCAAACAAATATTACGTTTTAATCATTTAAAATTACAAAGATTTTAAAAACTTTTAAGCTATACGAGTATAACTATGGAACGTAAACGTAGACGTGTGCTTAATCTAGGACAGATCACACAACAGTACAGTCTCTACCATGTACTGAACCCCAGACCCGTTCACGGGTTGTAGTGCTATAGGTTTTTTTTTAACGTAGACGGGATGTTGGGTCACGTAATTGTATTAAGTTCTTTATCGAGGGTTAGAGTTTTGGTGGAATTTGGTTGATGAGTGTGGGTGTTTTTTTAAGTGGTTAAGATTCATGTAGGTAAAAATTACAAAATAGTGAAAAAACCAAAATATTTCCCAGTTGAGATGCATATATCTTTTTATAATAAATATACCTAAATAAATTGATAAATGTACCTAGGAAATGATTGTATGATGTATTTTTGTCTAAAAAATTACATTAATTTCCCAAGTTCTTTAAAAGAAGAATATGAGGTTTAATCTCTTGTTTACAAGAAAATATCAGTTGCATGCAAAACAAGACCTCATCCGCCGTTTTTATCGTATGAATTTTTAGTACTTCGTTTATTTTCATGAATATGAAATTTTTATTCGACTATTATTCTGCGGTCTGGTGCAATGGTTTTTGCTCTAGAAAAGTTTAGAATACATTTATTTCCCCTCTCCGCTGCGGTTTAAGTTCTTTATTCATCCTATGTCGTCTCTGCTATCTTAAAATAAGCGGGAGCTCTGTCAGATTGGGAAACTTATTTTCTGTATAACACTGTGTTATGAACCGAAATAAGCAGGATACTTATTAAAATTTTAGGGTGAATCAT
Organism: Troilus luridus; assembly: GCA_964056705.1. Classification (NCBI taxonomy): domain Eukaryota; kingdom Metazoa; phylum Arthropoda; class Insecta; order Hemiptera; family Pentatomidae; genus Troilus; species Troilus luridus. The sequence goes on along the minus strand of OZ057412.1, from coordinate 52,084,557 downwards.
ATACTACTTAAACAAGGAAAAACTTGATGGTTTCGCGACCTTTCTATTTGTGTACTACCACGGGGTAATTTCGCAACTTGCGTGCAATCCGTGCCACTATGTATCATTCCTTATTTTACTTTAAGTTTTAGCAAATTATTGTAATACAATTGTAAATGTCAATTACATAAATTACAGGACTAGGGTTAAAGCAGACGCTCTTTTACTAGTCCTATTACGTTCAACGTATTGTGTTTAAAGTAATTTGAAAATGCAAAAATTAAAAAATATATTGTCAAAGCGTTCATTACTTTATTTTATTTACCACTTTTCAAGCAAATATCTAGTTCCTTGTTAACTTAATTGTTTTTTAAATTTTCTCTTCAGGTATTTACGTGCTTGTGATTGCGATCGCGTCCGAATCGTTAACTCTCCTGTTCTCGGGATAATCTTATTAAAGATAATAATTGCCCAATATCTAGGCACGAATATTAGCAATCACTTTTTAAAAAAACTATGACTAAACCGAACTAATAGCCGTTTTATGGAATGCGAACTGCTTAACGAAATACAAGTTGACTTAGCTAAAGAAAAATATCACACAACATAGTGTTGATGTCTTTGAACATTCGAAGTAGGAGTTGCAACATATATATGTATTTTTTACAATTTAGCTGTTACATTCTTCCACATTTTCCAAGGAATTCTTCCTCAGTATCCTTATTAGTAAAAAAAATCTATAACTGCATGTTTCAGTTTTAACTAATTATACTTGGATCAAATTGTTTTATATCGGATTAGAGCGGAATAGAACTGAAGTGAGCCGTTCAGGATCAATAGCGGATGATTCCAAAATTTCAAAAATTGACTTATTAACCTTTTTCGCTAGTTAAGTCCAAACAATTTGGCCTTGCACGACACTTTTCCGTTTTATATCTTATGGTTTTAATCCGTTTCTGAACCTGAAGGTTCGACAGGACAACCAATGGTTGACTAAATTAGCGAAAAATGTGAAAAAATCAGTTTTTGAAATTTGAAGTTATCCGCTTTTGTACCTGATTGCTTAACTTCCATGGAACTCCGCATCCCCCATATAAATTTTTTTATCCAAGCTCTAGTATTGTTAAAGAAAATATAATATGTCATATTTATATGAGAATATTAAATGCAATTTGGCACATATTATATCACTGTTCTTTCCTAAAACTGCCCATAAGGGTTCTGGAGAAACTTCCCACTGAGGGCGCTCCTTGCCTGGTAGATCTGTAGTAAATCCTATCTTCAGAGACGTTTCATTCTCCTTGTTAGATTCTGTGATTATTATAACACCTATTAATCTTTTGTTCAGTAATGTTTGTATCAGTAATGTATTAAATCAAATAACAATAGGTTAAAGGAATGCACCTTAATTTATACCATTTCTCTCGAATAAATTTCTGGTGCCTGCGGAGTATAAAAACGGTTTGGTGTATGGCATGATCGTGGATTGTCCATATAAAGGCGCATTTGAATATTGAAGTGGTAACCTCGTATTTTTTGTTCAGAGATTGGTGCAGATGATAGAAATGGTTGAATGTGGAATATGAAACCAATTAACATTATATAATTTGGACTGATTATAGTGGTAATTATGTTAATGAAGTTATTTCTAATTACGTATATATTTCCTAGAAGGAGCAACTTGTTGTTTGATATTCATTTGGATTAGATATAGACTAGATTATTTTTTTTCGTGGATTGATATTATAGAAGCTTGTAATTTTTTTATTACTGCTTTGAAAATCCGATACCGGAAACTTTAATGGAGGTGTGAAGTAAGATAAAATGGAGTGGGAACTAAAGGCGGTGTTGAATGGGAGGTGACCAAGCGCCCTAAAGAGCTCTTTGTCTTTCCGCCTCAATAGTCTTCCTTCTACGCTCTTTTACACTTCACCTACTCATTCCTTTCCTACCAATCTTTTATCACTTCCCCCTAGCCGTCTTTCTAACTACGTATTTTGTCTCAATTAACTACAGTTACTAGATTATCGCTATCCCAGGCAGAAAATTTATGAAAAATAAATTCCAGTAAATTTAATATTGTTTATATATGATTAAATTTATAATAATTGGTTAATATATCAGTGGCAGGGTTGGGGCAGTGCTCGCTGAAATCATTATACTCGACTCCCTGGGGATAATTCATCAGCATACATATATATATAGTAGCTGATACCACACACGATTGTTTTATATTTTCTTTGCTTTCTCGTTATTAAGAAGTAAAAAGAAATAGGAATTGTACTGTAGTTCTTAAATATGTATTTTGATTAATGGCAAGAAAAGGAGAATTATGTAATAGGTATGATAAGGAATGTGTAAAACGAATATTCTTAAATTTAAAATTGTAATGTACAGTATGTCCAATATGGATTGATGAGTACGCTGTGTGTTATGGCAATCCAATGTAGTTGGAGAGCACTGCTGAAGAAAAATAAAGCATGTCTCACTCTCTTAACTTATTTTGAGATGCCTGAAGATCGATTAACTCGAAATGTTGTGGCTAAAATTTTGCCTTTTTTAATAATTTGAAAATGTATTATATCATTCAGTTGCATTTTTCTTGTGAACAAGCCTGGCATAACAACTTTACGTTTGGATAAAAATACGGAATTAAGAAATGTTCACAATTATATATTGTAGAGGAGGATTTTCTTGGTTCTTCACTATTATGAGAAATCCCAACGATAATTAAACGTAAAACACCCAACCTACAAAACCTAGTTAATATATTCACACAATTATTGGGTCGAGGTTTTGTTGAAGGGTTTAGATTTTTTTTCGTTTTAATTTTGTGTTCCGGGGATTAAGGAAATCATTTCCACAAAATAGGAAATACTCGTACATACTATGATCAATACTTGGAGTTACTTATCAATGCTAATAACATTGCGAACTATTTTCTATAAGTAACGAAGAAACAAAGTTTAAGAGTTCAAAGTATTGGAAAATAGGCTTCCCTGAACCAATATGAAAATGTGAAATGGACAGCTGGGTACAGAATTAAAACCTACAGAAATGCATTAGTACCACCGAAAATATTAATAATTATGGAATAATTATACTTATTATTAAAAGTGTAATTGTATTGCATACAATTGTGAGGATAATTAACATAAAATAATTGTCTTATAAATATCAACAATATATATATTTTAATAAAAATCGAGTAGTCACTATATCTGCAGCCCCGTTATATAAATGGTTAAGTCGATTTTTATCCAGAGAGAGTCAACTGTACTCAGGGAAGAGGAATCGAATCATTCTCGTTATTTTTGATTGGAAATGGAGTTCTAATATAAGCAATAACTCCTCTTTAAACCAATTAACACGATTACGCTTCCTTAAGTACAAGAATTTTGAATAAAATGCGACCTAACCACTTATTTACCGGCTGTGGATATGCACTTCTGGTTTGTTGATTATAATCAACTGTAGCTGGAGATATATCGATTTTCTTATGCAAATAAATAACAGCTAAAGTAAATACACTTTTTTATCGGTTAGGGAAAAAAATTGGGCTTCTGAGTATGACGATGAGGAGGTTTTCCCTCCTTGAGCGAAACTTCCTAGTCTATGTTACATTAAATATTGTCCGACTCTACGAGGAGCTATACAGAAAGATAGATCCAATAACAACAACGATTAAAAATAAAAGGTTCATCTATGGGGGACATATTCATAATGTCCGATGATCACCTAATAAAGAAAATATGGAATTTTATAAAACCTAAAAAATCTAAATCTTATAAAAGGCGAGCAGATATGGCTGGATCCAGGAATGTGATAAGGATCTCAAAGAAATAGTATTTCCGGAGGACTAAATCACGTACACGGAAAAATGTATTGATTGATAATTCGCAGTATAGAGCAACCCCAAACGAATAAAATAGACAAATAAAAAAAAAATAATAATTACAACTTTAAATGTTCCTCTATAATATGAAAGAGGATTTTAATAAATTTGAACTAATGTAATAAATTGGAGATAAACCTTGACACTAGCCAGATGCAAAAATTGTAGCATTCCTATCCCTGTGTCTTAACCCTTCTTGTTAAAGCTACAAATTACCTGTCGAGATTCCTACACATCACAGGCGAATATGAGAACTGACATTTTTAACAACACACAGTCCCTCACACGGGATCGTTAACACTCGAAGTAGTCTCATTAGGTTTGTTTCCTTAATTAGTCAAGGTAATGTAATTACTGTACAATATTACGACACATTTCATCACTCCTACTTCTTTTTTTTTTGGTTCCACAAGTCGTTCAAGCGATTTTTAAAAATCATCATTGTACTGAGCCCATTTCTAAAAACCACAATAACCAGATGTTCTCAGGCATGTCATTACGTTGACTTCCACTTTTCAGAGAATTTATTATACCTGATCTTATGTACAGTATTATTGATATAACTTATAATGTAATACATTTAATTACATTTTAATTAGACAAGTAAAAAATCAAAAACAACGAGGACGAGGAAATAAGTATTAAAACACGTAGAAAATTATAAGGGAACAAAAGATGTCTCCTCTGAAGAGCCGGCATTATCATAGACAATCATAGGAATATAATAATAAAAACGCACCAAGATAATATATTTTATAAATTTAATTAAAAATTTTAATATGATCTAGAAAATAAAACCACAATTATCGCAAAAAGTCGATTCAATTTCTGATCAATAATTTAGTGCTGTTCGATTAAGTGGTTTCTTATTTATATTATAACAATATTGTTAATTAATGTTAAGAAATAGCCTATATAACAAACTTATATAATGAAATAATTTAAAATTATCTATTTTATTCTTAATTAAACACTCGATTATATAAATATTTAAAAAATGTGAAACAACATAACCCCATATGAATTTTATAACATTTTATAAATGCAATAAAAAAGTTTAAATTTACATTTAATGATAAATTATATGAAAAACTAATCTGCTGATGAACAAAAGAAACTAAAAAACCATTCCATGCTTAAACTCCAATCAAAGCGTACAGTTTGCAATCTTATGTTAGGTAGATGGATAGTTTCAATAATCTGGAGGCAACAAACTGAAATAATTGAAACTAGCCAGTAAGCAGATAAGAAACCTATTTAATACTTCAATTAAAAATTAATCTATTTCTGATTACTTTAATGGCGAGTATCTTCAATTCGTTCGTATCTCGCTATCTCCAGTACTGTGGAACGTATATAATGGCTAAAATGAGTTAAAATAATAAGATATTAACACGTATTATAACCGTTTTGTAGTAATTAAGATACAATTAAGAACAACAGGACTACCAGGAGGTCAAGTAATCAGTTTTTAGAAATCATAAAATTGTATTATACGACCAAGTGATTAATGTGGTACATGTATAACTTACAACCAACTTATTCAATTCAAAAATACATTTCAGTCTTCAGAGATCGCCGCCCGCGTTATCAATGGGACTGATATTTTACTAAATACAAAATGAGAAATATCTGAAGAGGTTGAAGAAACGAAAGTACTGCTTAATAATAAAATTCATAATGTTGTTACAATGTTTTAGGTAAATGAAAAAATATTTTTATTTTTAAGAGAAACGATTTGTCCTGGCCGGGATTCGAACCCGGGTCTTCCGCATTTCGAATCCCGGCCAGGACAAATCTTTACTCTTAAAAATAAAAACATTTAAATAATCACCATCAAATAAAAATAAATAAAATATAATTTATAGTTAGAAAAATAGATTCGAATAAATGGGAAAAAACTGAAGAAATGTCCAAGCATGAATGATTGAGATGTTGACGTTTCTCCTAGGGTTGAAGGAAGGGTATGGACACGACATTCGATTGGATATCCTTGTCAATAATTAGGGAATACAATAATTATCTTATTCTAAAGAATAAAATACCAATCACTACGTTTTTCTTAGTTTAGCTTAGTTGTATTTCCAATGAAGGTCCAGAAAGAATGGCACTGTTAGTAATGAAATTACATAGAAGTTCTGTTTTTGTGGCAGGCCACAGGTTTTTACATAATAACCTAGCACCAAGGTGACACTGCTCCTAGTTACGCCATAGATACCTACTTAGATAGAGTAATAGAAGCCTCTGTATTGACGTATTTCAAAGGACTTATTTAGGAAAGCACGCGAGAAAATATATAAAATCTAAGTCTTCACCCACTAAATTTACCATCTGTTTAAAGCGTTTTTGGATGAAAAAAATTAATTTAATTTTTCATAAAATTAAAAAAATCCCGTGGGACTACAACCTATGAAGGGTCTTGGGTGCAGTACATGGTAGAAACTATACAGTACTATAGAGACTATTTTGCTTTTCATTCCTAAATTTATACCAAGTAATAAAATTTTACAATATGTGAGGGAATGTATGTTAAGGTTTTTGTATTATTTTGTATTTTAATTTTTTGAGTAAATATTAGACTTTATAGCGATAAATGGCCTATAGTTATAATATAAATGCTATACATTTGTGATTTTGTTACGTCATAACTCCTAAACAGAAGCGCTGGCGAAGGAATGTAAGGTTAGCAATGTTATCAGTGGCGCTTCTTTAACAGAAAAATACTCTATTATTTTATCATAATAAAAAAAATCCATTCAATCCTCCCTCTTATCTAAAATCTGCCATTCCACTATGGAATTAAGGCATGTCAGACTTTTTTCTCTCTCTCTCAAAATATTCGCCCATACCACGTTTGTATTACAATGCAATACAACAGCAGGGACAATGACAATGGAAGAGAAAATACCTAAGGAATTAGTAGCCTGGACTTGGACAAGACTGTGCTATAATGGACACGGAGCAGGTGCACGCGTAACAGGTGTTCACCGCGAAAAGGACAACAATGGCGGAGGATGTGGTGAATTAGTTCGTGTATCGGGAGCTCTAACCAAATTGCAGGGCTATCTTTTATTCTCCCCGACACGAACCTCTTCCAACCTCTGCAATTAGTGAACGTCGGTTCCTCTTTCCTGCCATTTTTTCCATTTCATGATGCCATTTATTATTGATCCTGAATGTTCGCAAATTGATCTCCTTATCCACAGAGCTATTCCAAAAGAAAGATGAGTAATACATGTTCCCCCACCATGATTACAGAAAATATGGCCCATTCTTTGGAAGTCAAAAAAAGTAGTATAACTATCTACCTAAAATATTTGACTTTTTTCATGTCTTTTCGCAAACATTTGTATTTTTGAATGTATGCAACTCCTCGCAATAGCATCAGACCTACATGTGATAATACTTTAGTATGTCTACTATAACTTTAGCCATCAAAAAGAGTCACAAGTATTCACATAACAGAAATAAATACCCTCGAAAACACACCCTTCATTGAGATTTTAAATAACATGTGTTTACATTATTCTAGATATTGCTCACTCCGTCATGTCTATGACTAGAAAACAGCTGTACGAGATAGTTAGAGGAAGCTTACAACGACGGAAAACTTGGAGATTTAGCAGAAAAAGTAGTAACAAACTGTCCCCGCGAGAAAATAGAAAACCTTCAAAAAACTATTAAGGTGTTTAAAGTTGTTTATAAACGAAATGGCTTGCATGTAATATCAGATAAGCTGGTTTTCTAGATAAGAACAAAGAATGGCCTAACGAATATAAATATATAATAATAAAAAAATATATATCATGACGTTACAAAAACTTATTTTTTCGGTAAAATTGATTAACCTTCACTTTATCGTTCGAAGTAGGTTTTTAGTAATTTGAAACCCTATTGACAAGAAAAAAGTGCCAATATATTTTTGACCATGTTTTAGGTAAAAATTTCAGTTTGTGCGCAGATGAGATACCACGGATTTCGGTTTTGTAAATTACTACTGGTATAGGATTCGTACCATCGGTTTTGCAAAGCTGTTTATTTTTATTATACCAATTCGCATTTTCATAATGCCTACTAATGATATAGTTTAGACAGTGGAGTAATATACTAAAAACTTCTTTTACTGGAAGGATTACGATGTGTCATTCGCTGTCATTCACAACTCACATACACGTGGAGGATGTCTCAAAATCCAATCAGACCTAGCGGTTTCTAAAACGCCAAGTGACTGTTGACGTATCCAGAAGAAATAAGAATGGCCGAAACGATGGGAAACTTGTAAAGTAATAATCTCCTATCCTATCCTATCCTGGTTGGTTTGCGGTCGCCATCTCCTACCTCTCCACTAACTGCTCGCTCCTACCAGCTCATGGGTATTCTGAACGTTGAATTGGATATGTAAATCATTTTCCCGAAATCGAAAGACAGGGACCTGTTACCAGACGAAGATTATGTCATCAGAAAGTAGCAGAGCAAGGGTTGGGTTCATAAACTTTCAAGGTTGCATTGTCTCAGCAGGGATAAATTTATTTGTTTAATGTATATATAGTGTTTTTATCGTGCGTGGTAAAATAAACTAATACAAACTCCTACCTCCTACTAAAGGGGGCGGGGAGTGGCTCAGAGGTAGAGGCTGAAATGGATCACGTGTTTAAATCTGGCTGCTGACAGATTTTATTTAATCTGTTAGCTACGGGAGATGGATCCTATGGGATCTATGACCCTCCTGGGGCTCACCCAGCCTCTATAAAGTTAACAATCGTTAACATCATCTCCCTGCACAATCATTAACTAAGAAACAGTACTTGCACTACCACATACTAAACCCAAGACCCTTCATGGGCAGTTGTGGAACAGGATTAAAGAAACTCCTACCCTATACATACTAATAAAGCTAACACATTGGTGAAATGAATTACTTTTCTTCAAAGCACGCCTTCCCAGGTCTTAAAGAGTATTTTATTTTAATCAATTTTCCACAAACTATCTCTTCAAAAGAGCATGCGTGAACTGTAAAGGTTTACTAACTATTGTATATTTTCGAATGTGAACTTCATTTACCTGTTATTTATAGTGTTACTCAATCAAGTGCAGATAAGATTTAATCCAACACTCCAGTTCGTTGGGACTACGTAGCTTTCTCAGGGCCTAACATAGGACTACGGCTTAATCTGAGTCTCACCCGTGTTTGCTTTTTGTTAACAAATTAAGTAGCTTAATTGAACTTCTTGAGTTTTCCATCTCCAACTTCGTTTGACGTTTCCTAATTTCTTCTGCTATTGTGTTGGCTTTCTGATAGTATTCGTCTTGAGTTATCTTCATCCAAAAGCTGTTTTTATTTATTGCTCCACAAATCTTCCTAAGAGTTTTACGTTTTCATGTGTTTTCTATTCCTCTAATTTTGCAATGACCGCCGATTACCATTATCTCAGCTCCGAATTTACATACAGAAAGATACCTATAAGGCCTTCATTTTGTATGCATAATGTACCATTTGTTGAAGAGAGCCGACACACAGTGGAACGAATCACGCATTTGTTGGACATTGGACCAATTCTCTAATAACTAAATTTGTCCTTTATTTTGATCTTAAATTATACTTTATACTTCATCTCAACAAAATCCATAGATAAATTAATTGTGAAATTAAATCTTATATGAAAAATTCTGAATTGAAATATAAATTTTTCTAAAAACTTATATTTTTAAAGCAATCCACTGTTTGAGGTAATGCATTAAATTAATCGTGCACCTACTGGAAAAAAACTCATCCATAATAAGATAATTTAGGCAAATAAAACTTGGGATTATTTCAAACGTCTGGGATTTTTCGGTGAAAATTGGGGGATAAAACTAAAATAATCAATTGCGAAAATCACTCAAAATCGCCCAAAAAACTACCTTCACAGCAAATAACTAGAATGTTTGAAGTTTTTTTCCATTAGTCGGATTCTGCTACTAGGTGCTATTTTCCGAGAAAATGATTCATAATTCATCATATTCATTCAAATAATTTCTGTTGATATTGGCGTCTACTTTTCGCAAGTTTTCTTTTGTTTACCAATGATTGTTTACATTCATTTATCCCAATCCTTATCTAACATAATAGTATTAACAATGAAACTTAGTTTGTGTGTGGTATTTGAACGACATATGTGTAATGGTGCACATAGGTGCAATAGTCCCTACAACAAATCGTCAAGTTTTTTAATTTTTATTTATTTATTTTTTAAATTTTTATTTCGTTATTTAAATAAAACAATTTTATATAGGCAACTACATTTAACATAATTTTGATGTATCAATTATACCTAGTGAATTAACTAACAAAAGTAATTATCAATTATTATATTCATTTTGTTTAATAATTAAATTATTTGGTTTGTTACTTTTTCCTTTGTATAACTTTATTTAATACCTATGTATCTGTCTTTCCATAGAATACTGTATTGTACCCATTCTAGTAGTATATAGATAAAATGTTAGATAATAAATTATCGAACATCGAAAATCAAATCTAGAATTTGTACACGTTTCCCCTAAAATGTTTGATCCTGTTTATCATATAATTAAATAGTCCATTCAAAAAGCTTTAAAACCGTAGCAATAGCCTTATTCTAGGAGAACCAGAGATATTAATGAATGTCCAGGCCTCCCTAACGCTCGTTCCACTGTGCGACATGAGTCTCTAGGCACTCATATGAAGTAATACGTTCTATTCAAACCAGGCTCCATTTCATTTCTAATACTCGATCAACTAATGGATAATTGATGTCCATAGACCACAAATCGCATTTCACAGCAAATGAGAAGCGAGACACAGTAGGGAAATCCATACAGTATTGGACAAAATATGTTTTGCACTGTATTTTCAATCAAGCAAGTCTTTTGCTTTTGTATAACCATACTTAGCTGATAATTACAAATTTCGTTTCCTCAGTTTTTATTATTGAACATGAATGTACCATGAATTAAATAATAACAACTGTAATCATCAGGTAAAGTGTAAATAGTCATTAATTCTGTAACATAGATTCTTGATTACTTAATGACAGTTATTTCAAACAAATATGCATTTTATAAATGTAGAAGAGAGATGCGGAGAACTTCTTTATAAATTTCTCTTACTAAAAATAAAGATGATGAGGTTCTTTTCAATTATCATTTATTTTTTATCATACAATACTGCAAAGCATGAGCAAATGTAAAATAAAAATTAATACACATTGTTTATCTTGAGGAAGAAAATGGTCCGGGTAGAGGTAAAGAAAATTCGCTTATATAGGGACAACTTTTTATTGGTAAGCCAACGTTTCGACCCGCATTGCAGGCCTTCTTCAGGGCTAGTTTGATCGGCGGGGTTTGACACTAGATATTTCTTAACCTCTTCCCGGACCATTTTCTTCCTCATGCATACAAGGTCAACTAATATTATTCAACATTATTTAATTTGGTATAAGTTCCGCTGTTTATCGCTTTGAATATAGTTACAAACGTTTTAACTGTTCATTCGTTCCCTTTTTAATGTTCTCCGAAAATAAAAATTATCATGACCTTTACCACGTAAAAAACTATGGGAAATGTGAATATTTCGGTAATCATTTCAACAAGAAATGAACGTTTAAACATAAATCATCTGTATTTTGAAATGTTGGTTGAAACGTTAATTTCTTGATGACGAAATCTACACATTTTCCATAACTACATTCTTTTTATCATACAAAAATTCAGGATAGTTTTTAGTTTTGGGTAATATTGAAAAAAACAGTTAAAACTTGTAACTCAGTCGAAGCGACAACCTACATAACTGATACTTTTTTTTTTTTCAACTGAGCCACTAAGGACTGCGTTTTTTTCAACTGTTCTGTATACATTATTATTCCTATTTTTTCAAGATCATAATGTCTTTTAGAATAAATAAGCATTACAATATATAAAAGATGAAATATATATACTCTTACTTTACCTTTGGGTATTTTAACGGTTGTTTTTCAGACTGTTTTGTAAGAGAGTTCTACTGTGGCATTTTTTTTGGCTTGTACTTAGGTTAAAAGGGTAGGTACCATAAGAAGGGATTAGGGAAAAATGGAGGGTTTAGACTCCAGAGTCCAGACCACTCCCTTCCGCGTATGCATTAACCAATGAGACCCTTGGGACTCCCAGACGTGGGAGGTTTGGCCACTGGGTGGTCCTTGAAAAGAGGATTAGCACAAGCCTCCCAGCCCTTCAAGGAATTTGATGTACTCAGTACTCGGGTACACCGTGGGAGTCTGCAACTTCACTTGTCTCTCGAAATTGGTACCTGTCTGTAACAATCCTCCGAAGAACGGAGTCCTGGTAGCCCTCCAGTTATACGTAAACAATATAACATGTGATTGCAATTACATACCTTAATAACAATTTTTGGAAACAAATTTTTAATAAAAATCTTTTAAGATAATCCAGTAGAGTTCCACTTCTAGAGTACTAAACAAAGAAGCAATTAAAATGTCTTCACCTACAGGTACAAGTTATAGGTTATAACTTATACCTGTAGGTGATGAGAGCTACTGAAAGGTCCAGGGTTCACGCGCAAGGGCAGGTAGTTGGATGGGGGTCGGCATCCCAAGTAAACTTTAACAAAATAGGACTATATCTTCAGTGATACGGATTAAAAAATTAATATTGAAAGGCATTAATTACATTATTAAAATTAAATGTAATTTTTTCGGTAATTATTATAGGTTTTCGTTTCGAGTTAAGTCACAACAAGTTTTAACTTTTCATTCGTTTCCCTTCTAATACTTTCCCAAAATACAAGTTATCATGAGCTTTAGTATCGACAAAGAAAAAAAGGATGGAATTATGGGGAATGTGTAAGCTTCGGTAACCATTTCATCTAGAAATGAACGTTTCAACAAACATGTATCATCAAAATGTTAGTTGTAAGACATTTATAGTCTGAATTATTTAAATTAAAATTTGTAAATTTAATTTATTACCATTAGTCTGGTTTTTACATATATTGGCACTCCCAAAAATAATTATATACATTTTCAAGTAGTTTATTTATTAATCAAAACATATAATAGGCAGCACAAGCTCAATAAAAAATATCATTTAATTGAACTAATAATTAGTACATAATAATATTTATACATTGTATTTGTTTACTTAGATATTATTTTCATTCTTAGCATTACTATCATCGTTAAGGTCAACAATGCTTGGATCATTTGTACTTTCAATCATTTTATACAACAAGACATTTAACATTAAATATTTTTAAGCGAAAACTTCAACCAATTACTGATGTTTTAAGCTATTATTAGCATCAACTGCACAACTATTAAAACATTGTTTAGATAAATATAATTATTCTTATATCAATGGAGTTATAACTTTTAAGATAAAGTCGATTAAAAGAAAGAAATAGTATTACTCATATTCAGGCCGCTAGGTGTCGCAAGTCTTGAGTATGTTGCTGACACGAACTCTCAAGTTTACCCTCTACCAAAAGTCGCTAATCCCGGCTATTCACTTTAATAATATCGATAAATATTTAGATATATCTGATCAATCAATGTGATCAATAAATAAACCAGAAGTATGTACCTACAGCCCCGGTGACTAAATAGTAATGTCGACTTTTCTTCAAAAAGAGTTTATTCTACTGAGGGAATCGTGCTATTTCAATTGTGAATAAAGGACTAACTATGTCAGGTAATTGTTTGAAACGGAGTTATTCCTTATATTAGAACTCAATTCAAGCTAGCAGTCAACTTCGAGAATGACGCGATTCCGCTTCCCTCAATACAATTAACTCTCTCCGGACATTTTTTAAAAGTATCTTATAAGATTTTTGATTAATTTTAGTTTACTTTATACACATAAAGAAGAATATGGTCCGAGTGGAGGTCAGAAAAAATCTTCTAAAGAAGGAGAACTGCTTTTGTGAAAATCAACGTTTCGACCCATATTGCAGTTCTTCAGGGCTAAATATACAATATACAAATTAAAATGATAAATTGTAATTAATAAAAATACATATAAGCATGAAAGGATTTGTATATTTATTGCTGATATCTATAGATATTTTTTCCCTCTGTTTTCATATTTATCTTTATTATTATCACTCATATACCCTTGATGCCTATATATATTTTTATTTTCTGTTATATACCATTTTAATTTGTCGGTATCTTGTATATTTAGCACTGATGAAGAACTGTGATGTAGGTCGAAACGTTGATTTTCCAGTAAACAGTTCTCCCTATTTAAGAGATTTTTTCTCAGAGAAGTAACAAGATACCCTGTGCAAAGTATCTGAAATAACAAAATACAAGATACTTTTAAATTAAGTATTTCAGATACCAGATACAAAATACATTCTGGAATGGTATCTGAAATATTAGATACAAAATGCGTATCTTTTAAATAATTTTTAAAGATAAAATACTTTTGTAAGAAAACAACATTTTATTGAATTTAAGTTTATTTTTTTTACATGAATTATTTAATAATAGTTCGCGTTGATCGCTCAAATGTGACAAGACAAATAATTATATTTTAAAGGTTTTAATTGAGACTTAAGTAAAGTTCTTCAAACATTTTATCACCCATTTTTCTTGGATGAGGCCTCATAATCATAATAATAATAAAAAATATATTTTTTGTTGTTATAGGATAAGCATTTAAGTTCTTTAAGCTGGTATGTTTATTATTTAGGTATAAAGATACCAATAATTATTATAGGCGTAGTGTTCCAAGTCAACGGTGCTGTCAGTAGATCCTGTGTTTTCGCAACTTGCAATAGAGGAACCAGAATAGTTTGGTACCCATTTCATTTTAAAGAACGGATGTGACGCTGAGGCTAATATTGCATCATTTGCTGCAGGTTCTAACAGCAAAAACTTTTTAAAACGCCTATTTAGATTTTCTTCAATGACATCTAGCAGAGAGCTGCAGTATTTTAGATTTTCCATCTTAAGAGATTTGACGATTTTGAATTCTTAATAGCTCAGGTAATAGACAACCATAGAAAGTGTCCTTTTCCCCTTGCAAGCTTTGAATATCCTCTGCTATTGACTTCGTAGCCGATGACATTTGTAGAAAGAAGGAGTCGTCATCTATCAATTTGGTCCCAAACCAAAATTTCAACGGCGTGTTCTGTTTTATCTATGGTGACATTTAAAATTAATGTCACCACAGAATCTTGTAACATTTTTTAACTAAATGCATAGATAACTATTACCTAAAAGTATTTTAGCAAACAGTATTTACAAAACACTAAGATACCAAACAAAAGGTATTTAAATACAAGATACAAAATGAATTTGAAAAAAGCATTTTAGAGACAAGATGAAAATACGTATTTTGTATCTTGTATCTGTATTTCAGATACTTGTATCTCAAATAAGCCACATCTCTGATTTTTCTGGCCTCCATCTGGACCATTTTCTTCCTCTTATTTATAAGATCCTCGAATGAAGTAGAATCGAACATGGCGATGATGATTTCATGAATAGAAGACGAGGAAAATAGGAAGAAGGAAACACATAAGAGAATACGATAGAGGAGGAATGAATTCAATGAATAATAATGGCTCCTGAAATCGTAATAATACTCATTTAGTGGGGAATATTTTAATTGGAAGCACCTAGCCTCCCTGGGAGGAAGTTCTAATTGCCGAGTGGTTCACTTATTATCCCTAATTGCGGGATAAGAGTCGGCTAAGAACCATCTAGGGAGTCTTTATCAACCGGCCCTCTCGTCTAATAACTTTCGAACCAACAACAAATGTATTTGGAATCGCTTGTGGAAAAATATTAATAGATCTTTCTAAAAATATAGTACTAGCGCGGATAAGTACCCCACTTAACACATTGAAGATGAATCGGCAAAAAAAAATTCAGTAAAAGAACAAAGGACTCGTGAAGAAAAGAAGTAATTCTTTGAAGGCTTTGAAATGGCGTGGGTATCTTTTACGATGCTCTCAAGCACTCACTACTTGTTTTAAATGATATCTATTTTTAACCACGAAAAAAACAAACAGGAACTCATTTAATAATATTTAACGAGTGAAAACAACTGGCAATGTCTTTTTCATCGTGTAAACACTGCGAAGGACGCTACAAGCAAGCTTAACACATAATAAATGCCAAAAATTTCGGGAAAAAAAATTATAAAAAATTTAAATAGGCTGTTATGAGGACTGGCGATAGAAGGGAAAACTTTAGCAACTGTTCTTTACTCAACTTCTAAATCAATAATAGTCTGCATTATTTAATGTTCAAATTTGTTAATTTAATCTGGTTTTCACATATACTGGCACATAAAATAATTATATACATTTTCAATTAGTTTATTTGTTAGTCAAACCATATGGTGAGCTGCATAAGCTCAATACAAAATATCAATAATTAATTGAAATAATAATTAGTATACTTTTATGAATTTGTATTTACTAAGATGCTAATGAACGTTATTTTCATTTTTAGCATTACTATCATCTTGAAGTTCGACAACGCTTAGAGCAATTGTACTTTCAATCATTTCATAAACAAAGTGATTATCATATTGCTCATTCCTACAATACTCGTAATCACTTGAACCTGTATATCGTACCTGCAGCCCCGGTAAATAAGTCGAATTTTCTCTAAAGAGAATTATATGTATTGAGAGAAGCAGAATCGTGCCATTCTCGCAGTTTTTGGCTTGAAATTGAGTTGTAATATGAGCAATAGCTCATTTTCGAGTCTATTGCTCACTTAGTCCCTTATTCAATACCAAAATAATACGATTCAGCTTCCCAAAGTCAAAAAAACTCATTTTGGAGAAAATTTGACTTGGCCAATTATTCAAAATTATTTTAGAAAAAAATTAATTAAAATCGAATCCTCCAATAAATAATTATTTCCACAATAATAACTACTCATACAAAATGTAGTACAATTTGATATATTTTATATTTCCAATAAAAAAATCTCA
This sequence comes from Troilus luridus, assembly GCA_964056705.1. Lineage (NCBI taxonomy): Eukaryota > Metazoa > Arthropoda > Insecta > Hemiptera > Pentatomidae > Troilus > Troilus luridus. The sequence continues at coordinate 52,067,714 of OZ057412.1, read as the reverse complement.
ATCCAGCAACATTTATTTCATTAAGTAATTTTACATTGCAATTAAATAATTTATCTAGTTTTAGCATTCATTGAAATAAAGCAATGTATTTCTGATTGAATTGTTTCTGAAATAATTCTAGTTCTAAGATAACGTTTATGTAGAATGGGAATATACAATCTAATCGCCCTCAAATAGCTTTGAAAGATAAAATTTGACAAGTTCATGTTAAATATATCAGCGTGGGAACATTCGACTTTCCAATTACTTTCACTTACTAATGATAAGAAAATAATAAAAATGATAAAAAATAAAAAAAATCAGACTGAAATCTATTTAGATGAAATTCTTGTCACGTTTATAGATTCTAAATAATTACGAAATAACCAATAAGAAATAATTTGTTTATGCCACTTGACGATTTCTCAAATATATCAAACAATTGTTCTTCAGATCTGGTCGATGTAACAAAACTAAAGACACATAAGATAGGTTTTGAATCGCGTTCGTATTACTTTCATTTCATAATGAGTTGTTATGTTTCTAAACGGAAATATCTAATTTACCAACATATTTATTAACCTACACGACCAACATCTATTGCCATATCAACATAATTTTATTGGATAATAGCCATCAGCAAGAAAACATGAAAAAAATTAATAATTTAAGTGTCTTTAAACTGTTAAACTGCAACAATTTATAACCGTTGAATGGTGTATTAGAGAATTCAAAAATTAAGTAAAAAAAAAAAAGGAGTGCTTAAAATAAAAGAACAGAAAAAAAATTATAGAAAGGTTGCTGGACTCTCTTAAAGATTTTACAATGCAAACCTATATATCAATTTTTCAACATTACAATGTAAGATATAACGGAATATCACAAAACAAAACTATAAATAATTAAAATATTAATAACTTCAAAATACATTTAATGGGATGTACAACTGTATACAAGATACGGCATGAAAATGATCAAAATCGACACAAGAAAACACTGGTACGGAGAATATCTAACTATACTACATAAAAAAAAAATGCTAAAATTCTTTTCTTTTCAAGAACCTCGAAGGGTTAACTGAAAGGTAATTTATTAACGAATTCTAATAACATTTCAGCTTATAAATGAAAAGTGTTTGTATCTTTCGGTTATTTATTCATAAATAAACCGAAGATATAAAAAATGCAAGTGAAAAACAAGATTTTTCAGTGTCTTTAAACATCTTAAAGTTCATATCATCAAAGTACTTTACCAATATCACTTTTTTTAAATATTCGATACTTTGCCTTGAACCCGGTGGAAGGACTGCGTGGAGGAGGAGATGGGGGGCAGAGGACTTGAGGAAGATGACTGGTGGAATAGAGAAAAGTGGAAGGACGCTCTGACTTAACCAGGCAATCCATTGAGGGAAAAAACATACAAAAGTAAAAAATATACTTTGCCTTTGTACTGACTACAGATAGACTCCATATTATTATTATTATATCACGCGAACCAGTTATTATTATAATAATGATAATTCAACTTTAAAATGTTCGTCGAGTCCGTGGGATGGAAGAATCAATCTAGTAATAATGGAATTAAGGCCTCAGGCATTTGCCTCAGCCAACTCCTTACTTAGAGTAAATTTTATAAAACTGCATAAAAACATTAATCGAACCCGTTATAGATATAATCACCATCAACAACATGACCAAGTAACAATGAACAGGCGCCAAGATAAGTGTTCAGTCTTCGAGGTCTGCTGGGCAGGTCGGCAAGGGGGGAAATGAGGATGAGGAAAACAGGATGAGGCGCAAGTAGAAGGATAATATTGAAGAATAACATGTAAAATAATTTATATCAAATTACTATAATAAAAATATAGACAACTCATTATGATAAAATATAGGCAAGTATATATACAAATATAAAACTACAATCAGGGAAAGAAGAACTTACGATGAATATTATACATAGTTTTAATATGGGTTTAATTTAGTTATATATTTCTCAAATCCGCATTCCATATATTTTTAGGCTTAGTTATATACATAGTTATCCAAATAAACTGCGCAAAAATGAATAGGGATACCACAAATTTTGTTGTATTTTAATATAATTATCATTAAAAAAGGCATTAATATTTATTAGAAATTATACTAAATTATATATTAAATATATAATAATATTAATACTAGGTAAAGTATATACTACAAAATATTTATTTTTAAAATAACATGATTTTTGGGAACAGTTATTTACTTAACTAAATTTACTTTCCAGTCAGTTTTTTAGGTGTTATATATTTTTTCACACAAAAACTCTTTATAATATATAAATTTATCTATTAGCAGCCGGAGATGGGTCATGTGGCATCAAGGACCATCCTGGGGCTCACCCAGCTTCTATAAAGAGGGTACCAAAAATAAGGGAGATAATCTGGCGGTTGAGCGTGATCTAGGACAGATCACCTCTCTGCACAACCATTGTCCTTGAAAAAGTACAGTCTCAACCATTTACTGAAACCTAAACCCGTTCACGGGTAATAGTGGTACAGCTTTTTTTCTATTACTAAAACCCCGTCAAAGATGTTTTCTAAATATTTTGAAACGGGCATAATTTAGCTACAGTATTTCTCAAATCCATATTTCGTACCTTTATAAGCATAAAACTTATCCAAATATATGGAGGCGTTCCTATATTCTAGTAGGAAACAATAAAATTGGCCAACGATAAATTTAAAAAAAAAAAAAGAATGGATAATTACTTTTTAATTAAAAAATTAATTTAGTTTCGAGGAATCCTTTCTTTCCAAATTTGTTTCTACTCTAAAAAAGTTGAAAGTCGTCTATATTTACTCTTAAATGTAACATCATTTTTGGATATAGTTATTACATCAATATAAATTTATTGCAACAATACATTATAATTGTTTTACACAAAACACTCAATATTAAACATACATTTGTTAGGTAGGATTTATAAATATATAATAAATTTCGTATTCATTTAATCTTTTTTAAAAAATCGATAGCTAAAAGCTTTGTTATTAGTAATAAATACAAAAAAGTTCGAGCTTTCTGTATATAACTATTAAATAGGTAAATTCGTTACCTTAGGTCACACAATAAACAACAAACAATGAATGAGTAAAAACAAACAACAGTAGAAACAAAAAACTTATATCCAGCAGCACAGCCATAAGATCTTATGATCCTTGAATAGAACATGAAAAATATTGTTACATATCACACGTATCTCAAAAAACATCAATTTTGTAGATACTTTCTTGGGTCACTATTACGCGAATTGTATTTGAATAAATAAATATTTGAAACCACGATCTGCCTATGTACATTTGGCTCGTTTCAGTTTTTCACGAGGCGACGATTTTGACTAAATAACTAAGAGCATATCCTCTTAAAATAATCTTGTCCTTTTCAAACTGAATGTCGAAACTCGAAACCGGTCGAGATAAGTACTTTCTATCTGGAAGGTATCTTCTGGATTAACTCAGATTCCTTCAGGAACGAAAGGACAAGAAAGTTAAAGATTATGATGATGAGTGTAAGTCGACTTTATTGGACGAATCATAGAAAAAAATCATAGAGATTTTTTTCGGTTTTAAAATGATTTTATCTGTGAGGATAAGACGCAAAAGGATACCCTCTGAGGATTGACTATTATTTGGTAAAAGATCTACGGAAATAATCTCCATCTTTCCAGTCTGGCAAGACGAAGTAACTAACATGAAGCAGAACCAACTTTTTTGCCATAATTAGAATCCAAAGGAATATTAAAGCAAAGGAATTTTCAGCAGTTTGAGTGTCTTAATGGTAAATAAGATATGAAGGGTAAAAAGCCAGGTTTTTTTTAAAGGTGTGTTGATTATGATAGAGGATAGCTGTTTGACCAGTTTGATCAGTTGATGTTTGAGGAACGTCATTGGCATTGAACGTTACTGACAAATATAAATATACAACTGACAAATTGTACTCAATTGCCTTAGAAACAGTACAGTCTCTACCATGTACTAAAATTTCTACTATGTACTTTGTTGAATACTGAGTTACACTCTTTTCTATTTAATTTGCACAACATATAATTTTTAATAACAAGGCAAATCGTTTCACACACTAATTTATTAATTTTATAATTTCAATTGAACAATAACGCGACGATGAAAGTAACGAATTTGCAAACAAAAATTAAAAGCTTCTTATCGCCAATAATTTCGATCGCAGCGGTACCTGGTGGACGCAGTGTAAATAAAAAACTTGAGGTTTCATACCACAAAGTAATTTAACTAATTAAAAATCATTATCTGTCAGATCGAATTGTGAATCTAAACCATCCTTGAACCCGCTTAGATATTCACAAAAAATTTCATCAAAATAGGCCCTATCGCATAGGAGTTCAGTGCGTACATTCGAACAGAAGAACATATAGAGAGAAAATCGTTGACTGGAAGATCTAATTAGAATGAAAATATATAGGATGGGAATATTTTACTTATGTAACTCTCCAGGAGTCTATTATCATGCATTTTATATTTTATCTGAATTATACTAAGTTTTCCATACATTTACATATCTCATTTTTTATATGTACACTTTTCATTTTATATCTTTCTCTTTACACTTCTTGGTACTGTAATGTTTTTCTATAGTTTATTTGTTTGTCTGTTTTCTCTCATAGCCCTGAAGATGATGAAATAAGTCTCACTTATTAGTTGTTTACATTGACTGCACCCCCAACTATTTCCATCCTAAGAAGAACAGATAAATATATATATTAATAAAGAAGACCTAAAACCGACAAAAGGTTTTATTTTAATCTAATGATGAATATTATGAAAGAATATAAGAACTACGCGAGTATTGTCAATCAGAAGGTGAGCCAAATAATAATATTTTTAAAAAATCATAATTTTTATTATTTTACATTTTCATCATTTTTTATACGTATTATCAATCGTAATTTAACTGGTCACACGGTAATCATTATATTTCAAAACCTGATCATATAATAAAATAAATATAAAAATGATTATTTTCTGTTATTTTAATTTTTTATTATAAATTATTACTGGTAATTTTATTATGTTTTCCGTTCTTATTAAGTCTCAACAATTATTTCACCATGTACCTTACTCTATATTTTTTCTCAGCAGTTATTTCATAATTTATCTTCCTTTCTGAATTTCTTTTCATTCTTATGAAGTCCGTTCATATAAAATGTTATTGTTCCTTGATAAAGCAACGTTTTATATAGTTATTTTCTGTTTCTATTTCCCATCCCTGTGTAGACAGGAATACATTTTAGGGATGGCACAAGAAAAGAAAATATTCTTACCTTGCGTGATCATTTCAATCCATGATTAGAACTATCCAATCAACTATTTTTCACCTAAATAGAAAGATCCTTGTAAGCTTGCCTTTTAATAAAATGTTCAACTAATTCGACCACGCTAGTTTGAGGAAATTACGCACAAAATTGTCCAGCAAAAATTTAAAAAACATCATTAACTAGCTGAATAGATAGAAATTAGAGTTTTTTAAAAATTTCTGCGATGTGAAATCCATGAGCGGCTAGTCATTTTACAGTTACAATTCATAAAAAGTTCCACAGAACTTTTAACAGGCATAAATTTGTATAACGGTTCTTACACTAAATAAAACGTATACGACAGACGCTACAGGGACGGCGTATTGAATGCTCCCGTGATAATCTGATTACACGGGACTCACCTACATACAATATAGAACCAAACCCATATTCCCAGTATCAGACTGTTTTATAAAACTTCCTAGAAACCTTTGAAATAAAATATCTGTAAAAAGGTTCGATGACCCCGGGAACCAAACCGGTCTGCCAACTTGGTCAACCAATCCTCCACAACCAAAAGAAATAAAGAAAAAAATTGCATTGGTTTCCGGAAAGAAAACGCTAATTAACTAGGAGCAGATAGAGACAAAAAAATAAATCCCATAAGGCAAAGTATAATCAATAAAATAATCTAAGCCGAGTATTATGTAAGCGCATACATTCCTGAATAACGACTCTGTTTATAATTTATATAAATATTCTGGTTATAACTATAGTTAATATGACAATTTAATTTTGTTTATATTAAATTACTTTTTTGCACGTTTATAAATACCAAGAGAATGATTTTTTAAAATTAATTTCGGTCCTGAGAAAAAAAACGAAAACAAAAATCATGTTCAAGGCACTCTTCAGAGAACTTGTACTTATAACTAATATTCCCAAACGTGTGTGCAAACTTTAGAAGATAATATCAAAGGAAAGGAAACTTTAAAAAGAAAAAAAAAATTGTTTCACCAATTTAAATTTGTACAACACTTCAGTTTCAATTTCGACTCTACCAGTCTTTGAATTTTTGCTCCAAGTGTTTGCTTTTTATATTTGCTTTGCAGGAACATTTTGGAAACGATTAATAATTCCTGAGCAGGTCTCGTGCCCATTGTCTTTTTAATCTTTTCCTATCAAGCCCGGGTAACAGGGAGTAGGAAAGAGGAAGAACAAGTTTTGGTCATTTTGTATTGCTGAATGGAATGTTGTGTATATATTGTGAAAATATGATTTTAAAGGAGGAGAGTTCATATCATTGTGTATGGTGTGATTCGAAATAAACAAAGGAGCATTAGCAATTTTTCTCGGAATTTCGGACTGTGCTGTTTGCATCTTGTGTAAAATGACTTATTTCACTGAACCCCAAAGTTCTGTTCCTTATGTCCTAATAGGTCTTAGTATACTATAATAGATAAGCCGTTTGCTCCGTAAGTCAAGTGAAGATCTGTAGTTCATAAGATGTGATAGTTGTTTATAGCGTCTAGTAAGTTCTTAGCTATTTATTTTATTTTGTGCCAAAATTTCAGCCCAGGGCAGAGGAATGTAGAGAACAGTTAAAACTTTCTATTAACATTAATATTTTTTATCTTTTTATGTTTATTTGATGCAGTTTTTTATTCAAGATAAGATTTTTTATTATTTATTTCCATTGAAGCTGATGTAAAACAACAACTAAGAAAATTATAAATAAATAAACATTCAAGTTATTACTGGTTAAATGATTATTTAAGTACTACCAAATAATAACAGAAAGGAACTAAACATTTTTAAAATTCACATTTAAAGCTTACGAAATGAGTTAAAATGCAGATTTATAATACAGATAAAAAAGGATCTATTTTTTCCGTTAACATAGCCAATTACACTAGTAAAATGGTAAGGGTTTTCTCAGTTGTTTCAAAACTAAAGATTGCAGAAGCGATGTGGAAATGATTACATCAGCCCATCAAGTCGAAAAATGGCCTTCAGGGGCTCTCTATCTCCAGCACAGCCAATTCTTCAAGAAACTACCTCACGTACATTCCGATCGGGGATATTTCACTTCGTTTTATAAATCAAAATACAAATATTTCACGTTTATATTTCTATTAACTATTGTCAAATCTAATTTGTGAATAAAGGTCTCGTGAACATTTAGAAGACACACAACAACATATCCTATAAGGAAGAAAATGGTCCGGGTAGAGGTAAAAAAAATTCTCTTAAATAGGGAGAACTCTTTATTGGAAAGCCAACGTTTCGACACACATTGCAGGTATTCTTCAGGGCTAAATATACAAAATGTAGACGAATTAAAATTATACACGGTAAATAGTAAAAATACATCTGTATCTGAGTGATAAAACATAAATAGATATAATAAACAGAAACATAAAAATATATACATACAATAGATAATACTTATAAATTATATTATCTATTATCTATTAGATTAATTTGTATTACCTTTCTTATTACTTTGATGATAATAATCTATATAATCTATAAGTATTCCCTTTTCTTTGTATATTTATCTAAGTACCCCATCATTATGTGAATACCAGCAATGTGTGCCGAAACGTTGGCTTTCCAATAAAAAGTTCTCCCTATTTAAGAGATTTTTTCTGACCTCCACCCGAACCTTTTCTTCCTTATATATATAAGATCAACTAATATTATTCAAAATATATCTTATACCATGACATATATTTTATTTTTATTATGTATAATAGAACCATGGTGCGCTTGATTGGGGTAAAAGCCTGGTGTTTGAGCGTCGGGCAACTCACCTCTTAGCACAACCGTTGTTCTAGCAACAGTACAGTCTCTACCACTTACTGAACCCAATACCCTTTATGGGCGTTATTTTATGAATAATAATGTTTATAAATACAGGAAGGTTAAAGTTTAAGATCCAACCAGGAAATATAAAGGGTGATGAAAGACCTGGAAACCGAAACAAGTATCAAACGACTAAGATTCTACGGGCACATGGTAAGAATCGACCAAGAGAGACTAAACAGGAAGGCCTTTAACAAAATCCGTAAATACTAGAGCGCAGGAGGGTAGGTAAAACAAATGAGAGAGGAATCAGAAAAATTAAAAAACTAGACAAAGACTAACTAGATTGAGTACAATAAGGAAAAATGTTAACAGAAGTCCGGGGTTCTTGTTAAAAACAAAGAAAAACGGAAGTGTACAGCGTGGTTGAAAGAAAAGAAGCAAAGACACGCATAAATGATGATAAAATACTGGGAGAAAAGAAAGACGAAAATGAGACAGGAAAGTCATGATATTCGCATGGTCTTAAAAGGTTATAAAGTGAAAAAAAATGTTATAACTAATAAATAATATCCAAAGGTTGGATACATCCAATTATTGGTCATTTTGACTCCTTTTTTCGTAATAATACTACCAAAATTAACGTTACTTACAAATGTAAAGGTAACAAAAGCATGATAATAGGAGATTTAAATAATAAACAAAATTACGTCACTAAGCCTGAAACTTAAGTTGCTCAAAGCGTAAGGTGGATTTACATTAAGTATGAGCTCCAAATAGCTTTCGATCGCTAAGAACTGAGGATATAGTTAAGGCTTGTAATTAAATTCATTATGAATTCAATAAGCAACATTCACCTCTCTCAGGAGGTCAGGAATAAATAAAAATGGCGTGATAATCTGCTAGCACAAAGGAGCTGCTTTATAAATAAAGGAAAAATAAATTAGAACCATAAATAAATATATATTTTTATTTGTATTTAATAATTTGTAATTTAATTGTGTTGGTTGTATATAGTAACGTCCTTCGACAAATAAGATTATTAGTTTTTGTTAAAACTTTCCAACCACCACATTGGATTTTTAAAATTTGAAGTTATTAAAATTACAACAATAATTTGTCTGTTTATGTGGGGCCGTAACTTTGAGAATCATACCTACATGCTGGACAAGGAAAAACTAATAAAATCCAGAAATAATTAAAGATTCTAAAAAGTGAATAATGTGATTCCTCAGAAAACTCTTTGAATTTTCATTGAACGACTCCAGTTATTGTTTTTACACTTAATGTTAGCACAGATTTTTGTTATTTAAAATATATTTAAACACACGCAGAAAGTCAAGATTAATTACGGTTGAAAAAAATTAATACAGAACTAATATCACTAATATCACCTAGGCCTGATCCTTTTTCGATTTAAACGATATTTAAGGATAGTAATACAAAATTAAATTTAAAATAAATGTTGTCCAATAATACAACGGCACTATGTAGCTAATTATAAATGAAACGGTAATATACCACCTAAGCAAACTGGAAGCTTCAAGGCATCTAATCTAATAAATGTACAAACATAATACATTAATGACAATAACACAACTATATCATATTTTATCATTTAATTAATCAGACTGACCGTGGGACAGTTAAATATACTCAATGATTTCACGCACATCAATTAACGACCTTGGACAGGCCTGATAAGCAAGATAATGGTTAGAATAGATTATTTGATTAAGTCATAATGAACTTATGCAACCATCATTACACTGATAGGTGATTAATATTGTTATTGTTATAAAAGGGAATCGAATGCGTCGATAGTACATAAATCAATATAATTAATCAGTCCTGTATCAACTTTAATCTAGAATAATAAATATAAACTCCAAGGGAGAATTTAAAAACTAATTAATTATATTAATTAAAAAATGTTACAACCCCCAATTCTATACACCAGAAGAAAACAGTCGAAGCCAACTTTCTTTTTTTTTTAGTTTACTTTCGCAGGTTTTTTCCTCAATGGTTGCCTGGTTAAGTCAGAGCGTCCCTCCACTTTTCTCTATACCACCAGTTATCCTCCTCAAGTCCCCTGCCGGCCATCTCCTCCTCAGAGAGTCTTTCCAACGGGTTAGGGGTCTTCCTCTTCTTCTTCCGCCTGGCTGTTCTCACAGCAAAAGTCTCTTTGGACACCTACGTTCTGGAATCCGCTGGCAGTGTCCGTACCATCGCAGCCTGTTCCTTCCGATCCTCTCCGGAGCTCCTTCGGTCACGCCGGAAGTTCATTTCTGACTCTATCCAGGCGGGTGATCCTCAGACATCTCCAAAAGTCCATCTCTGCAGCTTGTAATCTGGAGTAGAGACCCGGGTTAAGTCTCCAGGTCTTTGAGGCGTAGTTGAGTGAGGGCTCAACAATACATACTGATACTGAAAATACGCCATGTATTGTCCGTTGAGATGACTGTGTTGCAAAGAACTGGGTGCAACATTCTAGTCACACATCTAGCCAGGCCAACTCTCCTCCTAACTTCGGGTTCCGACTTGCCATTCCCATCATATCTTTTTTTTTCAAAATTTAAAAGTAACCTTTGTATCCTTATATGATGAAATATTCCGGGTAGAGGTCAAGAAAATTCTCTTATATAGGGAGAACTTTTTATTGGTAAGCCAACGTTTCGACCCACATTGCAGGTCTTCTTCAGGGCTAGTTTGATGGGCGGGGGTTTCTATCTTATAGTTCATCGAGTCTTAAAAATTATGGTGAATAAGAACCTATATCGCGAAATAAGTATAATTCAGAAAAGAAAAGTTCCAATAAAAGTGAGTTTTTTAATGTAATGAAGCAAACAATTTGAAATTCACATTATTGACTAGCGAGGCACGTTTTGTTGACCACTAATGGGATACAATTTTACATAACGGTATATGTTTTAATAATACTGGAGAACTTTATATTACAAAAATGTTCAATGTCAAAAGCTATTGTTGACTAGGGACGCCAAAGAAATAGGAAAATCTAGAAGGAATGCGCATAATCGAAACATCTAAAGACAAAATCGATTGAAGTTATTTCGAGAAGTTTAAGGTTCACTCTTGTTTGAAGCAAGGTGATAGATTACCTTTCACCAGTTCAGTTTGATCTAGCGATACAATATTTAAGTGAAAAGGTAGTTATCTGAAATACTTAAATCTGGGCGGTACAGCTAATAAGTAATCACCTATTCTGTTTATTTTAATTAATTTAAATTTCAAAAGATAGTCAAAACCGTGTAAGTAGGTTTTTTAGAAACAAAACATAATGTACCTGAAGTTCTTCATTGGCTAATAAAATATAAAATAAATAAATTTATTAAAAAAACTATTAATAATAATCGTAGGTCATACAGAATGAATTCTCTATTCGCTAGAGATGCTGAAAATGTTGAATATTAAATCATATTGATAATTTTAATCAACAATATTTAACCAATATATTGTAAAAACAAAAGTATGCTTTAGTGTTTTCTTTAATAAATTTTTCTAGTTACTTCGAAGACTCAATGAAAATTATCATTATTTTTTGTAAACCAGAAAAAAGGAGGGTCTCGAATGAACGTATAACGACTTACATTTATAATAGTTTCAATAGCAACAATTAAATGTTCATAATAGCTTATCACAAGTTTACTAAAACTTGTCAATAAAACAAATACCCTATGTTGAAAGCAAGAAAAAAATTAATTAAATAAATAATATTTGTTTTCTAAGATTAACATAATAAATAAAATAGTTGACGTTAAATGAAGATTATAGGAATAAAATCTCTCAACCTAAATTTTAACAGTAATTACTAAAAAAACTAACAACTCAATAATAACTAGTTTTATTGGATAATATAAACAAAACGTGATTAATTAATTACAGGAAATGGGATTAGTAATGATTGAAACCTATCAAACTTTAATAATATTTTCATTTAATTTCTTTCTAGGAAAACATATTGGTTACTAATATTCAAATTTCAATATATAATATATAGTTAACTAAGAGCTTTGGATGTCAATACTTCTTTTAATATGATTCCCACATCCGAAAACTTTTAAAAGGCTTAAAAACTAAACAATCACACCTGGATACATTGATAATTTTCAGTATATTCCACTGCATATACTGTTACAATCTATACGGTGTATATATATATTGAAGTAGCTTATCATGGGAGCTACTTCAAAATATTACTTAACTTCAAATAATGTTTTTTAAACAAATTTTAGTAATAAAGAACCCGGTCTAAACATTATATTCTCTAATATTTAATATTGAAGTGGGTCTTTTAAATTATTATAGCACTACTTTTATTATTATTTAATAAAATCATTCTTACATATCATCCAAATTTGAAATTTAAACCCAAAAACGAAATTTTAGAAATTTTAAAAAGGTTAATAATTTTTATTGTTATTTATTTGTAGGTTTTATGACTCCATCCCCTATACATTGTCTTGTTTCATTTATACCTCATTTTTCTGCCATAGAGAGAAAGGCGCTGTGGGAAATAGTTACGCCATTGCACTGTTAGACTTTAAGATCAAACACCTCCCGAATTCCAATAACAGCAATAAATATAACTATAACCGAAATTCTTAGGAGGGGGCGGTAATTGAGAAAGGACAGGGCCTCAAGAGCCTCCAGTAAATGGGGATATAACTGACTGGAATCGCCGCAAGAATGCAATAAAAGGGCGAACCCTTGGGAGGAGGGCCATCGCTGGGTCGGGACAAATAGCCAATAGCAAGAGGATAATGGCCGCTTCGGCTTAAAACATGAATTTGCTTAATGTGAGGGGGACTTTGGTCGCTTGTAAACAAACTCCTAGGGCTCTCCTTATCTCTTCGACGGATGAAGGAGGATGCCGTTTAGATAGCTCCGTCTAAGGGCATCTTAAGTTAAAATTGATCAGTCAATAATAAGGTAGATCTAATGTCAAAACTCGAGGATATCTGTGCTCTGGGGGCAAAGGACACCATGTCCACCAAATAGGTAATACTTAAGGTAAATTGTCATTAATAAATACTATGATCCAATATATTCCAATCACTTGTCAATACCAACAGCGTGAACAACTTTCTTTAAGCTGTTTCTATAAGTAACGAAGAAAAAAATGTTAATAGTTCGAAGTTATGGAAATTTCGCTTTCCTGAACAAATATAAAAATTACAAAAATGGGACATGGCGAGGTGAAGGACTCAAGGCTACAGATATACAAGATTCCAAACCTAGGTAGCCTTCAATCTTAATGATTGCATTTTATTATTACAACTTGCAAAATAAACATAACAGGGCCCATTTAATATAGGTTCTAAGAAAAGAATACTCATGAATATTTTAATACAAAATATAGGTATATTAATAAAAAGCAGAATAACAGCAATGTAGTAGCAGTGAGTAGAGCGTTGATCTGCGGGGCTCTTGGTCCGGGTTCGAAACTAGCTGTGGACAGATAAATTACTTGTTTTGTCAACAGCTAGGATCGACTCTAATAACAATCACATAAGATCCGCAGACCTTCCTGGGACTGGCCTAGCCTTTATAAAAGGAGGACCTGATGTTGGAGCGCGATCCACCACCTTCCTGCACAACTGTTTGGTTGAAACAGTAGTGTCTCTACCATGTTCTGAATTCACCAAGACCCTACGTGTGTCATGATGGAACAAGTTATTTTTTTATAGTAAGAACTTTCTTAATAGTAATGAAAAATAATTTCACGAGTATCAAAAGCTATCTATCTCCTTCTATAGGGAAGCCACGATATAAGTTCCTACCACAGCCACTTAGCTAAACTAAAGCCATACAGAAGTCGCGTAGTTATTTTCTAGAAAAAAGTACTTAATTAGTAATAGGGCTAATAACTAGCATTTTATCATTATATTATGGATTTAAATCGGCATTCAAATTTTAAATATAAACCTATGCGGTCCCTTGATTTAGGCTCCTAGGATTCACCGAAAACACAAATAGGCCATTGACCCCGAATTAAGATATTTTTCGGCGTGCTTTTCCTAATTATTATATTACAGTTCAAAGATAGTTGCTTAACTAAATTAAAACTTAAATTACATCTTTATGTTAGTCCTGCATAATTAGTTATACTGGTTTATTTAGCTTCAATACTTACGCTACAGAAAGAACATAATTAACACCACAGGACTCACCTGAAAAATAAAATAAAATATTAGATATGAAAATTAAGATAAATGACGTTTATTCGTATGAATATAACTTAAATATAGGGCATATTAGCATAAATTGGGTTCAGTAATTCACTTTTTTTTCTTCTATTTATTGAGAATATGTGATTCCTCAACATCAAAAAATATTTGTAGTAAAAATAATTTCCATTCCACACAATTATACAAATGCACAAGGCAGAAGTGTGTTAATTGTACCGGCAGAAAAGAAATTCGAGAAAAACTGGATTTCGAAAAAAATTACAACATGATAGCTTTTTGATTATGATAAGTTTGGCAAAAAATCGTTCTTACACATTTTCTATTCAATTTATTTGAACATTCTGGAATGAGGTTTAATATAAGGAATCTAATTTGGATTTGAAAGGAAATTGCATTATTTTTTAAATAAAGAAATATGTACGGTGTATTAATTATTAAATGTAATTACATACATGTAATTAGTAAACATAACATCTTGCCCATTTCCAATACCAAATGAGAGCTACTCAAATGACCATTGTCAACTGAAGTCTGTAAGGGACACCGAGGCATAAACCACGGACATTTGCATGATAAAAGGCAGTAAACACATTGTAAAAATAAATGTTTAGTATTGTAAACGAGAATGACTCTTTAAGATGTCAGGCACTCGTTAAAAATCCCTACCTAATTACGCCAAGAGAGGGGGCGAAACTTAGGGCTCCACCTGTAGCATTATCTGTTTAGCCTGTTAATAGCAGCAAGTGACGTTAAATGAAAAAGGTATTTACCAAACCGAACAGGAAGGTATTAATTAGTTTTCTGTAGTTTATCTGTATTAATTAGTTTTCTGTACTTTATCTCATTTATTTAAATAATCGCATTTTTTGTAAATTTTAAACTACCGGCAAGGACTGAAACGTCTCAGTAGGCAAGGATAAGCAACAGAGAGATGAACCACGCTAGGAGTGCCTTCAATGAAAGGTTTCTCCATGCACGCTTCCACGTGAATCCCTTAGGGGAGTTTCGCAAAAGAACTTCACACATACACTATGTGCCAAATGGCATTTGTATAATTTTTAAAAAATAATTTATCATTATTATTTTAAACTGCAATAACATAAGTGATAGAAGAAACAATTATCTCGATTATAGGATACTCGACATTTTTCATTGAGACTATATTTATGGCAAAGCCGGTGTTATGTTGTGTTTAAGGCCTTGGTTACGCACACCCATCGATATAAACATGACTAGAATGGACAGATATCGCACGGCCGCTAATGGCGGATCAAACGAAGACGGGAGATAGATAGCAACAAGTTGAAAGAGAGAGATAGAGATAGCTAGCAATTGATGGCTGGCTGAGGTCAGGACTAGGACCTGATTCGCCCCCCCCCCCCCCCGGCCCAATACTATCCTAAATATCTAGGTCTATTGGTTTAGATTGATCGCCAACATGGTGCGGTGTCAAAAATCAACACGCTCTGCGAAATTTCACTTAGCGGCCTGGCCTGAATTGGAGCAATAAACAACTGACCATTCAAAGTGTGGGCGGGATAACGTTCACAACCAAAACCCAATATCATATTAATAATAATATCATATCAACCCAATATTATTAACTGAATCTACAATAAGTTGTGGCAAACAGACAATTCTATAGTATTTGTAACTATGAGTATAGCAACAAATATTATAAGTTGAATAGCTGGAATGACACTTCATACAAACACCATTTTAATAAGTCATAAAGAGAGAATGTACGAGAAATATTTTTATTCTTGGACTAAGTTTCCTTAAAATAAAGAAAAATGTACAGAAAAAAAACATAACATATATCTGGGCAAAACGCTAGATGATAATAATCAGATGGAGTTGACATAAATATAAAAAAAGTAAATAAAAATAAAAAGTGAGTTCTTGTCGTTAAAAAAAACAACAATCAAATAAAACATAAAACAGTAACAAAATTACTATAACAGCGAATAAATAAAGTAAATAACAGCCATCATTTACTTCTAATGTAAACTAATAATTGGAGAGCATTTGGGAATCGAGATGTTGGAAATATATCCCTATCGATGGATTTTATGTACATAGATAAGGGTAGGTCATACTTAAGATCAATGATTAAATGTTCAACCAACAAATTTTTTTTACCGATTTGATAAAACTAAATCCATTTCGTATTAGTATCCAAAATTTATTTGCCATTTTTTTATTGATTCTCTACGGTTCTTTAAGAAACAGAATAATATTATATCATCAGAAGGCAAATTATACCCAATCCCCTTTGATAAGGGAATTAGGTAATTGGAGAGGTTTAGATAGCATACTCCAAGCTGGCACACATAAGGAATACTGAAAATAGAAAAAAATTAGAAAGTAATATTAGCGCCCTACTTGGATTCTAGGCTTTCATCGAAGGCAGGTAACATTTCCTCAAAAAAGGAAAAACAAAAGTAACATTCTCGTAACAATAACTAAAGGAAAAAATAATATGAATAATTACTTATCAAAATAAGAAACTTCCGACGCATGATTTAAATATTCAAAAATTATATTTTTATTTCTTTCTTTCTTTGTCGCTTGGGCCTACTGAGGACCATGGGCCTCGTATCTACTCTTTGGTAAAATTTTATTATATTTTATTTATATTTTTATTATTTATTATAATTATTATTTTATTTTACAATGAATTTGAAAATGCGTAGGGTCGCACCTAGTAAATATTATGTTATCGATTTATCTCTTAGATTTGCAGGAATGTGATTTTTAACTAATTAGTGGTTCCTGAGGTCTCTAGTCCATTGCCTTTTCTATCTTTTTATAAGCAACATAGAGTCGGAGAGAGAAAGAAAGAACAAAAATCCTAATGGAAATATAAACGACAATAATCTCTTTTGTAGTAAATTAAATAGCAAAATTAAAGTAACTATAACAATGTGGTTTAATGAAACATTAGTTCTGATCCTCTCTAGAACTATTCTTGAACTATCCAGAATGTACTAGCTATCTGATATTTACAAGGCATTCCATTCAATTTGCTAGTCATGACATGCGGAAAGATGGTTATGTATTATTGTTACTTTATTTTTTCATTAAAACGGTTAAGAACTTTTTTGTTCAAAATAAACAATGATGGAGTTTTTGAATCCTCCAATTTCGGTCATTTATATAAAAAAATTAAATTATTGAAATATTCTTAGATAAAATATTAAAAGACTCATTAAACGACAGAACGATTGTTAGGGTCATCCTTCAGATTATCCTAGATTTGGTAAAATGATAAAATATCACCAATTATCTAAATAGTTTAAGAATTTTTTAAAATGTCCAATAAATGTAAAAAAAAAACTTTTAAACAAGAGAGGTTATCAACAACAAGATTCAATATAATCAATCATATGCGAACTAACCAATACAAACATCACCTGGTAGTTTCATTAAGATAAAGCTCTATTTAATCTAGTCCATTAGCTAATTATAGCTGAGCGTTAATAGAAAATAGTACTCTAGGCTAATCGCTTGCTCAAGACATCGGCAGGTCTAGGCAGCTAGGGGCCCATCTCTAGGATTAGCTGTAAGGTGATTGAGAGTTGTAGAGATTGAGGGGGGTTAGTCAGTAGAAAGAAAAAATAAAGTAATAGTTGACTAATTAACTTAAGGGCTTGGATGAATCCATAAATTGAAAAAATATCGAGAAAGTATAAATAAATGTTTGCTAGAATAAAGTAGCCAATAATAATAATTGAAAGACTGAGAAATGCAAAATATTAATAATAAAAGATCAGTTGAAAAATACGTAGTCCATAAAGGCTCGATCATAAAAAACAATAATAATAAATTCATTATTAGTTCTGGAACAAGTCTTTAGAATGGTAATAGAAAAAAATAATATGAACTATACTGTCTCACAATTAATAAATGAAGAGTTAGCTCGCAATAACAGATAGGAAGAAACCAAAAATTTATAAATAACACAACAATAATTGTAAAAAACAATTAATATTTGCATATGTATCAGTATTATGAAAAAAACAACAAAAAAACCAGCAAATAAATGTACATATCGTCGCTATCAAAACAATACTGTCTATGTACACTTCGGGCGATTTTACAGGAGAGGGAAAAAAAACGCGCCGACTATAGACTTGGCCTTTTTTTTCAGAACTATTGAAGAGAAGTATCAAAAAATCATACTCTGCCATGTTGCTGAACTTAATACCTGCCTTCCTTAGTGTGTAATTCAACCTGTAAAATGCGTTACCATTACTAACTCATTTCCATAAAAAGTTGTAGATAGGCGGTATATTTTATTTGGCAATTATTTTTGCTATTAGGTTTTTCCGATTTTTTTTAACATTACCGAACAAAGTATTCCAGTTAAAAGAATACAAGTTATCGTTATAGATAACGTATTTATCACTATTTAACGAATTATTCCGTTGTAGATAATAATTTCTATTTTACTTTTGCATAAATTCAATACAAAAAGAAAATATCCGAAATGTTTTTCAAATTAGACTGTATGTGAATGATGTCCGTACTAGATTTTTTTTTAAATCTCAATGATATTATAACACATAAAAATCTTTAGCACAAAACAGGTACACGTAAGGGCGTATTACAATTTCAGAACAACACCAGAAACATTATATCAAAATGTCCTAGGATTTAAAAAGGTATATTTATATTTATGCTTATCTTCCCCGACTCCTGCTAGTAGTACATTCCTTCGCAACAACAAATTAATCCAAAGTCACAAGAAACGATTGAGAATTGAATAATATTTCCGAAAATGTAAAGTTTTCGTCCCCACTACCATAATGGAAAAACAAGGCAAGAGATAATTAAAAACTGCCTTTGTAATATTTCAAGAATCCCTCGCCAAAGATCGCAGCTAATGACTCTGGAAGCGGGTAATGATGTAATCGCTATCAAAGACATGTTCCCATCGAAGACCAATTATCCTACGCAGAATCATTCAACCACTCCCTCCTTCTGAGTCTACTTCTTTATTCAGTTTTTTTATTTTATTTTTTATTTATTACTAACAGCTATTCACTCCTAATAAAAAACATCCATGTTATACGGCGGAATAAAATAAACAAATTAGATAGTTAATACCTATATCTTTTTTTTTAATTCAAGAATAGTTAATATTATTAAAACTAATAAATATGTTCAGTATTTCTAATTTGTTTCTGCCTTATCATTTATACAAGACAGTGGGGTCGTTTATTTTCCACATTAGCGATACGGTAGAACCCCGCTAAACCGGCCTTTAATTCTTCAGGAAAGAGTTGACTATTTCAAACATTTACACTATTATCATAATTGAATTATTCAAACCAAAAGGTCACTAAGATACGTAACAGGCAAACAAACTAAAGAAGATAAAAGGGTAACAGGCAAGAATAGTTATTTATTTGAAAAGTGAGGAAAGTGTCACTTTATTACACCCGAGTGAATTTTACCACAAGAGCCGAAGGCGACTGTGGTAATTAAACGAGGGTGTTATAAGCACTTTTCTCGCGTGTTAAATATTACATTTTTCCTCCAACCATTTAAAAATTAAGAAATTAAAGGCGAAACTTCAGAGTTGTTAAAACTACACTAGCGCTAGTGGGTAATGCTAATGCTAGATCTCCACATTTCTGATGTGTGAAGGTTCTAATCCATTTAAGGTTATATTAAATATTTCTATAAAATCGCTTCAAAATAAATAAAATCTATCTTGAATTAAATATAAAATAGTTCTAAAATTATTTATTTTAACATTTTAGGAATATAAAATGAATAATATTATAATACCGCCATTTAACATTTAAAATAACAGAGTGCTGATTGTCAAATTCGATCTTGGTGGCTGTTACTTTTCCTCACTGGTGAGGGAAAGTGGTTTTCCCTCACTAGTGGGGGAAAGTGGGACTTTCCACAGCAGTTTTAGTTGAGTAATGGATACCATTACTCAATGGTTGCAGGAAAATAATATTACTGCAGAGTGAAGTAAAAAAAGAGTATTAATTATCTTAGTTTTTTGTACAAAATAAAAATGACTTATTTTTTTTTTTATTGTATAATAATAAAAACATACTGAACCAGGTTGAAGGATACAACTCAAAACCGAAATGTTTCAAAAATCATCGCACCGCATTGATTGTAATAGTATTGCACTATTTTAATTTGGGGCCAATGACATTTTAAGCTTTGGCCTGTATATTAATAAGAAATGAGAATAAAAAGCAGCCAAGTTCTTAAAGAGAGACAGGTATTCAACAAGACAGTACAAAATATTTAACGTGCTTAATTATTACAAAAATGATAAACATTTGATGAGTTAAGTATAAAAAAGTGTCAAAGCAGAGGAGCCAAGATACAAGACAATTTAAAGATTTTTATTATTAAACCCGGAAAAGACACTTTTTGGATATTGCGATGGAAGGGCGGTTGTAACTACAAGTTATCAACAACATCTTCCCTTTTTTAATATTCATAACGAGCGCCCTCGGCCTGAGGGAGAAGGGCCTGACAGCTAAAGGGCACTCGCTATATTATTCAACGCTTCGGGTCCCGTAATTATTACTTATTAAGATATAACATGACGTTTCCCTCCAAGGAAATTATTATTCATGAAGTGAACCGCTATTACGAAATTAAAAGATTATAGCAGGTTCCAAATAACAGCGTGCATCATCGCTTGTATCAGATAGGATCGGCAACGCACAGCTGTTGCCATATTTTGGATTTTATTACTTTGGAACAAGAGAATAAGAAAATTTAAGGCTTCCTAATTCGACGAAAAATGATTGTTGTTTCTTCGATCCAAAAGCTTTACAAAATAAAATAAATGGTATATGTTCCGCAGGCTGTCGCTTCGAGTTGATTTACTTCGCTTCGAGTTTTGACTGTTTATCCGTTTTATTTTTAATATTTTCCCCAAATACAAGTTATCCTGAGTTTTAGTATGGAACAGACAATGTAATTATGGGTAATGATTAGATTTCGATAATCATTCCATTAAGAAATGACAGTTTCAACTAACATTCCGAAGTATTGATGATATATTTTCTATATTGAAGAGAAAAGATTTGTCCTGGCCGGGATTCGAACCCGGGTCTTCTGCATCTCCGGTCCAGTGCTTTGTCTGACTTCGATACGACCCCTGATAGCTCAGTGGTTTAGAGGACAAATCTTTTCTCTTCAAAACAAAAATATTTAAAAATAATCACTATCAAAATAACAATTAATTAAGATAAATTATAGATTATATACGTTTGTTGAAACGTCCATTTCTAGTTGGAGGTTCTTTTCTAATACATAGGTGCCGAATTTCGACCTTGTGCCCCTGTCCCTTAGGTATTGTTTAACTATAATTCATTTTTCATATCCATTATTTCACAACAGCAATCCCTATTTCCCCCTGACCATTATTATTATTTCTCTTTTCAGTCAATATAGATGAAGCATAGAAATATTGTTTACTAATTTGGATAAAATCTATAACATTTTTTTATTCCTACAAAAATATAGTTTGATTATAGACGTTAGAAACCAATAGAAAAAATATATTTCCCCGATAAAATATAAACCCGAAGACTTATGGGCTTCGTTTAAATTCCTATAACAAAATATCTTTAATCTATCATGCTGTATAATTTTAACGCTTACCGAACGGGAGTCTGGAAATATTTAATTAATTACCAATAAATAATAGATATTATTTTCCCCAAGATAATATGGATATGTTTCATATCCATTTAAAATAAGTTTCAGGCCGTGTAAATTGAGCCTAATTTCTCAATATTTACGGCAATCAAGATCAAGACCAAGATTAAGGCAAACGTTATTTTAGGATTTAAATAAAACTCTATTAGGGGTCACCTATGGTGTAATAGAAAGCATAAAACCTTCTATGTCCTAGATTGCGAATTCACAGCCTAGCATTTGGCTTTAGAGTAATTTAAAAGGGAGTAAAATCCTTACGCTGTCCTTCGGAAGGGACGTATAAGCGGAGATCCAAGCCTGGGCGTTGTAAGGTTACTGGTTAAAATTCATTATCCTAATTATACCTGGATACGCGGAATTCGGGACTACCACTGTAGCATCGTCCGATTAGCCATATCAGGATTAACAATAAACAATGCGAATCTATCACTTTCATGTTTTTAACTTTGCTTAACAATAATTTTGGAGATCAAGAGACAGTGGAGGTAGCCAATAACGAAAGATGGAGCGGAGTATGATTTGCTAGGCGTGGGCGGAGAGGAGCCTATATTTAGGAGAGGCCGGGGAGAGCTGTACGATAGCACTCCTTTCCTTCACCGCTCTTAGCCCTTCCTATTGGAGGCAAACACGCAAAGCCTCCAGTCGCTGGACCTTTTAGCTGGAGTTCTCTCCAGGCCCTTCCACTTCTCCGGTAACCATAGAGGAGTGGGCTACGAGTAATCCTCTCAACGACCGCTTCTATCACTGGGGCTTCATATCTCAGGCAGGGCACTGTCCACCAAAGGCTTATCATAGGACTTTATTTGAAGACCTTATTAAAAAGGTCACACAATCCCTTCTTACTCTAACATTAATTAATAAAAGTAAAATAAATGTTGTGCTTAACTTTCTACACCTGTACCACTTCAACCCGTCAAATGTCTTGGGTATTTTTAATAGTACGTGAACTCGGGACCTTCGGCACGGCAACTGGGTGTTCACCAATGAGCTATCCCACTCCCTTTCTCTGCATATCTTTCTGAACAATTTTTCAAAAAAACTCATCCTTTATTAAATTGACGACATAGACTGACTGACTATATACTTATTATAGATCACTATCCTAATAATGACTGGATTGCAAAATTTAGGAAACCCGCCGAAGCATAGTCCAACTAGCCAAAGCGGCACGATTTGTTGTTTAAAGAACAAATATCAAATAGTGAAATTTACGTATGTTTTAATCTCACAAGGATATTCCTCATCAGAAGTTTTAATAAATGTAGTCAAGAACCCGTACTTCATTTAGCATATACTTAATAGTTTAAACTTATCTACTATAAGTGTAATAGGGAGCGGAGTGGCTCAGTGGTAGAGCACTGAGTTGCCATCCCGGAAATCCTGGTTCAAATCCCGTGCAGGGCATGGCTTTTATTTAGTCTCTTTGCAGCAGGAGATGGATCATTTAGGATCTAGGACCCTCCTAGGGCCCACCCAGCCTCTATAATATATTATAAAAATAGGGTACCCAAAATAAGATGGAAAAATCTGGCGATTGATAGTGACCTAGGACAAGTCACCACCTTGCAAAACCGTTGTCTATGAAACAGTACAGTCTCTACCATGTACTGAACGCCAGACCCTTCACGGGTTGTAGTGGTACAGGTTTTTTTTTAAAGGAATTTTCTTTCATTTGGAGTTTTAATTTATTTACTTTGCGTAATTCACTTTAATAGCAAATCACTAGGCTTCACTCTTTTAAGTCGCCTTATTTGATGCGAAACTTCCTGCATTCCTGGGTTTACGTGGATTTTAATTCTTTCATTATGACTATCCGCAAACCTTACAATTCTTTCTCTGGCAGAATTTACTTTGAGGTCGTTTATGCAAATTGTCGTTTCTGACGAACCATGGAGCATCAACTATATTTCTGAGTATTTTATTTTGGAATGTTTGTATTATTTGTATGTTGCTTTTCTTGGTACAACTCCAGAGCTGAATTCCATAAGTCCATACCGGTTTTAGGACTTGTTTGTATAACAGAAGCGTGTTCTCAACTGTAAATTGTGAATTTCATCCTAGCAGCCAGTGTTAGTATAAATGATTTATAGAAGAGATCGTGTAGATGCAACATTTCTGAAAAAATTTTAATTAGATTTGTTAAGCATTAGTCATAAACCTATTTCGATATTTATTATGCAAAATATGCATTCAAGAATAACCTAAATGTTAGTCAACAAAAAAAAAGAAAACTGCACAACTAAAACCCATGAATTGTATTATATACATCAATAAAAGAATCATTGTTTCTCAGCCAACGGTTATTCAGGTTGCTGGTTCTGTTTATATGAAGTTCAACTGCCAGGATTTTTTCTCTGCTACCAATGAAGGGATTGTACTGTGATTACGAAAATAGTTGTAAATTCATCCGAGATCACGTTCAACTGCCAGGGTTTTTCTCTAATTGGGGGTACCCGATTTATAGAGGATGCCCAACCACAGAGTTCATCGATATTCGTTAGCAGATTAAATAATATGTCAGTCACATTCGGATTTGAATCTCAGCGCGCTACAAACTTAGCTACCGACCCCGCTCCTGTAAAAATTATACAATGAAATGAATGAATAATTTAGTATTTTTAATTCAAAGAACCTAGAACCACATTGAATGTAGTAGACATGATTCATATTAACAATAATAAGCTTTAAGTGATGGTAGCAAGCATAAAGATTTATAAAATATATTCATCTAAACGTATCATTGGCTGACCTATATTCCAAATCCATTTTCGAAAGGACTGTACTAAAACAAAGATGTAACCCTAAATGGAATGACAGCTATAGCCGAAATGAGTTTAGAGTCATTAAAATGTTTTTCGTCGAAAGATAATTTGGCAGAAGTCATTTAGTAGAAAGTTCACAAACAAGCTCCGCCGGGACTTGCTCCATATAACTCAATTCATATTTAAACTGTGGAATATTCCTACAACTAATTATTTTACAACTAAACGTAATCATATGTCATTCTACGGATAGTATAATCTATTAATAATACATTCATTTAATAAATAAATAAAATTTAATCGTACTAGAAAAATAAACACGATAATAAGAAAGACTTAGTGTTTATAACTATGGCCATCGTGATGGCAGTGAGTTAGCAATAATTAATATTAAAACTGGCAATACCCAAGTTCTATTACGGCTCCTTTTGAAGATGCCGAGCCTATCTTAACGCTCAAGGAAATCACTTTGAACAACATGTAATATGAATGTTAATGTTTACATTTAATGAATAAAGTAGATGGAACAAATGAAATGAGTTTTATTAACTTACTATGCCTACACACTCATAACAATGAAAATCTTTAGGTGTTCAACAACACCTAAACAAAGCGTTCGCGAACATACCATACCTCCATAGGAAACTTTTTCTCTTTTTGAGTTCTTTAGTTCAAATTTTCATTTTGGGTACTTAACCCTGAAACACCCTTTATAAGCACTTTCTAACATAGCACACTGTTGCGAAGTCCTTCAAAAGGTCTTGATTCCAAAAATAGTTATGAAATGATTGAAAAATATTATATATGCTAATGGGCTGGAATATGAATTAACGAAGCTAGCAACAAATCCAAAAAGCTCTGAGAGTTGGAAATAAAGATTTAGCTAATTAAGTTTTAGAACTTGTGTTGTCTTCGTGTATATAAACGATTTATAACACATTAAATAATCAAATCAACATATAACACAAAATTAACATACATCGCTCCTTCAAAAAAACGACATTGACAGCATTCAAGATGCTGGTTTTTGAGTTAAGCCTATAGCAGCAATTGTATTGGTTGAAGCTTATAAATTCATGAACGTCTTATCATGATATGATATGATGACCTTTTTTTTTTTTATGTGAAACGTCTAATGGCGCGTTTGGCGAGTGAGAGCAACTGTTGATGTGGTGCGAAAACTTCGAGCAGCCCCGTGGTTGTGCTTCTCGTTAAATTTATTATTTAATTGAACATTAAATGTGCTTAAGTTTAAGTTATTTAAAATTACGCTTTAAAATTAAATATTTATTTAATATTAATAAAATTATTATCCTTATAAAATTACGCTTGAAATGCTTAAATGCCTCGTTAAATGTGCTTCTCAAATTACGTTAAATGATGGGAGGCAGATACTCATGGTTGTTGTATATATTCCACTTAACCAAAAATTCAAAGATATCATCTCATTTTTGCACCGTAGTTTACTTCCGTACGGTATAAGTGGTTCAAGAATTTTAAACGAAAATTTAGATGAATTACCCATGATTTTAGCTGGATACATTTATGTAAATTTCGCAAAAGATGAGTCAGCACCATTGATTACGTTTATTCAACAAGATTTTCAGTTGTATATTAATAGTAATCCAAGGTAATCTACAACAAGTTATGGCACAACAATAGATGCAGTATTCACAAGACCTCCATAACGTTAAAAGTAACACTTTCGTTGCTTATTTTAGTTACCATCGGCCTATTGTAACTTTGATACCATCAGAAACATCATCGAGTGTTAATATTACAGAAATAACTGATGATACTGAATTGTAATATTTTATTTGGATTATAATGGTCTTTTAAGTATATTTTTTAATAAAAATAATTTTTTTTTTGTCACATAAATCTAAAAAAATCTGTATTCCCTTTCATTAGATACTTTTCTTACACTTAAATAATTAATTCTTTCTCAATAACATCCAACTTCTATGTTTCGCGTCCCGCTACGGCCTTTTTTTTTTTTTAATAGTCATATTTTGACTTGCATCATGTTTGAATCTGTAGTTTTATGGCAATAATGAAAAAAAAATCTGTACAACTACATCATGTGAAGGGCCTGGGGTTCAGTACTCGTTAAAGACTATTTCTTGGACATCCGTTGTTTGTTCTTATTTATCCTATATCACTCTCAACCGCCTTATTTTAGCCCCTTATTTTATAGAGGCTGGATGAGGGTCCTAGCTCCCAAAAGACCCATATCTGGCTGCTAACAGAATAAATAAAAGTCTTGCCAGGAGCGGGATTTGAACCCAGGAGCTACAAGCATGGCGACTCATTGATACTGAGCTACCCCGCTCCCCTTGACATAAGTCAAAATAAAAAAAGTTTCAAGCTTAAATATTTTTAATTATTAATATGCTTTGTTTTACCACTACTAAACGTTTTGATTTTTTTAACTCATTAGGTTTCATTCTTACAAGACATGGAACTTTCAAACTGAAAGTTTGAAAGTTCTTTTGAAGAAGCGACTTATCAAGTAAGGAATAATTTTTCAGTCTTATTTTCATCACACATTATATAAATAAACTGTATGTAAAAAACAGCAAATACTCAAAACAAACAAACGTATCTAGCTCGCCATTTATCCCTACAAGAGGCGCCAAATCGGCAAACGGCCTGAAATGTGGTTCATTATCTTTTCATAACTCCTTCCACAAGGCCTCGCGACCTCCTAAATGCCCCTACCTTTTCAGTTATTAATCATAGGCTCTCTATTATCGATCCTTCGTATTGTTAGACAGTCGATTTTATTTATCGATATGCTAAGCGACGGGAATGTAGCAGGTACAAACATGCCAACATAAATTAATGGATTTAATATCATTCACAAGAATTTATAGGAAAAAAAGTAAGAGAAACATGTGAGTAAAGAAACAGGAGAACATAATATGGTCAAGATGTTGTCTAAAATTAAAATATGCACAAAAAAAGGATTTGTGAATGCCGAACTAAAGTGGTTCGTATGGGGAAAAGCCTGGCCGAAATTTTAACATTTGCTTTATTGCCAGATTTGGTAATAGGCGTTTCCCGTTTTACTTCTCTACTATTAAAGTCGTTTCTGAGATACGTCGATAATCTAATGTTAGGTAATTTAAAATCCACCGCATTTTACGACTAAAATATATATTTTTCGAATGAAGTCATTAATAAACTGGTGGTAAAAGACGGGCGGTAATAAATATACATGTCGAAGACATTCAAGGCACATTAAGCCGCGTATACACATTCCCCCGCATGTCCACGCACCACATGAGCACTGAGCCGGGAAGGCAGAGGCCCGGACCCCGAACACGGAATCCAGTCTGCCATGAGCCCCTGTCAACCATGGTGAACAGAAAACTTCTAGTAGCCAGTTTCTCCTATATTTACATACAGGAAACCATTAAAAAAAAACAACAGAAAAAGCTACTTCCATAATTGTTTTAAAAACGTTGCGCAATATCTATGTCGCGTGCACGTTCGAATTCACTACTCAATTGAATATATATATATATATATATATATATATATATATATATATATATTTTTTTTTTTTAAATAAATTTATTTCTAATTTAATTTGCTAAAATTCACAAAAGTAATATGGTGTACCAAACAGACCAGTCTCAAACTTCAAATACTTGGACAAATTTAAATGAATCTATACAGAATCACACATACACAATATCAACAGTATTCAATTGTATATAGGCGGCTTGAAAAGGGGGAGTTCAGAGTAGAGAGGGGATGTTTGTTCAGCCATTCGGGGAATACAACTCTCAGCTCGGGCTGAGGAGTGCGATACGTTCGGCTCGCCTTGTGCAAATCAGGCCGAACGAATGCTCATTCGGGGAGAATGCTCAAGTGTATAAGCTGCTTAAGGTGGTAATAATCAAATTTTATTTAAAATGAATTTCTTGTACATACTTAAAGAAGTGGAATCATGTAATTTTCGAAGAGAATGGGGAGTTAAGTCAGGCAATGGAGTTGTATTATAAGCAATAACTCCTTTTCAAGCCTGACTTAGCTCCTTATGTATTACGAAAATAACACAATACAGATCTCTTAAGTATAAGGAACTCATTTTAGGAGAAATTCGTCTTAACCACTTATCCACAGAGACTGTAGATATATGTTTTGGTCGAGTATTGGTTGCTGTAAGTCGGTATATACATTAAGTCTTATTCTTTGCGTACCAAAAAAATCTATGTTAGCAATAGTAAATATTAGTTTGACAAAATAAATGGTTTCATTATTCTGTAATTATTACTGAACAGTAGAACCATGGGGCGTACGACCTTTCAGTAATTTCAGTAGTTTTTAAAAATTATTTATTTTCATTTTGATTTACTCTTGTCCTTAGAGCATTACGGTTAAATATTAAATATAATAGAAAATTCGAATTTCATAATTAAATTATAAAAAAAACATTACATTCTCAAGTGCCTCATTGGAATAATAGTCATAAAACTCATTATCCAGAATTATCAGCAATAAAAATTAATAATTCTTTTAAAAAATAAAAAGTTCCCTTTATAATTTCGCAATAATAAGCTATAACAGAACAATGAGCTCTTACAGAAATAGTTCATGGAATAAACTTTAATAAGTAGCTCATTAAATATCTCTTGAACTATTAAGAATCTAGAAGCAGTTGATATTAGCTTTTTAGATGACAGCCTAGAACGAGACCAATCCTTGAAATATTGCAACTGGTAACTGAATCAACTTGAAATGAAAAAAAAACTAAGACACACCTCCGACAGTAACTAAAGTTCAAAGACACTCCCAAGCAAGTCAGAGAAACGTGTAGCTCTACCTTACGTAATAGATATGAATTACAAAAGACGTCACATTCCACCAGTAATGTAAGCAGGAAAGGCGGGAATTTAAATTTGCGGCTACTAAAATCCGAAAAATAAACTTGAAGAAGGTGGAAACAGAAAAATAAATAAATTAAGAACAATAAAAAAAAACATTACCGAGGTTTCTGTTTACTATTTCGGTAATTGCGAGCAATGCAAATTCTATACAGTAGAGGCTTTTTACTTTATTGACAAATTTGCTAATTGACACTGGAATCATAATAAAATAATATTTGGGTGTTTGATGATTATATATTCATATATGAATCACTAGCCTCAAAAAGGCAACTAGTCCACTTTTCTAAAATAATTTTACAGTAAATGCAAAAACGGGATCATGTCCAGGAATAGTTCCTGTTATTTGTAGTAAATAAAATATTGAAGACGATGTCAAGAATGTCCTACCTTGCCTTTTCTGTAGGAGTGATTCGTTCTAAATCGTTCTGGTAAAGGCTTAAATTTAACTCCTACTCCTTAAATAAACAAACGTCCAAATCTAAATCCATAAGATCACACCCTTAATGCAATCCTCCAACTTTCGTTTCGGTCAAATCATAATACGTTTAGCAGTTGGCTCAGCGCTTAATGCTTGGGCTAAGGCGAGTTGATGTGAATGACATTAAATAATAAGTTTTCTATTATCTGAGTTATATTTGCACCCCTACAATTGGCAAGTACCAGAAATTCGACAACATACTTTTAAAAAACTCCTGAAATATGTTCTTTAAAAAAAATTTTAAACAAGTCTTAAAACATACTATTACAAGCTTAAAAAGGTTTGATATCTTGGATAGTTCATTTTTATGCTTGTTCATGTAGCTGCGAAAAGTTAATTTAAAACAACATAACCAGAGTTTCAAAAGGGAATTAAAGGGATGAAAATGATCCAGGTGGAGAAATAAAGAATTTCTTAAAAAGAGATAAACTATATATTAGAAACCAATGTTTCGGCCCACATTCCATGTCTTCTTCAGGGCTTGTAATGAAGACAGTAACACTATCTAGGGCCAAAATGTTCTAAGCTGATATCTCCAATATATTAATTAATACTATTTAATTGTTTAATGTCATAAATAAGTCGTTTGGTTATTGAGAGACGATAAGAGGGCGAACCCAGATATGTATACTTTCATGACTTAAAAACAAAGTGCTGAATTATGTCCTTCTTTAAAGAGGAAATATATTACATACTTAAAAATGTTTCGATAGTCCATTTTTATTCTAGTTCATGTAGTTGGGAATCGTTCAATTAAAACTGCTCAGTAGGTGTTCCAAAACGTGTTTATAGTATTAATTAGAGCCAAACTTAATTAATACTATTCAAGTTATCACTAGCTACACTTCTTCTTCTTTCGCTTCCCACTATAGTGCATTTCAGCGTAGGGGAACGTCCAGCCAGGAACCGAATCTATCCCGGTCTCTTGCTAGGTTTCTGGCCTGTCGGAGATCTTTTCCTCTTTTTCTGGTGAGGCGCTCGATAAACTCGAGATAAGACATCCTTGGGCGTCCTAGAGGTCTTTTTCCATCCGGCATATAGTCCATCGTCTTGAGAGGGTCCCGGTTATCATTCATCCTGACCACGTGGCCGAACCATTTCAGTTGTCGGATTTCCAGGAGCTCTTTTAGCGGGGCAATCTGCAGTTCCCGACGAATCCTCTCGTTGCGAACACACTCTTTTTTTTTTTAGCTACACTAGCTACACAAGTTGTTTTATTATACAGAGAGGAAAAGAGGAAAAACCCAGCTATATATACCTTCATGACTAAAAAACAAAGTGCTAAAATATGTCCTTCTTTAAATTTTTTTTTTAACAGCATGAGGTATTACAAACATAAAAAGGTTTGATATCTTCGATAATACATTGTCATCCTACTTCATTCATGTAGGTGTGAACTGTGAAAGCAACTCACCTGGCTTTCCAAAATGTGTTTATAGTACTAACGAGGGCCAAACTCTCCTAAGCTGATCACTTCAATATAATAATTAACAATATTTAATTGATTAATGCCTTACAGAAGTTGTTTTACTATCTTATGTTACTTAGGCGATAAGAGACCGAACCCAGACATATCTACCTGGAAGACTTTAATGGTGGGCTGGAATGGCCCAGTGTGCCAGTGGGGAGGGCGTGGGCCAGTCGTCCTTGTCCTCTCCTTCCACCCGCTCCGGCCGCTTCACAGGATAATATATTCACCCCGTCGGGACTTTAAATAGACTCTAATATTCTTTTAACTTAGATAGCAAGGAACGACTTTTTGAGGATAACCCAAACCAATAGCCTGAAGCACTATTATTATCGAAGCAAAGGGTAGTACAGATTCCATCCGAGAAACCATAAATTGCGCAATCGTCCTAAATCCGGGTAACATTTTTTAAATTAACAGTTCCGCGGGTTGTCGTTTCGAGTTAAGTCATAACAACTTCGCATTCGTTTAATATTCTCGAAAATAAAAATCATCGTGAGTTTTAGTAAGAAAAAAGAAAGTCTAATTATGAAAAATGAGATTATTTCGATAACCATCTCATTAAGTAACGAACCTTTCAAAAAACATTTCGAAGTATAGGTGATGGTATAACCTTAAAAGTATGAGTAAGTCGGTTCTTTAATCTATACATACTCAGTAATAATAACTACATAAAGTCAGTAGATCATTAATCATTCACTAATAATTTGACTGATAAGTACCGATTAAATCTCCTAAATTACTAACACTGCCGCAAAAGAGAATGACAGGATCACCAATAGTGTAGTGATTAGATTAAAAGCCAACTAGATCCCGTGATGGTAGCTTGGGAGATAGCCCTAGGATTTTTTTAAAAGTAGTAAAAAAGGCTTGGTTATGTCGTCCTTCAAATGGGACGTAAAATGTGGGTTCCAAGTCTATGCACGGTAAGGTAGAGGTAGAGATCTCTGCCCCAATTATAACTGGAAGGCAAGATTTAGGACTCCCAATGTAGCATCTCATTTAATTCGACAAGATTCCAAACTGATGATATGTTCTTCCTTTTCAGTGGAATAGAATCCAAGTTATCCTATTCAACCACTCCATGAAAATAGAGTGCACCAGAATAACGTTGAAATTTAAAGAGTTTTTTAAGTTTTCTTGTAACTTCTTACACGGCCTGCTCTACTAAAACCCTTATATAACAATTTGTACAAAAAAAGTGTTATAATGAAAACTAAATTAATCATCATTTATCATTTATTTAGTTAGTACTTAAAGACTATACAATTATGATTACAAATAAAGTTACAGCAATGTCATCATACAATTACTTTATCACACACGTATTTGTATAAATTTATCACAGCCGAAATTTTGTCGAACAAAATATGCAATAAAATAATAAAAGTATATCAACCTATAATAAATTGTATGAGGTGTCGTGAACCTGGGAAAATGGGACATAGTTTTCATATTTATTCTAGAATCACCCTCATCAGATTTTTTTTTAATTTTAGAACTAAGCGAAAAGTCACTTTACAACATTCACATTCTTCAGATAACTTCTACAGGGAGAGAGAGGAATGTGTCTGTCTTTAACTACCCCGCCATCCAAGATTAAGCTAGGATAGACATTTTTTCTCATATTGTAACATAACAGCAGGTCTGAAAGAAAAATGCTAAAGGTAATGATAGCAGGGAGTAACCCTTCTTACAGAATATGCTCATCAATTGGCATTCTGGCACCGCGAACGCATTGTATGCACAAAAAGAGAAAATGACCGGAGTAAACCATTCAATTCAAAATTTTAATTAGTATTGAATTTTGAATTTTTCATGATTTAAGAACGGAAATATGAGCTAAGTAAATGAGGTAAAATTGTCACACCACGGGTGAATTATGAAGAAAACGTCACACTCTACATTTTTTCTTAAGCTTTTTTGGCCATCAAGAAATATCGCTTTTCTTGCTAAATGAGAAAAAAAATACTTGGTGATGTAACCCAGGATGCCGGAGTTAAACTAAGACCGACCTTTCCCTCTCCCTGCTAAAGATATCTGAAGAATCTTAGTATTGTGAAGTAACTAAAGGTTATATCTTCCATTTAAATAAAGTATAAGCAAGAACCTCAACAAAGGAAATTTCGACTTGAACATCCTGAAGAATTTTAGAATTAGATAACTAGGATTCTACACCATGGAACATCATTAATCACTATTTCAGGTATAGAGTGACTATAAAATGGAGTGAGGAAAATTAAGATTGTTGAAGTCCTATGCTGACCATAAGGCTGTGAATAACTTAATTTGAGATAATCAAAATTAACTTTTCATTCACGATTGTGTTTTAATACTATAATTCTCACTCTCAACTTTTCCCAGTTCAAAGTGTAAAAAAAACATGCTTAAAAAACATTCTTCAAAAAAAATAATGCCTGCAAAGATGTATTAAAAATCAATGTTTAAGGAGTAGTTTTATGTCAGATTTCCATATGCAGTTAATATGTCTATTGTAATTGCTGGGTTAGCAAGATTTGGTAGGAATAAATATATGTTTATTATTGAAAGGCTCTAAATGATTTGAAGTTTATTCTTTTTACACAGTACAATGATGGAAAAGAATAAAGAGCAGAGTAATATGATCATTTTAAATAATTTTTATTTATATAATTAAGAGCGTAGAAGATTATTAAAATATTGAATTACTATTTAGAGAAGGAGTTAGACGGTTTGGGTCTAGTAGGGATTCGTAAAGCCATTTAAAACTAATTTGTACGACATTTAAATTTCCGACCAGTTGGTAGTAAATATTGACTCAGTCTGAATCAAATGACTATATACAGATCAAGTAAAATATATTTTATGACTACAAGAATTATGATAAAATACGGAGCTACGCACTGAATATTATGGCGGTAAAGATTTGACATGTGCTGTAACATTCAACAGATGGTTGCTATTTGCAACTACCACAAGAGTTTTTTTTCTAAAACATAATAACAATAAAATAATCTATAATCTAAATGAGTAACTATATTTTCAGTTAAAAAACAAAAAATTAATTTTTCAATTGTTTAAGAAATCTTTATTCACTATAACAGTAAAAAAAAAAGAAATGTAAGAGATATTTTTATCTTTTTTTAATTTATTTATTTAATACCTTGTTATCTATTAAAAAAAAATCACAAATAGCAACCGAGGTGACAAATACGAGGGTGCTAATGAATAATTCCAGTGAAATTATTAATTAAAGTCATTACTAATTAGTTCAGAAATAAAATTAAATAATCGTTACATGATAAATAGGAGACAGGTCAGTTGAAAAATAAACTCGTTAAAGCCCCGACCACTTAAAACTCCATTTGGACCAGATTGCCTCATAATGATGAGCACAAATTCTCTCATGACGGAATTCCAAAATGTAATAAAACAAATGGGTCAATTAATGCATTAGTGACCCTTTTTAATGATTAAAACAATTATCAGCCTTTAATATAGAACCAGTAGAAAATATTAAAAAACACTTCCGGTATTTTATAATATATTTTGTTTTCAATAATTGTTTATCAATCTGCATGCGATGCCCTATTAGTTATTATTGGAGTATTTCAAGTTCAAGCAAGAAACCGATTAAGTTCCTTCAACGATAATACATTAAATTAAAAATAAAATAAAAATATCAAGAAAACTTAATATTCAATTTTTTTGGCAAAATAGAGATGGCCAATATTGTTGAGATTTCTTATAAATTTTGTTTTAAAATGTTGTCCGTTCAATTTCATTATTGTCACTGTAAAAAGTTACAAAACGTAAATACCGGCAGTGGTCACTACTCCAGTAGGTTTATGCTGGTTACTTGGATGATTAACACTGATCTTTAAACACAGAAAAAATATAGCTTAGTTCGTCGGGAGTTAAATCGTTTTATATAAATTTTTTTTTTAAATAATTTATTTAATGAAATTTACAACTGCATTAAAATAACACAACAAGTAAATATATATAGATATCGGATTCGGGCCAAATCACCAGCAAATGGGATATTAAGGTCATTATGGATTACTTTGTTCATTACAAAGTATGAGCAATTACAAAGCATTGAGGATTTTACGGAGGATTTTGCATTGAATACGAGAGGAATTCGATGACTTAGTGGGGCCCTAGAGTCTACTCCGTAAATCCAGATGGGTTTCATGACTGTCATGTATATGAGTCTTTTGTAATTAATTGAGAGCTTAGAGCGTTTATCTTGTAAATGTTGTAGTAGCCTGAAACGGCGAGCAGTTTTTTGTCGTTTTACTCTAGTATGAGGATTCCAAGTTAATCTTTTGTCAAGGTGAAGTCCTAAGTACCGGACTTGTTCTGCGAGAATCAGTGGGATGTTATTAAACGATACGGGAGGACAGGAAGTCATTGGTTTACGACGGGGGGTAAAGGTGAATTGACGGGATTTGTGAGAATTTATTTTAATCCTCTAGTTTTGAAACCATTTTTTCAAGGTCAGTGATATAGGATTGAAGAGTATGGGATGCTATTACTGGATCGATGTTGACTGATAATAGACATGTGTCAACTGCATACGCGTTAAGGACAGTATTAGGATGGGTCGGGATGTCAGCTGTATTAACTGTGTAGAGGATTGGGGCGACGATACAGCCTCGAGGAACACCAGCGGATTGAGAAAAGAGGGATGAATATACATAATTGTGATTTACTTTGAATGAACTGTTAGTGAGATAGGATTGAATAATCGAGAAAATATGTAGACGCTAGGAATTGGCGGAGTTTGTAAAGTTCTAGCAATCCCGGGTGACATACTCGGTCAAAAGCCTGTTCCACGTCAAGAAATACCGCCAAACAATATGATCTACGTTCAAATGCAGGGGAATCAAAGTCCACCACTCGATGAAATTGCTAGATAGTGGAATGGAATGTTCGGAATCCGAACTGGTGATCTGGTATAATGTGGTTTGCATCTAGGATGGGATATATTCGTTTCAGGATGAGCTTTTCCAGGATTTTACCCATGGATGCGAAAAGCTCAATTTTATCCTCCAAGTGTGGTCCACGTTCATAACTACTTTATAGAGCCTCGGTGAGCCCCAGGAGGGTAACCAGATTCCAAATTATTAGTTTTTAAGCCTTCTAAACTTATAAAATATTTTATTAATTTTTCAAGTATATATCCACGACTAAACTATGGATAAGATTACCAAGGGTGTCCACTCCAGGTGCAAAATTTATATTAAGGATATATCTACAGTCCGGTGAATAAGTGATTTAAAGCGAATTTTTTCCAGAGAGAGTTAACATTATTGAGGGAAACGGACTCGTGTCATTCTTATAGTTTTGGGCTTGAAATGGACTTATAATATAAGCAATAACTTCTTTTCAAGCCAATGCCTGACTTATCAACTTATTCACAACGATAACAACACGAGTCTGCTTCACTAATTTGCAAGAAACTCATTTTGGAGAAAACTAGACTCAACCACTTATTCACCTGTTGGTATAAGAAAGAGAAAAACAAACACAACTATACTTATAATATTATTATTTATAATTACACAGAAGAATAGCTGAGGAATCGAAGAAGCTCAAAAGTACTAAATGAATCTTGTAGGCAACGAAAAATACTAAGCTGTTGCCAATGCGTGTACATCTAATCTTTCATAAACGGAAAGCATGTATATGCTAATTCAAGTGTATTATAAACGCTTTTATAACATTTGACAGATACAATTACGGATCATAAAGCAACAATTTACAATAAAATAATAAACTCGAATTCTTAAGTAAATGAAGAAAAAAAAAAATTAACAAAATAGTTTTGTTTTTATCGAATTTGTGTAAGGGCCAAAAAATTGTTTCGTTGAAGTAAAAAAAAAACACAGTGGATGTCATCCTACTGATATTATTAATGATTGAGTTTTTTAATTACTAAGTTTTAGTTGACGCCAAACTTTCCTGTAGATATGGTCAGGGAAAAGTTGGACATAACAAGGAAAGTCGGTCGAACAAGCAGACATGTATAACATGAGCACCCTCTAGAGAACCTAACGGGTTCTCAACCTTGAATCAGTCGATTACATTAGATAACTTGAAGCAGTTTACAAAGTGTGGTGAAGCGAGAAGGACCTAGAAGCTCCGAGACCAAGGCTAAATATGGGAGAGCTGAAGGGGTCTGAGTCATCCGGCTGCTTCTGCTGTCCGTCGCCTCTTCTTCTGATAAGTCAATACTGTCTTTATTGTCTTCTGTCTCTACCACATCAGGAATGTCTTCTAAGTAGCCACAATAAGATGTGTAGATGTTATTATAGCACTACCCGGTATCTGAGAAGAGTGTAAAATGGTAAGAGTGGGCAGTCAATAAATCTTATTATTTAGAAATAAGATTTATTTTATTTCTGCCTACGTTTCAACCTAATTTTTAGGCCATCTTCAGGATTGAAAATAAAATAAAACGGAAAAACTATGCAGGCATTGCAATACCAAAAATGTCCAAGGTCGAAACGTAGTCACAAATAAAATTAGTCGAACTTATTTTCTGTAATATACTGACTGCACCACCAGACCATTTTACACTCTGTTCAGAAAATGTCAAAAATGTTTATGACAGGCGGATAACAAGTTCTGCGCTTGATGATGGCAGAATAAACAAACCGGATAAATCATTTCTCTGCCTCAATCCTATTTATTATTAACTAATTATTTCATTATAGAAGAGTGTGAAAAGCTAACATATAGAAGCGATTTATAATCCAAAGATAGATTACTAGACAGTTATAGACAGTTAATGTATAAGAAAAGATAGATTGAATTGGTTAGAGGGTGGAGTCAATGATAACACAAAAATAAGCAGAACTTACTTTTTAATTGTGCCAACGTTTCGGCCTACGGTGTAGGCCATCTTCAGGGCAAATATTGGGTGTGGTGACTTGTAAAACTAACACTTGTCAACTGAACTATCAAAAATAAAAAAATACATTCAATTTATTTATATAATGATATGAAGTTGAGCCTAGGATATCGGAGTTGTCTGAAACTAAATTAAGATTTTAAGGAAATTTTGATTTCAATTTACAGAAATAACATAGCAGTTTGCTACTTTAGGCCCTTTAGTGAAAGTATAAAAAATATTTATAAAATTAAAATTATGACAACTCCATTTTTTTTTCAAATTACTCAACAAAAAAAAATCTTCTACGATGGAGTAAAACTGCCAGAAAACAAACAAAAGGCCCTGCTAGTTAGATAATTTTTGGCTAATTTCCAGGACTGAATACAGAAAATATATGAACGAGGAAACTCTTCAAAATAATTAACAAATGACGTCTTGAACACTACAAATCAGCGATTTCCCACTTAATCTTCCATTAGTTAAATTCGAACTGTATTATGCTCATTAGTTTTGCTTCTAGTGTTATTTGATATTATTGAATTCGTTTTAATGACGTGGCGGGAATTTTTCACGTAATTATTTCTGTAGAGAAATCTGTCAAAAAACACTTAGTTAAAATTGAAAATTCGTGATACAATAACAAAGAAAACCATCTTAGTAAACTTCGAGGATATTGAGAAAACTCAGATGAAACTTCTGGCTTTAATCCTTCATAAAATAATATTGAAAGCACTTATATCAGATTTAATAAATAATTCCATAATCTCATAATCGTTGATTGCTTCAACTAAATCCTAGATATTACCATTATTTAATTTTATTACACTCAACTGATCCATATACATGATAGAATAGGAAAACTGATATAAGTAGACCTTCACATAAATAAATCATCACAAAATCGATTACAAAAAAAAGTTTGTTATGTTAAAGAAGTGCGTTAAAAAGAAAATGACAGGCATGACACATGGCGATCATGGAGGCCGAAACGAACATTCGTTAATCGATAATTACCTCGACTTGCCGAGCAACAAAAGTTGAGAACGTATTTTCTATAAACATTTAGCAATTAGAAGGTCCATCATAAATGAACATCCGTTGAGCTTGCTAATTTCTGTCACAGCGGAAAAATAAATATAATAGAATAAAATAAATTTATAGATTAATACCTGTTAACACTTAAGAACGAGCAATTCAGATAGACCCAAAATATCCATATTAGTAGCTCTGTTAAGCTAGATCATTCTTCCCGCCATTTTGATTAATTTTTTCCTTCAATGATATAAAAATTTCTATGAAGTTAAATCTACAGAACCGGTGAATAAATAGTTATACCGAATTTTCTCCAAAAAGCAGTTTCTCGTACTTCAGAAAATTACTCGTCGGAATTTTAAAAGAATTGAAAAGGAGTTATTAATTTCAAGCCCAAAACTAAAAGAAAAACACGATTCCGATTCCCTCAATACAGTTAACTCTTTTTAGATAAAATTCGACTAAAACCACTTATCCACTGAGGCTGTAGATATAACCTTCCGATTACTAAAGATCCTAAACACATTATTAAATTAATCGAGCCTTCAACATTATTAGACGAATTAACTTCTCAGTCCTAAAAAGTGTAGAGTACGAATGTTGGATAACTTTAACTAAATACTTATTGATGTGAATAGTACTTAAGAAAACGGAGAAAGCAACCTGAAACAAACGGTGGCAACTCATTAAATGACTAATGCAGAAAAATGATAATAGCAGTCATAAAAAAAAAGCTTATCTACAAAGGATAATAAAATATAATCAGTTAGCAAGCCTTCCTGAAACCATTGCTGTTAACTATTTGTTCTCCAAAACAAGTCAACTTTTTGAGAACTCCACGTAAAACGGATAAATACAGGCATAAATATAATGTGACCTACACACTTCTAATAATGTTTAAATTTTAACTAATTAAATCAATTAAAGACTTATATCTACATACTATATTTTCCATATTAACCGATTCTCTGGCATAACCGGTTATTTTACTGGGCCCCTTCTGTAAAGGATATTGAAGAAGGCTTTGAAGGATAAGCTGGGTTTAACTGTGGTAAAGGAAAGGTAAGGGTTTCCCGTGGAGGTCTTCTGTTAATTTACTTTTTAACTACAAAGGTTATGCAACGTTATGTAGTTAATGCGGTCAAAACCATAAAATCGTGTAAATAAATCAAATACCTAGTTAATAACCAATTATGATTAAAAAACCAAAGAAAAAATAATCCTCTTATAACTCACACTACATTACACATGAGCGGTTATTTTGGAAAGTGGTTTAAGTCCATTTGTAAAAAAAAAAAAAAATCATTTATTCTTCTAAATGATTTTAATGGTTATCATTTCATAATAAAATTTAAAATGTCAAATGTCAAAGGGTATAAAACGTCAATTTTTGCTAAGTGCTAGGTGATAAAAATGTTCGACCGTTAACCCGTGTTTTTCAAGCAATTCAAATGGAAGCCTTTAGATTTCGCTATTATGAAAAAAATGGACTTACAGCACTTTCAAAAAAGCTCATATAATTCTTATTTCACAAATATTTACTAATTAGGTTTTTGTTAAAATTTATCCTTACAGCCGTATATCAAAATTACGAAAGAAATAACTATTCATAAGCTGACCGTAAAATAAATTTAACACTGATACCAATAGTTAGTTTAAACTGGCCTGGATTTAAGCCTAACTAGAGATAGGGTTTAGTAGGACTTGATCACTAGTAGAAGGGGTCTAGTAGCAGCAAGTAGCTAGTAATTGCTAACTACCTAGCTCACTGGCCATCATCACTATCCCAGTTACCTCATCACCGTTAGCTCTTTCTTGAATCTCAATTCTCCACCAAGTCTTCAACCGCTCGTTTAGTCCCTGGCAATTACTATGAAGGGAATCGATATCTCCTGAAGATACTGATCTAAATGTGATGAACATTATGAAACAAATCAGTCCTAAGAATGAATTACTTTACTTAGCATGTTCAAAGAATCTAAAGTATTAAATTCATTAGAAGGTACACCTGTTCCAGTGCTAAATGCCTAGGCAGGGTTACAAGTGAAATATATTAAGTCAAAAACATGATTTTGAGGAAATGCTGATGAAAAAAGTAGAGCGCTTATTGTGAGAAGTTCCTAGTGATGAAACCCATGAAACTAAGTTATTATATTTTTTCCATAATATTTCGTAATCATACTAAGTACTCTAAACTTTTCAGGACAGTTTTCTCAAAATCGTATTCTTGACTTAGGTGTATTTTATTTGTAACCCCAAGATCTGATCAAATTCCACGTATACACTTCCTTTAATATATTTTAAGCTGAATTTTTTTTTAAATTTTGATCAAGAAAAAAAAATGTTACCAAAATTACCTACGTAGATAATTTATCAACTGAAAAAAGTTGCTAAATGATTATGATCGTTTTTAATTATTTAAAACCAAAACAGTGAAAAAAGCAAGATTTCAATGATAAGTTTATGACTAATTCTTCTAAACATAACCAAATAATATTTTTAATAATTATTTTTACCTAATGTTAACATAGACTTTGCCCGTTTAAATTTAATTAATGAAGATGGCCTCGTGACCTTATAAGTTGAGTTGATTATTTGAGTACTACAACTGGGTTGTTTCTCTACTTGCCTTTATCCTCGTCATTATGTATCATTCCTGGGAATATATTTACTTGTTGTATTGTAATAATACAGTTGTAAATTTCAATAAATTAAAAAAAAAATTCTATATCCTAATGCGGGTAGTTTACTTCGTTTTTACTAATTTTACGCCCCAAATCTCAACTTTAAATGTTTATTTATAAATAAATAAATATGTATATTTATATTTTTATAAGCATGTCATCTCAGTGTTTAGAGGGATGAGTCTCTGTTCTTAAGAATTCGGATTCGAGTCTGGCAATGACAGATAAATATTTAATCCGTTAGCAGCCATAGATGGATCCTGCAGAAGTTCATGCAGCCTCAGTAAAATTGGACATAATTAAGTAGGTGAAGAACCTGACTGTTGAGTGTGATCTCGGAACAAATTACCTCCCAGCACGAGCTTTATGATAAACAAAGTATAGTTTCTACCATATATTGATTCCAAAACGCTTCATGGATAGCAGCGGTGAAGAATTTTCTTTATTTTATTTGTTTATAATTATATCATATATGTTTTGAAAACCTGTTCTAACAATAACAGAGGAACTGTAATTGTCAGAACAGGTATATATGGTAAAGAATGATGTTTGATACTATGGTAAAGGAATATTTTTACAATTCAACTTAACTGTTTCTACAATTAATATTTTCTTTTAAATTTAACATAAATTACTTACTTAGCCTTACATATTATTATATTAGTACTTATGTAATGAGAAATATCAGAACAATCGCGAAAAAAATGTAAATTATATTTTGCACGATACACGCCCACTCTTTTCCCATGTCCACCCACCATGGCACGCCAATGATCAAATAACATTTTTGTTTACACGAGCTTCTCATGAATACTGTAAGGGAGTCCATGACATAATCTTCTGCTTCCACAAACTTCCCATACAAGGATACGCTATATAATTAATAAGCCTGCTAATGATGCAGATTTTAATTACTCCCCTATTATTTTTCTGCCCTAGCTAACAGCACTTAATGAGAGCTATGTCACCATAGCTGACAAGCCACTCGACAATAGAGACTAGAATGGAGTGCTACTGACACGCAAGTTGTGGATTAATCAGAAGCACAATGACTGACTAGAGTGAGTACAATGGATCGTGAGGTGAGGCTCGCCCATCCAGTCAGCTATACTCGAGTAGGCGTGAGCTATCTGCATCCTCCAGATCTGTCAAAACAACTTCGACCATTTTGTATGTAGGAGAGGATCCGATGTTTCGACTGCGTAATGCGTATTCCCTAGGAGGAAATACGCATACATTAATGACATAATAGTAGGGCGTCGCTGACAATTAATTACATTTAAAGATTTGAGTAAAATATTTTACGTTTATAGGAGCCAGGACCATATTAGAACTCAGTAAAGCAGAATTTACGATGAACAGGAGGATAGATTTGGCACTAATTATAACCAATTATTACAACAATTAATAAGTATTACCTTTATGATTTTATAAATAATATTAACTCGTGTAAATGTATACTTTATATTTTAAAAACAAAAATGCTTCACATTTCGTTATTTTCTCTTCAAGAGACATCTGAGACTTTCAATATCAAGTATTTGTGATGTTTGGCCGTATAACTATTATAATAAGTCCGATATACATCATCATTCGCTGATTTATTGTTATACTCTTTTCGAATTTTTCTTAATTTTTTTTAGATGAATAAGGAAACTATTTTTAATCCATGAATAATTTAAAGATAGTTAACACAAAATAAATGAATTAAAAACAACGAATACAATCCGCGATTATGCTGCACTCAATGAACGAATACATGAACTACCACTGAGTAAACAAAAGTAGTGCGCTGCACATTTTTGGGCATCATTCAATAGCTGTTCCTACCAAGCAATTTGATTCATACATAATTATATATAATGTCAATAATAAAAAGTCTTAAAAAATGAAATTTAATGGATGAAGACGATTTATAAAATGGGGATTGGTCCGCCGCTAGTCTTTAAAATAATATCATAAAAATATTCATAAATACAGGTTA
Organism: Troilus luridus; assembly: GCA_964056705.1. Classification (NCBI taxonomy): domain Eukaryota; kingdom Metazoa; phylum Arthropoda; class Insecta; order Hemiptera; family Pentatomidae; genus Troilus; species Troilus luridus. The sequence goes on along the minus strand of OZ057412.1, from coordinate 52,023,506 downwards.
ACATATTAAATCATGTTTTTTTCTCAAAGAGGATTTATTACAATATTATTTACTATCAAAAATGTTTACTATTCAAAGCTTTAAAATTGCCTAATATAAATTTGAAATATTGCAGAATGTATGTAAGCACGTATGTTGATACAACATTAACTTTAAAAGTGCTTTTATAAGTGCCTTCAAACATGATAGAAACAATACGTGCAACTCTCCATCCAACATTACATAATAGACGATTTAATTATTATTAAGACTGAATATAACTAAAATTTTAATTATTAATGAATACTAAACCCTTCGATTTTCAGACTTTTTTTATTTTTTCTAGTGATTAAGTTAAATATTTGAGGAGTTTTCCATCACAAAGTTGAATCACTTATAAATAATTCTTTTATTAAACATTATTATGGGGAAGATAAAGAAAATAGTTTTTAATAATTTTCTTGTGTTATTGTTACAATATTGAATTTATACTGAAACATAATGAGATTCTATTTCGTAGAATAAATATTGATTTATGATGAGTTAATGCATTCGATTTTGGTTAAAAAAAACAACTCGTAAAGCAAGTAAAACTTAACGTATGCCAAGTAGTTGTAACAATGCAATCAAAAAAGTAGTTATATATAAGATTTTGTTTTGCATGAAGTCGAAAAGATTAAATATTATTGACATTGAAAATAAAAGAATAATTATTAAATTCTGAACAACTACTAAACTCTGAGCAATGAAGGAATCCCGTCAAGATGCGACGAGAATTTAATATTCTCAGATTTATTTGTTCCCAACCCAAATTTATGAGAATTTCTGCAAGCATGGTAAATTTCCACTATGTTAACCTCAAGGATTCTCGGATATTAATGTTAATATATTTATTGCCAAGTTAGATTTTAATAAATAAATAATTTTTCATACCTACCATGACGTTAGGAGTGGAATGATGAACGAACAACAAAAATGGAAGAAAGTTAGATAAATCAGAAAATGAGGGAATATCTCCTTTCTTCCTTTTTTACGCCGCCTTATCGAGCACTTTTTAGGAGAAATATTTTCTTGTAGCCTTATCCGAGAAGTATTTAAGTAGGTTCTCTTATCTCAATGGCGAGGCACTACGTATGAGACTCATTTTAGGCTTTTACGGCCGTCTATTTTCTGTTATACGTCTAAACCTGTGCAGGGTAAAAATTTAAAAATCTAAAAATCAATGTTGGCAAAGTGAATTTGTACATGTATTCCATTATCAATTATTAAAATTATTTTATAACATTAAAATCTACAATACGCATTAGACTGCAAGGATACGAAAGCTTTGTTTGTTTTTAATTCATTGAAATTTATAACTGCATTATAACAATACAAGTGAATGGCAGGAATGATATATAATGATACGTAGATAAAGACAAGTAGAGAAACTACCCAGTGGTAGTACTCAAATAACAAAGTTGACTTAAAAGGTCACGAGGCCATCTTCTTTTCGGACGCCTCGGAGGATTATCAGGAATTGAAGAGATTGCTAGTGGGTTTTACTGGGAATATGGTTGGTCATAAAATATTTATATCGGATTAGGGCCAAATCCGAAACACATGGGACATCAATGTCATTATGGATTACTTTGTTCAGAACGAAGTAAGGAAGATTGAGGATTTTACGAAGAACTGTAAGGATTGAATGAAACGAGAGGAATTCGATGGCTTAGTGGAGCCCCAGAGCTCTACTCCGTAAATCCAGATGGGTCTAATGATTGTCATGTATATGAGTCTTTTGTAACTAATTGGGAGTTTAGAACGTTAGTCTAGTAAATGTTAAAGTAGCCTGAACGGTGAGCAGTTCCTCATCGTTTCAATCTTCTGGATTCCAAGTTAAACTTTTGTAAAGGCGTAGTCCTAAGTACCGGACCTGTGGATACGAAATCTAAAATCACTATTCAATGAATGCTGATGATTGGTTTCATACTCGACAGCATGTGTTGATCAAAACAACCCGATATTATCCTGATAAAAAGTTATAATTTTAAAAGGATAATTTAAATATCTTAAATAAAGTAAAATTATTTTTTTTAATAATTGTAAATCTTACGAATTCGTGATTAATTTTCCAATGAAAAAATTATAATTTGTATGTACATAGATAGTACACAAGGGGCATACGATATGTTCATGTTTTCTATTTTAAGGAAATTATATTCCAAACCATTATACATTAAATTTAATTTATTCAAATCCTTCACACATTCAACTTTTCTGGCCCTTATATATATATTAATGTGCATTTATAATATTTCTTGTAACTTCAAATTAGGGAGTGGAGTGGCTCAGTGGTAGAGCACTGAGTTGCCATGCCGAAAATCCTGGTTCAAATCCCGCTGCTGGGAAGATTTTTATTTAGTCTGTTAGCTGTCGGAAATGGGATCTAGGAGGCTACTGGGGCTCACCTAGCCTCTATAAAGTGGGTGACCAAAATAAGGGGGGGAATCTGGCGGTTGAGCTTGATCAAGGACAAATCAACCGTTGTCCATGAAACAGTACAATTTCTACCATATACTGAACCCCAGACTCGTTCACAGGTTGTAGTGGCAGAGGTAACAGGTAATATTAAAGTTTAGATTAATCAAACCACCATTTAGAGTAAAATAATAGCAATAGGAAAAATACACAAAATAAATAAAAAAAACACATCCTTAAGTTCCAAAATACTGCGAAAAAGAACGTTTCTCCAATTAAGAGCTCATCAGAACAAATACCGAAAGCCAAGTTGAGTAAAAATCTTAGCTTTCACTACCATACTAATTTTTAATATTCTCGCATTACTCTAAAAAGGACCACAATAATGAGAAACTTTCTTGAATGGATCAAACATATAAAGAAGATTAGATATAAAAGCGTTTTTGAAACGATTTAAAAACAAAAAATTTAAGGGGGGAATAGTTGACTGGATAATTCTAAGAGTGGCGTTAAATGATCAGGAGATACAGTGAATGATAACACAAAATAAGAATGACTTTTTTTATCGTGCCTCGTTTCGACCTAAAAAATATACTTTTAAACTATTATAAGTAATTAATTGCTAATAGATAAATAATATTTTAACTGTTTAAAATATGAATATGAAAGGCATCTCTCATATTATCCGTAAGGTAAGATATGATATAAAATGTATTCTATTGAGAAATAATATCTGCCAGGAATGTCAGAAACGAAATCGAACTTATTTCAGTTCAATGTCAAATTTTGTAGCCTGAGGGATAGATCTTTTTCATTATTGCTAATTATTGAACTCAATTAAAAAAAAAATGTTTTCCCTATCTAACCAAGTCCGTAGGTTGAAACATTAAAAAAAAGAACTCCTAATCGATCTTATGGAAAAACGTTTATTTTATTTATTGGACATTTAAAAAAATAAAATCGTTTCAATAAAGGTGAATGTGAAATTCGAGTCTCCCGATTTTTAGGTTTTATGGTAATTCAGTTTACGTTAATTAAATAATTACTCTAGCCTTATTTATCGTGCGTGAAAGTTGTAATAATCACGGTTGTTTTGGTTTTTAAAGTACGATAATCGTTCAAAAGGGGGGGGGGAATCGAGAGTTAGTATTTTATAGGAATATTTCAGAATAAATCATAGCACTTTTTTCAATTTTAACAAATAAAGATTTGAAATATTCCATCATTAGATATTTATTATTTTTTTGTTCAACAAGGGCGTTTGTTAGCAGTTTAATTTCTAATAATGATATTTATTATAATCATCTGATCATCATCAAATAAATGATATAGCTATTAATGTCTCTTCCCGTTTTAAACAATATCTGTTTAACACAATAGTTGATAATAATAACAACTTTTATACAATAGTTGAGGGCTTTGAAACGTAAGAGAGAGGGAACTCCATCTACAGCTTTCGTACTGCAAGGCTTCCTTCGGGTACTTGCTGGGTTTCTCTGAGATTCGTTAAACTGTTCAAGAAAGGCCTTAGGCAACAACAACCATGCAATAACAAATTGAAATAAACCATTCAGATGGATAATAACAGTAACAATGACTATATTTGCAGAGTTAAATGAAGAAAAAAATCTTTGGAATGACTGTGTTCTTTTTTTATTTCTACATAAATTATTTAAATTTCATAGTTTATAAATTGAAATTATTAACATTATACTGGTTTTCACATTTCACAGGTATAGAGTATTGAAAATTACTATATACATTTTCAAGTGATTTATTTATTAATCTTATCGTATGACGGCTGCACAAGCTTAATGGAAAATACCAATAATTAATTGAAATAATAATTAGTACACAGTTTATTATTTATACCTTCTATTTGTATTGAAATAGATGCTAATGAGGATAATTTTTATTTTAGCATTATTATCATCGTTAAGTTCAACAACACTTGAACCATTTGCACAGCTAATATAAACTATAAAAAATAAAATATTTTAGGCGAAACGAAAAGTTCAATTATTTATCGATGATTTAATTTATTATTAGTACCAATTGTACAACTATTAAACGACCTTTTAGTTAAATATAATTATTCTTACATCAATGGAGTTCTAACCTTTAAACTAAAATTCCTCAATTAACAAATTGTAAAACTCATGTAGAGGGCGAGAGGCGTCACCAGTCATGCGTTGTACGGCGCGAGCATGTTGCTGACGCGAACCCAGAAGTTTTTCCCCTACCAAAAGTCGTTAAACACGTCTAAGGAAGTTTTAATTTTTAAAAACCATCCTTTGCTACATTAATTTTTTTTTTATTGTGTAATAAAGAAGGTTTAAAAATTTACAGATAACATATATTATACAATTATTGGATTTTACCTAATCTTCATGAATAAAAAAAAATCTATCAGCATGTTGATATGTACCCACGTCATATGACAAAATGATATTGAGCACCAAAGAAAAATAATCACTTTTAGTATTATTTTAAGTGTGACTTAAGACATCCGAGTTCCTATTATAACTCTGTATGAAAAAAAAAGGATAACAAATTAGCATAACCTGTACATAAATCAAAGATTACGTTAAGTAACTCACATCTTAACTCTCCAATGAATGATGTAAAAATTCGAGGATTAAGGTTCTAAACCATTCTCAGCAAATAATTTCAACTCTTAGTTACAAATCTACGACATCCGGCTTTTCTACGTTATTAACGGTAAGTAGAACAAAGCGGCTAGGATTTAACTTGACTAATAGAGAGCATACTGAAGGGATTGGATTGTACCAATAGCTACTCCAGATAAATTTCGAATAAAGGAAACAGTACTGCCGTCTTCTTCCATTTCTGTTTTAAAAATCAAACATATAAATCGATAATTGGATTGACGGTCAAGAAACTGTAAGAAATTGAAAATCCTTAGTGTAGTCTTCTAACATTTTTATTAGGTCAGTAACAAAAAAAACTAAATTAACAGTTAACTAAATAAAAAGTTTATAAATTAACAGTATTCAAAAGTTAATAAGAAAGTGCATCATTTTGATTGTGAAGTGAAATTATTTATTCATTTTTTGTTTGATAATTTTTTGTAGTTATCAAAGATGAATATTTTTAATTACATTGTTTGACACATTTGAATTGATTATATAAATAAATTTGTTGAATAGTTTCTGGTCTTTTTCTTTCTACAGGTTGTATCAATTACACTGTGAGCCACTGTATGTAGTTGATTATTTTAGACTTCAATAAAGTAATAGAATCTTAGCCTTCTTGAGAAATAAACTACGTCTTCAATAAGTAACAAAAAAATAGAAAATTAATAGGTTAGTAATAATCAAAGATTTGATAGTACGTATACCATCTATTATTAGAAAAACCCAATGTTATCAACACATTAGTGGGGGCACAGAATAATGTTAATAAGAAAATCAAACTGATAACGTTATTTTTCGAAACCGAAAATTTTAATTTATAAATAATTATAAAATATATATTTTTGGAAGAAGTTGTATAAAAAAAAGAGCATCCATATGCAGTTCTTATTTTTTCCTTAAATATGAAGTTATTACAGGCCAAACAATGTTAAAAATGTTAAGTAGTATATATTTTAAATACCAATTTGGCATTTTTCAAAACTATTTTTTATTTAAATTATTATACTGAAACATTACATTGAATAAATGGTATAAGTATAATTTAGCTGTTATTTTTGAAAGTTTTAAGTCAATTTTTTCATATTCGCGAAATCTTAAGGTTTCCCTTAGAATCACTTTAACAATAAGGGAAAAATGTTTTCATCACTTAGCACTTAGCAAAGAGTGGTGTTTTTAACCGTATACAACTTTAATATTTTATTTTGAAATAATAATCAGTAAAAAGATATATCTAATGAAAGTGTAGAAATGCAGATTTTTTTCTGGATACTTATAAGGCTAAAAAAATTGCAATACTTGGCAGGCTTAAATTTAGTACAAAATGGGCTCGTAATCAATCAGTCTTTATGTAAAGACGATGTGTAAAAAGGTTTAAATTCCCTATAATTGGAGTTAACTATGATAAATAACTTCTACATCAAGAGTAATAAAAAATAAAACTTACAATCATATCATATTTTCTGGAGTATATTGCAAAAGTACTCACCTGAAACATAAAAAAAATTGTTAACACTATTTCATGTTGATAGGAGTTGTTAAACAAAACATGTAATTTAATGTGAGAAGATGGAGTAAAGAATATGCAATGCAGTTAGCACCTCGTAAATAAGCGGCTAGTTTGCTGGGTTATTACAGCCTGGTCGGATGCTACGCCCTTTAGCGGCTCACATCTCTGCCTATATGCCTCTGGCCATTATGAAAATAAGCTCGTCGGTATAAGCGCATAAATCATATCCTTCCTTATGAAAACCCCTTTCACTAAACTTTAGACATAAATAATGAAAGGATAAAATGTTATGAGATCAATAGGGAATATTGGAGCATACAATGTTCTCGCTCATTTTCGAAATTATTGTAATTTTATGAAGTTTATTTAGTATTTTTTATACGAATTAACATAAACCATCGTAAATTGAGAAGATACAGTTATAAGAAGATAAGTTGTAATTGATAGTTGCATTTCTTGTATTGTTTGTTTATATAACGTCACTTTACGCTGCTATGGCTGATTGGACGATGCAACAGCGGGAGCCCTAAATCTTGCCTACTAAATGTAGTGATCTTTAACGAGTACCTGACATCATACTAGACCGTTTTACGTCCCTTCCGAAGGACGGCATAACCAAGGATTTATTACTACTTTTTAAAAAGTCCTAGGGCGATGAACTCGCGACCTTGGACATTAGTATTATGCTAACCACTACACCACAGGTCGCCCCAATTTAATTGTTTTTCTTACGCCTAAGCCCAAATAAAAATATAAAATCAATGAAAATTCATATTACATTAATAAATTATCGAGGCTTTTACCAAAAGATTTATATAAAGTTATATAAAGAGAAAATTGGAAAGGTCCGAAAAAACAAATTGAAGTAAAACCGAGCTTGTAAGATCTTTCAGCAAGGAACTTCATTTAAAAAATTATAAACTCATATTCATAATGTTTTTAATATTTAACATCATTTTAATAATGTTGTATCTTGTGACAGTAAAAATAAATGTTTTGTTTACAATGTAATAAATATTGGGGTTTTTCATATGTCCAAATAATTTATTATACAAGGGGGATGTGGGGGGGAATTTAATTTGAGCAGGTTAGGGACCACTGTTCTATAGGAATTATGCCTGGTGAGTATAAATAGCGTGCACATGAAAACTTAATGAATGTTTAAAATATTATACTTAATGTTAATTGAGACTCAACCTCTGAAAAATGAAATGAGAAAAATAAATCGACTCAAACCTCTGTCCACGTATGGCGATATCGCATTAAGCTACGATTAATTTTCTATTGTTTAATATATTGGGGTAAGTTATCATATAATATAAATGGTTTAATATGACGATAAATTCGTAATCAACAACTCCCCAAAATGTAAATGAGACAATTTTCAAAACATCTGCGAACATTTAAGGTGGATTAAAAAGCATATTTGTGATCCGAACCGTACGTGGACTGATTCGGGGTCAGGAGATCCAACAGTTTGTTTTTCTAATCCCTCGACTTAATCGTCGGTTTATTTAGGGATATTCATATTAGGATAGGAATAAATTTGATTGCGTCACTTGAATTTGATATTTGGAGTAAGAATCTTGAAAAAAAAAAATATTTGATATAACTTGAGGTTGGTTCGTTTATTATATTAGATATTTTAAGATAGCTAAAACAAAATCCTTTGGCCCATATCAATGGAAACAGGAAACCGCTAAGAAATAACAAAAATATTTCTTCGGGATAAACAAAAATATTTATAACCAAAAAATGTAACTATAAAAATATTTTTATTTAAAATAAATAGAAGATAAGAAGAATGGGGGAACTGTGCGTACAACTTTAACGAAACTGCTATTACCCATAAACGTGTCTAAATATACTAGTCGCGCGAAGTGACTTCCTTATACAAATAAAATCTATGGCTTACAGTGGAGGCACTCTTTGGTTTGGTCACACAACTGCCCGATTATTTATGATATTGCCTAGAACAAGATTAAGATCGCCAGAAGATGGCTTGCAAAATGTTTTTCTTAAGTTAATAACTCATATTTTAATATGTGTCCTTTATAATATCTAAATGTACGATGATTAAAATGCTTGCAGATCATGCAATCCAGGGGGCATGGTCGGGTAAATGAGCGCGGTGTTGCATATCATACACCTCTCACGATACAGTGTGCAGTGCGAACTACTGAGTAATACAGCTCTTACTTAGGGATTTCTGAAAAAAAAATTTCTCCCTGTCTACATTTCATATATTCATCACAGTACACAATACTAATATTTAATAAGTTGTTTTAATTATCTTAGATTTTGTTTGGCAATTGAACAGAACCGTAATTTCCATGCACACATGGTTATACAACGATGAGCCAATATGTAATCATGAAGAAAAGCCCAATATTATATCAATCCAAGCACTTTTTTTTATGGATTCCAAATGCTATATTTTTTTAAACTTAAAACCGCCATTAACCAATATTAATAATCAACTAGCGCAATGTTGACGAAAATTAGATGAACGCTACCCAAGGCTGTCTTCACGTTATTGTACATTTCTTAATAGATAGAGTAAAAATAGATAAATGACTCAAGCAAATATTTATCTGCATCTCGAGAGCCGGTTTAATATTAGAGCAGAAGGAGAGCACATATGGCGCGATAATGAAATTGCATTCGAGTCCAAATGGACGGGGACCAAATGTGCAAATATTTATGCGAAATATTGGTTTTCCAACCTCATCGGGATAATGGTTGTCACGGGCACTTGTCCTAGGACACGGTTCATGACTTTCTCACCCACTCCGTCAACGTCGCCGATCTAGCCAAAGCGAGAACACCGAGAGCTGGCAAGGTATTCGCAATGTGTAATAGCCTCTCTCAGTATTATATCTGCTAACTAGGCAGCTGGCATTTATCAACAGCGTCTAACACAGTTTGTTCCAAAGTGCAAGGTATATAATTATCAATTAATTTGAAAAAACGTTTATTGAGACAGATTGTATAGAAAATTATTCGAGAAGGCTTGGGATACGATGCAGAAGTACAAAGAAATATAAGTGCGAATGATCTGGAATTAAGTTAAAAAGGATAGCTACTACCAATCGTCCAGCTGACGCATATAAATTATTTAATCTAATGACAGTCATGAATGGATCCAGTAGGATCTGCACATCCTCTTGGGGCTTGTCATATTACAATACAATATAATGTATATAATAGCTACAATATAAATCCACACTGTATGTATCCTTGAAACCACTGGAAACACCTAGCCGGAAGTTTTCTTCAATTACATATAACCTTATATTATGTTTGTGTTAAAATATTAAACTTATAATTAATTTAATACACTGTTCAAAGTACCTATTATTTTTTTTATTTCATAATAGCTGGCGACGAGGATGGGATAACTATTGTGAAATAAAAAGAGCAGTAGGTATTTTGAACACTATATTAAATTAATAATGGGACTCCACCATTCTTAATGAAGTTGGTACTCTTAAATGGGATGAAAATCAGGCGATTTAGATAGTATCGGCTAAATCACCTCCTTGCACAATCATATGTTAATAACAGTTCCGTTAATTCTTTTTTGTTTTTATTCATACCCTAACCACTCGTAAGGATAAATTTTTACTCGAATAAAATTATAATATAATGCAAAAATTAATAAAAACATTAACTAATGGAAGGGGCACGTTTCCGTACCCCAAAAACAACGACTTTAGGACTTATATAGAGAACCTGATGATATAGTGTGTTGTATGAAACAAAAAGCAAGATTAAGATGGGTGGGCCACGTAGATAGAAGAGATAAAAAAAGGGCTTTCAAAGATCATGGAGGGACGTCCAGATGGAAAAAGAGGAAGATGCAGGTGTGTACTGCAATGTCTGGATGATGTTGAAGGATGAGGAGGCAAGAAGAATAACTAATGGAACAAATTATCAATCGTCGACAACATTGAAAGACAAAAGCATTATTTAATTAATTCACTCATACGAATTGGAATTCAAACTATGAATGCCGATGAAATTAGCATATGATGTAAACAATTATTGGAATGTCAACTGGAATCCTAATATTTTTTTTTTGTTTGACCTTTCTATGTGCGATGAACAAACCTCTCCTGCGCTTGAATAGTAATTAGCTTGGATATCATAACCGAACCCTCCTAACAGCTTAGGCCTCTGCGCAGCGCTCTGGAATAATTATTTCCAAAGCTTTTTGTCAGCAATTAACAAAAACAATAGCTTTAATTTCTCAGAAATCATGCAATATCGTAATCAATATACTCCAATGAAATAGCATTAAAATAAAATTCTAATTTTAATATATTTCGAAGAAGGAAAGCAATAAATCCATTGTGTAGTGTTACAAATTTACAAAAATAATAAGATAGATTTTTTAAAATAAATTTATAATAGGAAAAAAGAAAGATTAATGGTACTTTCGAATACGACTTACTTCAACTCTCAAAATAATAAATAAAAAAAATAAAATCGACAAATTGTAATGTTTGTTGGTTGGTTAATCGTTATCATGTTTTATGAAGCAAAAAAATTAGGTCATTAGATATTATAATAAAGTTAAAAAAACACGTTATCAATAAACTCATCCATGCCTATAATAACCCACCCACCCCCACCCTATCTCCACATCCGCCATCTACCTCTATATACAGATCCATGCCATATATACCCACCCTCTCACATAACATTAAAAAATCCTTACGTTCATCTATCCCCAATTTACGCTTCGCCTTTAAATCCCACAACAAACTCTCCAATATTTATACCAAAGTAAAAGATCCCATTCCCCTTAAACAACGCTCCCATGTCGTCTACCGCATCCCCTGCTCTACTCCTAATTGCAACTCCTCCTACATCGGCGAAACTAAGAACTTCCTTAAAGACCGTATTTACCAACACAAATACTCCATTTCCTCCCATAACCTTACCGCATCAAAACTCTCCGAACACGCCTTATCCCTTAAACACAATTTTGACTTTGATAATACATCCATCCTAGCTTCTGTTCCCAACCATGATAAACGCATACTCTCTGAAACTATCCACATAAATTTAGATTCCTCCGCTGTTAACCTCAAGATCGATTCAAACAACTTTTCATCTTTCTACTCACAAATTTTCAACTTACTAAAAAAACCTTAAATTAGTTTACCTTGTTATTCCTTCCCATTTTCATTCTGTTACTACTATAGTCTCTTTCCTATAATACTTATTTTGACCTCTTGACATCAAATCCTACTGTTTTATCACCCTACCTTTTCCCATTAATTTAGTCATTAATTTTCGTGGCCCTCTATAAAATAGTCATGATACACATTTAAATATAATAAAATAGTCAATATTTCTAAAAAATAGTCAATAAAACAATTACTATTAATATACAATTAAAAAAATATATATATATATATATATATATATATATATATATATATATATATATATATATATATAAATAAAAATTAGTCATATTTTTGGCCGTCAGATATCGCTGGCAACACCTTCATAACGTATTTTTTTGTCAGTTAGACCGCGTCTAGTGGTGCTCCAGCCTCCTTATAGGTACGTACAATTTTAATACTCATTTCTTCTCCTCACCCCTTTCCTTCTCCATTTTGTACACCTTTTTTCTCATATTAGCTTTTTGGCATCCATCATATGTTATTATTATTTGAGATTTCATTAGCATTTAACATCACTTTTTCATCTTATTTTATTCTATTTCCATACTTTCCATATTTCTATACGTTCCTTGTATATTTATGTCATATATTTATACCACTTCATACTATATGTATGCATTTTAAAAACTGTTATACTCTATATTTATATCTTGACTTGCTACTGTTATTTTTCCTTTATTTACTCTTTAATATCATTTTGGCTATACCTTCTTTCATTTTACTTATCTAAACTCCCCAGGAGTCTATTATCTTACATGTTATAGTTTTTATATATACTCTACTACCTTTTCCATAATTTTTCTTCTCACCTCTGATGTTTATACTTTTTCTTTTTTAAATAACTTTCTGTTTACTTCCTTCTTTTATCTTTGTAAAAAAATCTTTTTGGCATCACCACCGTTCTGTACATTTTCTCTGTAATTTTTTTATTCATATATATCCCTCACTTTTGTTCTAAATTTCTACCTCTCTACATATATATTTTTTCTCATTTATCATATACTTAGTCTGCAATGTATTTTTATAGTTCTGTTATTTTGTCTGTTTTTCTTTCTTAGCCCTGAAGATGACCCACAAAGTGGGTCGAAACGTCGGCACATAATTAAATAAGTAACCACTTATTTAGTGTTTTTATTTGACTGCACCCCCAACTATTTTCTTCCTTACGTCTATCTTCCAGTCAACCATCCCCTCGCTTATTATTTTATTTTTTATTAATTGTTATCATGTTTAAATATTTTCATTTTGAAGAGAAAAGATTTGCCCTCACCGTGGCAGCGCTCTTACCAGTTGAGCTACCAGGGGTCGCCTCACAGCCAGGACCGATTCTATATCCCCGTGTTCTCGCAATTTCCAACGAATACAGGGGGATGAATGTTCATTGAACATAACTTGCATTTCATTCATTGAACATTACATATTTTCTCTTCAAAATAAAAATATTTATAAATTATAGAATTATTATAAAATAAAATAAATTATAAATAATATAATGACGTAAGTCAACAAGATCCTAATTAAAGTAATGTTCAATGAACATTTTTCCCCCTTGTATACATCGCAAATTGCGAGAACACGGGATAAGGGATCGGTGAAGAGAATGGATTTGTCTGACCGTGGTGGTACGAGCACTGGTGCTAGCTCAGTTGGCAGAGCACCACGACGGTGACGTGGGAAACCCGGGCTCGAATCCCGGCCCAGAACAAATGTTTTCTCTTCATAATAAAAATATTTAAAAATAATCACAATTAATAAACAAATAAAATAGGGAGGGACCTGTGATGTAGTGGCTAGCGTAACAAACTACTAAGCCCAAGATCGGGGGTTCGTAGCCCGGCAGGTGGCCCTAGGATTTTTTAAAGGGAGTAAAAAATCATTAGTTACGCCGTCCTTCGGATGGGACATTAAACGGAGGTCCAGAGCCTGTACGATGTCAGGTACTCGTTAAAAAATCCTATCCTAATTAATCCTGGATAGGCAAAATTTAGAGCTCCCACTGTAGCATCGTCCGATTAGCCATAGCAGCATAAAGTGACGTTAAATGAACAAACAAACAAACTAATATTATTCTTACTTCCGCGATTATACAATGTGGAAACTAGCTGCGTTGTCTTTTTTTTGCAAGGTCTCGAAAGAAACTATACCTCTTTTTTCTTTTCTTGAAGCTGAAATGTAGACGTTCCTTCCTACCTAGAAAACGATTCCACTCGCGTAATGATTGAAATGTGTGCCGTTGACACTTCATCCTGATAAAACTGAAACAGGTTTTAAAAAGTTTTATACATCCCCTATCACGGCAGAAGTTCTATTCATTCGTAAATATGACATTCAGGCTTAGATGACGGAGGTGAACCACTATTTTGTCGCATTACTGATTCATCTGAAAATTATATTAGTAATTTGGCGATAATCGATGAGGGTTTACTATCCTAATATTGGTCCATACAAATTCTCTGAGAAAAACTAGGTAATTGCAAAGCAATTATTGCCATGTATTTCTTCTTAATAGTCCTTTACAAGGATTGTTTGCGATGTGTTCTTATGCATTTGTATATTTCATAAAGAGGATTGGAGATACCTGAGGCAGTTATCTCCAAGACTCTTTGCATTGCTAATAACCCGTCCGTTATTTATTGATCCTCATTATTCTTTTCGCATTATTGTGGACTGATTTATTACTCAAATGAGGTAACCTTTGGCCATCTACAGTGATGACAGAAGTATTTCCTCATATCCTACACGCTCTTCTCTAAATGGCATTTGCCATAAGTATGTTGTTGGTGAAAGACTCACCTGTGGACTACTGTTCAGGATATTAACCTAAAATGTCCAAGATCACGGGTTCGTAACCCGGCAGGTAGCCCTATATATTTTTAAAAGGAATAACAAATCCTTTATCCAAATTAGTTATGCCGTCCTTCGGAATAACATGAAATCCAGAGCCTGTTTGATGTCAGGTACGCGTTAAAAATCACAATACTAACTATACCTAGGTAAGCAAAATTTATGACTACCACTCATTCGTCCGACTAGCCATACCAACACAAAATGGCGTTTGGTGAATGAACAACAACTGTAGGGGAAACGTTTTTTAAGCGATATGCACAGTCCTACACTGCCCCAGGCTAAAACCTTTTCATGGACACAATAGACGCAATTTGATCGGTTTACAGGACATTCAAGAGGATACATTTTTCTCACCACTTACTGGCACTTCTACAATGGCCCCAAATACGGACTAGAAACACGTCAAGTGTTTAAAATCCACTATGTTTAGTACTGACTGAAGGATAGATCGATATAGCCGGAACTGACATTTTTATTGTGTTTTTTTAAGCTCGAAAACATCACAAAACACTTCACCCCTCCCACTCTAAGAAATAAGATACGACCGTCTCAAGATTTCGGACTTCACAGCCATACCCGAAGTTCCCTCAATATAGAGTTTACTGATAGCTCTTAAAGGGCAGACTCGAAAGGAGAATGATTCATAGGCTGTCAGAATTGTCAGCGATCGTAGGTGCGGTCTGTCGCCAATGACAGAAGTTATAACGTCATTCAGGCTCAATCGACCAACACAAGCTTATCGGGCGACCAAACCTATCAGGATAGCATTTCAAGTTCAGGCATAGATCAGGAAAGGTATAAAGAATATAATTTTCAGAAGGGCATAACAAATACGAGGCACCAAGATAATATACAAAAATATAAATCATTAATAATAACATCAAGAAAATGTTTATATTAAATCATCTAGCCAAAAACATGATGCTCATGAATTCATGATGTTCCCATGCACTAATCTAAGGATTGTTAAATATTAAACCATTATCTTCTAACCCATTGCTAAAAGGAGTAAGTTTTCAACGTTAACCAATATGAGCAAACGCTATAAAAAAAAGAGAAGAAAAAATATATGCATATTGATCATCGCAAGGGGTATAAATATAATTAAAATTAAAATATAATTTGCCGAAGAGCATTAAAAATAAATATTATTAGGCATCAAGGGAACACCTAATAATATAAATCATCAATTAAAAAATAAAGAAAAGTTTATATTAAATCGTATGGCCAAAAACGTTAAATTCATGATATTCAAGTGTACTAAACAAAGGATTGTTAAATATTGAACCATTATCTTTACGCCTAACACCATAGGTTTTCACTGTATGTAATATGAGCAAACTATAACAAAAATGAGCACAAATTATAATTTATGTTGATCATCGCAACAGGTATAAAGATTATTAAAAAAAATCAATTTTCTTCACATCCACACCAAACACTCCTAAAAAAATGCAAGAAAAATTATAATTTATATTGATCATCGCAAGAAGTATAAAGACTATAAAAATTAAAATATATTTTGTCACAAAGCATTAATAAACATGTATCTAGGATGAAGATACAAAACATCTAATAATAAAACATTAACAGAACATATTATCAGGGATAATTTATATTCAATTCACAATCAAACTGGAGATTGTTAAATATTTAACCAAGGTCTACGAGCATATTTTTTCAATGCCAATAATAAGAGCAACCACTTGAAAAAATGCGTCGAAATTATAATTTATATTGCTTATTTTTAATGTAATATTTAATATGACAGCCGACGTTTCGAAACCGGATATCTCTGACGACAGACTAATCTTGCAAAATATTGTAGTCGAGAAAATAGGCCACAGGGTCGGCCGAAAAAGATGACTGTCAGAGCAAATGAAACGAAGTCTAATTCAGTTTAGATTCTTGTTGAATGGCCTGCGATAAAATCAACAACATAAATGATCAACAGAGAGGCATTCGTCAAGTCAAGAATAATCATTGCAATATTCGGAAATAATCTGTAGGTCATTAAAAAGTATTAGATGACAATTAAGGGATCTCATGAGACAGATATGCCAAGGGTGGTAGAATTCAGAAGTCGAAAAAAGTAAAAAAAAATTTGTTCCTGCGTTTTTACTGTTTCGATCTAGAGTAACCTGTTGTCTGGTGATCAGCATAATGACCTAATATGCCCAAGATCATGAATTCGCAACCCGGCAGGTGGTCTTAGGATTCTTAAAGGGAGCAAAAATTCCTTGGCTACGCCGTTCTTTGGAAGGGGCGTAAAGCGGGGGTCCCGAGCTTCAACGTTATTGGTTTTACTCGTTACTCGTTAAAAATCCCTATACTAATTAATCCTGGATACGCAAAATTTAGAGTTCCCACGGTGGCATCATTCCAATAGCCATAGTGGCGGTAAATAAATAAACAACCTGTTTCGATCTTATTACAGGTAATAAAACGAGTAAATATCAATATGTTATTATATAAAATATGACATAAAATGACTAACCAACTATGCCCAAGATCACGGATTCGCAACTCGGCAGTTGGCCTTAGGATTTCTTAAAGGGAGTAAAAAACCCTTGGTAAAGCCCCGCTTTGGGAGTGACATAAAACGTGGGACCCGAGTCTGTTGAGATGTCAGCTACTCATTTAAAATCCATATCCTAATTAAACCTGGATAGACAAAATTTAGAGCTCCCACTGTAGCATCGTTCGAATAACCATAACAGCATAAAGTCACGTTAAATGACTAAACAAATTCGATCTTATTTCAGGTAATAAAATGAGTAAACGTTAGATGAAGTTATTCAGTTCGCAATAAATTAATTATAAACCTGTTGTTGAAATATTGGGAATTTGCATAAGGTGTGAAAGAAGTTATGGTAAAATAAAACTTGTCCATCCAAGTAAAAACAAATTTTTTATTTTTATTTTTTCGGTACAGCCCGTTGACTATCGGTTATTAACAGCTTACTAGGATGATATTACATTATAATTAGTTGGAAACTTGAAAACAGGGGGGGTATATCAATTGTGAGATAATTCGCTTGGAACAAACAGGAGGTAGGCCCTAGCAGGTCGATCAAGTTCATGTCAAAACTTCTCGGCTGGGTAGGCCTCCTCGCTCTTAGTAACCAGTCAGGAAAACCTGCGACTTGATGTTCAATAAGTTATAATCTTTAATAATAATTATTATTACTATACTAATTGAATAAGTAAATATTTATGATTCGGATAATATTCACTTTTTTTTTTTCTTGTCAGCACATTATTTCAGGGAATAATAGATTAAATGATATCTACTCTGAATACTTGTTTTAAGATATAAAATTTAACTGTTATATATCGCTGGAAATAAAATAATACACTTTAGATACGGTTAATATAGGGAGTGGAATTTCCTTTTTATATTGAGGCCAGCGTTGCCATAGGAGAGCTCCCGGGTTCAAATCCACGTGTGCGAGATTTGATTTAATATGTTAACACCCGGGGATGGATACTTTGGTATCTGGGATCCTCCTGGGGCTCACCCAGCCTCTATAGAGTACCCAAAATATGGGGAAAACTCGTTGCCACCGTTCAGAAACGTCATCCATTTTGAGAGAATGAACTGGTCAGTGAATTAACTCAAAGAGTTTTATAGTTACTGTTAATAAAAAATAATTATATTTACCATAAATAGGTTTTAAAAACTTAGACTATGGATAAAATAAAATGCTTAGCAATTGAACACAATTAATGCAATTTTTTAAGAAAATGGTGGTCATAACATCTTCAAGCAATACAGAAGAGGTATTGATTTTTTTCTTTCTTGATCTCATTTCGGTTGAACTATTAATGAAAATTTAAACTGAAGTTGAATAAGAGAAAAGCGGTACAATGAGCCTAGTAGTAAAATGTGCTTTGAAAGAAGACATGAGAAGTAATATTGTGTAATGTGTCATTGGCCCGAGGCACCAAGGTCGCTGGCTCCCCGCGTCCTACCGCGTAAATAACATCTACCTTTATGTATTCAATATCTACGCCCGTTTTCATTCAGTATATATGTATTTATATAATAATCGTTACTTACCAAAAAAAATTAATAGTAATAATTTAATTTAAAATGAATATTAGGCACAGAAAACAGCCTTATCTACCACGAAGAACTGATTACGTAGGAACTAAAATTAGTATCACGATAGCATTTTGAAGAGGATTTTAAAATATTTTTTCCATCAATCTCAATATAATTTTGGTATGCTATAAATGTGGACAAAAACGAAAACAAATATTGCTAAATTCATAATTTACATTTATAAATAAACTGTAATTATTACCACATTTACTGAACCAAGATATATTCACGTAATTATAAATTTTAGTTATAAAAAAAATGGATAAATAAAACAGGTAAAAAACAATAATTTTCTAGAATATTTTTCTGATTTAATAATTAAGCGACTAAGTACGTACGCAGGCCTTTTTTGGGGAGCCAAGCAGATTGAATTTCTGAAAAATGGAATACGTAAAAAAAATAAATAACAAAAAAAATGAACCCCAGGAGGGTCCTAGATCCCATAGGATTCATCTCCGGGCGCTAACAGTTTAAATTAAAGTCGACCAGCGAGCGGGATTTGATCCGAGAACCTTCGGCATGGCGAATCAGTGCTCTCCCACTGAGCCACTTAGCTCCCTAATTTTTAGAAACCAAACACTATTAATGTTGGAAAACAAAACCAATCACTGTTTGTGTGGAAAAAGAATATTCAGCAAATTGAATTAAAAAGATTAATAATCAGCAAGTTTTGTCACATCAAATAAAAAAAGGTTTGTCACATCCTAAATTAAAAATGTATTAAGTAAAACAATATAACACCAACCATACTAAATAAACATTTTAAAACTACAAAAGTCGGTAAAAGATAAAAGCCAAAACCTGTTAATAATTTAGAATGATAACCTTAGTAACTAATCGCTTAAACCGGGCAATGAACTTGTTTTTAACAAGTCAACGCCATTATAAAACAATTGCTTGTAACTCATTTTAATGACTAATTACTATTCATGGATTATTTTATTTTTTTTATATTTTACAAAATTTTTTATATTAATCTATACTTCAAGTAATTTTAATTATTACAGAACGTTGTGCACAATACACTAAAATCTAAGAATATACAATAAACGCTATTTCTCGTATTTAAATGAGCACACATAAAAACATTAAATGTTTTTTAATTATATCAAAAACTGTATCTACTATTTTCTGCTTTTGAATGAATAATTGTATAATAATTACCCATGATGACTTCATGATTTGTATTATTATGTAGCCTCCTGGCCATTTGAATATTATGTTTATTTTACTTGTTCTTTATTGTTATTCTAAAGGGACTTGGTCCCAGAATAAAATTTGTTTTCTATTCTATTCTAATTTAAATAATTTTATAACCCAAATTAATTTCATTAATTTAATTAATTTAATACAACAAATATCTTTTTTCTTATGTTCAAAAAATAATCATTTAGAGCAGTACAAAAAAAATCTAGGTCTGTCCAAAAAAATAATAAATTAATAAATATCTTCTGCTGCGCTACGGTAATAAAAGATGAATCCATATTACAAAACAGGTTTTTTCATCCAGAGATTAAATTTATAAAGAACCTTAACATCCTGCTATTATACTTTTTTTTTCAACAAAGGGTTTCAAGTTAAAAGGATTCTTTAATATAGAAGAATGGCAGTTAATTTAGAAAAAAATCACATGTATATATAATATAAACGTAATATATATATATATATATATATATGTGTGTGTGTGTGTGTGTGTGAATTTTTCTTACGGTTTAGAAAGATATCTAAATAAAGTGTGTTATCAATAGAAGGCTGGAATTGGAGTAAAATTTCTAATTCCGCCTTCGATAATATACCATTATAATATTATACCAAAAGTGGTAACATTATAATATTTCGTTTCATAAAGTGGTAAATATAATTAAACGAAATATTGAAGAATAAAAGAATATTGCTTATCAAGTGTTTTTTTTTGTCTGAAAAATAAAGACAACAATGTTTTTTCAGTATCGGGGTTTACTGTTATTACATTTAATTTAAGCTAAATGACTAACCAAAGGTCCATACTTTTATTAATTGATATACATATACAATTTTAACAGGCGATTTTATCAGTAACGTTTAATGAGCATAAGAATATGCGTAACTGTTAGTTTCATCCAACTGTCTCAAATTAAATCAATATTTTATGAAAGTACTGAATTAATAAAAGTTCTAGATATATATATAGTTAGTTTAGAAATAACTGTATCAAAACCAGATAGTTTTATAACTAAATAAAACTAAGGTTAAACGAACTAAAAGAGAATTTTAATGGTCAGCAAAATATTACCAACTGGATGAACAATTATGTTTACTCATCGTAATAATAATATTACACTTACAACTTTTGTTTTAACACGGTGTAGACGAATACGAAGTACTCGAAGAAAAAAACGCTTTGTTTTAAGGGGCCATTTCTAACCTTAAAGGGTTTCTTCTAAGATTAAAAAAAGGATTCTTTAATATAGGAGAGTGATTTTAGAAAAAAAAATCCCATGTAATTATATATATTATAAACGCAATATATATATATATATATATATATATATATATATATATATATATATATATGTATATTGCGTTTATAATATAATGCGTTTATAATATATATAATTACATGGGATTTGTGTATATATATATATACACACACTACCTATATACTGTAGTACTTACATTGTACTTACTGAGATGTACTCCAGAACGATTTTGTAGGAAGTTAAACGCTCTGTAATACCAATTTATAGGCAATGTACCCGATAGTACAGCTCAGCAGCAACGCCCAACAGCGATTGGAGCTCCATTCAAGTAAAAGATGCCGGAGAGTGACATTTTAA
Source organism: Troilus luridus (assembly GCA_964056705.1). Taxonomy (NCBI): domain Eukaryota; kingdom Metazoa; phylum Arthropoda; class Insecta; order Hemiptera; family Pentatomidae; genus Troilus; species Troilus luridus. Next base: position 52,001,931 of record OZ057412.1, on the reverse strand, counting down.
AAAACAAGGCAGCCCTAACATGCGCTGGGTACTTTACAGCGCATCTCAACCGCTCATGCTCTTATGTAAATTGTAAGGAAATTATATCCTGGAGAGTCTGGAAGTCATCGAGGAGGATGAGGTTAAATACGCCATCGGAAATATTAAAACAGGCAAATCAGCAGGAAGGGACGGCAAGGCTCCAGAACTACCGGGATTTGGAGGTCAAGAGCTTATAAAATTTCTGCAACAAATCCTCCAAGAAATATGGAATACAAAAAAAGTCCCTAAGGATTGGGAGTTCAGCATTATTATCCCGATTCACCAAAAAGGTAGCTCCACTGAATGCGAGAACTATAGACCAACAACCTTGCTTTCGGTGGCATACAAGCTATACTCCTCAATCCTAGAAAGGAAACTAAGGCTTGCAGTTGAGGACCAAATAGAGAGGGAACAAGCGGGATTTCGCCCAGGGAGGCAGACTCAAGATCACATTTTCGTATTACGAAGCATCGCAGGAAAAGCATGAGGCAGAAATACGAATGTATACATGGCTTTCCTAGATCTAAAAGCAGCATTCGACTCTGTCCTTCGACAAGAAATATGGGATGCTTTGGCGGCTAAAAATGTGCCATAAGATCTCATCACTGCAATTAAATCAGCATATGAGGCCGCGAAAAGAGTAGTGAAGATCAACGGAAGGGAGTTCAAGTCTTTTCCCATAGAGAGAGGTGTAAGGCAGGGCGACAGCTTGAGTCCTCTTCTAATTATATTATTTATGGATAAAATCCATAAAGTCTGTAAGCGTCGTACTGGCTGGACGGTCATCGGCAAGTAGAACTTAAGAAATGTTATGTTTCAAAGGCTGTTGTATGCCGATGACATAGTGTTAATTGCGGACACGAAAGACAAGCTGCAGCAAGCCCTGGTGGAATGGGAGGAAGAACTCATCCGCAAAGGAATGACAATAAATGGAAATAAAAGCAAAGTACTAGTGATATCAAGAGAGGAACAAGAGGACGTCCAGCTGATAGAGCAAGAGTACATCTACTTGGGGGACAGTCATCAGCAGCAGGGGAAGAATTGACCCAGAAGTAGCAAAAGAATATCCAAAGCCAACCAGGCTTACTACCTCATTTGCAACAGTATAGTTGGGCACAGGTAGGTTGGAAAGGAAACCAAAATGCTCTACAAATCAGTTTACCTCCCAACCCTCACTTATGGAAGTGAAAGCTGGGTTATGCTGGACAAACAACCTAGCCTCAACCTAACCCGAGTGACAGGGGCGGAGATGAAATACCTGCGGAATCAGGAATGAAAGAATCAGAGAGACGCTGAAAGTGATCGAGTTGAAAGATTCCATAAAACACCGACAGCTAAAATGTGTTGGCCACGTCTATCGGATGGACGAAGAGAGAGAGCCAAGGGTAGAACGCCATGGAAGCTAGACCCACTGGGAAGAGGCCGATAGGCCGTCCCAGAGTTTTCTATCAGGAATATATCCAGCGCATTGGAGTGGAGAGGGGCAAGACCCTCCAGGAAATGAGGCGGCTTAGTAAGAACCGCGAGGCATGACTGCATTGGGTGGAGGCTCCACGACGCCAGCAATGGCATGAGAGGAAGTCAAAGAAGAAGATGCTCTTATGTAAATCACTCTTCAACAGGCTTATGGAGAAATACATCACTGAGATCTAATAAGTGTGCCTCGTCAGAAACAGATCAAACTATGTATATATTTTTGAATGTTTTCAAAATCCATCATGAACATAGAACTGATTCGTAATAATGCGTATGGATCTAAATGCAATGATATAGTTGAAACCCGAATTTAAAAAAATAAATAATACTATATTAATAACCAGTCCTTTAAAACACTAGTCAAAGCTTTAACGTTATACGCACCATTGGACTAATCAATTATAAGTGAATTACATAGTTTATATAATTGAATTCCAAGCATTACAATATTATAACTATCTATGTCCTTAAACCATCACACACAGATTCCGTTTTAAACCCACTACAGTCTTAAATATATTGCACACATAGCTCCTTCAATAGAACATCGTAACTCAAAAATTAGTCAACAGAAAATTTTTAATTTTTTAATTCGGTGTTTGGGTATTGGTAAAGCAAAGAATTCCCAAAGTAACGATAGGATTGAAATTCGTTTATTAACAATTAGAAATTTAGAAAAGTCTTTTTTATTTCAAACACAAACATGATGCAACTCAAAATATCAATTTATTAAAAAAAAAATGCTGGAAATGCAACCAATACAATTCCTGCTAAAGGCTTAACATTAAATTTTAAATTTATGTGCGTGTGTGTATACACGTATATATACGGCTATATATATGGCTGTTGACTCATCCAGTTATATATTTTTTAAAATATGTTATCATAGTTGATATTCTATTTTTCTTTCATTATTTTATTTTTGTTTGCTTATCATAAAATTTGTATAAATATGTAACTATCAATTGTTTCTCTCTCTATAATTATTGTTATCTTAATTCTATTATTTTTCTTTCATTTAATCTATGCTTTTAGATATTGTTATTCATTCGCAATTTATTTTCATTATTTTTTTTAATTTATTTATTTCATTGTACTAATTAATTAAATTTAATTATATTATACTCAAAGACATAATAGCCTATATATTAATACTTGTATTGTTATTCTAAAGGGACTGGTCCCAGAATAAATAAAGACTTAATTATTCTGATTATTGTTAAAAGTGCCAATTTTAGAGTTATGTCTTCGTTCTTTTTAAAAGAAACTTTCTTTTATATTTTACATTCATTTATATTAAACATAATAAAGAAGTCCCATTTATAAATTAACGGTCTCGTGCTTATGTCTGGGAACAAAAAGGAAAATTCGCTGTACTAGGATCCAGATAGTAATGTCACGATATATTTGGCTTTTTATGCCACGCCCTAATCCACAATCGCGATATATCTGTATTAGGTCACGACATTTAATTTTATTCTCTTAAAACAGCATTTAATACGTGATAAACATACATTATCATTATTATTAAGTGCGTATGGGCCCTTTTATAGGATTACGCAAAGCAGTTTATTTTTTTAGTATTCTTTCGTTTCTTCCACACTGCCCGCATTTCTTCTCCGTGTGATTCCCTTCTTTTTTCTGTCCTTTTTGTCCCTGAACTCGACAGAACTTCGCTCTCTGACATTACATTCTACTCTTTTCTATTTTGCTTCTAAAGACTTTTCTCTCTGCAAAATAAACTTCAATATCTACAACTTCAATTTACGCCTATGGTAGGTCCTCTTTTGGACATTTGATCCGTGGTTTCACCCTTTTTCGGACCGAATATCTACGCAACAGATCTATGCAACACCTATTTTTTCGAATACCTGAAGACGTTGTTTATCCTTCTGCGTTATCGGCCACGTTACAGATCCGTAAAGAACAGTTGGACGGATGATTACAAACAAATTAATTTTATTTTTAAAAAATTACTTTATCAAAGATTAATTTCAAGTCGAGGCTGGGTGCATTAGTAAAATACAGAGAATTATTATTGTTACTAGAGGTAGCAACAGGCGGCCTAAGGAGGACTGGAGGGAAAGGAGGGGAGGTATTAAAAAGTTTAATTACAATTAAGAAGCCGAGTTGTAAAAGTTTTTTGCCTTGCTTTTACCTGTGGCACAATAAGCCGTTCCCTTACAGAACTTAGCTAGGGCCTTTTCTTCTTTTCCTCAAAACCCTTTCTCTCCGTCCCTTATTCACTCTCTCTTTCCCTCTCTTTCTTTCTATCTCTCCTCAACCGCTGAGATTTTTCACGCCTTCACAAATGATATAAAATGGTGTGGCAACCCGTATGGCCTTGGGGCAGTTTCTTTGTGTTCTCTTCGCTCTGTAGCCCCTGTCGGCGCTCCGTCTTTCCACATATGAAAATATTCATTCATGAATCTCACAATGACTAACTTTTCTCGATTCCACACATTTGTGATAAATAAATATGCACGAATAGATGAAACTCTCAGTTTAGATAACGACCGAAGATGGAACTTCTGAAGTCGCAAAAATATAATTAATAAATTACACACAGATATTATAACTAACACATAATTATCATTAGTCTGAATAAAACTAAAAATAGAAATATTCCTACATCAAAAATCCTCTTAACCCGGAAATAGGAAAATTCCCGCTTAAGACACCAAGTTTGATATCCAGAAGTTTCCACACTAGATTAACATTCATTTAATTTATGACCGCATTTAATTTTTGTCGATGACTTTGATAAATAAAACAAAGTCTGGCACGTGACTTCTGATCAGAAAACAATACTTGGAATTTCTGACTTTATCTAAGTATTGAAAAGTACTTAGTTGTATCACAGCCCCGACTTAGCCCGTAATGTAATCACACGGTGGTCTTTGAGCAGCACTATCAAGTTGTTAACAGCTTGCACTAGAGATAATGAGATCCGAGAGAAAAGCGTTGAAGCTTCCTTATTTTATGAAGTAGATAGTTTCCATCGTTTCAGAATGTAACCTCGCCTCCCACATTTATGTTAAATGTTGTTTTATGTAAATGTATAAAATATTAGTTATTTTATATATATACATATATATATATATATATATATATATATATATATATATATATATATATATATATATATATATATATGCAGTAACAACGCTCTAACGATAACTGCAAAGTGCTTAACAACAAATGTTGTAAATGATTGGAAGGGAAACTTGTTTTTTACCATATTAATGCAATAAATTTATAATTAACTTACAAATATTTAAATAATACATTTTGGAAATATAAAAACCACCATTACATTTTTTTTTTTATGTCTCCTCTTTAGTTATAGTAATTATAATAATTCATATGAAATGTCCCCTTGTTTAACACAAGGTTAGCTCGAGATTCTTAAAACCTGTAAACACTTCCAATGCCTTCTTGAAAGCCTTCACCGATCCGGGAATCACTAAGGATAAATTCAGCCCCTAAGTACACAAGTTTCGAGATTTACTAAAAGCTTCAAACTTTTTTTGCCGAAACCGTAACTTTATTCAAAATTTCGGCCAGTCACTATATTTGTATTCATACTATTTTATTTTATTTATTACTCTATATTTATTAATCTCACATCTATTACGTTCTTAGCTTGTTTTTCAGTCATGAAAATGGCTTTTCCAACTTAAGCAGAATCATTGTTTTTATTTATTCATTTTTTTTGTTATACTTCACTTATTAATCTCACATATATTATATTTTTAAGGAAAAAATTGGGGCGGATGGTGGTAAAAAAAAAATCACTTAAATAGGAAGAACTGTTTGTTGGAAAGCCAACGTTACGACCCACATTTGCAGGTCTTCTTCAGGGCTTATAATGGGGTTAAGTGTTAAGGCTTGAATCAATAAAGGTTTAAATATATGTTTACCTTGTTTTCCATAGTCTTGAAAATCGTTTTTCTAAGTTAAGGCGAATCATTGTTACATTACATTTATTAATCTCACATCTATTATATTTTTATGTGAGAAAGAAATAGTTGACTGTGGGTACTATAATAGGATGTAGATAGTTGGGGGTGCAGTCAAGAAAACACGCAAAAATAGGTGAAACTATTTTATTTTAAGTGCCGACGTTTCGACCTACTATGTAGGTCATCTTCAGGGCTATGAGAAAACAGACAAAAAACAGAATAGACTGTAAAAATACATAAAATAGAGGTACAGAAAAATTAACAAAAAGTAGAGATATAAAAAAAGAATGATATATAATGAAAGGATATATGAAGGTATATGAATATATATATACATAATATATATATATAATAATGTATATAGGTATATGAATAAAGATGATTACATGGTAGATGGATAGAAAGGTGATAATGCAAAAACAGAATACAAAGAGAGCAAGACCCTATTTTTGCGTGTTTTCTTGACTGCACCCCCAACTATCTACATCCTATTATTATATTTTTAGCTTGTTTTTCAAGGTCTTGAAAATGCTTTTTAACTTTGGACGAATTATCGGCAGATACAACTTCTTCTTCATTCCGGCTCTACAACTCATGATGAGTCAGGGCCTTCTACAGGACCAGAATATTTAATTTTAACAATGCTGGCTTCACAAACCCCTAATCTAATTAATCCCTTAGTTGATTGAAGCCAGATCATTACAAACTATGGAGCAACGATTCACCAACAACGGTTCGGACAACTTCTGTTTAGAGAGTAATATTCCCGAACTGTTCTGATCTCAATAACTTCTACGACAGATGAACTACTCAGATAAAACAAACACACTTCGGCTGGACGTGAACCGATCACCCACTGAACCAGATACTCCAAGAATCCATTCCTCATGCAGATTCCGACGGACGCGAACCCTGACACATAGCCCGGTCGGCGACCTGCCCCCACCTCGACAGCCATCTTGTCCAAACTTTGAATATTCATTATCGCCCCCTCCCCCCACAAAACTATTAGCTTAAGTGCCTTCCTTATATGCTCTACCTTAGTCATTAGTCCCTTCTTATGGTTCCTCCAAGTTTACCACAAGTCCCCCTTCCCATCTGTCACAACTTGGCTTACCTACGTGACTAGAGAATTAGTTGTTTTTTTATACCAAACAAAAAAATATAACAATAAATTGTATTTATAAACGGTGATCAGAAATTTATGTCAATATTCGCCAAAAGAATTAAAAGGAAGGAACACTAGATCTCAATTTCCAAGAAACATCTAGTTAATCCCTATAATTGGTGAATGATAGCGTGAGTAAGTAATTTATTGTTTGTGGCACTAACAATAAAAATATTAAAAGCTGGGTTATGAGCTTTATGGGCAGAAGGACGGTTTATTTATTGTATTAAGACAATGATTATTTTTTAATAAGGTGTTGGTTTTTAATACGATAGTACATTTTACTTCAATATACACAATCCTCATAAAAATATCATGATTCATATTATATAAATTAATTGTGTTTGGAATGTACTAATAGAAGATATTTGATTATGACTTACTACTTTGTTAGAAAGTATTGCAATGACTATAAATTTTTTATTTTCAGATTTCAACGTAATTCCACCATTTTTGAAGTGCCTATTTAATTACTGTATAATAAATGAGTTGCAGAGTCGTATTTGACCTTCAGATCCTTGGGTTTGAATACGACGGGAGATAAATTATTTCATCTGTTAACAGACATATGTGGACTCTGTGGAACCTGCAGACCCTCCCGGGGCTCATTCAGCCTCTATAAAGTAGAAACCCTTTATAATGAAGAAAACTGTTGTTCTGTTCATAACTGTTGACTATGATAGAATAAAGTGTCCACAATTTGCTAAGCCCAAGGGTCTTGATGGATTGTAGTAGTACAGCTTTTTTAATTAAAAAAAACAAAACAGATTTTTTGCTTTTTGCTATCTCGATAACACTTTTTAGAGGATTAAAGCTTATATGTTATCTTCACCATACTCCTTTCAAAAAATATATTTTATTGACATATTTGTACATTATATACTTAATTATGTCCGCTTTTATTTAAATGGTGTTTACACAGTAGTATATAAGTGAAAATATAAAAAAGAACTATGCTGGGACGTCAGGAGGGAGCCTGAGAGCCGCCTTGGACAGGAGGGGATGGGGTCCTTGAGCAAGCAGCCTCGGCACAGTTAACAGAATCCCGCCTCGGCTTCCTTGACCTCATCCTCTGTCTCTTTTCAATTTCAAAATTTCTAAAAAAGAAAAACAACAACAGGCCAACTGCGTAGTGCATCAAAAATATATGGAAATTATTCTTATAGACTGTAGCGATGTTAAACGTTTGAATGATAACAAAAAAAAAACCAAAAAACATGAAGTGTCTGGGGTCCAGTACATGGCAGAGTACTGTTTCTTGGATCATGGTGGTGCAGGGAGGTGATTTGATTCAACCGCCAGATTTTTCCCCATTAATTTTGGAGTACCCACTTTATAGAGGTGAGCCCCTGGAGTCCTAGATCCTACAGAGTCCATCTCCGACCGATAACAGAGTGAATTAAAAGTCTGCCTGCAAGGAGGATTTGAGCATGGCAACTCAGTGCCCTACCACTGAGCCACTCCGCTCCCAAATGATAAATTGGACATATAAATATATATGTATATAAAACAGGTTATATAAATTGGACTAAATGCTACACATGGAACCGTGCACTCTATATTTATTTTTTTTTTTTTTTGAGTTCTGTATACAATGCTTATTTTCAAGTATACCCAAAACTTAAGCCAACCTTATCTCAGAGCTTAACTTTTTTTCACTACAGGGATGAGCCCTATATATTTTGTCATTTGAATAATGTACATTTTGTATAAATTGGATTAAACACTACCAAAATAACTGTGCATTCATTATTGGCATTTTTTTTTTGTCCTGAATACAACACTTATTTCAGAGTATAACCATAACTTAATTAAACCAACCATATCTCGAAGCTTAACCATCTTTTCCACTACGTCGGTGAGCCTTATATGGTGTGCTATTTGAATGATGTGCATGCTATATAAATTGGACTTAGCACTATACAAAGCACTGCATTCTATATTGTTTTTATTTATTTATATTAGTTCTGAATACAACGGTTATACTTATGCTCAGAACTTGACCTCTTTTTTTTAACATTACTTATTTTATTGTATTTAAAGGATAATTTAAATAACAAAATGTACTATCTGATAGGGAACAAAAGACAGCTAGGAAAAGAACAATTACCGAAATGGTTCAGAAGAGAAGATTACTTTTTTTTTAAATCCACTTGAATAAAAAAAATATTTTCAATCCACTATTTTATTAATAACTCCTGATTACCAGAAACAACCAAAACCAAAACTTAATTTAGTAAATTTCGTCCTTACTAAAACACATGGTTTCATGTGAGTCTTTTAAATTTATCAAGGTACTGCTAGTACAAGAATAACTTGAAAGCAATAGAAGGCTAAAGAGAAGAGAAGCAGGTGGAGAGAATTAAGCAATAGCAACGAGGGAAGAATAATTACGAAATTGAGCATGTGCAATACAACGCCTAGTTCATCACTAAAAAAAAAAAAAAAAAATACATTTACTAATAACACTTAAACATTATTGATTTATGAACTACTAGGTTTTGGAAATACTTCACCTAAATTTTCAAAACTCCTATAAATATTTTTTTTCTAATCATCAAAACAAGTATTATAAAAAAAAAGACTACATTTTCTTTTCTTTCTACTTGTCATGTTTTATAATTTCATGTTATAATAATAATTAAAGATCGAATTTCGATTGAATCGTTTTCAGTTAATAGATGGAATGTGATTTCTTTGAAAATATTTTTTTAACTAACTTAAAAGGCTATGTTGGCCTATGTGGAGGGTAGATAAACGGAAATGAGATCTGGATAGAGAGAAGCAGGTGGAGAGAATTCAGCTTGACTATTGCTCAGGGGCATTAACGATAGCGAAATCGACCATGGATAAAACAATAAATAGTAACAACGTTACACATAACATAAAATATTGTCTGTAATAAGATTCTAAAAACTAAAAACTTCCAGTTCCTTCATTATTTCCACGTTATAATTTTTTATCATCAATCTATTTTGTTCCCGGTAAAGAGGAAAATGGTTGACTGGAAGATCGTAATGAAGGATACGATTTGTCTGCAGTCATTAATAACACTAAATAAGGTTACCTTATTCATTATAAGTGCCGACGTTTCGGCCTACAATGTAGGCCATCTTCAGGGGAAAAAAGGAGCGGCTGAGCGAACTGTCAACTATATCTGGTCTTTATTTTTTTTTTTGCCCTGAAGATGCCCTATGTTAGTAACATCACTTCGTTCAAAATTGGCCTTTTTCTGAATCCATATTTACTTGGTTATCTATGGTGTGGTTGACTTGACTTATACATACATACATACACATACTTATATACACAGATATCTACATTGTAGTTTTTGTACATAAAAGCTTATTCAAAACCTATAATCTTTTCAGTGTTAAGCAACAGATTAAAGTAACAACAATTCAAAATCGTTCCCACAATCTTGATGTAACCTGGAGACAATGCTCCCTATAATTTCTAGGCATTTAAGAGGTAAAGAGTGTCGTCTGTTTACTCTTGAAAATGTAGTAAATAAATTTACAATTAATACGAATCAGATAAACGTTCTCGATATAAACAGTCAACATGTACATACAAACAATAAATAACACATGACCGAGTTAAAAGCGAGTAACAACTGTAGAAATAAATAACACATTAAAGCTAGTTTAATAAAGCGAATAAAACAAATTATTTTTTCACGAATAGTTGTTTCTATCCACTCTAGAGAAATATTTCATAAATTAATGAAAACATATTCAAGACCATCCTGTAAATACAAGATGAAAAATAGCGTGACGAGAAAGTCGAACACTTACATTCGTAAGCATTACATAACATATTAATGTTGTCAGCTTCTAGCCTCCTTCGTCGATATGAATGATCGATATGTTAACACTGGTTTTATCAGTAAAATTTGGAAAAAGACGGTATTAATTCCTAAAAATAGTTATCACAGACATAAATTGATATAGATATATATATATATATATATATATATATATATATATATATATATATATATATATATATATATATATACAGGGTGTTTCGGAATTGCACGGCACTATTTTAGGCATGTGTTCTCTAACACAAAATAATCAAAAAAGTTCATATTAACATATATCTCAAACTCATTTATTAAACAGATATCAAAAGTTAAAGATTTATTATTTATTTACTACATTAAGACTGACTGCACAAAGTTTAGCGTGTTTAATACTATTATAGGTTTTACAGGTTTATTAGATTATTTTGTGTGGGGCAGGATGAATTATATGATTTATTCTGCGGCAGTTCGCACGCAAGAAGAGCTAAGACATCGGATCGTGGAAGCCGCAGCAACTATCAAGCACCATCCTGATCCTATGTGAAGTGCCAGAGAAACATGGATTCGTCGTGCTGAATGTTGCATTCAACAAAACGGAGGCCCCTTTGAGCAGTTACTCTAAATGTTGTAATAATAAGACACAAATAGTAATAATAAATAATAAATCTTTAACCTTCGATATCTCTTTAATAAATGAGCTTGAGATATATGTTAATATGAACTTTTTTGTTTATTTTGTTTTAGAGAATACATACCTAAAATAGTGCCGTGCGATTCCGAAACACCCTGTATATACAGTATCTAATATATATATCAGTATCGTACATATATATATATATATATATATATATATATATATATATATATATATATATATATATATATATATATACACACACACACACACACTTATATATATGCTATGTATTATATTATTATTATTATGTATTGTATGAATAAACGGAGATTATGAAAAAAAAAGTTTATTTATAACGCAGTAATTTCATCAATAAGTATTAAGTAATTTCATAACGAAAGTAATTCATCTGTTTTCCAATTTCTTATTTTATATCATATTAAAAAACATACCAAACGTTTAACTATAAAATAAATGAAATGAAAAACATAAATGATCAGAAAATTAATTCCTAAAATATAAGCAATACAAATTTCTTTTCACGATTTCATTTATTTCATCTATTCATTAACTTTTTTTTTAAAACAAAAAGTAGAGAAAACATTGTTAGACATTGGTTCGAACTAAAGTAAGTAATTTGGAATGAAAATGATATTGATAGTTGTTTTTCTTTCATTACTCTCTAGTCATATGGAGTGACAGGAGCCGACTTAATAATTAACGTGTAGGTATTTAATATTCAAACCAGGCGCTACAGTATAAATAAATTCCTATATTTATCCTCCATCTTATTATTGTCCTTTCTTCATTTACTCTTTTCCATTCCCTTTCGTTAGTCCTGAAGAAAGACCTCCAACTTCAGCATCTTCTAGATAATTCTTTATGTTCTGAGGCTGTAGGTGTTTCAATTTTTGATTATTTGAATTAATGATAAAAGTCGATGCATATTGAAATGTATTTTAAATTTATTTAAAGATATGTATGAGGAAAAAATAATAATAAATGGTAATTTATTTGTTATTTATTATTCTTTTGATGGTGGTTATTTTTATTTTGAAGAGAAAAGATTAAAAGAGAAAAATCCTGGCCAGGACAAATCTTTTCTCCTCAAAAATAAAAATATTTAAAAATAAAAAAATGTGTTTGCTAGGTTGTGCTTTGTAATTTATTGGAAGATATTTAATACCTCTTGTTCTTTTAGACGAATTAACATTTCATTGAGTTCTGAGGAGTGATCTATGAAGAAAATACGATTAATTAAGGAAGAAAATAGCATTATCATAAATAAAAGAAGCAGGCGAATTCTACTTGATTTTAGAAATGTAGAAACTACTACCAGATTACCCGGTAAATAAACAAATGAACATTTATAGTAGTATAGGTTAAGTGGAAGTTTTTTTAGCGATTTTTGATTGGCAATTTGGAAAATGAACAGGCAACTCGTTTTGTTCATTAGTAAAAATATCATTTTGCAGTAACAGTATAATTTTTATACAATTGATAAATAAAGCTGATTTATTATATATTAAGAGCGATTTTGTTTATTTCGGAAAAAATAAATGTATTAAACAAGACAGTTTGCTTCAAATGGTACGATAGGACGTACAGTTCATATCAGGCAGCTGAGATTTAATATTTACGAGGTACCTATATAATTTATTTTGCAATTCTAAATATAATACATCAGGGGATTAAATACATGATTATTAGCAATTATATTAAATTATATAATCTTATACGTCACCAGCACAGACCTATTTAATCAGCAAGTATAACATTTGACGCAATAAAAAAATCGAAATTATTTATAATTAAGGTTACTATAAATAAATAATTGTAACCAACTACCTAAATTATTTGAAAAAAACATTATGTATGCGTTCATCGTAAATAAACGATATACTAAGGAGCACCTGCTAGCCTTTAGAATTAATTAAAATACCTTCAAAAACATCCCGAAACCGAAAATTATCAAAAATCACTAATTAAGAGTAGGGCAGTTGAAAAAGAATGGCTTCGGGTAAAATACACTGTAAGTGTTTCCTCCGGCAAGGTTTAAAAAACAATAGTAACTGGTTTGACTGGTAACCGAACCCCTAGGCCAGCTGTCTTGCAACTTAGTGACAATACACAATTCCTTCTCCATTGCATTATAATAAATGAGCCGTCCACAGCACAAAATGACTAACTCCACTTTTTGGAAATCTTAAATTTAAGTGTAAATGCACTTGGTATAGTCATAACTTTTTATGTTAATAAAATATTTCCCAAACAATAAAGGTTAACATCATTAAACGAGAACATTTTTTTGGCCACTGAATGATAAATTATTTTTTTCAAAGGTCATTTTGATTAACTCCAAACTCTAATGCAAATCGTTGAAATAATACCATTTAAATGCACTAGCTCAACCTTCATTCCTCTCCTTCATTGATTACAGGACGAATTAACTGAGAGCAATTTAGTAACGATTTGGAAAACAAACTAGACCTACGGATTCCACTCAAGACTAAACAATACATTGACAGCGCAATAGAAATACTTACAGCAACAATAAATAAAAGATAATACTACCATAAACAGAAATAATATCACACAACAGACTAACCTGCCACAGCACCTTCGCAGCTTGCTAAGCGAAAAACGCAGAGCAAGATCGAAGTGGCACAGGACTCGTTACCCATCAGATAAAACGTATTACACCCAACTGACTAACAAACTAAAAACGGAGATTAGAAACTACAAAATCCAAAATTTGCTTAGTGTGACTGAAAATCTTACGACTACTAACAAATCACTATGGATGACCACCAAAAAGAACCTTAAATTCAAAGATTTCAATCATCCTCTCCTTACTGAAAATCAAACTTGGTCCAGATCTGACGAAGAAAAATCTCTCATATACGCCCAACACCTCTTCAAAACCTTTAATCCACACCCTGATATCCTCAACCCTATTCACATTGAGTGTATTGAAGCAGAACTGGGTATCCCACTCCAAATGACTCTCCCAACTAAGGCTTTTCATCCGTCAGAAATATCCAATGTTATTCATAGTTTACCTTCCCGTAAAGCTCCTGGACGTGACCTAATTACAGCTCACATCCTAAAATCCCTTCCTCGAAAAGCTATCCTATTCCTCACATACATATATAATTCTGTAATCCGTACTACCTATTTTCCCGATACATGGAAACTATCTGTAGTAAAAATAATCCCAAAATCCAAAAAGCCTCCAGAACTCCCATCCTCCTATCGTCCTATCTCCCTCTTACCCATAATGGGCAAGATCCTCGAAAAGCTCATACTAAAACGTCTGTGTATCCCATCCTAGATAGTAACCACATAACCCCAGACCACCAGTTTGGTTTCCGAACATCCCACTCCACTATCCAGCAATGTCATCGTGTGGTGGATGTTGTCTCCTCTGCATTGGAGCGTAGATTGTACTGCACGGGAGCCTTTCTCAATGTAGAACAGGCTTTTGATCGAGTCTGGCACCCAGGTCTCCTTTACAAAATCCGACAATTCCTTCCTCCTACATACTTTTTGATCAGTCGCTCCTTTCTAACTGGCAGAACATTTAAAGGAAACCATAATGGTTCCTACTCTCCTCTCTATTCTCAGTCTGCTGGTGTTCCTCAAGGTAGCATCCTCGGTCCTATCCTCTACACAGTATATACAGCTGACATCCCAACCCATCCTAACACCTTCATCTCCACCTATGCTGATGACACATGTACGTTATCAGTTAATAACGACCCATATATTGCACCCCAATCCCTTCAATCACATTTATCAAGCCTCGAAGAATGGTGTCGGAATTGGAGAATTAAAATCAATTCCAAAAAGTCCCATCAAATTACCTTTACCCTTCGCCGTAAACCCATGACTTCCTGTCCTACTGTATCCTTTAATTGTACTCCACTTATCCCTGTTGAACAGATCCGCTACCTAGGACTCAACTTAGACCAACGTCTTACTTGGAACCCTCACACAAGACTGAAAAGACAAGAAACAGCTAGACGCTTCCGACTACTTCAACACATACTAGACAAACGCTCAAAGCTTCAGATCAATTACAAAAGACTTATTTATGTTACTGTTATAAGACCTATATGGACTTACGGAATTGAACTATGGGGCTCCACCAAACCATCAAATTCCTCTCGTATTCAATCCTTCCAATCCAAAACCCTTCGCAAAATCCTAAACGCTCCTTATTTTGTCACAAATAAAACCATCCATAATGACCTGAACGTTCCATATGTTACCGATTTAGCCCATTCCAGATACCTATCATTCCATAATAAACTCCAGGCCCATCCAAACCCACTAGTTTCCATCCTTGGATCCAATTCCATCCCGGACAATCCTCCTGGGCGTCTGAAGAGAAGATGGCCTCGGGACCTTCTATAATAGAAATGTAATTAGAGTGCTGCCAATGGGTAGTGCCTCTACATGTCCTTTCATGTATTTATTTATTCATACAGCCCTTGTACTAGATGTATATATTACAGTTGTACAATTCAATAAAATAATTTTTTTTTTAAAATGCACTAGAAAGCGCTAAATGATGAATTTTAATTGAAGGTAGATCTGTAACAAGGGATAAAAGGAGAGGCAAGATGGACCTTCTGATATTTATTCCTTCTGTTAAACAGATTACCTAAAATACTTGCGAAGAAATCGAAATGACGAGGCCTTACATACTGATGAAGACATAATTTATACCGGTGTCGAATTAATCACAAATGATAATATAATATAACAAAGCTGTTAATTTTTATGGAAAATTTGTAATAAAAATGTCTAATAATTAACTTTTTCTATGATAAGAAACTTAAAAATTTAAACACTAAATTTAAATTTTTCACTCGCAAAATCGATTAACTCCACCGATCACATAAAAATTGTAACATTTCTGACAATAGCTTTTTGGCTAATCTTTCTTATTAAATGTATATAGTTTTAGATGAAAGCTACATCTTTATTAATGCATTCTACAGTATTTATTTGAATTTATATTATAAAGGGAATTTTAAAAAACAATGCACACTATTTTCAAGTGTGAATCTATTTAAACAATGCATTGAACGGCTCAAATAGTACACGCATCATTTAATCTATATATTAAAGACGCTTCCGACTACTTCAACACATACTAGACAAACGCTCAAAGCTTCAGATCAATTACAAAAGACTTATTTATGTTACTGTTATAAGACCTATATGGACTTACGGAATTAAACTATGGGGCTCCACCAAACCATCAAATTCCTCTCGTATTCAATCCTTCCAATCCAAAACCCTTCGCAAAATCCTAAACGCTCCTTATTTTGTCACAAATAAAACCATCCATAATGGCCTGAACGTTCCATATGTTACCGATTTAGCCCATTCCAGATACCTATCATTCCATAATAAACTCCAGGCCCATCCAAACCCACTAGTTTCCATCCTTGGATCCAATTCCATCCCGGACAATCCTCCTGGGCGTCTGAAGAGAAGATGGCCTCGGGACCTTCTATAATAGAAATGTAATTAGAGTGCTGCCAATGGGTAGTGCCTCTACATGTCCTTTCATGTATTTATTTATTCATACAGCCCTTGTACTAGATGTATATATTACAGTTGTACAATTCAATAAAATAATTTTTTTTTTAAAATGCACTAGAAAGCGCTAAATGATGAATTTTATCTAGTTAGAAAAGTCCTAACCACGCCTTATCCAATTTAAATATGACTATAATGAAGAATCAAAATTTAATGCAATCAAAGGAAATCAGATAGGCTACAGGCAGATAGATCACAACGTTTGAAAAATGTGGATCAGCCTTGGTTATATCCTAAAGGTAGATCTGTAACAAGGGATAAAAGGAGAGGCAAGATGGACCTTCTGATATTTATTCCTTCTGTTAAACAGATTACTTAAAATACTTGCGAAGAAATCGAAATGACGAGGCCTTACATACTGATGAAGACATAATTTATACCGGTGTCGAATTAATCACAAATGATAATATAATATAACAAAGCTGTTAATTTTTATGGAAAATTTGTAATAAAAATGTCTAATAATTAACTTTTTCTATAATAAGAAACTTAAAAATTTAAACACTGAATTTAAATTTTTCACTCGCAAAATCGATTAACCCCACCGATCACATAAAAATTGTAACATTTCTGACAATAGCTTTTTGGCTAATCTTTCTTATTAAATGTATATAGTTTTAGATGAAAGCTACATCTTTATTAATGCATTCTACAGTATTTATTTGAATTTATATTATAAAGGGAATTTAAAAAAACAATGCACACTATTTTCAAGTATGAATCTATTTAAACAATGCATTGAACGGCTCAAATAGTACACGCATCATTTAATCTATATATTATTCAACAATACAATTTTATTTATTACAAGACAATTTAACCTAATAAAATATTTAATAAACAAAATTTAAGACACATTATTATCACAATAGCAACAAATGTAGATTTGTTTTAGAAGTACAATATTTTGAATCTATACTGCTTGTAAAGGGAACAAGAGGTTTAAAATACGTATCCAGTGTCAGATTATATTCCTACACAAGCTTTCAGTTACCTACGACCACTTACAGGTATTGGATCGATACAGATACGTATTGAATACATTTGCTGAGTGCTCATTGATACCATATTCATGGATTCGCACGCCATCCCAAGATCAGCATAATCTGTAATTAAACTAGCCGTAATCGCTCGACTCCTCTGGTTGGGGATCGGGTTAAACGTTTTGTTTTAACACATGTAACATGTTTTTATTATATTTTAATTTCACGATTCATTATAAAGGAAAAAAATGATATATGAGGAATTATATGTCAATCCACCATTAAAAAATAATCAATGTTTATGAGTTCAGTAGCAAATATTAGCGTCGTTCCATATAAAAAATGTTTTATTTAGACAACTTCTTACATTGATATATAAGATTTATAGTATATTGACACTTTAAACCTCACCTTATGTTACAATATGTGCTTCGTCTTACAGAAAATCATTACTTGGGATCCAGAAATAATAAATGCTAGAATTCTACTCTAGAATTAAATTAGTTTATTCAGATTACAAGTAGTAAAAAAACAAAAAGTCCAATATAGTCTCAGAATGAGCATGACTTGGAAACTTTAATCTCATTAATAGCCGCCATATTGTTTGGTAAATCACAGATTGCAAAAATTATTAGACATTTGCTTACGCGGTCAGATATTTGTTTATGTACTTCGGTTAATAAAATATTACTTGGCAGAAAATAAAACGGAGAAAGAGGAAAACAAGACTAAAAGCAAGGATAGGTATCTGATTACCTGCCTGAAGCGTAGTGATTATTATAACAATCTACTATCCCCATGATCGCGGGTCCGAAGCCCGGCGAAGTAAAAAATCTTTGTTTGTGCTGCCCTTCAGAAGGGACGTAAAATGGACCATTACAATGGTCCTATTTATAATTGGATAACCAAAATTTAGGACTTCCGCTGTAGCATCGCCCGAAGGTGAATGAACATAAATAAACTTAATTTTAATTTTAGGCATTTTGAGTTGATCAAATATTTGAAAACTAAAAGCAAGATCTACTAAATGAAATTACTGAACTGACAATTAAATGCAAAGTTATAGAAATAAAACACGAATGGCCATCTTATCATAAATACCATCATTATAAGTGTACAAATACGCATCATCTTATCTTACACTGCTTTTATCTTAAATTGAGCATGTATTTTTTCTAATGCTAAGTCCTGTAGGGAATGCACGCTATTTTTCCATTATATATGGAACTAAAATAATCAACCTGTACCACTACAACCCGTGAAGGGTCTTGGTTTCAGTACAATATCGAGACTGTACAGTTTCAAGGACAACGGTTGTTCAGGAAGGACCACGCTCAACAGCAAGGCTTTTTCCTCAATGAGAGGTACCCACTTTATACGGAATGGGTAAGCCCGAAGAGAGTCTCTAGATACCACAGATTTCATCCCCGGTTGTGAAGAGACTAAATAAATTCTCTGAACCCGGGACCTTCGGGATGGTACTCGTCGCTCTAACACGGAGCTACCCCGTTTCCAGAATCACCAAAAGATATAATTTGGAAATGTTTAACTCATTAACTACAGGACTATT
Source organism: Troilus luridus (assembly GCA_964056705.1). Lineage (NCBI taxonomy): Eukaryota > Metazoa > Arthropoda > Insecta > Hemiptera > Pentatomidae > Troilus > Troilus luridus. Next base: position 51,982,687 of record OZ057412.1, on the reverse strand, counting down.
GTCTTGAGGACAGAAGTATTACCTGAACTGGCGTCAACTATTACAGCAGTGGTACAGCACTGAGTTGCCATGCCGGAAATACTGGTTCAAATCCCGCTGCAGACCATGACTTTTATTTAGTCTGTTTGCAGTGGGAGATGTATCATATAGGATCTAGGACCCTCCTGGGGTACACCCAGCCTCTATAAAATATTATAAAATCAGGGTACCCAAAATAAGGGGGAAAATCTGGTGGTTGAGCGTGACCTAGGATAAGTCACCTCCTTGCAGAACCGTTGTCCATGACACAGTACAGTCTCTACCTTGTACTGAACCCCAGACCCGTTCACGGTTTTAGTATTACTGTTTTTTTGTTTGCTTTTTCAATAATAAAGGTGGGTGTATCAATGAAACGGCAATATGATAAGCAAACGACTAGACGAGGGGGAGGACTGACAAATGATTGCATTGTCCGCTCCGCAGCCTATTAGGTTTGGGGCTCCACTTCCCAGAACCAGACAATGTTTTCATCACACTTTCCATAATGGCGGCCCAACATGCCCAATCATTAGTTATAAGCTTCTTAATAACCCTTCCTTATTCCTCTCCTCTGCGCCCCGATATCTACTCCTCATGCAGAGCCTTCACAATTGTTACGGGGACGACGGATAATAAACATTTCTTACTTGGTTTTAATGGAAGGAAAAAAACGTCTACAGTAGGGATAATTTTATTAGGAAGTAAGTAGAACAATCTTCAGAATAGTGCTTAAGTGCTTATTGTAAAGACGAATCAATATAAAATAAAAAAAACAAAACAACTGTAACACTACAACTACATGTTAGAAACTTGTATAATGTTTCTAAGACAACGGTTGTGTAGGGAAGTAATTTGTCCGAGATCACGCTAATCCGCCATGTTGTTCCCACCAGTTAAGGGTACCCACATTGAAGAGACTATTAGAGCCCCTGGAGTGTGTGCAGATCACACAGGATTCATCAGTGGCTGTTAAAAGATTGACTAATTTATTTTAACACAGTTTTATAATGCGCTCGAACACACTGAGCTTCTTTTCTCCATAATTAAGAAAAATATTTACAAAATCCCTCGTGCGTAAATAGAGAAACATCACCGCACGCAGACACAAACCATTTTGACTAACTCAGATCTTTGGACTTTAATTGACCTTAAAGACATTACTTATGGAATAATGACATCGGATTCGAGATCCTGGACTTAAGCAATTTTGCCCATTCTATGCATTCCTTATAAGTGTATGCAAAAAGTTATTAGTCTCAAGCCTCAATTAATGATTTCCAGTTTCTAAGATTAAAATAAACCCGATACAAATACAACCCGCGAAGAGTCTTGGGTTCAATACAAGATAGAGACTCTACTGTTTTTAAGACTACGATTGTCCACTGAGATGATATGGCCTTGATAAAGTGCTAGGTTTATGTTATCAACTTTATAGAGGCTAGGTGGAGGGTCAACAGTTCCTACATGGTCGATCCATGGCTGTTAACAGAATATTTATCTGCCAGATGCCAACTTTTAACCAGAGGCCTACAGCTCAGTAACCCAGCGCTCTATACAACGAGCTACTTCGGTTTCCTCAAGATTAACATGAAGCTGATTTAATATTCCACCACAGATGTCTTTTATAATTATATTATATAATTATACTGATATATTTAACAGCCAAGATCTAATTAACTCATCACGCCAACAAATTCATGCAACCAATTACGGTTATTATGCCAAGTCCCATCATGTATTTATGAACATTATGTTTATTAATTGATTTTTGTATATTTTAAAAGGGCTTATAACTAAACTATCGGCGGACTGCGATGGGTAACGCCTGTGGGCCGTAAGGGTTTATACATTTTTGAACTTTCTTTTGTTTTATTTCATGATTTTAAACTATAATAGATAAATTGCGTATATAATAGAGCGTTACAATACGAAAGTTCGTTGAATTAAATAATAAGCTAATCAATTTCTTTTTAAATTTTATACATTCACAAACTAGTTAAAATGGATAGTTTAAAAAAAGTATTAACACCTCATCACTGAGCAGGATAGCTCAACGTGGAGAGCGCTAGGGTACTGAGTTTAAATCCGGCTGGGGTAGATAAATAATTTAATCATTTAACATGGACCTGGTCAGATTTGCACGCCCTTCTGGAGCTCACCCAGCTGCTAGTTAAGGGGGAAAACTTGGCGGTTGAGCGTGATCTCAATCAGTACCTCACTACACAACGGTTGACTTAGAAACAGTACAGTCTCTGCTCTGTTCTAAACCCAATACCCTTCTTGGGCTATATTGGCACAGGTGACTTTTTTTAGCAATAAAAAACAATCCTATATTGGCACAGGTGACTTTTTTTAGCAATAAAAAACAATCTATAGAAACTAATTTAAACATTTTTCCTTATTAATCTTTATTATTTACTTATTTTATGGTCAGATGTAGTTTTATTAACACTAGAACTACGAAGATTTAACATGTACCTATTTCTACCAAGCGGCCAAAATGACCGGTTTGTTTGTTTAATTAAACAAAATAGTAGAATTCAAGAAATAAAACTATAAATTCATAAGATAATTTAATTTTAAATAAAATAAAATATATTTCATTCAAATATTGTAATTACATAACATAAAGAGTAGTATCAACATAGCATAAAGAGTAGTGCGTGTTGCAACTTGAAACTATACACGGCAGGCAAGAATACTAAATTGAAATTTTATATATTACATATACACAAATTTACGCATAATAAATTGAAAACGTAGAATTTTTGAATTCCGGGAACAACATGTATTCATGATATTTTAATGACCGGTTCGTATATTTAGGTATAACACAAAGATATCTCTGAAAATTAGAAGCGTAAGAACGAATTAAATTATAGTATTATTGTAGGTATAAATAAAATTAATAAAAATCATGACAATATCGTAAAATATTAAAAAAGACTTAAAGAGGAAATGTTATAAATAAATTATATACAGTCATTTTGACCGGTTCGTAGTTCTAGTGTTAAGCAGTATTATACTCATAGACACGCCTGCGATCAGAGTTTAGAGTTAAAGATTAAAGCATAAGATTTTAATATAAAATAAAAATAAACATTACAAACACATTTCCGCTAATGTGAAAACAAGAAAACAATAAAAAAAGATGGAGGTTTTAGATGGCAATAAGAAGGACATAGAAGGTAAATAGGCTGACAAATCGGACGTATACCGTAAGTGGTGTGATCCCTTATTCAAGAGGAGCTACTGGTTCCACCTTAAGGCGCTTCTATTCCACCTCCCCATTTATCAAGCCCATCTTCCCATCCCTCACCATTAGTATCCATTTGTCAACCCACTTTCATATTATTAGTCCTCTCCCATAGTCGTTTACACGACTGAAGCTATTTCTCTAAACTGTCTCGATATCACGGAGTAATATGCCATCGGTGGAACATATTGAAATTATAATGGTATAAATAATATAAGAGAGGAATCTAATAAATAATTAAAGGTAATAATAAATTCATATTATGTACACCAAACTAAAAAACAGTTTGAGGAACAATGGCCATACCAGATGTTAAAATAGAAATAAATCAGAGCTTTAGCGAAGAATAGCTTTCTTCGAAATATGAATAATTTGTATATATATATATATTTAAAGTATTATCATGTAGAGGTAAAATTTATAAGAATAACACAACTTTCCAATATATTTATAAAAAAATATATATATTAAACGATTTTTGAAATGCTCAATTTAGTATTAGTACAACCTAGAAAAATTAAGATATATATTGAATGAATCGCTTACCACAGAAAGACAATTAGACCGACTTTTAAAAATAAAAATTTATTGCTTTAACTTTTATAGTTTTAACGTTTAGGAGAAGATCCCTCTTGTTATCTCTCTTGTTTGTTTGTTTGTTGTTTGTTTGTTGTAAAACCCTAGGGTCATCAACGCCTGTAGATTTTTTATTTTTATAATTATTTATCTTAAAAAAAATAAAATAAAATAAAAATAAAAATAAATAAATAAATAAAATAGTCATATACACATACATACTAATAAATAATGCAACTATAATAAGGAAATAAAGCAATCGGAAAAAACAACAACTGCATCTATAGCAGGGACAATGGAGGATCAAATATTGGTTATTAATTTACAGTTTGTAATGAATTTCACCACTTTGTCGATTTCAGATTTGCTGTCTCTAAGTCTTCTCTAACATCGGGGGGTATTTTGAGCTGATTTAGTATTTTTTTATAGGAGTAGCATTCCTCAAACATATGTCTCTTGTAAAATTTAGAAAAGTGGACTAGTTGCTTTTTCGCAGTCAGTGATTCAAAAAGAAAAACAATAACTTCAATGTAAAATAAATAATTAAAAATACCAGAGGCAAACAAGACAATTTTCGACCTGTTTTGGGAACTTTATAAAAATATTGTAGGAAAGGAAGTATTTTTCAACTAGTTTTCTATGCGTACGTTATCTTTCTGATTTCTTCACACACAATCAATTTTGCAAATATTCTTTTTATATTTGTTTCTGTCAATCGCGGGTTTTTATGGAGATTATGGAGAAAAAATGTGTCCAAGCCATCCGATTTCTTCCTATTAGAATAAATAAACTAACAGTTACAATAATCGAGACATTTCATGTAACCGAAATTCATAATTGAAATATATAAAACATTTCAATAATATGCATGAGGAATATATAGCTAGTTTCGGGAAAAATATGTTTAATCGTAAGATAAAAATAAAAAAAATTATTTCTGAGCATTTAAAAATTGAAATTATAAATATATTTTCAACATAACATAACAAAAAGCACCATTAAATGGATGAAAAATTCAAACCTATCTAGTTGTAACTAGTTATATAGCAGTCAATCTTTGGTAAGAATATTAAAGAAACAGGATTTTTATTTTTTTTACAATATAAACATATTTTTACAATAAAAATATATGTACATCGATAGAGTACGCTTTTCAGACAACAAAAAAATATAAATTTGATATATCAATTTCAACCAAGTCATAACAGTGTTAAATAACAGGTAATTGAGAATGAGTGGGCACCGATAAGAAAGAATAATTAAAAATATAACAAATATTGATAAATAATTTACTGATCGAAGTCGAAATTAACCTCCTGTTTAGTTCAACTGTTATAAAATCATAACGAACTGTTTATATATAGTTTAATTTATTTTCGGTTTGTCTGTGGATTTTATTGTTTATTGTTGTTGTTTTTATCATTCTGTATCGGCTATTTTAAAATAATAATTTTCAAACTAAAACACAGTGAGGGATTGGCCTCAAAACGACTCTATGCTATCAATTTAGCAGTAGTCCGTTGCACCATCTGATTAATTATGCATGCGAATCCACGTCTCTTCATTAGAACAACTCCGTAGCCTTCTAATACGCTCCAATCATATACAATGTAATACTATTTTCATTTTTATTTTATACAATGCGGTCAAATATAATTATATGTTATATTTTTAAAAAAATCATAAAATTCCAAAGTTGTCTGTTTATAATTAGATAATAACAACTGTACAACGCATAGACAATTTGATTGTGCAACAAGAATAATAAAAACACGACGGTTAGCCCCATTAAATCTAAGTAACAGCATCTAAGACAATGATCTCCATTTTAGATTAAAAATAATATTTTCTGTTTGACAAGAAAATGAGAATGGTCTTCAGAACAGCTTGCGAAGTACATGTATTCCCAAATGTGTATATATTTTTGCTTATACATTTCCATTACACAAAGCGTTTAGTCAGTACTTAATGCTGGTAAGCTACCGAAGCGTCATATAATTATGGACGAAACACTCTTGAAAAGAATATTTATAAGAAATTTAATTGCTGTTGTAATTATTGGATTTTTCATCTAACACAGAAAATTATGAATTTAATCACTTATATTGGTATAATTAAAAAAATATAAGTGAAGACAAAAAAATCATGTGCGTGAAAAACAAATTGAAAAATAAAAATTAAAAACCTATAATTTAAGTAATTAATTTTTAATTTTTTAACTTTAAAATGATTTATTTTTTTAAAGTATCTTAGTAATAATTTTAAGATATTACTTTACAGACGACATAGTCTGTGTCATTAACTTAGTTATCCAGTCCAGTTGTTTTAAGTTTCTAGAAGTAATATTTCATTCTCACAATAAAAACCTTTCTCCAGTCATTTATGTTTTTAATATAAAACGTTTCGACAATTACATGTCATTTTCAATCAACCATACAAACAACTTTCTGCATCATTTCTTCTTTATCATCAACTTGAAAGAGTTACAAGTCAGAAATATCTGTAAATTATCAAACACAACAACAACAATATAACAAATACAAATTTATATAATCTGTCCACAAATAGAAGTAAGTATAGATACCTTTTTATAATTTATTGTCATTTTTTCTGTTTGAAAGTTTTACTTGGAGGTCAATTATCCTCCATTATCCTTTTGTTTAATAGTTTAAACTTTGGTCTGTTTATACTACATTTGATTTATATTTTAATACTAAAAAAAATTTATTTAAAAATACCACAATCAAATCAAAAAATCAATACACACAATTTATTTAATTAACAATACTATTTTATTTTTTATTTTTAATTTAATAAATTTTAAGTATTGATTTTTTGATTTTTTAAATTTGATTGTGGTATTTTTAAATAAAAATTTTTTAGTATTAAAATATAAATCAAATGTAGTATAAACAGACCAAAGTGTAAACTATTAAACAAAAGGACAATGGAGGATAATTGACCTCCAAGTAAGCATCTATACTTACTTCTATTTGTGGACAGATTTTATAAATTTGTATTTGTTATATTGTTGTTGTTGTGTTTGATAATTCACAGATATTTGTGACTTGTAACTCTTTTAAGTTGATAATAAAAAAGAAATGATGCAGAAAGTTGTTTGTATGGTTGATTTAAAATGCCATGAAATTGTCGAAACGTTTTATATTAAAAACACATATGACTGGAGAAAGGTTTTTATTGTGAGAATGAAATAGTAGATAAATTTCAGTCCAGTTTACATCCTTTTAAAATGAAAGTTTCTAGAACTTTAGATATACCACAGCATATCGTTCTGAAGTTTCGCAAACGGGAATATTAAACTATATAAGGATATTTATATGTCGGTAGTTTAATGCAAAATAGGGTTAACATCGTACAGTAAACGCTAAGTGACAACATAACCAACCATAGGGAAAAATATCATCAATTACTCGTAAATTATAAATATTAATATATGTACAAACAAAATAAATATATTGGCCATTAACAAAAATACTACAAAGCTGACTACAAACAACCGCGAAGAATATAAAAGGTTTTGTTAGAAATCAAGAAATGATGAAGACACTATAAAGCTTTATTGAATAGTACGATAACGTGTACACCCGAGGTAAAGAACGGAATATTCCCAATTAAATTAACAATAATATAAGCAGCTACAAAGGCCTAAACACTGCAAAGAAAATGAATAGTAATCGAATGAAATTTGAAATATTCTAAATTTCGCGTAGCCTAGTAAGAGAGAGTGGTAAACATGTGGACCTTGGCAGGGGTCCACCCAGAAAAAAAATTATAAAAGCACACAACTCTAAATCACACCTTCGATAAAAAATATTCTATATTTAAAAGTGAACGTAGTTCAGTAAAATGCTCTCGGGGGCTCAAAGTTTATTTTGTTTAGAAAAAAATATTCAAGTTAAACGTTTTATCCACTTCTTATTCCTGTTATGCGATAATTTTACATAATTTTGATATGATTCGAAATTAATGATATTTAGAAAATTTGTTTGAAAGGAAACGCAGAACTACATTGATTATTTAATTTAAATATATAAATACAAGTACTATACAAAGTATAAATTTCAATATTTATTTATTTAAGGGAAAGCAAGTAATGTATAAATAGAAAATGTAAACAAAAGAAACGATATTAACAAATTGATATAGAAAAAATTATTTATGCCGAACTTTATTTTAGAAATGATATAAACATAGTTATATGTTATTATATATACTTATTATGATATAAATATAGTTGATTAATGGAAGATACGTTATAATATTTATGTATAAACAACACTATTTAAGAGGATTTTTTAAATTGTATATTTATTTTATAAGACCCTTTTATAGACATTTTATAATTTCCTGAATTTAATCATTAAATTAAAATACTATAGAAATAAGTGACGCTTACGAAGCGCTCTAAACTAGGTTTAGACACATACTGACAGTGGTCCTATATTCTCTACCCTCTCAACGCTCAGGTGACAGTGTGGTCAGCACCTAGCTCCAAACATCTACCTCTACTTAATTAATGCTGACTAATCCTTTTAGAGTTGTTTACACCTTCGAGTGTCCATCCAATCACAGATCAAACATCATTTAAAAATTGAAATAATTTATAATAGGGGGATTTGTTTAATATACGAAGCCATAAATCGAAGCACATTAGTTCGATATTTTAAATTTAAATTTATTTAATTTAATTTTTATTACTTAAGCTATGAAAAAATAAATCATTATTTTAGGAAGTAATTTATCCATGTCTATAGTTGTGTAGCTAAATAATATTAAATAATGCTCAGGCATAGAAAACATCAACAATTATTTTATATAAGAGTTACTGGATTATTGGCGAAATATTTTACATTTATGCAAAAGTCATATAGATGAAGAAATTGTAATAAGCGATAAAATGAAACTGATAAAACATTCGAAAAAAAAGAACTTTTTATTATTATTTTACTTAATAATAATATCTCATAATTACATTTGATATCAGTTCCGGAGGTTGTCGCTTTGAGTTGCCACAAATTTTCATTTCTTTCCTTTGTAATATCCTCGAAATTAAATATAATTGTATTACTGACTGTATTTAGTAGCTATTAATGATTGAATAAAGATTAAACATCCGACTTAAATATACTGTTTATGTTATACCACCATACTTCGAAATCTATATTGAAACGTCAATTCATTGTTCGACCATGATTACACTCTTTTTTCATACTATAACTCAAGATTAGTTTTGTTTTTGAAAATATTAAAAAAGAAAGGAATGAAAAGCTAAAACTTGCTGTGACTTAACTAGAAGCGACAACCTGCGGAATTGATACCGTTCATTTATTGAAGTTTTTAATCAATTAATAATTTGATTCAAGTGAATCCCTCGAGTGAACGCGTAGAGGGTTAATCATGAAAGAATGTCAACCGAACATTCCAAAACACAAAAGTCATTCTTTCATTATTATACCATGTATTCCGCCAGAGAATTTATCTTAATTAATATAAAAATATAACCCAGGGACTTTAATAATTAGTGCGACGATGTTATAGTGCCCATAATATACTATTATAGTTTTTATTTCTAATTGTGGATATAAATTGTAGATACTGACCCTTGTCGATGCCCGGGAGGGGACACGCCGGCCTCGAAGTGGGGCCCATTCTCATCGGGCCCCCCACGGGCCGAGCTGGCCTGACTAGGAAACACACTTGGGGCCTCGTCAACACACTGGTCACAGGCTAACACAGCTGGCAACACCACAACAACAACTGGAACAACAACACTATTGCGAACACGGCACTGTGTACTTGTTCTGGTCTACGGTTCTCTGATCTAGCCGCTGAGTCGACGGACGTATTCTCTCCTCCGAGCCTGAGGCAGGACTGGGAGGGAGGACTCGCGCCACCCGACGCCCCACTCCTCCACGGCGGCGCCCGGATTCGCCCGACGCCTGTCAACCATTCGCCCGATTTAATATCATTTTTACTATTTACCTTTCTTCAAAATGAGGAGCGGGATAGCTCAGAGGTAGAGCGCTGAGTTGCTGTGCTGAAGTTTCTGGGTTCAAATCTAATCAGCTAAGAACAAATCTATGGACTCGGTGGTTTCTACATACCTTCATTGAGCTTATAGTAGACACCCTTTTTTGGGGGGAAACCTGGCTATATAGCGAGATCACAAGTCACCTTCCACCACAACCGTTGTACTAGAAACAGTCCAGTCTCTACCATTTACTAAACCCAAGGCCATTTAAGTGTTGTAGAAGTACAGGGGTGAAGTCTCTCCATATTGAATTACTCTTCCGAATCTTGATCGTTAACCACCAGACATAAAAGTAAGATCCGAACGTCAGAAATGAGGTTTATACGCCTTCTGTATAAACCTCATTCTGTTATGATGGTTTGTACATGTTCTAAGAATGGAAAACAACAGGCTGCCCAAGATAGCATGCGATGTTAATGTTGATGGAAGAAGGTCCAGAGGAAGACCTCGACATACCTCGGAAGATATTAAGGGAACCTTCGCGAAAAGAAACCTGGAAGAGAATAGAAGAAGAGAAATGGTAGAGAATCGAACGGTGTGATCTGGAAAACCCACACTGTATGAGCGATAGAGAGGCCATGATGATTAGAAGTACAGGGGGTTATTCTTCAAAATATCCATCATTACTACACCCACCGACTTGACCAAAATCCTCCGATAGACCAAAAGCCAATATAACAATGAAGCAACTCGACAGCTATTTCTTAATTTCATACATAAAGGAAACTAAGGAGTGGAATTATTGCATAGTAAGTGTTAATTCTAATAATAAACGGCCCAAACAAATAAATAACATTATTATTAAATTACATTTAATGTTATTAAATAACATTATTTACTTACAATAAAATCCGCTGACCAAGAGCATAACTCAAGACAAGAGGATGAGGTTAGAGGCGAGAACGAAGCGATAGATCGAAATCTCCGATGAGGAAAGGAGTAGGAGGACGGAGAGGATGAAGCGATACCGGGCAGAGAGAAAGGCACATGCACTAGATTACCGCAGACGAAGCATCTATAATCTCGGCAAACATAAATCACTCCTTCATAAGACCCTCCTTAGGACAGTCCTGACCTAAGTCTCTGAAACACGGATTTCACCTAAGACCAAGGAAAAAAACAGATAGCTGTTTTTGAAAGAATGCTGCTCCGTAGATTTTTCGGATCTGTTAATTCTAATGGTCAATGGAAAAGACATACCTACAGAGAAGTTTATGAGATTTTTGGAGAGCCCAACATCATTACTTGGATCAAAAGTAATAGGTTAAGGTGAGGCGGCCAAGTGGCCAATGAGTGATGAGGATCCCGCGAAGAAGCTATTGGAGGGAAAGTTGGACCGTGCCAGAAGAAGAGGAAGACCAAGGCTTCGATGGGGGGATGGTGTGGAACAGTGTACCAGGTGTATCTTAAACATGGCAGGAGGGTAACCGCATTGGATAGAGCTTCCTACCCAGGGCTTCTTGAGAAGGCTATGTCCCACACCGGTTTGTCGGGCAATATTATATAGTATAAAAATCTCAAGGCAAACCCTTAACATTTAATAATTTTCAATATAATGGTTCTTTTAACTAAAAAAAAACAACCCCTGTGCAAATACAGCCTTTGAGTTCAGTTCATATCGGATACCACTGTTTCCGTCTTGGTCCCTCGACAAAAATTTGGTTTAAGGGTTGGGAATAACCGATCGAAAATCTTATTTGTTTACAATATCTTCCTTTAATGTATAGAGATGAATGAATTAAAGGCTTGAGGCGTTTGAGATGTGGATATACCGTCGCATTCTCAAAATATTCTATATTGAACACAACACCAACGTGGAGAAACTACGGCGGATAACAAAGGATAAGGAAATATCACTCCCCATTAAAACTTGAAATAATTTAAAGTTTGAAAATCTCGATCTTCTAATGAGACATGACACCAACGACCGACCAGTCACGACCGACTATTACAACTAGTCCAGGGGAAGATGGAGTGCAAACGCAGGCCCGGAAGAGGACATTCTTGGCTTCATAACTTCATGAAATGACGCCAACAGAATTAAAATTCATATGGTTATAGCCGAAGAAGAAATATAAAATCCATGAAAAGAGTAAACGAATTGTAGTCACTATTGCTGTAGTTTAGAGAAATAACACCTCTTTTATCAAAACTTTTGGTCAACTATTGTATATCATATTTGAATACAATAGGCTGTAAACTATAAATGATAAGAAAACAAACTTACCTATAACCTGGAAAGTGGATGATAAATAAGTAACAAGAGCTAATGGAGTTTAAATGTGGTTATACCCTTCCTGAAAACCCTTTGGAACCCCAAATTGACCAAACCTAATGTTATCCGATCCTATAAGGGCCCCGGATCAGCGGCTCGGGCATCTTCCCGCTCGCTTGGCAATTACCGCCACCTCAATGCCTCTCTAAGGGCTAGCTCAATTTTTGGCTAAAGGGAAATCATTTAACACTTCCTTCAATAATAATAATAAAATCTATATATATAAAAGAGTTCGACCTGACTGAAAAGACCATCGAAATTCGGACAGTGGGTACATTTTATAAGGCCAACGCGCACTAAGATAGAATTTTTGAAAATTCGTCCTCTAAGAGGGTGAAAAGAATGACAAACGTTAATAATAATAAAAAATAATGTCATTTTTAAAGCGAGCACCATGAAATTTTAGACTTAGCTTCTACATTAGAAATAAAGAAATACATGTTTTTTTATTTTTTGAAAATCGACCCGTAAAATACAGGAAACCGTATCATGTTATCTATATATGATTCACCTGACTGAAAATACCATCGTAGAGCTAAAACGGCATAAGCTATGTGTTTTTTTATTTGTTGAAAATCGACCCTTAAAGTGTAAAATTCAATAGAAAACTTACCGATAGTTCCGTAATTATCCCATTTAATATTTAATAGGACAGTTTATTAAAATCTTTCAACAAAGGGATAAGTATTGGTAGGCTGGCTGAATTCACAAATGCTTTAAGTAATTGTTAGTAATGTGGAGTTCATTTATATAATTTAAAACTCACTCTCCGTTTAAACTCTACATAAATTTATATTTAAAATCAACGCAGACGAAGTCGCGGGCAAAAACTAGCATACGTATAAATTAAAAATATTAACAATTATATATTAACTAAAATTATACAACTCAGTTTTAACTAAAACCAAAAGTGCCAAAAAAAGATACAATTAAAAACATATACCACTACAACCCATGAAGGGTCTTGAGTTCAGTACTTGATAGAGACTGTGAAACTTTTCTAGATCACACTCAACCAAAAAAATCACAACATTTAAGTTCGAAAGGTTACCCGAATGCTACATCCGGTCCTCTGAAATATAGAGATTTCTAAAGAAAATAAACTTCAAATTTTCACAGGTTGGAGTCTATCCTGACATTTTCTTCAAATATATGGACTATGATCCCCCGTCTGAGCTCAAAGATGCAGTTGGCTGAGGTGGATTATCTAGAGGAGATGTCTCCGTGACATCAGGCTGGATGAATGGAAGGATCGGGGCATTTTTACGTTTATACCACCTATGTTGGTACGGCCATGTGAAGAGAATGTCTGACGAATGTTGGCCGAACCGAGTCTTAGATTAGGTTCCACCAGGGAGACGGTCCAGAAGCAAATGGATGGAGGGAGTCCAGGAGGAGATGGACGGACACATAATAACATGTCTACTGCGAGGTCGACAGGTGTTAATAGTGGGCCTGTAGGACTATTCGCTAGTATCTGTAATTATTAAACAATGTTCGAAATTCAGCTCGACATTGATAAATTTTCATACTCTCGTTATTTTCCCATTTTAGGGTGGACTAGGAGTGAGATTGCGGAGGGAAAAGAAAGTTCATCGGTATTTCCGGTTATTTTGCCTTTAATTAAAACCGATCAATTTAACTGATGAAGAACAGAAAAAGAAAATAGGAAAGAAACAGCCATTTCAAACAAAAAACTTTCATGAATATGTATATTTTTTAAGACGATACAAACGACAGGATAGGTACTGGATTTATTATAATCTCCTGGTTAAATCATTAATTCAACCCTTAATTTAAGTATTAATTACAGAATGATCTGGAAATAAATAAGGGACCTTTACTCGAGTTTAAAAAATAACAAAAACCTGGAAAATATCTGAATATAGAAAAATATTTGAATATTTGGTATGGCTTACCATAATCACTGAGACCGATAATGGTATAGCTTGATTTGAGAAAATGGAATTTTAAAAATTTGGAGATAGAATGTTAACTAAGGAAGATAAAACAGAAGAATTCTTAAAAAGGAGTTTTAACATTAATATGGCAAGTGGTTTTATGTGGCTTTGACTTAAAAAAAAAGGAGTTAAAAGAAAATAGGTAATAATAAACTAAAATTAAATTTTTAAAACTCAAAACCGCTGCTGCGTTAGGTGATAACGTGAAATATTAAAATATGATAATACTGCGCTAGAAGTTAGAAAGGTGTTTTTTAAAAAGATTTATCGGGTTTTTCCGCCTTTCAGTTTAAAAAAATATTAAAATCAATAGTATATAAAAACATGTAAAAACCGTCTATCGATTAAAAGCGCCCGATGATCGACATCGTAACCGCTGATGTCACGCAAAAGGGGATAAAGTTTTTGTAGGTCAATAATTATTTCTTCGATTTTTTTTATCAAACAATATTATTACGAGTAATTAATAATATTGTTTGATAAAAATATTATTAAAAAATTGTAAAACTCTAAACGGCTGTTCACACTTTTTAGCACCCGATTAAATCGGTGTACGTACCGTTTCTGTATGAAAAAGGGTTAACACCGTGAGTTTCATTATATAGAACGGTTACGTTAAAGTAGATAGACGAAGTTTGAATAAGTTTTGCACCACCACCTAAATATACCTAATCATCGCCAAAACTAAACATGCATATTTAAACCTCATGCATTAAACGAAGTTCTGGACTAAATAATATTAACTGTTTGGACACATTCTGAAAATTTGCTCATTGGTGTTTTTGGGTGATGATTCCGTTATTCAAGTCAAATTATCTTCTGAAATAAAAATATTTAAAAAAATCATTTCAAAGCATGAAAATCACACATACATAAATAAAAATAAAGTTGCATTATATTCTTCATCCTTCTGCCCTGAAGATGGCCAATAAAATAAGTCTAAGTTTTTCTGTGTAATATTTACTGTACCTCCTGACCATTTTACACTCTTCTAAGAACTATCTAATCAACTATTTCCTTATGAATAAATAACAATACTTTTAAAAGTCTATCGAAATTATATCACTTGTTTATAAAATAATGCCTGGATCTAGTTTCTTACAATGCGAGCGACGGTCTTCATACTATGTCTTGCAAAGTTGTTTGTATGCGTAAACCAGGGACGCCATTTAAATCTCAAATGAATTAAGTTGCACAATGACGTCTAGAATGAGAACAACAATGACGGTGACTTTCAATCGCTTGACTAAAAAGATCATTGGCAAAGCGTGTGCAATTGAACAGGGCGTCACATTCCACAAACCGCATCAGCCGAAGAAGTGTTTTTAAATTATTCTGTTCACTGAAATTCATACATAGATTATTAATTAAATGACACGGACTTACTGTACCTAGAATATCCATTTGTCTCATTGTATCCCGGGGTGACCATTTGTCAGGACAAGCGTCAACAACCTGAGGCATCTGTCATAGCGATTCAGATAAGGATCCCTAATTGAGCATGACCAAACAAAGGGGCAACAGGTGAATTTAGTAGCGTCCTCATCACCAGCTGTTTAAACATCATAAAATTGCGAAAGGTATTAGTGATTGTTTTACTATTTAAAAAATGTAGAATGCAGTAATAAATACATACAGTATAACGGGAATTGAAACTAGGAGAATATCTAATAATAGAACAAATCCTGTGTCCATTTTCTCATCACTCTGTATAAATATGCCTATATAAACAAAAAGAATAAACTTCTCTAGGGTGTAGCGATGGTAGAGGAAATTTTAATGAAAGTTACCTGAATATTTTTTCTTAAAGCCCTTCAATCTGCTAAAAGAATATTTTATTTAAGAATTATTAGAATATAATCCATATTTTATTAATAATGTTTAGAAAGGTTATTAAATTTCCTGCGAAAAGAAATGAAAATCATTTATATGGTCAAATCATTCAAATGGTGAAGGGGGTCAAGGTGCTGTCAGCAATGGTTACACAAAATAAGAATAACTTATAAAATAAGAACAGACTGCATCCCCTGACAATTTCAATCCATAATGAAAATCATTTAAATCTGGCGTTTTTTTTTAATAGAAATTATGCATAGCAATGGACATTATAGTCATGCCTTGTTTCCAAGTAGCTAATACCTTACATCATTCTTAGGAACAAAACGTAAGTTATAACCATTGTTGCAAAAATCCATTTACATATATATACATCCATATACACTTTTACTCAATAATCACACATAAAATAACATTGCTAGTTTTTAACATCTTAAATATTTCAATGAACTTAAAAGAAAGGGAAATTAAAATGAACTTAAAAGGGGAAATGAACTCAATGAAGGGAAGGGGGGGATTACAGACTGGCTACTTAATATTTAATAACAGATTTATTTGTGTCATAAAAAAATAATAATAAAAAAAGATTCCCGGCCGCTATCAACAGGAGCAAAATGTAACTTAAAAACATTTTTAAAACCAACGTGTGCACCTTTACCCAAAAATGTAGGAATCATTATGGTTATATAGTTTTTATTCTGATTTCTACGGATTGTATTTAGGATATTGTTATAGATATTAACCTGTCAGTCATTAAAATAAATAATTGGATAATCGAAAACCTTTGACTTGAGAGCAGGATTAACCATAGCTTCCCTGCGCAAAATACTAGGGGAAAGCATGCCGCATAATCATTTAAGTTAACTAAGAAATTGTTTGTTACAAGTTAAGAATAATGTTTCCTGAAGCTAGAAGACAAAATTAAAACTGTCGCGAAAAAGATATTTCCCTTGAAGAAAAATACCGCCCCTTCCATCGTATTAAAAAGGGCGTCAAATTCTCTCGGGCCTTAGAGCGCCTTAGCATAAATCCCAACCGTTAGTCAAGCTGAGATATTCATTTTTATCTTTTTTTTTATTTTTTAATGACACAAGTAAATCTTCGTTTGGACATTAAATATTAAATAGCCAGTCCGTAATTCCCCCGCCCGCTCCTCTTTACTTTAGTTCCTGAAAGTTTTCTAGATGTAAAAAAAACAGCTGTAGTATTTAATACGTGGTTTGAGTTGAGGTGTTTATGCTGTTTTTTCAATAATCGATTTTGTCCCTTATAAAGGATTTATAGCGATTTGTAATGACAATAATATTCATTGCACAGCAATAATTCTAAAAAAGACCAGGTTTAAATGGTTTTCTTTTGGTTTTATAGACAATTTGATAAACATTATAAACAAACCATACAATATATTCTAGTAATGCACAAACGCAATATTCCTTCAACTGATGGAAGAGCTTTTAAAAAAAGCATTTTGATAACTTTGATTAAAATGTTCTGCGATATCGCTGCACTCTAGAGGTTTTTTTTTTACTATTGCGCATTCACTTTAGTAGTATCAATACATCTTATTACTGTTAAGGCATCTGAGAAAAATAAAGATGGCATAATTTTGTAAAATATTATTCAGTAGTTTTCCCGATGAGCTGTTACTAACGAAACAGATCTTTTTAACTCGCTTTTAATTATTAGGTTTCGCCTATATGCATGTACGTATGTAACTTTAAACTCGATCTTCGGGCATTTCAAAACATCTAATTAAATTGAAACTTTACCCACTTCTCCAGAACCGATGACAATACAATAATTTAATAAGTTTGTCTCATTATCCTTACCAGCATCTTTAGGATTAGAGAGTTTTCATATCCGAAAAATACACATTTCCCATAGTGACACTATTTTATCTTTACTAAAACTCATAATTTAAAAAAAAAGTTGTATCCAACTTCAGGGTAATCAATTCTTGATTAATCAATCATGTATATGCCGTGAATTTGTCTCCACCCAGCACTTGGTCAACCTCTCTGATCCCCTATTCCTTGCTTAATCGGAGAACTTTGTTAGCCCGCTTCGTTCTCGCGTCAGACCTCAAACTTTTACGCTCTTGACTGTTCTATCCCTAAGGATATCATAACCCCGAGTTCCCTCATGTCCCTTTATTATTTGAGCGAAGATTAAAAAGGAAACTAATAAAAAGTTAAAAGTTGTTGTGACTCGACTCGAAGCGACAACCTGAGGAACTGATACTAATTATTTACACAATGGTACGGTAATATGAGTACCATAGATACTGAAACGTTTATTTAACGACTACCCTTCCTAAAAATAGCAAGATTCGCCCTACAGCCCGGAAGGCAGGAGGTATCCTGGACTGGGCCGATTTGTAACCACTCGGAGGATACGGTGAGAAGACGGGACCATGTCATGGCGCGTTAGAGCCGGCCTTGGAGCCTTCTTTCCCCACACCTCGCTCCTTCCTCTCCACCATATTCCTTCCTTATAGAATAACTCAACAACATTGTCCAGGGGCTATGTTACCTTACAGGGAGCAGGGTCCATTATTACGATACCCCGTCTGTCACAACTCACAAGTACCTTCAAGAGGAATGAAGCTTGAGCCGTATAAAAAAAAAAAAAAATCCTATATGCAGTAAGAAAATAGAAGAATAAAAACCAACAAAAATAATATACTAGCAAAGACTAAAAGAATAAACTAAAAAAAATATTCGAAATAAAAATATTTATAATTAAAGAAAACACTTATGGGTAACAAACGAATAAAGATAAAGGATAGAAATAATGTTATCCGAATAACAATAACCTTATTTTGAACATAACTCGATAGTGAGAAAAGAAACCTTTCTAAAATCTAAATATTTAATAGATAAAATAAAACTTGATAGATAATAGGTAAAATTTATTTAATAGATAACATCGTGCCGTTCTCGTAGTTTTTAGCTTGGAATGGAATTTTAATATAATAATAATAAATATTCATTAACAGAAATTATACAAAGGCCATTTGACACATATTGTATTTTTGATCTTTATTCAAAACCCCCCTAGGGGATTCACGTAGAAGCCTGGATGGAGAAACCTCCCGTGAAAGCACTGCTAGCGTGTTTCATCTCAGAGTAGTATATCCCTGCCCCAGAGACGTTTCTGCCCCCTTGTCGGATGATGGTGATGTGTCTGTCAGTAATGTTTTAACCAGTAAGTTTGGGTGCCCAGACAGTGTCATGAGTTTGTTGTAATTTTTCTTGATCGTGTCAGTCACGAGTGGTAAATTGACCTTTAACCACTTCGGAGCTCACCGGGCATATAGCCATGCCCACTCATAGTACGCGTCATACAATGTATCCGTTTCGCTCAATGATATATACCACTACAACTCATGAAGGGTCTTGGATTCACCACTGACGGTACTTGGAGACTATACGGTTTCTAGGACTACGGTTCTCCAGGGAGGTGATTTGTCCTAAATCACACTCAACCGCCTGATTTCCCCCCTTATTTTGGGTACCCTATAGAGGCTTTGGTGAGCCCCAGGAGGGTCCTAGATCCTATATGATCTATCTTCGGCTCCAAAAAGAATAAATAAAAGTCTTGCCAGCTGCGGAATTTGAACCAGGATTTCCTGCATGGCAATTCAGTATCTGACCCACTCTGCTCCCTATTGTTACAAAATTAAATATAAAAGACGCAGCGCAGGACCCACGCAGTGTTGAATAATAAATAAACATTGAGATTACCGGTCCATGCGTTACTTTTGAAACTAGTAATTTCAATAAAATTTTATAACTATTCCTGAACATGTAAAGAAATAATGCAGGATGTACTGAATGGTTACCTTTTTTCTATTAAAAAAAAAATCTAATATTTAATTTAGTAAATTTATGATCCTATTATGTATTGCTATAAGATTATTTTAAAACATGTAATGCTTTTCTAAATTACCAATATAAGTAATACTTATATTACTTATTATATAATTAACTATTACAAAAAAAATACTATATTTTATAAAAATATTAAACCTTTTTTTTTTACTGCATTTTTTATAAAATCTTATTTACGTTTATTTATTTATTTCGATAAATTAAATTCTATATGTAGCTTTTCTGAAACCAGGTTGCAAAAAAAAAAATGTACAAGGATATGCATAGGGATGCCTCCATTAACTGCATCATGATGGACAACCAGCATTAGCCCTTCTTCTTATAATAAATTTATATTCTGCAATAAATCGCAAGCATATAATGTAAGTAGGCATTTAATAAATTGTATTAAATGCATAAAAAATATTAAAAAGAAATTATTCGAAACTATCTGAATTGGAACGAAGTCAGATTGTATTATTTTATGCATAATTAAAAAACAAAAACAAGACAAAATGTGCTGACAAAGAGTAATTAATGATAGTGTTACTGAATCCATTATAGATATTTATGCACTAATTTTATTAATTAACATCACAGTATCACGCTACCGCAACACAATAACAACATTAGAGGATGATGAAGGTTGTATCAGGGAGATTAACCATAGCTAATTCTTTCATTACACTTAATAAATATGTATGTATATGAACATATGTACATAAGTAGCATACATACAAAGCAATAATATAATATTAAAAACCTGTACCATTACAACCCGTAAACGGGTCTGTGGTTCAGTGCATGGTAGAGACTGTACTGTTTCATGGACAACGGTTCTGAAAGGACCGTGACTTGTCCTAGATCACGCTCAATCGCCAGATTTTCCCCTTATTTTGGGTACGCTATTTTTATAACATTTTATAGAGGCTTTGGTGAGCCCCAGGAGGGTCCTAGATCCTATATGATCCATCTCCGGCTGCTAACAGACTAAATAAAAGTTTTGCCTGCAGCGGGATTTGAACCAGGATAATATCATATTGCTTTCCGAAAATACAGTTACTGTAATAAAAATTACTAGCGAGCTTAACATTCTAAAACAATTACTTATTACTAAAATACTGGAAGTTTTGTGAAAAATGTCTGGATTTTTTTCTGAGGAATCGTTTTTTCTCTCCCTATTTTATTTTAGTCACGAAAAAAATTATTAAAAAATCAACAATCGACCTCAACACGTGTAAACTCCAAATACAGCTGTGCCACAGGTGGGTGAAAGGTTTTATGCTTGCTTGAATGTCAGCAATTTTTACTGAAATACATCATGAATAAGATGGCTTCATAAGGTTACCCCTTGTTGACTAACTCGAGTTGGAAATTAGGGATCCAAACTTTAAAAACATTCAACATTTAATGGTTAAATTTTAACAAGAAGTAATTATAGGAGAATGTTGAAAGGGAATGGTGAAAATCCAACTCGTTGGAGCAAATAAAGATTTTACTGTTCTTTGAAATTGGGAGGATATAATTGTGACATTGACAGAGAGTTGTTTCGGAACAAAATTTTAAAGTAGATGAATAAATAACGAAGCTGAATTGATACACAATAATAATCAATTATATGGTTAAATGTATTCTTAATACACTTTTGATTTTTACTGATGTCCAGCAGATGGCCCTAGGATTTAAAAAAATCCATTACTTTGGAAACTTTAAATTAATTGTTACAAAACTACGTACCTGCATAAATACGTGAAAGTAAAGAATTTCTCAATCAAATTTTTTCATCAGTCCTTTTTTTTTTAACGGTTGAAATTCCCTGGCTCGTACACAATCGGGGTGACGCATTTACAATTATTATTACACATGGCACTTTAGTCGTTTTTTTGGCCCGGCATTTTGAAGTTTCCATGCTCAGCGACACTGCCTTATCGCGTGCTTCGTTCAATACCGCTGCGGAGGTATGTTTTATATTACATACTTTTTTAAAATAATGAAAAAATCAGCTTTATGTAGCTGAGCATGTGATAATGGGCATGATTTATGGACTTTAATTTAAATTCTGGATACTTTGAAAGGATTATTACTGCGTAGTTTGTAAGAATCATTTGAAATCAATACTTATTTTCATTCAGGAAAAATGAAAAGTCTATTAGAATAGTATTTTTTTTATTATATGGGATTCTGCTGAAAAAAAAAAATTAATTTATGTGGAACTTGTTGAATGAATAAATTTTAGGAAAGAGTGAAATGGTCGAGGGTGCATTCAATAAATCTTAAACAAAATAAGTTTAAATTATTTCATTTGTTCCAACGTTAAGGCCATAATCAGAGCTAACAAATTCTAACTATATTTAAAAATATATATACTTATTTAAAAAGATATATATATCCTCGTATTAGTTGGTGGGTTGGCAACACAAACGGCTTTTATAGACAAGTTCAATTAATATTTGTCAGTTACAGTTGGGTTCTGCATCCCTCTGGTGTGTTCTATTCTGTTATTTTGATTTTCCCTCTCCTTCATGCTCACTATTTCTATCATTCTATCATTTGGTACATAACTCTAATATAGCATCGTATTATTTTTAATATTAACCTATTTCAAACTCACTTAGTCTTTCGACAATAACATGGCATTTATAATATTCTGTAATAAAATCATTTCTCTTTTAATTTCACTGTTTTAAAACATAGTACATCTTCTCACACCTCCTTGATTTTTAAAGCAGAGTAAATTAATTTTAAAAGATACTTTTCACTCTTATTATTTCTCATAAATTATTTCATAAATTAACTATTGTCCATTATATATCTTTCTCGTCATTCCTAAAATTTTGTTTATATGACATGTTTCTTTCGTACTGCACTGTTTTTATAATTAAACTGTTGTTGTTTTGTTTTGTTGTTTTTTCTCAGTCTTGATTAAGCACTAAAAATTAGTCCGAAATAAAAGTTGGCATAAAAAAAAATTAAAATAATTTATCTTGTATTAAATTTATTTCCTGCACCTCGCGACTATTTCACGAACGAAACCTTGAGTTTTCAGACTTTTGAAATAGGAATCGAAAATTTAAATCCTTTATTTCCCTCAATTGCTAATAAAATCCAAATGACAACATGCCTAATGTTACATATTAAAAAATATCATGTTTATTTGCCACTCACTTGTAATATCACATTGGATCAATTGTAAAAATGGAAAAAAAAAATATGATCATATACATGATATATTGATAAAATTAAATAGAAAAAAAATTCAATTGAACAGTATTGGACTTTGAAAGAACTAAGCCGCTTTGGACTCCAACGAGTGGAGCCTACCTTGAAAACAAAACTGTTTTTTTCCGTTTTAGCTGTTCCTATAACAGAGTTAGTTTAATAAGGATTTTTATATAGGAGAAATCAGTTGTCCATTGACTTCGGTAGGTAGCTTAGTAAATGGGGGCCGAGGACAGAACCAATCAAAGCTGGAAAGATCCTACAAACCACGACAAAGGAGCCCCCTAGCGTCGAATTCTGACATCTCTTCAAGCCCTATTAACTGAAGGGTTTATTCAGTAAATTCGCCTCCCCCACCCCCTCCCCCTCTCCTACATCGAGGAGAGCTCTAAACTACTAAGATGGCTAACGGTCGAGTATGCTATCTCTCGCCGAGCCTTTGGCACGAAGCCAGCTTTCTTCCCCGGCCTCTGACATCTTTATTAGAATAACTGCTCCGAGGGGCTAGGCCAAAAATTACATTTGTTTCCAATTAATATTACAGCACCATCCGACCGGATTACTGTTAATGTAAATGCTGATTAGGTTTTAATTAAAACAAAGATATCTCTCGGCATGGAACATTTAATATTTCGCATCCAATAAATAACATTCTTCAAGCTGCATCAGTTCTGTGTTAATCACAAACAATCCTGTAATGGTTATACGAAATTTCTATTCAGCGAATAATAAATGACGAACTTTCAAGGGTGAAATTTAGGACATAGGCATGTGCCCTATTAACACTTGTGCTATGGTCACATAATGTGTCCGGGAAAACGCAATCGGTGGGTACTACGGACGCATATATGCGTTTTTCAACATTTTCGATTTTTCTTGTAATAATTACATGAAATTATAATTTTAAAAAATACGTATAACTTTATGAGGTGAAGGTGTATACGTGTAACTTTATCTACGGAATTAAAGAAAGACAGATTATGAAACAATCAGGTTTATGAAAAAAAAAAAAAACCTGTACCACTACAACACGTGAAGGGTCTGGGGTTCAGTACATGGTAGAGACTGTACTGTTTCATGGACAACTGTTCTGCAAGGAGGTGACTTGTCCTAGGTAACGCTCAACCGCCAGATTCCCCCCTTTATTTTTATAACATTTTATAGAGGATGGGTGAGCGCCAGGAAGGTCCTAGATCCCATATGAACCATCTCCGGCTACAACAGACTAAATAAAAGTTTTGCCTGCAGCGGGATTTGAACCAGGATTTCCGGCATGGCAACTCAGTGCTCTACCATACAGCCACTCCGCTCCTTACCTTCATTATTAGATAAACCAATTTACAATTAAAATTTTAATTATTCTTTACTAATCGTTATCTAAAATGATATTAGTCTATCGTAAATGATATTCGTAGGTTTGTGAAGTGTCTAAATATTTGTAGTCAATTTTATAGTAGATATTATTTATATATTTTCGGAATTGGCCGAGACCCTAAATAGCTATGACAGCAACAAAACGATACTACAAAGAATATAGCATCAAAAGGTTTAGATACTTTGGCCATGTAATGCGAAATGAAAGGACCGCATGTTACATTTGATCATGGGGGGTAAGACTGAAGGAAACAGGAGTCCAGGTTAAAGGCGTTAAATCTGGTTGAAAAACTTATAGAACTGGATAAGACTAACTTCAATGGAATTGTTTTATGTTGCAGTCGGTAAGATAAGATGGCCCGTTATATTCAACATCCAAAGAGGATAGGTAGGCACTTCAAGAGGAATAATAAATATTCCGCATGTGTGTTTACATATCTACGTGAAGTTTAAATATTCAAAAGTTGAAAAAGGGACTGTATGTCAGAATTAACTTAACAATAAATAAACAAACAAATTATGACATGTCTCTCCATAAACATCTTTTTTTAACTTTTAAATTTTATTATGACAATCATATTTTTCGATTATGCAGAGTTCAATGTGTTCAGTTTGTAATGCACGGATATCGAAGAATGTCGAGACTGTGTACTGTAAACCAATGATTTATGGAGTTTAATTTTAAAAAATTCGAAATCATAAAATTTTGTTTTATGTAGACACGTTTAAATGAACAGTATCAGGCCCGAAAATGAAATAAAATAATTTTAAACGTTCTATCTTTGTTTCTTCTTAGCTATTAACCATAAAATGCTTACTATCTTTTTTTTTTTCACTGAATGCTCAATCAAAAGACAATAATTCTAAGCAGTAAAACACAAAATAAATAAATTGTGATACATTTTCATTATTTAAAAAAACTACATAAGGGAACTATCGGGGTCAATACGGTATGCTGACTGGTAACAAGTGAAATATTTAAAAAATAAAAAAATTTTTTTATAAACAAATTGTTTGCATTCTTAGAAAACTTCTTAACCATATACGAAAAAGCCATATCAATCAGGTAGTTTTTCGACATCGAACTATTTCGTTTGATTTCAGAAATAAAATATTACAGGCTTAAACATAAATATCACCTTCAACAGAGACATAATAAAATAAAACATTCATGCATTTATATCAAATGTGATTAAAAAGTTTACGGTAATTGAATAAGAGGAAAGAAATATGATTCCTCATATTACAAAATAGTAATACAAATTAATTGATTACTCTCCTAGTAACTTTGTATATCGTAAGCCAGAAACCCAATTTATAAATCCTTATTGATTTATGATATGTTCGCCTCATTCCGAAAAAGGAGACTTATTAACGACGAACTGGAAATGGGTCATTCCCATAAAAACTTTCCCGGTGAGAAATGTACGACCGAACTGAAAATAAACCCCCTCCTTCAATGTATTCAAAGGCATTAAATCTAAAATTCTTAGACAGGATGAAATACTCCTTACATTAGCGTCCCGATCTCATCCTTGAGTCACAACCCTTCGTGATGACACCCCATATACTTTAAGAACCGCGTTCTTGTGGCTAATAACACGTACATATAAATGGCAAATACATCGACATAATTCCAAAACCATGGATGGTATACTGATGAATAAAAATTTATTTTATTCCTCTACGATGAGGAGCTTTTAATCAATAAAAAGACTTGGCAATTGCATATATGCAAACCGTATTAATAAATACTAATTTAAAAGCCATGCAACACGCTACTTCTATTCAAGCAGAAGAGTGGAAATGTAATTGAAAATCAAGAACAAACATAAACAAAATAAAATATGATATGTTTCATATAATAAAAAGATCTGAATAATTAATGCAATATGAAAAACTCACTTAAGCTTCGTAATTGTCTATCCCCACATACCTGAAAAAAATGTCTTATGATTATCACATTCATTATAAATTATCATTATATTGCTAATGGAATCAAATCTGAAACAAAAAACTAGTTACACTAAAATAGTTTATTATTTTTATATGAAGATTAAAACACAAATTAAAACAAGATAACATAAAACAGTTTACATGAATTAAAAGTATGCATAAGAACTGGTTAAGGGAAGCGGAGTGGCTGAGTGGTAGAGCACTGAGTAGCCATGCCGGAAATCCTGGTTCAAATCCCGCTGCAGGCAGTTACCTTTATTTAGTCTTTTTGCGGCGGGAGATTGATCATATGGGATCTAGGACCCTCCTGGGGCTCACCCAGCCTCTATAAAATATTATAAAAAATAGGATACCCAAAATAAGGGGGAAAAGCCTGCCGGTTGAGCGTGGCCTAGGACAAGGAGGTGGCAGAACCGTTGTCCATGAAACAGTACAGTCTCGTTCACGGGTCGTAGTGGTACATATATTTTTTTTTTAAGAACAGGTTATAGTTTAATTGATTCAATAAATCATACCAAATATATACGAGGGTGGTCTGGAATGTATCTGCCGACCATCGCCAAAGATATGAGAAAGCTGTCCGCACGTTGGGTGCCGCATGATCATAACCAACGCTCTGTTGGCGAAATGAATTCCGAGTTTTGGCGCCGATTAATTACTGTAGATGAAACTTGGATACAACATTATACGCCCGAAACAAAAATACAGACCAAACAGTGGACTGCAAAAAAAGCAAAAACTATTTTCTCGGCTGGGAAAGTGATGGCGACGGTTTTTTGGGATAGTCATGGATTCATTTTAATCGATTATCTTCAAAAAGGAAAAACCAGTACGGGAGCATACTACGCATCATTACTTGACAAGCTGAAGGCAGAACTTGCGGGAAAACGGCCACATTTGCAGAAAAAGAAAATCCTGTTTCACCAAGACAACGCACCGTCTCACACCTGAGCGGTTGCCATGGCGAAAATTCATGAATTACGGTTTGAACTGCTTGACCATCCGCCTTACTCACCAGATCTAGCACCAAGCGACTCCTTTTTGTTCCCTCATCTAAAAATTGCGCTCGGTGGACAGAGATTTTCGTCAAATGAAGAGGCAATCACCTTCGTGAACAATTATTTTGCAGAGAAAAACGCCGGGTACTTGTTGGGTGGATTATAGAGATGGGAGCATCGCTGGGAGAAGTGTGTAGAGTTACAAGGAGACTATAATGAAAAAAAAAAATCAGCAAAACTTTCTTGTATTTTTGTTAGATCGGAAACTTTTAAGTTCCAAACTACAAAATAATGAAATCCACTGACTACATACTATCACTGGCTTTAACTGAACATGGGCATACCAAATCATACTTACACAGATTTCACATAACCAACGACAATACTTGCTAAATAGACAAAGAAGAACAGACATTTAAACACATAATATATGACTGCCAAAAGTATGAAGGACAAAGGTCGAAATTAATTATCTCCACAATATAAAGAGGGAAAGTAAAGCCAGTATCTATACAATTTCTACCCGAATTCACTAAAAGTATTTAAAGTATTGATTTCGAAAAGTTGACATCTAATTTAGAATAATCATACAATGTAAAACAGATAAACATTATATAAATAAAGTGGTCTTAATTTTGTTAATTTGTAAAAGTATATAAGTAACAATGTCTTATATACATATTATAAAACAAAGTCCTCGGCCGCGTTTGTTCGCGGTAAACTCAATAACTACTGCACGGATTTTCATGCGGTTTTCACCAATAGATAGAGTGATTCACCAGGAAGGTTTAGGTATATAATTTGTCGAGGTTTTGTGTAAAAAGGGTTGGAATATCGATGGGTTTCACCGAAGACGCTGCTTGCCTAATCCCGTGCAAGTATTTAACGTGCAAGATAATAAATTCGTATATTAAGTAATATTTGGTTTTGTTTTTACTTTTATAATCTATACATATAAAATGCTTTGTCCTGTATGACTGAGGGATCAACGCACATCCTAAACCGCTGATCGTTGAGACCTGAAACTTGGAGGATGTGTTCTTTGTATGACGTAGGCATCCGATAAGAAAGGATTTTCCGAAATTCTACCACAAAGGGGGGAAAAAGGGGAGCAAAGTTTGCATGCTTGCTCACGTGTTTCTTACTAGTAAAATCTACATATTTAGGATGAACAAAACAAATCAAGTAACATAGTTCACTTGCTACTCCCGTACGACAAATGAAACCGTTATACTAAGTAATCCTTTTCAATAAATTCAATAACATTATATACAAATCCTTTACTGACAAGAACAACAGTAAACTTCTGTCCGTCCCGTTTGTTAATCAGTGTCAGTGTATGTTTCACAGCTGTACTGATCCGTCTGTAATGAAATTTAATATGAATAATCTCAAGCCTGGGGAAGGAGATAGGCTACTTTTTATCAACACGCCTCACAGGCGAAGTTTATATAAAACTGTAACCTGATTGACTAACACACCCAGCGGTCAACGCACAGCAGAAACCACTGAACTTAGCATCTTGAAATTCCCAGATAGGTTCTTTGTATAGCTTAAATTAGCACTGAGAAAGGAATTAGGACGATTCCACCCCCAAGGATTTCCCCTTAACTTAACAGGGATTCAAAGATTGTATGGAATCCGTCAGTTTTGAAGTTAGACATCTGAAATTTCGGATGTACGAGTAACCTATAGTTAAAAAAATTATTTATTTAAAATGATCTGTCACGAAACTTTATGTGGGAGACCAATTCCACGCGAGCGAAGCCGGCGGCAAAAGCTAGTATGTATATAAGTTAGAATGATCACATTTGTTGTTAATCCTTATTGTAAAAATGAATTTAAAAGGCACATACTATACTCAAATATGGAATGTGCCAATAATTAAACGGTCCTTTCAAAGGGTTACTTTGAAATCCCTTTTTATATAGGGATACAAAAATAAATAAATATTCACACACACAAACCTCTTAATTCTTCCGTTCAATTGCAAATAAGGACTTCCCACTCATATTGTTTTAATAAATTGAAAATTCCAGGAAAACATTTCAGCATTTTTTTACAGCGGTCGTAAAATTTTTATTTTGAACATAACATTACGTTGATTTAACACTTTACCAATCATATAATAGTAACATAAATCCATTAAGGATCGAAATAAACAAAAGTGTTCGAGAATAGTTTGAGATAGCCATCGAGAAAACTTTATCGCAATTGTATGTTATAAAGTAATGAGCTCGTACCAAATAATAAATAGAATAAAGAAATTAATCATTACTGTTTCATGAAACGAGAACATAATTTGCTAATTAAACAGAAGACATGCATAATATTTAAAATTTAATCACATACATAATAACAATAATGATCAAAGGATATCATTTAAAATATGTATTTCAGAACATGGAGTCATATAAAATAAAATATTGTGCCACTGTTTTACGATGAACTTCGTTTTGTTAACATTCGAATAATAACAAAAAGGACTGACAAATAATAACACGATTTAAAGAACTAATTGCTAAAAAATTGTATTCTGCAAAAAGTTAATTTGTGCAAACTATAAACATTGATTTTATACATTTATGGAAAATGTTGGAGCAATGGAAAATCAACAATTCAGCTGCAACCCTAGGGACTAAGAACAATCACGTCAAAATTAAATGCCTCTCATAAGCGGACGACCTTCCCGTTCTAGCAGAGACAGAAGAAGAGGCGTTTGCCCAAATAAACACCTCTCGGAAATAGCGAGGTAAACAGACTTACAAATATCTTTTGAGAAAACGGAACTGATGACGACAGACTCGGGTTTTAAGAAGAAAAAGGTTGAAACCAAATACGGGAAAATGAAAGTGACCCAGGGATTTAAATATTATAGAGAAATAATATTGCAGCAATGGGTCGGAGAGAGAAGGGTTTAAGGAAAAAGTCGCCAAAATGGAGAAATTAAGCTTCGCCACCAGTAATTTTTATAACAAGAAAAACTTATCTATTAAAGCTAGGATTCGACATTATAACACAGTCATCAAGCCGGCGATACTTTAAGGGACAGAAACCTCTTGTCTTCCCAGCCTAGAGAGGCTACTGAAAGTAGAAAGAAGAATTCTCAGAAGAATCTATGGACCTAGGAAAACACTTGGTATGGATACAGGTTGAGGTCGAATCAAGAAATCTATAAGGAAACAACAGACTTAGAAACTGACGTTGGGGTGGGAAGGCTAAGGTTCTATGGATAAATGATGGGGATGAATCTTGAAAGAATGAACCATAAAAATTTTCAGTGGATCCACAGTCACAAAAATTCAACAGGATATTTCAAACAACTTAAAGATGATATGGACCAAATGGGTCTAATAGACCAAGATTGTTTTGACAGAGATGAATACAGAAGAACGCTCAAGGGAATAATGTTCTTGTGGAAAGCGCCCCAAAAAGGGTCTTTTTGCGTGGTCTGAGGAGAGAAAACTTAGACACGCAGAGCTCATGAAGGACATATGGGAAAAGAGGAAACGGATGAAGAAGAAGCATTAGAGTTGTCACATTCGCGTGGTCTTAAAGGCCTTTTCGTGGAAAAAAAAAACATTGATTTTAAAATATGCATTTATATAGACAACTATTTATCCCAACAGTCTATGTCTATATTTAATGCCATTCCCTCATTAAATTTTATTTAGGAAGACTGCTTTAAATTAAATTATAATTGATACTTTATTATCGTTCGATCCTTCGATTTTATTCACAAAACCTGACGGTAAGAAATAAGAAATTTAAAATTTATTAAGTATTTCTAGTAACTGTTTTTTTTTTCAATTCTTACAGCATACATAATGGTTCATGTTTAATTGATTTTTATGTGTGTGCAATAATTTAGTAGTAAGGTCCAGTATAATGTAAATTATAAGGTATTTATTTTAGTATTTTAATAATACAAAATCCAACAAAAACCATATACCCAGTCATCTTAACAGGAAGAAGTAGGGAGCTTTAACACTACACAACTGTCGAATGCTATTGAAAAAAGTGCATTCTCTTGGTTTTCAAATTTTATAGAATAATACAAATTTAATATTAATATCAGATATAAATCATATTCTACTATTATAAGTAAAATAATGTAAGTAAATGAAATTAATCATACAATTAATTAGTGTAATTTTTTCTTCTATTTGGTAATGCATACCCTGTGTAAAAGTTTTACAACACATTTTACTGAAAAATCGTAGCTGAGATACCTCAATAATCTTATCATATTTCATCAAACGTTCTATATTAAATTCAATAAATATTTTTAAAACAAGAAGATTAGAGTAGTAAAAATTATAAAAATAAAATAAACAATTAAGTTAGCCTTTCTATTCTACCGAAAGAAGGCCGGCTTTAACCAACTTCCTCAACATGCTCTTTATTCTCTCTCTCCTTGACCTAATATTACAAAACGGATTGCAAAAACGTTAATGCACCATGTGTTTCGTTTCAAAATTAAACTCGTAAAAATATAGAAATAAATAAATAATGTTAAATAGATGAATGCAAAATGTTAATCAGGCACATTTTATTATAAGTAAATTAATACTAAATATTAGTTTTAATTAAGATGCATGTTAATAAATGAAGTACAGAATAAATCTTGATATAATTAATTAAATATTGTATTTAATTACACCATTTATAATATAATATTATTTATTATTATTAGCGTATTCTCCCAATAGTGGAAGACGTTAAGCAAACAACTCTATCAATCCTCTTTGGGTTCTTCCTATTCTTCCAATAGGCTTTCATTTTCTCTGAGAAGGCTTGTTTACGTTCTTCCGACCACTTCCGTCTGCACTGCTTTTGCTTTGGTTGCTCTGATGTAACTTCCCACTTGTTGGCTTTGTGTCAGAAGGTGTCTCTTTCTACAGTGTCCGTTGCACATATGTTTGCGTTTTTGAGGTCCTTTCGAAGTTCGTCCAGCCAAGGTGTTGAATTTTTAAGTGAGCTATATTCTTAAGTCGATTTTCTGGTAATCTCGTGAGGTGTCCAAAGAATTTGTAATATTATATTTATTATTATACCACTATACTTATATTTATTAATGGTTATTTTAATAAGAAAAAATATATATAGCCTAGGTAATCGTAATTTAGAAAATAATAAATGTATTTTTTTAATTTTCATTTTTCAATCAACGACATTAACTAACAGTTATTATTCCTCGGCAAGTCTTATTTTTTTTTTTTTAGATTATAAATTAAATATACCACAAAGATTCCAGAAAATGTGATTATGATACGGAATGAATAAAAATTAGCCAGATGTACGTTTTTATCTCAAAATGTTTCTAATTACTAATACAGTAACAGACCATGACGCGAACTTGGAATAAATTCTTAATAAATTTAAGAAATAGAGTAGGTATGTTATAACAAAATGTAATTAGTTGTTTACATTTTTTAGAAATATCTGTCATTTAACGGGCTTTTCGCATCTGTTTCACCCAAGTGCGACGAATAGGGATGTTAAGATATAACCACATAATTATTAAATATATGGAATTTTTAATTCTTTGGACCAGTATTGAAATTTGAATACCGATAACCGATAATTGAGGCGTTTGGTTTCAAAACTTGTTACACCCAGTTTCAAAAAACTGATAAAAAAATATTTAACTTACAAAAAAAAATCAATTTAATATAAATTCTTTAAAATAATTTTGTTATTTTGTAAATAATTCACTTCAAACAATAATTACCGACGACTTTTTATGATATTTTCTTTTTCTACCAAAGAACTACAAAAAGATGTTTGCTATGGATTCGTTTTAGCAAAAATAAGTGGTAGTGTTTAATGCAATGATCCACTAAAAATAGTTGCTCCGTTAGAGCGTCGACCATTTTGTTGACGGTTTTGGGTTCGAGAAATAAATACAGAAAAACAATATCAATACTTTTGGTAACGAGAGTTTCTTATATCACTTATCAATATCATATTCATTTTCGTCAAAAACACTGCAAAGGAATATCCTCCATAGTTTTAAAGAACCAAATGCCCTTATAACTAAAAGTTGTGGTGTAATAAAAATATTAATCTCTACTTCATTAATAACTTTGTTAAAGCGATCATTTGACTTGAATAAAACCAATGGAAAGTATAATAAAGAAATAACAAGGTTCTGAATGACCTTCCATGTGGCATCCCCATACAGACACAACATTCAAGTATTGCACGCAGTTGGGAAACTGATTAAATGTGTAGATAATGCCAGCTCATCCAGGCATTGTTTATCCTCCCATCATTCTCTCACCCGAACCTTCTCAGGGATAATCATCATTCTCTGGAAGGTTGCTGATGAACTGTGGAATGGCTAGGCTATATGACGGGAGTCTTTCCTCTTTAGCCTTCACCAGGTCTTACTTAACGTCTTGCACATCTTTTTATCAAACGAATCCATAGTTTCCGTTCCTACTCATTCTGTTTTGCACTTATTATTTTATATCATCCAAATACTTTAAGGTTTTAACACCTGTTTAATAATTTGTTCAAGGTAAAAATGAGTAATGTTAATCTGAGCGATTTATCTTGAATAATATTTGGGTTTTTTCATCTTTATATTTGCATCCACACCTGTCAATCAGCAGATTAGGTATCAGAAAAATAAAACAAAATGAGATGAGAGGCATGAAGAAGAAAAGAAACAAGCGGTCGGTATCTCTCTCGTGGCTTGATTTAATTTCCAATGTTAATAAATCCCTCATCGGTGTTCTTTTTAGTCTCCTCCTAGTGTTCTCAGGGATGAGAGCCGTGGTCATTTGTTCTATTAATGGTTTTGGATGTCCGTGTAGATTTTCTTGAACGCGTTTGTGGTATGTTCGTATGTGTTCGTCAATCGAAGGTGAATTATATTAGTTGGCCTTATATACGTGAGAGGAATGGCTCAGTGGTAGAGCATTCAGTTGCCATGCCGAAAATCCTGGTTCAAATCCCGTTCACTGACAAGACTTTCATTTAGTCTGTTAGTGGCCGGATATATATATATGAGGAAGACAATTGTACAGGTGAAGGTCAGAGAAAATTTCTTGTTTGTTTCAAAGCTAAAGTTCTGACCCGATTGTTGAATCGTTCTATAGCTCTATAAAATGTCTCTATCTTTTTGTAATTCTATAATCTTAATCACCTCTCCTCACGTAACTCTTCTATACATTATTATTCTTAAAATATTACCAGTTTGTATGATCTGGTAAGGATAACTCCTTATTTCTTTAATTTTTACACCGGTTTTAAATAGTACCTCTTTGTTATTTTATATTTATATACATCCGAATGGATGATAGTTTTCTATAAATTATCTTAAATAATCCCTTTATCTGATGTTATTAATTATTATTTTATTACTTCATAATATTCCTTATTACTTATTCAATAATTTTCTATAACTATTCCCTCTATTTTATGTTATCTACCTTTAGGTTCCCCAGTTCTTAAATATTTTTTTATCACGCATATCCCGAGATAACCATATATATTGTTATTCTTCGCTAAATTTTATTTTAATTTATATGTTATATAAGACCTGCAATGTGGGTCTAAACGTTTGATTTAAAATGAGCTATTCTACTTATTTAAGAAAAACTTTTTCTGACCTCCACCCAGAACATTTTCTTCCTCGTGAGGAATTTAAGTAACATTTCTTTATATGCAAGAACGGATATCTAACTGTCAGAAAAGGAAGGGTTTTTAGCTTGATGTTTTATTTTGTATTTGTTTATTACGCCATTGACGGGTATAATAATAATGCATAACACAGCGAATAACTAATTAACATACTGATACATATTTCAGTTACAGCTGCAACGTTGCCAAAATTCACAGTTTACTAATTCAACACCAATATTGATCAACTGAGTAACATAAACAGCTTCCCTGCTCCGAATTATGCCATACCAACAAAATCCTACCTGGGATTGCTTGATCACCTTCATCTTATTACTGGAAGACGGAAAACCGACGTGTATAAATATATTTTTATTTGTTAATAATGAGCCAATGTGGCGGTCAGATGGATCTCCTAATCAAAAATGTTTTGTTTTTTTAGTCCAGGCTCAAGAAAAAAATGTTTGTTCAATTTCCTTTCAATTCGCCATGAATATTTAATTGGCTTTATGTATTAAACAGTATCAAGTGCCTTCAGTGTTGTTTAAAGGCATTTAAATCGAAGTGTCTAACAATTATTTCTTGATTCACTTTATTTTTTCATTAGACACAATGGCGCTAAAGTAGGGCAGGAAAAATTGGAAATAAACATAATTGGGAAGAATTTAAATGTGCACTGAATTAAAACTAATTTTATACTGGGTTTAGCAATCATTTGTGAACTTTATTGAACATTTCAATGGCTCGAAACCTGAATTGTACTTTTAATATTGCTATAAACTACTGATTTTGATATAACATGAAAACATTGTGAAATGAGGCGGAAGCCATCTAAGAAAAGTCATAGCCGCATTCAGCAGATGAGATAAAACGTTTACGTTTGTAATAATTATGTAAAATTATAATACGAATGACCTCTATAAATAGAGTAATTACACATAACCTTTTGGATATAATATTCTGCTGTAAATTTAAAGAGGCCGTTTTTTTTTTAATTGAAAACTTTTTTAGCTGCGATTAATGACGTTTATAGAGCATAAACTAACCATGTTCGACATACTCGTGACGTATGGGACAAGACTGGTGCACAGTGGAACGAGCGTTAGGGAGGATTGGACATTCATTAATATCTCCGCTTCTAGAATAAAGCTATTGCAACGGTTTTAAAGCTTTTTGAATGGACTAATCATATAATTATATAATTATATGATAAACAGGATCAGATCTTTTAGGGGGTACATGTAAAAATTGATATAGGGAAGTAAATTATCAATTTGTGTCTGAATGTCTCGAATTATAGACGTTACAGTTTCATCCGTTTCTCTCGTATAATTAAAAGAAATAGGCCTACAAAATCGAGTCGATGACGGACATTCATTTTACAGATTATTTGATCATTCTCAGAACTTATCAAACTAATCGGTATAAAACAGGCTATAAAAATGGCCGAATCATCGCTGAAAGTTTCCTGTGAAGAATAACGTTGTTCATATTGTGATTGGTTACCCGCCCTATCACGTCCTCATTTAATGTTTAAGTTAAACTACGAAAAATATCATTCCCTATTTCGCTACCCACGACATGTAAAATCCGGGAAGAAGTATGGTCAAGTAAATTTTGCAATACGATATTTGCTCCAGTGTCACTAACCGATATGGATTCTTCTGCGGGATAACAGTCTTATAATGCTTTTGCATTATTTCTGACGGCATTGTACTGAAACTTAGTAAAATCAGCGGCTGCATATAATGCTAATGCCTTTTCGTTCTCTTGATCTTTTGATTTTAAAAGGTTTTCACAAAATTGTTTGACACTCAGTACATGTTCGGGGTGCTACCTAATAAAATTGACAATATAATCTACGCCATCAGATTTCAATCTTTTTTTCATGACAAAAGCGAACGTATCATCTGAACATTTTCTAAAACTTTCCGTTTTTCTCCGTCTATGTCTATTGGATAATTGTTCGAATGAATGAGAACGAGATGGTATACTTGCGGCTGTTGATGATGACGATGAAGGTAGGTCCTGGCTACCATCTTCAGGAACAATGAAATCCAAATTCAACCAGTTTTCATGCTTCTCCAGAAAATAATTGATATCCCAGTGGGACGAAATCCAGCGAGAGTACAAGCTACCACTGAATTTTCTTAATTTTTCCCGAATCCAGAACTTTGCGGTATTTGAAATTTGTTCCAGTCCAAACAAATGAATCCATGCTTCCAATGCCGTCTCATAATCTTTAAAACTTATATGATTAAATTGAAAAAATTGACGATTTATCGTAGGAACCATTGCACCTATGTCGTTCAAATACCACACACAAACCGAGTTTCATAGTTAATACTATTATGTTAGATAAGGATTATTCGGATAAATGAATGTAAACAAACATTGTTAAACAAAAGAAAACTTGTGTAAAGAAGACGCCAATAGCAACAGAAATTATTTTCAATTAATTCTCAAGGCCCGGAAAATAAAATAAAAATAAAAAATCATTTTCTCGGAAAATAGCACCTAGTAGCAGAATCCGACTAATGGAAAAAAAACTTCAAACCTTCTAGTTATTTACTGTGAAGGTAGTTTTTTGGGCGATTTTAAGCGATTTTCGCAATTGATTTTTTAAATTATATCCCCCAATTTTCACCGAAAAATCCCAGACGTTTGAAATAATCCTAAGTTTTATTTGCCTAAAATATCTTATTATTGATAAGTTGTTTTCAAGTAGGTGCACGATTAATTTAAGGCAGTACCTCAAACAATGGATTGATTTAGAAATATGAGTTTTTAGAAAAATTTATATTTCGATTCAGAATTTTTTATATAAGATTTGATTTCACAATTAATTTATCTATGGATTTTGTTGAGTAGAATTTTAAAGTATAATTTAAGATCAAAATAAAGGACAAATGTAGTTATTAGAGAATTAGTCCAATGTCCAACAAATGCGTTGATTCGTTCCACTGTGTGGCGACGCCTAGCGGCCTGTGCATGAGTTATACAATTTGTTTAAATCAAGATTTGTTTAAAGGCTAGAATTCGATTGATATAAGAATAATATAATTTAACTATAAGGCCTTATAGTGTGAAATTGATACTAATAATAAATTAAAACATCAAAAATTTCGTTGAACATTTCGTTTTATCTAAAAGATTTTGTGTCATAATTAAATGTCTTGTTTTATGAAATGATGGGAATTGCAAATAATCTAAGTATTGTTGAACTTAATGATGGTAATAATGCTAACAATGAAAATGAAGTTCATTAACATTTATGTGAATATAAATACAAGCCATAAATAATACAAATGTACACTAATTATTATTTCAATTAAATTGTTGATATTTTGTATTCAGCTACTGCAGCCCATCAAATCTTTTGATTAATAAATAAACTGCTTGAAAATGTATATATAAATATTGGTCGGAGTGCCAGTATATGTGAAAACCGGAATAATGTTAATAATTTAAATTTAAAAATTTGAAATTTTAATAATTCAGACTACAATTGATCTAAAAATTCAAAAAAGAATACCGTTATCCCAAAGTTTTGAGTATTCACTTTTGACGGCAGTCCTCATGACTGAATATTTATTTTATTTTTTTTTATAGATTCAATAAAACCTAATAATTACAATTATTATCATTATTTAACATAAATAAATACAATAATTTTATTCCGGCGGTGATGCCTGATCATCCATAAAATGAAAACTATTACCGAAGTGATTTCATGTGTGCCCGCCCCAGTTTCGGCCTATTTTGGATAACAATGGAGAAGTGTCATAGAAAGAAAAAGGCTTAACAGGAAGAATATTCATAATAGGATCCAAATAGACTGTATTCAATGAGAGCTTGAGGTGATGCCATGGCACGAATGCCTTATACACGACTGTTCAGCTGGACGAGATCTCAATAGGAAACCAGATCTTGTAAATATATATAAATATAATTATAAAATGTATATGAAAAAAAAGCTGTACCACTAAAACCCATGAAGGAGGGTCATTGGTTTAGTATAAGGTACAAACCGTACTGCTCCTAGGACAACGGTTGTGGAGAAAGATGAGGAAAGTGAATGAGATCACACACGACCCCTAGGGTTTGTCCCAATTAAAGATACCCATTTTTTAGAGCCTAGGTCTGTAGATGTAGATGTACAGGAGGGTCTGTAGATGCCACAGGGTCCACTGGTGAATCAAAAACCTTCAGCATAACTCACCACTAAATGATCTGATCTACCCCACTCCTACAATATTCACATAAATACACACACACACTATACATATATACACACACACGCATGTGTGTATATATATACATTATTTTATTATAAACAATATTTTAGCGATGTTTCGGGATTTTATTGTTATCATATTCATGTCCTAACCATGCAAAAATACTTTTAGTAAACTTGCAGTGATTACTTATGGACACACACTAATGTCTGAACATCAAAATAACGCTTTCTGAAAATGATTTAAAAGAAATTACTACAGAAAAATATAAGACTTGGTAAATAAAAAAAATATGCAAAATCTATGTTCATGTTATTTTTTGTATATAATAATTGTGTGTGGAAACTCTTATTAGCGAAATAAAAATAAATAAATAATAAACACCAATAATAGTGAAAACGTACATCCAGCCCCAAAACTACATACCTGGCGTATGTAGGAAGGTCTAGAACATACCCCAATACCCCCTCTCACACACAAAAGAACCCAAAAACTTTGACCTCTCACCCAGTCCCAAGCAGTATTTGCTAGAAACATGTTCGTATTACCAGCTATGTTGAGTATTTAGTGAGTGCAGCATATTAATTCATCAAATCGTAAGTACAATTTAGGTATTAACACTGTCTTTTTCATCTTTGTCCAAATTATGATGTATAAATAAGGGTTAATAGTGTGACCAGACTAGCGTGTGATCTTACTATCCGTAACTTGTTACTGTAAATTATCTAAAAGAGTTTTTCAGTGATGAGTATGAAAACAATTAAATCTCAAAACATCGCCAAAATACAATTTTATACTTGTTGACTGAACCTCGAGAAGCAGAAAAAACAACCAATAAATCACTTTATAAATTAAAAAAAAGTGTTTAGTCATCAACGTGTGATATTTAATTTTATATATTTTTTTCTTAGCCCCTTTTTAGGTCGGAAAATTGGTAAATATAATTAGGAAAGGATGGAAGGGATCTATTTTTATTGTACGTTGAACATTTTAAGAGTGGGGTGAGAACGGAAGAGGTTCTAATTTATTTTTTATATATTTCTAATTCTATATTTTTCCAGTAATTTTATTTTTTGTTTTTTCTTACCCTCCTAATTTAGTTTACAATAAAATATGATATTTTTTTTTTCCGAACCTCCTTTATTTTATGAAATTACAATTACTACATATTGAACATATAATATGTACATGTAGACTCTACAGTCTTAAGGATATACATTATCTGAGTCCGCTGAAGGCGGTTTCTGCAAAACCGGAACAAGGCCGCTGACACTATACAATTCAAAACGGGGAGGGACCACTAACTAAACTAAACCGTTTACTAAATATATAAGGAGAATAATGAAAATGGGTCGTAAAATATTTAAATAATTGGGAAGAAAGGTTTGAATTGGGTTTTTGTTTGCACTTTCAATAAAAAAAAACAGACAGAAAAATGTATAACGTAACAATGGATCTTTGAGGGATTTGAACAATTATACAAATGGAAAAAAGTCAGTTGGTCCGGCGCTAGGCCGACAGGAGGTACCCTCTATTATCATTTAATTTTAATTAAAAGATCGGTATCAGTTCCGCAGGTTGTCGCTTTGAGGTTGAGCCGCAAGTTTCAACTTTAAAAATAATCGTGAGTTTTAGTTACAGAAAAAGATTGTAATAATGGTAATTAATGTGACAAAGAAGAGTGTAATTAAACATTTCGAAGTTTAGATGATGATATATGTTTGTTGAAACTATATTTCTTGAAGAAAATATTATAGAAATTAACACATTTACCATAATTACACTATTTTTTTCATACCAAAACTCAAGATTATTTTTATTTTCGAGAATATTAAAAAAGTGAAGGAATGAGGAGTTAAAACTTGGGAATTAACCTCGAGGCGATAACCTGTGGAACTGAAAATGAAATATATTTTATACAATGTATTATTTAAAGAAATACGTATTATATATATTAATTATAGTAGAAAATAAATTACCGCATTCCAATTTAATAAAAAATACACAATTCTTTCCTTATTTATTTTAGATACAAGTATAAAGGGTTATTTAAATGTTAATTGGTGTTTAACGTCATTATGTGCTCAAATTAGGATAGAAAGAGAGAATAATCCTTGAGATTACTAATCTATTCAAGCAATTAATTATATTATTGATTAATAGAATAAACTCGCTAAGGATTCTTATTCAAGGATTCCAAATTTTAGTATCTAAATGCTTATTTTCATTTATAAACAAATTTGAAAGATGCGTTCATGTTTTTAGTGGCGGGATCGATAATAATTCTTAAACACATATCTATTATGTGTTCCTAATTATGTCTATAAATACAAACCAAACATTTGCAGGAATTCGCCATTTTAATTCTATCAAAGTTTATTTTACTAAAATACTGAGAGGATAAATTGTTACAATAAACATAGAATAAGTCCATGATATTTTAACTATAACAAATGCCAAATTATGTACATTCTTTATACATATTATGTTTGTTATTTTCAAATTAAAATAAAGAAAAAACATTCACTGTTGTTAAACTCATAACTAAATTTAATTAGATTCATGAAAAGCGAGGGGATGGTTGACTGGAAGATAGACGTAAGGAAGAAAATAGTTGTGGGTGCAGTCAAATAAAAAACACTAAATAAGTGGTTACTTATTTAGTGTTTTTTATTTGACTGCACCCCCAACTATTTTCTTCCTTACTTAAATTTAATTAGGTTATCGGCGATTAAGGAGAACCTTGAAATGTTCCTATTGTCAGATGTTTAAGAATTATTACATTCTCGAGTTCTAAAAACACAAACCTATTTTCAATGAATTTGTGGGCAGAAAACTTAATTGAGAAATTATTGTTTGATTGTAACTATACCTTTCATGGACCTATAGAAAAAGCGTAATTTATGATTTCAAGTGTATTTTGTTGTTGTTTAAGACTTTAAAGGTGTTTTTGGTAAAAATATTCCACTAATATTTAACGATATTAAGCGAGAAGCTTCTAGGAATACATCAGGAAAACGTAACCTTTATAACAACTTGATCCTATAACATATCATGTTAACATGACAGGCATGGAACAAGTAATTGTTTATTAATTTTATTTTACGCTTTATAATTGTTGATAAGCGTTTGTCGGTGATTGTAAAA
The DNA here is from genome assembly GCA_964056705.1 of Troilus luridus. Classification (NCBI taxonomy): domain Eukaryota; kingdom Metazoa; phylum Arthropoda; class Insecta; order Hemiptera; family Pentatomidae; genus Troilus; species Troilus luridus. The sequence goes on along the minus strand of OZ057412.1, from coordinate 51,940,277 downwards.
GAGATGTGTAATTGTCACTTCGTTTATTAATTCCTAAATGTTTTCAAGTAATCCTAAAATCTATATAAATAAACTTAATTTACAAAAAACAGTTATAGATAAATACTATTCCATTAAAATTAAGGTTGGGCTGTTACAATAGTATTCGTAGTCAAAATACTCAAATTTTTATAATCCTTTAAAAAAAATTCTTTCTTAACTACAAAAATTTACATTTACCATACAATAATAGTATCATTAGGAAAATCTGATGACAATAAAGGCCGCTACACACGGTCAGATTGGTGTGTTCATTTCTAACTGTCACTTCTAACTGAAGGAAACATACGCATCCACACGCTCACTTCGGTGCGTCAGTTCAATGTGCTACCCCTTGGAAGCTCCAGTCCCTCTTACTGTGTTTTGTGTTATGTATTTAACAAAATAAACACAATTTTGTGTTTATATGATGTTTTCGGACGATGAATTGTTATTTCTATACATTGCAGTTTTTTTTGTTGGTTTATTGTTTGTTATGAAAGTCCTTTGAAGTTACTTTCCACAAACATTCCTCCCCTCTGAACAGTTCTATAAATTATAAAAGAAAAACTTTGCCCCAACTAACCATATTATCTATCACTCAGTAATAACAAACACATAAAACGAAGGAATACAGACGAGGTCTGAAAAAGCGATTGAAAGGGTGATGTCTATCCAAAGGACACATGTACGCATGCTCAGATAACTAATGTGACCAACTGAACTGACGCGACGGTACACACGCTAACTTCGGACTGCCATCAGTTCGGTGTGTCACACCGAAATGTTGAATTTCCATCAGTCCATCAGTTCACTTTTTCGATGTGACCTCACATCAATTTAGCTTACACACGGTCAGTTCGATGTGAACACACCAAACCGACCGAGAGTAGCGGCCTTAAGAATGCAATGAGACAGGAATACCTCTACAAATTCTTAATTTGTGAAGAAAGATCCACCTAGGTATTTTTGTTTTATATTATTCAATTAACGTCACACTATACTGATATGTCAATTCGGACGATGCTGTAGTGGGAGCGCTAAATTTTGCGTTACTAGGTAAAATGAGGAAAATGACCCCTTTAAAGAGTACCTGACACAAAACATGCTCAGGACAGCCATTTAACGCCCCCTCCGAAAGACGGCATAATGAAATGTTTTTAACAGCCTTTAAAACATCTCAAGGCCACCTGCTGGGCTGCGGTGTATTTTGAAGACCACTACACCACAGGTTTCATCAAGCTTCTTTTGATTCATGTTAAATAGGTATGGTATGCGAAATCATATATTTTATCCATCTCTTAAGTCCGTGAAAGGAAAGGAAATGTACATACGTTTTGTAGGATTTAGTTGGTATATGTCAGCATGTAGAGCTTTCTTATTTACATCTTAATATTTTATAATAATAAGATTTTCACTTTGCAGAACAATAAATTTATGAGGCCTTCGTTCGTATTGAGATACAAATAAATTATATTCGTGTAAATAGTAAAAGCACAATTGCTTTTCAATATCAATTCCCATCCTCACGTAAGTGCATACTTGCAACAGAACAGTTTGCGAGTCACTGAATCCAACAAAAGGGATGTAAATACGAGAGAATAAGTGCAATTCATTTACATACACAAACAAACAAAACCTCAATAGTCGTTGAAGGTAGATTAGATAGTGCAAGACATGATACAATGGATTGCACGTAGCATGTGATCCCCTCTGCGATCCCACAGTCATCATGACTGCCTTTCACAGTCTCTATAAAACAATCAGGTATTATTAATCAACAAAATAGACATAGAGGTAATTAAAGTAATGAAATATAATCCTTTCAATAAATAAAAAAAATCCACTACGATGATGTTCGTTCCTCTGGCTCTAGAGGTTGATATTTGAAGAACTAGAATGATTTGAGACTGTTTAACTCTTAACGTGAACTGATTTCTGAGAGAAAGTAACTATTGCTGAAATATGTTATTACTGCTTATCTATGTTAACGTTTCAGTTGCATTAGGTGGGTCCATATGTTCATTCGGAATTTCACCCCAAAAAAACTTTTTAAAAAATTAAACGTTTTTCAAACAAAGAGTTAATTGTATTTGAATTAATTGAAGTTTTTATAATGTATTGGCCATTTTTATTAATGACATCTTGCCATCTTTCTAACCATTTCATTATTCCGCTCTCGTAGTAAAACATCTGGTGCTTAGAAGCGAAAACCTGATCGAGATACGTTTTCACATCTCCCTCAGCAGCGAAGGGTTTCTAGTCGGTATATTAAATTATCACTGCCAAGTTGCATTAACTTTAGGGATTTCTGTAGCAATGCTTCGCCCAACTTTCGTTAGCTGCTAGAAGCAGATCTTCGAATCAACCGTATTTTCTTGTGGAGGCAACTCATAACAGTTCTCCAAGATATTACAACCATATGGAGACCAAACTCTTGCATGCATTCCAGCCTTCGGGTGGCATTATGCGGCATGCCAAAAGTTGTATACGATCGCCTCCGCAGTACATTAAGGTGGATCATCTACCCGTCACTATTCAATTGTGAAATAGGTAACTTTCGTGCCGCTTCAGAAGATAGTTGAGGATTGATATTTGCTTGACCAGGCTTGTTTAAGTCAGTTTGTGTAGCACGCCAACAGAGTGAGTCGGGGACGCGTGGCCAAGCTGTTAAATACCTTTGAGAGGTTCAAAGACCTACTTATTATTAATCATGTTAGAATAGTCTCGATATCACTCGAATCAACCCCGGTGGGCCGGCTGCTCTAGAACGAAACTTGGCAAACCATTTTTGAGCAGCACGTTCCGTTAAGCTATCGTTCCCGTATATCTTACATCCCGTTAGTTTTAACGATGATAGCTAATAGCTTTTAAACCAATTTTAACCCGAAAATTAACAATTCCCCAATTTGTATGTACTCATAAGTTAAAAGATATTTATTTGTTTATAATCAAGAAAGCCACGAAAAATATTCATCGAGTTAACGCTGGAATCCTGTTTTGTTTTTTTAAACTAACAACAATTCCAAACATTCAGGCCTAAAATGATGTTAATATGAAAAAAAACATCACACAAGTTATTTCTATTTTTGGTTAATGGATTCACACAATTATTCATATTACTAGAAGGTGTGTAACAAATATTAATCAGTTAAAATTTGCTAAAACTGCATACGCCTTCTTCTGATAAGTGCATTTGGTGGAGGCTTCCATGACTTCATCCAACCTAGAGACACATTGAAGAAAGAACGACAAATATGGGATCAAGCAGGAACAAGATAGGTTCGGTCGGGATGAGTTTGGAAGCAGAGGACTACAGGAAGGACAGAGAAGGCATTAAAGAACGGATTGTTACCTGAGATAGGTTTTTTGCCTGCCCAAACAACTAGGTCCATCCCACCACATTCCAACAGCACAATGCGTCCCCATCAACCAGCCCCATCTTCCCTCGCTTTTTATAACCACTCCTGATTTTATAATTCTAAAATGGAGGGTCCTGTCAGTACTAATAACCACTAACCAAGATTAAGATAGTTCTAAAGTGGTATGAACATCTAGGATGCCAGGGGTCCAGTGCTAGGAATGGTATACTTAGGTATGCATAAAGATCTAAAAGTAACAGCAATGTCAAAAAAGATAGTTTTTTCTACCTTTCATTTAATCCAGTCGACAAAATTTAAGTTTCAAATCATCTAAGAACCGAATTACAATCTCAAAAGCTGGTGGTCACAAATGCCTGGACATCTGCCAAAAAGGGTTAATTTTTTGTTTGAGTGGAAAATAGTTGACTGTTAGACGCGTTACCTCAGACTAGGCACCCACTTTCGGATGCCATGAAGATGGCCAACATCTTGGGCCGAAGCATCGGCACAGTAAAATAAGTTATGCTTATTTTGTGTTATCACTGACTGGACCCCCTGACTACTTCAATCCATCGTTAAGTGTTTGGTTCGAATTCGACACAAAAATTATTTTTGTAAGTTTTAGACAAAGTAACCTTGAATAAGAAAAAATTCCCATAAGATTTATGCAAAGTATTTGTAACTAACTCAGAGGGTATGATATTGGTAGTGAGAATATGGAAGAAAACATCCATTTCCTCAAACAGACATTCCTTTATTTTATAACGGTTGATGAGAATTATCACAACTGTTTTGTTCGAATCATTAATCTCCTAGAATATTGTCTATATACCCCACAAACTTACCATTCGGTACAGCAATATTTTTAACTTTATAAGAATTCATTCGTTACTAAGCCTAACAACTTTAAAAGCCCTTCTCAATCATCGCGACGCTGTCACTTCGATAATATTAATCGCTTGCATGCTCCGCAATTCCGCGTTGTGTAATCTCGTAAATTCTCCTGGTCTCATCCTTATTCGAATCGAATATTCTATGCAACGCACTATCCTCAAATAAAAAAAAGTATTAGCACCTGTAAAATACAATTACAATAAGCAGATTAGCTAAATGCAAGCATGGGGGCTGTTCTATAGGCTATGGTAAGAGCATTTCAATCCTACACTGGAAGCAGGAACCCAAAGGTGAAGTCTCAGCCTATATTGCCATATTGAATTGTATTTATTGTTACACGCGGACAAAAATTCTGAAATACAATGCGAACCTTGATTATAGTGGTAACAACAGAACAGAAAAAAAACAACAGGTCAATTGAATAGATACCAACAAAAGATTGGAAAAAGAGACCTTATCTCGAGACAGGTGGCTATAATAAGTCATTTGGCCAGTTTAAAAACCTCAACTCCACCTCAGAGCTGGCCTACTCTTATGCTAATGTAGCTGTAACATCTGACCCCACATCCTTCTTTAGCAACTCCAATTAATTCAATAGGAAAAATAGACGTCTATTTTTACGAGTTGAATTCTACTTACGAATCAAAACAATTTTTGAAGGTTAATAAACATGAATACTACCAAAATACTACGTTGTATTACGAAAATAAATCATACTTTTTTTCTCTCTGATTTGTTTCAATTTATTTCGAACTACGATACATACAAAAATATAAACAGAACTATCAATTAAAAATGCAAAAAAATCTCCTAAACAATTAACAAGTATTATTGCTTGGTGATATGAGAAGTAGTGCCGAAAATACGTTTTTCGATAGAACGAAGTTCCAATAAATTAATAACTCCATCGACTGTCTCTAACGCCACGCGTTAGTGAACATTCCATCAAGTAAAGAAGAAATATTTACAAAAATATTCTTGAAAATAATGTCATTTAAAACTCTATAGAATTTAGAGCTAAAATAACAGAGATCTGCATGAATTATTTATACATTAGATAAATAAAGTACATTACTTAACTTAATAGTGAAAGATTGTTTTAATAGCGATGATGATTATAATATGATAAAATGAACACAACGCAAGATAGATAATTGAAAATAGAAATGCTGGGAAAATATTGAAAATGTGATATATATTTCAAAATTATTTGAAATATAACAGAAACAAATAAATAATTTGATTAACGAAAAAAATATTAACGGAGGATTCGACAATAAAAGAAACGAAAAACGTGAGAATGTTGTGTGTTTTTGTTAGAGCTATAATTTACAAAAGTTATCAGAAACACATTAAATTAATATTACACTTAATAGGAACAGATAGCGAAAGTATTTAAATTGCATGGACTTTTCTTCTAAAGGATGGGCGAAAATTAAAATTTAACAAAACAATTAAACGCTTATTCATGAACTATAAAATTATGGTTATAAAAATGCACATTATAAACAACTAAAAAATATATTTCTAATCATAAAAACAGTAAATAAAATAAGCCTGCATTAAATGTGGCTCTGTGGTAGAGCGCTGAGTTGTGCCGAAAGTCCCTGGTGTTAGTCCTGCTGTCGCGGCAGATTTAATTCAACAGGCGGGGATGGATACTTTGAAATCTGGAACCCTCGTGTGGCTCCACCAGCCTCTTTAAATGGGGTACCCAATATGCGGACAAATCTGGCAGTTGAGCGTGATCTAGGAGATATCACCTTCCTTCACAAACATTGTATATGTACAGTTTTTCTCTTATAATACAAATTAAAATAAATAAAAACGACGCTTCAAAAGCAGAATTGAATCAAAAGTCAATTCGAGCCTAAGCATGACTACATGAGAATTTTTATGGTTGAAGTTTAAATCGAGAAATCGTCTTTGGCTGAAGATTCGTCCATTATATTATTTGAGATTGTTAACCCCCATTTATACGAAATATTTTATGAAGTCCCGTTACCTTATTGATATTTTGTTGAATTAATATAGTCATTATTTTAACATTGCTAAAACACAAAAATGAGTTGTTTTTTTTATGTTTATAGGCAATCCATGACACTGCCTTCACTCGACCATATTGAGTTTTACAAACATTCAATCACATTCCACAAACACCAATCAACATTCGTCTGTATAATAGGAAAGTAAAATAAGATATAACGGTGAAACAAGTCAAGATTTAAAAAATTAAAAATACCAAGGCCCGGTATCGATAATTTATATATTGAACTACTATATCAATTTATTTGAAAACTATCGATGCCATACACAACATTAATTACGTTTTTCGAAGCTCAGATCTTACGCCGCGAAGAATGCCAAGGTGTAGCGGGCGTAGGATTATGGGACGCTGTTTACTTGACGCGCGTGCCTGGAATAGCTAAATCCAGCTATCTTCTTCCACGGCTCTGATAAACCACACATCCTACGGTTATCGCCTTCCTTGCTAAGTGGTATTCGATCTAAGCCCCTAAATGCAAAGCGTTCCGTGAGCTTCTTCCGGGTTCCAAACACTTCTTGTGGAAAATAAACTTTAATATGTATATATATTCAGAATACAAAAAAAAGAAAAATGCCAAGATTGGAAATTCGATGTGGAGACCAGTGGGTAAGAAATGTATACCGTCTTCATTAATTAGTATTATTCAGTTTTTTACTCTTACATATCTATTTTGCATTACCGTCAACTTAAACCATTCTTAAAGTTAACAATCAAAATTCTGATATTGGGGTGCCAAAAACTGAGTGATGCTAAGGCTAGTTCAATAAACAATTCTGGTGTCACTTGGATCAAGCATTTTTGAATACTGAACATTTTTTCAAAAACTGGGGAAAGTCACACCAATTGACATTACTATTATCGTGTACTAGTATATTATATGAGTTTTCATTATTCGCCATGGATAACCTCTGTCACCAATCACTTACGAACCTTCTTATTCATCAACTGAGCTCGTAATAAATTTTTCACTAGTCCTCCAAATCCATCTGCCACAAATAAACAAAGCCACATATTTTTTGTAGGACCTTGTATTAAAAAATGAGCAGATTTTGGTACGGATCTTTCATCAGTATCTATATTAACGTAAGGACCGGACAAATTAGGGTTTTGTACAAAACTACTTTTGGCTTTCAAATCACTATCCTGCTTGTTAGATGTTGCATCAGCCCAAAGTGCAAGTATTTCCCGCAATCAGAGCCCTAAGGTAAGATGTAAGTGATCTGAAGAACTACTCTAAACTCTGACTTCTTGGTATGTTCCAAACCCTACCTCTTCCCTAAGGTCTCTTGGACGCTATGCTGCAACTATGTTCATGGCATAATCTAAGTTAATCTCTTGAATACGTTCTACCTTTCTTTGCTACTTCTCAATAAGAAGGAGCATCAACCGAAAGCTTCCGATCATCAGCGATAAAACATTTATTCTTGATGCCGTGCGATTTTTCAGTTTCTTTATATCAGTCATGCCTGGTGATCGGTGGTTCATTATCATTATTTGGCGAAATCGGTTGATTAGCTTTCTGAACCTTTTCTTGATCTCCTCCACAAAGGTTCGCAAAGCATCTATTGGTTTGTATAAGGCACCTTTTCAACATTGATATTTTCTTCAGCGCTTCTGGAGGTTGAATTTAATGGTTATCTGCTTCTTATGATCTTGTATAGAACTTATATTAACTACTATAGAAAAATTTCGAGTGCCTCAAGGTCATTTTAAGTCCCTTTCTTGATTTTTAGGGAACCATTTTCCTGCAGTCCTTAACTGTGTGATTAGCATATCTCGTTATCAGGGCACTATAAGCTGTTGCTCGTAGCCCTAAGCTAAAATGGTTTCTTTTCTTTATGGAACTGCCCAAGGTATTAAGTTGTTTTATTAGTAATTTGCTTATTAGTTAGTTGATTTATTATTAAAAGAAATGAGGGAAAAAGGTAATGGATTCCCGTTTGTTCTTTTTGGTTAGGGGTGGCCAACCTAAATGATCTTGAGGGTCACTTAAGAAATGCATCATAGCTCAGCGGGCCGCCTATGTATTTATATATCTCTAAGTTAGATTTATACCCCAATTTAGAATTTTTTTGGAGTAAAAAAAATTTAATGAATTATTATTGTGTTTAATATTTACATGCAAACATACATTATATAAAAATAACGATATTAAACGCACACTGTAATCATTATAATGATTTTATTAAATATTATGTCATAATTACGATACTTATTTTCTGAATATCCGGATGCACAAATGTTGTTGTTTTAATACATTAGTTATATTTTTTGGAGATTATAAAATAAATAAATTCTGTAATAGTGCGATGAATCTCATGGGTCGGAAGATTAGCCCCCCCAGGTTCAGGTCGTTAGAAAACCTGTTCTACTTTTGTAATATAACTTTTTTGTAGAAAACTGACAATATAAAACATCGAGTAAAATTAAATAACAAACCTATATACCGACAAAAGAAGAGTAAAGGGGATTAATATTGTCTTCCAATAACTGAAAAAAGAAACATCCCGAAATTAATATACATGACATACGGGAAAAAAGATTTCACAATCGACCTCACCTTAATTGTAGAAATAAATCTCTTTATATCAATGACAATAAAACCGGCAGTTCTAATCGCTGTGATAAAAAGCTGGATAGAATGTTTTATTATTCGCTTATTGGGGACCAATAAAGAACCAATTAAGAGTAGAATGTGTTCAACAGGATTTTGGTGTTTGATGGATTCGACAAGGGGGTGCTCCTAGCGACAAGGGCTTGGAGAGGAGAGTGATGGCTAGTTGTTAGCGATGTACGGAGGATCTGCTTTCAATATGGGCGTCCCATCCATCAGCCAATATGTGAGGTGTCCGCTTTACCGAGGGCTAGCAGTCTATCCTTAATGCCCGTCCTATGTCACCGAAGGGAGTCACGCGGATAATGATTTTGTTAATTTTCGAGTATATATTTATAATGCGAGTATAATAAATAAACAAACTAATTATTCATTTAATATACCAAAAATGGGTATAATTATACCCGGTATGGTATAGGGGGTTAGTAAATAACTTACAATGTAACATAAAAACTTATAACTAAAAAAACAAATACAAATTACATAAATAAAAAAGTAGTAATTCAAGCAGACGGAGTCAATTTTTTTACAATAATTAACTATTAAATATTAATAAATTTAATTAGCTTTTAAACAAGCAAGACCTTTAGTTAAAACATGCAACTATTACCATTTTAACATTATCCCATATTGTCTTAGAATACTAGAATGATTCGAAGGCATATCCACGTGGACACAATCGGTTATTAATTGAAAAAAATGTATGCTTAGTGGGTAATTATTCCGCAGATTGTCTCTTCAAGTAGAGCCACAAGTTTTAACTTTCCATTCGTTTCCCTTTTAATGTTTTCCAAAAATATAAGTTATTAAGCTTTAGTATGGAAAAGAGAATGTAATTATAAGAAATGTAATCATTTTATCAAGAATTGAACGTTTCAACAAACATATATTATCTGTACATAGAAACGTTAGTTGAATATTTTATTTCTTGAAGAAATGATTATCGATATCTAATCATAACTCATAATTACATTCTCTAAGCTAAAGATAACTTGTATTTTTGGAAAATATTAAAAATGAACCGAATAAACAGTTAAAACTTGTTGTAACTCAAATCGAAGTGACAACTTGTGGAACAGGTAACGGTTTTCGTTTTTATTTTATGCTTAGATTTTATTGTAATCGTGGAGGTTAAATTTTAAAATATCTTTTTAAATATGAAATCACTGGTCAATGGAAAAAAATTCCACTCAATGCCTCCTGAGTTCGCCATCAAATAACTGAGTCGCGATAAATATGGATCAACATATCGATGAGGAAATGGTTTACTGGATAAAACTGAAAAAATATTAATTATTTGTGAAATTTACAACTGTTTTACAATACAACAAGTAAATAAAATGATTGACGCACAATGGCATGGTTAAATGCAAGTAGAGAAACTAACTTGTAAAGTGGTAGTACTCGATTAATAAATTCAACTTAAAAGTTCACGAGGCAATCTGCTTTTCAGAAGCCTCAGAGGATTATCGGAAATTGAAGAGGTAGCTAGGTTTGAAACAGGCGAGTTTGAGTGGGAATGAAGTTTCTCACGAAAGGAATTATATCAGATTTTGGCTTATTCAACAACTTATTTGACATTGAGGTAATTATGGATGAATTTATTCGTAATTAAGTAAGAAGCATTGTGGATTTTACGAAGGGTTTGGGATTGTAAGAATTGAATACGAGAGATATTCGATGGTGTAGTGGAGCCACAGCTGTACTCTATAAGTCCAAATAGGTCTTATAATAGTCACGTACATGATTCTTTTGTAATTAATTGGGAGCTTAGGCGTTCTAGTAAGTATTGAAGTAGCCGGGTGAGATAATCAATACTGAATAAGGAATTCGACGAAAACCAATCCCGGTTTAATCGGGATTCTAACTTACAACATTAAAAAAAAAGAAATAATTATAACAATAGTTAACGAAATAGCAATAAAAGACAGTAACCTAACAAAAAACAACTTTTCAATGACAAAAGAAATATTGTTCTTGGTTGATCACCTTTACCTTAAACAAAACTTTACCTATTTAATTTATTTAAATGTTTTGTAAAAAATCAAAAGAGAAAGTAAGTTCCACTTCCACTATCAGGAAGGAAGCAAAGATCGGAGGACCTGTCCAGGCGCTCATTAACTGTTAATGGACTTCTGTCTCCGTCTGATCCGTAATCTTGCCGAAAAAATCGGCATTTCAGAACGGTTGATGGATTCTGATGTCACTGAGATAACGACGGAAAGGTTCAAAGAACTAGAAATTTTGAAATGTCATCGATGGTTTTTGCCAGGCTTACACCGGGCTATCGAACTGAAGTACAAATCTATGTACCTGGGTCGGCTGAACAAAAAAAAAGTCGTAAATGATTATGCTCTGCTCTGTAGTCCCCTCAGATTTTTTTTTTCATGAACGGCTAAGATATGGACAATTAGATCTCAAAGATAAAACTAATTAGTCTGATTATAATAACGAGTTCGGGGGATCATAGTCGGATTTCAGACCAAAATTTAAAAACAAATAAATTGCCCAATGAATACAAGACTAACCAGATGTGTAGAAGAAAATATCTCCTCAAGAGGTTGTAATTTAACAAATACAATTTAGATAGTTATATTCTACATAACTTGTATTTGTATTTACACTAATTTCATTTTCTTTTTTAGCATGTATGTATCATAACCATCGTTAAGTTCAACAATACTTAGATCATTTTTACTTTCTATCATTTCATAAAACAAGAGATTATACTATTACAAATAAAATATTTTAGGGAAAACGAAAAGTTATACCAGTTATTGATGTTTCAAGTTATTATTAGTATCGATTTCACAACTATCAAACTACTTTTTAGATAAATATAATTATTCTTACATCAATAGAGTTCTAACCTTTACTCTAATGTCGATTATAAGACATTGTAATTCGTGCACAGGCCGTTGGGTGTCGCCAGTCTCGAGCATGTTTCTGACGCGAATCCACAAATTTGCCCCATACCTAAGGTCGTAAATGGCTAAAGAAGTTAACACTTCAATAATGAAGCATAAGTCAACTGATGATCAAAATGAAAAATATTGTGTTTAGTCATTTAAGCCAGAGCCAGAAAACTTTAATTAACACGTATACAGTCCTCTTCATTGCAGTAAATAATACTCCAATAGAGATTCTGTTATCAGTTAATGCAAGACCTGAAAGGTATTTAGGGATTTGCCTTGTTATTGACAGCTACGTTAATTACTGTATACTGCTTTCCTCATTAAAAAGTTTAATGTAAATCAAAAGATAATTACTGATTTAAACTCCTCCTAATGGCGAATTTATTTAATCTCATTTTGGACTCGCTAGAAATAAATTTTTCTACGGATTTAATTATAACATAAAATTTCCATATTTCTTTAACGAAAATTCAATAAACCAGAAGCTTAATATATACTTCTTCACATTACAGAAGTACACAAAGATTATAATCGACAATAGGTCAAAAACTTATCGCAGATAACAAATAATAAAAAAAGTCCTTAAAATGGAAATTCTTAGAAATGATAATTCTTTCTTACTAAAACTATTTTTTATGGGAGGAACATTCTTAATTCGCCGTTCTAGAGGCGTAAAAAAGTGATTTAAATACTGGATAGGTGCACGTAAATTTGCGTGACCGAGGCGATAAAATACCACAGAAAGGAAAAACATTATTTACCATTTCGAAAATTTCATGGATGTTATCAAACCTAATCTTTGTTTTTTATTACCTTCTTTCAGATCGCAATGTCTTCAAAATCCACTTTTGTGAGATATAGTGAAATTTGAAATAATCACATATATTTAAAAATTAAATTGGATATTGGGTTATGCCCTGGTTGGTAGGAATAGGACTGTTTCCAAGTTAAAGGTTGTGCGTGGAAGTGATTTATCACCGAGACCAGGCTCGACTGGTAGATTTTCCTTGAATTAAGGTTAACCACGCAGGCTGGATGAACCCCAAGAGGGTCCAGATCGCCCAGCGCTATTTATAAAAATTAGACCACACTTAATAACCGTATGATAAGGAAAATAAAAAACCTTGAAACACTAAAACCCACCAAGGGTTTTGGATTCTGGAAATTGTAGGGACGTTATATGTTTCAGATCACCGACAACCACCAAGTTTTTCCCCCAATTAAGGGTAACTACTTTATAGAGGCTGGGTAAGCCATAGTAGGGTCTGCAGATCTCACGAGGTCAATCTATACCTGTTAACAGATGAAATAATGTATCGGCCACAGCAGAATATGTGCCCAGAGCCTTTAGCACACCCCACACTCAGCCAACTAGCTCCCTAAAATAATAATGAAATTAAAGGACGAACGAAGTACTGTTTGACCATAAATCTCCAATATGTATTACAACAAATTAAGATTTCAAGAATATGGTTTGAGGTATATCGGAAACTAATAAAAAGTAATATTACAGAATATTAATTCCTTCATACATGAACGTATATTATGGGCCGACAATCGCCTTAGGTAATAAAGGTTTATAACTGGTCATAGATATTATTGAAAAGCGATTCAATCTTTAATTTGCGGTATTATAGCCATTTGACCGAATAACTCAATATCCGAAAACAACAAGAGGATAACATTTTACGATTATGGACATGGAGGCCTATTTAGAATACAAGCGAATATCAAACGAGGATTTGTATCGGCTATTGGTTCTCTTCGAGGCACCATAGCCTTACTTAACGGCACATCAAAATCACCCACATTCCGCGGGTTTATTACCAGTAATGTCAGAGCTATAAGGGACATTTCATCGTTCCAGAATATGTGGTAAAGTATTTGAATACCAATGTTAAACCAGAATATATAAATTCAATCATTTCAAACATAAATATTGAATTGAAGGAACCAACATTGTTTCTACTACGTTCATCAGTAAGTTGATTTTTTTGTAACAAAAAAATAATATTAATCTATAACGTTATTGGGTTCGTTTGGCTGAAATAAAAATATAAAATTATCATCCTAATATAAGATAATTTTAGCATTGGTAACAAAGGTAAACAAATGAAGAAGGAATTATTAAGTGCCTGAGATGTGTACAAAATAAATATCAGGAATAAAAAACCAGCGTTATGGAGCATGGAGAACCATTGCCTCCTCGATGACTTCATATGTTTGGAGGAAACTCATGGACTCAACGCATTTTACAGGCTTTTACAGGCAGACAAAAACCTTTGGTGAATATTTTGAAAATAATTATTCACCTTATTTTCAAAATTGGGAATTCCTGTTTTAGAAAGCACGCAGGCCTAAACACCAACATGAACCTAGAACGGCTCCAAAAAACAATAAAATACCTATATTTATATGGGAAAAAGTAAGGCGCCTAGATACAGACTGTATGCTCTAATGACGTTTGTTAGAGATAAACTAACTGACCAGTTGATAACATTAAACAAAGGAAAAGTAACAACGAAATTGGCAGAAGTCAGAAAACGACACGAAGCGTCATTAAATATTAACATTTATCGAAAAATCCAACGATTGCTGGGTCATTTCGGCATCGAAAAATGCAGAAATTTATACTATTAAGCAACACAATACAAGTTGTACCTGCTCTCTAAAATGCGCCGAATGTGAAACATGCATACATTCCTTTATATACTCGTGCACAGACAATGTGATCAAGTGGAATATGTGCAAACATATACATGCATTAGGTCGGCGCATAAAAAGAGAGATTTTAAAAAGTCAAGCTAGAATAATGATATTTTGTCAATAAAGAATAACGATATTTTATTAAAATATGTTCTAGAATTCCTGATGAATAATCACTAGGAAGTTTTTATGTTTTATTTTTATTTTTATGAACTGGTACAGCAAAACACATTTTCAAATCCATGAATTACTAATCATTTTCTTTTCTATTAAGGTTAAAATATGTACTAGTGATTCGTTCACTTAATGAAAACCTATTTCCAGTCGGTTTTCATTAAGTGAACGAATTATTAGATAATGCAATCCAGTTTACATCCTTTCAAAATATGTACTAGTATAAATTCTTAAAAGATAGTAAACACAAGGTATTAAAAGATGGGAAACGCAAAGACGCATGCGACTAGTTAGCGGATAGGGTTTCGGAAATCCGAGGGGCCGATCTCGGGCGAGCTTGATTCTTGTTTCTTGATGCTTGTTCGTATGTCCCTAGACTGTAGTCTACCTCAATAAAGTCAGTATATTTATAGCAATCGTTGTGTTACAGTCGAAACCCTTTCTTTTCTTTTATATAATTTTGAGTCAAAAATATAAATGTATTTATAAACAGCGTAGACATTAAAAGAAAGAATAATATCTTTCATAGCAGCCTCCTACAAGACACGATAAGACTGAAAGGAAGTGGGCAGATATGGATAATAGTTATGTAGCAGATAATAACTATTACAATAATTAAAATATTTAAGTAATTTAAAATAATTACAATATGTGCCCAATGGCATGTGTACAATTTCTTAAATAAATATTTTCATTATTATTTTTTTTAAATAATGAAAAAATTAGTTAAAATATAGCTTTGATTGTCATTGTTTTTTATTTGACAGGTGTGGATGAAAATATAAAGATAAAAAAAAACATCTAGTTTATGAATATCTAAAAATTATATGGATAAAACAACTTTTTTTTACATTTTATTTTATTAGCCATATGAATATACGAAATCATTGGTCAGTAAAGGAAACATTTTAAATTCGCCAAAAAAGAAGAAAAAACAGTTCCCATCAGATATAAGAAAACTCGTATAGATCGCGAAGATTTCTTCATAAAATTATAACTCGATGTAATTAGTGATGATTAAACACTTAATGTTTTATCAGAGACTATAAAAATTTATCATTTTTTTATACAAGTATTCCTATAGGTAGATGGAGTATAATAATTTTGTTTAATTTTTTGTTTAAATTGTCAGGCTTTCAGGTTCTCTAACTAAGAAAGGAAAATATAATAGATTGGGCTATTATTATATTATAAGACTATTACTCCAGAACATGAAGAACTGAATTTAAAAAAGAAATAACCAATAACACTACTAAATAAATCAGGACCTGTCTAGAGCGACAAAAACGGCTTTGTTCGTTTTATTATTCAGTGAATACATCAATAACTATCCCAGGATCCATTTGCACCGAAAAGGCTATTCAAATTTTATTAAAAAACATAGAAAGTGTTTAAATACAATTCTATATGATTAAACATAAAAAGCGAATTAATAAGCAGCTTCATTTGTATTGTATTGTATTTGATGATAACATTGTAAAAAATAAATACAAATATTCCAAACAGAAGTTGGAAAATACTTGTATAAAAAAAAAATACTAACAGAAACCAAAGGTGCTCATACGTCTGGGAGAGGACAGAGCCGATTACTAAGGCACGGAATGAAGTTGTACGACTTCTTTAACTTACGATGCGAGCAAATAATTATTTAATAATTTAGTATATCAAATGTATCAATATTTTTAACTCTAAAAAAAAACGGTAAAAATTATAAATAATACAAATCAGATGTACATACAAAAGGGATAATAGAAGTTAAGATGAAATGCATTTTAAGACCAATATTTATTTACTCAAATTTGTCATGTTAATTCGCCATCATATTCACCGTTCGTATTTCCATTTACGTTTATAATTATAATTTATTTAAAAATATGTTTTTATGTTGATATTCTGAAAATACTGGTTTTAAGTTAATTCTTATTTTTGGTATTTATTTTAATTTTGTTGCCTATTTTCTTGTTTTACTATCGTTATTTACTTTTTCACTATAGGTTTCATAATAATAGGGTGAATAAAAAAAAATGACCGTTTTATCAAATTCCAGAGTTCAAAAGTCTGTATAATATTTTAATGCTATTTATTATTTACCAACACTTAATAATCCCTTTAGCGCATTCTCTAAGCTTGTTTTCTAACACTGGATTTCTTCAAAAAAAGCCTCAGTTTCGTTATTTATTTCAAAGCAGAAATATGACATTACCTACGAAATTCTAGTAATTTTAATACATTACTAGAAAACAAAATTCACAGCCGCTGAGGCAACTCGTGAAATTATTAAATATGAATGGGAAGGTGTCCTTGACCAGCGCACTGCGCGGTGTTGGTTTGAAAAATTTATAAGTGGAGATAAGACGTTGGAAAGGAAGAAGGGCTCCGGGCGACCATTATTGGATATTGATGAGGTTCTGAAGGAAGCTGTTGAGTCAAATCCGTCCACAAGTACTCGCGAGCTTGGCAGGGAGTGTGGTGTGACGAAAGATACTGTTAGTCGCCATTATTTACAGACTTCTGAACTCTGGAATTTGATAAAACGGTCATTTTTTTTATAAACCCTATTATGTAGTTTAAAAACATTATTTTTATTTTGCAATTAAATTAAAAATACTTCAATATGTGTTTTAACGGATGTGAAAATTATTATAACAGATAATCGTTAACAGCCTGATCATAATTAAAGGCGCTAAAAATATTAATATGTTTAAAGAGGAAAATAAAGCGCATTAATTGTAAAGATGAAGTTTTTAGATTCCTGACATATATTTTTTATTTATTTTATATATTTTTTTACACGCCTTTCATGAACACCAGTTATTAAAATCCTGAGTATACAAGAGGAAAACCTTTTACATAACAGGTAATAGGGAGAACACCGCTATTAAATCAATACAACCTGTGACGCACTTAGATCTTCCTTTCAAATAAAAAAAAAATCTAAACAAGCTCATAGCGGTTTTAATATTGATAGCTTGTTCAATATTAAATAATAAATCCTTGCATTTCAATACACACACACATAAAATAGACCACTTATCATTAGTATATGTATTATATCCCATACATATCGCTCCTTCAAAAGAACAATGTCATGACTCAAAAACCCTAATTTTTCAACAGAGATATGAAAGATCCATCTGAGTTAAAAAATTAGGTATCGGCGAAAATATTATCTAAAGTTTTGTAGTCGTATAAAAACGTGTATAATTTGTAAAGAAAAAATACGAAACCTATCGTCAGAGTAATTCCGTATTCCTCAAAGCACGTTTTCGAAAAATCAAAAACAAACACTTCCCACATAATTTCTATCACATCATTGCTGTCTCTGAAACCTCATATTCCCTCCACGTCAGTATCATTCTTAACTACCATCATCACCTGATCGGGCAGACCGAACCGATGAAGTGTGGGTTTGTTTGTTCACGGCAGTCTCATAATTAAAACTCTTCACGAATCCCACCCACTAGCTGTCCACACTTAAAATGCCTATTTACTGAAATCTCCGAATCTTTTATTCTCCTATTTGTCCTAGTTCATCGCCTTCTTGGTACATTCGAATCTTCCTTCTTCGCCCTTCTTCAGTAATCATTTCATTTCAAGCGATTTTAATAACAATTTTCTCTCTAATTCTTCTGACAAATCCCGCAAAATAGACCTCTTTTACTAGTTTAATTTATTTATAATTTCCTATTAATCCGTCCATCATTCCGATTTCAGATTCGTGGCTAGAACTCATTCAATTAGGCTCAGACAACATAATTATCCTCCGAATATACTGTACATTTCCTCTCATCACGAAATCTCATTCAGGTCTCGTATAATTTTACCCACTGCCAAAAGGATTTCTTGGAGAAATGTTGAATTGTTGCCAAATGAAAACATCAGACATTTTCTTGACCCATTTTCTTATACCCTACAGATGAAATAGTATGGTTTTTATATTAAAATCTATTGACCGTCCTTAACCACAAAGTACTTCTCAAAAACGATATCTTTACTGCGACGACCCGCAAACCAAAATCATGGGTTACCTCAGAAATAAGAGACAAGATAAAAAGAAGATACGCAACAGTTATGTTATTTCCAGAGTCTACACAGCATACATGTACTAAATGTAGACCCAAGTGGAGGAACATCAGATAAAACATATGGAGAAAGGAAGGGATTTCTCTTTTTAGAATATTTAAAAAAACATTCCTTGATACGAAGCACTTTATAATTTTTCTGTATTGCACATCGTTTAATTTACCCGAAACATAAATTGTGGTAATTTAGGACTACATCTTGAAAAACTTTTAACTTGAAATCCTGATACTACACTGAAACGACAAGAAATTGCTCGCCGTTTCAGACAACTTCAACACTTAACTAGACAAACGTTCTCAGCTCCCAAATAATTACGAAAGTCTCATTTACATGACTATCATAAGATCCATTTGGATTTACGGAGTAGGGCCATCGAAATTCTCTCGTATCCAATCCTTACAATCCAAAACCGTCAGTAAAATCCTTAATACACCTTACTTTGTTACGAATGAAATCATCCATAATGATTTGAATGTCCCATTTGTAGCTGATATGGACCGAACCCGATACAAGTCCTTTCGTGACAAACTTTATTCCCACTCAAACCCACTAGCTACTTCAATTCCCGATAACTCTCCGAGGCGTCTCAAAAGAAGCATCGTGGCCTTGTAAGTTGAATTTATTTCATTACTACTACTGGATATTTTTTGTAATTGCCTTTATCCATGGCATTATATATCATTTATTATATTTACTTAGTGTAATGTTATACTACAGTTTTCATTTGGAATAAAGTTTTTTTTAAAAATAATTATGGTAGATTCCAGGAACGTGAAAATTGAACCAACCTAAAATTTTTAAACACAATACTTTCAAGTTCTTCAAATTACTTTGTTTATGATATATCTTCATTTGATCCTCTACATTTTTTCGCAATTCTTAGTATTGAAGAGTTAACAATATAATTTTAAAATTGTAGGTTTTGGTATTTTTAAATCAATCGAAAAAATTTGCTCGAATATTGAGTTTTCTTAATAACTATTATATAAGTTATTTTTTACTTTACTCCACAAAACACGATCTCGATGAAACAAAGGGTTATAGAAAACCTAGGACCATAGAAAAAAAAAAAAACTTCTCACAATCAAAGTGAACAATTGGCGTTACAACTGATGAATGAAGAGAGTGATTCCGGCAGTAAAGCTAATCGAAGCGAGACGCAAGCCATTCACACGGTCATTACGCAGTAGTGAAGGAAGGAACAAGGCACCTAGTGGCTGAGTTAACCATCAGCACTAGGCCAAGTCTCGTTCCGAGCTATTCAATCCACTCTAATTGCACGATCCATTCCTCCTGGGCTAATTTGTCAACTCTCCTATATAGCTCCAATTCCCCCACAAACCTCTCTTAATCCTAAGAAAGCTCAGTCAAAAACAAATTTTAACTATAATGATAAGGAAAACTTGGTATTTGCAATGATGATGAAATTGGTATTTGTATTGTGTAGCAACGTTTCGGTCCTTGTAATCGGCCTTCATCAGTGCAATTTGTAGTGTCTAGATTGACAGCTAATAATGGACTGCTATAATTATCATTTGTCAATTATTCGTATCTTATCATAAGAAGATAATTTTAAATTAATTGATAGGAAAAGTAAAATTAATCGGGGACATTATTTTAAGAATATTTAATATTATGTATTTCGTAACTTTCTTAAACAATCTATCAAATGATATAAAATAATTATTTCGTTAATAAATTAATACAGAAATAAATCTTCTCATTCATCACATATTGCGTTTTACTTCTGTTTTCCCATGTGAAATAAACAAACAGGTGGTTTTTCAAAATCTTGAAAGTGCGTGCCTTAGGCAGATTTCAATTATACTAATACAAAATGATTGATGATCGGTACTTAATTAAATGGAATTAATACTTACGAATATTCAATCTACTCATACAATAACATCACAATAAACAATAAAACACTAAATGATCACAACAACTACCATTTAATATAATTATTCCGTACTTACACTGATACTGGGTTAATCCTTTAAGAAGAAAGTGAATGCCCTGTACCTAGAACAAAATGAGTTAATGTCAATGAGGAACTGATTGTGATTTCTATAAACAATTATGTAATATGTGATAACACATTAATGTTGTTCTAACAATATTGTGATTATTCAGTTAGTAGAAATAATGGTCCGGTAAACTGAGTTTTCTGAATGCAATATTAATAAGCTTTCTTATTGAAACGAAAAAAAATTTAGATCATTTTTCTAAGGGGGCGTATAAATTTGTTATTTCATATATATCGTCAGTTAATTTATAGTAAAGCCTAAAGAACTTGGTAGAATAAAGAAATAACCAAGAATATGATAGCTTACAATAATTTAGTAACTTGCTGTAATGTATTAACTTCAAGGCTTACAGTATGAAAAAGATATTTCAGATAATGATCGCAGTGAGTAGGATTCGGTTGTACAAACTCAGCACAACAATCCCTTCATTGCTATTGTTATCAAGATACAGCCCAATAGCATCTAATCAGTCACATTCCACTGACCATACTATAGCCGTACTGGCCTTCCATTCTTGCAGCTGAGGATAATGTATCAATATGGTGGAAAAATTAGAATTGAATGATGAGATACTCAACTATCTTCAACCACAATATAATGTTGCAATCATCGAATTAATAAAGCCAAACATATTTTATAATTTTCCATAACTAACTTAGGGGTGTAATAAGTACTTTCTAGAGACTGGGTTGGCCGTAGGAGGGTCTGCTGATA
The DNA here is from genome assembly GCA_964056705.1 of Troilus luridus. Taxonomy (NCBI): domain Eukaryota; kingdom Metazoa; phylum Arthropoda; class Insecta; order Hemiptera; family Pentatomidae; genus Troilus; species Troilus luridus. The sequence continues at coordinate 51,918,723 of OZ057412.1, read as the reverse complement.
CCCCAGGGTCCATCAATGGAAGTTCAAATATTAAATAATTGAAGGGCCACAGCAGGATTTGAAACTGCACTGCAACTGCGCACTGACTACCGCACTCGCTATTAAGAACAAAACCCCCCATATAAAGTGAACAGTAAATTTTACAATGCCATTAACTTAACTGAAAATCTAATATTAAATAAAATATATATCTTGTAGGATTAAGACATACAACACTGATGAAGTTCATAAAGATATAATTTATCATTGGCCATCACCAAGAGAGCGTACTAAGCCACGGGTTTAGCCGAAATATTAGGACGGGTTCCAAATGAAAGCTTCCACTGCGGTGTCACTCACTTCACGTCCACATGCTATCACGTATTTCAGGATTTTACTTCAGATAAGTGTAATAATTTCACAATTATAGTACTTTTGCTTTTGGTTCGACTATGAGAAATAATAAAAGTAATTATTATTCAGAAGGATTCAAATAATTTTAAAGATATGTCCAGGACCGGGACTCGAACCCGGGTCTTCCAGATCGCTAATCTGGGACTCTACCAACTGAACCACCCTGGCTGTATCAGGCTCGCTTCCCGGCCATGATCATATCCTTTCTTTTCACTGATCCTAAGTCTCTTTTTAAATATTTATATTTGACAAATAAAATAAAATAAATTATAATTTTAAATACTCAGTTCCTCCTAAGGTAACCACAGGAGTACGTGTAAAAAGAAGAAGAATTTTTCATGAAACATTTTTTAGCAGTTATGAATGCAAAGAAATGATCTTCTAATTACAACAACCCATTTTAAGTTTTTAATATACTGAATAATCGAGGGTTTTATTTAGAATAATTGAGGGGTTCAGGATTAAAAAGCGAATAACTTCAATAAATTTCAAAAATTGACTTTTTAATATTTTTCGCCAGTTTAGTCAAGCAATATTTTAAGCTTCGGAACTGGCCTAAACCCGTGTGAAATAATACGTTAAAGGGCCGTATTGTACAAATTTGCAAAAATGCGAACGATTTAATTTTTGAGTTAAGTGGATAACTCAAAAATTAATCCTCAACGCCTCAATTATTAGTTGACCGTTAAAACAAATCTTAAAAAGTAAGCAACTCTTTATTAGAAACCAACGTTTTGGCCCAAATGTCAAGACATAAAAAATTTAAAAATTGATTAAACAAGAAATACAAAAAAAGGATAGTTAATAAAAATATTAAAATTATGTTAATAGCAATACTGATTAAAATAATTTTAAGGAAAAAAGATTTATAATAATCTTAAAAATTGTTCTTTTGTACTAATTTAATATGTTATTTGATTATCTTTATATTTTTATCTAAATATAATATTTAACATTACTACTATAAATATTTAAAAAAACAAAAACTGTACCACTACAACCCGTGAACAGGTCTGGGGTTCAATACATGGTAGAGATTGTACTGTTTCATGGACAACGGTGACTTGCCCTAGCTCAAGCTCAACCGCCAGATTTTCCCCCCTTTTTTGGAACCCTATTTTTATATTTGAAAGAGGCTGGGCGAGCCCCAGGAGGGTCCTAGATCCCATATGATCCTTTAAAAATATTGCATTATATAATTTCTGTATATTTTTTAAATTATAATTTGTTGTATATTGTGTAGTTCAATTATATATGAAATCATTTATGTGTAATAATAGTCCTTATTCTTCAAGTACTTTCAAGATGGCAAAAAGCATATACATAGAGATAATTAAAAGAAATAATAATAAATAAAACTAAGGACCAATATCAGTTACAAAATGTAAGATGAAAATTGTGTTGTGGTAAAGGAAGAAGAGATTAAATTAATCGACAGTAAAATAAAAAGAATTGAACCAGATTGAACGATAAAAAGTTTTAGAACAAATAAAAAATTACCTAAATACAAGAAATAAGAAGTTTTCAATTTATATTCTAGGGGATATTAAATAAACTACTCTTCCATATTTTTATAACAGCATACTTTTTTATTTGCTATAAATTTTTGTATTTATTTATTGCAAAGTTATATAGAAATCTATTAAAACTTTCACAATAAATGTATCGTATTAAACTTTCATACAAGTATCATAGCTCCCTGGGAAATAACTTATTCTCCACAATGCTGAAAAATAATTGTTCATTTGAAACCCGCAATAACCATGTATTCTATTCTATTAGACATAAGTAAATTCGAATAAGATTATTCTGCTGATTCATTAAAATTAATTTCAGAAATTAAAATAATTATAATTCAGTCATCATAGTATAGACAGAATTTAGACAGCGATAAACTTTGAGTGAATTTTATTTTAGGTAAAACATTTTGTTTTTGTTTTTTTATTTAGATCAGGGGTAATCAACCCGCGGACCTTGAACATGTTAAAGGCCCAAAAGATTCATCACTCTTTTTAAAAATGTATTAATTTTATAATAATCAAAACTGTGAAAAACTAATAATATTTATTTTAAAATAATTAAATAGGCCGTTATGAAGGCTGCTGGCAGAAGTGAAAACTCAAGACTATGGAATAACTGGGTTCTTTTTTTAATTTCTAAATCAATAATAGTTTGAATAATTTAAATTTCTAATTAGTAAATTTAAATTATTATGATTAGACAGGTTTTCACATATATTGACACTTTGAAAAATAATTATATATATTTTCAAGTAGTTTATTTATTAATCAAAACAATTGATGGGTTACACAAGCTCAATATAAAATAACAATAATTTAATTAAAATAATAATTATTATATTGCATTTACAAAGATCTTATTTTCATTTTTAGCCTTATTATCCTCGCTATAGATCATTTCTACTTTTAATCATTTCATGAAACAAGACAATTAACTATTACAAATAAAATATTTTAGGGGAATCGAAAAGTTGAACCAGTTATTGATGTTTGGAGTTATTATTAGTATATTTAATCGAATAATTATTAAACGACTTTTTAGATAAATATAATTATTCTTATCAATATTATTCTAACTTTAAAACTAAAGTTGATTAAAAGAAATTGTATAACTAATGCACAGGTTGCCCTACCGAATGTGTTCCTGGTCCAATAAGTTAATCCCCTACTAAAAGTCTGTACGCGACTAAAGAATTTTAAGTTCAAAAAATGTTAATAATTGATACAATACAAAAATCATCTGTGCATCCCTATATATAAAAATTGTTATGAATGCAATTTGCGTATAGTTATATTATATATGTTCGCGTATAAGAATAACGGTTGTAACGACTGTTATTACAACATTATATGTCTATTATTCTCTTCGAAAAAAGTATCTATTGTGGGTCTAAATCTAATTTATGTGGATGTATAATTTGATATGCGACCCGGGGAGTAATGATGCATTTCCAAAAAGGCCCGCAAGGATCATTATGGTGGGGCCCCCTGGTTTATATCAAAATGCAGTAAATAAAATAAACTAATACTAAGAGATGATGAAGTTTATATTATTTATTATAAACAAATAAATAATGTCAAGAAATGGGAAGGGATAAAAAAAGAATATCCAAATTAAGTTCGTCTTTCCTCTCTGGCAAACATCTTTGCTACGGCACCGATAAATCTTGTATCACAATTCATTAATCACTTTTTAATTGTTATTTTTTATATAATTATAAAAATAAATAAATAAATTGTAAAAGGTTAACAGTGGACCGAGGGAATGTTCCAGCATACTTGTGATTTCTTAGATAACATACCTTCCTTTTCCGGGACAGAAAAATGCTTCTTTGTTATAAACAACATACCGGTAATAGATGGCGTGTTTTTAGAGTTGCGTTATTACCTACATATTTAAAATGCAATAGTATATAATCCCCCTTACTCTGGTTTGAAATATTCGCACCAAATGGTACCTGAACTAAGGGTAGATATTGACAACACAGTCATAACTTGACATAGTTCTGATTGCGTTAGCATCCGAAGAGAAAATTGTAGCAGCAAGAATAATGAGTCAAGTGGTAGCTGAAAGAAAAGGATGCGTCGTCACTCTCTCCTAAAAACACGAGTGATAGGAAATGAATCAAGAAACGGATATGAGGTTTTTGTTTAGAATAGGAGGCAAAATCTGGAAAGACAGTATCAGAGATTTCACAGCTATATCAAGTCACTTTTTAAATATGGAAATAAGAGAATGTGATTAGAAAATTCAACTCAGGAAGAGGCAATAAACTAATGCTACTTAACTTCACGTGGCCTAACAATAAAAGATAAATTTGTAAAGAATTTATAAACCATTAGATTTGGAAGATAGCATTGAGGGATAAAAATTAGTAGGAAATTTAAAATTTAATTGAATTCGTATACTTCTCACCTCGTAAGTCCCAATATTACGTTTGACGAAAAAAAATCCCTAAATTTATATATATTTTCAAATACCTTTTTAAACAGAAAGAGTTATACTACAGCCGTAAAGTAAATTTAAAGCTATTGTTTAATTAATCGACACAATATTTTTTATGAAACGCATTAAGAATTGATTCCTCCCCTCCAGTAAATTTTTTACCGTTTTTCCCAAACCTAATAAGCAAAAATACTGAAAAATTCTGTGCTATCGTTTTTACAATTTCTTTGAACTCTTCTCCCAGTTTTACTAATATTTGAATATTATTAAATAATAATAAAATTCAACCAGCGGGTTGAAATCATTTAACGTGTACACAATTGTTTCTTCATTGCTTTTATTTCTTAGTGCTTTTAATTTTAGACCTAATATCGCCCAGGATATTTTGTGTAGGAGCAAGCACATAAGAAAAATATGGGTCACTTCTTGAAGTTGACAAATACCTTAGAAAAAGTTTTGTTGAGATCTGATTTTCGAGTTGTAAGTAATCACAACAAAACATTTTTAAATACTTCATCCATCTAGTGTATTTCAGCAAAAATACATACAAATATATTTAACCATTCTGAATAAATATTAAAACTTCAATTATCTTTATGATCAGAAACTTCTGTTAAAGCTGTAATGTGGTATTGTTATCATTATATATATTTTTTAATAATACTATATAACAATAGTAAATAATAAGGATTCATATGGTAAATAATTAAAAAAGGATCGAAAATAATACATGGAAATTTGATAGGCATGTATATTATTTTTATACTAGCTAAATCTGCGAATTTGACAACAAAAAAATTCTGGTAGATTATTACGTACGAAGTTTTGTAAGCATATAGGAAAGGACCATCGCAAGGATTGAAGGCAATGTGGAGAAAAAGCATTTCATACAAGAAGTTATGCATTGTTTATAACTTCTGTAAAGTTATAAACTAGGTTATGGCGTCCTTCGAAGGCGATGTAAAATGGCGGATCGGCGTCAGGTATTTGTTAAAAACCCCTACCCTAATAATACCAACACAAGCAAAATTTAGGACTCCCACTGTAGCATCGTACTCATAGCCATAGTAGCATAAAGTGGCGTTAAATAAATAAACAAACTTCCGAAAAACTGAGCCTGTCAACTTGCAGGAGAACTGTTAGTGTTGACATTCCCACGCTAAGTCTGTTTGCTCAAAACTTGTTCTATAAAAAATAGTCTATGGATATGGCCGAAAATACAGTCCAACTTCTAAAAATCAAAAGGAGCCTTAAATTTTTATTTGAAAAAACATTCTATAATTCAGATAAAGTATTACATTAAAAAGTTACATTTAAAAAGACATATATATGAAAAAGATGCCATATATATGATTAGTATAAGAATGGGTAATAATAAAACAATAAAATAGACTTTTCATTCCAACACAAATAATGTAAATTTTAGGAAAACCTTTATTCTGTTCCAAGAAGAACAGAGCATACAGGCCGTTCAAAATATTTGGATTCTTTTCAAAAAAGGTTTAATTTTTTCAAAACCTAAAATTAAAGACTAAAACTTCTTTAATCCTAGGGAAAAAACAGAATTGTTTTTCAAATAACAAAGATGAAAATTTTTAATTTTTAACATTAAAATTCCAAGTAATATTAACTTAATGATTTAATCTTTAAATTAAAATACGTTAACTTAAATAATTAAATTAGTCAATTTATAATAAGGTATAATTTACATATAATCTTGTTTAATAAAATTATAAATAACTTTTATACTCTCAACTCTTATACATCATATTTTTTAAATTCGGAAAAGTTACTTCCTTGTGGATAAGTGGTCGTAAATATTTTTAAAAAATATGTCAAATAATCTCCAATTCTAAAATCCATTTGTGTATTTTTAAAGAATAAATGAGAAAAATAACGAATGATGAACTGATTTTATTTCAAACATTATTCATACCAAATATTTGTAACCTCTCAACAGATATCAACAAGTATGTCAATTATGATTTCAGAGAGGCAAATGTCGTTATATAAATATTTTCCGATTTCTGTTGAGAGCAATAACAAATATCGAATATTAGAATTTTACTTCTCAACTAGATCTGTTTGTTATTGAGCAGCACTATTTAAAAAATATATATATATATATTGTTAGGAAATCACAACCATCTAAGCTATATTACCGTACTTTACTGTACCTACTATGAATTAATGGTTAATAAACACTTATATTCATCTCTAATACTATAGATTAAACTTGTTATATACATTGCATAAACAGAAATTCACAAAAAAAACTATCAAAACCTCATTGAAAAAACTAATCAAATACAAAGTTTAGAACTGATTAAATATTAGAGGCTCCATTTATGAATCCAAAAAACAAAAAATTAATGAAAAAAGGTTGCTTCTGGTTGGGGTCAAAATCAATTCCAGATAGCAAGAAACTATTTATTTTATTATTTTTAATATTTATTGAATTAACAACATTAATTTTACTATTTATTATTTTTTTACTCCATTATGTCTTTGAATTCAAAAAATAACCAAATGAAATCACCCCTATTTTAAATTTTTTTCGAAAATTTCTGTTAGCTATAAGGTCTAGTTTCAACCATATATTTTTTTACTACTATAACAAAATATTGGTATTAGAAGATGAACGAATAATTAAGATTAAATGCAAAAAAAAATATATATGATTTATGACTAACTACATTGTTTTTTTTTAATAATTATTATTCCTACATCAAACAAGAATTCATTATGAACATATTTAATTGTGGAATTCTTATTTAATAAAACACACATTAATAAGTTATAAGGTGTTTTTTTTTATTATTAATAAAAATATTTTGATCATGTCCTGACATGGAATGCTCTCATCAAATTATCTTTTTGTTTATTTGTATACATTTATTTTATTTATTTTTTCAGGTGGACAGAGTAGCTTTTTGAATAAATGTCCCCCTCCCAGCTAGGGGAGATGTAACTGGGTCAATGTAAACAGATGGAAAATCGCGATATAACGCCGAATTGCAACATTTCCACCGACCCTGACTATGAGGGCCCAAGTAGGTATTGAGGTTCCCTATCTAGTTCCACATATAATCCAACAGAGTGCGACACCTGACGGGCAACTTTTTTCAAAGAAATAACCAAGTCAAGGGTGAGTGTGTACATATACTGATAACAAGTGAATATTGTAATTAACTTATATAAAAATTAATAAAATATGAATAATATTTATAATAAATATTTGTACAGAGCCTTAAACCCCTGATAAACAAACTTAAACACTCATACACATCACAATCCTGATCTCCTATTTTATTCCTCCTATTCCTTTGTTTATTTTATAATATGAATAATAGCTGCAGTTACGATTAACAACAATTAAGGACGAATTGTTTCAATAAGCTTTACTATATTCCTTTGAGTGTTATGAATAACAAATTGATAACTTGAAACATGACAATTATACTAAGAAAAGGAAAACTGAGTGGAATCTTATTGATTCAAATCCAGCCAGATCAATTGTCGAATAATTTGTCCGGTTGTTTAAACAGAGTTTATAAACAAAATGCGACAAAAGAAAAAAAGTAGGAGGCACTTATTTCATATGCTTATTAGGAAGCATAACCTTCTCAAGTATTTAGAGTTACAAACGTCCAACACTATAAGGAATTACTAAAACGTTTGATTTTCTTTCATGTACGTTTGTAATTCCTCGAGAATACAAAGAAATAAACTTTGACGTTTAACAACAAATTAGTGGCTGAGCGTATAGGTTATGACAAGCCCCGTTATCATCATTCCTTTACAAATCAGTTTTAATAAACGTATTACTGCTAACAACAAATAAGTAGTGATGCAAATCACTAACAAAAAAGTGAATCGTTATGAAAAGATAAGTTATTAACAAAACTTCCGAACGAAATAGCCGAATCATAACCTTCCTATTATTGTTTTGTTACACTAAATGTATCTTCGTTTACGATTGAAATAACCATACTATCACTTTACAATTATTTTAAAATAAACTCATTTACCTGATTGAGATGCCGGCATAATGTTGTCGACATACTTTAAATTCAGGAGCAGATAACAATCCTTGAGATTCTCAAGGTCTTCAAATACACAAGCATAACTGGTTAATAAAAAATTGTTAAAAAGCACACAAACACTGTCTTATAATCCTAACCGACACTGAACACAAATAGATTAAACTAGGGGGAGAATTAACCACTGAGGGGAAAAATAAAAGTTAAAATCGGTCAAATATAAAGAGGACTAAGCCAACATGGAGGCAGTAAGATCTGTTAGAGAGACGGGGGGTTCGGATTGGCTCAAGCTAGGGGCCGTGTTTTGATGAGAGCTCACAACCAAGGACAGAGCCAGGCTACAAGCCATTTCTCTTAGAGAAACTTATTCTCTTACCTCGATTTTCAACTTTGTCTCACCCTGATTGTCATAAATACTCCTTAAAATCTATAATTTTTAAACAAAAGCTCAGTCTACACTCTACAAAAATTCGAATCCGTTTTTTCGCGCCTTTTCTCAATTAAGTATTATTTTCATAAGTTTAACTCTATTACTATTTGACAATTTTTATATTTTCTTTTTTACTATATTAATGACTTATAACTGAATATGAATATAACTCAATCTGATCGGAATGCTGATTAAAGAATGGATAGACTATTTAATAAGAGTGAACAACTGTTTCTTTTTTAGAATACTAAATGACTCCTCAGACTCTTGGAATGAATAAGGCAATTTGGCGATCCTTGGATTGGTCTAATGGTTGTTTTGATCCCCGCGTACACCACGTGTCCCTAAACCTCCCTCGGTTTGACTCCGTGACGTTGTAAAACGCGTGCTCTAAGCTACTTCCGAAATTTTGACACATTTCAAACCCTATACCCTCTGAGGATTTTTGAATTAATAAAACTGAAAGTTCTATTTAGGTTTAAAAATTGCATTATCCGCATAATTATTATTACTATTAAGGTTCGTAATATATAAAAATTATTGTGATTATATAAGCAAATAATTAATATTCAGACACAATAATAATCCACTATTTGAATAAATAATAGGTCTAATCTGTTTTAGCATAATAAACATAACAAATCATGGAATTATTAAAAAAATTACAAGTTCGAAAATTTTACAACGTAATTAATTTGCAGTTTTATCCTTATTATTCTATGTAATATTTTGATATTCAATTATTAATATTTTATTTATATTCCTTTATAAATAATAGCGGAACCTGTTATTTATTAGTAAGGGGAAGAAAGTATTGCGACAATTAAAGAGTTAAAATTTGTAATTCCAATAGAAATAAACGTCTTTAGGGCCTTGGGTTAACTAAGCAACTCTTGGAAATAGCCTGTGTGATATTTGGATGAATGAAATTGAATATACGTATTTAAGGTATGTACAGCCATTTTTTCTCGATAATTTCAGCATACTTAATAACAGCACTTTACGTAAATAAATTTACATTTTTTTTTTCAACTCTCAGAATACATTATATTAATTTTAATGAAACTTATCCAAAGTCCTCTACATAAAGTCCCTTAAGTTTTCGTATATGTTATAATACACTATATTATTATATATGATATAATACTTCAAAAACAAGTTAAGTGAAAAAATGCTTTTGTGCATTATTCAGAAAGTATGCGTTTTATGTTAAATTGTGTACGAAATCAAACGTAATTCAGTGTTTTGAATAAACCCTTCACAGGTAGAGCATTTATGTGGCCTGAGCGGAGTTGACAGTCAATACTAAGTATTGAAAATATATTAGATAAATAATTTGTTGAAGGGATATATAAAAATTTTTAAAAAATCAATCTTTATTTAATATTAATTACTTTTGCCGAATTCAGCCTTACCCTTACCATCATCGCCTCATGAGCATGTAACATTATTTTATATTATATTTCAAGAAATAAAAATTCTTAAATTTGTAAGTTGTTTATTTTCAATGATATAGTAATTCAATAAATTATTTAATTTATTACTGAAGGACCCGTCTGCGTTAATGAAGTAACTGCTAACGTAGTCTAATGTTTATATATGTTCTAATATTAATTTTATATAGTTTATAATAATTCTAATATTGTACGTAAGTTGTTTATCTATTTTTAAACAATATGAGTACATAAATATTAAGTTATTTCAAGTCAATATTAGAAAGTTCATTGAATTATTGTCGATTATTTAAACTTTAGTAGAATCTAGTAAACTAGGAGAGACAGTATGCTATAAGAAAAAATAAAGCAAATAAATTTAAACAAAAATTAATTATGCAGAAAATATATTGAAGAAGACATAGTATATATTACGTGAGTTTTTGGTCCCACGAATAAATTGCATTACAACGATGTCAAAATTCTACCTTTCAGTTTAAGCAAACATCTTTTGAGTATAGTTTTTTTCGACTCATTATGTAATAATATTTTAGAGATTGAAATAGTTGCAGCCTGTGGCCCTTCAAACTGTTGAGTTAGCAGATTAAGCATTTGTGAAAGTGCATGTGACAAAAAAAATATTGGTACCTTAACAATATCGTGGATTGGTCCTTCTTGCGCAACACAGTCGATATTAATATTAATGACGAATAATATTATCGGTCATACAACTTTAATTATATATTATAATAAGCTCGGGGTGTAAATATATTGTATGTGAAAGTGTAAATAAATATTCTATAATATAATTTGTAGTTGTGTTTTGTAAACACTGACGAATTTAGCATTTGTGTTAAAATCGGCATAAGAGGTCTTCGCTGCTTTCAAATAATTAAAACAACTTATTGAGGAATTTAAATAATAAAATATTTGGATTTCATTTGGAAATCTAAAAAACGGTAGGCTACACCTGAGAAATAACAGTGGACGTTTAGAGGCAGGAGCTAAGGCAGGTGGCAGTGAGAATCCACAGGTAAGTACGGAGTCATCTGATCCCAGGGACCACCTGTGAAGAACCAACTACCTGATCTTCCGCAATCCCCTGGCATAATGTAATTTATTTATTGGAGGGAGGTAAATGAAACCTATATTTAATGTTACCACCGATGTTATCAAGCAATTTTTATTAAATTACAATAACACTTTTTAAAAAACACGATTATTTTAACTACTTTAATAATTTGAAGTAAAGCCTGAACAAATTCATTAGTATTTGTTAGAATTAAGAAAACTTATATTTATTTTATATTTGTTAATATCTTATAATTTAGCCGTGCGCTACAAAATTTCAGTAAAAGAGATTAGTTTGTAGATATTGTTACATGCCGTACCTTTAGAAACTAAATCATAAACGAACAGTGTATGACTTGTTTAGGCGGTTGAGAAATAAAAGTAAGTTTAAAGATTAAAATAAATTAGTTATTTCAAATAAGTAAATGACAATGTGACTGTATTCTTAAAAAAATCTTTTTTGCACGTTCACTTTATTTTCAAGGAAATGATCTTCAGTTGTATACAGCAAAAATATTCCAAATTCAATTTTTTCACATATTTTTATTAAAATCAGAAAAATTAATTTTCTGAGCATGCACACAAAAGTTTCACTTTCATAATAAAGAGTTTATGCAATCACATCTACCCAAATTTGTAAATGATCTTTTCTTAATGTGTTGATTGTTTGAAAATGAAAATTATTTCAACAAAAACTAACTTTTATTCATAAGCAATGTATGATTAAGTTTTTTTCATTTGAAACGAAATTAACAACCCTCTCAAAATGACCATATCACTTTTATTCTGGTAGTTTATAATATCGAGAAAAGTAATTTATATACTACATATTTTGCTCGCTGAGTTTCCACGCCCTGAGATCCAGGGTTCAAATCCGGCCGTGGCAGATTTTATTTAATCTATTGACGGGACTCACCCAGACCTCTATAAAGTGGGTGCCTCAACGAGGGCGAAAACCTCAAGAAACAGTAGTCTCTACCGGGTACTGGACCAAAGAACCTTCGTGGGTTGTAGGGGTACTGGTATATATTTTATAACAATCATACAGAAGGTTTGGTAGAGCTTTAGTTCCTAACGAACAATACCGGCAGGGTTAAATTGCTAATGAAAATTACGATACAGCCTAATATTAGTTTCTTTTTTTACTTTTGATGTAGAGTGGAACATTTTGGAATGTCTATTCCGGAAAGAAATATATAATCCACTTAAATAAGAGCCATTTTACAAATACGATGGCGTTTTTTTAATTTTTATAGAAAACCGTGACTCCATCAAATTCAATTAGATTTCTGATAAAAAATAGATTGAAAGCTAAACAAGTTATATTTTCGTTTTGCTTATTACTTTCACTTACCTGTATATGAAATATACAGCTAGAGAAAGTGATGTGTTCGTGAGTGCGAGAGTGATGCTCTTATTCTGTGTGTATTTGAGTACAAGATGGATCGCGTACATGTTTAAGATGGATAGGTAGTCCTAAATTTTGCCTATCCAGGTATAATCAGGATAAGGTTCTTCAAGGAATACAACACTCTGAATCGCCATTTTACGCCCATGAAAATGGTCGTCTGAAAGGACTGCATAAAGTAAGATTTTTACTCCATTTAAAAATGTCTAAGGCGAATTTTAAGAAATTACAAATTTCTTCCATTGAAAGACTTGGAGAAATGGGTATAATTTGAAGAAATGGGTATATTACTAAGGAGTAGTTTTAATATTCCTGAAAATATCCTTTAGATTTTTTTTCAGTTTTTTCAAACTTTGGTTCATAAACATTCTGGTTTGTGCCATCGGTTCATTGTCTACTCTAATTTTGGAATACATTTTACTAATGTTTCTAATACAAATATAAATCCAGTCCTTTTTTATAATAAGCCTTCACCGCTAATTGAAGTATGTTAGCGATTCTAAAAGATCATATTTGAATAAAAGAAATGTAAATTGTTGCAAAGATAACTTTGTTGCCTATAGAGTTAAAATTTTTAAGTTTTTAAATAATAAATGATTTAAAAAAACTACCGTGTCCGTTATCTTGGGTGATTTACTTCAAACATAACATAATTTTTTTTTTATTTACTAGAAACATAATTTTTTGCCTCGAGGCGGTTTAAATTTAAAAAATCACTGTTATTTAGTGAATATTTTTGTGGCCCTCTTCATCATAAATAAAAAATAATCAAATGTTGCACAAAAAATATAAATTTGTTAATTTCTAAAATGTGTATATTTTGATCAAAGGTAGTAGAGTTGTATTTTTCCTATAATTTTTTTTTTCACTTTTCTAATTAAACCAGGAAGACCTGTGGTGTAGTGATTAGCATAACAACCAGTTGGTCCTAGGATTATTTAAGTGGGAGTAAAGAATCCTTGGTTATGCCATTCTTCGGAAGGGACCTAAAATTGGGGTCCCCAAGCGATGTCGGCTATGTCAGGTATACGAGTACCAAAATCCTGTACGATGACAGGCACTCGTAAAAAATCCCTGTCCCAATAAGGCAATATTTATGGCTTCCACTGTAACATCGTCCGATTAGCCATAATAGCGTTAAATAAAGCCAGTGACGTTAAATGAACAAACAATATATCTAAGTAAATATATATAAGTTCTATTACTATGAATTTTAGTGTCGGTTATTTAAAGGATGGGATATTTTTCCTTCTTTCTCCAGTGGATCATTCACTGACATCTGTAGTGATGCATTTAATATTTAAGATTGTTTAAAAATTAAAAAATCACCCATCCAATCTGCGAAATAAATAAGAACAGAGGTTTGCAACAGAAAGGCCAATACTGTTTGTAAGAATGGAGCCAACAACAGAAGGATTTCCTTGGTCATGAATCCGCGACCACCTGTTGGCCTATGATGCAATCGCCGAGGTACCTAACTAATGCTACTTTGTCGATCATTTCAACTACCTTTGTTCGTTAGTTTGTAGTTAATTATGAAAAAAAGTGTTCTTTAATGTTTGAATCGGGTATGCTATGATCATAGAAGACTGATTGAAAACAAAAAAATACCTATAATACTGGGGCGGGTAAACAAGAGGAACAGCAGAAACCATGTGCTGTTCAAAAGCGTTCCTGAAAGAAGGACGGAAAATGAATATAGAATTGGTTTGTTGATTATTTTATTTTACAGTACATTAGTAGCCTCACCTCTATGAATTCAAAAATTGAAATTTAATTTTTTAAATAATAATAGATGGAAAAGGAAGAGGCAGTTGAAATAACACGGTCCGTAGTTGGCCGAAAAGGATAAAAAAAAATACATGTTTTGATGTTAGAAACATTTTCAAAGCATCTTCTTCATAGGGAAAAATTTATCTGTAAAACTACATAGAAGATTAAAAATTATGAGGTAAAGTTTCGGTGAACATAAGCAGTGAAATAAACGCCTTCCTCATGACATCTGTGGTTCAATGTTAAATGCCATAGCAGACAACTGTTGATCTGTGTCCGGTAAGGAAAGGATGCAAAGGTCGTGGAAACGACCCAAGCGAGCGCTAAATGAATAAGACAAAAAAAATACATTTTTTTAAATTAAAAAAATACCATTAATAATTTCTTCACTTAAATTATAATACTGTATACTCAAATGTACTTTTTCAGCATATCTGCTTGTCGGCGTGAACAAACTTACATGTTGGTCATATTTAACACACTAGTTTTTTTTAAAGTACCGTATTTATGTATCTTTTATATTTATTAAATTATCACAAATGTACACCCTTGCTTATTCGAAGAAACTGAATTTTGTGCCTTATGCCGAATTGGTGGTTATCTGACTACTCAATTCGAGAACGTTCCGAAATGGCCAACATAAAGTAACAATTGTATTTATATGCAAATAAAATAAAGTAAATGAATAAAATAGTTTATGCAGAAACTCGCATTGGGGATGCCGGGACCCTTGCAACTACACTACATTTTGTTATAGCTGAACTATAGCAGATTATATTTAGTTGATTGTAGCAACTAAATTTCAGGTCTCCTAAGCGTTCTGATTAATCACATGAAGCTTTATACTCTACTTCACTTTAGAATGCGATCGTGTGTTTCAACTGGTTCCAATCTTCTATCATCCACATGATTTCTTTTCGTCCTTTGCTCTCTCATATTTTTTAATGAACATCATTATGAAATTTCAATAAATTTACCATTATTTTTTTCGACAAAAAGATTATTTCTACATTCTTTTGAGAAGGTGCCGCAGAGCGTTTTTATGGAAGCCTAGAAATGCTCATGGGGCAGGGCCTGATTTACCTTATGTGCAGGGCGTACGGGGCACACAGGGCCGGGTCTCAAGAAGCGCCGCGAGGCGTTCTAGAGTCTCGAAAAATTTCATTTCATGTTGATCCCACCTTGTATAATTGTAAGTGTTTTTAATTTTAAAAAATTACTAGATCGGGGGCCTAGGCCACGATTGCACACGGCGCGACATGGACTAGAGCCGGTGCTGCATGGGCAGACATGTTTGGACCTTGCGAAGGGTGTCATTGACTACCTCTTTTAATTTATATATAGTGTATAATTATGTATTTATTTATAGAGGTGTAATGTAAGGCGTCCTAAAAAAACAAAAGTCTTTCTTTTAAAAGGTCTTTTGACCAACTATATGAGTGTCAATAGTTGGCCCCATTCATTCATCCTGAAGAAAATCAACCAGTAACTTTTTAGCAGTTAAAAGATAGTTACAAGAACTTTCCCACCAGAGGGACGAGTTTTTTTTACTTTCGCAGGTTAGCCTCCACTCTTCTTTTGTCATTCCTTACTCATCATTTTGGACTCAGTACTCACCTTAGAACTACTTTTTTGGGTTGTGCTCATGAAAGAATCACTTGGAAAATTGCAATTCGAAAGTAATGGAAGAGTCCAAGAGAACGTTCTAAATGACTCACAACCCGTCCTGTAGCTAATAATACCCAAGAAATATCCAAGCGTTCAATTGTGTGGCAGAAGGGTGTAGACTACGAAAGAGACTAGAATGAAAAATTTTGAAAGTATGGTTTGTAGATTATCTCGACTCATAAATTTATACAAAAAAAATTAGGTTTTTTCTTTCACTCCTTCTCTTCCATAACATCAATCAATTTCAATCACCATGAAAAAATAAATAAATAGTTAAAAAGTGCCAACCAATCAGTCGAGAATAGCTTGCCTGTGGAAGAAAAGCTCAAGAGTGTTCCTTAGTAATTCTCAAAATTTAAGTTCTTATACACAATCATTTAGCCAAACCTCGATCCAAAGATATGTAAAAAAATTTCTAAATCTGATATTATTTCCTTAGCTTTTTTTTCTTGTCAATATATTTATCTTTGAATGCCAATAAGTCTTACACGAACAAATTCATCCGATGTATTATGTTGGCGTACTAAATCCAGCATAATTAATTTAGTAAAAACTCAAGAAATGCTAAGCTTTTATATAAATAGTAATTTCAGCAGTTGTAATGTGTATTATACGTTAAATATCTTGATATAAATGTATGAAATATCTCCATTCTGTATGACATATCTAATGTGATAATCACACTAAGGTTTTTTTTTAAAAACTATTTCCCCATTCCTATTGAATTGCCTTTCCTAATATTTTAATGTAGCTTATGAAACATAAAATATTAAGAAAAATGAAAATAACTATTATTTTACTTTTTTATTATACCTAGAATGATATTTTTTTTTATTTTAGACTTGATTATCAACACTGGAAGGTTACAAGCCGCAGAGAAATGTCCGATCATGTAAGGTTATGCTATCAACACTTATATTCAGGATGTTTTTTTTAAGATGTTGGTTATTATCCGACGATCTTGTACGATTTCCTCTATCACTGTTGTTGCCCTAGTACTTATTTTTATTCTGATAATGGCTAAACAGTTGAAGGATATCTATGATCAAAATAAGAAAAATCAAAGGTTTCAATCATACAATGGTTTCGTAAGTATTTATAAATTATCATCAATAATTTTTGGTTTAAGCCAACTAATGGTTTTACCAAGACCATATATTAAGCGGTATTATGGGGGTAGTTTAGTTTTTAATGTATTTGTTTGAATATGCCTCTTTTTATTGTATACAATTAAGCCATATTATTTCTTAGTTATCAATATAATATTAAAATAACACATTTTTTTAATTTAACATGCAGTAATAAAACTGGTATGGTTCATTTTTTTACAGAGACAAATTTAAAAATAATATGTTTCTTACCTTATATTTGTGACCCATAGTATTTCTCTATGGTTTTACTATTTTATGTTTGATTTCATTGCTCTCAGATATAGGATAGTGAATATTGTAGCTTATACATTGTGTAATAGCATTTTTGTTTCAACAATCCTGAATTTTTCATCATTGGATACAAACCTCCATAAATCAATTGATCTAGTGTTTGTATTTAAAATCTGTTTACCACAGGGTGTGGAAATTTAATGCCAACATTTAAATAATCTATTTTTGGTTGAAAAATTTAGGAATATCACAATTATCCTAGTTGTGACCTGTATAATATATATGTAGAGCACCTCTATAGAATAATTCTGAAAATCCTGCAGTGGTTGCATCTGAATGTATTATATTAATTAAAGAGTTAAGCAAGTATACTAAACATGATTTAAGAACCGTTATCCTTATTGAGTATGTCTTATTATTGAAAATGAATAATTGTTAGTCACTATGAACAACAGCCAATCAGTTATGAATGTTCTAATATGAACAACATTCAAAAAGTATTTGGTGATTCATTATTTTTGATAATGATAAGATGAGTCATTGGTTTTATTTGCCTTTTTTTTTATTACTGTGAACAATGATGAAAAATTCTAGTTATTTATTTTACTCTTGCTCATGTTTTTCCTAAAATGGTTCATCCATTCATTATAATCTATACACCCTTTTAAAATGAACCGCTTTTTAAAAACAGTTTGATACTTTAAGAAAAATCATTTCAAATAAAACTTACGGTTGTAAAAACCTGTTGCCTAACTTGGTGTTTGTTGGTGATCTGTTAACTTGGTGTTTTGATACCATATTTTTAACAAAGCGTTTTTATGAAAAATAACTGACTATCTGAGAAAAGTACCTCTGATAATTCCCCCAAAAAAGTCTTCTGTTACTACCACTTTTATTACATATTAATGTCACCAAATAATTTATATTTAGTTTTAACATTTCATATAAGTATAATTTATATTTCAAGGTTTTGAATCAGTATAAATATAATGTTTCATATTGAATCTGATGTTTTCAGCTGAACGATGTTTCTGAATCAATGGTTGACTTAGAAACAAATATAAATAAGTCATCAGTTGCCTTACAAAAGCTCAACACTGTATTAGAGAAGCAAAAGAAGTTCAGTAGAAATATATACACGCCCAAATCTCACTAAGTTTTACTAACAAAAGTAGTTGTAAAAACAAAAATCATTGTGATAGTGTAAATTTAAAAATACTTTATTAAATGTTGTGAGATAGAAAATATTTTATTTATGTTTTTAAAATAAAATTTCTATTGATTGTTATATTTATAAATATTTTTTGTACTCTTTATATTTGTCATTTTCCCTGAAAATCGGTCATATAAAACCTTATAATGTCATTAGTACAAGATAAATATAAATCTAAGGATTTGGTAGAAAAAGTAAAACTATATCTTTCTTATATGACTTGTTTTGAAATGTAAGAATTTGTTTTTAATTTGTTGATATTAAAATAATACATGCTATTTTAATGTGTTTTTTTTTTTTAAAAGTCTGCAATTATTGTACCAGATCTGTCTGTGAACTTGTAGTTTTATTAAAGATTTTTTTAAAAGTCTTTAATCTTTGTACTAATTATATCTATGAAGTTGTAGTTATATTATGCAATCCAGGTTTCAGCTTCACTCTACTTACACTTGAAGATGCTTTATTTTTTGTTGTGTGATTGCTAAGTGATAACTCGCTAATTTGTTTTTTTTATCTCTAGATTTATTAATTTATTGAAATGAGTTTATTGTTGGTTTTATTTGTGTATGTTTTCAAGATGCCTTACATTGATATATTATGGAAAGAGCAAAATTGTTGAATTCATTATAAAAAAGTCGGGTTTTTCAAAATCATGTGGGTTGTTAAATGAAAATAGGATACTTATCTATGTATACATTGTGATAATATAAATTAACTTATACTATTGAATTTCGTGATATAAGATGTATTATTTACGTTAGTGTACAATTTATATTAATGGTTAAATGTTAAATATTTTTTAAAGTATTTATTTAACATTTGGTATTTCACAATATAGTATTAACACATTATTTTTTTATCTATAAATGTATATTAATACTTTTAAATTAAATGAATTAGTCTCTGATTGTACAGCAGTATGATTTAGATTGATTTTTTTTTTTGTATTTTCTTTACCAAAGCTATTTATAGTAGTGAATGATGTACAAGCTGAATCATTAAATGTTGGCAGTTTTAATAATTGTATGTAATGTTTTCAAGAGCTTTATTAAATCTGTTAAGTGTTTCAAACATATTTTAAAAATTGTATTTCCAGTTTCTCATTTTAAGTTGAAAATATATTGATATACATGTTCCTTAACTTCTATTTATTATGAAAGCTAAATAATGAAGAAGGCTAAACCTTAGTTTTGAATAGGCCATAACATACCATCCTCGATGAACTAACTTAGTTTACTGTTTAGGAAATAATAAATGTATCCACTACTAAAAATCTATGCTGACCACTATCAATTTCTTGTCATTATTAAATAAAAGTAATATTTTCTTACCAACTGTTATTCATTTTTAATTTTCTAGGTTTAGTTTTGAGTTTTATTTTTTTTTTTTACAAGAACTATTTATTAATTAAATACCTAAATTTATCTCTTTTTCTATATAACTTTATACTATTATCTTATTTCTTTTTTAGTTTCATCCAGTTTTGAGGTACTTCGAAACAATCATAAGGGAATTTTCTGTGCATGTGCCTTTCTCACCACCTAGTATCATTTCATTCTCTTCGATCTCTTACTCCTTTCCTGATCAGAGATTTTGGTCGTTCGCTTTAGTTCTAGCCTCAAACCATATCCACTTGTCTCGGATTATCTCTCTTATGTCCTTCTCGGCTTCGTTAAACCAGTTATATAACTTTATTCTTATTGTTGTTTTTTAAATTATTTTAATTGGTGTTTAATCTATTCTGTTATAAAAAAGATGTCCATAATATAATGCAAAGCTGGGGTGTAAAAAGAAATTTTTCACAATAGGAATAAAAAAATAATAGAAATATAAAACATGTTTGAGCCTGAAGCAAGATAATGAAAAAACTCATTGTGATTAATGTTATAGGTATTGGTTTTAAATATCTTAATATATTTGAGAGCCTTTTTTTTTATCCATTCTGTTTATGTGGCCCAAACATCTTAACCTAGCTTTTTTGATACAAGACACTCTCCATAAAGGTCTTAAGTTCTTAATTCTTTTTGATACAGAAACGATTTCCTTCTTTGGTTGGGCCTTCTAAGGATTTTCTCTCCTAATTATTCAATAATTTGTTTTGCTGCTTCTTTGATATAGTCCACGCCTGTGCACCATACATGACAACTGTGAGAAGTACCGTCTTAACCCTTATTTTGAGGCTTTGGAGTATAGCTCTATTTTGAAACACATTTCTAAAGGACAAATAACATCTATTACTGTTCCCAATTCTCGATATATATAAATTGTACTTTCTGATCTATATTTACATGTCTTATAATAAGTGTCAGAAATTAACCATCAGTAGTAAAACAACACAAATGGAGTTGAAATGGTAATGAAAACTTGAGAACTTATATGAAAACAAAAACCTAGTCATCTGATGAGTATGATAAAGTGATATGAGATCAGTGAAAGAATAAATAAAGAAGCTAAGGTATTCTAAATTTAAAATCAAATAATTTAAATTGACTACAGGATAGGAAATTAATACATTTAAAATAGGAGGAAAGATTCCATAAATTACTCTGTAAATAATTCCGTAAAGCAATTTGAAGGACAATCTTCCAGAACTAATTGTGTGTCAAGCACCCCAAGAAATTTGTAACACTGGTGACAGCTTAAAATGAAAAAAATGGTTCTGTATGAAAATCATCATAATTCATAATGAACCTATTTTGTACTCTGTTGAGTACAAATCAAGGTTGGGAAAAGTAAATAGGTATTGGCAAAAGAAAGTCTATTCTAAAATATGTCCACCAAAAGTCTTTTTATAGACTCTTATAATTAATGTTAATAGTCTCTTATAATTAATGTTAATCCTTTAATTATCCTAATATATTCTCATTTTGACTTTATTCCAGTTCTTCACCCAACTATCCTCTCCTATTTCATTTAACCCTTCAGTTGCCAGAGTCTCTTTTCTTACAATGTTCCCAGTTAGTTTTTATGCCTACCTTTTCTACCAACCTCAGCCTGATAGACTTGACTTGCAGCTCTTCCAGGTTCCTTTCTTAGAAGGGGAACAAACCATCACAGATCATTCTCTTCCATCATTAACTGGATTGCTAGCTAGGTATCATCTAGAGGTGGGATGTTTGCTGGTAATATGTTTATCTTCACAGTTACAGTTGGCGGTTTCTTTGAAGATTCAACATATACAGTTGACACTAAAAGCTTAAGCCATAAGTTTGAAACACTGAATGAATCTGTTTAATTAAACAGAAACAGAAGTCTATAAGGCGGTGATTGAAGTGTGAATTAGTAATCTGGTTATTACAAACTAGGAGTTGCCAATACCTATTTATGGTTTTCTGAACGAATTTGTTTAATTTAAAAGAAACCCAGTTCCGCACACCAAGTATGTTCCCTGCATCAGCCCCACTCCGTCACTCCGCCTAAGCCTGGGTCTTCCTCGTCTTCTTCTCCTGTATAGAGGCTCTGTCAGCAGCTTCCTGGGCGAATCTTCCTCACTCATGCGAGCCACATACTCTGCCCACCGCAATCAGCCCAGTTTTATGACCTGGACAATATACGGTTCTTTGAATGCGTCCTAAAGCTCCTGGTTTTTGCGTCTCCTTCCATCCACTCGGCACTCCTCCAAATATCCTGCGAAGGATTTTCCGCTAAAACAGGAGGAGTTCTTGTTCGCAGGCCTTGGTTGTTGTATAGGTTTCCGAGCCATCTATCAGTACAGGACGAATGACGGTCTTGTATAGGTGCAACTTAGTTTGCCGAGAGAGTATGCGGCCACCAAGCTGTTTCCTCAGACCAAAGTAACAACGGTTGGCAGAGATAATTCTTCTTCTTATTTCGACATCTACTTGGTTGCTCTGGGTCATCGTTGAGCCTAATTATACAAAATCAGAAACCTGTTCGAACATGTACTCCCCAAAGGCCACCATCTCCCCCCGCCTGGGTGTCCTGTCACCAAATACTTGGTCTTTGCATTCTTCACGTCGAGCCCAAGTTTCCTCGCAGGGCCCACCAGCGCCAGGAATGCTTCCTGACAGCCTATAGAGAGCGAGCAATGATATATAGGCTAAAATTTGTACATTCCGGTTAAAGGTGGTCCATCCAACGCCACAATCCCTCACACCCTTCTCTAGGGCAATATTGAAAAGAAGGCAAGCGAGGCCATCTCCCTGCCGTAGCTCCTCAGTCGCAAGGAATTCTCCAGACAGATCTCCACTGACGCACACCGAGCACAACACCCCATTCATCGTCAGCCTCACCAGGCCTATGAGCTTCCGTGGGATTCAGAGTTCCTCTATAGCTAGGTAAAGCTCTTCACGTTCGATGCTGTCATATGCTGCCTTGAAATCGATGAAGAGAAGGTGCGTCTTCAGCTTATATAAATGTCCTCTCTCTAGTGTAGTAGCTGAAGATCTGCTCGGTAGTTGATTTCCCGCGTCGAAATACACATTGGTAGGGGCCAATGGCCTTCTCCGCATAGGGAAGCAGGCGAGCAAACAGGAGGTTCGAGAAGTTCGTCATACCCGGGAGCCTTGTGGTTCTTCAGCTTGGCGAGGGCTTCCTCTATCTCGTCTTTGCTGGGCGGTTCGAACTCTATCTCAATGTCTTCTTCACCGGCCAGTAGCTGGTCGGCATTCTCGACGTTGGCGTTCGGATGAGAGCCCGTCAGGAGATCTTCGAAGTGATTCCTCCATTTCGCTCTGATCTATAGGACTTCTGATTTGTCGGAGATCGCTTTCTTTGTCCAGGCAATAGGCCTGAACACTGGAAAAAGGCTTCCTGATTTTATTGATTCGGCGGAAAAACTCCCTCAATCCCTTGCTTCCACGAAGCTCTTCTATTTTCTTCAGCTCTGATTAGACCTCAGATGTCAAGGGGATTGAAAAACCCAACTTTAAGACGAGAACTCCATCTAACCGTCACCCGTATTTTAGATGTGCCAGTGGTAGAAGAAGCCAGAGGAAGTCTAGAATCCACTTCAGGACGGTGTAATTTCTGTCCTAGGCCGAAAATCTAGGGTTAAATGTGCTCTATGTAAACAATTTATTTGTTTGGAACATCAAGAAAAAGTGTGTGCTTCATGTATTCTGTAATTAGTTTATTCTCATAAGGTATTTTTTCATTTTTTTAATCTATGGCTTAGAGTGTTTTATATTAGTTTAAAATAGAAACAATTTATACACTCTAAAAACCGTCTTTTTATTTGGGGTACACATGTACCCTAGTGTATCAGTCCCGTTAGTAAAAATAAGTGTACCATTCCAGGGTTAACCAGGAGAAGATCAAGTATATGCGAGCTGGAGTTGGAGGAGAGGCAGCAGACCGAGAACCCGTATTACTGGACCCATTCACTTTCCAGGATGTCGACAAATTTGTGCACCTGAGGTCAGTAGTGAGCTCTGGAAACGGGATCTCCGTAGAAACCAGTCAGCGCCTCATTAAAGCTAAAGGGTGCTATTTTGGTCTCAGAAAATACCTTACCAAGTGCCTCTTGTACAAGACCCTTATTAGGCTAGTCCTGACCCATCGATAGGACACCAGGACCTTCACTAGTAAAGAGAGAAATACTTATATTCGAAAGGAATATTCTTCGACGAATATTTGAACCGGTTAGAGTCGAAGAAACCTGGAGGCGGAGGACAAATAGTGAAATTTACCAACTTTATGGTGAGATATTTAAAGTGGGAAAACTACGATGGGATGACCACTCTTCCTATTCCTGCAGGTGGTTGAAGTGCAAGATAAACATGTGCACACAAATCTTACTAATTTGAGGTGGATCACCTTCCCACAACAATTCTGAAGTAGACATTAAGTTTATAACTGTCAGTTTGAGTTGACATACATTTTCTCCTTCTACTGGTATAAAATATTATACATTTTTTTTCTAGGGCTTTAAATATTCGACAAACATTTGCAGTTAACTAAATGCAATCGTAACTTTAATAGTCTGCAATATCTGCTATAAAATAAGAAGAGAGCATCACAACTTGTGTGCTTGACATCTCACTCTTCCGAGGGAATAATAAATTGCTTGTAAATGATACAAATTAAGTAGATAACGTGACGAACGTTCTATGACTTTGTGTAGTTTTGAGATTTGATCATGTTCTACACGATATTTCTCTTTGTCGTTGCCGGAATGCATTGATATAACCTGATAGTTTCTTACCTCAATTCTTACAATTAATTTTGAATTTAATGATAAACTTACTCAGTAAATTATTAGTCCCGTATTTAGTAATTCTCAGCTATATATCCTGAGGAAAAAAATTATTTATAATAATTGGATTAACAATTATCGTTTTTAAATTTCATATCACCAAAGTGTTAGTTATTGTTGTAAATTATTTTTATCATGATTTCAAGACAGATAAGCAGATTTTTTCACAACAATCCAATTTTATGGAACGTTAACAAGTCAGATTTAGCTAAACTACGCAAAAAAACTGGTTACACCTTTGCTAACTGCAAAAAGGCCCTCGAATTAAATAATAATGTTGAGGAAGTAAGTTTAAACATTTTGGTATTTGTAGCTATGCAGTTTTAAAATTAGGCCTCGTCTCTCTACTTTTTTTTTTTTATAGGCGGAGAAATGGTTAAAAGAACAAGCTCAAACCCTTGGATGGTCCAAAGCAAGCAAGCTAGAAGGAAGAAAAACATCCCAGGGTTTGGTTGGCCTTTTAGTTAAAGAAAATCGTGCTGTGATGCTGGAAATAAACTGTGAAACAGACTTTGTTGCACGAAATAAAAAGTTCAAGTCGTTTGTCGAACTATCTGTAAATTCCTGCTTTTCTGAAGTAACAAAGATTCACACTGGCTCAGGATTAAAGAAGGTGTGCTATGTTCAAATAATGTTGTGTATTAGTAATTAGTTCAATTTTAGGAATACTTTTTTATTGTAGGTTACTGTTAGTGGTGAAGAACTAAAGACCCTAACAGGACCTGAAGGTAAAAGCCTTTCGGATTTGTCTGCACTGACTATTTCTGAATTGGGTGAAAATTTAAATTTGAGACGGGCTATTTACATCAGCTGTCCAGAGGGCATGAAGTTAGCCTCATATGCTCATCCTAATTCTCAAAGCACTTCAAATGTACTTACTGGAAAATATGGAGCAGTATTAGCCTATATTGCTGATTCCTATGATACACAAAGACAAGACTTGGCTGTGCAGTTATGTCAGCACGTTGTTGGTAATTAATCTATTTTATTGACAAACTTTAAACCATCTCAAATCATGTTTTTAATGATTCTATCCTTAGAAAAGGACCATTTTCCTCAGATCATCAACTTATCAGTAGCAGTTGACCTCAAGAAATCTTTTGTGCCCTTCATTAGTGCAAACCCAACTGTTTTGTACTTATTAGCATTTTTACAATTATTATTTTTTTAATTATATATTGCTTAAAATGATTAGTGCTGTTGAATTTCGTACACACAACAAAACCCCATCTCATTCTTTCAACTCCTTAAGTATAGGATCTTTTTGTAATTTTTAATTATACCTGCTTTATATATTACAACTGGCGACATTTGTTGAAGCAACGTATAAATCCCTAACAAGATTTCATGTTGTTTGCTCCTGATCCCTTTTCTACTGAATATATCGATTACCATAGCTTATCTGTAAAGATAAACTCTTATACACTTTCATATCATATCTACAATAACTTTTTTTTTTTAGAGATAGAACCAAACTTAATAAAAATGTTACATTTTCAAAGCTCCTGCTGTACTATATCCTGAACAAAAATATTTTATGTTTTAAATATAGAATATCATGGCCACATCACTATGTATTTTGTTTATCATCGTTTGTTATAGACATTTTGATTAATTGGTCCTTATATTCTACTATGACCTATTTCATATCATATCTATGTTTAGTTATTGACAATGGACAGTTTGTCCAAGATGCCAAACTTTAAATCTAGTTACTAGAACTTTTGAAAATTATTTTTTATACTTCCTCAAAATTTGGTTCTCTAGAAAATTTGTCATAAGGCCTTTACCAGTAAATAGATTTTACCTATCAATATTTAATACAATATTTACCTATTAATATATATTTACAACTTTTATTTACAAAATTACATTTCCTCTCCTTAGAAAGCAATCCTATTCTTAAGATTTAATACAATTTTACATCCTTCTTCGTCCAATAAATTTTCTTTCTATTTCTCTCCTCCCATACCTCATAAACGCCTTGTACAAAATCTGATTTCAATCTTCCTAGAAGAGTATTCCCTCTGGTTAACCTCTCAAATCATCATCGATCATAAATCAAACTCAATTAAATCAATAATTTTTTCAGGAATGAATCCTAAACAAGTTGGCATTGTGGGAGAAGATGAGCCAGCATTGAATAAAGATGATGAAGTAACTATGATTCATCAAGAATTTCTTCTAGAACCAGAAATCACTGTGGGACAGTTCATTGTTAATGCTGGGATAAATATTGTAGACTTTGTCAGAATTGAATGTGGGGAACCGATAGAAACTGTTGAGGATCCAGTTCCAGTAAAAGCCACTGGATAGGATGAATAGTTTATTAGTCTAATAGCTTATTGTTATCACTAATTGATTTGTGTTTTTAGAAATATATGTTACCCTTTCTTATATTTTTTCTTTTTATATATTGTCTAAAAATAAATAAATTATTTATTTAAATTTAATTTTCTCTTGTATAGATATTGTTGATTTTTAAAATAAAAAATTGTAAATAATTGGTACCTTTATTACTAAATAAATTAGCCAGTGGAAATAATTTATATTTTACCAGAGCATATATAATAATGTATTGGTACTATAATTTTGACTTCCCAATCTTTCGGTATCTGCTTTCCAGAGAGTATCTTTTGGAAAAAGGCCTGTAGGATCTTTCTAAGCTCATTTCCTGCGAACTTTATGAACTCTGGGACAATATTATCTCTTCCAGGAGCCTTCCCTACCTTCATCTTTTCAATTGCTGCTTCAACTTCCTCTTCCAATATTACATTTACATTTTCATCTTCTTGATCTTGTTCGTTCATACATTCATTCTGCATTTGGGGGATCTCAGTGGTAAAAGTGTTCGAAAATTGTTGTGTCCATCTTTCCAAAATGCCTTTCTCCTCTGTTATTATTTCCCCTCCTTCATTTTTCACATTTCGAATGGGTTTGCATTTCTTCCCTTGGATGGCCTTGACCTTTCTCCATAATTTTTTAATATTCTCCCTGTAGTCTTCAACTAGTTCCTTGCCAAAACTTTCCCCACTATACTCTTTTTATGCTTCCTTTTTCTCTGCTATTGCTTGCTTTACTTCCTCGTCCCACCATTTTGTTCTTTTCCTTGGCGTATTTATTAATATCTTCTTAACAGCATATCTCTGTAGCAGTGGTGATAATTTTTCTTCTTATCTTTCGCCATACTTCATATATATCGTCATCCAAGTCTATGTCTTGTATTTCCCAGTCCAATTTCTCAGCATATAGCTCTCTCTTCATAGGATCTTGTAAGGCTCTGCTTCTAGGAGAAGGTGGTCTGTGCTTAGTTCCGCTCCCCTTAACATCTGTGATGTACCTCTTTATGCTCTGGCTATATATAAAATAGTCAATCACACTGTTGACATTCCTTTCTTCTGCAGAGAATGCTATCTTGTGAATTCTTTTGTGAGGAAAGATAGCATTTCCAATAATAATATTTTGATCTATACAGAATTCTATCATTCTTTGTCTGTTTCTGTTTTTCGTTTCTTCTCCCCCATACATCCCCATTGTACCATGTGCTCCTCTCCAGTCCCAGCCAATCCTTGCATTGAGATCACCCATAATGACAATTCTTCTTCCCCTGTCCTTGCTATTGTTCGTAGTTCTTTCCAGGTTAACATAGAATTGTTCCTTATCCAGGATTTCTGCATCTTCTGTGGGAGCATATACTTGGATCAGTGTTACTTTACCAACTGATTACTGTAAATCCACAGAGATTATTCTTGGCGAGAGGGGAGTCCAGTCTTCCACTTTATTGAAAATATTTTCTTTCATGATGACTCCCGCTCCTTCCTTACCTCTGTCTCCTCTTGGGTATCCTTTGTATATGAGAGTATAGTTCTTGTCTAGTATTATTTATCCACTCCCTTTCTTTCTTGTTACACTGATACCAAGAAAATCTGCATGATATTTCTCCATTTCCTCGACCGTCTCCGCTTCCTTCCATGTAAGAGATCTGATATTCCAAGTTGCCAAACGTAGTTCCTTGATCACGCCATGTCGTAACCGTTTATTCCGTCCACATCCGAGGCTTGCAATAATAGTGCTTTGAATATAGTATTATCTCCTTACGGGTGATTGGCCCAGTAAGCAGAACCTGGGTTGCACGCCTTAGCAGGCCCCGTCACGGGCAGGTGAGAGTGGAGTTGGGGAGGAGAGGCTGATTAGCCGCTTGTGGCTATGTAAGTCGCGCCACTCCTCTTTGAGCCCCTAATTATATATCTGTGTTTAAAAAAATATCAACTTGAATTGAATATAAAAAAATATATTTTTATTAGTGAACGCGTATATATTTTAATTATTTATACTTCACGTTCACTAAAGTGGTGAGTTGACAATGCATGTTGGCTCCCTTCTGGGCGCGAAGGTCTGCGGTTGGAATTTCGTGAGGGTTGGCTACCCGATGTCAATTGGCTCTAGTCTGGACGCGAAGGTCTGCGGTTGGGGTTTTGTGAGGGGTGGCTCGCCGATGTTGGTTGGCTAACTCTTTCTTTAGAGATTAAACAGATGTTAGAAAAAAATCAGCTTATTCTCTAAATTACGCAAAACAGAACAAGTAGCATGGCCAAATGATAGATCCCACCGACATCGGCGAGCCACCCCTCACAAAACCTCAACCGCAGACCTTCGCGTCCAGAACAGAGCCAATCGACATTGGCGAGCCACTCCTCATAAAATCCCAACCGCAGACCTTCGCGTCCAGAACAGAGCCAATCGACATTGGCGAGCCACTCCTCATAAAATCCCAACCGCAGACCTTCGCGTCCAGAACAGAGCCAATCGACATTGGCGAGCCACTCCTCATAAAATCCCAACCGCAGACCTTCGCGTCCAGGCATCGTCGATTCACCACTTTATTGAACGTGAGGTATAAATAATTGAAATATATACGCGTTCACAAATAAAAATATATTTTTTTAGGGGCTCAAAGGGGAGTGACGCGACTTACATAGCCACAAGCGGCTACTCAGCCTCTCTTCCCCCAACTCCACTCTCACCTGCCCGTGACGGGGCCTGCTAAGCCGTGCAACCCAGTCCAAGGTGGTGGTAACCAATACCGGCGGAGGACTGGGTCGGTGAACAAACGGGAGGAGCAATCTTTTCAGGATAGGGTCTGGCACCTTACTGCTAGAACCGTGATCCCAGGTTTAAAGGGATTCTGCTTACTGGGCCAATCACCCGTAAGGGGATAATACTATATTCAAAGCACTATTACTGCAAGCCTCGGATGTGGACGGAATAAACGGTTACGACATGGCGCGATCAAGGAACTATGTTTGGCAACTTGGAATATCAGATCTCTTACAGGAAAGGAAGCGGAGACGGTCGAGGAAATGGAGAAATATCATGCAGATTTTCTTGGTATCAGTGAAACAAGAAAGAAAGGGAGTGGAGAAATAATACTAGACAAGAACTATACTCTCATATACTCAGGATTCCCAAGAGGAGACAGAGCTAAGGAAGGAGTGGGAGTCGTCATGAAAGAAAATTGATATTTTTTTAAACAGAGATATATTAATAATGAATAATAACGTGTGTTGGTAGCTTATGATTACAAATTTAATTTTATTTGGCACATCTAAATTATCAATTTAGTCAAACTGTAAATTTTTAATTTTTTATGTTGTTAACTTATGCCAAAATGTATTCTGTAATTATAATACTAAACTGATCTATAATTATTATAATCACATGTAATATGCTTATTTAAGCTTTGAGCATGTCCTAATATTAATAAGGACGGTTTCAATAATACGGTCCCTCCATGGGGGGAAAAAAGAGAAAAAAAAAATGTGTTGGTAGCTGGATGCTACATAACTAATAATCTTCGTGGAGCTTTGCGGGACTCCTGTCCTCCTTACATACTTCCAATATGTGCAATACTCCCATGATTCAATTCTTCTTGTTGGTTTTCTTATTTGTATGCTTTGAATTGTATTTATATTTAAAATCTGTCCATAAATCAATGTTTAAATTGTACTTATTCAAAATTAGATATCATTTTAACTAGTGAAATAAAAAATAATGTATAAGAGATTCAATACATCCATCTATTAGACAAATTTTGAATGTATTGTAAATAAATGTTGGAGGGAGAGAAAAACAAACATTAGACAAAAATAATCATATGTTTCTGCTTATGGATGTGTTGTAAATAATTTAACTGTAGAAATATAATTATGTTTGTAAATAAAAATACATATTTACTTGCTTTTGGGGCTGCCTTATAAGCGAGTGCTGATACATTCTTTTTAAGACCAATTCTTTTACAATGTTGGTTTCTTCAAATTTTTTAATACTAAACTCATTTTTTCCTAATAAAAGTTCGAAATACAGATTTTCATTAGTTACAAACATTTATAAAATTATAATTTTATTTCTCACACTTTCCACATTGTAAACATTTTAACAATACATAATTCGATAGCCAATATTTCGTCCATAGATCCTCTTGATTAAATTTAATCTATTTTAGGACTGTTTAACGCTAATATACATAGTTCACGTGACATGCTACTGTCTTGGTAATTAGATTATCATTCATTTTATTTTTATTTTATTAATTTTATTCATTTACCCAAATAATTTAAGTTCCTAATTTTGTAAATTGTATTTTTAATTTCGTATTTATTCGAAATGGCTAAAGATGTAGTGGCAACGAATGATGGACGCTGGAGTTACGCCATATTCACCGTGTTGGGATAAGTCGGCGTTCTTATGTGTGTTCAATATGCTAAATAGTGGTTGCGAAAGTGTTTTGTAGCGTGTTCTGTTTGTTTTAAGACACTGGAAATACTACTATTAAACATTTCGAGATGACAACTGGAAATATGGTTCATTGCCAGTTGTGGATGGGAGGAGTAAGTGTATTCTTTCAGGGACCTTTATTTTCATGAATTTTGTTCTGGCAAAATTTATCATTATTTTACCCTCCTTGTTGTAGCTGGAACCGTACATGACAGAGTCCTTTATTTTGGCCTCCTTTCAGAGAATGGGGGAAAAACCCCTTAATGTTAAAGTAATGAGAAATAAGTTTACTGGTGAACCTGCAGGTTATTGTTTTGTTCATTTTGAAAATGATGATGAAGCAATTGATGCTATGCACAAACTTAATGGAAAAGTGATACCAAATACTACACCTGTAAGCTTAAATTGTTTATAGTACTTTTTCTAGAATTACTTTATTGCTATTCTTGTCTCTTGTTTATAAATATAGTTATTATTAGCTGTGAATTATATGAGGTATTCGAAGTAAACTTTATTCAATACAAGGTTAACTGTTTAAAGCATAATTATTATCATTACTAGCGTTTTGGAATAGAATATGGAGCTTCCATATTGGACTACAAAAAGAAGAAGCGTATTATATTGAAAAATTACTCAATTAGTATTTTCATGCCTGGTATGTAATTTCATGCACTTACTTTTATTGATATTTGTCGAGTATAAAATGTTATTATTTAAGTTGTTTGTACTCATGAAAAATATGAAATTTATGTGATGCAATACTAGTCATGTTCTTAGGTTTAAGGTTTTATATTTTGTTTCATCACAAAACTCTATCCGTACTTACAGCCAGTTAGGTTCCGACTGAATACTGCTACCAACCAAGGAAAAATTATGATGAATGAGAGGGAATTCTCATTGTGGGTTGGAGATCTTACACCCGAAGTTGATGATTACACTCTGTACAAAACATTTGCAGGAAGGTATCAGTCCATCAAAGCTGCGAAAGGTAACTAATGTTTTCTTTGTACACAATAACTGCCTCATTAACATATCTATTAAATCGAGGATTTAATTATGTTTAGGAGTTCATGTTAATTGTTATTAAATTGGAAGTTTTCAGTAATCATGGGTCCACTGGAATAAAGCTGCTCAGAGCAAGATAGGTGAAAAGATCGTCTAGTTGTCTTCTTTCATACAGTATATTATTTGTACATTTATTGTTAAATGCTTAGTATATATTGTATGATTATTTAAGGCATAATTTATGATAGATATGTCAATGAGGATATGTTTTATAATGTTGAATTACTGTTTCTAAATTTTATTGTTACTATTAATCTAGTCATGGTCAATAATTTAGTCATAACAATAATATGGTCAATAATTAAGTGCTGTATATGGTGTTCGTTATTAATAGGAATGATTTAGTTTATATTATTATTATTAAAACAGATTAATGAGTATATTTATTATTTAATCTTGTTGAGGAAACTATCATCTCTAATATATTTAATCAATATTAGTCAAAGCAATGTGGGCTGTGATATTTATTTTATAATAAATTTTGTTTTCTGGATTTTGAATTTGTTTATTGTGAATGTTTTGTTTTTTTCCTTGAGGTCCTCTTCTTATTTTGTTAGCTACAATTGTGGTCAAATGGCTTATAGTTTATTTATATATTAAATTCCTTTATTTATTTTTTTTTGCTGTTTCATTTAAATAGAAATTTTCCATTAATCCTTTTTATTATTGCCCAATATACAGCATTACTCTGTATTTTAAAACATCTATTATGAAGATAATTCTAAATTGTATTTTTTAAATATAACATTCTATTTCCTTTATTTGAATGAAAGCTGGATTAGTTTTGCTTCCTATTTTCATGTCATTTATGGCGTAAAATATATCTTGGATATATTGTTTAATTGAGCTAATCATCAGTAGTGCTCCACGTTTAATAAAAAAAAAAAACGTAAGAGGCCTTTTTTGAAGTTTGATTAAAGATTTTTGCCGTGCTTAGCATCGTAACATGAGCATGATAACTTTAAAGTTGTTTTTGCCCTGTTTTGAGAATTTCATTAAATGTTTTACATTAGAGGCTGTTAAAGTTTTTATTAAACACAAAGGCATACCTAATATTTAATGATGACTAGGGTGATATCAAAGTGCCTTAACATTTTGATCAATGAAGTTTTTTGTTTGCTTCTTTCAAAGCTATTAAATAATCAAGAACTATCAGATTTATGTTCCTTGTTGGTTTTTGTTTCCTTATTTTTACAATATACTTAATTATCTTACTAGTTTCAAGTACTTTTTTTTCAAATTTATGTCCTGGTCCTTCTTAAGCCTCTCCCCTACTACCATATCAACAAGTAATCTAATCATTATTTCTTTTTATGTTGGTTCAGTTGAGTTAACACAATTGTTTGAGTTGAGTTGGTTGTTTAGAGACTATTTATTTCGGTTGAAAACCAAGTCGTCTTTTCTATTATAATGAATTCTTTACCATTTGGTCCTGCATTCTTTTTTTGTTTTATTTGTTTATTATTTTTATTTTGAGAACTGGAAGGAGTAATGATAGGTAGATATTTGTGTTCTTTGCGGCCGAAGGACCAGCAGCAGTACCTCTGCATTCTTTGGTCTTAATTGCAAACATTGTCTTAATCTTTTGTAGATGCAAAACATATTTTGGATGGGATACAATTATTGCTCTGATTGACATTTCGAATGATTTGAGAGATAATTTATTTGGTTTCTAAGATTGTTCATTCATAAGTTAGAACAAGTTATAAAATGAGTTTATAAACAAACTACTTATTTTTGAAACTTTTTAATCATTTATTTTGCTGAATCAAATATTTAAAAAAATATTGGTAATACAAACAAAATATATTGATATAAACAGTACTATTAATATATAATATTGTTAATTTATTAATTGTTAGGATGAAGTGGATGCTTGTAAATATGTGCTGTTAAGAATGAAATCGGGAATATTGTGTGTTAAGCTGGTTCCTTTTTTTTTTTTTTTTTATCAACACAATTGTTAATGCTTATTAATATTTACCATTAGCGAGTAACTAGCCTGTCATATCCTACTTTTGTTATTTTTTGAGAGTTAACTTTTACTCACACTACATCCTATATTATTTTGTATTAAGTACAAATAAAAAATAGGACATTCAAACAAAAAATTGTATACTCTTTTAGGTTTCCACGGCCACTATTTATACAAAATACTTCAGTGGTATCTTCTGGTTTAGACCGTGTAGCTAACTTTTTCGCCAACGTTTCGCCAGACATGCTGCTGACTTCTTCAGGGCAGAAAAGAGAATGAATCATTCTCTTTTCTGCCCTGAAGAAGTCAGCAGCATGTCTGGCGAAACGTTGGCGAAAAAGTTAGCTACACGGTCTAAACCAGAAGATACCACTGAAGTATTTTGAAAAAATTGTATGTTTTAATGTTTGTTTAAGAAAGATTGAGTTATTAATTAAAAAAAAAATACCACTTCTTCCAGAAGAGTCTTGGGCACAGCTCATTGTGCAGATAGTACTGTTCTAACACAAAAGTTTTACTGGGGGTTAATTTGGTCAAAATCGACCAAGTTGCAAAGAACTGGCACTCGACTGCCAGGGTTTTCTCCCAATGATGGTTACTCACTTTACAGAAATTGGGTGAGCTGTGGGAGGTTTTTCAGATCTAACAGGTTCAATCCACGACTGATATAATAAATAATTAAATCACAACTGTTTTCAAATCCAGGATCTATAAATCTCTGTAGGTCAGCAATAAATACACTGAGCGAGCCCAATCATCCAATTTAAGATCATTAAAATTTTAAATAATTCTACTTACCTAGCGGCATTTAAGGAAATTGAATCATGTTACTGAGTATTGAGGTCAAGGAAGATTTTGAATTACACAGAAGGTTCCCTGAGTCTAAAGACTTCTAAAATAGTTTGTGTGTTTGCGAAGTCGAAAATTGTACAGGACTGAAATTATATTTCAGATAGGCATGAACAATGTTACTACAAAAGAAGAAACGTTTCTGCATTGATTACCTAGGACTTCTTGCAGTAGTTACCTAATAGATCCAATGGAGTTAGATCTATTCCCTACTGTTAGATTGTCTGCATGCATTGAGGCACAAGCAGATCAGTCTTGATATTAATTATAAATATGATGAATAAGATAGCGGACAACACACCACCTTACGGAACTCCTTGATTTCTATGCAGAAAATTCTCTTTCCATTCGTGCGTATTAATGCTTTTGTAGTGACAATGTTCACGAAAAGCTGTCAAGGATGAAAGGGCTATAATCAACCTTGACTTTCCTGATGGGTATACCATTGAAAGGTGTTTTTGACAGATGCTGCATTTGTTCTTAGAGACATGATGAGAAAATCAGGACAAAAGCCATTGTGAATTCACCATAAGACTGAGGAAACTGAATCAATTTAGAAAAATATTGGTTTTGAAAACATATGCATTAGGAGTAATGAGAAAGCGTACACATCCTCTTATTCTGGTTCTCTTCAGTCACGAATGGATGCTGAAACTTCATTGTATTAAGTCAAGATCATTAATAAAGCTTCCATTAGAAGAAGATGGAGAGTGAAAAAAACATGTTATAATCCTCAAAACCCCCTACCATAGGCTCAATAGGAAAGAATTATTTGTCTTATTTAGACTTTCGACAAAGCAAAATAAACTTAAATTCTATCTTCTTGAGAAATTCAAAATAGGATACAATGCCATGTGTTAATATGATCAGCTGAGCACACTCTTTAAAGTTGTTTGTATCCTTCTCAAACAAGCTAGAAAGCAGACATGGCTCAAGCTCTGGAATCTAAGCTCTACGGGACACTGGAGGATTTCATTAGATAGCTGACTTCCTAAATTTCACATTTTAGTATGGAAAGATCAAAGTTTCTGGAATATTACGGAACTTTTCCACTGAAATGAATTTAACAGAACTGCCATTTTGTATCATCAGTGCAACTTATATTTTATTGAAAATGGAATTGAAAAATACTTACCTTAAATATCCTTGTAAGCCAATGTTAGCAAAGGCTAAATGAATCAGACTTACTGGAAGTGTTAGTTACATTACCAGTTTTTTTTTTTGTTTACAATTTTAATAAAAATGACTGTAAAGAATTTGAATAAACTCATTGGTCAATGTACAATTGAATGGTCATTAAAATTAACTAGGTGTTATACTTTTTGAAATAGTCTGAAACCACTTAAATGTCATATTTTCAAATTGGCTTTATTTTTTAAAGTATCTAATTTAGTTTATTTAAAATAATTAGGCATCCCCAATTGGCAGTAATAATAAAAAATGAATAAATATAAACTATGAAAGGGTTCAATGATTTACTAAAGGAGGAAAAAGGGAAGAAATGTTTTAGTAGGTTAAGAAAAATGCTTGAAATTTTTTTTTTTTAAATTATTTTATTGCATTGTACAACTGTAATATATACATCTAGTACAAGGGCTATATGAATAACTAGATACATGAAAGGACATGTAGAGGCACTACCCACTGGCAGCACTCTAATAACATTGTATAATATAAGGTCCCGAGGCCATCTTCTCTTCAGACGCCTAGGAGGATTGTCCGGGATGGAATTGGATGCAAGGATGGAAACTAGTGGGTTTGGATGGGGCTGCAGTTTATTGTGGAATGATAGGTATCTGGAATGGGCTAAATCGGTAACATATGGAACGTTAAGGTCTTTATGGATGGTTTTATTTGTGACAAAATCAGGAGCGTTTAGGATTTTGGATTGTAAGGATTGAATACGAGAGGAATTTGATGGTTTGGTGGAGCCCCATAGTTCAATTCCGTAAGTCCATATAGGTCTTATAACAGTCACATAAATAAGTCTTTTGTAATTGATCTGAAGCTTTGAGCGTTTGTCTAGTATGTGTTGAAGTAGTCGGAAGCGTCTAGATGTTTCTTGTCTTTTCAGTCTTATGTGAGGGTTCCAAGTAAGACGTTTGTCTAAGTTAAATCCTAGGTAGCGAATCTGTTCAACAGGAATAAGTGGAGCACTATTAAAGGATACAGTAGGACATAAAGTCATGGGTTTTCAGCGAAGGGTAAAGGTAATTTGATGGGACTTGTTGGAATTGATTTTAATTCTCCAATTCCAACACCATTCTTCGAGGCTTGATAAATGTGATTGATGGGATTGGGATGCAATATATGGGTCGTTGTTAACTGATAACACACATGTGTCATCAGCATACGTGGAAATGAAATATGAAAAACTGAAGTGCATAGTGCTAGAAATATTTCAAGTAATTATACGTTTATCCAAATCATTAATGCACATGGTGCTAACATGGGCTTTTGAGACATGGCCCTTATCAAGAGCCGACACCAGTAGCCTGCAGGTTTTTGAGAAGAATGTTTGGCCTGTATGGAGACCGGCATCGGCTTAGACACATCGAGGAGCTCTATAAAATTTATCAGGAGCCAAATGAGGCACGATTTATTAGATTAGTGGCACGATTGTAATTAATAACAATTACAATACATATAAAGTCAACAAAATTCCCCTTCATCGTTGAGATTATTGCGGACAATTTTGTTCTGGTTCAGAGAAATGTTGAAATGGCTGTTTACCCAGAGTATTAGAAATCATTTGAGGGGAAAATTTTAATCTCAAGTTGTACATCGTAATACTCTGTTCATCAACAACCTGTGTAGAATCTTGATATGAAAAATGTAACCCACATTTTTTCTGATAGACATAACAATTCATGGCGATGTTTGTCAGGGTATGCGTTTTATCTTGTGTTGGCCTTGATTTGGGTTCCCTATCAACTAGGTCTGCTAATTGTCAAGAATATATGTTTCCTTTCTTACACTAAATCTTGTTTTTAATGTTACTATTTTGATGAGAACAGCTGACACACAGGGAATACTTCTATGGTTCGTGGTAGTTGCTTTAACTAGATCGATATGCATAACACTCCAAGTGGGATTATTGTGGAATTCTGAATACTAAACAGAAATTCATATGAATAAAACCGAGCTGTGGTGTCCTCAACTTTAAATTTCTGTAATATTTGCTAGACTTACCTACTACTTTGCTGATGCAATTAATTCAACAACAAGTGATGATTAATTGTTTTATTTAAAGAGAAACATAGGTTATCTTAACAGTTGCTTTACTATTTTAGGAAACACCTGCAGTGGATTTGTTTACAATCTATTATATATTGCATATGTGTTTTGAAAATATTTATTTGATTGTTGAAAAAGTTTGTTTATCTTTGACTGATAAACAGAAAAAGAATATTTTTATTGGCTTGAAGCTCGCTCTACATGTATTTTCTTATACATAAATACCTTTGTAACTCAATTTATTTGCTTTATAACCTTTGACTTATGTTAAAGTTTAATATGTCTGCTGTTTGAAAAAACTTGGTACCCTAAGTTTTTATTGTTTAATAGTCAAGCTTCATTTTAAATAAAACTTAAATTCTTCTTCTTTTTTTTTTGCAGTTATTCTGGACGCTAGCGGTTTTAGTAAAGGATTTGGTTTCCTAAGGTTTGGATCTGAAGATGAACAAAAGCACTGCCTACAGCACATGAATGGGTACAAAGGTCTTGGAAGTAAACCATTGAAAATATCAAACGCAATACCAAAAGCTCAGCGAACACAGACTAATGGTCAAAAGTAAGTTGTTGCCTTAAATTAATATCTTTCTTCCATTATTTATTTGTTGAGTCTATTCCGTTTAAGAATAAATTGATTTGTCTTTGAATATTTATTTACAAATTTTTATTTAGCCTTGAAGCTATATGTCAATGCAAACTCTTAATTTTGAAAGCCACAGAAGTATTAGATAAATTTACAATGTGAATGAGTTTTGAAACATATCACTGTATTTTTATTCTTTTATTGTACCATATTGTTTTATCAGTACACAAAAAAAGTTAAATATTAAAAAAATACAATTAATACATTTAAAAAAATCTAGCTGGAAGAACCAAAGTCTTCAAAAAACCAGAGTTTTCAAAATATATATAAGTTTTGCTAAAGTGTAGAAATTTCTTTCAGGTATAAAATAGTTGATTTAAGACTTTGTTTGTATTTGTGCCACACTTTATAAATGAAAATATTTTGCAATTAAAATTCCTGTTGTACCAACAAGAAGTATGAACTTACTTTGGTGTTTACTTTATGTTGAATTAATTTTATTTTCAGTAACACCCAAGTGGTGGGCCCTCAAGGAAGTACAACCTACAATAGTACAGATTACTCCCATTATTACGACCCTTCATCGTATTGGGGGAACTACCCAGGTTGGGGCTACGGTTACGATTACAATAGCTACATGGGCGCAGATGGTTACCAGAGCTACTACCAGCAACAGGCTGCAGTTAACTTCCAACAGCCTGCGACCACAACGGCCACCGCCCCCACCCAACCTGCAGCCATCACAGCAGCTGTCCCAGCTCAAGACCCAGGCCAGGATATTATAGGTAATTCATACATTACTGTATTAAGCTAAAAAGCTGTCGAAAAACTACTAAGGTTTTCTGTTTGCGAATACTCATATTTGTTTAATGGGTTCTTGTTTTATGCATGTTTAGCAGTTAATAACTTTTTAAATATATTATTTGTGTTTTAACAAATTTATGGTGTAGTATACAATTTATTGTTATCTCGAGTATTTATTTATTTCTTTATCTCGAGTAAATGGTCAATCAAAAGTTAGTAGAGGACTTCAAAAGGGGCAATTTGTTCATTTTACTTTAAAAACCATTAGTATTGTGTAAAATTCAAAAGAAAAAAAATGGTTAAAATTTGATTTTTGCTTTGAAGAATTCCCAATTATCGTGTTTAATTTCTTTATATTTGCCAGTAATTTTGCCACTTTATATAACACTTTACCTAGAGTAGGTGGAGGAAGAGGATTGTAATTTTGTTATTTTTGTATATTTAGAGGAATCGGTCATCAATATCATCAGTACTCTGTTTACTTGTTCACTTAGCCCTGTTCAAAATTCATTTCTGCTCACATGCTAATCCCTTTCATGGCTAACTTTGACCCCAAGCATCGGAGCAAAAGTAAGGAGTTTGTCAAAATGTTAAATTGGTTTAATTATTTCTTTTTCATTGATGTATTAGTCTCCTTCTGTCTTGTAGACGTTTTATGTGCTCTGTATTCGCTTTTAAATTCTCCTTTGGAGTGGTCAAAATAATTAATTCTGAAAACCAAATAATTAAAGGTATTAAAAACAAAAATACAAATACAAATTTATATCTGGAAATTCCAAATTCTTGGCACTGTACAAATATGTTTCTCTCAAAAATTACCTGTACAGGCAAAAATCGAGAAGTACAGGCAAACTATTCTTCACGAATCATTCATTCATTCATTCGTGGCGCTACAACTCCTGTAGAGTCAAGGCCATAAATTCTCCTCAAAATTTTCCTCTCAAACCTTAGGAGAAGGGCTTCCTGTGAACAGGGTAATGTCCTGCATTCGGAGGCATAAGTAAGAACTGGTCTTACCAGGGTCTTATACAAACGCACCTTCGTGTTTTGAGAAATATACCTGCTTCTAAAATGCTTCAGCAACCCGAAATAACATTTATTTGAGGACATAATTCTGCGATGGATTTCTGCTATTATCCGCGTTCACCTGCGATCCAAGATGCACAAATTCCTTCACCCTTTCAAATTTAAAGCCTCTAGCCATAAAATGCGATGGTTCATGCACATTCAGTTGTGGGCCAGCATGCATATATTTGGTTTTTGATTCATTGACCTCTAAACCCAATCTAGCTGCTGCCATCTGGAGACTGATAAAAGCATTTTCTAAATCTGTAGGGGTTCTTGCCATAATATCTATGTCATAGACGAAGTCCAAAATCATAGTAGATCTATTGAATATAGTTCACCCAATTTGTATTCCAGATTTCCGCACTGCACTATCGAGGGCTAAATTGAAGAGAAAGCATGCAAGGCAATCACCCTGTCTCAGCCCTTTGTGAGTTTCAAAGCTTTCAGTCAGGCCACCTTGAACACACACTGTAGATTCCACCTTTTTCATCGTAGCCCTAATCAGTCTTATCAGCTTTGGAAGTATTCCCATTTCCAGCAGCTCCTTGTACAGCTCGTTCCTCTTTATACTATCATAGGCCATTCGGAAGTCAATGAATACATGCTGTGTGTGGATATCATACTCCCTGCATCTCTCCAGAATGCTTCTAATGGAGAATATCTGATCCATGGTAGACTTTCCTCTCATGAAGCCCGTCTGGTACTTTCCTATATTCTGCTCGGCAAAAGGAAGCAGTTTTTTATAAAGTATCCGAGCGAACAACTTAAAAGCACATGGTATATACCACGATAATTGTGGCAATCAAGCACATTTTATTGTAAATCGGGCATATAACTACTTTGCGCCACTCACAAGGGATTTCCTCCATCTTCCAGACATCCATTATTATATTATAGAGGACTTTGGCTAATTCTTCTCCTCCGTGCTTAAAAAGTTCAGGGGAGAGTCCATCTGGTCCTTGTGCTTTATTATTTTTTAGCTCTTCCACAGCTTCATAAACGTCCAAATCAGGGGGCTCCAATTCCCCTGGGGGCATCTCTATTTCCTCTCTTTCTATTCCAGGCACGTCATTAAGTAGGACATCGAAGTAAAGCCGCCATTGTTCCAGAACCTGCCTCCTATTTGTGATGAGATTACCCTCGTTGTCTCTACAGGCATTTATTCTAGGTTTGAATGTCTGTCGGCTGCTGTTCATTTCTTGGAAAAATTTTCTCATTTCATTATTAGTCCGGAGTTCTTCCATCTGCTGGAGGCGTTCCTGGTGCCATGCCCTCTTTTTCCTCTGGTGGGTGTGTTTCTCTTCCCTTCTTCTGTATCTGTATTCCTCCACTGATCTTCTTGTATAACATTGTTTTATAGGCAAGGTTCTTCCGGCTGGTCACTTCTTGGCATTCTTCATCTACCCTGGGTACTTTCTTAGTTGCTCTTTGGAATCAAAGCACACCAACTGCCAATTCTTCTATGGTTTCTTTACATTTTTGCCATTGTTGATCCATGCTATCAGCCTTTAACAAATCTTTAATTTTGACATTCATGCTGTTAGTAAAGAATTGCTTAACCTCGAGATCCTTCAGCTTTTCCGTGTTGATCTTTGGCGATTGTGCTCTACTTTGATTTCTGATGTTGGAAATTCTAGCCCTAAACCTGGCGATCGTGAGGTAGTGATCAGAATCGATATTGGCTCCTCTGAAAACTTTCACATCCATCAAACTACTTATGTGACGGCTGCTTATTAACAAATGGTCGATTTGATTACATTTGAATCGGTCATTGGAGTGCCAAATTTCTAGATGAATTTTTTTGTGAGGGAACATAGTACTGCTGACCACAAGTCCGTTGGAAGCAGCAAAATTTATCATCCTCATTCCATTATCATTTGTATGGTCATGAATGCTGGGCAAGTATTCTGTCTCCTTTCCTACCTGCGCATTATAATCTCCCAGGATAATCTTAACATTAGCTCTCGGGCAGGAATCAAGCCGTTGCTCTAGACTACTAAAAAAAGCACCTTTTTCATCATCTCTTGATGGTTCAGTCGGGGCATGTACACTAATCATACTATAATTATGAAATTTTCCTTTTATTCGGAGATGGCAGTTTCTTAGACTAATTGGTTCAAAGCCAATAACTAACTGACTTATCTTCTTGCTCAAAATAAATTCACTTCTGAAAGTGTGCCTCCTGTCATCGCGCAGCTGTAGAAGATTCTATGACTTTTCTTGTTGAAAGCTCCTTGGCCAGTCCATCTTATTTCTTGGATTGCAGCTAGGTCAACATAATAGCGGTCCAGTTGTATTAGAAGCTGATGTAGAGCTCCCTGTCTATGAAGAGATAAAACATTCCATTGTCCTATAGTAAGTTCCATTAGGCGTGTTTTGAGTCGTTTCTGATTAATCCGTCCGGCTTTTCTCGTTGCAGTTTTCGTAATGGTAGGGTTTTAAGGGGAGGGGGTTATTAGCCCAGACTCTGCCCCCGAGTCAGGTGGGGGGGCTGCCCCCTTTGAGCTTCCTGACCTGCTCCGGGGCAGCTACCTAGGGTAGCCCTAGGGTGTATACTGTAAGTGACCTTGGTCTGTATGGTGTGGGGGTGTGTGTAGTGTGCTATATTAGTGTACTGTATGAGCGTCAGTGTAGGTGTCCCCCAACCTGCAGGGCCAGTGGCTGACTGCCGTACGATGACTGGTCGATACTGAACCACCCTTCGACTTCACGGATCACATACTAGAAAAGATTGTGAAAGGAACAAATAAATATGCTACACAATGCATAATTAATTCTTCATCTAGCAGTAGAATGACCAACAGGCCTGGCAGTCTGTTACAAGAGATGAAGTGAATACTTTTATTGGCATATTGGTTATTATGGGAGTAGTCCAACTACTAGAAATTAGATTATATTGGTGTAACAACGACATGTATGCGAATGCACGCATAAAAAATGCAATGAAATGTGACCGTTTTTTATGCATTCTTAAGTTTTTACATTTTCCGGACAATACCACACCCAGAACTGAAGATCGGTTGAACAAAATTCGAAACATTGTTGAAGCAATTGTGGATAACTTTAAAAGTTCAATTAAACCTGGGAAAAATATTGTTATTGATGAAAGTATGGTTCCATGGAGATTACATTCTAGGTTTTCGTCAATATATCCGAGGCAAGCGACATAAGTATGGTGTAAAATTATACAAATTGTTTTTGCCTGAAGGTTACACTTATAATATCGAAATTTATGCTGGGAAAAATGAAAAGATCACCGAAAAATCGCATTCTCATGATGTAGTAATCAGATTATTAAATGGCTTATTATTTGAGGGCCGAATACTATTGATAGTTATTATATAAGTGTCCTTTCGGTGAAGATCTTTTAGAAAAAAATACATTTATTTGTGGTATGGTAAAAATTAACAAAAAATTTCTACCACCGCAGCCAAAACAAAAACGTGGTGGAATTATGAGTTTCAAAAATCGTAGTGGTGTAAAATTTCTGAAATCTACTAACATCAGACCAGTTTGTATGTTAACTACCTCAAAGAATCTACGGTGTCCAACTTAGAAAATTTGTCCA
This sequence comes from Troilus luridus, assembly GCA_964056705.1. NCBI lineage: Eukaryota > Metazoa > Arthropoda > Insecta > Hemiptera > Pentatomidae > Troilus > Troilus luridus. Next base: position 51,873,806 of record OZ057412.1, on the reverse strand, counting down.
AGAAACAGGACAAAAATTATGCCACTAACAAAACTACAAGAGTTAAGACATATCGTGGGCATTGCAAGGCCGGCCAGCACTTTGCTTGAAATGTTTCAACAAACTACACAAAAAACAATAAATAATGAAGTTATAAATAAAATGTTATTGAATTTTTATGTTAATTTGTTCGAATTTAAGTTATATTTATAATAATGAATTATTATGTTAATGTTATTGAACAAAAGTTATGTTTTTAATACATTATTAAAAATAAATGTTTTTAATTAATATACGTTAAATTTTCATTATTTTAATTTTCAGCTATTATTTCTTTGATTTTCGAAAGTTCGATGCTGCGCTTTTCAACTCGAGGCCGCCTTATGGGCAAAGAAAAACCGCGTCAACGGTTGGTCTCAAATAAATCCTTTGAGACACCACAGTTTCTCGAACTTTCTTACTTAACTAAAAATATAATCCTACAATATTTGGTGGTACGCACTGCCCGATGAGACAGTCTAGTGCGGGTCACCGGTGTTACCCGCCGGTGTGAACGTGTTAAACATAAGATTTAGAACTTAATTATTATAGTTTGAGTGGAAAATAGTTGACTGGATAATTATGGATTGAATTGGTCAGGGGGTGCAACACAAAATACCAGTTGACAAGTGTTAGTTTGACAAGTCACCACACTCAGTATTTGCCCTGAAGATGGCCTACCTTGTTGGCACAGTTATCTTTGACTGCACTCCCTGACCAGTTCAATACATCATTAAATATTTTAGATTTATATCCTTTTCACTATTAAATTATTTTTATTTGTGTTTTCAGATCATTCACCTGTCATTGATGTTGAGAAGGAAAATGATGAATATGCTCGACAATTTTTTGCATTTTGGGATGATGTCTCTGCAAGTGGATGGATAGATCCTGAATATTTCGAAGTAAGTATCATTTATTATTATTGGTATTCTTAATTAAGGAGAGTGCTAAAACACAAACCATTTTAAGAATAATAATTTAACACAAGAAATACAGTTCAAGTTTAAGCACACTATATATTTTTAAACTCCCGCAACTTCTCTATTTATCTTATATCAACATATGATCTATGAACACCTGGTCACAACTTGCAATATTATATAAAACAAACAAAAGTTTTCTTTTTGTTTGTTTGTTTACTTTAATGTAACTTTTATGGTGCTTTGGCTAATCAGATAATTTTACCTATTCAGATTTAGCTGGGATAGGTATTCTTAATGAGCACCTGAGACTTTGTACATGCTCGTGACCCTCTTATAATGTCCCTTCCAAAGGATGGCATAACCAAGTGTTTTTTACTCCCTTTAAATAATCCGAGGGCCACCTGTCGGGTTATGAACCAGGGATCTTGGGCTTAGTTGGTTTTATGCTACCATTAACCACTTGACCACAGGTCGCCCCAATCTTTGCTGAGTTTCTTTCACCTATTTGGTTTTCATTGTACTTCAAATAACTACGTTGAAGATCTGTTAAAGAAGTCTGTCATCATTCCTTCTGAATTTAGAACTTGGTTCTTATTTAAGTTATTTGGTACTTTTTCAGTGAGTTTATAGTGTCTTCATCCAGACCCCCTCTTTGTAGACTGCCATTAAATCTTACTCAGTATTTTTTCTCCTTAATTTTTGTTTTCTGTATAAACTCTCCAAGATATTTGAAATTTTCTACATGAGATATCTCACCATATTTGCTTTTCAGTAGGTGTTTGTCTTGGATTTTGTGTTTTTATATGAAACTACTAGCTGTGCGCGCGACTTCGTCCGCGTGGAATAGTGACTTTGGGGAGCATTTTTAATTTTTAGGCTAATTACTTTGCAAATAAAATACATACATACATTAAAATATCTGTTTTGCTACAGATAGTTTATTTAAGTACATTTTTATAAACAACGTTTTTTGTTTTCCCATCTTTTGCCAAACCTTAGAGATTTTGCCAAAACGTATTTTATGTATTAAAATCTAAGTGAATTTAAGAATGGTTAATTTAAAAGACATGGGAGTTATTAAAGTATATTGAAACTACATCATTTATAATTTTCTATAGTAAAAATGTGTTCATTACCTTCTCTTATAGTAGAATACTTTATTTTATCTCTACATATTGTTTAACTTTAGTTTCTATCATTAAATTATAAATTGCAGCGATGTCTGCAGTTTCGGAGCAGATACCTGACTAAGAGGCTAGGGTACAAAGTGCTGGTTCAATGTTCACGAAGTAGAGGGGAATAGGAGAATAATTAAATTTATAAATTCTTTTAGTGCATTATGAACGTTGTAAAGACGCATTTTATGGAGTGAAATCTAAGTAAATTAAAGAATGCTTATGAAAACTACATATTACGAAAATACACACGCAAACCAACTACAAAATTAACGAAAACAATGGTATTTTACAAATGATTCTAAACAAAAATCTAGTTACTTTATTTAAATTAGTTTACGAAAACCAAAAATTGTACTGAGATTGTTCGTTATTACAAAGGAAATACCGTTATTTGGTACCTACCTATGAGGGCGGGTCAATAAGTCTGTGACTTTTTGAATGAAACACAGGTTTTTATATAAAAAGTTATTTTATTTTTCAACATAGTCTCCATTGAGTTCTATACACTTCGTCCAATGTTTCTCCAATTTTTTATCCCTTCTGAAAAATATGATTTGTCGAGCTCATCAAAATATGCGTTTGTTTGTGAGATGACTTTGTCATTGGAGCCAATCTCTTTCCGCCGAGCCATTTCTTAAAGTTTGGGAACAAGAAATAGTCAGTCGGGGCTAAATCTGGAGAATAGGGCGGGTAAGGGAGGAATTTGTAGCCCAATTCGTGGATTTTTGCCATGGAAACTGCACATGTGTGCACCCTTGCATTGTCCTGGTGGAAAAGAACTTTTTTCTTGGCCAAATGGGGTCTTTTTTTTTTTCAATTCCTCATTGAATCGACCCAGTAAGTTGGTATAATATTCGCCATTGATTGTTTTCCCCTTCTGAAGGTAGTCAATGTGGATTATACCACGTGCATCCCAAAAAACGGTCGCCATGACTTTATTGGCTGACAAACCCACCTTTGCCTTCTTTGGCCGCGATTCACTCTGAGAAACCCCCACTGTTTTGACTGCTGTTTGGTCTCCGGTGTGTTGTGGTGGATCCACGTTATTCGTCGATTCGTCCACTGTTACGAAACGGTCCAAAAACTCGTCTAATTGCGGTTGAACAACGCCAAACATTCCTGCATAATTGTCACACTGTTGTGTTTGTGGTCAATTGTGAGCAAACGTGGCACCCATCCTGCGGAAAGCTTTCTCATACCCTAGTGATCATTCAAAATTGAAACCACTGAGCCTTGTGAAATGCCTATGGCTTTCACAATCTCTCTCACTTTCAATCTCCGATTGGCTAAAACCAAATCGTGAATTTTTTCAATCGTTTCGGGAGTAGAGACCTCAACTGGGCGTCCAGAATGTTTAGCATCTTCCGTGCTTGTACGGCCACATCGAAATTCAGTAAACCACTTCTTCACCATGGAAATGGATGGTGCAGAGCAGTGTTCCTATTTCAATTAAGAGGCGGAAAATTCAAAAAGTCTCGGACTTATTGACCTGCCCTCGTAATATCCAAATATACAACAATTAAAAATGACGTAATAACATCCAACTAAATTCGAAAGTAATCTTCTTTTGGCAAATGAAATAAACAAAAATGATCCAACTAAAGAAAAAATATTTAATAACGTAACCCAAAAAGTGTTTTTTATTTCACGAAGAACATTAATTAAGTAAAACAAAAAATCATGTTAACAAATCGCATTGTAATCAATTTCCAGTAAACAATAATGAATTTGCAGCTGAAAAAAATTTAATATTCACATGCGTTTCGCACGTTAGTCTCTCGCACATCATTTCTGTTTTATGTTTTAACTTATCATATATTTATATATAACATGTTATAAATAAGTACTGGCTTGGGCTTTGAACCTTCCTTGTGAAGATACAGATGAAGGCTCACTATCGCTCACAATAATATTCTGGAATCTACGTCTTGCTCTATTTATAGTGTGTATATATTATTATTATTTGGCTCTACGACCCTTGTATTCGAGTCTTGGCCTGCTCCAGCATCGACCACCAGTTTTCTCTATCCAGTGCTGCTACCCTCCAATTGCGGATATTCAATATGGTCCGGGCGTCCGAAGCTACGCAGTCCTCCCACCGAAGTGGTCGGGCTGCTCTTCTCACACCATACAATCGCTCCCTGAGAACTTTGGCTGGGATTTCATCCTGCCCCATCCTAATCACATGTCCGGCCCACCTCAGTCTTGCTAACTTTATAAACTGCACCACATCCAGCTCCTTATAAAGTAGTTTCAGTTCGTTGTTGGGCCGGCGCCTCCACTCTCTATCCACCAAAACTGGACCCACAGGAGTGAGAGTGTATATATATATATATATATATATATATATATATATATATATATATATATATATATATATATATATATAACCACACACATACATACAAACACACACACACATATATACAATATTGTTATGAATTTATATATGGAGAGTTAATTTAAAATTGACTTTAATTCTACATTCACTTTATTACAAAAAATTGAAATTATTACACAACAGTTTATTAAACTTTAGATATTGTATTGAACATGAAATCTTTAACTCCGTGGGTTCAATGACAATTATTTTAAATTTGGGATAAATAAAAATAAATTTTAAATGATTAACACAATTTTTACAGTACAATGACTCAAATAAACACTTACATGTATCATCACACCTCTTTCCTGAAACTCCTTCATAAAACAGCCTCTGAATCACAATATAATCCAATTCCTCTTGAAAACCCGGCTTCCATTTGTAGAGTTGATATAACTTGAAGATTCTTGCACCCAGATTCCACTGGTAGAGTAGTAATAACTTGAAAGGTCCGCACTTCTGGACGCCCCGTAGTAGCAAGAAAAATAACTTGGGTTGGGAGATGCTTTCACTGCCACCTTTACACGCAGAGAGAGAATAACTTTGGAGGTCCTATCCCCAGGACGCCCAATCGCTGAGAGGGTAACTTGGGTCCTCTTCCCTGGACGCCCTTTCGTAGAGTTGATTGAAATATGGCGGGAGTCACCGGTAGTGGGCGGCAATGCCATTTTTAATACATTCAAATCAATTTTACACATAAAAATTGAGTTTTATTTGAACAAACTCAAATATAAAATTAACAAATAATTATTTAATAAGATTTAGAATTATTTTTATTTACTTAAATAAATCCTCATAAATTCATGTCAACTTAATAGTGATTTGCGATTAATACGCCAAACATCGATAATTTTTTATTTATTATTTAACCCATTTTGAACCTCAATATATATATATATATTATGTATGTATATACTGGAATATATCTAATCTCCTTCATTAATAATATTAAATAAAAAATATGAATTTCACTGAAAAAAACTATAATTTAATTATTTGTTTGTAAATATCTTGCTTATATATTTTTCTTTTCTTTTTAAGATGGAAATGAACAAGTTGAAGCCAACGATAATAGACTGAAGATTGAGCTGTGATCTCCTTATTTGTACAATCATGTAAATAATTAAATTATCACTAATGTGATATGTACTATAGATAACACATTGTATATTTTATATTAAGTATGTTATTGTAAATTCAAACATTTGTCTGTGTAAATAACAAAGGATGAAAATAAATAAATGATTTATTTCTTTTTATTAAAAAATACTTATACATTAAGCATAGAAGAAAAATATACAAAATAAACAAGATTATATCAACAGAAGAGGTATTTCACAGCTTCACAGTTAGTAATTTTATAAGTTATCTGCAAGATTTTCTTGTGGAATAACAGCCAATAGTTTTTGAAGCCACATGGTCAGACCACCTACGAGCACATAGATTATATTATAAATGTAACAAAAACTTTTATGTTAAAACTTATTTTAATTCTAGTTTTTGTTTTAAATAAACATTAATGTTTTATTTTTAGTTTTAGTTTGTAGATATTAGCAAGACAAATGAAGACTAGATATGATAAAGGTGCTGGTACAAAATGCTTCATTTTTTTTTTAAATGTGATCATTTGGAAATTTAAATCTAGAAAATATTCTATTAAAGAGAGTGTTTTAAAAATAGATTTTCCTTTCATTTGATAATGACCATGGTGCCATACAATAATTGTAAAAAAGCTAAATGGCTAGCCTATTTAGACAATTTATGTGTGTGTTTTTGTATATACAATACTTTAGCCAAATAGTTATTTGGCCTCCTTCCACTATCTAGCTAAAGTTAAAATTCATAAACTAAGTTTTTGTATACTTAAATATGCAATCAAGGAATGAAATTTTTGCTGTTAAAAGTTATTGTTTTTATTTATAAGTTAATATTTAATTTATAGGAAAACTATTATTCAATTTCCCCTGCTGAAGAGATGAGGATGTTGAGCTTATTTTTCATCGTGTGGAAATTTGTTTCAGATGAAAAGCAAATCATCCAGTTGTTAAAATTTTGTTGTTTTATTTAACGATGTGATTTTTTTTTTGTGTTTTGAACGATTCTCTACTAACTTTTCCCTTATAGAGGTATATCCTTTTCTTGTGAAAAGTCATAGCTTTAATTTCTTTATAATGATACTGTTTAGTAGCATAAGCATCTTTGAGACAGCATAGCATTACATAACTGTTATTGAACCAGTATTAGATATTTAATTGTGCTTAGCTACTTGGATTATTTAGAGTTCTGTTCCCTTTGAAACATGGATTTTATCTGTTGCCAAAAAACTCAATATCACTAATTTGGTCTAAAGCTCCTTTGGCTACTCCAGTCACAATAGACTAAACCGTTTTTAATAATCTATCTCAGAAAACAATTCTTTGTTCATCTTAATTTTTAATTTCATTAACTATTTCAATTTTGATATTTGTATTTTTAATTTATATTTAGCATAAGACTTACAAAATAAAAATGATGTAAAGTTACTTACGCATTGTTTTCTCCTTATATAATGACCTTTTTTCAGTTTTAACACATAGGTAGTAAATAGGAACTCCAGAAATGGTTATACAAAAAGCAATCACTGTAAGAAAAAATTAAATGAATTTTGTGTAACCACAGTGAAGTTTGTACTGTACAGCATTCAGATAGAACAAATGTCTGTCCAGCTATATGCTTATAATGCATTTTAATGCCCCTATCAGCTCCAACAACAATAATTTTTTTTTAATTTACCTGTACAACTACAACTATAAATGGCCTTGGATAGGAGAGACTATACTGTTTCTAGGACAATGATTGTCAAAGGTGATTTGTCTGAGAATGTGCTCAACCCCCAGGTTTTTCCCCAATCAAGGGTACCCATTTTATAAAGGCTGGTTAGTTCCCAGGATGGTCTGCAGGCCACAGAGGGTCCACCAGTAGTCGTTATAGATTAAAAGAAAACATCTGCCTCAGCCAGATTCGAGCCCCAGACCCTCTGCATAGCAACTCTGTACTCTACACACAGCTACCCTGCTCCATTTTTTAAAAAAACCTCTAACTAAAATTTGTAAATTAATGAAATCTTAATTAATTTTAAATTAGATATCTTTATTCTAAATGGTAATATTTTTATCTTTCAATTTCATAAAGAGCTTAGGAAGTAATGAATGATAATCAACTGCTTTATTGCAGACTCAGTTAATGTATTTTGGAGAAAAAAAATAACTGCCCTCAAACCGGTTGGTTGTGGTTGTAATAATCAAATATTGACATTCAGTGGGTATTGGAAAGTTTTGTTATTTTTTAATTACATCTGATCTTGATCCACAAATACATTTCTCATTCTTTTTGTAACAATAAGGAACTGAAACTGAGAGTATTTTCATTATGATCTGCTTAACAGTAGTTAAAAAGTATTATTCTTTTATACTTTGTTTTTTTAGTATTTACATTCTGAAACAATAATTGTTGGAGCTTGAAGGGTCATTAATTCAATAATGAGTAATAACAAGAGTTTGAAGAAATTAATTCAAGGAGAACTTACCAGTATTCATTGGCTCTGAGATGGTGGAAGCGATGACAAGAAAAGCGCAGCAAAATAGGAATATAATCGGCAGGGACAGATGTACCCTGATAGGCCTTGGAAGATCAGGTCTCGCCCTGCGGAGGTAAAGAAGAGCAGCAATACATGCACCAACTGAGAACCAGAGCACTTGGCTGCAATAATTTATTAAGATGTAAACATCACTCCAGCAGACCATTACAATCGATGTTAAACCCTGAAAAGGAAAAAAAGATATTTCAATTTTGAGTTAACAAAAACCAAGTTTAATTTATTTATAAATATTTTTATTTTGAAGAGAAAATATTAATTTATTTATGTTTTTTTATAAAGATGTATTAATTACTTTATAAAAATGTATTAATTACTTTGAGATGTTTTAAGATTACAAAATAAATAAAGTATGTTAATTAAAATTTCACAATTTTAAAAAGTAGAATTTAAGTTAATCTATAGGATTTTTAAATTTATATATTAGTTAACTAGATAACTGATCAGCAGGTTTTTGGTCCAGGGCATGCCGTGAATTACCAAGATTTTTTTTTGCAAGAAACACATAAAATAAACTTATCATTTTGGATAATTATTCCACAGGTTGTCACTTTGAGTTAAACAAGTTATAATAAGCTTTATTTTGCAAAAAAGAATGTAATTATGGGAAATGTGTATACTTCAGTAATCATTTCATCTTGAAATTAACGTTACAACAAACATATATCATCTATACTCAGAAATGTTAGTTGAAACTTTTATTTCTTGATGAAATGATTGCCAAAATCTACTCACCACCCATAAATTACATCCTCTTTTGCATACTAAGGTTCACGATTACTTGTATTTTTGGAAAATATCAAAAATGAAACCAACCAACAGTTAAAACTTGAAACTCAATTCGAAGTGACAACCTGCAGAACAGTTACCTAGAGTTTTAATTAAAAAAACAAGTTTAATTTATTTATGTTACTTATTAAATAAGCTATATAAAAATCTATTAATTACTTTGAGATGTTGCAAGATTTCAAAATAAACAAAGTAATGTTAATTTTATTTTTATTAATAATTTAAAGTAAGTACCATAAACATGAGAGCAGGAATTGGAGTGAGCCTGCTAATACTGATGTAAGAGAAGATGTTGGGAAGGTGACCGACTTGGCTCCCTATCAGCAGCAGTCTACCAGAGGTGAAGAGGATCCCATTCACTCCACCGAAGGTTGAAAGGGCAACGAAAATGGGTACTGACCAGCTGAGGCTTCCGAATATTTTGTCTCCAAATGTCTAGAAAAATTGTTAACAATAATTATGTTAGAACATTATGTTTTAGATTTTAATTTTAAAAACAATAATAAAACTAGGAACGATAATAGTAAAATGCAATTTAAATTTGTGACTCACCACAGCTACAGCAGGAGACTGCAACATCTCCTGGGGAGTGATGACTGCAAAGTAGGCAAGGTTGGCCAAAACGTAGGTTACAGTAACTATTGGCATGGAAATCCATATCGCTCTCGGCAGGTTCCTGAATTAACAAACATCCTACATAAGAACATAATGTGACTAATTAATATTAATTAATTGGTATTCGTACTCTAATGAAACTTGTGTAGTTCATTCTACTCCCCTTAAGTGATTGTGATATTTTCTTTTGTTCTTCACTATTTCTGTTTTCGTTTATTTGCTGTAAAATTAAATGCAAAAACGTTGATAGAAATAGGTAAAGAATCAGGTACTTACTCTGATTTGGTACATATTATAAATATTTAAATATTGGGTTTATAATATACAAAAGAAACAAATTTTAAGAGGAAAGAAGTGCGAGATCTAAGACTGGAATTCCATCACAGCTGAACAGTTTTTAAGAATTCAAAGAGAAGAACAATGTTTTCATTCTTATATGAATTCAGTGAAATATTTCGCATGAAGAAAAATTAGGCAACTGGAAAATACATGAGCTGTAGTTTTTGGAAGTGGTATAATTCTATTTGGATCTATGCAAAACGTCTGTTCTTTTAAATGATTTTAATGATTATTATTTCATAAAAAACTTTAAAAATTGCACAGGGTTTAAAACGTCATTCTTGGCTGAGTGCTAAGTGATAAAAACATTTGATCGTTTGCCCATATTTTTAAAGTAATTGAAATGGAAATCTTAAGACATCGCCAATATAAAAAAATGGGCTTAGACCACTTTCAAAAATAACAGCTCATATGTCACACATAACAAACTTGGGAGACAGGCATTCCACAATCATGAGGTATGTAACAGCATGTAATTTTAATAACAAAAATCTCTAATCTAGACGTTAGAAATACAATTTTCAAATAATACTTAAAAACGAATATAATAATTTTGTTCTGTAAAATATGTTTAGGAAGAAGTTTTAAAAATGCTGCGAAGTATCGGAGTACTTTGGGGTTAAGTGTCTTTTCTAAAGCAGGAAGGGAAGGGGTGGGGTATTCATCTCAAGTTACCCTACTGACAAAAAGTACAACCGGATCTTCCTAACTAAAACAACCATTTGAAATAACCCTAAAACAATTACCAATAATTAACTAACGATAAATTAGTTGACTAATTACCTAATCCTAAGGTTGAGTTTCTTACATTTTGGATACCGGAAAAATGGAAGTAAGACAGTAAAGTCCTTAGTGATTACGGGGGCGTGAGGAGGAGGCAATTAATATATTTGTGTTCAACAAAACGTTTACCAAGTAATTGGAGCCCCTCCACTTATTAATTAATGAAGATGACAATAATTACACTGTTATTATAAACCTTTTAAGAAGTAATAAATGGTGATCTTAAATTAAACAGTAAAAGGGGCTATATAATAATTAATTCATGAGGATTGTTCAAATTATAAAAATGGGATTTTTATTTGTGACTATTGTTAGCTGCACAACTAAACACTTCAAAATTACGTTACAATGCACTACGCATAGTTTAGATATTTTGTAAGATGTAAAAACACAGTTATCATTTGTTAAACCGTATAACATCTTCATATCTTCAACCTTTTTCGAGCCCTATTATAAGTATTTCCCCAAGATTTGTTAATGTTATGAAAAAATAAAATTTATTTTATGTATATTTTTATTTGAAAAATTAAATGGTAATGCAAAGGACAGCTCTAACAGATCACGTAAAATTAATTTTACTATCCTTAAAAATAAATTAATAAGTATCCAAAATTATTAACATAGTCATCTTGCCCCGGTCTCTCCTACGTGGTTGGTGGATGAAATAATTTTCTATTTTACTAATAAACTACTCATTGTGAAATTGTTGCAGATAACATTGGATGCGTTAATATCTAACATAACATGACTTAGGTTGAAGAATATACCTAACATATTCGAAAGTACAACAACAACAACAACTTTATTTGCAATTTTACATATTCAAGCAGCATTAATGTGAATACATGTTCCTGACTTCCTTTCATGTTTAAAGAACAGTGATTTTAATTAATTACAGTTATCTTTTATAAATAAGTTTTATAATAGTAGGAAAAATATAGAAAAAACCCGCATAAAAAATAAAAATAAAATAAAATAGTAATAATAATAAAATAAATAAATAAAAATGATAATAATAAAGTAAAAAATTATAATAATAATAATTTAATAGAAAATAAGTAAACACTTAAAAATAGCTATAAATAAATACAGATAACTAAATTACAATACCTGCAAATAGTGATTTGTTAAGAAAGGAGTATATGCTTTGTTCTTTTGTGCGTGTAGCGTCGTAACGAATGTTTATCATAGTTACCGATTTCTCGGATTAATGGGTTTTCGGAAGCTGGAGTTTTTTCGAAGTATGCTTTTGTTTGGGCTGAAACATATTGTTTTATAGTGGGAAGTTCAAGATCTCTAAGCATAGTCGATATTTTCGTGTAGCAGGGATAATTATTAATAATCCTCATGCATAGGTTTTGCACCCTTTCAAACTTTCTGTAATTTGTGGCGCAGGTTGAACTCCAGACAGGTGAGGCATAGATTATCAATGAGTGGATTACTGTTTTGTAAAGGATTAGTTTGTATTAGGGCTTAGCCTGGATTTTTTATTAAAATAGGGAAACATTTTGTAGATGTTTTTTTTCGCTTTTTCGGTTTTCCTGTTGATGTGCTCTGTGAATGTTAAGGACTTATCTAGAATTAGACCGAGTTATGTTACGGATTTAGACCAGGGGATGTGTTCGGAATTTAAGATGATGTGCTGATCTATGTTAGGTCTGCGCTTTGTGAAGATTATGGCGGCCGATTTTATTGGATTGATTTTTAGTTTCCACTTTTGACAGAATTTATGGATTTTTTTAAAAGATTGTTGTAATCGGTTTATTATTGTATCGATTCGGTATGATGCTGTGTACAAGGCGGTGTCGTCTGCGTATAGCGATGTGGTTACTTTTGTATGTTTTGGGAGATCTGATATGAACAGGTTGAATAGGATTGGGGATAGGCAGGAGCCTTGAGGAAGTCCAGCGTGTAAGGAAAGTGCTTTGGAGCTAGAAGTGTTTATTTGAACATAGAATTGTCTATTAGAGAGGAAGGAATAGATTAATTCGAAAGTATGAAAATAAAAATATATTATTAAATAAATATAAAATAACTTTATAACATAAAATGAACTCCAAAAGAAGTGATGTGCTAGAAATCTGTTATAACCCAAGAACCAGCATATGGGTCCAAAAGTACTTTTATATATCTTTTTTATATAAACACGCATAAAGGAAGGAAATTAAATATTTAAAAATAGATCTGACTTTTAACACATAATTGAGAATTAATAACGGTGTATCTTTGAAATGGTGCTAATCAATCGCTGAGAGGAGGGAAGTTACAATCTGATTCCGAGCGATATGAACTCAATGAAGCACTGATGAAGGGGTCTTGTTAAAGACAAGATAATTAACTTACAAGTTCTACCCCCCCCCCTCTCTTTCTCCCTCCCTCCCTCTATATATATCTCTCTATATCCTCTCTCACTCACTATCATCAAATCAGCTTTAGCTCTATCTTTGCTCACTTGAGCAAGGACTTTACAATTTTCCATAAATCAATGATAACTTGGTTAAGTAATAATGAATTTTCATCTTTAACTCCTTGATCGGAATTGTAATTACTTGTACAGCCTGTAGGTTAACTATATGCAACTAAATGACGATCTGATTAGACGATCCCTCATCCTACTTTTCTCCAGTCTCCGTCGCATGGTTGCTTGAATTTCAGTAGTGCTGAATATGAATATGCTGAATACAATAACAGCAGCATTCAGGCGTCAACGTCATTGTAGGACGGACTTTGATAAGGCCTGTGTCGATTTAAGATAGAAATAAACATGTGTGTATACAGTGGAACATAAATTATAATTTATGTTAATTATCCGGTGTGATGGCAGGTGATAAGTATCTACGTGTATTCATAACGGCAAAGGATATATACAACAATCATTCAAATATTAAAATTTTATTGTTGGTTAGATGAGAAATAATTCGATACTCTTGTTTTGTTGTGTTATTTTATTTCTGACCATTCATCTTTACATAGTTCTAATTTTTGTCAGCATTAAAGAAATCTCAGACAGTTCGCCAATTCCATATTCTGTGGCGAAGATTTTTACAACATTTTTTTCTCTTTTTCAACAATAACGCGATTTATAATTTTAATTATGTTATCAAGGATAAAACATTGCAGTTTTGTTTTACAAAGATTTTCAAACGAACGCTTTTAACCATTGATGTAAGATGCTAAGACGTAAAAGAGGTTTTATAAAATTTTAAAAAGAAAATACTAGAGTGATCTTTTTAAAAGTATAACATTCCTGAAGTTCTTAATAACCGCCTCCGAAATGATGATTTATTGGAGTTTACTCCTTAAGAAACGGTTTTCAAATTTAGCCCGCGGTATGAAAATTGTATAAAATAAAAGTAAATGAAATAAAAGTGGATTGTTACGCTCCCTTCTTGATAATATTGTATTATTTGTTTTATATAATTGATAGAAATTAAAAGTAAAATTTCGGGACTAATCGGGAAGAGATACGTGTGTATCTATGATAACATTGTATTCTATTGCTTTATTCTCGAAGTGTTTGAAATGCGATTTTTTGTATAGGAGCCTTCTTAAAGACACCTATCCAAGCAAACACTATTACTACTCTTATTTAGATTCCGCCTTAAGCTGCTGGGGTCCATTCATATCACTTACAACCTCAACAGACGACGAGGAAATTGGCTAGCTATCTCAAGGCTGTGCAGTGACTATTTAATTGTGTACAGTGTGCAGTGTGTAGTGTGCAGTGCTACTAGGACAGGAGATTGGTGTTTTAAGAAGTGGACAGGCAGTGATCATGCTGGGCTGAAATACATCTCTACCGGACTCTGAAGATGAGGCCCCCTTCAAAAATGTAAAGACAGGGAAGAAATCGGTTGTGGTTCGGTTGTCATTTTGGTACCTTGAGGTGTAGAAAAGATGCGTATTCTACACCAGGGCGAACTGTCATGCTGTTAGTCATTAGTTTGGGTATGTTTTGGTTAGTACTGTTCTGCTTAGATCTCTTTTCTTCCATCCTTTTAGTCACTATTTCTTCTAATTTTTTTCTATGGAGGCATTTTCTATAAGAAGCGACGTGCGCTCCCTCGCAATTCGAGCATTTTGTTTGAGTTCACCTAGTCGCGGACATTCAGAAATGTTATGTGAGCCGCTACATCTTGCACATTTACGGTGTGGTTGCAGTGGTTTTTTGTGTGGTCAAATTGCTGATATTTATAGCACTGGGGCGGTAGGATATCCTTTCTTGGGATGTATTTCACAAACGTGATTATACATCTATATGAGCTCAGATGACAATTTTAGTGTTGTAACAAGTCACCGCACCCACTATTTACCCTAAAGATGGCCTACAACGTAGGTCGAGAGGTTGGCACGATTAATAAAAAATATATATCTATAATTGTAATTAAAATAGCTCACATTAATTAAAAATAATTTACATATTAAAAAAAATAATACACGTTAATATGTATCAGTCGCTCAGCGATTAATTGGTAAGAACGCATTTAAAATTCATTAGAAACGGAAAGGGGTAAACTCCAGTCGCCTGTCGGAGCTGACACATACACTTTTTTTATCTATTTATCCTCCATAATTCCAATTTAGTATACTTCAAAATATGAGTTGAAGTAAATAAAGCTTCATTCTTGTTTTTTCATATTTCATAAGTTTTAGTAATATTGAAGTTTAATATCAATGGAACATTTATTAGTGATACACGAAACATCTCTAATATGTTCGTTTATTTTCATAACATCCACATTCACGTTTTATTCTATCACGATAACTTAATGGAGACTCGTCTTCTAAATGAGAAAGTTACAACATTTCCCATATTAAAAAATAAATATTATTATTATAAAGTGTGATTCCATCGTATAGGTAAGTCACTTCGTGTGTGTATATATACATGAATATATATATATATATATATATATATATATATATATATATATATATATATATATATATATATGTATATATATATATATATATATATATGTATATATATGTATATGTATATATATATATATATATATATATATATATATATATATATATATATATATATGTATATATATGTATATATATATACATATTCACTTATGCCGTGCGGTCTTATGAACACGCACTTTTTTTTTAATGACAAATGAGAGTAATTTTTTCAAGAAAACCTCACAACAGACTATCTGAATAACAACATTATACCAACTTGATAAATTGACTATCTTCTCTTAGAATTTTTTTTCCTTATTTATCAGCCAGAGTAACTTAGAAATACGAAATGAATGCTGCTTCTTCCTTGGAAAATGCTTTAGTTTATATTGATGATGGAATAAACTCTAATTTTTTAACTTAAAATAGAATTATTCATCGTATATAGGATTTTAATTCTCTTTAAATATTGTTATTACTGTTTGTATTCATCATGAAAGTTGTTCATTATGTCTATACATTTAATAAATTATTAGAATATTTCATAGATAAAATGAAGTTTTAAACTAAACTATTCATTAAAATTTTCAAATGACAAGGGGTTATGCATTTAATTGTTGGTAATACGAGTTTCTAATTTTCAACTTTTTTTTTTTTTTGTAAAATAGATACAAATCATTGACCTAAAGCAGACTATTTTTCCCTACACCCAATCCCTGCCATTATCTGCCCCATAGAATGACCAAACGAGGATTACTTATCTTAAAAACCTGAAAATTGTCAACGCATGGATTAAGGAGACTGAAAAGGACATTGAAGAGCTCGAGTTCTCTCCGGATTGTATTGAAGGACGTTCTTCACTCAGGAAGGGACTTCAGGAATGACCAAAAAGAAAACCAGGCGCAAAAAAACAAGAGCCAACCTTCAATTGACACAGTTAATAAATCACAGACATTTTAATGAAAACGAAAACAACACATATAGGTAAATCAAATAAATGCTAATTCGTGTCATCTTATTTCATAATTTATCTAATTAGACATGTTCTTTTACCTTTAGGATATGAAAAAAATGTTAGCATGGCAGCTCCGGGAGAAAACTAGTTTTACGGTTTGGATAATACAAAAATTAGCAATTTAAAAAACAACAACAATAAAACAAACAAAAGCATTTGAAGTAATGACGGCCCTTCCAACACTCCTCCATAATGCAACCGCTTCTTGTTAGAAATGCCCTTCATACATAAACCATGCCTTTTATCTTTTCTTTCTCACCTTCTCATCCAATATGTATTACATTCTCTCAACAATTGGCAGCCATTTGAAGATTAAATATAAAAACTAAAAGACTAACAGAAGTAAGTGTTGATTCTCAAGACACTGAAAATAAAACAATATCGTAAGTGACTTCCAAAACTTAAGAAAATGGCGGCCGGTAAAAATTTAATCGTGGGGCTACAAGTGAAATAAAGTAAGCAAAAAATATGATTTTGAGAAAAAGCTGATGAAAAGGCTAGAGTACTTAATATGATCGCGAAACATTAAAAATAAATATATAAAAACTTGCAGTACATATCAGAAGCGTGAAGAAAATGGATAGCAAGTCGTCAGCATTAGCAGAACATTTTGTGAACACAAACAATATCGAATTTGACAAAATTAGAGTAGTTAAAAAGTGTTGTGGCGCGTGCGAAAGAAGGATACTTGAGGGATTCGAAATAGTAAAGCACCCCGAAAATGTCAACAGGTTAATCCCATCTGTTATTAGTCCCATCTTCGGATTAACTTCAATAAACTGACTAAATTATGGCTCCTAAACATTACAGTGGCCAAGAAGAACCCGACAAACTTGAAAGAAAAGACAAACCAAGCAGAAGTCAGCCAGTCGAAGCCCACGCAATCAGAGACCACTAGGTCCGCCCCCAAATATAAGCTAAAAACACCGAAGCATCGGAAAAACATTTTCGACAAAGTCCTACAGGTTGAACCACCTGCTTACTTCACCAAATTTATCATTACGCCTCAAACTAATGATATACACGGGGGTCCTCTGCCATCTTCGGAGCACCAATGCTCAATAACATATATCCGACCATGAAGAGACTCCAACAGTTTCAAAACACCATATTAAGGCGTATAGCACGACATACTACACTACAACACTCTAAGACAGACTTAATTCATGGCAGTCTCGGACTACCGACGGTGACAGATTTTATAACTCGGAGGCATATCAAATTCTTTGATAGCCTCCAGCACTGCACTAACCCACTATTCAGCACTTGGAGACCAGGAAGCCGGCCACAGCGCTGGCAACAGTATCTAAGTTCCCTCAGTCTCGACTCAGGTGCATTATTACTCTTAGTTTTAGTTTTTATCCTTTTTAAAACAACTAATGAGCCCCATCACTAGATATCTGATCCAAATACCCCATAACCTCAATCCTTTAACATCCTCAAAATCCTCTTAAAATGCACCCGGTGCAGTAAAAAAGATGTAGTTATATAAAATTTTTACTAAAACACGTCAGAGTATTTAAGTTTGTTTCAGGTGAATCTACGCTTTACGCCGTTTAATCTAAGTTTGTTTACGGTGAATACGCCGCTTTCCAGGGGCTTGTAAAAAAAAACCCATTTTCAGATTAAGCCCTGAGGAAGCTTGCAGTATGGTCAGCGAAACGTTGGCAAAGAATTTGACGACACCGTCGAAACCAGGAGAAATACGTGATGAGGGATTAAAAATATTGGGTGTGGCAATTAAAGAGAGTATTTGATGAATAAAGATATGACTTAGTGTGTTTCATTAGTATAAAAATCTTACACTAAGTACTCAAGCCTTTTCATAAAGGTTTCCCCAAAATCATATATTGACTTAGTGTCAAATAACTGATTTTGAAGTACAGATCGTAGTATTTATTTATGAAAATTTGCCTAAAATATTACCTATTTTGTGGACATGGTGTTCTTCTATACCTCCGGGCCAGAGATATGTTTATTGTTATTTTCAATGCTGCTTAAATCTTTTAGTTAAAAATGCTGGCAGGTGAGAAATATTTCAACTCAGAGCTGAGAATTGATAGACGTGTCGTCTCGGACTCGGAACCCGCTACTACAGGCTACGGGTTGCCCTGGAGATGTTGGCACAATAAAATAAGTTTATTTCATTTTGAGTAATCTTTGACTGCACTCCATTGACCATTTCAATCCATTATTAGAATTATCCAGTCACCTATTTTCCACTTAAAAAAAAAAGTTAGGTTTCGGTAACAATCAACTTGTCTTTCAATTTTTATAATTTTATAATCTTCAAAATAGATTTTATATTCTTCAAAATCCAAACATTTCGAAACCTTTGTCAGAGGTATTACCTGAGCTAAGCAGCCCCTCCTCTTTATTGAACTATCAACAATACCCTTTAGACTCCATCAGCGGTCGAAGAGTGCTGAAGAGGCACTCGAAAGTTATCAGTTTGGAGTTGAAGGATTGGAGTTGAAAGATAGGAGTTGAGGAGAAGGGAGTAGGGAACCCTGTTCTGGGGGTCACTGTCAATATTAGCACCATTCCACCTCAACACGTTCTTCCAGCTTTTTAGCAAGATCTTTAAGGGTCTCTAGTCTCACATTTATTTTCGTGACTTTTTTGGCTTAAAAAAAAATGTCGAAATAACAAAACCAGCTTGAATGTTTTAAATGGCAAAATATTTGAAACTTATTAAGGCGTTTTTATATACTCCTGGCGGTTGAGCGTGATCTGCGACAATTCACCTCATTGCACAACCGTTGACCATGAAACAGTACCTTTCATGGGCTGTAGTGGGACAATATATATATATATATATATATATATATATTTTCTTTTCAACGACCCAAATATTCAAAACTAAAAAAGAGTTGACCTGCGGTCTAGTGGTTAGTAACAGTAAAGCTCAAGATTGCGGGTTCCCGCCGGCAGGTGGCCCTAGGATTTTTTAAAGGGACTAAAATCTTTGGTTATGTCGTCCTTCGGAAGCCGTTAAACTGGGGCTCTCAAAGTAGTATCGTCCGATTAGCCATAGCGGCATAAAGTGGGGTTAAATAAACAAAAAACAAAACTAAACTTAAAAAAACAGAGTTAATAACAGTACATTAACAAGAATAAAAATAAAAATAAAACTCGTACTACTACAGCTCATGAAGAGTCCTAAGTTCAGTACGTTAGACTTTTATCAACAATCAGTACGTTTCTCGGAAAACGTGGGTGCATTGTTCTAGACCAAACTCAACCGCCACGTTTTTCCCTCGTTTTTAGGTAACCACTGTATAGAGACTAGGTGAGACCCAGGAGGGTCCCAGATCCCTAATGATCCATCCCCTGCTGTTAACAAACTAAATAAAATCTGCTACAGCCAGATTTGAATCCGGGATATTCGGCTCGCTCTACCACTGAGTCACTCCGCTACTTTTTTGATAAATATGACTAAACGAGTAGCTAAGAGTTTATATTAATATAATTTTGAGTATTTTTGTAAATTCAAGAAGATATTTTATTTCAATTACCCAAAGAAACATAATTAAACTTAAAAAAACTGAATTAATAACAATACTTATATAAACAACAATACCATAAATAATATTAAAATTAATATTAGTATGTTTACCCATAATTAGAACTTTAATCTATTTATTTGTTTTTAAGTTATCTGTCCCGACGGTTGTCGCTTCGAGTTGAGTTACAAGTTTTAGCTTCATTGGTTTCCCTTTTTATATTTTCCAAAAATACAAGTTATCCTGAGGTTTAGTATGGAAAAGATAATGTAATTATAAGAAATTCATATACTTCGGTAATCAATTAATCTAGAAATAAACATTTCAACAAACATATATCATCTATATTGTTACGGGCTACTGGGTGTAAAATGGACTAAACTATTACTTAATTCAAGAATCTAATATTTATTAACAAATTAAAAAGATTACAATGAGATTATTAAAAACAACTAAATTATTAAACTAATATCAATTTACAATAACAATATTCTACTAAATGTTATCTATTTCTAAAATAATATACAAATAATATAAGATATTGGTAATACTAAATAACTAAACTATTTATATATAAATGTGTACAAATACAATAATATTACACTATAGTTTACAATTACAAATTAACACTTACAGTTCGCTAATTAAAGTCCACCGACCGTAAGACTCTCCAAATATGACAAACTGCCACACAGTTTATTACACTTATTACACGGTCACTAATTGTCACTGTTGCTCACTAAGCACTTATTACAGACTGATACTAATACTAACTAACTCACACACACTGCCACTAGTTAACGGCTGCTTATTACTTCACTGCTTATTACTGACTCGTCTTATTACTACTGCCGCGGCCGAAAACGCTGTCCTTTTTATATAGGCAAGGTAGGTCGTGGTGGGGCATTACTCGGAACACGGACGAGGACCACCTAGACCGATCTAGAAGGTTCTACGCCATTCTATAATCCCTTCCGCTTAATCCCATTGTTTGCCTAATCCGCTCTAGGCAGATCAGAAGCCGGTCCTACTTTCCGCTCTGACCGTAACACTGCCCCCTCCTTAAAAGTGCTCTGCCCCAGAGCATAGTCCGGAGAAATCGGGCGGTCATGAGCTTCCCTCGATGGAGACGCATTTCCTTTCCAGGGGTTGAACGTGCACACCAATATGGCGACTCCAGAGTTGGCGAATATCTGTTCAAGCATGTTCCTGACAACCTTCCACTCCAGGCCGTCATATCCACAGCCCAACTTAGGGATCGCGAGCTTGGTGACACGCAGTCTCAGAAGCTTACTCCGCAGGTCGTCGAGGCTTCGCCGCAGTGCGTCATATGTGGGCTTCTGATCAGTAGCACACTTGGTGACTAAGTAGAACAGGTGTCGTCCTTCGTGCGTATGGTGGAGTGCTTTCCCGACGCGTGGTCCTTGGCGTTCCAGTTCCTCAGTTCCAGCAAACTTCTTCCTGAAGACCGTTGCAATCCCTCGGGAAGTCCTCAGATCTTCGGCTACACAATGGGCCAGAGAATAGTCCGCGGGTAACGAGAAGATATCTCTGTATACTGCCTGAGTTACTCCACGGGAACCTTGTACCTTAGGTTGTGCAACTGATACCTTACTGGTCTCCACGTTGTTGAGGTACCTGACTTGCTGGTCTTTTGTCGGGCCATGGTCTCCTTTGTATGGGGCCAGTCTATTAAAATGGACTACCCTGGGTTTTCCTTTTGGCTGCTTTCTGATCCTATAGATGACGTCGTTTATCCTATTGATGATCTCAAACGGGCCATCCCAGGAGTTCTGAAGTTTAGGTGAGTAGCCTCGCCTTCTTCGAGGATCATGTAGCCAGACCAAATCTCCAGGTTGGAATCCACCTTTCTCTGCCCTGATGTCGTAACGCTCCTTCATTCTGTCACTGGCTCCCTGGATGTTTGCACGAACCTTTTCGTGGATATTATCCATCCGCTTCCGTAGATTCGTGACGTATTCCTCTCCGTTAACTTCCTCGTCTGGCTTGAACCCGAATTTCAGATCACAAGGCAAACGAAGTTCTCGGCCGAAGACCACATTTGCGGAGGTCTGCCCCGTTGCTTCATGGACTGAACTCCGGTAGGCTAACAAGAACAAGTGAAGATACTGGTCCCAGTCTCGCTGATGCTCGGAGACCACTTTAGACAAATATCGACCCATTGTCCTGTTCATGCGCTCCACCATGCCATCCGATTGAGGGTGAAGAGGTGTCGTCCTGGTTTTCCGTATTCCCAGTGCTTCGCACATCCCGGAGAAGACTGCAGACTCAAAGTTTCTTCCCTGGTCAGCGTGAAGTTCCATGGGTACTCCAAACCGGCTGACGAGCTGCTTCACAAGTACGTCTGCAACCGTGACTGCCTCTTGATTCGGAAGGGCATACGCTTCCACCCACTTAGAAAAATAGTCCATGGCCACGAGAATATATCGGTTGCCTTCGTCTGTCACAGGGAAAGGGCCAGCGATGTCGATTGCTATCCTCTCGAACGGTGCTCCCACGTTGTACTTCTTCATAGGGGCCTTCTTTCTTCTTGTTGGTCCGTTAGAAGCCGCACAAGTCACACAACGCCTGCACCAGTCCAACACATCGTCCTTAAGGTTTGCCCAGTAAAAGCGTTCACGAACTTTTTCCAATGTACGGTGAACTCCAAGATGGCCGCCAGTTACACCGTCATGTAGTTCCCTAAGCACTTCGGGCACTTTATTCCTTGGAACGATGAGCTGTAGCCTGCGCTGATCTCCTTCCGCGTTCTCCAATGCCCGTTTCAGCAGCCCGATGTCCACTAAAATGGAGTTCCATTGGGCCCAGTACGTTTTTACATTCTTCGACATTGGAGCAACATCCTGCCAGGCCGGTCTTCCTCGCCCCGATATTTTCCATTCCTTTATTTGTTTTAAATCCGGGTCCTCGTCCTGTCCCTTTGACACCTCTGCATCTTGCCAACTGTCCATGACAACTGTAGTCCTCAACACCACTGCCTGCTTCTCTTCTTGTCGAGAACAATGGTTGCAGCCTTCATCACAAGGTCTTCTTGACAGTGCATCCGCATTCCTGTGGCTCGTTCCAGAACGATGTGCAGATTCAAAGTCATACTCTTGAAGGCGCTCGATCCACCTCGCCACTTGTCCCTCCGGTGACTTGAATCGCAGCAGCCACATTAGAGCCGCGTGGTCCGTTCTCAGCAGGAACCTTCTTCCGTATAGATATTTATGGAAGTGCTCTATAGATTTTACTACTGCCAGAAGCTCTTTCCTTGTGACACAGTAGTTTCGTTCCGGAGCTGAGAGTGCTTTGCTGAAATATCCAATCACCCTTTCTTCTCCGTCTTGGAGCTGAGAGAGGACACTTCCAATGGCGATGTTGCTGGCATCTGTGTCAAGTATGAACTTGCCCTCGGGACGTGGATAGCTCAGAATAGGAGCACTACTCAATTTTCTCTTCAGCTCCTCGAAGGATGCCTGGCACTCGTGGTCCCAATGGAAAGTCCTTTTCTCCTCGGTAAGCCTGGTAAGAGGTTTTGCGATGTCAGCAAATCCTTTCACGTACCTCCGGTAATAGGTGCAGAGCCCGAGAAAACTTCTCACCTGGTGCTTATCTCGAGGTACTGGCCAGTCGGTGATCGCTGCTATCTTCTCTGGGTCAACAGCAACTCCGTTGTCTGACACAATATGCCCCAGGTAGTTGACTTGCCTTCGGAAGAGATTACACTTCTTCGGGTTCAACTTTAGGTTCGCTGCACGCAGTCGTTCGAAGACCTTCTCCAGATTCTTCAGATGGTGAGCGAAGGACTTTCCCAGCACAATAATGTCGTCTAGGTAAACCAGGCATACTTCCCAAGAGAGACCTCTTAACACGTTTTCCATCAGCCTCTCGAATGTGGCAGGAGCATTGCAAAGCCCGAACGGCATTACTGTAAACTGCCAGAGCCCAGTGCCAATTGAAAACGCCGTCTTCTCTTTATCTTCAGGTGCCAATCCAACCTGCCAATATCCCACTTCTGACACCAATTTGTTACGGGCTACTGGGTGTAAAATGGACTAAACTATTACTTAATTCAAGAATCTAATATTTATTAACAAATTAAAAAGATTACAATGAGATTATTAAAAACAACTAAATTATTAAACTAATATCAATTTACAATAACAATATTCTACTAAATGTTATCTATTTCTAAAATAATATACAAATAATATAAGATATTGGTAATACTAAATAACTAAACTATTTATATATAAATGTGTACAAATACAATAATATTACACTATAGTTTACAATTACAAATTAACACTTACAGTTCGCTAATTAAAGTCCACCGACCGTAAGACTCTCCAAATATGACAAACTGCCACACAGTTTATTACACTTATTACACGGTCACTAATTGTCACTGTTGCTCACTAAGCACTTATTACAGACTGATACTAATACTAACTAACTCACACACACTGCCACTAGTTAACGGCTGCTTATTACTTCACTGCTTATTACTGACTCGTCTTATTACTACTGCCGCGGCCGAAAACGCTGTCCTTTTTATATAGGCAAGGTAGGTCGTGGTGGGGCATTACTCGGAACACGGACGAGGACCACCTAGACCGATCTAGAAGGTTCTACGCCATTCTATAATCCCTTCCGCTTAATCCCATTGTTTGCCTAATCCGCTCTAGGCAGATCAGAAGCCGGTCCTACTTTCCGCTCTGACCGTAACAATATATTTTTATTTTGAAGAGAAAAGATTGGTCCTGGCCGGGATTCGAACCCGGGCCTTGCGTATTTCTAGCGCGGAGCTCTAACCATCTGAGCTACCAGGCTCGTAACCAGGGCAGGCAAATCAAAAGAATAATAAATAAAAAATATATCATCAATACTTCGGAATGTCAGTTGAAACTGTTATTTCTTACTGGAATGATTACCGAAACCTAATCATTATCCATAATTAAATCCTGTTTTCTTACTAAAGCTCACAATGACTTGTATTTTTGGAAAATATTAAAAATGAAACGAATAAACAGTTAAAACTTGTAAATCAACTCGAAGCGAACAGATACTGTTTTTAATGATGATATTAATAAATTTGTATCAATATATTTTAAGAAAGTTCTTATTTATTAGATACAAGAGACGTTAATGCACTAACTTGTAGGGATCCTTGAGCTCTTCCGTGACGAAGTTGAGGTAGTTCCAGCCGCCGTAGGCGAAGAGGCCGGAGAACAGGGCCATGCTGAGCGACACCATGCAGCTCAGAGGGTCTGCGTCGGTGCCTTTCCACGGGTCTGCAAGGTAGTTCATGTTACCTGTCAGGGGAGGAGTAGGATATAGCATAAGTATACATAGGCAGGGGGTGAAGAATATATTTTAATTAGCAAAATTAGTTTGGTAAACATGCAAACACGAATTAAGGATGATCCCTTAACAATTTGTTTTAATTCTTTTTATTTCTTGTATAATTTGATACAATTCACAAAATTACATGCTGTATATATAAACAATACCAATGAAATAAAAGAAATTGGTATCCTACAATAATAAATGTTTTGGTACTATTTTTTGTATATTTCTCAATAGTTTTTATAAGGGGGTTTTTATTGTTTTTACACTTAAAAAAGAATTGTTTACATAGTTTGTTAATAAATACATAAACATAAGGTATATTTAGTTCTCTATGCATTATTTTAACTTTAGTAGTGTAATATGCATAATTTCAAGCAATTATAAGGCTTTTCTTTTGGAATATTTGTCCGTTAACAATAATCTAGGCACCATGCTAAGTACTATACTGAGTATCACATATCGCTCCTTCAAAAGATCAATATAACTCGAAAACTGGCGTTTTTGAGTTAAGCCTTCACTAGCAATTGTATTGGTTGAAGAGACCTTGATAAGACTCTATTACATCATAACTTACAGCTTATATTATATATATTCAAACTAATACTTTGTCGTCCAGAAGAACGTGAAAGGAGGATCAATAAAGATGAACATAATAAATCAGTTCTTGTCTTTTCAATCAATATTTACTGACAACCATTTCCGTATGTATTAATTTTAAATATTTTTATTTTGAAGCGAAAAGATATGCCCCCGGCCGGGATTCGAACCCGGGTCCTCTGTCTTACCGTGACAGGACTATACCAACTAAGCTACCGGAGTTGATACCAGCCGGTGACAAATGGGATAAGATAAGAGAAAAGATTTGTCCCCGGCTGGTATCAACTCCGGTAGCTTGGTTGGTAGAGTCCTGTCACGGTAAGAGAGAAGACCCGGGCTCAAATCCCCGCCGGGGGCATATCTTTTCTCTTCAAAATAAAAATAAAATAATGTTCAATGAGCATTCTTCCCCGTGTATCCATCGCAAAAACTGCGAGAACACGGGGATATAGGATCGGTGAAGAGAACTGATTTGTCTGACTTGGATACGACCCCTCTTTGCTCAGTGGTTTAGAGCACTGCACGGGAGATTCATGTAATAATCCCGCCCAGAACAAACTTATCTCTAGAAGACAAAAATATTTAAAAATCATCACCATCAAAATTAATAAAAAACAAGAATAAATAATTTAGATCCAAATGGACTTATACCACTTTTAAAATAACAGCTTATATAGTGACCATTAAAATTTACGTCTATAGTTCTCTTTCTTACATTAATCAATATTCATTCTTATTAATTGTATTGTGAAAGATGCTGTCACTACATGCGCAGTTCGGTGCGACGTAACAATGACCTTTTAAAAAAGCTGTTAGCATACAATATTTTCCAAAGGAGCAAACTACTCTGCCTTGTTAATTATGATAAGATATCGAATATTGCTGATATTGCTATTTAATATGAAAGCTTATCAACTTGCTCTATTTACATATTGTAAAACATATTACTAGATTACGTTTTTAGAGTAGAAGAAATTGACATTTAAGAGAAGAAAATCTTCAATTACAGTTCTGATTTTTCCAATTCATTATGAAATAAAAATAGTATTACAATAAAAAGAGGACGATTAAAAGGTTAACAATAGTTTTTCTTTTTATTATATACTACGCTTAAACTATATTTTAATTTTACCAAGTTAATCCAAATATAAATAATTGGTATGTAGTGGATACCATGAAATCGTAAAAATTGCAATATTTATGTATTAGAAGTTTCAATGAAAACGTAAATAAAATTGGCGTCGATTTTTTCTGTTTGTTTTTAGATAAAGATAAACTGTTTGAATGAAATGCCTATATTTTTATCTAAACACTTCAGCTGACGACTCTGTTATATACAAGCCTTTGATTTTTTTCAGGTCATTAATTTCTGGATAAGATATTTATAAGACTAAATTTTGACTAAAAGAAATGAAATTTTTTCCCGCAAACACCTATGTGCTGTTTATATTTTAATCGTATTTATAAGAGTATCCCTTTATAATTTAAATTACCTAGTTTATAGATACACGTGTAATCAATAACTTTATGTGACGGTATTTTTTCAGCAATCGGTTTATTGCCTATTAATGAAATAAAAATGAGGTGAGGTTGAAATAAAACCATAAAACTTTAAATTTAAAAAAAAGCCTGAACCGCTACAGCCCCTGAATGGTCTGGGGTTCAGTACATAATAGAGACTGTACAGTTTATTGGACAACGGTTGTGCTGGGAAGTGATTCGTACTAGATCACGCTCAACCGCCAGATTCCCCCTCCCCCTATTTTGGTATCTACTTTATAGATGCTAAGTGAGCCCCAGGAGGGTCCTAGATCCCATAGGATCCATATCCGGCCGCTAACAGATTAAATAAAAGTCTGTCAGAGAGCGGGATTTGAACCCAGGACCTTCGGCACGGCAACTCAGTGCTCTATTAGAATAGAATAGAAAAGTACTGAATATTACTGAGCCTCTCCGCTTCCTTTTAACACATTTAAATAATTAATAAAAATGCATTATGTATACTTAAATGGTAGAGCAAATATCTGTAACCAAATAAATATATTAATTTATTGGTAATTATTTTGTTTATTACTTACCAAGAAGGATATGAACCATTCCACCGAGGATTATAGAAACGAGCGCGAGAAGTTTAGCCGTAGTGAAGATGTTCTGGATGGCCATGGCCCATCGCACGCTGAAGCAGTTGATTGCGGTTAGGAAACCTGGAACAAAAATAAATCAGTTTATTTTAAATTTTATACAATATAAACAATAGGTTCAGGTGTGTATGCCATCAATAAACTAATGATGGATAACTTATTTTTATTTATTGTTCTTTTGATAGTGATTATTTTTACTTTTCTCTTCAAAATAAAAATTATTTAATAATGATGGATAACGTTTTCTTCCATTTATAACTCGAAGTCCAAGGAATACGTTAGCTGTGATAGAAGATAAGCAATATATCGTTAGGGATATTGTGATGATTTATTGCTAGGGAGTAACAACAGCAGATAAATCGGCACGACCTGGGTGATAAAAATAGGTGGGCATATAATTTTCACTTCAGCTACAAAAACGAGCAAGGGTTTCTTGGTTCAGACGTTGGATGGGACTACAAAGAAAAGACTGAGTGCATAAAAAAAAAAAAAAAAAAAGAAAAAGGAAATTTCTTAGTTTCTGTATGAGGCAATGGAATAGTTCCAGATGCACTCATAAGCTTTCTCTAGATTAACGAAAGTAATTATCGAATTATCTTCTCTAATTCTCGTAATTTTCACAGCTCGAAAATCGGATGATACAAATCGCCGAGGAGACCGGCAGTTGTGCTTCAAGAGATATGTCATTTGCGATATATAATATCGTCTCCATTTAGATTTGACAGAACAGTCTGTCACGATACGCGCCTTGCGTGTCGTATATAGCTTACGATATGTCGTTTATCGTATATCGTTCAGGATATATCGTTTACTTATATTGCCTCAGTGTGAACAAGACATGCAAATGAAAAATGTCACGAATATCCAAGAGAAGGGAAAACGAAACTGGTTTTCATTCAATTAGAATGAAGTGCGTTTTTATTTTAATTGGATTAAAAAAAAAAAAAAGTAATGTAAAAACAGCTAACAACTAGGAGCGAAAAATTCCTCTGTCCGAATTAATTCGCTCAATTGTCTCTATCAAGTGAAAAATAAAAACTGACACTGGAATGAAGCGATCTTAAGTAATTTACGACTTATTTCCCTGGAACAATATTTGTGAGGCCACTGTTCGTTATCTAAGTAGTTTATGATGTAATTTACATCAGACTATGATTAACCTAAATGAACCATAAGTTATTAATTTATGTATGAAATGAATCTAGGCACCAAATCTCATAAAATAAATGTTGAATAATATTATGATTGAGAGGAAAATTGTTGACCGGAAGATCTAATGTGGGATATAGATAGTCTCGGGGTGCAGTAAAAAAAACACTAAATAAGACAAACTTATTTATTATAAGTGCCGACGTTTCGACCTACGTTGTAGGCCATCTTCAGGGGTATGAGAAAGAACCAAACAGAACAAAAATCACTATAAAAACATTGCAATACCCAGAAGATGCAATACCAAGAATATAAGAACATAGACATTGAAAAGTAATGAAATTAGTGATGAATATAATATTAAGGGTATATATGAATAAAAGATTACAAAATTATAAGAGTACAAAAAGGTTGTAAAGATAGAAAAAAAAGGGGATGAACAAAAAGATACAAAATGAATGTAAAGAGAAGATACAAACGTAAAAAGGTGAGATATAAAGGTATGGAAATCTAGGTTAAGTTACAGGTGATATATAAAAGATGTAAAATGGTAATTTACATAAATAAAATGGTAATAGAATGTTACATAAGTAAATATGTGTGAAAATATTTTTTTTTTTGACAGCACCCCTAGACTATCTATATCCCACATTGAATAATATTAGTTGACCTTGCATATGGTCCCCCCATCGCAAAGTATCGAAGGTGAAAAAAACACAGTTTTCGTTTTCGGCTTAAGCAGTTGCTCTAGGATTGGTAATTGATATAAAATTTATGTAGGGGCATCTATCAGTCCCAAAAACAATGTAAAACGAATGTCATTGGTTTGACTATAGGCACTAATTTATATTGAACCTTGAAACTGTTTTCTTAATTCTCTCTTAGTTCTTTTAATTCTCCTCAAAAGTAGCGATTTTCACATTCGGTAGTTGGAAATGGCAGGGACGATATGTGAGAAAGAAAATGGACCAGGTGGAGGCCAGAACAAATTCTCTTAAATATGTAATAAAGTAAGTAGATAAAGCAGAATAAAATAAGAAGTCAGAAGATAAAGTATAATAAAATAAGAAGTAAGAAATAAACACTTCTTACTAAAGAGAATTTTTCTGACCTCCTCCTGGACCATTTTCTTCCTCTCATAAAATAAATGTTAATTTTTCTAAAAACAAAATTAGAGAAAATTCATTGAACATGTTATGATTTACATAATATTATTTATACAATAAAATATAAAGGCAACAATTGAGAAATAATTTATGATTATTTATAGATTAAATATAGCACTTAATAAATGAACTAATATGTTTTGTTGTTGAATTGTTCGTCATTCGGATTATTAGATAAACATACAGTCTATTGAGAAGAAATAGTTCTGATTAAACAGTTGGTTGTTATTTGAAAATATCTGGTTTGTACAACCCATGATTTCCTTATATTGAACAATATACAGTCAATGCCACAGAAATTGAATCTGAATCAAATGAACATCTATATATACCACAATAGGTATAACTAAATTATCGCTAATAACTTAATTCTGCGCCCTATATAAACTAATCAGTTACGAGTGCTATGGTCAAAACGGATATATTCGTTGGTATATAAAAATCGCAAATTTCCGCGATGACGATACTTTGAAGAAGGAAGTTGCAATTTCCATAGATGATTTCAGCAGGAGCAGTTTAGTGTTTCAAGTTAACTAGCTACATGTAACAAAAATTTAATATGTTATTAGGAATTTGTTTCTACATTTCCCAACTCCTATATGATGGAGTTCCTAGGCGTCCTGCTTATTATTGTACTTCAAGTTATTTCTTGTATTGAGTGAGTTACTCCATAGGTGATGTATAATAATCGACAATAAAATACCCTGGCTTCAGAGCCATATATATTTACATATTGTTATTGTGTAATATATATTAATATTGTTTAGATCATACTATTTCTAATTATATCAATAGCAAGCTGTCTTGCTGATATAAACCTGAAAACTAATACTTCCCAGGAATGTATAATAAAACAAAGACACGAAAAAAGAAAATTCTAATTCTATAAGAAGAAATCTTTTATTGAGCATGGAATAAAAATTGAAATGATATAAATAGATAATGACTTGAAGCAGTCTAATAACCAAAATCTTTTACGACATAATTATTCTAACACATTAATGAATTGTAACTAAAGTTGACGTCCAAGAAATATTGAACTTTGATGGTTGGCTGCATTCTTCTGTACGTTACGGCTCCTCTCATATCAACTAATGAAAATGTATTACATCTTTCATGTTATGTGTAATTTGTTTTATTGTTAATCATTTAATATCACTTCACGCTGCTATGGCTAATGGGACGATGCTACAATGGGACTCCTAAATTATACATATCCAGAATAATTAGGATAGCGGTTTTTAACGAGTACCTGACATTGTATGTTCTCAGAACCTCCATTTTACGTGCCTTCTAAAGGGCAGCATAACCAAGAATATTTTATTCCCTTTTAAAAAACCTAGTGCCACCGCTACCTTGGGGATAGGAGGTTGCTATGCTAACCACGTCACCACATATGACTATAGTACATCTATCCCATTTATATGTGCAAGACAAAAAATTATCCATCTTTTATTGAGTTAAGAAGATTCTTGTTTCTTGTTTTGACCGAGAAAGGTTCGGACTACTAGACCAATTTTCAATATCAAGTTCACCAACAACCCACCGACTTGTTTGAGCAGTATGCAAATAAATTGAGTACATTAATACGAATGAGGTTTTAAGATATTAAGGTCGGTTTTTTTTATCAAATTAAATTTGTATAAAGCTCGTATTGAAGCGATGATGGTCTATAACAAACTAGATATTAACTCTACACTTTATAACATTGTGTCTATATTTTTTTTTTTATGCAATACAAAATGTAATCATTTAAAAAAAGGAGAGGGCCTTGGAATTCTTTCTTTAAGTAGGAGAAACTCAACTGATCTGAATTCAAAGGATCAGATTTTGCCAGAAAAGTGTATAATTAAAAAAAAAATTAAATATGGATTAAATTTTGGAAAAAGTTCCTTTTAGGAACATTAATGTCTCAAGGGAGCGGAATGGTTCAGTGGTAGAGCGCTGAGTTGCCGTGACGAAGGTTCCTGGTTTAAATCCGGTTCTGGCAGATTTTTTTAAATCTGGTAACAGGTCCTCAGCGATGGATCCTTTGGGGACTGGGACCCTCGCCCAGCCTCTATAAGGTGGGTACCCAAAATAGGCAGAAAACGTGCCGGTTGAGCGTGATCATTCACATATTACCTTCTCGCACAATCGTTGATTAAGAAACAGCCAAACTCTAATGCCTCTAAATACTAAGATATTCGAAATTAAAATAAAGATGATGTAAAATAAAAGTGGCTACCGTGTATATAAATGAAAACATAGATTATAATTATGATGATCTTTGAGAAATCTTTTAGCAATTGACATGAGACATTGGACGTGAAAGATGTATTTTAAAATACGCAGATATATTAACTAAACGTTTTTTCCGTTATTCTGTTATGGTAGGTGTGGCAGAGTTGGGAGATAAACTTGCTAAAAGGCACTCTTCTACCTTTTACTCTCGGGAAATTCCCAGATCTGTGGGTGCACAGATTTAGCACCTGTGGGTGCTGTTTCGATTATGAGAATTAATATTTGATTTACGATCTATTGGGTAATAGCCAAAATAAGATAAATAATAAAAGAAAAACCAAGGAATTATAAAAGGGATGATATCTAGAGCTATAAAGGCACGTCAGAACTAGCCTGACGTTTGAAATGTCATGACATGCCGTGCCTTCTTGAATGATCGAACGTCTATAATATGTTTCGGGATCCCTATTATCGGAACCTCAGGCCATGTACATGTATTTTTTTTTATCGACTCACAAGTTCTTCGTATCGTAACTTAGAACAAATACTAAAACCTCCACAAGTTATAGTTAACACAGTTCAGAAGTACTTTGTACTAGGCCAAAAACCGCTAACAATTCTATATATTCTAACAATTCCAATTGTTTGCCATATTATTATTTTTTATTTTCCCCTTCCATAGTTCACTACATTTTTAATTTAGTACATATTAAATTCAAATTATATTGTCTCTTTAATATTATATAAATCGTAGTGTCTCTAGCTACAGGTATTTCCCAGCGAACATTGGTAAAACAAAATAAAGATTAATGAAGCACAATAAAAAGTACTTTTTATGGAAAAGTTATAACATGTAAACTTGCATTATTATTTAAGCTATAGGTAGAGATGAGATGTCTACTATCAATCAGATTGGGCCTACAGAAATGCCTTCAACTTTATTTATTTAAACAAAGTAAACATAGAAGTAAAATTTTTGATCGATTGGAAGTGTTCAAGATTAAGAAATTAATGAAGAATCAACGAATTTAAGTTTTTTTGTCGTTTCTTTTTTAATAAAGTGAACTTAACCGATTATTGATGTGGTTAACAATGAAAAGGTAGTGAATATCTTAAAGTTTTTAAGGGACATCAGGGGACTTAGAGGGAAAGATCTGGTAAGCATTAAAAAAAAAAAAAAAAAAAAAAAATGTCCGGACTACCTTTACATGTTTAAAGAACAGTGATTTTAATTAATCACAGTTACCTTTTATAAATTAGTTTTACAATAGCAGGAAAATGTTGGAAAAAGTCGCTTAAAAAAAAAAAAATATAATAAATAAATAAAAATGATAATAATAAAGTAAATAAATATTAAAATAATAATTAAATAGAAAATAAATAAACAATTGAAAATAACTATAAAATAAGTACAGATAACTAGATTACAATACCTGCAAATAGTGATTTATTAAGAAAGTATATGTTTTGTTCTTTTGTGTGTGTAGCGTCGTAGCGAATGTTTATAATAGTTAGCGATTTCTCGTATTAATGGGTATACGGAAGCTGGAGTTTTTTCGAAGTATGTTTTTGATTGGGCTGAAACATATTGTTTACCTGGTACGAATATAGATCTCCCGTTGAGCCTTAAAAACTTAAAAATATGAAATGCTTTTTTCACATATTATAACCTACATATATCAATGGCAATTTATTTATTATATCAATAATAGACCCCACTGTATATATAATAATAAACGGCTTTAAAAAAAAAAGTGTTAACAACTACCAGGGGAAGCGCTCATCTCCTCAATCCGAAGTCCGGTAGTGGCCATCTGATAATGGTCGGCCACTCAGTTAAACCATATTCGTGCCAGAAAATGATTTTCTTAATTAAAATTAACTTGCTTCCTGAATTGATAAATCAAATAAATGCATTTTTTTTACTAATTAAAACTTCATTTTTAAACTAATTTCAAACGAAACCTGCCGGTTGACTCTTGTGAAACTAGCAGTATTGTTCTATCAAAATAAAACATAATATAGATTATTAATTGTTAGTGGATAATTATTGACAATAAAGTTTATTTTTCAAGAGCCAATGGATTAACAATTTTTACGACTAAAAAAAAAATTGTTTGTCCATCTAAAATCAAGTCATTTGAATGTTGATGAGAAGTTAATTACCAAATAGTAACTAATATATAAATCATTTACATTCCAACTAATTTAAACTATTAGTTATTTAATAGAAAATTTAATTAGCCAATGCCCAATGCTGTATTGTTATCACTATTGCCACGCCGGTTCATTATCCTAATTCCGGGTTAATTAATAACTACTAAACCTTATGTAAAAAATAATAATCAAAGCCCGACGGATAGGTTTGCCCCCAACACTATTTTGGGAACCAGGCGTTATCTTGTACACTGTTTTTATAAGCTCCAGCCGTTATTCGACATCGCTTTTTTTCAATCAATAGTTAACACATATAGTTAGTTAGTATTTATAATAGTTAATACGGTTTATTTAAAGTTTCGGGATTATTAGTTATAACATATGGGGTGGGTATTCGGTGATCTATTACTCTGGATCTACGACTGAAAAACAAATTTCCCTCAGCTGATCGCGAACAAAAAACCTACCCATTAAGAACTTTGAGAGCTGGTGGAAGACAATTATAAACCCAACCCATTTCTCCTTGGGGTGAAAAGGAAGAGAAGGTGCTGCACCAGGAAGGCCGCTGGACATGGGAGGGGCAGGAGAGTGCGGCCACCAACCTGAGGGAAAGGTCCGAAATGGGTGCAATGCTTCTTGCAGAGATTTGTTATACTTGCTGCAATAGTTCGCTTAATAGGACTGCGGAATATCACACTGCTTAAATTACCCCTGCTATCAGATTAAATAATTTATCTGAAACAACGTGATTTGAACCCGGGATCGACAGCAACAACTCAGCACTTCACACACTCACAAACTGTGTGTTAGTTTATAACTGTAACCCAAACAAATTTTAAGCACTCACATAAACAAAGAATAAAAAAGCGACATTTTTTAGATTACTAGATTTATAACAAACAAGAATAAACCAACTTAATTATCTTTACTGTTGTCATTCTCTTTTGCATCAAGTTGGTTACAACAATGTTCAAGTTGATTCGTGAAAACAGAAATTTTATTTATAAACTTTTTCAAATGCAACAGAATCCAAAGCTTAATATTGAACACTTGGAAGATATAGTTTTCAAAAGCAACCAGAATAAAACTGCAATGAATTATTTCAAGATAACTCTTTTTTTTTTCCAAGAGGCTGCCATTTATTTCTACCTCTCCCTGTATCAGGAGCAAAGGCGTAGACCAATTAAAATAACTTGGCGCCCGAACCAACAGACTTCGAGAGATTACTCAGTAAGAGCGAACCACTGCTTTAACAGTATCGATCGCTGACAAGTCGGTTGCTTACGGCTGGCAGCAGGTGACTTCAACATGCAAAGGAAAACCTAATCATGACTCATCAAAAGGGTTTGAGGGAGGTGTCATTGTTTTTTTCGGCCAACAAAACAATTGATCGACAGACATTCCTAATGTTGAATAATAAATTCCTCATGTACTCCAACCAGGAGAGGAAGGGTGTATCTGAGTGGAAAGGTCCAAGATGTTCGGTGCCGGCCTTGGGGGGGGGGGGGGTGGTGGGGGCCAGGCTTCGTTTCCCGGGTTTATCTTTTACATTATAAATTTAACAAATTTCTAATAGAATTTAACTTACTGCCTCTTGAGGAAACAACTTAATATAAAATTATAAGCTTTTATAAACAGTTTTGTTACACGTTACTTAAAGTTAAATTTGAATTAGATTAGTATTATATCAACAGCCCCGGTGAATAAGTGGTTAGGTCTAATTTTCTCCAAAATGAGTTTTTTGAACTTATCATACAGTATACAGTAAGCATAATCGAGTTATTTCCGTAGGAATAAGAGCCAGGGTGTGGCATTGGCTTGAACTCTCTCTCAATAAATAATAAAAAGAAAAACCGACTTAACCACTTATTCACCTGGGCTGAAGATATGTGAGGCGTTTGGTTTTAAAAACCCGTTACATCCATTTTAAAAAAATTTCAGAACTGATTATTTAAAAAAATAATTTTTCGTTATTTTGTCAACAATTTACTTCAAACAATAATTAATGACAATTTTTTATGATCTCTTTTTTTAACCTAAAAAAAATCCTGTACCACTACAGCCCGTAAACGGGTCTGGGGTTCAGTACATGGTAGAGACTGTAATGTTTCATGGACAACGGTTCTGCAAGGAGATGACTAGTCCTAGGTCACGCTCAACCACCAGATTTTTCCCCCTTATTTTGGGTACCCTATTTTTATAACATTTTGTAGAGGCTGGGCGAGCCCCAGGAGGGTTCTAGATCCGATATCATCCATCTCCTGCTGCAAACAGACTAAATAAAAGTCTAGGCCTGCAGCGGGATTAGAACCAGGATTTCCGGCATGGTAACTGTGTGCTCTACCACTGAGCCACTCCGCTCCCTCTCTTTTTTTAAATTTCATTTAATATCAAAAATATGTTGGATATACCTTACTCTGGTCAGAAAATAACGATATCTGGTTAGTTTATGGGAGATAAAAAATAAATAAATAGAATAAACATTTTTTTAAACAAATCACTTTAATCAATATAATTAAACACTACATATACATAGTTTTGATTTTTCATGGATAAAGATTTTCGAACCGGGGTCTTCTGCATTCTCTAGCGCCGAGCTCTAAACAACTAAGCTACCTGGCTCGTAACATGGCCAGACAAATCCATTCTCTTCACCGATCCTATATCCCCGTGTTCTCGCAATTTTTGCGATGTATACACGGGGAAGAATGTTCATTGAGCATTACTTTTTTAATTAGAATCTCGTTGACTTACGCCAATTTTATATTATAATTTATTTTATATTCTTGTGATGATGATAATTTTTAAATATTTTTATTTTGAAGAGAAAAGATTTGTCCAGGCCGGGATTCGAACCCTGGTCTTCTGCATTCTCTAGCGCAGAGCTCTAACCAACTGAGCTGTCTACATTGATAGGAAATGGAATCTTTTGGTATTGATTTTCGATGGATATAGACGGTTTCGAAACAAACTCATCTCAGACATCATTTCTGGGATTCAAAACTTATTTTTGGGGGGGAAAAAAAATGGATGTACCCGATTTTAAAACCAACCGCCTGATATACCTCCAGATGGAGGTCAGAAAAATAATTTCTTAAATACGATTGATCTATTTATTTGAAATCCAACGTTCCAACCCACATTATATATCATTTTATTTATTTGATTGTATCTTGTACCCTAAGAATACCTGCGATGTGTAAATAGTTCAACTATCTGTGAGGTTATTTCTCTGACCTCCATTCTTAAACTTAAATTTGTTCGATGACAAACAATAATATCACATTTCTAAAAAAAAGAAAAAAAAAGGTACTTATATAACATATATTACATAATCATTTTTCGCATGGATTCATGCATATTTTATAGACTGCGAGATTGGGTTTCAGGGGCGAATTTAATATTCGAAGAGGAAAAGTTTCTCTTGAAATGATTTGATATTCAGCGAGTTGGAACTGATATCTTTGAAACTCGTTATAATTTTATCTTAACAAACTGTTGGGGCTGGCTGATGAAACATCAGTCTTTGAAATTCATACTCACTAAATGGCAGTAGAAGATTTAAAAATACTATTACGCACAATGACATATCACATTACGTTAATAATGTATATATGAGAAGAATATTTTTATTTTATATATGAGTCTTTAATAATTTTATGAATAGAAGAAATAGAATAGATATATATAAATAATGATTTCTATGATTATATATGAGGGAAAACATTGAATTAAATACTTCACTTATGTCGCGACTTCTCTATCGAAGTTTGTTCTCATTTTCAAAACGGAAAAAGCTCTTCTATATGAAAACTACTTTTTTTTTTAATTCAACGAAATGTGCGTGTGCTTTTAACTAAGCGTGTAAGTATGTGCGCGCCTGTAGGAACATCTGTATTTGTCAAGTCAACAATATAGCCATTATAAGAAACATGCAAATAAACACAAGAAGGGTATTACGGCTCCAATGCACGATAGAGCTTGTGTTGTTCGTAAGTCAAAGGTTGTGCAATGAAGTAATTGGCCGAGAACCTGCTCTATATCTAGGTTTTTCTCCAAGATATGTTACCCACTTTAAAAAGGTCCACTGAGTCCCAACAGGCTGGGCAGATTCCAAGGAGTAGATGTATGATTGTTAACTGATTAAGACATTTATTACTAGACTTAAACGCCAAGAAACTGCTCGCCGTTTCAACATTTACTATACAAACGCTCTAAGCTCTAAATTAATTACAAAAGACCCATATACATGACGATTATAAGACCCAATTGGTCTTACGGAGTAGAGCTTTGAGGCTCCACAAAGCCATCGAATTCCTCTCGTATCCAATCCTTACATACTTCGTAAAATCCTCAATGCACCTTAGCTTGTTATGGATAAAGTCATCCAAGATTACCTTAATGCCCCATAAGTTACTAATTTGGCACGAACTCGATACCATTTCATGACAAGCTTGGTTTCCAATTACACCTAGCTACCTCTTCTATTCCTTCTCCTCTTCGATTCTGTCCCTGATTATTCTCAGAGGCGGCTGGACAGAAGATGGCTTCGAGACATACGTAAGTTGAATTTATTATTAGAGTACTATCAGTGGGCAGTTTCTCTATTTATTAATTTTTTTATCTCTTGCTATTATTTATAATTCATTATATTTACTTGTAACTTCGATACTTAGTTGTAAATTTCGATACACATATTAAAAAAATTATTTATCAGAGAACGCACTAAACTACCCTCTCTCCTAATAAGGAACAAAATTGGAGAAACTTGTGCTAGAGAAGACAACGCTTAATCTATCATAAAATCTCGATAGGGAAGAAAATAATGAAGTGTCTACAATTTTCTAATTTTCATATAAAATAATAATTAAATAAAATCTTGTACCAAATATTTCAGTCGAAACGACAGCTCTGCCTGAGTAGTCACTAAGTACTATAGGACGTATTTCAAGCCTTTGTGGTAAAACAATGGCAGGCAGGGGACGGAGAAGTTGCCCTTAGCTTTGATCAGCTGAGGAAACATTTTCGGTTCCTGATCCCAGGAGGTAAGGGAACATTTTGATGTTTTATATAGAGGAAATATATTAAGAAAGAATACATAACTTAGTCATTTTAACAAATATAACATCTAAATCATTTAAGTTATGTAAAATGTATTAAAATGTTTCAGGTCTAAATAATTTTTATGTGGAACCGATTGAGGTATTCTCAACCTTTCAGACCAGTTTCGTCCCTCATGTCTGTGCAGGATTTAAAGTTTCTATTATAATGGCATTAACATAATAAAAAGTTAAAATATAATTTTTTATTGTATAAAAAAATATAATGTATATTTTTCCGTTCGAAAATCAGTACGGTTTTTAATTTATTATATACTACTTATTGAATGGATAACTAAAAAACTCTAAATTTTCTAAAGACGAATCTCAGCTTCATTAGAAGAATATATAAAATTTATATAAAAGTATTGCATTATATAATATTAGCCCGGCAGGTGGACCTAGGATTTTTTTAAGGGAGTAAAAAATCCTTAGTTACGCCGTCCTTCGGAAGGGACGTTAAACGGGGGTCCCGAGCCTGTACGATGGCAGGTACTCGTTAAAAATCCCTATCCTAATTAAACCTGGATAGGCAAAATTTAGAGCTCCCACTGTAGCATCGTCCGATTAGCCATAGCAGCATAAAGTGACGTTAAATAAACAACAACTATAAAAGTATTGTATTTTTTGGACCAAATAGAAAAAATGTTAATTATAGATCTATACACTATGCTTATATATTTATTACAATATAGGTAATAATTATTTATTACAGTATGCCCAAAATCATAGAAGATAATAACTTTTATGCTGAAAATAAACCTTCATTGATTTTTTTTTCCGTAGGTTTGAGGTATCTTCACAATTTATAAGCCACTAAATCACATTTAAATTTCCAGCTCTGGGCCCCGTCTTCATTGCTTCCGAACAGAATTTTAATATTCTAGTAGTTTTTGAAATAAATGAAAATGGTAATTTTTTAATTACCTTTAAGAACAAACTAATAATAAAATATTAGCGAGGAGATAGTTGACTGGAAGATCTGAGTAAGGAAGGAAATAGTTGGGGGCGCAGTCAAATTAAACACTAAATAAGTGGGTACTTATTTTAGTTCTAAGAAAGTACTTTTTCTTTTTGTAAACTTTCTGTTTACTTCCTTCTTTCATCTTTGTAATTTTTACATCACCACCTTTCTGTACATTTACTCTGTAATATTTTTATTCATATATATCCCTCACTTTTTTGTTCTAATTTTCTATCACTCTACATATATTTTTATATTATCATATCATTGGTACTGTAATGTATTTTTATAGTTTTGTTGTTATGTCTGTTTTCTCTCTTAGCCCTGAAGATGACCCATAAAGTGGGTCGAAACGTCGGTACAAAATAAAATAAGTACCCACTTATTTAGTGTTTAATTTGACTGCACTCCCAACTATTTCCTTCCTTACTAATAATAAAATAAAAAGAATAGTTGATATTTTTGTGGATAATTTTTATTAGCTAAAGATCAACTCCGGTTAAACCAAATCAAATTCTTTAAAAATCTTTACTGACCCTTCAAAAAAGATTTGAAGGTGTCACTTTAATATTGAAGTTTTTCAAGTTGCAAAAACAAACCAGGAATCAGTTTTTATGCACACAATTTTTTAATCAAAAATATTGTTTCTATAAAATATACTTCAGTAGAACTTTCAGAAAGCACTAAAACAGAATAAATCTTATATTTAATAATTCTGGACCACAAATATTCTTTAGAATACTTTAAAACGGCCCTGTAACATGCCAAAAACCAATTTAGGGTGAACGAAGTGTGCTAAAGATGAAAATTATATCTTTCAATAAACCACAGTCTTAATTATACTTAAAAATGAGTAGAGCAAGGTTACACGAGGTGGTCATATCAGTGCTCAGGTGTAGGTTGTCACAAAGGTTTTTCCACGTTTCAAGGTTGTTTCAACTTATGGATACCTTGATAGGTCAGGGTTACGATTTAGCAGCCACATTAAAATGCTAACGACTTTTACAATAAAGAACATATATAAACGTATAAATTCCCTTTTCCGAGCATCTGAAACTATCGGGATTAAAAAAAATATATATATTAAGTTATTCGAAAACTAAATTAAGTAAACGGGATAAGATAAGGACATGCTCAGAATACTTAGCTGTTATTTTATAAAAACGTTTTATTTTTGTTAATAATTGTTCAGTTTTCATATGGTTTTTGTTTCAGAAAACAATTAAAAAACTTTTCACATTTACGGAGAGGAAGAATCAGACTTCCAGAACCATGATGCAGAGAAGGCATTCACGGATATATGGATGAGTATAGGTATCCCAAAAGGGAAAAAAGACAATGGGGAAATTGATTACTAGGAGGGGTAGGACAGTCTTTTAATGAAAAGAATAGCAGAAATTTCCAAGGGGGAACCATGGGAGGCAAGCCATTAAATCCTCACAGTCAAGTCTGTGAAACAGAACACCTAAGCCTAATTAATCAGCAAGGGATCAAGAGAAGATGGGCTGATTATTTCAACCGTCTTCTCAATAGAAATATAAAACCGTAAGACAGATGAGACGCGCGGGAAGCAACAAGAAATGAAGACTTTATTGAGGCACCAGGTGAAGAAGAAATCATGAACCAGCTAGTTGTGAAATTCCTGCAGAGCTCATAAAGTATTGTAGTTCTGAATTAGTTAAGCTGCTATAGGAACTATTTATTGAAATATGGAAGGAGAAAGATTGCCCATGGAATGGAGGAAAACAATTATGTGCCCGATATGTGAAAAAGGCGACCTGCAGGTGTACAGTAGCCACTACCGCAGCAGATCGCTACTTCCAGGCGCTTATAAGATCTTGCCAACTATCTTATACGGCGGACTGCTCCCTCTTGCCAAAAAGGAAATCGGAAAATACCAACCTGGACTCCGAAGAGGAAGGTCGACCTCCGATCAGAGCTATGCTTTCCGGATGTTAATGGAGAAGACCGGAG
Organism: Troilus luridus; assembly: GCA_964056705.1. Taxonomy (NCBI): domain Eukaryota; kingdom Metazoa; phylum Arthropoda; class Insecta; order Hemiptera; family Pentatomidae; genus Troilus; species Troilus luridus. The sequence continues at coordinate 51,830,881 of OZ057412.1, read as the reverse complement.
AATACCAGATCTCACCATACCATATCTGCATGGACATGACCAACAAGCTTATATTAGATTTGTCTAGATGTTTCCCTGCAGAGGCCGGTATTAGGCAAGGTGGTGGCCTGATTTGCCTTGTTCCCATATAACTTTTGAAAAAGTAAGAAATTCAGGAATGCAGGTAGTAGGGACCTTATTGAGTAGATCTGATCAATTTCATGGCTATGCCGACGATTTTGAACTTATAATTAAAACATGAAGGTACATAGATACAACATTCGAAACTCTAAAGGTTTCGGCGTCAAGAATGGGACTCACAATGAACAACAATAACACGAAACTTATGACTACATCCTATGTAGTCCTTTACGAAGATGTAGGTATTGCACAGTTCATTTATCCAGATCACAATGGACTGGTCACGTAATGAGGATTAACACTCAAGAAATTGCACCGAAGGTTAACACTTTTCTTTTTACAGTGGGGGAGTGTACTGGAAACAGGAGTGTCGATCGTCCAAAACTCAGTCCAAAACGGAAAGGATCCGTAGCTATTGCTGTCAGGAATTTGTTTGGTACCCGACATTGGAAGGTAGCAGCAGTATTTGATTGGGAAGACGGGTGGTTAATGTAGGAGTGGGCGAAGTCTCAACTTGAGAAGTAGCGGCAATAAATAATAACATGTTTGATTGTATTATTCATAAAAAATATAAATTTGTTTTTCGTAACTCACAAATATGTTTTTAGGCATTTTTTTTTTTTTTTTTTTACACTTTCTGAGGGATGTATTATACACAATTTTTTTAATAAACTGCTCCACTTTCCTATTAAAAATGTGTTCTCTTTGCATTTTTATCAACAACTGTCGATCACAAAGAATTGACAATCACCAGAATGCATGAATAAAAAAATAAGCCGGCTCACAGATCAATGACTTTTTTTTTACAGGTCTCAGCAGTTCTGGCACGCAGAAATACTTTAAAAGTTGTGCATCGAAACTTTGACCCCATTACAATATTTTCTATAGAAAGTAACAATAAGAAAATGCATAGATATAATGTTGCCTATAAATCGTAAAAATCAGTGTTTTAACGAGATTAAATTCCCTAATATATTGGGATACTGGCAGGATTTGAATTAACCTTCAGTGAGATGACACCAGGTAGGTCACGCAAGCTGAGATGTATTGTCCACTCTGTAATTCCTCTTACTTCTCATAATTAGATGATAGAATGAGATTTACAGCCGTAAAAGAAACTGGAGCACCGAGTATTATTAGATTAATAATACTATTATTACACAATAAGTGATCCCTGCTGCCGTACGACAAATGAAACCGTTATACTAAGTAATCCTTTTCAATAAATTCAATAACATTACATACTAATCCTTTAATGACACGAACAACAGTAAACTTCTGTCCGTCCCGTTTGTTAATGAGTGTCAATGTATGTTTCACGGCTGTGCTGACCCCTTGGTGATGTTTGATATGGACAATCTCAAGCCCGGGAAAGGACATAGGCTACTTTTTATCAACACACCACACAGGCGAAGTTTATATAAAACTGTAACCTGATTGACTAACACACCCAGCGGTCAACGCACAGCAAAACGACTGAACTTAGCATCTTGAAATTCGCAGATAGGTTCTTAGTATAGCTTAAATAAGCACTAAGAAAGGAATTTGGGCAATTCCACCCCAAGGGTTTCCCTCTTAATATAATAGGGGTTCAAAGAAGGTATGGAATCCGTCAGTTTTGATGTTAAACATCTGGAATTTCGGATGTACGAGTAACTTATGGTTTAAACAAATTAAATTATTTATTTAAAATGATCTGTCACAAAACTTTCTGTGGCAGACCAAATTTCACGAGATCGAAGCCGTGGGCTAGTTCCTAAATAAATATCTGTACAAGTGATTTCAACTCAATTGTTACAGTTCCCTTCTTAGCGCTTAACTGGGTGTAAAAAAAAAGTTAAGAGTTCCAAGTAAAGTATCATTTCCAGTTTATCCAGTCGTCATATGTTGGTAATCATTGATGCAAATATCTTGACCTTTAAGTAAATGACCACTTCCGGTAATGGGGTCATCTATGGTTCAGTGGTTGGCATAACAACCTCATTCGCCCAAGGTCTCTGGTTTGCAGCCCAGCATGGTTTTAGGATTTTTAAAAGGGCATAAACATCCTTGGTAATGGCCAGCCTTGGAAGGGACATACAATGTAAAATGGGGGTCCCTACCCTGTACTGTGCCAGCTACTCGTTTAAGATCCCTATCCCAATTAAATCTGGATAGTCAGATTAGCCACAGCAGCATAAAGTGACCTTAAATGAATAAACAAAGTGACAAACAAACTGAAAGTATTTGTTTGTTTATTTAATGAATATTTACTTTCAATAATTTGTGAGTGTCTACGAGATAGGAAGTGTGTACATCTTATTATCTAATATATTGTTAATTATAATACAGTCTAAACTACTACCGGTAAAAAAGTTCTAAGCAATACCTATATTTGAGTATAGTGTTTAGAAACCGCTTACCTGAACATGATTTCTCATTAAAGCGCTGTTTAATCCGTGCCTCAGGCCTGGGGCCTCTGCCAATCAACGGCTGCCTAAACACTAGGGTACTTTTTACTGTACCTAAAACTTTTAGAATGTTGTAATTTACTCGCGGCAAAAGGATGTAGCTGCGGAGATGGTAATTATACCCTCTAGAAAGAATCTATTGTATTTGTCACGTAGCGTGGAAGGTTAAATAGTAGGTGACTTGCAGTTGGCTTGTGGATGCTTCTTTCTTACTTTCATTTACCCTCCACTTATCTGACTCATACAAAAAATACCTACAGTAAGATAGCTGTAATGTAGAAGCATTAGATTATACACCATGGTTGTATGTATATAGATGTTAGAAATGTAGTTCGAACCCCACTCATGGTAATAATTCGGCAATAAGCCACAGCAATAATAGCTAGTAACAATGTTAGGAGCAGCAATATATTATTGGAGCTTTTAGTACCAATAATCATAGTCAACTTTGTCATCTTATAAAACTTACTGCTAATCTTTATTCATTGATTTATATTTTCTTAAGCATTAATGGACATAATGATTGAATAGGAACCAGTAATAAATATTGTAAGGTAAATTTAAATATAGGGATATTAAGTTATTAAAGGAGGAAGGGAAACACCTAAGTGTGTTGGGTGCTAGTAAATCTTTGTCTCAATTTCGAAACTGGCAATGGAAGATAAATATTTATTCTGCTAACAGTCGAGAATCGACCCTTTGTGATATCGAAATCCTCCTGGGGCTCACCCACTAACCCATAATCTGGGCGCCCTTAAATAGGGGAAGAAACCAGACGGTTGTGCGTGATCTCAGTCAAATCACTTCCTTCCACAACCTTAAAATACATTGTAGGATGGAAATAGTTAGGGGTGCAGTCAAAATAAACACCAAGTAAGCCCTCACTTATTAAAATAATTTGAGTAAAGTGTTTAGAAACCACCTAGAAACAGTACAATTCCTACCATTTACTGAGCACAATATCCTTCATAGGTTGAAATAATTTATTTAAGTTAAATGAGCATATGAGTTTAACATTTTCAATTTGTTAAAAAACGATTGTATAAAAATAATCTATCATTCTGGGATTAAAACCAAGGGAGTTGTTAATATATAGATAAATTTAGTTGTACTTTTCAAGTTTTTTTTTTTGCGGTTTATTTATACTACTTGTATCTATTAACTAAAACATTTAGTAATAATTATTTTATTATCAACTTAATCAAGGGAGCGGAGTGGTTCAATGGTAGAGGGCTGAGTTGCAATGCCGAAAGTCCTGGGTCAAAATCTTGCACGCTGGCAGACGTTTGTTTAATCTTTTAGCGACCAGAGATGGATTCTATGGGATCCAGGAACCTCCTGAGGCTAACCCAGCCTCACCCACCAGTAATGGGGAAAAATCTGGCAGAGGAGCGCGATTTAGAACAAAACACCGTTGTTCTAAACAGTACAGTCTCTACCTCATATTTAACCCAAGAACCTATATGGTTTGCAGTGGCACAGGAATAGAAAATCAATTTAATTAATAATCATATATGGTAATAATTTATATGATAATTTCATGAGACTTAGAGCAAAGTGAGCTCTAACATTCGACCTTTTTCCATCTACGCAACCTTTATTATTAATATTAATACAAGATCAATGTCATGAACTGAAGAGTTTTGTGGAATTTTAAAATTATTAAATGCATAAACTCAAATTTGTAAGTTTTTAATTATTTAGCCTCAAATTGTCCTACTTTTCAATTTTTTTTTTTAAGGTAAAGCAAAACTGGCTTGGAATGCATACCGCAAGACTAAAAGTGCAGCGGACTGGGAACTCTATGCGAAGGAATGAAGCCAAGAATGTACAATTTCTTGGAAGTCTTATTTTCCAAGATCGAAAATGAAAAAAAAACGTATATAATTTTTAATTTAAGCTTCTCACAGGTCATATGGTTCATAACATTACCACAATACTACGTACGAATCATCTGTACCTCCTTTCAGGCCACAATATCCGTAAGGATAAGAGTTACGAGAACCACCCACGATGTGAGATATGCGATATCATACCACAGCACATAAAAAGAAAAATATCAGAAACTTATATAATAATAAAGGGTGTAACAAATTTTAAGTGATTAAATACGCATGTTAATAAGAAAAATAAAAAAATTAAATTAATTACTTCACCTATTCTGTATGTGTATGGAAGGCTAATATATACTTAATTTAATGTAAAATATGCACTTTGTCTAAATTAAACCACTATATCATAATATAATCAGAGAAAATATCATGAAATGTAAAAATGAATTATAAAACCTTTGTGGCCTTTTAATAGTTTTTAATAACTAATTCTATCTCGACCTAAAATAGAAAAGAACTGTCCGAACCATCTTTTCTGATTGTTAATCATAATTTTTATATGTCACCAAGTTATTACGGATCTAGTTATCTATTATTATTATTAATATTATTATCTAATTATTACGTAGATTGCAAAGCTCAGTGTTCCAATGTAAACCATGGTGTACCAAAGCACATATGAAGGCTACACAGAGGCAGTATAGACAACCTTGATTGAGGCTAACTCCCCCAGGGCATACACGCATTAAGATTCATTGCTTCCAACTGTTGAGGTGACATATAAACATAACCATCTATACTATACACCATTATAAATAATAGAAAATAATATTTTAATTTTAAAGATAAAATAATATTTAGTCGAATGAATAAATATTCATAATTAAATGGACGACTTTGAATGCTCAATTATCTAAATACAATTATTTAATTAAGAACAATAAAATTAATTAAATTATCGTGTTTAATCAATATAAATTAAAAGTCTTTTTTGTAGTCAGCACTTGTAATTAGAACAAAGCTAGTCGAAACTTGTACAACACTCAAATCGATTTGAAAAAATATCTATGTTTTTGTTTATTATTTTCGATAATGAATCATTTAATAATTTTATTTGTTTTATTGTGGATTTGGCACCCGTCAGGGGTTACCTTTAGATTGTCGTAAGAACTCGATATTAACATTAGTTTTTTGAAAAATGATAGCTACTTGGATGTTTCATTATTTGGATAACTATAATTAGAATAGGGTCTAGGAGTTTTGTCGGGTAGTACCTCTTCCAGTGTAGACCTGGAAAATGGACCTCACAAAATTTCAGGGGTGTAGTGGAGGAGTTTGTGAAGGTAGGTGGAGAATCTGAGGATACTTAAAACCCAGGACCGTCCGGGCGCGGTGAAGAGGTGGCCTGTTCGAGGTGGCCGTGCATTCGACTGACCACGGCGAATCATCATTGGCAGGTCGATAAAAATCATTGGTGTGAGGCAGCAGTAGCACCAGTACTGGCATAGACCCGAAGACAGTAGGAGTCATCTCCAGGAAGCATCAGGCAGAGCTGGAGTCCGCCAAAAGGCTGATGTAATGCGAAGGGTTGGTAGAGCTCTTAGCCGTTGAGAAGGCAATCTACCTAGGGACCCCAACTCATGATATAAAGTCCGTTGTCCCTGGGCAAGGGGCCTCTTCTATTGGGCTAATCACTCGTAGGAGAGAATTATTGATTCAAAGTAAACAAAGTTGCCTCGGATTAAGGCAGACACAACGGTTACGACACGGCGCTCGAAAGGACACCAGATTTGGAACGTGGATTATAAAGACCTTAACTGGCAAAGGGATTGAAATAGTTGAGGAGATGGAGGCCTACAGGGTAGACATCTTGGGAATTGGCGAAGTAAGGAAGAAGGGACAAGGAGAAGTGAGGCTTGGAAAAGGCTATGTGCTTATTTACTCAGGAGTGGCGGCAGGACTGAGGGCCAAGGAGGGGGTTGGCATGATAATGACTGAAAGGCTGTTGGCCAAAGTGAAAGACTGGGAGCCAATGTCTTCTTCGAATAGTAGTGGCGAACATGGAACAATCAATAGGAAAAGTAAGTGGAGGTGCGTATAGCAGGAATAGAAAGGTCAGAGGTTCATAGAACTCTGCATAGATTATGATCTTCTTTTCGGGAAGTCATAAGAGGGGCAGAAATAAGGTCAGACCATTATCTCTTGATTGGAGACACTCAAATTCTCCTACCTAGGAAAAAGTTAGAGAAGAAATACAAGAAAATAGATATTTCAAAATTACATAGACCAGAGAAGAAAATAGAGTATGCTGAACTCCTGACTCAGAAACTCCACGTTCCAAATCTGGTGTCCTTTCGAGCGCCGTGTCGTAACCGTTGTGTCTGCCTTAATCCGAGGCAACTTTGTTTACTTTGAATCAATAATTCTCTCCTACGAGTGATTAGCCCAATAGAAGAGGCCCCTTGCCCAGGGACAACGGACTTTATATCATGAGTTGGGGTCCCTAGGTAGATTGCCTTCTCAACGGCTAAGAGCTCTACCAACCCTTCGCATTACATCAGCCTTTTGGCGGACTCCAGCTCTGCCTGATGCTTCCTGGAGATGACTCCTACTGTCTTCGGGTCTATGCCAGTACTGGTGCTACTGCTGCCTCACACCAATGATTTTTATCGACCTGCCAATGATGATTCGCCGTGGTCAGTCGAATGCACGGCCACCTCGAACAGGCCACCTCTTCACCGCGCCCGGACGGTCCTGGGTTTTAAGTATCCTCAGATTCTCCACCTACCTTCACAAACTCCTCCACTACACCCCTGAAATTTTGTGAGGTCCATTTTCCAGGTCTACACTGGAAGAGGTACTACCCGACAAAACTCCTAGACCCTATTCTAATTATAGTTATCCAAATAATGAAACATCCAAGTAGCTATCATTTTTCAAAAAACTAATGTTAATATCGAGTTCTTACGACAATCTAAAGGTAACCCCTGACGGGTGCCAAATCCACAATAAAACAAATAAAATTATTAAATGATTCATTATCGAAAATAATAAACAAAAACATAGATATTTTTTCAAATCGATTTGAGTGTTGTACAAGTTTCGACTAGCTTTGTTCTAATTACAAGTGCTGACTACAAAAAAGACTTTTAATTTATATTGATTAAACACGATAATTTAATTAATTTTATTGTTCTTAATTAAATAATTGTATTTAGATAATTGAGCATTCAAAGTCGTCCATTTAATTATGAATATTTATTCATTCGACTAAATATTATTTTATCTTTAAAATTAAAATATTATTTTCTATTATTTATAATGGTGTATAGTATAGATGGTTATGTTTATATGTCACCTCAACAGTTGGAAGCAATGAATCTTAATGCGTGTATGCCCTGGGGGAGTTAGCCTCAATCAAGGTTGTCTATACTGCCTCTGTGTAGCCTTCATATGTGCTTTGGTACACCATGGTTTACATTGGAACACTGAGCTTTGCAATCTACGTAATAATTAGATAATAATATTAATAATAATAATAGATAACTAGATCCGTAATAACTTGGTGACATATAAAAATTATGATTAACAATCAGAAAAGATGGTTCGGACAGTTCTTTTCTATTTTAGGTCGAGATAGAATTAGTTATTAAAAACTATTAAAAGGCCACAAAGGTTTTATAATTCATTTTTACATTTCATGATATTTTCTCTGATTATATTATGATATAGTGGTTTAATTTAGACAAAGTGCATATTTTACATTAAATTAAGTATATATTAGCCTTCCATACACATACAGAATAGGTGAAGTAATTAATTTAATTTTTTTATTTTTCTTATTAACATGCGTATTTAATCACTTAAAATTTGTTACACCCTTTATTATTATATAAGTTTCTGATATTTTTCTTTTTATGTGCTGTGGTATGATATCGCATATCTCACATCGTGGGTGGTTCTCGTAACTCTTATCCTTACGGATATTGTGGCCTGAAAGGAGGTACAGATGATTCGTACGTAGTATTGTGGTAATGTTATGAACCATATGACCTGTGAGAAGCTTAAATTAAAAATTATATACGTTTTTTTTTCATTTTCGATCTTGGAAAATAAGATCCATGGGTACTCCAAACCGGCTGACGAGCTGCTTCACAAGTACGTCTGCAACCGTGACTGCCTCTTGATTCGGAAGGGCATACGCTTCCACCCACTTAGAAAAATAGTCCATGGCCACGAGAATATATCGGTTGCCTTCGTCCGTCACAGGGAAAGGGCCAGCGATGTCAATCGCTATCCTCTCGAACGGTGCTCCCACGTTGTACTTCTTCATAGGGGCCTTCTTTCTTCTGGTTGGTCCGTTAGAAGCCGCACAAGTCGCACAACGCCTGCACCAGTCCAAGACATCGTCCTTAAGGTTTGCCCAGTAAAAGCGTTCACGAACTTTTTCCAATGTACGGTGAACGCCAAGATGGCCGCCAGTTACACCGTCATGTAGTTCCCTAAGCACTTCGGGCACTTTATTCCTTGGGACGATGAGCTGTAGCCTACGCTGATCTCCTTCCACGTTCTCCAATGCCCGTTTCAGCAGCCCGTTGTCCACTAAAATGGAGTCCCATTGGGCCCAGTACGTTTTTACATTCTTCGACATTGGAGCAACATCCTGCCAGGTCGGTCTTCCTCGCCCCGATATCTTCCATTCCTTTATTTGTTTCAAGTCCGGGTCCTCGTCTTGCGCCTTTGACACCTCTGTGTCCCGCCAACTGTCGATAACAACCGTTGTCCTCAATACTGTTGCCTGCTTCTCTTCTTGTCGGGAACAATGTCTGCATTCTTCATCTTCACATGGTCTTCTTGACAGCGCATCCGCATTCCTGTGGCTCGTTCCAGAACGATGAGCAGATTCAAAATCGTACTCTTGAAGGCGCTCGATCCACCTCGCCACTTGTCCCTCCGGTGACTTGAATCGCAGCAGCCACATTAGAGCCGCGTGGTCCGTTTCAGCAGGAACCTTCTTCCGTATAGATATTTATGGAAGTGCTCGATGGATTTTACAACTGCCAGAAGCTCTTTCCTTGTGACACAGTAGTTGCGCTCCGGAGCTGAGAGTGCCTTGCTGAAATATCCAATCACCCTTTCTTCTCCGTCTTGGAGCTGAGACAGGACACTTCCAATGGCGATGTTGCTGGCATCTGTGTCGAGTATGAACTTGCCCTCGGGACGTGGATAGCACAGAATAGGAGCACTACTCAATTTTCTCTTCAGCTCCTCGAAGGATGCCTGGCACTCGTGGTCCCAATGGAAAGTCCTTTTCTCCTCGGTAAGCCTGGTAAGAGGTTTTGCGATGTCAGCAAATCCTTTCACGTACCTCCGGTAATAGGTGCAGAGCCCGAGAAAACTTCTCACCTGGTGCCTATCTCGAGGTACTGGCCAGTCGGTGATCGCTGCTATCTTCTCTGGGTCAACAGCAACTCCGTTGTCTGACACAATATGCCCCAGGTAGTTGACTTGCCTTCGGAAGAGATTACACTTCTTCGGGTTCAACTTTAGGTTTGCTGCACGCAGTCGTTCGAAGACCTTCTCCAGATTCTTCAGATGGTGATCAAAGGACTTTCCCAGCACAATGATGTCATCTAGGTACACCAGGCATACCTCCCAAGAGAGACCTCTTAACACATTTTCCATCAGCCTTTCGAATGTGGCAGGAGCATTGCAAAGCCCGAACGGCATTACTGTAAACTGCCAGAGCCCAGTGCCAATTGAAAACGCCGTTTTCTCTTTATCTTCAGGTGCCAATCCAACCTGCCAATATCCACTGCGGAGATCCAAGGTAGAGAAGAGTTTACACCCCTCCAGGGTGTCCAGCGTATCGTCAATCCTGGGAAGCGGATAACTGTCCTTCTTGGTGACGTTGTTCAGAAGACGGTAGTCTACGCAAAACCTTGTTGTGCCGTCTTTCTTCTTCACCAATACGACAGGAGACATCCAGGGGCTACTCGAAGGCTCAATGACACCATCAGCCGCCATCTCCTTTATGATCTTCTCGGCGTCCTCCCGTTTGGCTAACGGCAGCCTCCGCGGGATCTGTCGGATGGGCTTCGCATCCCCGGTGTCAATCCTGTGCTGGACGATATCCGTTCTGCCCCGTGGTCCTGGTCCGATCTCGAAGACGTCATGCCATCGGATAATCATGTTCTTCACTTCCTCGCTCTGTTCAGGTGAAAGGTCGCGGCATGACTCGTTAACAAATCCTTTTAGTTCTTCTGGCAGTCCTCGGAGCTCGGTGGGACGACGTTGCAGCTGACGAACCACTGAGGTAGCGGTTGTACACTCCCCGACCGGTGTTCCTTTCTTCAGCGTTACCGGGAAGCTGTTCAGGTTCATTAGCCGGATTGGAGTGGTCCGTCCGACCTTGATGAGAGACCTAGCAACCAGTACGCCGCGTCCGATCTCTTGTTCTTCGTGCGTTCCGGGTTCCAGTAGTACACATTGACCCTCTGGTAGATGTCCTTCGACCGTCCCATGCGTCACGATTTGGCTCTGTGCAGGTAAAGTGGTGTCTTCTAGTAAGAGCACTCGTGCGTAGAGATCCTTTCCCTGCCGAAGGATGACTTCCTCGTCTCCCATCGTCAGCACACCTTTTGACATGTCCAGCTTGATCCCGTATGCGATCATGAAGTCCATGCCCAATATGACATCTTCATCGATCTCTGCCACGAGAGCGCGGTGCGTCAGATGTTGACCCCCGATGATGAAGGTGGCAACTGTCTCCCCGTAGACCTTGGCTGGCTGTCCCGTGGCAGTCCGTAATGCCCAAGTTGTTGGTAAGATCTTCTCAGGTGGAAGTGTTTTCGAGTTCAAGATTGTCATGGTTGCGCCGGTATCTATTAGCAGACTTCGCAGCTGCCCGTTCACCATCCCATCAACGTAGAAACTGTACGTTCTGCTTCCTATTGACGCAACTCTGATGGTCTTCCTGGGGCCTTTGACGTTACGGGTTGACAGTTGCCCCTTCCCATCAACCCTACTTAGTTTTCCTGTGGCTTTTCTTGCTTCTTCGATGGACACTTGCTTCTAGGGTGTCCAAGTTGGCCGCAGCTCCAACAGCGTATCTCCTTCTTACGGGTCCTGAGAGCCTTCAAAACTTTAGTTACTATGTCTTCGATGCTAGGGACCACATTAGGCTCCGCTTCTGCTGCTCTAACTCGCGCATGGCCCCTTACAGACTGCCTAACAGCCTCGAACTCCATAGCCTGGGATAATGCGTCTCCCAAAGTTTTCGGCCTGACGAGCTTCACTGCTTGCTGTGTCTCTGGGTCCCGAAGTCCATCCAGGAATTTGTCGACAGCCAAGCTTTCGTAGACATCGTCGGTGACCGATGGGTAGGCGTTCCTCACCAGCCGGGCAATATCCGCTTCAAATTCCTGCAAAGTCTCGTTGGTCTTCTGGACCCTGCTTCTCAGCTGTGAGCGATACAGCTGGTCCATGTGGCGGTGGCCAAAACGCATCTCCAGTCTTCTTATCAGCTCCCCGTAGTTGGACCGCTCCGACATGGGTATCCCCTGCAGAACTCCCAAGGCGTCTCCACGCAAGGCCAGGCACAACGCTGAAGCTTGGGTCTCCTGTGACCACCCGTGGATCGAAGCCGCTGTCTCGAAGAGAGTCATGTAGTCCTCCCACGGCGTCTTTCCGTCGAATACTGGAATGGTGTTGTGAGCTGGTGGCGTCCCATTATTGGCGGGCAGAATAGTTTTATGAAGACTGACCTCGGGGAAACGGTCGGTGTTGTTCGTCGGTGGGTTGCTCATAAGTCCCTCTATAGCTTCCACTCTTTGCCTAAGTTTGCTTTCAATTGAATTTAATTTTTCTCCTAACCTAGATTCTACATCAGCTACTTTATTATCCACATTTTCCATTAACTTAGATTCTAATGTGCCTAACTTAGACTCTAATGTATCCATTAAATCATTTTTTACAGTACCTATCTCATTTTTAACAGTGCTTAACTCATTACCTAGCTTATTTTCTACATTGCTTAACTCATTACCTAGCTCATTTTTAACATTGCTTAATTCATTTTTAAAAGTTGCAGACAACTTGCTCAAATCAGTTTCAAACAGAACGTCATCTGGATTTTCCCCTAACTCTACAAAAAATTGACGCAAGCGATGTTGCAGTACACTTTTATTTCCGGAAGAATCCAGATCACGTTCTTCTAATTCCCGTCTTAAATCCGCAACTTTTAAATCCATCAATTTAAGACTTTGAGAAGCCATTTTTCAAACAGTAGCCCAATTATTACAAAATGCAAGACAAAATAACAATTACACAAGATCCCACTTCTGACACCAATTTGTTACGGGCTACTGGGTGTAAAATGGACTAAACTATTACTTAATTCAAGAATCTAATATTTATTAACAAATTAGAAAGAATACAATGAGATTATTAAAAACAACTAAATTATTAAACTAATATCAATTTACAATAACAATATTCTACTAAATGTTATCTATTTCTAAAATAATATACAAATAATATAAGATATTGTTTATACTAAGTAACTAAACTATTTATATAAATTTGTACAAATACAATAATATTACACTATAGTTTACAATTACAAATTAACACTTACAGTTCGCTAACTAAAGTCCACCGACCGTAAGACTCTTCAAATATGACAAACTGCCACACAGTTTATTACACTTATTACACGGTCACTAATTGTCACTGTTGCTCACTAAGCACTTATTACAGACTGATACTAATACTAACTAACTCACACACACTGCCACTAGTTAACGACTGCTACTCACTGGCTTATTACAGACTACTCTTATTACTGCCCGCGGCCCGAACAGCTGTCCTTTTTATATAGGCAAGGCCGGTCGTGGTGGGGCATTACTCGGAACAGGATCGAGAACCATCCAGGCCGATCCAGGTTGAACGAGATTGGCCTCGGCAACTTCTTTAATCCCTTCCGCTTAATCCCATTGTTTGCCTAATCCTGTCTAGGCAGATCAGAAGCCGGTCCTACTTCCTGCTCTGACCGTAACAATAGTATGTGTAAAACAATATTTTCATAAAAAAAACTCAAGACTTTTAGAGTTAAAAATCATTTTAACTCCATCCAGTTTTAATAAGACAATTCAATGGCACAACAGGCGTTCTTAACAACTTGCCTTATAATTGAGGTACTTCATAAATATTCTATATCAATTTATAAAATTGCCTTAATTTTGGAAATAATATTAAAATAAAATAACAGTTCAGTTTAATTATATTTCTGGGGAGAAAGATTTTATTTAAAAATTAATTTAGAATTTCAATTGAATAAAAATACTGGCATACCGGAATCGTAAATTCATTGATATGAGTTTCAAATTTTGAGTAATTCGTTCAGATCGAAAATCGAAAATAGAATATCAATAGCGATTCAAAAAAAATAAATAATCCTGATCTACATTTATTAAATAAAAAGAACTACCATAAAAACTTGACAAAGTCTATATACAAATTATAATTATTAAAAAAGCACCAAATTTTAAATAATATAAAAATAAGCGAACAATTAAAAAGGCACTGAAGCTGCTGGAAATGTATCGCCATGATAAGAGATGTTAAGGCTTACTCACCATAAGGCTTCTCGACATTAGAAGCCGTACTTATATAATCACGTAAAGCAAAACACTGAAAGAAATAGAATTGAAAAGATAAAAACTTACAGTAATGATTAAATTTTGTAATATTCAAGCAGCTTGGAAGGTCTAACAGATGTAAAGTTTGTAAGCTGTATTAGTTTTAATCATCGATAGAAAATAATTGTTCTCATTAAGAAGTGGATTATTATTTGCAAGTAAGCAAGGAAGTTGTGAACAAAATGCAAAGTCACTCCTAACGAAGCTAATTAAACATATATATAAAGATAGAAGAGTGTTAAATGGTCGGGGGGGAGGTGCAGTCAATAAATTGTAATGGACTAATATAAATGTAAAATAATAAAACATATGTAAGAACAAAATAGTGTGAAATACAGGTGAGGTGCAGTCAATAAATAATACATAAGTTTAATATTTTGAGCCTATGTTTCGGCCTAATTTTTGAGCCATCATCAGAGCTGATAATAAACGAAAACGGAATAACAATACCAAAGAATATACGTAAGGATGGTCTTTGTTTGTTGTTTGTTCATTAAATGTCACTTTATGCTGCTATGGCTAATCGGACGATGCTACATTGGGAGATCTAAATTTTGCCTATCCAAATTTAACTTGGGTAGGGATTTTTAACGAGTACCTGACATCTTACAGGCTAGGGACCCCCGTTTAACCTCCCTTCCATGGGACGGCATAATTAAGGATTATTTACTCCCTTTAAAAAGTTCTAGGGCCACCTGCCGGGCTACGAACCCGCGATCTTGGGCTTAGTAGTTTGTTACGCTAACCACTAGACCACAGGTCGTCCCAAGGATACTCTTTAATAAATGTTTTATGTTGCTAACCCAAAATCTACCATTGGAACGTACAGTGTGCCTACAGAAATTTAAAAAATGGTATGTTTTAATGAATGCATTTACAATTCCTAAGGTTTTACCAAACATTTATCTTATTTATAGTTTGTACCAATTAACTATTATCAAACAAATATAGTAATCAATATATGATAACAGTTATGCAAGTTAGCCGACAATGGAATGTTAGTACAAAGGGAACCCGCAATACTTGACGGCCTTTCTGGCATCCCGCCAGTTCAGCATCTGGGGAAGTTTTCACCTGGAGAGCGGGGAATATTAAACAAATTATAAAATGGGAAGAAGTGTGATAATCAAACAAATGTCTCAGATATTTAGCCGTCCATAAAAATAATAAGTCTTAGACTAAAGAGGTTACATACATTAACGATCAAAAAGAATGGAAACAAAATTTAATGAAATGTTGAAAGGAATAAGTAGAAGCTTCCAAGACATTTTGAACATATTTCTTGCGAATGTGACATTTAAAATGATCAGATGTAAGTATAAAAAAAAAACTCGAACCACGGAATAGAAAAACTTAATTATATATTGTAATTCCATAATAAAAGACGTGCAGAAAAACAAGATTAACTTCAGGAATTTTAATACCTGGATCGCTTTCATCCTAAAAATAACCAGTCTTCAAATGTCAGGAAAAAACAGTACACATACCAAACCCTGAGGGATCCAACTTAGAACCTAATCTTTATCTAGAGTTCGCTCAAAAAAATTAAGTTGTACCTTCTTCAGTCTGGATACACCAATACAATTATTTTTTGGCATATTTATTTTGTTCTATATCTTCTCCTAGAATCTTAAGGAAGATTATAAGTAACAATAATAATTAGCATAACCAGTGTCGTAATTAAATATTGCCGGAAATCGTGTTGGTGTAACGAGTGCAAGGAAAGGTGCTTAAACTAATAAATATACCTAGTACATAAATAGTTATATACGAAAATTTGAGGCGATATTTGTTTTTTGTTTGTTAATCAGAACAGAGCTAACCTGATATAATTCAAGAAAAGGAGGGATGAGAAGACATTGCGTGATAGCCCCATGGCCCCACAATGCAGTACTTCCGTATTACCCTTGCAGTTTATTCAGTACCTGATAACGAAGTTTTCCTTTCGATAAAAATTAGAATAATTATTACTAATTAATGATTATTATAATAATAGATTAATATTGAAATCAATCTATAACATAAAAGAAGCTAAATTGATGATTTCAGTATTAATGACAACCATTTTTTTGAGAGGGCAAGAAAAACTGAAGATTTGCAACCCATGATGATGGGAACTCTCAATTCACTTATTAATTCCTTTATTATGATTTTCATAATTTCACATTTTTTTTTTTATCATAATGAAATTTAAAAGCGTTGAAAATTCTATTTTGAAGTATCAAAATTATAATGAAATCATAAAAAATCGGAATACTGATTGATTTAAAACAAACGAAAAAAAAACAACTTGAAACAAACAAGATAGATAAAAGTGTTACAAAAGGATTTCATGAAAACTTTAGTAACGATGAATAAGTAAAATTTATAAAAATCAAAAATATACTTGAAAGCAAATTACTGATTATAATTACAAATCAAATTATGTATATAAAAAAAATTCTCATTGCTAAAAATGTTTTTTATAGGGCACTTATGGAAGTTAATTTAAAGTAATTGTAAAAAAAGAAATTACAAACAGTTAGTGATAGTCCCTTTTCAAGTATCCAAGAAAAAATACCAATTTTTACTCATTTCTCCCTTTGAGAATATTTGTTCTAACTCTAAAACTAGATAACTTCAAGTCCAGTTTTTTTCTTATGTGGTTTATTTTTTAAGAATTATAGTTTTTTTCTTTAAATAAGTAAATATGAGTAATATAATTTTTGGTCATTTCTGTGCAAGGGCGGGGGGGGTCCCCAGACAGTTTTTTGTGTACTATGGAGAATCCATTATAGTACATAATTATAGGCAAATCACATGATCGTGGTTGTTAAAATAACAGAAAGAACTTGAGTGAAACTATTGTTTTGTTATTTTAATAAATCTTTGAAATCTTTCTATAGATACTACAAGTTAACTTGTAAGTTATTGTTGATTTTGTTGCCCGTCTGCCCGTTGTGCCCCCCAGAAAAAAATCCTGGATCCGCCCTTGTTTCTATCCATGAATGAGAAAACGAACCCTTCATTAACCGAGATTAACCCCATCGATCGCGAAGCCCGCAACAACCGTGCTGCATTCTAGCGGTCAAAACATTTTGCAACCTCCCTTAACTAAGGTTATAAACATACCTAAGCCACGTGAGGAAGTTTCAAACTGTCATTTACCAGGACATTTTGACTTCTCTACTCAGACATTTTTTGAAAATTCACTTGGGACACATTTTAACTCTATACTATTGGCAGCCCATTGAGTAAAATATAATGGATAAATGTCAGAAGAAAGACACTTAAGAATATCAACGTATACAAAAATATTATAATAATTCTGACATCACAGTTCCGATCCGTCGTAATTAGTCAAATTGTTGCCATTCATTTTCAAAGACACTATTATCGGTCAAGTATCAAAATAATCTAACGCATAGAGTAAACAATATAGAATGACTCATGTAAATTGCCCTGAAATACTCGAGTACTGTTTATCTTTTAACTACCTTTACCAGCATTCGTGATGGCCAAGGACTCAAATCCTTACGTGGGGTTTTATTTCTGTTTATTAAATTAACAAACAGTTCATATTTTCCATTTTCCAAAAAAGTTTATCATATGAAAAATAAAGTTTAGATAAAAATTTAACAAATGTTATTTATTTAAAGTTCGTTTGAAACGAATATCATTCAAAATTTAGGTCTGTAAAATGTACAACCTTTTTAAGAGTTTTGACAAGCAGGTCGGTTAATAATGCTAAGGTGTTTATTTTACTCACATAGTGAAGCAGCAGCTAAAAGAGACACGGCCGACTTTGGCGGAGAACAGTTCGGGAAGAATGGTTTGAGAGCATACTCCCCGAAGGTGAGGGCTACTATAGCCTGCGTGGTCGGCCGGATGATGAGGAGAGCCACCCAGAGCCTGAGGAAGGCCGGGAGATCCCCGAAGGCCTCCAAGATGTAGGCATAGTCCCCGCCGGACCTTGTGATGCAGGTACCTAGTTCGGCATAACAGAGTGCCCCGATCGTGGAGAACACCCCGGACAGTGTCCAGACTAAGAGGCTGAGCCCAATGGACTTAGCGTAGATGAGGACTCCGGTGGGAGACACGAAGATGCCAGATCCTATGATAGAGCCGACGATGATGGCTACACCGTTAAACAGAGTGATCTTCCTCTTGAGGACCACTCTGCCGTCGGACATGGCTGGCCGCGAACTGGAGGCTAGTTCCGTGGTCATGGCAACACCCCTTCTCCCCCACCTTCTCCTATCTGACGCTCACTTCCACCATACAAAGATACTTTTCTACGATACAGTCACTGGGTACAATTTCCTGTTGATTCAAAATATATTTCGAGCATCCATATAAAGATACTATAAACGATAATTTTATTAATTTATATTAGGCGAAAACTTGTTACCTCAAACCTCATATTATTTTAGGAAGCTTAAATTTAAAAAAATGGATTCATCCATTAAATTACAAAATGTTACTGTGTCATTTAATGAATATAAGCTTTCTATAGACGTTATAAAAAGACAATACAGGCTGCTATTATTTCATTTGTTTTATATTCAATCTAAACTTACAAACTTATTTTATCAGGAAGCCAGTGGTACAAGTGGTCTGGTCTGCCTATGCTTAGCAACGTTAATTTTAAATGTTTCACTATTATCAGTTAATAATTCATTGACAAAATACTTGGCAGGTGAAATAAAATAATATTCTTATTTCCTAAGTCTTTAGTAATACATTATAAAAATCTTTGTTGGAATAATATCTCAAACGATATTTTTTTTACTATAGATTTATCATTATAAATATTCTCTATAATATTTCAATGAAATTATCCCATCTTCAAACAAAAATTTTAATTTGCCATAAATTAAAATATTTATAGTCCATTGAATATACATACAATCTGATTATCATTATTTTATTGTTATTATTGTTAAGAGCATTACAATCAGACGAAATTTCATTTATGGGTTTATTTAATGGACTATAAATATCTTAATGAATATCTGATTAAGACAAAGTTGGTGCTGAAGACCATCCCTAAAACATTACATTCTTACTACGTTTTTAACAATAAATATAAATAAAACATTTCGTTTGTGAAGTCATTTCAAGAAAATTATTTTTTTATAAAATAAAATAAATAAGGAAAATAATAAATAAAAGAGAGAAAAAAATACCCTGTCTCTTTTTCCTTCTAGTCAAATATTTAATTTTAGTCACAAGAATTTGAGTAAAGAAATAAAAATAAACAATAGAAAATCTTGAGTACAATTTTCATCCATACAACCCTTAAAAAATACCAGTTTTTGTTTTCAAAGCTCCTTATTAAAGTAAAAAATATTTTTATCTATAATTAGTAACCTGTTATATAATAAAAAGACAATTTTTAAAGTAATCTATTTTATAAATATTTTACAAATCAAATGATATTCCTGAAAACAATGAAAAAAAAATTCAATAAATTCCTAGATCAAGGTATATATGTAATTTCAAGCAAAGTTTAATAAAAGATAAACTTGAAATAATAACTGTAATGTAATAGTTTAAATATTTTTATTTTGAAGAGAAAAAAATATATAATCATAAATAAATAAGATATAATTTATAAATGTAATTATTTAAATATTATTTTAGTAGTAAGATGAGCGAATTCCATAATCGGATATAAATGATCAAATTTGAGTAAAATTTAAATTCTAATAACAAATAAATATGGTGTAGATAATTTATACTGTCCCAGGAAAATACATGTATCAAATAATGATTGATTATATTATTAACGTTAAAAAATAGTAATTTTAGTCTAAGATATTGTAGACTCTCAAGTTTTATTACATTTTAAAAATTAAAATTATTTACCTCATTATTTATTAAAGGTCATTAGCAAATAAACTTGTCAATGCTTTCATACAATTTTTACATTTACATGGACTGTATGGATTTGATGGATAGTAGGGAATAAGTTATGGAGAATAAACATAATGATGGATTGAATTGGTCAGGGGTGCAGTCAAAGATAACACAAAATAAGCGAAACTTATTTTTTAAGTTACAAGCTTAAAAAATTAAAAAAAAAAATTGACTTATTTTGTGTTATCTTTGACTGCACCCCTGACCAATTCAATCCATCATTCGAATTATCCAGTCAACTATTTTCGACTCAAACAAGAATAAAAATACTCAAATGGAAATAATTATACCCTCCTAATACTTTATACTTTACAGCACTTGCCATACAGTTAATGTACAACTCAAAATTATAAATTATTGGAAAACCATACAATTCTATTTGTCTAAATCTTTGATTATCTCTAGCCTAACAGACCAGTCATGGAATAAACTGATCGTTCAAAATACCATTAGAACAAGTATTAAAATTAATCAGGATGCATTACCAAGTATCATTCAAAAAATATAAAAACAAAATTTTAAACATGATTTCCAAACCTATTTTTTAGAGCTATACATCAATTCCATGAGAGGTCCTGTAATTCTCAACTCTTAATACACCTTTCTCGAACTCCAAAAAAGATCATTAAATCTTAGAATTTAAAGTTCTCTATTTATATTGTGCCACTTTCAGCCACTTAATATTTGCAGTTAACAAATTAAAATGTTTTCATATCATAGAATAAAACTTGGTTTGATCTGTAATAAGACATTGATATTACTTGATATAAATTGATATTTCCAAGGCTATTATTCATTGACTAATAACAGGCTTTTACATTGCTCATTTAAAACATAAGTAGCGAGGGTTGATTCCTTCTCTGCTCAATCAATTCAAATTATTTTTAAATTTTTATTTAAGTATCTGAATTATCTATATAAGTAACTTATCTAATGTATGAACTCAGACAAGGGAAAACAAGGGTGCTGTACGGATCTGCACTAGCAATCATTGATATTACATTAGTTCAGACTGTTCTTACCATTTTATTTTTACAAATTCTTATGAATATGTTATGACATGTATAAGAGATTTTAAGAATCACACAATCCACATTTATATTACTTTTATCTTCTTAATCAAAATTAGAATATTGCATCTTTAAATCTAAAGTATGGCATAGACATTCCCATATGTGTATGTCTACTATACTTCTAGACTGTTAATAAAAGGTAGGTCAATGAATAGAGTGAATTATCCTTCTTTGAAATGAATTAAGGTCATTGACAGGCCTTGCAGAGACTTTTTGTTTAATGTCCCCCCAATCGAAATTCCAGCAGTGTCAGGTCTGGAGAGTGTGCAGGCCAAGCCCCTGGTCTTCCACGGCTAATCCATTTATTGGGATAATTAACATTAAGCCATTGTTGTGGACCCCTTCAGTAGTGTCCAGGACAACCATCTAATTGAAACCACATGTTCTATCTCAGTTGTAGTGGATAACTGAATCTTGTGAAACAATAACATATATCCAGTACCATTCTGCCTAAATTTGATCAGTAAATGTGTATAATTAAGAATCTTATAAAAACTCATTATGATTTTTTTTTTTATTACATCTATCTACGCCCTCATTCTGTATTCCTTTTTTTATTCTTGTGAATACTATTATTATATATGGATAAAGGTATTGTGGAGCCCAAACTTACTATGACACTATATTAACTAGAACGTATTCCTTTATACTCAATACACCACTTGATGATTTTACTTTTTAATAATAACTTTTGTAAAGTATTCAATGAGCTTATGGTTTTCTTTAGCTGTAATTATTCAAAATGATAGCAAATACATAAGTTATTTACTACTCTCTTTAACTCGTCTTCTATTTTTTTGTTTTTGAATGTTCTGTTGGTTGCTCAGTTATGCCCCACCTAGGCTATTAGTGGATAGATCACTGAGAGTGGGGATTTATGCCCCTCTTTGGCTTTCCCTGTGTCCCTTAGGATTGCCTTTTCTTCCAAATATCAGAATATGAAATTAGCACCTTCAACCTCTTCACAGACTTTGGTCTAGTGAACGACACAGTTAACAGAAGGATAAGTCTGTTAACGAAGGATAAAATAGTACAGGAATTTTAATATTGTTAAGAAATTTATCATAATTACCCAACTAATAAAAATGATTACCTTGATCGAACTAGCAAAACCAATGTACAAACTTACTCCGCAATACACAACGGACAATAATACATAATAATACCACCCCAAAGTGCGGAGAATTATTGACGTTCCTATTGTTACGCAAAACCTGAGTCCAGAAAAAGTGATCTTCGACTACAGGTGGAGTTAAGTTGTATATCTAGCATTCAGATCTAAATCTGGGGACCATGCTGATGAAATTGGTCTGGTTGCAAGACCTGAAGCTATCTGAAGGAAGCATTTCAATCTCTAAAGTCGTCCCCTAGAATAAGAGATTAGTCGTCAACACGTAAAAATAAGTATTAGATTATCGGGAACCACCACAAATGCTCGGACGTACAAATCGGAGAACAATGTATTGTATTGTACATATGCATAGGATTTTATTTGTTCGGGCATTAATATGGATATACAAAACGTTTCTCTAACCGGATTGAAAATACAATACAAGAACTATTCGGAGTTATGATGCCCTTGACAAACATTATAAGCTTAAAAGTTTAGTGTATAGGAAACACAAAAGGCGCCCTTTAAACAAGCAGATCGACCCCTTTTTGATCTTCTGGGTCTTGAATAAAGATTTCCCGGTTCGAGAGGAAATCATTAAGAAGAATCTATGGACCAACAGGAAAGAATGGAAGCTGTTGTACATCTAGCATTTATATCTATATTTTATATCTAACATACAATAAATATAACATATATTACAAAATATTGTTATGAAACGGTCTAATTCATTATTTTGTTCATTTGTCGTCCACGGATAGAATGGTAAGTTCGGCAATATCTCGTTAGATGAAGTGCAAATATTGTACGCAATGATCAATAAAATATGGCTTAAATAGAAATTTTTACTTGCTTATCAATATCAAGAACATGTATTTGATATACAGAACAAGATTGTTCGATTCATAATGCACTGATGGCAGAAATCTCTTGGACTAATTTTTTTTTATTTTAGAAAATGCGTAGTTTTTTAAAAACAAAAGCGATAGTAAGATTGTTTACTCGTGTACCGACTATTTTTAAACACTTCTGATTTCTTCGATACATATTTTTCGAAGGTCAACTTAAAATTTAAGGTGTAATCCCGTGTAATAAGTGGTGTATTCCCGCTGTTTGGCAGACTTTTATTTAATATGGTAGCAGTCTGAGATGGATCCTGCGATATCTTGGACCCTCCTGGGGCTCACAAGTCTCTATAAAGTAGATACAAAAAAGGAGGAAAATTTGGCGGTTGTGAGTGATCCAGTTCAAATCATCTCCCTGCACAACCATTGTCCAAGAAACAGTAGTCACAGCCATGTACTGAACCAAAGATCCCTCATGGGTTGTAGTGGTAGAGTTTTTTTTTTAAATTAAAAAAATTAAAAATTAAAATTTACAATTTACCACACTCCTGTAATATGCCTATTTACATATTACAGTAAAAGTACCTTAAACTTCGATATTGAGGTCTATTGTATTAGACTATAGATTTTTAAAATATGAAATAATTATAAAAATTATATTTATTTCAACTCTTTTACGATATTAAGGTGGATTACCATGAAGTATGTTACGAAGCCGTAATTTGTTTAATATATTATTGAAATGAGTATAGCGCGCTTGCGCATCATTTTATTTCAATCTTCTGGGCAACCTTAAAGCATCAAGTTATATCTTATGACACGACTATATGAGTATATACATTTAATAAATATCTACATTTTACATTAAACACTTACCTTTTTTTATGTTGTGAATATTAGTGGATTTTTTATGCTACAATGGGAGTCCTAAATTTACCCTATCCAGGTATAATTAGGATAAGGATCTTTAAGGAGTACTTGACACCTTAAAGGCTCGGGATCCCCACTTTAAGTCCCTTCTGGAGGACGGCATAAACAAGGATTTTTTACTCCCTTTAAAAAATTCTAGGGCCAATTACCGGGCTGTGAACCCTCGTCCTTAGGCATATGAGATCGTTATGATAACCACTATACCACAGTGACCTTACTTAGTAATTAAATGATAAACATTGTTTATCGCGGAGCAATGGGTACAGTGAGTACCTCAACATTTAATTCCAAAATCTTCTTTGGAGATGCTTGCTCGAGTAAACAAATATAACACCTGTTAAAGCTTAGAGTTTATTTATAATTACTGTTTTGTTTTTTCCATAGATTTATAAAAAAAAAAACGACTTGAGGTGGTGGCCATGACGAACAGATGTGGAACCTCCTGGGGTCTTCCAACTGGGACAAGTCTTCAGTCTCCATTCGGCGTTATTATGTGATTTCACTACTGCTTCGTCATCCATCTCAACCTCGGTACGTTTGCATGTTATAAGTTAAATAACTTATAATTTTATTTAAATAACACTTTACAGTATTATATTATTAATTTCGAAACTACATATTATCCAATCCATCTAAATCGTTTATGAGATTAATGAAACTTTCAGTTAAAAATATTGAACTAGCCACCATAAAAATTAATCTACGATAAGTTTAATATTTCTCGTATAAATTAAAACATTCATATAACTTATTGTATACTTTTTGCTTGATTATAAACTACTATGGAGACAACTTAAACAGTTTTTCGCTATTTCAAATTCAAATTTTTTCAATTGTTAAAAGTTACTAATGAAAAAATATTACAAAAAGAATCTGAACAATAAAGTAATATTTTAATTTTACACATTTATGTCATTTTACTTTACTCTGTTCATATTAATATTCTCCTCTTTCATCCTTCATTAATCTTAATTTCCCAACATAAATTTTCATTCACTAATATTAATACCGGCATTAGAAATCTATAATATTTATGATTGCGCGATCTAATTATTATTTACTATTAAACACATATTGTGTTTCTAAAAAAAACAGAATATCAGCTAAAAAATGCAAACATACATTGACATTTTTAAAAATAATAAAGAGGAAAAATAAGTTTTTTTTATAAAATTAAAATTATTCGTTTATAGTATTTTATTAATAAATTAAATAAAATGCTGGCAGAAATGTGTTGTCTTTTCATGGATATCAATTGTATACTGATTTCAAGCTGATGTATCTTAAGAACAATACAATCTACGTTTTTTATTTCTCTCGGTGAACATTATTAATTCGTCTAAAAAACTATTTACTTCAGCATTTAAAAATCCATCATTTTAATTATTGTATAATAAAATATTTTTAATTACACTATGAACAATGAATAACTGTTTTATAAACAAAAACATGAAATCAACAGAAACTATTTTTAAAACTCGGTTGCATTCCTATGTATTTAGAAAACAAATATTTGATGTATCCCACACACTCGATTTACCTTACCGCCCTGGATGCCAAAATAAATACAAAATTATACGCAATATTTTTCTAATATTGGTCCGATTACCTTTTTTTTTTAGCTTATTAGAAGTTTTTATTTACTTATCAAGTTTGGTCAAGTCGACCATTTAATTAGTTTTCAGGGGACATCTCAATTATGCTAGGGATTTATGGACATGCTAGAAATATGGGTTTTCCTTGTGGTTTCTATATGAAAGAATATTTTATATTCGTGTATATATAGTACCATAGTGCTTGTATCATGTCTAATTTTTGGCTTTTGTAGAAGTGATGGAAAAATGCGTATTCTTTTTTTTTTTTAATTTTTTTTTTATAGACTGAAGGAGCTACAAAAGGCCACAGGTTCTTTGAAAATTTCAGCAAATTTTTTCCTTAACCATTAGTTGTGGCGAAGCAAAACACATTGGAAACAATTAATGCGATTAGTCTTTGCTAAAACTTGTTCGTTTACGGAGGATTTTTTTTTTTGGAGGAATTTATCGACTTTTGAATAATTAAATTACTCAGGTTATCAGAAAGTGTATACTTTAGGAGTTATATGCAAATAAATTTCTAATATCGTCAAAACTTTTTCCAACGATGTTCATGCACTTCTTATATGGATATATATAGGGGTTTAAGGAGGAGTCTTTAGGGAATTTCCATGAAAATGGTTAGAGCCAAGATAGTTGAACATCATAAATTTCACCTGGTTACAACACTTTTCTTAGCAAGTAACGTTAGAAAGTGATTTTTTTTTCCAGGCAATAGTCTATTTAAAAACGTCCAAAATGTATCATGATACTAAAAATGAATAAATAATTAACAAACGAAGAAATGAAAATTTATGAGTATTTAGATTTCAAATAAACCAAGGGAGGAAAATAAAAAGCTAAATATTATTGTAAATCACTTTGTATTCTCTTTAATCGTATCAGAAATCCGTTTTGTATTTACAATCCGGAATTTGTTATTAATTAAAAGACCACATAACATTGTTTGTTAATTAGTATAGATGAAAAGTTTTAATTGAGATCTGAGAAACAATTTTTTATGTTATCTTTTATATCCCCAAAATTTAACTTTTATTAATGTTACTCGTCAAAAAAAACCCTACATAACGTTTTTGTAATTGTTATTCCACCTTATTAACTAGCACAATTAAACAATAATTCAACAACTGGATGAAGAAGTGGACTTCACAATATAACTTTCCAAAAAGTGCTTAATATTATTTATAGATTATTTTTTCGGTTGTGATTACCATTACAATATAAATATCACTGAGTAAAAATTATTTTAAAAAAACATTATAATACTTACGTACTAATACTAATACTATACTTATGTAACATTATGTACTAATACTATACTTATGTAACATTATGTACTAATACTATACTTATGTAACATTATGTACTATTTTGTCAACGTTTGGCCGCTAAATATTTGTACAAGTTTAATTCATTACGATTCCTGACTTATTTAATTGTGTTAAAAATTTGTAATCGATTAGTTAAAATAAATATCTCTACAAATACACAAGATCCTTGTCCTAAAACCAGTACAGTCTCTACCACTTACAGAACACAAGACCCTTCGTGTGTTGTAGAGATAAAGGTTAACAACACTAGTTACGAAAATAATTAACATTGAAGGGAGGGATACAATAAACTTGTGTCGAAATCAGGTATAAATTACTTGCTAAAGAAATTCTAATAAGAATATTAAGGAATCGATTGCTTGTTCCCAACTGGTAAATTTAACAGTTAATGCTCTATGGTGTATAGTAACGTTCATTATTATATTTTTACATTCATTAATGATTTTTATTATATATCAATTTCGGTTCCCCGAAAGTTAACAAAAATGGTCTGATTCCCTTTTAGCATCAACGTATGAAATATGGTTGATGACGAATAACTGGAAGGTAACATAAAATCCTATATTCACGACTCTGGAATACTTAAAACAAATTAGATTTAAAAAACAAAACAAATAGTATTGATATTTTTGAAATTAATCTTTTATAATATAGAAAAACAGCAAACGATTATGAAAAAATCAGGGTTTTTATAACTCGAGGTTCGTCGATTCTTTGGACTCAAATGATACTTTATCTCATAAGAAAATCCGGGTGGAGGTCAGAAAAATTATCTTTAATAGGGAGAACTGTTTATTAGGAATCCAACGTTTCGACCCACATTGCAGGTCTTCTTCAGGATGTACAAGATACAGACAAAATGATAAATGGTAATTAATAAACATACATACAGGCACCAAGGAGTATGAATGATAATAAATACAGATGAGAACCCTTGAATATATAAACACAGAGGGAATAATTATAGAATATTATCAAATAAGTGATAAAGATAGTAATACAAATTAATTTAGTGAATGGTAAGAAGAGAGATGGTGGAATATACAGCGAAATAATAAGAGTATTTTTATTAATGTATAGAAGAATTTTTTGATGAAATATTGTAAAGGGTGTATAGGTAAAATAAATAAATAATCGAAATGTTATTGGAATATGTATTTAGCGCTGAAGAAGATCTGCAATGTGGTCTAAACGTTGGGTTTCCAATTAACAGTTTTCCCTATTGAAGAATTTTTGTGACCTCCACCCCTACCATTTTCTTGCTCATGTGTATGAGGTCAACTAATATTATTCAAGATACTTTATCCCGTTTTTGGAAGAAATTTTTTGCGTCTCTTTAAAAGAGGTAATCCAGACTAAATAAGAGCTCGTGGATTTAGACCCTTGCTTGACATTATTCTTGAGAAAAGAAGTTGGACACGAGATCGCCATGTGGATGACGAGAGCAGTGGGAGGGATCCCGCCTCCCGCGGCACCCTGCCAAGCAGAAGGCGCAAATGGTATCTTCAGTCTTCCAATCCTCCGCTCTCCGTCTTGTTCTTACATCTTGGCCTCCTCTCACCTGGCTGCCTCTCTCTACAGGTAACTCTACACCATCGAGGACCTATAACAACCATAGTATACTCACCGGTAGCACCGAACACGAACCATTACCGGCAAAAAAAAAATTTTTAAATCAAAACTTAATCATTCCGATCAGCTAAAACCTTTGCATTAAAAAAAAACTTAGATAAAAATACAACATCACATTCCGATTTTACTTAATCGTTATAAAAATAAGAAAACAAGGCCCAACTATGTGTCGTATTTTTGGACGGAGGACATTTTGACTGTTGTTTTAAATAGAACTCGCCAGATATCACCATGTAAATCTTAACATCAGTAAAAATCTTAATAAAATAATCATTTTCATGAATTCTTTTCATACTAAAGGCATTGAAGAAAAATTTTGACTCGGGCTTATACCTGTTTTATAGTTAATTCGTTGAAAAAAAATGTATTACATCATTTAATTTTAATGTTTTAATGGTTAATAATAGAAAACGTTGCTAATAGAGGTAAAAAAAAAAATCAACTGAACTAATATTTAATTTTATTATTTAAAAAAACTTTAATTTAATTTAATTTTGTATTTTATTTACAAAAATGCCCAACTATGACAATTATAATCCTTCTGTGCGATTTATAAACTAATATAAAACTAAAAGAAAAAAAAATCATTTATTTAGAAGTAATAAATCAAATGGATTTTTTAATTCGATTTTCACATAATCTTTTAAATGTGTTAACAAAATAAATGAATAAAATGTAAATTGGAATCATATATATTTCAAAGCAAATATACATTTCAAAAGCATAAATTATGTTTTTAATCAAAAAGAAACTTCGTTCATGAAAGAAAGAGAGAAAACATTTAACATGTTAAAAATGTGATGTTCCTCTGATTGACACAGCTAAAAATAATAAGTTAAAATTGTATCTCCATTTGGTGGCTACGAAACTTGATGTTTTATAACTGGGCCGAAGGAACCTTTCCGCCATTTGCATTTACACGACTTAAAAATGAAGTATGTTATCATCGAATTAACCAGTGTAATTGCTTTAAATTTTATTTTTATTTAATTACTCTATTATTTTTTAAAACAGGAATTAAACTCTATTCTGTAAAGTAGAGAAATAACTATTTTTTAACACTGTTCCTAATTTCAATCATCAACTTTTTATTCGGTAAAAGTTTTTACTTATAATCTTTTATCCAATACTTGACTCTTAAATTTTATGCTTAGAATTGAATATGAAAAAAAAATATCTTGGTTTTGTAGCACATGTTACATGTCTTACCGTTGGTCCCCGGCCTGCTCTTCTCATTCAGTCAAAACAAGAAACTATTTTTTTCAATCACACAATTAGAAAAAAAAGGACGGATTACAAGAAAACTCATTGTTTTCTGTGCTTGATTAGACTCAATTAATTATTTCGTTAGAATTTTCAAAATCTTCGACCATAAGGTTGAAAAGTGTAACTGGAGACGGCTAAGTAACATGGCCGTCTTTCAATCATAGGTTGTGTTATCATGGATGCATAATATTAAGAAAATGTACATCATCTAAGATCAAAAATATGATGCTTTGAGATAGAAATAAAACTTGGCAACCAAATAACATGCAATGAAACACCAACAAAATCGAAATTCACAAAAATGTTATGTATTTCACAACATTTTGGACAATATGAAAAGTAGCTCAGACCTTTCTACTGACATGTTGAAATAGTTTCCTTAACAAAACTGTTACTTTAAAGGAAATATCAAAACAATTCATGCTTATTAAAAAAAATAACTTCATCAACAATATCAGAATATAATATTTTTCATAATCCTTCAATTAATTATTTAAAATTAATTATTTCCTTATCGGTTATACACATTTGTAGTAAAAAAAGTTAATATGAATTTCAAAAACAAACGATTTTGTTGATTCAATGATGATAAAAAACTAATGAACAGAAAATATTATTATTATTCTCAATGATTGGCTGTAATAAAATGGATCTGGAACCGATTTTAAAATCAAGTATCCTGAAGTTTGATTGATCATTTGTTCATACTTAAAAACTAGTAATACCAACAAATGTATCTTTACAACTTATAAATGTATTATTATATTATTACAAATGAATCTATATTTTTATAAAAATTGGACTCTTACAGGAATGATATTTTTAGTATTGAAATATTTTCTAATACTACAAATATCATTTAAGTATTTAGTTCAATTCATTGTTATAATGCAGATTTTGTTCCTATTGAAGGTAATTTACCAAGATGGGAGGTGGGTGGCAGGGCATTGGTGATCAAAGACCATCAAGAACATTACGCTCCAGAAAATACAAGTAAGTAAAACTTATTATTTATAAAAGTGATAATTAAGTTTTGTTTATTAATAATTTAATGAACCGCTGTAGATCAAAATAGCTCAGTAAGGGGCTGTATTCCTGTCTCTCATGTACAAATTCAAGTCTGGCTGTGGCATATGAATGTTTGTGTTATCAGCCATGGATTTATCCAGTTGGGGAGGGACTGCAGGGGCTCATTCAGTATCCATAAAGTGGGTACCCTCAATGGAAAGAAAAGCCTGTTGGTTGCGTGTGACCCTCACTTATCATCTCCTTGCACCGTCATTGAACTTGTAACTCCCTTATTAAGTTGTTAAAACAGAACTCAAGATCCTTGATGGGTTATAGTTTTAAGAAATATTCTTTTAATGAAAGCCAAAGTCTCCAAATAAGGTTCAGACATAGAGAATAGGAACAACTAAACAGTAATGAAAAAACAACAGTAAGCAAGTAAAATATATGTATATTCAGTACTTGCGATAAGCATAATTAACAATATCTAATGTATTAAAATGAAACTGTTCAAACATTAGTTATAAAACAGAAATAGGCGTGTGTTCCAGGACTCTCATCAAACCAAAAGACTGTTCACACCAGAAATAAAGAAATTTCTTAAAGCGTGGCTAGTGAGAAGGAGAAAAAATCCATATCCAAATCGAAGTGAAAAAAAGGATTTAGCGTTGAAAACAGGACTCACGTATACACAGGTATTAAATTAACACTGTTTTTAGGTACCATAAAGTAAATAGGTTCATTCAATATAAAAACTATTGCTAATCAATCAAATATTTTTATAAAGTTAAGCAAGTATTTATTAATATTGTACATCAATCTGCCAATGAGGTGTTGCCAGTTAATAGATAGCAATATAAGTCATTAATTATAATATAAAGACATATCTAATGAATCAATATTCGACTCCATAAGATCATAATGAAATATTTTCAGATATGTAATTGGTTTGCAAACTGGAGGAGAAAATTGAAGAACTCTTGTCGAAGTAAGGAAGGTAGCTGGGGAAGATTAATTAAAGGATATAATAATCAAGCAAAGGGAAATGTGGAACAATTTAGCATTTCATCAGATGATAGCATTTGGGAAGAAACTGCATTTTCAGCAGGTAAATTATTATTTTTTTGTAAACTGAGGGGAGTTAATAATTAATTGACTTTACAAATTTAACTTTTAAATAAACAGTTTAGTTCTTAAGTACAGTCATGTATAAAATTTCATTCAAAACCTTTAAAATGTGCTTGCTTATATTAAACCAAAATAAAAATCAAGGCTTTTCACTCTGATAAATTGTCCTATTTAATTTAAAAGTAAATTACAGGTCTATCTTAACTGGAAAATACATTCGCATTCAAGCATCTAGTCTTATAAATGGAAGTTAAACTGAAACTAAACTATTCAATGGTCATTGAAGAATAATAGTAGTGCTTTAGAAGATAAATGGTTGAGTCCGGGAGCCCCCTGCGTCCTTTCCCTGCCGTGTCTCTGACATTAAACCCCAATCAAAGCTGGTTAAGGGTAAATGACATCAGACACACAGGTCAGAAGTGGAGAATCTGGCCAGTTCCAGTACTCCAATTAACATTATTTACAACAGGTCTTGGGCCATTGACGGTTTAGCTTCTCATGACTTTGGATTGATTACGTCTGATATTCGATTTTTTTTTTTGCAGTCCCCCACAGTTCAAGTCCATAGGTCCAATTAGGTTTGATGATGGTCTTGTATATTAGAAGTAGAAATAACACACCTAATATTTTTTCTAATAATTCCAGAGAGCTCATAGGCGACAAGCTGAAGTTCCTCAGTTTAACCATGTCTGTTTAGTCATGAGTCTTCCATATTAGGGTCTTTCTTTTCGCACGTCTCTCTAAACTTTTTCGATGACTCCCCTTTATCACTGTGACTAGGTTCCTTTCAGGTTCTTTATGCTGATGTAGAACTTCAAACTCCACCTTCAGTTTGAAACTAAAATTATGTATTTCAGTCAAGTATATCCCTAGGAGTTTTATTATTATAATTTTGTAATACTTGTTGACTACACCAGTCAGCTGTCGAACGACTCTCCGCTGCAGTTGGATAAGATCCATCAGGATCTTCTCCTACCCCTTCAGCCTATATGTATTAAAATCAATCAAAATTATTGTCTCGAAATTAGACTTTTTTTTATTAAGAAATTATAAATTTTCTCACTTGTATATATACGTAATACTTCCTCGATTTAATGATGCCTACCCCCAGGGAGTCACAATATAAATTCAGTTTATCATTTCAATCATTACGACAAATGAAAGATTGTTCATGTTCATGACATAAATGATTTGAAGTTTGGCTTTAATTTGAATATTTTTTTTGTTTTTAGATTCTGATACAAACTGTGATTATGAAGAGGAGACTATAGAAAGGGAGCACTGCTACACTGAGCGGCCAACATTACTCTCTCGCTGGCTTGAATCGACAGCAAGGTACACAAATGGGGAAAGTCGCTGCAATGCTGTTGATGTAAGGTACAAAGATCAATGTTGGAGGAGAGAAAGGAAAGAACTAGATGCTGCAGAAGCCCTCACCTCTTTGAGCCTTTGGCCAACGATGCACTATCTTGCTAGTCATTGAATTGATTGAGCTTTTTTTTAAGCAATTCATCAATAGATGATAGTTCATTCCACTCTGATGTAGGCCTGTGTTACCCTGAATTTAGATGATACGATTCTAAAATGTACAGAAAGTACTCTTAAATAATATAAAAGAGCCAAATATAATTATTAAATATTAATTAAGGGGAGAAAAAAGGATCTCAATACTGTAAAAATAAATTGAACAATCCTAATGAGGATTTAAAAAAAAATACTAAATGAATATTATTTCCTTTATCAGTTATCATACAAGTAATTTAGCTAATTAATATTAATAATTTATGATTGACAAGGAAATCACTTCTTTCACGTGTCTGGTTGATGTAAAATTTATTTTCATATTAATAATTTCTCATGTACTTTGGAATTTGTTTTATAATCATAATGAAGTTATCAATCTAACTTTAGTACAAAGACTGAATTTTATTTAAGAGATGGTTAAAAAAACTATATTTCTGATGCCAAGATTAAAACATAAATTAATTTTTAAAAGACATTTATTATATATTTTGATTGATGATGAAAGAGACGTAATAACCATTGTTATTCTGCCACCGTTTTTCCTAGGAGTGAAAATGCTTGAGTTACTCCCTTCAAAATTATTTTATTTTTCATGATACATATATCCATGATATAAGAAGACTGAAATCCCCACTTCATTTTATTTATAACTCAAACCTGACTTATTTTGACAATGGTTCATGGAAATTTTAATGGGAACTTTTATCCAGACTTGTAATGGACGGATAAATTTCAATTAAACTTTATTTAAAATTTAACTTCAAGAACATCCTCTTTAGTTAATTCCTAATTGAAATCAAGAATGCTAAGTTCAATAAATAATTTTCAATACACAATTTTCTCTACTAAACTAAAAAAAATGTAACACTTTATTGAAAGAGCTAAAAATATGTTGAAATAAAAAACAAAATAATGCTGACAGGACATACTGCCATACTTATATTTAGAAAAATATAAATGCTAACAAGTCCATGATACACCTGCAAAATCCTTGAGGAATTTATGAGATTTTGCAGAGATACAAGTGAATAAATATGTATTAATGTAATTAAAATTAATATCATTGTTACTGAATTATTTCAGTTATTTTGCTCAAAACCAAAAGGCACTTATTGGATTTTATAATTGTTCCTTAAGCTAAAGGAGATTCCAGAGTATAGTTTTATTAGTGTTAACGGCAACTTAGCCGCATAGTAGTAATTATAAGTAGAGGTTGATGTTATTGTTTGCTAATAATTATTATATTATTTATAACTGTTAAGTTATTGCTTGTTGTTTATGATAAAACAAAGGCTTGAGTGATTCTAGTCTAAGTGAACTCGAAGGTCTATGATTCAACAATGCCTGGAAATCGAGTAGTAGCTTTTAAAATATATGTATATACGTTGTAAATTATATTTATAAAATATGTATAAATTTTTGAGACATGAGGAAAAAATCTAATTAAATAAACGGCTATATATTATCTCATTCTTATTTTAAAACCTATTAATATTTCGCCAAACAATAAAACGATTAACATACATTACAGCTAATTTTACAAAGCGAGTAGAGTAAAAAATGAACAACAACAGACCATTGTAAAAATTTAAACAAAGAGTAGATAGTTAGTTTTTAAGTTACGAAGCTATAGACTTTTACAATACATTTTGATTTGTAGTTGATCGGAATTGTGAGTAAAAAATCAAATAATTTTAATCTTTCAATACTTAATACCCAAGTACAAAACTAAGTTTTATTTTCCTGTCACGTAGTTTATCTTTTATTTTTATTAATCTAAGGGATAAGGCAGTGGTTTCGAACCTGAGGGGAAGACAAGTCAGGAGGGGGGGGGGGCGTGAAAACAGTTGAACATAAAAAAAATGCTCACTTAATTTTATTTATTTTTCTCTTACCAGTACTTCTTTATTTTAAATTGAAACTTTGAATGTTGAATAGTGCGACAGTAAAACTAAATGTATTCTTTTCAATGTACTACTTTGTAATACTTTTTTTACATCCCTACAAAATTTACAGTGCAAGGGGGGCGGGGAAGGCTTTCATTTGAACTATGGGAGACAGGATGGTACAAAAAGATAGGGAATCCCTGAGTTAGGATCTCTAATCTAATTTCTGTAATTGTGCAATAATTAAACTTTTTTAAATTGTAGAATGAATATAAACAAAGGTATTTCAAACCAATAAACAGTTCTCCCTTCATAAGAGAATTTTCTTGACCTCCACCCGGACCATTTTCTTCCTCTTATTTCATGCTAACTTCACTCTATACAAATCCATTAATGGATTATGAAATATTAAAAATATATATTTTTAATTTTTCTGAAACAGCAACATTTCATTTTGAACTTTTAAATAACAATTTATAAGAAGGTATTTTTTCTTTTCTTTTTTTAAAAATTGATTTTGTAATTGCATTTGATGCTTTTTGGTGTAGAGAGAATGGTTTCTAATTTTTGCATGTAACCATTAAAGTGATCTTAGTAAGAATAGAGGAAGGTTTTCTTCCACTGAATAAGTGAATTATTGTTCACAAAAAAATCTCTTAAATAATGAATCCAATAATCCATTAATAACATATAGTACATCTACTTTTGAACTTTTAACATAGGCCTCATACCATTATAATGTAGGTAAATTAGAAAAAATTATTTTGATAAACATTATATCAGACTAGCAAGGAATTCTTGTTTGTTGTAATGTTCTTTTATCCAATCTTTTTTGTAATATAAAAACAAATTTTTAAAGATAAATACAGTAAAAAGAATTTAAAGCTCTTTGTGATGTTGAAATTAATATAATTGAGACTGTTAATAATAAGGCTTAGGGAAACCAAAGACTGATGCCGATACCACCGTCTTCTAACAAACATCCATCGACCGACCACTCCCCAAACCTGCCAGATTATAGCAATACCTACACCTTCAGATGTTAACCAGTCGGTCAGCAGTTCTTAGCTTTCCAGGAATCACTCATTACTCAGTCCAACAGCTTTACAAGCCCAGCTCAATCTACACAAGGCTATCATTTGAATAATATTAACTGGGAGCATGCTCCACAATTCTGCATTCTGTAATCTCTTAAATTCTCCTGTGGTTTCATCCTTTTTCGGATCAAATGTTTTATAACACCTTATTTTCGCCTGTCTTAGTTCATCCTTCAGTGTTTAATGGCCATGTTTCACATCCATAAAGAACAGTAGGATGTTAGTTTTATAAATTCTGATTTTTAGATTTCGGGACAGGAGACATGAGCTGAGTAATGCCAAACAAAAAATGATAAGAATTTCCAGCCTTTGATTCCTCTTGAATTTCATTTTTCCGAGTTATCTTATCCCCTACATACCTAAACTTCTCGACATGTTCAAACTTATCCCCTCATCAACAAAGTTTCCCCCCTTTCTGTTAATAACCACATATACCGTACAGAGCCCAATTTCATTACCTGTATTCATCAAAGTTTCTGAATTAGTTTTAGAGTGTCATCATCCAAATTTATTAATAAAATTATAGTGTCAATAAAGGTTGGATAGGTAATATGTAAGATTACCAGCAGGAATAACATATCTTGTTTGCCCTAGCAGGGTTAGGAAAGAATATTAAACACCAATCAAGAATAAAATAATACAAAAATATTGTATACATTTTTCATATATAAATTGTGTATCTAAGTTTTCAACTGCACATTCTGAACATACTCTCTTTCCTCTCAGAATGAATTCTAGCTGCACTATATAAATTTATATTAAATGATTAGTAAACATTCGAAACAATGTTATAAGTAACCATATTCATTTGATAACACTATTAACTTAAAAAAAAATAAAACAACACAATTCTAAGAATTTTTTTGCTCTCATTTATCAACTTATCATTCATACCTTTATTCTTTTCTAATAACTCCTATTTATTCAATCATGGTGCTAATGCCCCTTAGCTCCCTGATTGATTGTTGGTTGTCCCATTGACACATCTGATTGTACAATCACTATTATCTCGCAGTTCTATTCAGTTATCGGTTTCTTTGATTCCTTTTGATATCTGTTCTCACCAAAGATTGGCGACTTTTTTTAAAATAATACTATAAGGATACACAAATGGCCATATTGTCTTTATTTATTTCTGCATTGGAAAAATTCTTGATATCATATCAAAGTCATTTAAGTGATTCTTGCAACAAGGGCATATGTACCAAACATTAAGCCTGAAGCAACCAAATCTTCCATCAAGAAGTATTAAGTAAAATATTGTGGCAAATTTGAAACTCATTGTAATATTTCATTTTATAGGAAGTTTATAAAGGATAAAATGGTAGTTGAAAATTTATGAAATAACTAATACAAATAAAAAATGATTTAATAAACATATTACATTTGAAAAATACTTGTTAGTATTATTTATAACCATTAACTTTTCTTTTCTGATTCTGCATAAATCTGTAACTGGGTTGCTAGATTGCGTGGATGAGCAGTTATGTTATTCACTATTTGCTGCCCGAAGGAATTCAATAAAGAAACTAGCCCTGCACGAGCTGTTGTTATATCTTTAATTTCAGCATATCTTTTAAGTTGACTTACACTTAATAGCCTATTATCAAGAATACCAGCTAAAAAAAGAAGAAAAATATATTAGATTTTACCACAAATCAATTCAAATTACAGGGTCGGGATTATAATAATTATATGTAATTGAATAAATCAATAAACATTGATTTAAATCATAAATACAATATCAGGAATAAAATGGTTGAAGAAAAACTTTTTATAGGGAGGAAAAGGATCATAAAATACATTCCTTGTAATAATAAAGAATAAATCTGAATATTGTTATGACATTTGAGTCTTAAAGGAGAATTAACTAAATAAAAGCAATAGCACGCCATACTTTTAATAATTTGACTATATTTTAAGTAAGTTCTAGATATCAGTTTTGAAATTTTATTCAAATAAAAACGCTTCTATCGAATACAACCTACAGTATTTAGGTTTTATCTATTACTGGTATAGTGTTTTCTAAAGGCTAATTTATCTTATACCATTATCGTTTTTAAAAATTTGAAACATAACATTTTTTAATGCATCATTATTATTATTATTATAAAGTAAATATTACTTTTATTTTAATAAAAAGTAATACCTATGCTTCTGGATGTCCAATGAAAGATATAAATAGAAACAAGTATAAAATAAATTACACATAAAATATAAGTACTGACTGATCTTAGAAGGTTTAAGGAGGTGCAGCCCCATCACCCAACCGAGCCTAAAAACTTTAGAATTAATTTAAAAAATTTGTTAGGAGACAATGAACCCGACAAATCAATACTCACATTTACTCCCATAAATCTCCAGTTATGGTACTTTCTAATAAAAAGAAGATTCTCTACTCATAAATAAACTGTACCCGTAGAAGTAGCTTTCCTGGAAGAATAGGACCAGTTCTACATAAGACCTAAAGAAGACACCAAATGGATGTTGTCAACATGATATCCAAATAATACTATGTGATTTTAATGCCCTAGTCAGGCAGGGAGAAAAAAATCAGGATATCACCCTAAAATAAGACAGCCCATGGGCCATGTAGTAATAAATGGAGAATAAAGATTCCCAAAAAGATTTTTATCAGTAAAAAGTAACAGGAGAGAGGTTTCCCAGAAAGAGCCAACTGGTGAAAGCTATTGGAGACAATTCAATCTTGATGTGCTGTCTGAGATTAATATTTATTGCTTTTAAACACTAAGGAAAACCTTTATTACTCATTAAACCACATAGCCGAGAAATTGCAGCAATACAGGAATATAAATTAAATAGAACTACTGCCTATGTAACATAGGAAAGTGGATAATTGTATCAAACAACAGAAATATTAACCTGCAAACTGGGGAATAAAATCTTATTCAGCTCGTTTCACAATGGGAACTTTCTACCCATAATTATAAGTAATACCATCACACCTTAAGCAAGAAAAAAGAAGTAATTTTTAATTTATTGATTTTATTTATTTTGACAAAATACTTTATTAAAGAACATATAAATAGTTAAATAGAAATATTTTGCCACACCCAGTTAACAGGTTAAGAAGGTTATCGGTCATCGAACAACCATTATCTCAAAAATCTAAGTGTAATTTGATACCAATCACTGCAGTTATAATAATATTAAACTTAATTATTTTTATTTAATTTAATAATAAGATATTAAAATATATTGTACTAGTATTTTCCACTTATCAATAAATGGAACCACTTGAAATAATGGTGGGGATGAGTAGGATTATTTCAAACTTTGGTGAAGCTTCTCATGTTATAGGGTGAAGTGGGATATCCTTTAGTGCTGAATATCCACTGTAAGCACTACATAACAATTAGCTATTACAAGAAACACCAGTAGGGATCAGATAGCCATCATATTTCTGTTATGTTTTTTTCCCAAAGGAATACACATTTCCCCTACTATTAATTTATATCACTTTCGATATGTATGCATTATCCTCTGCCAATAGGTTGTTATTTTATGTAATAACATTATAATGATACTTTATCAAGTATCTTTATAAATAAGGCACACTAATACCTAGATACAACCAAAGTTATTAAGAAGGTATTGATACAAAATATTAATTTGGTATCAGTTCTGCAGGTTGTCGCTCCGAGTTAAGTTACAACAAGGTTTAACTTTTTATTCGCTTCCTTTTTAATAATATTTATAATAAAAATAATTGTATTAATGACAGTATATATTGGATCATTGTTGAGCCTATATATACTGTTACTGTCAAACCTTGGAGGACCTTGGCAAAATACAGAGAAGAGTAGAGGCTACGGCTTGATGCCCCCAGAACCCGTACCAGAAGATCCTCTGTTGATTGTATATAGTAATTGTTACTGACTGTAAATAGATCAAAGAACCGACTTATACAGGGTGTTTCGGAATTGCAGGCACTATTTTAGGTATGTCTTCTCTAACACAAAATAATCAAAAAAGTTCATATTAACATATATCTCAAACTCATTTATTACATATATCAAAGGTTAAAGATTTATTATTTATTTACTACATTAAGACAGACTGTACAAAGTTTAGCGTGTTTAATACTATTACAGGTTTTAATCACCTGATAAACAAATGAACGATAGGCAATGACAGTAGTTGCTCATCTGTTTGTCTAGTTCTGTGTGTTTTAGTGTAAGTGAATACTGTGAGACAGTTCAATTTATGATTATCATGGGAGACAGCACAAATTTATTCACTTTTGCAGAACAAACAGACATGGTTTTAACTTATGGCAAGGTACATAGAAACGGTGCTGCTGCTGTTCGAAGATATTGTGAAAAATTTCCTAACCGAAGAATACCAAATCGCAAAACGTTTCAGGCCATTGAAAGACGTCTTAGGGATAATGGCACGCTAAAACCAATACGAGCAAACGCTGGTCGACAAAGATTTCGACAAATTGCAAACGTTGAAGAAGAAATACTCGATCCTGTTCAGTTATCTCCTACTACTAGTACCAGAAGATTGTCACGTCGTTTCGATGTTCCTCTACCAGCATATGGGTGAACTTTACACGAACAATTGTATCCATTTCATGTATTGAGTAGGCAAGAGTTATTACCACAAGATTATAACAAGCGCAGAAATTTCTCCCAGTGGTTAATTCGACAATGCACACAAGATCCTAACTTCCTGAACTGCATTTTGGTTACTGATGAATCTTGCTTTACAAGAAACGGGTTCTTAATTTTCAAATACCCATACTTGGGCTGAAGAAAACCCTTATACGACTGCTGTTGCACATGTCCAACATGCCTTTTCTTTAAATGTCTGGTGTGGTCTTCTAGGCTACAACATCATCCCTTCATATCATACTTACATTTTTTGCAAAATAATCTTCATGAACTCCTAGAAGATATTCCGCTAGGCATTAGGTAAAGGCTGTGGTTTATGCATGACTGTACTCGAGCTCACTTTTCTCATAGTGTCACTGATTATTTAAATGCAACTTATGGAGACCGATGGGTTGGTCGAAATGGACCTGTCAAATGGCCACAACGATCTCCGGATTTAACGCCATTAGATTATTTTGTGTGGGGCAGGATGAAGTCTATGGTTTAGTCTGCGGCAGTTGGCACACGAGAAGAGCTAAGAAATGGGATCGGATTGGATCATCCTGATGCTATACGAAGAGCCAGAGAAGCATGGATTCGTTGTGCTGAATGTTGCATTCAACAAAACGGTGGCCCCTTTGAACAGCTAATCTAAATGTTGTAATAATAATACATAAATAGTAATAATAAATAATAAATCTTTAATTAACCTTTGATATCTGTTTAATAAATGAGTTTGAGATATATGTTAATATGAACTTTTTTGTTTATTTTGTGTTAGAGAACACATACCTAAAATAGTGCCGTGCAATTCCGAAACACCCTGTATATACTGTTTAGGTTATGTTATCATCTATACTTCAAAATGTTTGTTGAGACGTTCATTTCTTGATGAAATGATAACCAAAATATACACATTACCCAAAATTTTTCTTACTATATATCGAATTTTTTTATTTTCGAGAATATTAAAAAGGAAACAAATGAAAAGTCAAAACTTGTTGTGACTAAACTCGAAGCAATAACCTGCATTACTGATACCATTAATTATATTTTGCATACATGAGATATATGAAATAAATACAATTTTAGAGGAAATAAAAAAACATACCCATAAGAACATATTGAGGTATTTTTTTGAGTACTTTTAGAATTTTATCAACATTTGCTTCATCTGAAAAGATTATGGAAGTCTCTGTAATAAACAAAGGCAGAATATTTTCATAAATTGTACCTCTAACAGCTCTATCCACTGTCTTTTTACTGTGTGTATCTACGCTAACTTTTTCCCTAAATAATAGAACACGTGCCTAGAAAAATAATACATATTAAATATAATTTGAATTTCAAAATAATATTAATTAATTTATAATAAACAAATTATTAAATGATTTATACTTCATTTAATAAATTACTTGTAGGTTTTAGACATTTTTCCTACCAAAGAATTAAATCAATATTTATACAAATGTATACTTTACAATTGCCAGAGGAATATTATATAATACTTGTCAATCTCATTAAAAATTAATCCATTCATAAAATAGTTCTTACCCGGAATCGATCTTCTCCACTTATTGGATTAACATGTACGAACCCTACGAACTTTGAAGATATCAACTTCTGATGAAGTTCTTTAGCAAAGATCCTTTCCAAAGGGTTATCCTACAATCATAGTCACATCCATTATCACAACAAAAATTAGAAGCGGCATAATGTTTATGATTTAACATATCCAACTCATTTTTTTTTCTCATTCTAAAATAAGAAAACCCATTTTATTAAAAATCAAGAAAATAAGTTAAAACTAAACTTATGCTCTTGGATACTGATCACAGATGAAAAAAGAACTTCAAATGCTTTATTTAATAGTGAAACTTGTTTATTACTGATCATCAACAAATGCTTTTGATGCAATTATCATTTTCAAATGCAAAAAAGTACACACAAAAATATATCTACAAATTTAATAATATTTTTAAATATTTTATTTGAAAAGAAAAGATATGACCAGGACTTGAACGCGGGTTTTCCACGTAAC
This sequence comes from Troilus luridus, assembly GCA_964056705.1. Taxonomy (NCBI): domain Eukaryota; kingdom Metazoa; phylum Arthropoda; class Insecta; order Hemiptera; family Pentatomidae; genus Troilus; species Troilus luridus. The sequence goes on along the minus strand of OZ057412.1, from coordinate 51,787,791 downwards.
CGTCATGGGGCCTAGCCACCTTGACCATCCTGGTTCGCTTCTCGGCCAGACATATCTTTCTTTTCACTGATCCTATATCTCCGTGTTCTCACAATTTGCGATGTATACATTACTTTTATTTTATTTTCAAATAAAATATTTTAAAATATTAAAAAAATGATAACATCTAACAATAAAATAAAATAAATAAATTATAAATTTAATAATAAATTACATAAAATTAAAAAAACAAATTGCAAAAAAGTTAATAAAAGAATTTCAATACTATCATTATAACAGGAATGCTTTGCTTTACCAATAGCCAAATTTTTATTTTTTTAACTCACATGGAACTTTCAAATACCTCTATTGAAATATTAGTTTTTTTAATTATGTCATTGGTCTTTTGAAGGAGCGATAATATAACACTGAACAATAGAACATTGTAATTAATAATCCTCAACAAACTTTTAATTTCTCAAATCGGCTTTCGTTTCTTGCCAAAATAGATGAGAATATAATCATTGCTGCAATTTTAAATGCACTGATTGACGATTACTTTACCAAATATCCCATCTATAGTCACCACAAACTAAACTACATTAAATTATATGATTTAAACCTTTCTTTACCATGTATAAACCTCATTCAGATTGAAAAATTAATTACAAAAACTGGTTGATAACTAAATCGAATGTAATCTTTTTATTTTACTTCTCTACTTCTTACATGAGGCTAACAATTGCAAAAATGAATAAACTTATATTTTAATAAGTTGGAATAATAACTACAGGTTGTCACTTTGAGTTCAGCCACAAAAAGTTTTGAATTTTCATTAATTTATCTTTTAATAATTTGCAAAAATACTAGTTATCAAGAGCTTTTAGTATGGAAAAGAGAATGTAATCATGGGAAATGTGTATACTTCTGTAATCATTTCATCGAGAAATGAACATTTCAACTATCTTATATTATCAATACTTCGAAATGTTAGTTGAAACTTTTATTTATTGAAGAAATGATTACCGAAATCTACTCATTGCCCATAATAATATTCTCTTTTACATACAAAAGCTCAAGATAACTTGAATTTTTGGAAAACGAATGAAAAGTTAAAACTTGTTGTAACTCAACTTAAAGCGACAATCAACAGAACAGATACCTTGTTTGTTTGTTTATTTAACATCAATTTTATGCTGCTATGGCTAATACCACTGGACGATGGTACAGTGGGAGCTCTAAATTTTTCCTATCCAGGTTTAATTAGGATAGGGATTTTTAACGAGTACCAGACAGGACAGATACCTTTTTATTAATTATAAATTGCTTATTTGATTTCATTTCCATCATTTCTTCATTCATATAAATTAGTTCTTGGAAACTTTCCATGAGATGTGTTTTAATGATTTCCGAAACATACCTAGATGAAGTTTAGCTATTCCTAATTTATTCTTCCTTTTTCATCATCCTAGAAATATTTCAACGAAGTAATCCACCACTCCTGTAAGACAGCGCTCATATGGGTAAAATTATTGTGGAACTTGGCTAATAAAACAAACTTCAGTCAAGGATATGGCTCTAGCTGATGATAAGAATAAGCATTATAATAAATAAAATGATTCGAATGGTAATACAATCTATATTTACTCACAAAGTCAGTTGTCTTAGGTTTAAGTTCCTCGTTCTTCATACATTTTTCAATAGGATTTAGATAAGAAGAATCATATTTATATATTGGTCTGACTAAGGATTCATAGACAGCTCTAACATAATGAGGAGGTCTGGGTCTTTGAACATTAACACGACGGTATCTTAAACTCTCTAACCTCGGAATCCACTTCACACTAAGTAATCCTATAAAATTATAATTCGAGATTAATCAATCATAACTATGAACATGATTTTGAACAAACAACATTTACCTTCTTTAATAATAAAATTCACCATCTTAATCTGGCCGGGTAGGTAACAAGTACAAGAAGGTTACAAATAACACACTAGAGTCTAGGAAGTTACAAACAAGTATCAAAAACCAAGTATCAAGATCGGCCGAGATCGGCTCCCTTCCGATTCCCGAACTCCTATCCGCCAACTAGTAGCATGTGTCTTTCCGTTTTTTATCGTTTACTATCAAGGGCGGATTTAGGGGGGAGGGGGACGGGGGCATGTGCACCCCCCCCCAGACCCCCAGTTTTTTATGTACTGTGAAGTACATTACAGTACATACTTGGGAAATTACATGATCATAGTCGTTAAAATATATTAATAAAATAACAGAAATAATATGAGTGAAAGTATTGTTTTAATATTTTAATAAACCTTAGAAACCTTTCTAGAAATACTACAAGTTTATTTCTAAGTTATTGTTGATTTTTTCCCAGTCCGCCCCTTGTGCCCCCCCCAGAAAAAAATCCTGGATCCGCCCTTGTTTACTATCTTTTAAGAAATTACTCTTGAACATATTTTAACTTAATAGAAAATAAAATAATTAATAATTCATAGATTTCAATATGTGTTTTGCTTTACCAATTCATAAAAAAAAATACATACATAAAAACTTCCTAGTGCTTTTATTGAAGGTCGTTTAGTTTTGTCTATCCAGGGAACTCCACGAGGAGGCGACCTTCTTCATTCCCCATTGAGCTTTTACTTCATTGTTGTCTCGGCAAGCGTCCCTTGCTGATCTATCCTACAGCAATTGTCTTTACTGTTTGTCAGTGCCATATCCATGAATTATTAATTATTTTATTTTCTAATAAGGTTAAAATTTGTTCTAGAGTAATTTCTTAAAAGATAGTAAACAAGGGTGGATCCAGGATTTTTTTCTGGGGGGGGGCACAAGGGGCAGACGGGCAAAAAATCAACAATAACTTAGAAATAAACTTTTAGTATTTATAGAAAGGTTTTTAAGGTTTATTAAAATATTAAAACAATAGTTTCACTCTTGTTATTTCTGTTATTTTATTAATATATTTTAACAACTATTATCATGTAATTTGCCAAGTATGTATTGTAATGGATTCTTCGCAGTACAAAAAAACAACCGGGGGTCTGGGGGGGGGGGGGGCACTCGTTGGCGGATAGGGATTCAGGAATCCGAAGGGAGCTGATCTCAGCCGAGGTTGATACTTGTTCGGAACTCCCTAGACTCTAGTCAAATAACACTCACTATCAATCCAAGGATGTAATGTGATAATAATATTAAATGTTTTCAAAGTTATCAGTACCACTATCACCCACGAAGAATATTGGGCACAGTATATGGTACAGTTTGTACTTTATTAAGCAAACGGTTGTGCAGGGATGAGATTTGGACGATACCTAGCTCAACCGCTAGATTTTTCCCCAACTAGGAGTCTCAGATTATAGAGACTGGTGAGCACCAAGAGGGCATATTCCACAGGGTGGACTCAAAATCCACGGCCTTCAGCGCAGCAACCCCGCGGACTATACACAGTCCCGCTTTACTCTCCGCTTCACTCTGGGTTATAAATATACAATTTGAGTATGGCAGCCTCTCGGAACTTTTCACACCAAGTTCCCTCTTTTTGTTTAGTGATAATCCCTGGTGGATCTAAAACGTTTTTCATAAGAGACGTTAGGCGCGATTTCTTTATATCCACGACCGTATAGTCCAGTAAAATTAGTCAAATGAGAGCAAGATCTCTTAATGAGAGATAGTCGGCTATAAAGTTGTATAAACCTTTATTTTGGCACCCTAAAACTTGCCTCAAAACCTACTTATCGTCGTGTGTCCGCGACTACAGATATTCCAAGGGCAAATGGCAAAAAATCGATTTATTGCAAATATCTCGTTTCCTATGTGTTTTATGCTATTTGTATCTATTATAAACATTGTAGAGGATTACAATTTCTACAACTTTTGTTAAGACATTTTTTTAATATCTTGAACCATTTTCGAGATAGAGGGTAGAGCGCACGTAGTGTTTAACTATTTAGAGTATCATTCGAGGTCAACCTGTTGACCCGATTAAAAACACGCCGTATAAAGTTTATAAATTATTGATAAATATATAATCCTAAATAATTTGCATTTTTTATTAACTATTACGTTATAATTAATATTTTTTTCAATAATTCAGTATCTATTCATTTAATAACACTTACCTACTCGTGCAACTATAAAGTTATTAAGGGAAATACTTTAATTATTTTTAATTCTAATCTTATTTATACTAATTACTTACTAATTAAATAAAATAATTAAATTTTTAATTAATGTTTTTATTGAAAAATATCATTTCATACATTTATGAACGTTGAAATTTAAACAGTTGAATAATAATAAGAACTACAAGTTCTAATTTCAATTTTCTTCTTCTTCATCATCTTCTTCCAGTCGCTGTAACATTTCTAATTCCTTTGTGTTCTCGTCTTCAACGACATTTGTCTCCGGTTCTTCCAGGATTTCGTGGTCAAAAGTACCGTCTTCATTGATATCACTCTGATATGGTGAAGCATCATGACAAGCTTGCCCATTACACTGGCCGCAAGCTAAAGAGTTGCAAAATATTGTGTTAAGCAATTCCTCCGGAGCTGGTGGATTCATTGCCATAACAGGTTCCAGGAATTCATCACGCATTATCCAACCCCAATTCTGGGGTTCTAAATTATGCCTTAACCAAGTCTGAAGTTGATAATAAACACGGTTGAAATGTTGGTGAGCTGCTGCACTCGTTGGGGGAAGATTTGATAACTGCACAGGTTTATTCAGTTTTGTTAACTTGATGAACTGTGCATAGCGAAGATATTGGATCGATACAGTCCTCAGATTTTGGAGCATTATAGATTGCCAACAAGGTTCGCACTCCATTCTCATGATTGAACCGGGCAGTTTTCTTCTTCAAATGCTGCAGCAATTTGACCCAAATTCGGTAGTTTCTCAAGAGTTTTTACAGAAGTTTTTTTTTCCTTTTCTAAGATAAGTCGTGTCACAGCCACTTATTGCGAGAAGAAGCAATATATATGTTTTTCGGAATGAGGGTATTTATCAAAACTTTTGGAAGAGTATATTTCAGTTTTTACATTTCCTTTGCCAACTTTTTTAAAGAAAATTTCTTGTTGATGAGATAGGGTACGCCCAATTAAAATGACAAGTAAATCTATATCTTCTCCTATTTTAATAGCAGTTTTTTGACGTGTAGATTCATCAATAGATATAATTATTAATTATAACGTAATAGTTAATAAAAAATGCAAATTATTTAGAATTATATAATTATTAATAATTTATAAACTTTATACGGCGTGTTTTTAATCGGGACTACAGGTTGACCTGGAATGATATTCTAAATAGTTAAACACTGCGCGCGATCTTCTTCTATCTCGAAAATGGTATATAAATCGAAAGATATAAAAAAAATGTTTAAACAAAAGTTGTGTAAACAAAAATACTAGATAGATATAGATATAGATATAAAATGCTCTTTATTATTAAATTATTTACAACTGTTCTTTTTAATTTTATTTTCCACATTAGCAACCACAGCATGGTACTTTATACCGTCTGCCGTAAAAAAAAAAAAAAAAAAATACTATACCTAAACTTAGATATAATTTTCATATCGGGAGTTAAATTATATTTTAAGTAATGTGGAAGAATAGGTTATGTAAATATGCCCGAGTTAAACAACTTTTAATCGATGTATTTAGATCCAAAACCAAAATATAAAAATATAAGTTGCAAAATATAAAAAAAAATGTTGCAAATAGATTCACGTCAACTTTGAAAATTTTAGTTTTGGGTCTAAATATGTGTTAGTGAAATAATATAGTGTGATAAATGTGCCCTCTGCATTAAAGGGTACAAGTAACCCCGCGGTGCACAATCGTATCCATTTGGTCTCGTGCCTGTGTCTAGGAGACGCTGGGGTCAATTCCTTGTTCATATGTGCATTCGACTAGAAAATCATTATTTTAAAAAGGGTTGCTTATGCGTAAAAATCAGATTATAAATGCAATACTTCAACAAATTTTGGGGTTTATATACAAAATTTAAATGGGCAGAAAATATTAATTTTCTTCTACTATCTTTCAAAAATCGAGTTTATTCAAGACCCATTCGAAGTAATTTTTTTGATCTAGGGAAATATTGTAGATCGGGAAATGGAAAACTGTGCATCAAAAATTTGACCCCATTTACAATACTATGCCGAAGTGTTAAAGGAAACACGTGGTTACTAAGGTCGACATCTGATTCTTATAACGGTACGATTTCGATATTTTATCTTCCTATCGGGATGTAATTTTCATTGAAATGATCATTTGTGATAATTCATTGACCATAATCAAATAAAAATCTATACTTTTCGAGTTATTTGGAAATTATATATACTTTCTGTCATACTTGCTTCCTCTTTTCCGTAGGGACTTACCATTTGTAAGGATAGTTAAGGGTTTCAAGGTGAGATCTTTAGTTAGGCTTGGTATTGAGGTCATGAAAACGAATTTTTATAAATGAAATGATTGAATTGTAAAGGGATTTGAAGTTTACATCATATGCAGTAAACGCAATATATTTAACTAAAAATTATAACTATGAGTCGAAATACAAAATGAAAAACGTTCAGTGCGTTTAAATGAACTATGAATTTTTGAATGGTATTCCCTTCTTTTCGGATACCGAATAAATTAAATTATAAAATAATGATAATAATAAATAATTAAATACCATTCCAAGATATTATTTAACAATTATTAAATACTACGTGCTACTAATAGTACTACTAATAATTATTAAATACTACGTGCATTAATGGGATCAAACGATTGAAATCTCCATAACCAACAATGGGCTTTGATTAAATCCTGTAAATACATTTATAGCGTGCATCTCTCCTAGATAATCTATAAATCAAAACAAATAGGTCTGTTTTATTTATATAAATTTATAGTAATGTAGTAAAAAAAACTAAAACAAGTAAGTGAAATGCTATAGGTGCTCAGTCGGGATAATGTAGGACGGACTGGGTTTAAATATTTACAGGCAATTCTCACTAGACGTCGCCAGTAATCGACCTGTAAGCAATGAAACTTTAACAATGGGGCACTCGAACCAGGTCATTCAACACGCAACTCATAACTTCAATCCTTCTTGTTTTTTATTTAATAATGTTTTTTCTAATAGATATATATATATTTATATAATAAATTGAGCCTGTGGGACATACAAGTCATTAGGGCAGATATCAGTGCAACCAATGAGGCGCAATGGGACCAAGAGCTTGAGGGACAGGCGCTGTGTATGTATGATTTAAAAGGAAAAACACTATAAAATATTACACAATTTAATCTCTCAATTATATAAAAAAAAGTTTTTGGTAATTATTCCGCAGGTTGTCGCTTCGAGTTGAGTTACAAGTTTTAACTTTTCATTCATTTCCATTTTAACATTTTCCAAAAATACAATTTATCACGAGCTTTTAGTATGGAAAACATAATGTAATTGTAGGTGATGTGTATACTTCGGGAATCATTTCATCTAGAAAAGGACGACTCAACAAACATATATCATCTATACTTAGAAAAGATAGATGAAATTTTTTGATTAAATGATTACCGAAATCTACTCATTACACATTCTATTTTTCATACTAAAGCTCACAATAGCTTGTATTTTTGAAAAATATTAAAAGTGAAAAGAAAAAACACCTAAAACTTATTGTAACTCAACACGTAGCGACAACCTGCGGAACTTACACCAAGTTTCCGAAGTGTAATACATTTTTAAGATTACAGTGTTGTGCAAGTAGTGTAAGGGCGGATTTAGGGGCGGGGGCACAGGGGCACATGCCCTCCCTAGACGGTTTTTTGTGTACTGTGGAGAATCCATTGCATTACATACTTAGGCAAATCACATGATCATAGTTTTTTAAATATATGAATAAAATAACAGAAAGAACTTGAGTGAAACTATTGTATTGATATTTTAATAAACCTTTGAAACCATTCTATAAATACTACAAGTTTATTTGTAAGTTATTGTTGATTATTTTGCCCGTCTGCCCGTTGTGCCCCCCCCTGAAAAAAATCCTGGATCCGCCCTTGAAGTAGTGTATTACAGTACTTTAAGATCTATATAATTTAATAATGAAGAAAAAACCTTATTCCAGTCAACAATTGTTGTTAAAAAATTAACAAAAGATAAAAAACCGTTTCGACATTTATTTGTCATTTTCAATTTTAGTAGTTCTTCACACAACCTCCTTTAAATTTACAAGTCCAATCATTACTTGAGGTCAAACAAATTAAAAAGTCAAATATATATAAACTCCTGGAACTCAACTTTCTTCCATGGTCAAATATATAATATGTATTACATTCTATAGATCAAGAAGATTAGTCCAGTATTTAAGAAATATCTTATAAAGAAAATGAAGTACTTTAAGATTGAATTTCACTTAATTGATGAAGAACGCCTAAAATGCGTTTTGAAAAGGAAAGCTAAATGTACAAAGTAACAACTATACAACAATGGGAGTTCGAAAGATTTGTACTATTTTACTATCGGAACAATGGATGTTGGAACGCCGCTAGCATCATAATCATAAATAAATATAACTAGATTGTCCATTCGCATAACCTGTTTATTAGCTTTGAGATAGAGTCTGGGGAATTTAGTTTTAATTCAATTATCATGAATGTTTCCGGAAATTAAAGTTATCGATTTATCGAATACATTATATATTATAAGAAAAATATATTATCAACAACGAAACTAACAGCAAAATATTGGCGGATATTAGAGCCACCAACGAAAACATGAAACTTCTGAACTTTCTCCTGTTACGGAAAGGACAGAATTAAAATTATATGGATCTCTTATAAAACTTGGCACCTAATAGCTTGCCCATGCCCTCTATCCTATTAAATGATCCAGATATAAGTGTATTATTTTATCGTCGTTATTTGGAAACACGTAATATTTGGAAATGTGGGTCGTAATAATTATTTCCGAAGATCGAATCGTTTTCTGTAACTTTGGTGTTAAATCTCAAGAAAATTTAACTGAACTACAAGAAAAAGGTCTAGCAGCTCGGGAGAATATTGGATTTTTTAAATTTAATTTTTGAACCAGCTTTTTTAATTTAATAAATTAAATTTTTTTGGGGGGTCAGAATTTTATTTTATTATTAGTTGAGAACAAAGTCTCATTATTCAATTTTGGAAGTGGAACTCCATTGCTAACGTATTTTCTATAAAATTCAAAAAATGTAAACAATCAAAATAGTTGAAGATATTTTATTATTTTGCTACATCATTATTGCAAAGGAATAAGTAACTGTACTGTAGTGTATTGATTCCAAGAGAAAAATCAGCTCAATCTTTTGCAAGATATATATAAAATTTGTTAAAGTTTTAAAAAGTTGTTAGTTTTCAGAAAGCAGATAATTGAGTAATGTAAGTCTTTTTTTTTCAGAGGAGGGATTAGATAAGAAGAAAGTTATCATCTACGATTACAAGTATCTGTTATCACCAAACAGTTTCGATCTTTGTTATTTTTTTTTTCGATTCATTTGTTTTCCCTTAAGTACTTGTTGTTTTGTTGCAAAGCCATTATCTAAACTACAAAATCTATGTTGGTGGATAAGGCACCATTTCCTTAATAAATTTCAAGGGGTGAAATAAAAAATTTAAGAAAATCCGTTAGTAATTTCTGATAAATAGCCAATAAATTGAGCTTCTGTAATTTTTATTTGCATTACATTAAAATTATTAGGTGGGTCAATCAAGTAATTTCATTACAAATTTTGTAAAAGATGATAATGAAAGTAATCAAATGTTCTTGAAATGTGACAAGGATTAACATGAGTTAAGTAAATAATTGTAATTTAAAAAGTTTCTTTTTTTTTACGATTTCTTTGAATAACGTTGACCTGGTTCATTGGAGTTGTAAAAAAAGGAGTTCAGATAAATTGGATTATTTTTCTGTAGGAAGAAGGGACACACAGAAAACTTTGGTGAATGGAATCTTAAGATGAAGAAGAAAGGGGAAGTCTAAAAATAATGTTTCTATCAAGCGCTCTTTTCAAATTTACACGTATTATTATGTATATAAAATTATTATGGTAATATACAAATAGTATATTGTGAATAACATGTAATATAATTATAAATATCCTATAATATAATAAACATATAAGATATAATATAATATAACATGAATAATATATACAATTTTTGTTTGTTAATAATAAGGATACCTTTTACTTTTTACTACAGATTGCAAAATTAGTATTCCAAATTCTATGTAACAGATCAACTGTTGACCAGATACTCAGCTTATAGCTAATAATAGAAAAAAACAAAGGAATCTAACAAGGTTTTATGGATTCTTTTTATCGATTTTAAAGCGGCTTAGGATTCCGTTATCAGAAAAGAGCTGTTCCTGGCAATGGAAGAGATGGGAATCCCACCGAAACTAATCCGACTTACAGCTTGTACTCTGAGCTTAAGTCGAGTGAAAATAAATGGGAAGCTGGGCCAACCTTTTGCGGTGAAGTCAGGAGTTAAACAGGGTGACCCCCTGTCCCCTCTTCTATTTAATATTGCCCTCCAAGCGATGGTGAACAGAGCTGAGCTTAATCAGTCAGGCACAATTTTTACTAAGACAACCCAAGTGATTGGTTATGCTGATGATGTGTCACTAATCGGACTGTCCCTCAAAGCGATTAAGGAGGCCTGTGAAAGATTGCAAAGGGAAGCTGTGAAAGAAGAATGGGGGTACCCATAAATGAATATAAAAGAAAACTTATGGTGCTTAGGAAGAAAACGCCAAAACCCGCCGAAGCAATATGTTGTGTGACAGTATGCATTCCAATGCGTTTCTAGTTTTAAATACCTCGGGTCCGTAGTAAATAATCGGGTGGACGAAGAAGAATAAATTCAGAATCGCATAATGGGGGCTAACAAAGCATTTTTTCCCCAAATAAGTTTACTCTGTTGTAAATTACTAAGCCGGGGTACCAAAATGAAGCTCTATAAAGGAATCATCCGACCTGTACTGACCTATCTCTGTGCGACCTGGACCCTACGAAAGATCCTGGCTGAAAAGATTGACAGGTTTGAAAGGAAAGTGTTGAGGCGCATCATGGGACCTGTTAGAGAAAATGGTATATACCGTTTAAGAAAGAACAAAGAGATCTACGGCTTATACGACGATCTCCGAGTTTCCCATTTTGTGCGAATTCAGCGCTTCAAATGGCTGGGACGCCTTGTCAGAATGGATGATGGGAGAGGAGCAAAGAAATTATATTATGGGACCCCGGATGGAGCCAGTCCACGTGGATGACCGAAAGGAAGATGGAAGGAAGCAGTGGCTGAGGACTTGAAGATGATTGGAGTGTCGAGAGGACATGCTGCTGACCGAAATGAGTGGGAAAAGCCAGTTGAGAGGGCCAAGGGCTGCTTCAGAGGCCTGTCGAGCCGATAAATAAATATATATTCTATGTAACACTTTGCCTATCGTGTCTAAATAACAAAATCATTCACTAAATAGTTTTTTCAACCTTCTATTTTCCTAGTCCGAATTGAATAAATAACCGATATTTATTTATTTACTTCATATCGACTCGAATCTACAAGTTCCTAACCTTGAATCCTTTATTAAAACAGGTGTCTCTTTAAGGGGATATAGTATCGTGGCCTAGATATAAAGTAGTCATCGTATGGTACAATGAGAATCGCTATATCTTCATTTTGTACATTATTTTTCCATTTTAAGTGAGAATGTAAATTAAAAAAAAAAATTATCTACCTCACACGTTTTCGTCTCTGAAGCATATTAAGTAATACGAAATACTCAGATTCTATCTTAAATCAAATCAGATCAAACACTACTTATTTTATTTCTTTATTATGTTATAAAATACTATTTATTGTAGCCATATATTTATTTTTATAGTGTATACATTTTATTATTTTTACTTACATTTTTCAATATATAAAATTAATATTTCTGTGTAGGAGAATGATAAATACATGATTTATATCTATATATATATATATATATATATATATATATAGCATGACTGAAAGGTAACAGACCCTAGAATATTCTAGATATAAAAGTAGAATCATTTGTTAACTCAGTGGAAAGGTTTTTTTTTCAATGTTCATTCCAGAAGGTAATTTTGTCAACTTTTGGCGTTTTTACGTCGAAAAGTGAAAAATTCAGCTCAGGCCCATCAAAAATTGTGTGAAGTTTATAGTGATGAGTGCATAAGTGAACGTAAGTTATTAAATAGTTCGCTACTTTTCGCTCCGAAAATTTCGACGTTAAAGATGAACCTCGAGGGCTTACTGTTGAAAAAAATCGATCGAGATAGACAGCATACTTCAAACCCGATATAAAACAGTATTGAACCATTTACATAACACTGTATTTTAGAGAAAATGTTAGTCCCTTTTCTCATTTTTGTCTCTCCTCTTACATACTACGTATTGTTTTTTTATATACTTATATATATATATATATATATATATATATATATATATATATAATATATAGTATATAAAAGGATATTAAAAAACAAATAAATAAAGTTAAGGGAATTACTATTCCCTCTATATTCTTATAAATTTTAATGGGAACGAGATTGTAGATATTACCTGTATTACTGCTATAACCGATAAGCCTGGTAAGTATTGAATTATTCATCTTTTTGGAGTTGCCTGCTATTGGCTTATGTCTTGTACAGGCTAGATGTCTGTAATCTTCATAACGTCAACATTCTTACGTAAGGTTTAGCTGAATAAATAAGAAGAATGAAATTTCCCCTTTTCCAGGGAAAAATACTTTCAAGTCAGATTTATTATTTTACAAGCAATCTCTATAGATAATTTAATCTGCTAGCAACTGGAGATGGATCCTATGGGGTTTAGGGACCTCCTGTGGTTCTACCAGCCTCTATAAAATCGGTGTCCGAAATATTACATAGGGGGAAACACCTGGTGGTTGTTGGTTTGTTTGTTCATTTAACGTCACTTTTTGCTGCAATGGCTAATCGGACGATGCTACAGTGGGAGCTCTAAATTTTGCCTATCCAGGTTTAAATAGGATAGGGCTTTTTACGAATACCTGACTCCCTTTAAAACATCCTAGGGCCACCTGCCGGGCTACGAACCCGCGATCTTGGGGTTAGTGGTTTGTTACGCTAACCACTAGACCACAGGTCTCCCCATAAACGGTTGAGAGTGATCTAGAACATGTCACCTCGCTGCACAACCGTTGTCCAAGAAACAGTACTGTCTCTACCACGAACTGAACCAAGACCCTTCATGGGTTATAGTAGTACAAGATTTGTTTTGCTACTGATAATAAATGATCCTTCCACCATTTTGATTACTATGATAATACTAACTTACCTTTCTTTACGTATGGCATGCATAGTTGAAAAAATGTGAATCAGAGTTTTTAATGGAACAATCACAGTTTCAGGTTCAGTAACTAAAAATAATCAAATGTGTGTGAGTATCTGTTGTGTATTTATGAGGGCAGTCCAACTCTTTCATAGAAATTTATAAAAAGTGAAATAACATATTTAATTTAAATATATACCTGAAATTACATTGAACGTTAAATTTGTTGTTGTTAGAACTGCCTCACCGGAAGTACCACTTATTAAATCGATTTTTCACTATCTTGCTGTTCTTTTTTCAAATGCCGAATTTTCCGAAATGGCTTCCAATAAAGTTTCTCTGATTTTTTCACTATTTAAAAGGCAAAAGTCAGTATTAATAAAAAATGGACAAATATAAATTATTTAAGACTTGAGTAACTTTAACTATCATAAATATTATGATTATAATACGATGTGTATTTGACGAGGTTGAAAACAAATTCACAGAAATAAGAATAGTAATATTGATGAGACGGCTTACAAAAACATTATAATTAATTGTTTTAATTTATAATCTATTGTTAAAATAGTAGAATGTAGTAGAAGAAGTAGTTGGAAGAAAACCAAGAGAATAATTAAAAATACAATTTTTTTATAAACTGAAGGATTATCAAGGGGGTAGTGGAGTGGCTCAGTGGTAGAACGCTGAATTGGAATGCCGAAGGTCCTGGGTTCAAATCCCGTTCGCTGGCAGACTTTTGTTTAAACTGTTAGCGGTAGGAGATGGATCCAATGTGATCTAGGATCCTCCTGGGGCTCACCCAGCCTCTATAAAGTGGGTACCCAAAATAAGGGGAAGATATCTGGCGATTGAGCGTGGTCTAAGGGAATCACCTTCCTGCACAATCGTTGGCCAAGAAACAGTGCAGTCTCTACCATGTACTGAACCCCAGACACTTCATGGGTTGTAGTGGTACGTAATGTATGGGTTGTAAGGTAAATAAAAAATAAAATATATTTGTAGATGTTAAACGAATAATTTTTTATTTAAAAAAATGATTTTATTTTTCATCTGCCTTTTCATTTTAACATGACAGATCAATAATATATGGTCTATAATATGAATATAGATATAGCAATAATATTGTTTAAGAGCTGCATTTACTGCATTTATTTAGCTGTAAGTACTTTTGTGAAAGAAGAAGTAGAATAAATGCACACTGGTGAAAATGTTTGAAGTGTGTAGTTTGTTACTATAAATTCTTTACAATTGTAATAAAAAACTGGGTTGTTGTAGGATGATAACGAAAAGGTGATTTTTATTTTTTTTAAAGCAGATCCCTCTCTAAATACTCCATTCACCTAGAATAATTTTCATATGAAGCTTATTGAAGTCCAAAGTTTGATTAACTTTATTGAATAAGTTAATTACATTACAGAGATGGCTATCTCACGGCTCGCCCATGTCACGCTCTACATGGCACGATTTCCAGTTTAAATTATATACAGCCTTATTCGCTCAAGTAATTGTATTGTCTGATTGACAGGGACATATGATTGTGATTATTTCTAGTTAATTTCGCATTTATTGTTAAGAAAAACAAAAAAACATGTATATCTACAACTCCTTGAAATCTGTAAGGTTCAGTGCATGGAAGAGACTGTGCTGTTTCTTGGACAATGGTTCTGAATGGAGGTGATTTCTTCTAGATCACGCTCTACCGGTTTTCCTCTTTTTTGGGTACGCACATTCTATAGCAGTGTTTCCCAAGAAGTCAAGGGCGCGAGACCAGTTGAAAATTAAAAACATTCTCACCTAGTTTTGATTATTTTTCTTTTACCCGTACTTCATCATCTTAAATTTAAACTTGTGATAAATAATTTTTTTATCTTGAGACAGTAAAACAAAATGTTTCTTTTCAATGTAATACTTATTGTTTGTTTTTTCTTCCCGTACAAATTATGTGCAAGGAGCGCGTGGGGGGCTTTCATTAGAAGTTTGGCTTGGATAGATTTTATTTGAACAAGGAGGGTGGTACCATTTGTACAAAAAGGTTGGGAACAATTGTTATAGAGGCTGGGTAAGTCCCAGGAGAGTCCCAATTTGATGTTTAAAGGAAATTTAAGTGATTTGATATGACGTAAGCATGAAAAAATGCTTTTAATACACAATAGTGCTTATCAGACTATCGTTTGGGATTGAACTCCGCAGATTGTCGCTTCCAGTTGAGTCACAAGTTTTGAGTTTTCATTCGTTTTTTTTAAATATTTACCTAAAATAGAAAGTATCTTGTGCTTTAGTACGGAAAAGAAAATGTAACTATGGATAATTGATATTATTTCATCAAGAAATAAAGGTTTCAACTAACATTTCGAAGTATAGATGTTTATGTTTGTTGAAATATTCATTTCTAGATGAAATGATTACCCAAGTATAGACATTTCCCATATTGACATCCTCTTTTCCATACTGAAGATGATGATTAGCAACAAATTAATTTACTTAGCATTCAACAAATTAATTCACTTCGATCAGTTTAAATAACAATAATTACAAAGGAATAGAGTTACGAAGTTTTATAATTGGGGTGAGATAGTGATCATGATGGAATAAAAAACAGTTCCTGAACCATTTGAAACTCTATTATGCCGCCATTTTCCGCCATTTACATAAATTTGGGCTTGGTGGATTAGTGGACACCAGCTGTATCCTTCATCATTCCCTCTTGCCCGGTAAACTATTAATAGTATTCGGTTCGTCCATTCGTCTTCTTTGCCCTTCCTGTCCCTCTCTGCTTCTCTTTTCCCATTACTGTCAGCTGTTATTGTTTATCCTCCGTCAGTCAGGGTTCTTTTACAGGTTAAAACACGGTTGCCTTCATCTTTACTCAAAGATATTCTGAAGAAATTTCGTCACGTGAAAACTAAAAACAAATTGGTATATAACACTTATTCCTTTAAGGAAAAATTAAAATATAATTACTAGAATGAAAAAGGCCATATGATCCGTTGGATACTTAGAGCATGGCGGGGAAAAATCTGTACCACTGCAATCCATGAAGGATCTTGAGGGTGTGTATATGGTAGAGACTGTGCTGATTCTAAGCCAACGAATGTAGAGGGAGCTGAATAGACACTCAACTGCCAGGTTATTTCCCCAATTAAAGATATCCACAGTTTACATAGACTAGGCAAACCCCAGGAGGGTCTCCAGGCCTCAGGTTCAATCCATAGGCAATAAAAGGATTAAGAGTTTATCTGGCACAACATGCCCCGCTTTCTTGAAATGTTTATAACAAATATTATTTAAAAACAACAAACTTTATTATAACCTATAATATTTGTGGGAACCATTTATTTCATAGAAGGATATAAAGTTGAGGCACCTAGAAAATTGATCTAACATTTTGTACCAAAGATAACAATGTATATTTCGAGGTTAATCTTATATTTTAAAAGATGATACCTATATTTTTTTTAATATACAACTAAAATACGTTAAAATTCCATAGTGAAACCTTCGGCACGCCAATCCAGCGCTCTGCCTCTAAGCTACTCTAAGATATATTATATTTGTTTTTCTGTTAATGATTTTTATTCAAAACTCCCCTTAATACTAAAATGAAGTTACTTTTCCATTCTATTCTATTCCGCTGGCCAAAATTAGAGAATATTTAATCAAATCATAACAAGGAGTATGCCATGAACCTTCTTAAATGAAAAAAAACCCTGTACAACTACAACCCATGAAGGGTCTGGGGTTCAGTACGTGGTAGAAACTGTGCTGTTTCTTGGAAAACGGTTAGATTTTCCTCCTATTATCCGCAGTTAACAGACTAAATAAAACCTGCCACAGGCGGGTTTGAACCCGGGACCTTCGGCACGGCAATTCAGCGGAATCCACTAAGCTACTCTGCTCGCCAAAATTATTGTAATAAAATTATAACATAAAGTATACCATGATCCTTCTTGAATGAAAAGTAAGTTCTCTTAACATGCTTAAAATGTTTGTCAAAATTTGAGTTATTGGTGATTCTATAATAGCGAAGGATTGTGAGAGTACGATAGTATTTTAGCTGCGCTAGAAAGAGCAGAAATGTGCGAAGGCGGTGTGCAGTTTAATGAAGAGGATCTCTTTGTTGGCTTGGATTACTCTTCGTGCAATTACTTTCGCATCCCACTCCTAGCTAGTTATCGCTCGCATTGTCAGCTCAATTCGACGCGTCACCGTTTCGCACAAGTCGCTTTAAACAAGATTAAGAGAAAACATCTATATTGATCTGATAGGTAATCTGTTGAATACATAATGTGTACGGTCATTAACTTCAGGATTCATAAGATCATGATTTTTCCGATGAAGCAAAAATATTAGCGATCCTTATATGATAAAGGTTATTTTATAGGATATTAAATTAATATGTAATAATTTCGTTTTTTTCCAACAACAAACAGCTTTTGGTTTATTTGTGGCAGAACTTCCTGAAAGGGGTTGATACAGAGGTGGCAGAAGTGTCTTGCAGTGCCGAAACTATAAATGTTTGCAAGCTCTATTTTGTCACATTATATTTTACAAGGTTAGGACTTTTCATGTGGCTAAAATAATGTAACGATAGAAATTTAAGATTATTATTCTATTTAAATTAGTAAAAATTATTATAACACTAGGTGAGAAAAAGTTGCTACCTAATGAATGATAATTAAGTTTGTTTGTTAAGCTCAATTTAATGTACTCACTATTCAGGAAAACCTCCAAATTAGACATAAGACAGAAACTAAACACGTACACTTACCTACTAAAACCAGTTTGGACATATGCATTACAAATTTACGGGATCGCTAAACAGACTCACAGAAAACGACTGCAGACTTTTCAATCAAAAGTACTAAGACTTATCACCAAAGCACCATGGTACGTCAATAAGAAAACTCTGCATACTGACTTAAAAATACCAACGGTTGACGAACACATACGAACATACTACAAACGCTTTCAAGAAAAACAACACGGACATCCAAACCCATTAATAGAACGAATGGCCTCTACTCTCATGCCTGACAACACTAAGAGGAGGTTAAAAAGAACGTGGATGAGGGATTTGTTATAAAGGAAATTTAATCAAGCCAAGGGAGAGGTACCGCTGGGTACTGTTCTTCTTCATGCCTTTCAAGTCATTGTATCATGTTTGTTTTGTTTTTTGTTTGTTTTTTTTGTTTTGTTTTTTAGTGTCAGACTATCTGCTGATTGTCACTGTTTTGTATTTGACAGGTGTAGATAAAAATATAAAGAGAAAAAAAAAAAAAAAAAAAAAAGTTTGTTTGTTTATTTGACGTAACTATGGCTAATCGGATGATGCCAGAGTGGAAGCTCTAATTTTTTCCAATCCAGGTTCACACGGTCTCTAATACAGCAGCGGTCCCCAACCGGGAGGGGCGTGAAGACATGTCTGGGGGACGCGAGACCAGGTCAAAATAAAAAATATCTCACTTAGTTTAAGTTATTTTTCTCTTAATAGTACTTCTTTATCTTAAATGGAAACTTATAATGTTGTAACTAAATGTTTTGTTTTCAACGTAATACTTGCTGTAGTGGAAGGCTTTCATTTAAACAAGGGAGCATGGCACTAAAAAGTTTGGGAACCACTGTACTAGTAACAGACTTCTGCTTCTACACAAAGCAATTCATTTAACAAAAAATACATCAAGCCCAAGACAGTGAGAACAAAGAATCTTGTAAACTTGTACTTAAGTATCTATTTATAACTTTTTTGGTATTTACATCATTTATAAGTTTTTTGGTACAGAACTTCTTCATTTTATTGATAAATTTACTGCCCCTGGTTATACGTTGGTCTAGAATTCGACACATCCAAAATCTAGCATCACCATCGTTCCCCCCTAGAATAATAACAATAAAAGAAATAAAAAATACATAAAAATGAAAAAAGAAAATGGGGAGGAAAGGTACAGGAGCTAAATATCACTATCAAGACACCAGTGGATACACTGCTCTTTAACTATATATATATATATATACACTATTACTTACAGAAAGGCAAAAGCCCAAAAGAGGCATTATGTAATCGTTAAAACAAGAGCGAACAAATTACGATAAGAAGTCTTAAGTCTCAAAATATATCAGACATCTAAAATACCCATTGATATTTCACCAATTCAGGCATCATTAGGACAGTAGAAAAATAATAAAATTAACGATTTATAAAAAGAAAGAAATTTAACACATCTCAACTCACATTAAACTTTTTTATTTATATTTTTAGACTTAAAGATTCTTTTCTTGTTTACTCGGAATTTCCCTTCTTATTTTCTACAATTATTTTACGTCCCATTCGACCTTTTTCATTTCTATATTCAATAATCTAAGACTTAAGCATGCACTAAACAAATCTAATGAAGTATCGAACCCATGTCTCCCAAAACTGCATTGAGGCATAATCAAAATTGTTATTAAAAAAAAAATCAATAAGAAATACCAATATTAAAAAATAGAAAAATGATTGTATATCTTATTTATTCCATTTTTAATATTATTAAAACATATTAATGTTAAAAACATAAGAAATATGCATCTGCACCTTCGTATGATACTTTTAAAAGTAGATGTCAATCGAAACTTTCAAGGTGGGCACGAGGATAAACGCTGCATGAAGAATTGACATGGACGATCGGTTATGCATGCAACTTCTTCAAACGAGTGGACTTAAATATATACGGGTGGCCAGTGCTGCTCCAAAATGATTACCTTTTAAAAATAATCTTCTAATAAAATAAAGGAGAAAATCAATTTCTTTGCCAGTAATCGATTTAACCCATGACATATTGCATAATATAAGTACATTTTATTGGTGATCCCGTATTTGGAATATTTGAACCCCTATAATTTCCATAGTACTAATTTCCCAAATATGAAATAATTCTCACACACATATCTAAATTTGAGAACAGTGCGGGATGTTGTCGGAAGCAAGCACAAACCAACGGCAAATGAACTAACTAAACTCCAACTTCATGTATAAAACATGGGGGACATTAAAAGCATACGAACATATAACAAATAATGAAATTGAGAAATCAGTTATAGTGACCGACTCACTACCACCAGAGATAAATGCATTAGAACAACATGGACAAGAAAACACAGTTTTACGGAAAATTAAAACATGAATATGGCCTTAAAAGAAAATTATAACATCGCCACACTATTATGGGTTCCTTCGCTTGTAGGCAAAGCGGCAACGAACGATCTAATTCAGGGGCTAAAGCACCAGTAAAAAGCGCTGACGTTCCCTTCTTATGGTCTACATTGTTATCCGAATGGATAAAAGTGAGAAGCAATAAAATTAAAGAAAAGATAAAAATATTGCTTGCATACCTCCAAACGGCCTAATTCCAATGCCAAAACTACAGAGGAATCTCCAATACAAGATCCTCTCCAACATTCTGTTCCAGCGTCTCCTATCCTTTGCACACCAGAAACTTGGACCTTACCAATGCGGAAGATCTACCAAAGATCAAATATTTCGCCTCAGAACAATCCTTGAGAGAGGACATGAATTTAAAATAAAAACCTATCATTTTTTTGTGAACTTCAGGGCAGCCTATGACAGGATTAACCGGGAAGAACTTTACAAGGCACTGAAGGTGTTCAACATCCCCGATAAATTAATAAGACTGATGAAGCAGACCATGAGAGATGTGAGATGCACTGTGCAGATTGGAGGGCAAAGAACAGAAGAGTTTCTTTCAAGAAAAGGACTACGCCAAGGAGATGCGTTAGCATGCCTCCTGCTTAATTTGGCGCTTGAGAAGGCAGTGAGGGATGCTGATCTGCAAACCAGAGACAATTTTCACTCGGATGGTCCAGCTCTTGGCATATGCAGATGATGTGGACATCGTAGGTCGGTCATTGGATTCTTTTAAAGAGGTTTTCCTAGCCCAGCTAGTGACCGCCAGAACACTTGTACTAGAGGTGAATGAGGGGAAGATTGAATTCATGGTCACAGGGGAAGTGCCCGACCTGGCGAGACTATCAATATTGGCCCCTTTAACTTTGAGAAATTTGCCCAATTCACCTATTTGGGTTCAATAGTGACGGAGAATAATGTACCTGAGGTCGAGGTTAAGAAAAGAATATGGATGGCTAACAGCTGCTACTTTGGGCTTCGCAAGGAATTCTCCTCACGCCTTCTATCACGGCAGACCAAGCTCTATCTGTACAAAACATTAGTCAGCCCAGTTTTATTGGATGGATCGGAGACATGGACAATGGCCAAGCTGATTCAGCATGATCTCCTAGTCTTCGAAAGAAAGATTCTCAAAAGAATCTTCGGTGGAGTTTATCTAGATGGAAACTGGCGAAGGAGAACAAAAAACGAAGTTTACTCAATGTACAACGAAGCAGATGTTGTTTACTCCTTAAAAATTAGAAGACTGCGATGGCCAGGTCATGTGGCTAGAAAGGAAGGTGAGGCCATTCCTAAAAAGGGTTTGACAGAACCTCTCTAATGCACGAGAAGAAGGGAGAGACCGAAGCTGGGGTGGTCTAATGGTTTGGAGAGAGACGCGAGGGATATCCTGGGAGTCCGGTGCTGGATGACGGCTGCGTAAAACTGAGACGACTGGAAGAAGCTGGTAGAGGTGGCCAGGGACTCCAGTAAGCCTGTACCACTACTACCCTGTATTACAGTACTGGGGTTCAGTACATGGTAGTTTCTTGGACAACTGTTGTGCAGGAAAGTGATCTGTTCTAGATCACGCTCAACTGCGGAGTCTTACCAATCAAGGGTTACCCATTTTATAGAGGCTGGGTAAATCCCGTTCACAGCCCCAGAGGTTCCATCCGTGGTCGTTAAAAGATTGTCAGATGAAGAATACTAATTCCACAAACATTTTTTTTAAGAATTTAATGCACTAACTTTTTATGAAGTTAGATTCGTAAAAACTATTCAACATAATTAAATCGTAACAGCTTCATCATAAAATAGACAAGATTGCCGGTATTAGTAACTATTAAAATTTATTTGTTTTACTACCTCCAATTGCGCTTTCATCCATTGGTGGATGTAGTTTAAAAATAAAATAAAACACAGTTTGGTCCAACTATCTCAATAGTACTTGAGCTGTGATTTTTAAGGTTAATAACACTGGACAACAAAATTTAACTTTTCGTCTGGTAAATGAATTACAATGGCTGTTTCTTTTAGAATTTGGTGCTCTAATTGCAAATTTGAAAAGCATTTTTGTCTCAGAAGCAAGGATTTTGTGTAATTTCAAAATAAAAAAATAATATAGTGTTAAAACAAGCAATTTTATTTAATCCTCTTTCATACCGTAATTTAAATAAAAATGTAGCCTTTGATGATTTCCTGCTGTATTTTGCGGCTGGTACATCTCTTTCCAAATACCAACAATAGTCTGCCAACAAATTTGGATTCCCTTTTCCCTGGTATCGTTTCTCCAAAGTGGATATTTCTTGATGGAATCGCTCCAAAATCCAAATGCGAGTCAAGAAAATGTATTTTTAGAGACATATTACATCCTAAAGCCTTATAATTTTGTAGAAGATCAGAAACTAGCTCCCTGTAGTTTTCTGCTTTTTTATTTCCATCAAATTCTTTCACAACATTTTTAAAAGAAATCCAAGCTGGTTTTTCGGCTGCATTCAAACATTCCTCAAAGTCTTGATGCTTCATAAGCTCCCTTATTTGTGGACCTGATCCGAGGAAATGTGGATTTTAAATATAGAAATCCAGGGCCACTTTTATCCAGTGCCTTAACAAAATATTTCATCAAACCGAGTTTGATGTGCACTGGTGGAAGATGCATTTTCTGGGTTTACTAGTGCTTTGAAAAGTACATTTTTTTCTTCAGGTACAAGGTTTCTTTTGGGCCATTCCTTCTTTATATAAAGATTTTTGCGATCTCTGCTGTCCCACTCACACAGAAAACAACAAAATTTTGTATAACCTGACTGAAGACCTAACAAAAGTCCTAACACTTTGAGGTCTCCACACACATTCCAAGAATGATTTTGGTATTGTATCTCGGACAGTAAATTCTTGATATTGTCATATGTCTCTTTCACATGGGCAGCATAGGCAATAGGACTTGAGGGCTTGTCATTGCCTACATGAAGGAGAACGGCTTTTAAACTAAGTTTGGAGGAATCTATGAACAACCTCCATTCTTTAGGATTATGATTTTATCCTAATTCACCCATTAGTGCATCTATATCTGTGCAAAATATTA
The DNA here is from genome assembly GCA_964056705.1 of Troilus luridus. Lineage (NCBI taxonomy): Eukaryota > Metazoa > Arthropoda > Insecta > Hemiptera > Pentatomidae > Troilus > Troilus luridus. The sequence goes on along the minus strand of OZ057412.1, from coordinate 51,764,185 downwards.
AATGATCTTTTGCAGAGAAAAAGCGATAGAGTTCTTGTTCCCGGGGGCGATATGTAGATTTTTTTCCCTTCTCAAGTATGTTCCAACCTTTTAATCTAGATGCCAACAACTCGGCCTGATTTTTTGATAAGTTAAGATCTCGAACTAGATCATTGAGTTTAGACTGATTGATTCTATGAGGTTCTGAAGACTCCACAGGAAAATCTGGGTCATCAGTATCGTCTGTTTCTGATCTTAAGGGTGTACCTTCCTCGCAAATGTTTTTTGAATGTAAACTCCATGGAATTGGCAGATCTTCGTTGTGAGGGACAGGCCTAATTGCTGAGGGGAGGTTGGGATATTTAACATTCCTTTTAGATTTATTTGTTATTCCAGTGATTTTTGTGATGCAGAAATAACAGTCCCGAGGTTCCCTCCACACCATAGGAACAGCAAAGGGTATGTGTCGTGGCTACCCATTATTAATCCAGCCACAAAGAAATGTAACACAGGAGGCACAGCATATATTTGGCGCCCAAGATTTGTCCTGGTCACCAACTTGGCACCCAAAATAAAGACTATATGCATTTTTTACTAGTGGAGTAATGCTTCTTCTTTGACTCTTTAAAGTTAGTTCACCACACACATAACAAAAATTGTTAGCATGTTCAAGATGCCAAGAGGCTCTATTCGGACTAAATTAATAGAGGCACCTAACTAGGCCGGCTAACAGATGTAGACTGACGAGAGGAGTCCAGAGGGGACTCATGTCAGGACCCGTTTCCGGGGGCCAGTCTTTTGACTCAGCTTGTTGAAACTTGTTGGCTAAGGATGCTTTAAGAGTTATTGGTTATCTCTATTGGATCCAATATTATCGTGCATTGGTGGTGAGCCTTATTTAGAGCAAATAAATAGAATATATTAATCAAGACATGTTAATAGCTATGAAATATCACCTTTTTTTTAACAAATTTAAAACTACAAAAAATCTGAGCCCCATGGATAACTTTGATAGTCATATTCGGAATTACGATAGCAAAATACATATGAGACAGCCACATTTACCCATTACCCACAGTATTCTGTTGATACGCTTTCTAGAAGATTTTTTAACTATAAAATCAAATACTTTACTTTTTTTTAAGGTAAACATGGCCAAGTTCATTACATGTATTGGTTTCAAGGCAGTATACAAACTGAGTTCGACAATAAAAAATACCGATAGATAATTTTCAAGTACAGATTTTTTAAGTCAAACATGATTTAAACTAAAGATTTTGCTGTTAACCCAGCAGCCTGAACATTATATTGACCAGGACAGGACCAAAGACACTGCCTCGGGGAACTCTTTCCTCGACAGAGTAACATTAGGAGCATTCGAAGCCACTGCGAACTCAGAAGGAGCGATTAGTAATTGCCCGAAGGATAAAATGGAAGCTAAGATAGGAAGGTAGGAACTCCCAAAATGGTAGGTTGATGAAGGCATCAAATCTTAAGTTCGTTAAGTCTTTATTAATTTATAATATTTCTAATGAATAATCTTAAAGAGAAATGGATACATCTTTAATATTTAATTAACAAATATTTCAATTTACTATCAGTTATTTTCTCTCTATCTTTGTAATTAGATTGATTTTGTAAATAGAGAGGTTACATTACAAATATAAATGTATTTAAAAAAAAAAAAAAATTCTAATGCCTAAAAGAGAACTGTTTTTTTATTTAACAATTTTTGTACAACTTGTATATATCTACAAGATTTTGCCACAGATCTCTATCCAGGCAGTCTCCTCTCTAAGACCCTTTGCTCCCATGCTCTCCTCCACATCCTACAACCATATCTTTTTGGATCACCCTCTTTTCCTCCTTTCCGTAGGGCAATAGACGGAGATTGTTTTTGGGCATCATTCCCCTGCCATTCTTTTTAAGTGGCCACGCCATTTCAATCTCCTTGTTTCTACTGTGTGGAGGATCGTTGTTTTCTGATCTGTCAGTTGCCTCTTTGTGCTATTAAGGATGTGCTGAATTCTGGAAATAGCAATACAGCGTCTCCAGAAGTTCATGTCCACGGCCAACAACTTCCTTTCCTGCTTTTTCGTAATTATGTTTAGGATCCGTAGAGGATAACATTTTCAGCCAACGAGTGTAACATCATTCTGTTTGTTTTTAGGCTAACCTGTTTACTCCCAAGAACAGAGTTAAGACACCTAATAATTTATCTGCCTCATCCCATTTTTTCTGTTATGTCTTTGTTAGAGCTTCCGTCATCAGTGAGCCATCTACCAATATAATTATATTCACGAATATAAATTAATATATATAAATAATATAGTAATTAAAATAGAAGCAATTAAAAATAGTTCTTAATTTTTTTAACCTTTATAAAGAAAAATTTTATAAGTTAGGGCTTCATAACAGTGGTTTGGAGCTATTGTCATTAAATGACAATAAATTATACACGATTATAATTATAATTAAAACAGGAGAGTAAAAACTATTCTCTGAGAGATTACCTTTGTTAATAATTGTTATTAGTATTGTAGGAAAATAATTTGTTTATTTATAATTTTATTAGAGTCCTAATCCGAAGTAATGTAATAGTCCTTGAATCCTAGGGCACAGGTTGAAGTAGATGGAGTCATCCCACTTAGTTTTCATTTCGCTCATTACTAGACTCTTTACTGCTAACTCAACAGGCCGCTTCCAGTATTCAACCAACAAATAATCAGCTGTTTCGAAAATTAAGAGATTTTAATAAATGTTTATGTAAATATAAAGCGCTTTAAGAAAGAAGAGCGTGTCAACCATTGGCTAGTAAAATATCAGACATTTAATTCAATAAGAAACTAAAAGACAAAAAATAAATCAATAATAATATATTTTCAAGTTAGAAAAATTCATTTCCCTTTTAATATTTTCCAAGTTATCATGAGCTTTAGTATGGAAAAGTTAATGTAATTATGGAAAATGTGTATATTTCGGTAATCATTCCATCCAGAAATAAAAGTTTCAACAAACATATATTATCTATACTTCGAAATGTTAGTTGAAGCTTTTATTTCTTGATGAAATGATTACCGAAACCTACTCATTACCCACAATTGCATTCTCTTTTCCACGTTACAGCTCATGATAACTCGTGCTTTTTGAAAATATTAAAAATGAAATGGATAAACGGTTAAAACCTGCTGTAACTCGACTCGAATCGACAACCTGCGGAACAGATACCATTCATGGTTCCATGAATAAGAAATGACTTTTTTTTATATTAACCCTTCATTCGATAATTATTTATTTATTATTATTATTATTGCATAATAATAATAGGGTAGTACTTATTAGTATAAATATTAATGATATTCATATATCAATATAACAAATAAATAAGCAATATATATGATACGGGTTCTATTTTTGTTAAGGAATTTAGTTCCTGAATAATTTTTTCCCATAATAAGCCAGTACAAACTAATCACATAATAAACTAGCAATAATTTATGTTGTTGTTTTTTTAATTATTAATTACTTAATTATTTTTATTACTCACGAATAACACTTATAGATATATTCACAACAGTGAAAGCGTTGAAACGTATAACAGGTAGCGAAGAAGACCCGCGAAAACCGGGTGTAACCGGCCTGTCTTATTATTCTACCGGGAAAAAAAAATTGTGAGTCATTTTGGAAGCCAAACTATCGGCAACAAAACGGCTCCTTCTTTGTTTGGTCTTCTTCTTCGTTTGTTGTCCCTCGTGTGGTGTTCGCAGTACACATGATTCGGGAGTATCATCCTCAGTACCAACCTTACTCTTAACAATTCTATCTGTTTTATCTAGTATGTTAATTACTCAGTGTTATGTTTTAATTCTCGAAAACTTATTGATAACTATTATAAAATAAATTAGAACGAAGTTGATGTTCGATATTTCTAATAATGGTGAATCTATACTCAGGAACAATGCCACCCTTTATTGATAATAAAATAAAAAATGATGAAAATTAAAAAAAAATTCAACCGTTTTCACCAGGCCTCCCAACTAAATTAGAAATTTTAATTTTCTAATTCTATTCTGAAGTATTATATTTCCTACTTCGTATGGATATTTACTTTTAACTCACAAATGTTTAAATTTTTACTTTTTCAATTGTACGCCACGATACCGTTCTAAAGAAAGAATATATTCGGCTCGATCAATGATTAAGATTGAGATTTAAACTACAGTGATACTCTATTTAATAATTCTTAATTATTACATCCCCTGTTTGCCTCGCGGCGCACCAATATTAAATTGTTCTAATTGTTTAAATCACTTGAAATCCCAATTTTGTTTAAATGCATGTATATTTTTCTGGGAAAAAAAGTTAAATCTTTCTTCCCAATCAAGAAAATAGGGTCCGATTAATCAGAACAATCAGAACGTAATACAATGTTTCGAAAGGGGATCAAGTTATATAAGGTCCTCCAACGATCTTATAATTTTTTCGCTTTTAGAAATATGATACCTTAGTTAAGTATCAAATTTTGAAAAGTACTCGTATCTAATGCCTGATAAAAGCAATCGTAACTCCTGATAGACTAATAAAGGTTTTAAAGTTGAGTTATCCTCGTGATAATTTGATGTTGATTGGGTTATCATTTTAGGATACTTTCACCACAGATATTTTTCTTCTATTTTTTTTCCAACATATTAATTTTTTTATAAATACAAAGAAAGTAACAATTAATTCTTAAAAATCTAAATTTTGCCTTTTTACTCTTGAAAAAAAAATAATAAAACGTCACTTTAAATGACTTATCCACCTTCAGCCGGATGAAATATTTTTTTTCTTTTTTAAGTTACAAAGTAAAGGAGAAAAACGATTTAATAAGAAAACAATCATGCGAACACAGTAAGAAAATCATAAATTAAAGGCAGACAGTTGTTAAAAGCGCACAATAGAAGAAACCATTGAACAACACTTATATTTCTTTCTTTATTTGACGACTCCGGCAAGGAGGTTCCCTACTTCAGTAACTCAACAATCTGAAGTACTGAGATACACCGCTCCCTAATATGTATTATAATAATAGTATTGTCAGGAACATCTCAAAGGAAGACATATTAAACAGAAAAATTAGTTGAAAAAGATAAATAAAAAATAATTTCAAAAATATTAGTATTGAAAATGAAAAGTGATTTTTTTAAAGTATTTGCCACCATAACAACCTACAATGCCCACAATCGTGGGTTCGCATCCAGGCAGGATCTCCTAGAATTTTTAGAAAAAGAGTTAAAAATCCTTTTTATGCCGTCCTTCGGAAAGGACGTAAATTGGGGGTCCGGAGCCGGTACGATGTCAGGTTCTCGCTAAACTTCCCTATCCCAATTATGCTTGGATAAGAACAATTTACTACTCCCACTGTAACATCGTACAATTGGCCATAGCAGCATAAAATGACGTTAAACAAACAAACAATATATATGATGCTATAGTTTAATTTTGTTTTAGTCTTTTTTTTTTTATATAATAGTGATATATCTGCTGAAACATGTATTCCATTAATAATTCATTAATATTTTCAGTTACATAAGAATTCCAATCAATAAAATAAAACTGATAAAGAACGATCATAATGAAACCGATAATGATCATATTTATAAGGAAGAAAATGGTCCGGGTGGAGGGCAAAATAATTCTCTTAAAAAGGAAGAACTGTTAAAATTAATATTTGCCGTGTATAATTTTAATTTGTCTGTATTTTGTATCTTAAGCCCTGAAGAAGACCTGCAATGTGGGTCGAAACGTTGTCTTCCCAATAAACAGTTCTCCCTATTTAAGAGATTTTTTTTACCACCACCCGGACCATTTTCTTCCTCATATACATATATAATGGGGTGTTGTATAAAAAAAAAATATGACCGTTTTATCAAATTCCAGAGTTCAAAAGTCTGTAAATATTTTAATGCTATTTATTATTTACCAACACTTAATACTCCCTTTAGAGCATTCTCTAAGCTTGTTTACTAACACTGGACTTCTTCAAAAAAAGCCTCAGTTTAGTTATTTATTTCAAAGAAGAAACAGTGTTCTACGAAATTTTCGTAATTTTAAGACAGTACTGGAAAAAAAATTTCACAGCCGCTGAAGCAGCTCGTGAAATTATTTAATATGAAGGGGAAGGACACCTTGACTAGCGCATTGCGCGGCGTTGGTTTGAAAAATTTAGCAGTGGAGATACGACGTTGGAAAGGAAGAAGGGCTCCGGGCGACCATTAATGAATATTGATGAGGTTCTGAAGGAAGCTGTTGAGTCAAATCCGTCCACAAGTACTCGCGAACTTGCCAGGGAGTGTGGTGTGTTGAAAGATACAGTTAGTCGCTATCTTCTCTCCATGGTGAAGGTGAAACGGTCATTTTTTTTATACAGCCCATTATATAAGGTCTACTAATAATATTCAAGATCATATTTATCATTTGTAGTACTTTAAATAATTTCATGAACAAAATTAAAAAAGACAATGTCATCGAGTGAATCAAAGAAAGGTAAAATGGTATTATATTTTTGAGCATGTTGTTGGTGTGATTTATTATGAATAATTAAAATAACGAATGAAAGTTTATAATTTACTCTTAAATGAGCTTTAACACGAATTTATATTATCTTTGTTTATATATATTATATTTGATATTTTTTTATTAATGTAAAACCTGCCATCTATATTGAATATAATATTTGCCAGGAGTTGGTTGTACTGCGGTACGATGCAGAACGGACCGTCCGGCGCCTCACAAGCAAGCTCTACTTCCCTCTCCTTCTCGTGAAGGGGGCAGCCTTAACAACATCCCAGGGGCACGCGAGCATGAATCGAAAATATTGTATATAACTTATTTACAATTCAGCCAGCTTTAATGTTTTTTTTGAAATAGTACTTGTATAAGTCAGAATGTTTTTTATTATATTTAGTACCAAAAAGTTGCTCCGTAAGTTTTTTTTTATTTCATTTTTAATTCTTCAGCATAAAATACCGGGGTATACAAGCATTTGGAACGTGCAAAATTGGTTATAAAAAGTGGCACCTTTGTTAAGTCTATTTTGGTGAAAAAGTTGAACCAATTGGAATGACGAAACTTGATTATTTGATGTGTTTTGGCTTATGTCCTATATTTTATAAATAGGTAAAAATTTTGTATCATTAACTTAATCCGTGTAATGGAAAATTTAAAACAAACAACTGAAACAATTCCTGTTTTAGTTATTTTTTAAAAATATTGACATTTCTTTGAGACAGATAATGAGATAGAAACAGAATATACAGAAGTCACTTATAGATAGATAGATATAAAATGCTCTTTATTATTAAATTATTTACAGTGGTTTCTTTTTAATTTTATTTACATTAGCAACCACAGCATGGTACTTTATACCGTCTGCCATAGAAGTCACTTATCTTGAAAATAAAAACGGATTGTAAATAATCACCATCAAATAAAAGTAAATACAAAATAATTTATCATCATCATAGTCGTTCCTCTCTACCGCTCTGCAGTGTGAGGTTTCTTTCTGTATAGCCCGGACCACACCGTAGGCAAAATAATTTATAAATATAAAAATTTACGTACGTCTACGAGATCCTAATTATAAAAAAAAGTAACGTTCAATGAAAATTCGTTCCCATACATACATCGCAAAAAAATTGCGAGAGCTGGGGATATACGATCGGTGAATAGAATGGATTTGTCTTGCCTGGCTGCGTACCAGGTTAGCTCAGTTGTAAGAGTGCCGCACTAAGATGCGGAAGACCCGGGTTTGAATCCCGGCCAGGACAAATCTTTTCTCTTCAAAATAAAAATATTTAAATAATCACCATCAAATAAAAATAATTTATAAATATTATATTGCTCTAAGATATATAAATTTATTATCCATTTATTGATTCAGAGGTGTGCTAGCTTGTTTTTTAAAAATGTATTTAAATACACCATTACTTAAAAACAAATTGAACCCGATGTTTCAAAATTTATTGATAGACTATGGACTTGTTTATAGAGACATCTAAGAGAGTTAGGACAACGTTAAGGGTGTGTTTAAGGTCAATCATAGCCTCCAAGTTGGCCCTTGTTTCATTTTATTAAAAATTTACTCAACGTTTATGCCCCAGTGACTTATCGATTTGCAGTTAGTTGCTGATAGATAATAGATGATAGCTTGTGTTGTTGATTGTTGATGTTGACTACCCCCTTTTGGTCGCAAGGGTTGAGGCGCCGGCCTATACTAGGACCCGCAACGCTGTTGGGTTATGAGTGACTTGGCAACACTTGACAATTGTCAATCAACTAAATAGAATACTCCACGACATATCGTTCTTCAGATGCCAAAGTGGTTCATGCGGAACAGAAAACGTTAGGTTCGGAATTATGGTTCCTGAAGTAGGCTTGAAGTAGCTACATTAGTAGCATTTTTGATTTAAAAAATAAAATTATTATATCTAATAATAATAAATTATAAATATATAATAATTCTTTTTTTCAGTTATGGTTAGTTTTCAAATTCCTTCATACATCAGAAGAAAGTTAATTATTTTAAATAAACCATAATAATAAACTCTTTTCTTTTTGAAGCCTGTCAGACTATTTTAATAATAATTAAAAAACGTACTTGATGTTAAATTTTAAAGGTTGTTAAATTTGAAGTCAATGCAACGAGTTTACTAATTGTCAAAGCTTTTATAATAATAGTGAAACTTTTATCAAATGAAACATCGGTTAAATTATTTTGGCGAAAAGGATGACCAAATTGGCATGACGAGACTAGATAATTTAACGTATTTCGGCTTATTTCCTTTATTTTATGAATAAATAGAATTATAAGTAAAAATTTTGTAATATAAAATTAAAACTAATATAATAAAATGGAAACTTTAAAAAAAATCGACTGAATCCAAAGAGTATCTTTAAATTACGTTTATTAAGATTTAACGTAGTGTATGTTAAGTTATTTTTTGTTCAGAAATAAATGATAAATAAATTACATAAATAGCAGCATGATCAGGAATTTTAATTCTAGTATTTAGAAAAAAAATATAGAAGTATATTTTAATATATTGTATTTGTGGTTTAACGCACCTAATAGTTGGTGAAAAAAATAATTTATTTCGAACTTCGGCTCATACAGCTGTATCTTGCATTTTTTAAAGACAGCGTAGAATTGTCTGTATAAAATTGACAATTTTACGACAAACTACAGCCACGTTTTCCCAAACCACAGAATTAAGTTTATTATCAAATATGAATAATATCTTGGGAATATGAAATAGATATTACATATTTTTTTAGTGGGAAGTAAAAATAAAAGTGCACGTCAAAAAGCTCAGTGGCCCAAATATATCAAAATTTGGAAATACAACTATTTTGTTTAGGATCGTAGATATTGAATATAAAAGTTCAGTTCTCACAAATATTTTGGAAAAAAACTATTGAAAATTGATTGAGGGTTGTCTATAGACAATGAAATCTTACGTAATGAAGATGTATTTATATATATTATTATGTTTTTTCAGAAATTTCCCGAATCTTTGTTTGGTACTGAATTGATAATAAAGCTTTAGATAATTCTTATACGTGTCATCCATATTAACCAAACAATATATGGAAAACATTTTAGTTGAAATGTTAAAGATTTTAACGTTAGTATATTATGGAAAATAACTTCAAGCCAGAGAATACATTTTTAATATAAATGTTGTCTATTTGATTTATTTCTTATTCTGATAGATTGTTGAAACTATTATTTTCTTCATTAATTCAATGAGGATCAATCAGGAAAGTTTTTTTTTCCAAATATTATTCATATTTCATATTAAATTTAATTCTATGGTTTGAGAAAATAATAACAAAAAGGCTGTTATATATTTTCAATATTAAAAAGATTGTCTATGTCGCCTATAGAAAATACAAGATTCAGCTGTAAGAAAGAAAAAAAGAAAGTTCCTAAATAAATGATTTTTTTTCGCCGATTATTAGATGTGTTAAACCACAAAGAAAAGATATTAAAAAATACTTCTATTTCTTTTGTATTAGAATTAAAATTCCTGATCATGCTGCTATTTATATAATGTGTTTATCATTAATTTCTGAAATAAAGATAACTTAGCATTACGTTAAACTTTATTTAAGATATACCGAACATACATTTAATTGAAAAATATACAATATCTTAAATTTTCTAAGTAGGTAAAATAACAAATTTCTTTAATATTTTTGGTGATTTCTCACAAATATTACAATTATCTAAATCAGGAGGAGATACGTTACACAGCTGGTATAAATGTTTATATCAATACCTTATCTACAAGAAAAAATAATGATAACAAATAAAGGTATATCTGTAAAGATTGGAAAAATGTATTAATCTTAAATTTGAAAAAATTATCAGCTTTTGGGATAAAACAGGGTTTTATGAAATCCCAGTTATTTGTCCTCGCAATGCCATTATTACCTAAACGTAGTCTTGAGTATTATGAGTGAAAAAAATTTATGTTTTTAATAATATATCTAGTATATATACATACACACGTAGTCTTTTTTTGTTTTTGCAAAGGAGATATAAATTATGTAAAGAAGTTATTACATCCTAGTTCATGTTTTTATTTGTTGTTATTTATTTATTCTCTTTGATTTCTTAGTATTTTCTCACGAATTGTACTATTTATTTATTTTTTATTTACATGTTTGGTATTTATATAAATACTTTATGACTTTAGCCGCGTTCAGCGACTTTCAGTAGAGGGTAAACTTATGAAATGTCTTGTTTTATGAAATGATTGAAACTACAAATGATTTATGTATCGTTGAACTTAACGATGATAATATTGCTAAAAATGAATACAAATTTCATTAACATCTATGTAAATATAAATACAAAGTATAAATATAATATTTATTATTCAATTACATTATTGATATCTTGTATTGAGCTTTTGCAGCTGATGATGATGATATGCTTTGATTAATAAATCAACTATTTGAAAATGTATATAATTATTGTTCATAGTGTTAATTTAAGTGAAATCCAGACTAATGTTAATAATTTAAATTAAGAAATTCAAAAAATAATATAGTTGTTCCACAGTGTTCGCTCCTGTCGGAAGTCCTCATGACATATTTACTTTTTTTTCTATTCATGTTTGTTATCATAACGATACTTAGTCCCATAATAAAGTTACATTTCTATTTCTATTCTATTCTATGATATATAGTGAATCGGAGAGGTTAAAGAAAAAAAAAATATCTGAGCACGATCTAGCTATGATTGAGATCGCTTGAAAAAAATTTTTTGGCAGAACTATTTCTTCTATGCCGACGATATAATTATACGGGAGAGTTTCCAAAAACTAGAAATAAAATCAACAAATAAAAGCGGATTTCGGTTTGGCGTAAAAAATAAATATCCGGTAGAGAGTAGACAGTGGGGCGCGGGTGGGGGAAGGCGGGTGACGTCACCGTGCCTACTTTAGAAGCTGTCAAAGAGCCAGAGGTTGTGTGGCGGCGGCGGCCGCAAGTGACCATGGCGGCCTTCACCAAGAGGCGCATCTTGGAGAACTCCATGCTCGAGGACGACCCCAACGCCAACTCCTCCATGGACCCTGAGGAAGTGGTCCTCCCCAGGTGGGGTCCCAACCACAAGGGAGCCAAGGAGCTAGCCAACCTATACAGCAGAGGTACCAACACTACTTCAAAAGCATATATAGCACTTTAACAGTAATTTTGCTTTTAAACAATTCTCTCATCTTATAGGATACTATTTGAATCGGTTTAAAAGCAAATTTAATCTTTAATTAATTATTTTAGAAATTAGCCATAGATATTTATTAAAAATCCAAATAGTTTAAATATACCATTATAAATTCTATTAACTCGATAAGTTGTGTTTGAGTTTGGGAGGATTTTTTATTAATTTTTGTAATAACTTCCTAAATATTTAAGCTTATAATTAACATTATAATTCATAATTACATATAAATAATCTTAATTACAAAAAAAAGGTCAGAAAAATTACTGATTATAATAATATACTTAAAAATTGTATAATACCGATTAACAACAATAAAATATTATTGTATGATCAAAATTTAAAAAAATCAATAAATTAAAAGTTTAATAAAATATTGTTTAATTATAAAAGTTAAAACATCCTGACAATTTTTAAATATTTTAATTCTTTTTAGTATTTATTTCAAAGTAGATGAGTTTTCATATTTTAAACAATACAACTCGTTCTTGAAGCTTTGAAATGGACTAATAATATTTCATAGTATGTGCTGTTTTTGTTATTCAAAACATCTTCATAACAATAGTAAATAAATGAAATACAATCCCTATTCACAGTCCCCACCACAACTAAAGGCATGAAATTTACAGTCAGTTACATCTAAATACGAAGCAGAATTTTTGTCGGCTTCTGGTTGTTGCTTCTAGCAGAAGCTTAATGGGTGTGAAGTTGTTGCATGTTGTTTAGTTATTAGGTTGCATGCCACATGCAGAGTGGCGAGTCAGATATTGACATTTCCCAAAGAGGTCAATCCCCCTTTATCCTACTGAACTGTTGAGCATTTTAAATAGCACTAATTTTAATCAATCGAATAAAAAGAAAAAAATCTAGTACTGGGCACCTAAATATGAATACAAGATGGGCAAAAGAAATGGGAATCAAAAACACAATCAATAAATATTTAAAATGATATTGATATAATGCAAACTCGACAGGTGCGAATGGAATCAATAGAGAGAATATTATATTTTAAATTGATTTTGTCAGATTCAATTTATTTAATTTTTTCTATGATATTTCTTTTTTTAATAATTACAATTGGACTTTAACTAGATAATTATTAAAACAATTTACCACCAAAATAAAACTATATCCTATATTATACCCAAATAATATTTGTAACGAACTATAGTACATAGTATTATCTTTTAAACTATTTCATATTGACTTTAATTAAAAAATTAAAATTAAATAAAATTTCATTGTGCACTATGCCTATTATATAAATTATAAATTAACACTTATATTAATTATAAATGTTAACCTCCCTGAATGTGGTTCAATATTAAAAAATATATAATAACAAATAAATGGTTTCCAACCTTAGAAACTGCTTTATTAAAAATTTTAAAACTTCTTTTATATACCTATTTATTTATTTTTTATTTGTTTCAGGAAAAAGAATACAGGAGTGTTTAAGCCTTGCTGTAAGCCTAGCTCTTATATTATGCAATATCGTATACATCGTTATGTACATTCGTTATGAAAATTTATCATCAGTTCTTTTAGCAGCAATTGCAGGAATTATTTCAGCTGACTTTACATCAGGATTGGCCCATTGGGCAGCGGACACATGGGGATCAGTTGAACTGCCCATTATTGGAAAGGTAATGAATAATTTATTGTTAGCTCTCTATTTTATTCCTTTATCGGATTGAGAAAGAAATAGAACAAAAGTACCTCTTAGGCCTGTTTGGCATTTTCTTTCTGTAAAGTGAATTTCTGCTATCCGAACTTTTGATTTTCCAAACCCAACCCGGCGATATTAGTTTGATATTGATATTGATATTTCTGATATTGAAGAAACAATGAAAATATACAAATGATAAAAATTGTAGTCCTTATAAAATTATTATAGTAGTCCAGGAATATAGATCTACCTTATTTGATTAAATCACTTTTTAATTATAATAAAATTCAACTCTGTGAAAATTATATAAATTTATAACAAATGGGCATTCAAATAGGTTAGTATGTAAATGTATATTTTTTACATAATACCTTTAATGCTACTAATTGTAATACTCCAATGTAAATAGACTGATTAAATATTTAAAGAAATTTTGATTAATGAAATCTTATGGGGGAAAAAATAAACCCATGCTATAATGCTATATAAATTCACTTATAAGTATTTTTTCATGATACTTACTTTATTTTTTTTTTTTTGCAGCATTACCTAAGGCCTTTTCGTGAACACCATATTGACCCAACATCGATAACCCGCCATGATTTCATTGAAACAAATGGAGATAACTTTATGATAACCATACCTGTCTTAGGATACCTCCTCTGGGGGTTCGCAACTCAAAGTTCTGCACACATTAAAAGAAGCTTCCCATTTAGAGCTTACCTCTTCCTATTTTCTATGTTCATAGCGATGACAAATCAGGTGAGTAAGTTTGTGTTTTATATACCCATATATACTTTAGTTACATCTAATATCGTACAAATGTGACAGTCTCCATTTAAAATTTTTTTTATATATATATGTATCTATAGGTTCTTATGCTGGCATTTAAGCGCCAACAAATAACTTGTATTTTTAACATGTATTTCAAAACTATTATTTTGAAATTGTAGGAGAAAACAATTAATTTGAGTATAAATTAATAAATTGATTTATATTAAGAAGATATTGTCAATCATAGTAAAATGGGAGGACTTATTTACAATTTGAAGAATTTTGATAAATTTGCAACAAAAAAAAAAGGACTCATTCTCAAAAAATAACGTGTAGATTCTTAATACTAAAATATATAATAAGAAAGGCGATACTCTCCAAGAAAGGTTTGTCATTTTAATCTGAGGAGTAAAATATCCAATCTTGAGGATTGGTTGACATGGTTCTGTTCGGTAAACATATATAAGATATGGTAATGTTGATGAATGCTGGTAATGCAGTAGATCCATATAAAAATAAAGTATTGTGTAATAATAAGATATTACACAACAGAAATTGCAGAGCATGGATTCAGTTATCATAATCAAAGTTATAATATCACGAAGGTTGATAAGGACTCGTACTTAGTAACAAACAAATTCCTAAGAAGCTAATCAGTGCTGAGCTGATGTGTGAACCTCTAAAAGGTAAAATGAGTCCTACACAGGAGGATTACATGAAGAGTGATCTTATAGATCTATGTTTTAACAGCAATCTGTGGATAGAAGGTTTTAAATAGTGATTGGTGGTTTTGGTATTGAGCCTTTGGGTTTCTAACTCTTTTATCATTATTGTTACTTTTTATATATATAATCAATTATAATCAACTGATATACTTGTGTTAAGTTCCTTAATTTTCTTATCTGTTTTAATATTTCAGATTCATAAATGGTCACATACTTACTTCAGATTACCAGGATGGGTAACATGGTTGCAGTCGTTTCACATAATCCTACCAAGATCTCATCATAGACTACATCATGTTTCACCTCATGAAAGTTATTATTGCATCACAACAGGTTGGCTCAACTATCCACTGGAATATATTAGATTCTGGCCAGCGCTTGAATCTATTGTAACCAAATTTACAGGAAGTAAACCGAGACAAGATGACATGGCTTGGGCTCAGAAAAGGTTATAGGGTAATATTTTTTAAAAATATTATAAATCATTTAATAAATATAACTTTGAGAGGCCATTAAAGACATCTACTTCATTTGTAATATTTGTGTGTTTTTAATTTGACGTGAAACAAAAAATATCTCTTAGAGCTTAAGAGGATTTCTAATATATTTTTAAAACAAATTCTAAAAGACAAGCTTTGTTACATACAAGTAATACAAACATTATAATTAAAATAAACAATAATTAAAATCTACAGACTGAAATTTTTTAAAAAGATTATATACTAAAATTAGCATTGTATCAAAGGTTAGAAACAAACTGATTTTCTATTCTATAATACAACAAATGTAAGCAGCAAATCTTGTACGAGGTAACTTTTGATTCTTTATAGATCATTTTATAAATATTCTTAATATAACGTATCTATAAAGCTATGGACCTCAACTGTATTGCATTGTTAAGTCATTGTGGAATAACATAAAAGCAACAAGTTTTTGTTTATGTATTTAAAGGTTTCAACTAAACCATTTGAATCATTTTCAAGACTAGAACAATTTGCAATAATAGATATTTTACAGGAACTGACCCATTGGAACTTGTCGGGTCCTAATACCCACCAGTCATGGTAAATTAATCATTAAGTCCAGACAATGTTCCTCGTGGTTAGAGCAAAATATTGACTTTAATAAAAAAACTTATTTCACCATGATTAATCAATCAAACTAATATATAGTCCTTTCAATTTTATTAATTTATTATTTTTCTAAATTTGTGTGAGTCCTGCTCTTGTAATGTGGGCTATAAAAGTTTCTAAAACCTGTCATTAAATTATAAATAATAAACAAAACCGATTGTATAAAAAAAGATTTTATAAAATAGAGAGGTCTATATACAATTTTAACTTGAAAGAGTAAAATTAAAGAACACAATTATCCAAACCAAGTGAGTAACTCAACTTCTTAGCTTTTTTAATTTTTTAAAACGCAAAATAAGGTCCTGACATTGTGAAAAAGATAATTTATAATTGGTATTTGGTTTAAGGGCTGTAATCATTGATTATTAGTAGTAATAGGTTGAGATAGTTCAATGCAAATTGAATTTTGATACAGTTAAAAAAGAATCCAGGCTACAAGTTTCGAATTAATTGAAAAAAAAACATTTTAAACTCAATGTTAATCAGCTTCAGTTTTAAAAGAAACTATCAGGAATTGAACTTTAATTGAATACACAATAATAAAATTTAAAATGTTTACAAGTTTAATCATTTGAAGGTAGACAAATTTTAATATTTAAGAAGCCAATTTTATAATTATTATTATAAGCTTTATAAATGTACAATTATTAATATTATGTTAAAAACTATATTCAATGAGATAACAAAGCCAGTTATCTATTTTTATGCATGGACACAGGAATTTATTCAAGACAAACTATTTTGCCTTGAAGGATATTTGGCTCATCAAATATTTTGCCAAGCATTTTTTTCCGTCAAGTGCTTGCATTTCAATTGAAATGATTGCTCAGACAAAAATGCCTTTTAGTTTTAATTGCCAAAAATATATTTTTACAGATTTCTGAATAAAAATTTAAAAAATGTTATTTTTTATAATTGACTAGCTTTTAGTTTTTCAGTTTTATTACACGTACTTTTAAGAAGTTTTATACTTGATTGATAAAACTATTAACTATTAATCGCATATGGTTTTAAAATGCGGCCTAACTGTTTAATAATTAATCTAGAAAACAGTCTTATGTATATATTTCTATGCGCTCCTGATAAGTATGATTCATGTACAATTAATATACAATAGGTTTTTAAAAATGTTATCAAGATAAGCTTATATTGACTAGTTACCAATAAATATTTTAAAACAATTTTGTTTTCACTTATAATAGCATATGTTGCCATGTATTTGATTTGATATAATAATATAATTATGATACATTATGAAAACTTAGGGAATTATGTGTAATTTTGTGAATTAAGTTGAAAATCTAAATATAAATATTCTGATTTTCTTTCATTAGTGTTCATATCTGTTATTGTGGACAAAAATATGAGCCACTAGTTAAATTTAACACCATCCTAAATTACTACAATTACAACTGTAAATGAAACATTATTTCTATATGCGTTAACAAAATGTACTTTTTTAAAATAATAAAGTGAGTGTGAAGTAAACATTTTACTAGGAAGAATAATTCAAACCAAATCTATGAAGGGTAGAATTATTCTTTTATGTCAATATAAAATATTTGATCCGCTACTTGCTAAAACTAAGGTCACCCCTTTCTACATTGTATATATTTAAAACATGAAACATAATTTGATAGTAGGCTGATAATATCATATGTTATATCTATTTCATATGTTAAATCTGTATCATAAAATTCTAGTGCTAGGATTTAAGTAAATCTGAATACATATATAAGACAAATTCATACAACAAATGGCATAGTTTTTAAGGATTTAAAAATTATTTTATATGTTTGTATAAAAATTATTACTTTTTTCATTCAAGCAGGCTACACTCATGGGCACAACGGTTCAGTCGCCAATTTAGCTCCTTCACACAGATTGCTGTCTTACAATGATAAATCGATAATAAAACTCCCTACTTAAAAAAAAAAATCGAGATTGGACCAGTCAAACCTGAAATCCACATTTTGAAAATTCTATTATTATTTGTGTCCTTGGCCTCTTGAGATATCAATTCAGTTATTGATCCTCTTTTTCCATCTAATGCTGGCTTGGAAATATCATCCATTTCCATCAACTTCTTGTTCTTCCTCTTTTTCTTTAGTCACAAAATCATCTTAAGTAAATGCTAGTTTTAAACTATATATATAATTTTTTTTTACATTTATTATCCAACATGGTTCAGACAAGTGAGATGAACTGTTACTGGCAAACTGAGGTGTGTAGATTTTGGAAAACACATATTCCAACTCAATGAAAAAGCTTGACGAATGGCTATTTGTCAAGAATCGATGAAAAGTTGTTCTTGTACTTCTACACACAAGATAAACAATAACCAATCACTTATTGTTGATAGTGTGTAGCCTGCTTTAGGTTAAGGATGATACATATCATAATTCCAAAGAAATTTGACCAAAGTAGGTAGCTAGATATTTTTAATTTTTCTCTACCTTTAATAAGGTAGAATATTTCCTTTTCTACGAATGTTTGTGTAAAACTTAAATGCCTATTACAAGAATTAAAATATTTTATATCTTCTTATTCTTTCTTAATCACAATCAGGCTGCTTTATGTGAAGAAATATTTTTCTTAAATGTATATAAGTTCTGTATAAAGTAAATTAGTAGTTTTAAAAAAAGTGAACATATATATAAATAATAACCACATTTAAATGTCCTATTATTTTTACTTTTCCTTTTTTAAATCAATCATTGTCAAACCACTAATCACTTTTATTTGTTAATTAAAAAAGAACTGTCAATTAATTAATGGCACATTTTTATAAATTAGTTTATGACTAAAAAATTTTAATTCAACACTCAGGCTGTCAGTAGTTCATTTTAAATTATTTTACTTTTTTTTAAATCAGATAATCTCATCTATTACTTCATGTAAAATTTTATTACATAAAAGATTCTTTATGTTGAGCCTAAGGTTTTTTTATTTAATTCTTTAAAGTCTTATCCTTTATGTTCAAATCAATCTCATGTCTATTTCAGGTAAGCCCCAGATTTTTTCACTGATTGTGTTTGAAAGACTTTTATTCCATTTTTTAAATTTTTTGTTACTGATCAAGCAAACTTTCATTTCAGCAGCCTGTTTTAAACTCTGGTATTTCAGGTCAAATTTGTAAAAATATGAACAAAAAATATATTTCTCTGTTAATAACGGAAAATAGAGTAATACAAAGTTCCAAATTAAGACAAGTAACCACACAATATACACACACATGCATATATACAAATATATATACCGTCGCTGTCAAAACAATACCGCCTATCTACAACTTTTTATAAAAATGAGTTAGTTCTACAACGTTTTATGAAAATGAGTTAGCAACGATAACACATTCTACAGGTTGAATTACACAATAAAGAAGGCAGGTATTAAGTTCATTTTGATACTTCTCTTCAATAGTTCTGAAAAAAATTGCCAAGTCTACAGTCGGCGGTTTTTTTTCTCTTCAGTGAAATCCCCCAAAGTGTACATAGGCGTTATTGTTTTAACAGCGACGATATATATTGATGAATTCTCACATTCTTAATCAATGCATTCCTCATGCATCATTCAATTAATTTGTAAATAATACAAATTAAACTAACAGCTGTACGATAATGTATATTAAATAATATATATAATTATTTATATGTATATTAATGTAAAAAAAATAGACATATATAACTGACCTATGAATTGTAAATTTTTATTATATTTATAACAATTTTGTTGGAGGTTGTAAAGAACTTATGAACTAAGAGTGTATATATTTATTGTGTAGGAACAGTTTATACTTTAAAAAACCAATTAATTTTAGTAAATTTTGGAAAAAAATTGAAAACTAAAATTAATTACTAAATAAATGAATATATGTTTTAATTTATTTTGGTTGCAAATGGTATAAAAAGTATTTTATGGGCTGAAAGAAATTGTAATAGGTATGCCAACTGCTCATCCATTAATTTCAGTGGTTCTTAAACTTCTTTGTTTGACAGCACAAGGAAATTTTAAACAAAATACATGGAACAAAAAAAAAAAATATGCTTAAGATGTACATAAAATCTAAACTTATAAAATATAATTGTAATGAAAATTTTTATGATTCTTTCAATTAAATTTAATACTTTAATTATTATTTTATTAAAAATGCTTATTTAAAAATTGCATGCAACCTATGAGGTATTGTACATGCAGCACCCATTTTGAGAACCACTACATTAATAATTCATTGAAATCAGTTAAAATAAATAGTGGGTCTTTAATTATCACAGTTTTTATTGTTTTTTATGAGACTCATTTTAAAGCTGCGATTGTGATAAATATTACAGAACTGTATGTATGAAATATATAATATTTTGCTAAAGTGTGGCAGTAGTTTTAATATTTTATGTATTTTTCAACATGTTTGACACTGACTATGTAAAGCTCATATGTAATTTTTTACTCCCTTGCTTAAGTAAAACTCAAAAGCTATGTATCTTTATAAATATTTTCTGAGAAATAATTCAATAAATCAATTATCCAAAAAAAATATATAAAAAGTTTGCTATACCTTTCAACACACTGTATAAACTCATAGTAAATTTGGTATTAAGCTAATTTATTAATTGTTGTTGCTACTTTATTGGTATAAATCTACTTTATTAAGCAATTAATTTTCCGAAAAGGTGTAAACACAAACATTGTATTATGTTATGTTGATTCAATAATGCAATGAGGATCCATTGTATTATCGATTTATTATACAATTATAAAATTACAAACTAATTCCAATACTTTCTAATATGACCAAGATTGGAACTCCCATAATCACTTCTCAATAAATATAGTATAGTAAATATAAAATATTTTTATTTTGAAGAGAAAAGATTTTCCCCGGCCGGGATTCGAACCCGAGTCGTCCGCCTCTCCGTGGCATCTTTTTTCTTCAAAATAAGAATATTTAAAAATTAAAACAATTAATAAAAAATTATAAATATAAAATATTTTCCATAACTTTTGGTTTACAATGTGGTACCATTATAAAAATGGCATAACTATACAATGTTGTAGCATTATCAGTTTTGGATAGAACTCTCCCCTGAATT
This sequence comes from Troilus luridus, assembly GCA_964056705.1. Classification (NCBI taxonomy): domain Eukaryota; kingdom Metazoa; phylum Arthropoda; class Insecta; order Hemiptera; family Pentatomidae; genus Troilus; species Troilus luridus. The sequence goes on along the minus strand of OZ057412.1, from coordinate 51,743,045 downwards.
TATCTGAATTCTCTGAAGTTACCCAAATGCATCTGATCTCTACAATGGTATGGGTTTGTTTTTAATTATTTTGAAGATCCAATGAGACTTAAATCGATAATTTTTCAACTTTTTAATGTGGTATTAGGTTGTAGCATTTTAAGCTGCTTATTTGTTCCTTATTCTATATGTTCATGTTTCCTTTTTATTTCAAAAGTATTTCCTTGGTTGTTTCTATTGTGGGGGGCTTGATTAATTAGAGTTTATCTTTAATTATAATTTATGATATGATTTTTTTTTACGTTATAATGATCGATACGTAATTTTAGTGTATATATAAAAAAAAAAAACCTATACCACTACAACCCGTGAACAGGTCTGGGGTTCAGTACATGGTAGGGACTGTACTGTGTCATGGACAAAGGTTCTGAAAGGTGAGTTGTCCTAGGTCACGCTCAACTGCCAGATTTTCCCCCCTTAGATGGGTACCCTATTTTTATAATATTTTATAGAGGCTGGGTGAGCCCCAGGAGGGTCCTAGATCCTATATGATCCATCTCCCGCTGCAAACAGACTAAATAAAAGTAACTGCCTGCAGTGGGATTTGAACCAGGATTCCTCTTAAGTGCCTTTAACTTTGTTTATTTTAGGTACCTTCACTCATTGTTTGCAGTCATAAATTATAGATTAATATAAATAAAATAATTTTAAGAAACCAGGCATTATTTTTCTTATAGCTAATAATCAAATTCTTTCTTACTCTATACTTATCCATGGTTAATTTCTAGTAATGAGAAGGTTAAATATTTTAAACAAACTAAGCTACAAGTACTTTAGAGGAAACTATTTTGAAACTTGGCATTTAAGTTTTATCTCCGATTCAAGGAGGCTTACCTGATTTTATAGATCATTTAATTAATCATACTTGGGTATAAAGAGTTTAATCAGAAATCAGTAAATGTTATCAATAAAAATTAAAAAAAAATTAATATAATGTGACACTTTTCTTCGGTCTTAAATAAGTAATTTCAATTCAAGTACTTTTTCATAAAAAAATACACACAGAGGCCATTATAGACTTGTTTGTTTGGAGTGAGGAGACCTCATGATTTGTGTAAAGGAGAGAAAATTCATAAGTGTGTAATAAGATCTGTCATGCTTTGGATGAGTTATAGGCTCTTGATTAGAAATTAAGAAAAGATTTTCTCGACCTTTGGACATAGATAATTTTTAAAAGGATGTTTTCATATGCCTTTGACTTGTTTCTTATTCCTATACATAATAGTGCTTAAGCCCAAATCATTTCAAATTTTATTCAAAAAGTTGATTACATTTTTTTAAATTAAAAATATTTATTTTTTATTTAATTAAGATTGATTTATTTTTTAAATAAAAAGATTAGTAAAGAAATAACTATGTTTAGTAGGCAATATATTATTGTTGTGTTTACACATTAGTAAAATTAAATGGAAGATGAGAGATATGAAAGAAATGTAACACAAAAATGAATGTTTAATTTTATTTACTATTTATATCAGTCACGCATTGGATATCATCAGAGGAACTTGGTATGTATGCCAGCGAATATTCATTTGGCATAAACATAAAGAATATATACATTTTAATTGAATTCAGTTGTTAATAAATGAAAACTAATAGTTTAACAACAAAGAAATGTACAGATTAAGATATTAAAAATAATGTGATCAAATAAAAAATAACAATTTTAGATATAACATATACATTTAAATTGTATAGATAATAAAAGATCGACAGAAATAACATAAAAGAAAATCCAATTAATCCAAACAAAAGTAACCCAAAGTTTCTAATAAAAATTTATTATTTTCATCACACTCTAATTACAATTAAGAAAAATAAATAATTTTGAGGTTTTATTAGAGAATAATGGAAGACATTCTAGCATTGAGATAAAAAAAAAACTAAGTAAATTCAGAAAAAGTTGTACACCTTAGCCTAGCATTTACAAAGAACAATAATCTCAAATATATACATTTCATTAAATCATAAATATACAAATCTACATACAACATGAAAGGTAATGTGATGTTGGGTACATAAAAATGTACATGAAACTATATAATGCAGGATATGAACCTAATACAATAAAGCTGTGAAACATTTGACTCAATTAATGAATAATACAAATTTGTCAGTAATCAATTTAAATTTCATATATAATAAATTTAGCTATTATTTATAAATATATAACATTACTAAATGTCATACAATTTTAGTAATTATATCACTTCTTAAAGAAATAAATAAGAGGTATTTCAGTTGATTGACTTCAAATATTCATGATACCTAAAATTATAACTGCCACAGTTCATTTCACAATTAATACATAGTCTATCACTTAAAAACAAAGACATCTTAAATTTATGAGTCATTGATAAATAATTAAAACACTAAAATAAATGACTGATTATTACATACAGGCAAAATGTTTGCATCGTAGAACATGGTCTACCATGCTGACTAGACGGTCTACATATTATTAATGGCATTTCTTTTAAATTCTCCTTCAGCATCTCGCAGCTCAGTCCTTTCTGAAAAGTAATTAAACGATTATAAATCAGAATTAAATTAGAAAAAACAATTTTTATGATGAAAACAATGTCCTAAAAAATAATATATGTTTATTCCTGACTGTATCATTAAAATTTAATTTCATGATCACATTTCAAAGAACCAACACTAATCATGTTCATTTATAATCAAATACATTTCCATCTAGTTGTTGCTTTGGAAATTTCGGCTACAAAAGTATCCTTCAGAAAGTTTATATTTGCTATTAAGACTTATATTTTATTAAGATATCAGTATCCGGAGTATTTATGGGTATATTTGTACTTGACTTCAAATATTCATGATACCTAAAATTAAAACTGTCATAATTCATTTCAGAATTATATATGATGTTTTATATACATATATAAAATACTGATAGAACTGAAAAAACGAGTTATGGTCCTAAACAGAATAAAAATTGTAATGAGTTAATAACATAGAACATATGTACAATATTTTAATTTTTAAACATAATTTGATGATAGGACTACTTACCAACCTCCTACATGTATCAAGGGTTATGTAGACTAGAGGAAAAAATAAAAAATATAGTAGAAGAAACAATCAGTCTCCTTTGGCAGCGGGTACCGCATTTTCTTGCGTTAGCCTGTCAAACCCACCCAACCCATTATCTATTGTTGGGCTCTTAATGACAGGTTCAAACCTGAAAAAATAAAATACTTTGTTAAAAACATGGCTGTATAAAGTGATAAAACTTAAGACAGCAATTAATTTTTTTTTAACTTTTTAATTATTTGAATACATTTAATACTCTTAATGTCAAAGAGTGTGAGGTATTTTTGCATGATAATTGTTTGAACAGAATCCTTTTAACCTCAGATTATTATCTTATTTCAAGCGACAAATTTATGAAATGCCCAGTAATCCCATATGCAAATCATTACTTAAATTTATAAGTTCATTAAAATTCTCTAAGGTCACATGGAATAAAGTGGTAACTCCAGGATCTATTCAATACCTAAGAAAGCTTTAAAACCATGAGTGACCAACTCTATAAGCGTTCATAAGGCTAGGGGGGACAGCACAATACCAATAACTTATGTTCACTTAAGTATTTTCTGCATCTATATATAGCCTAATCAAACTGTGACAAATTGTTTTAAAAAACTATAGTAGTTCCAAATTTTCCATTATTTTTTTGGTATACATTAAAAAATTCAAATTTTCTAATTCTTACAAACAGAAGTTCCATCTAGATGAAGCTGTTATATTTTTTGAGCTTGCATATACCCAAGTATAGGACTGACATAAAAAATATATATTCTCTGTCATTCTTCCCGTAGATAGTCAGGTCAAGGATTAAAGGAATTCAGTTGTGCTCCAGGCTACCATAAAGATTTTTCTGCACCTCAGGCGGAGTGGGACTTTCTTTACTCGAATAAAGGCTGAATATCTGGAGAATGTGGTCTGTGTCTGTATTTTATTTATCTTCCGCACTCGCACAGTGAACCGGAGTCAATGTGTAATTTCTTAAAGATCAGAGCTCTCAGCCTATTGTGTCCCGTTTGCAAGCTTATCTAAATTTATATATATATTTACGCCTCTTTTATTATTATCAATTATTTAATTTTTGAGAGTAACAAAACTCATAGTTGTAATACTTTTTAAGAAAAATATCTTTCAAACAATAAAAAAATTTTTATATTACATATATTATTGATTTATATTACAAAAAAAATTCTACAAACGCAATTCTATCAGTCAAAAATAAGAACTTTGGTTATTATAAAGAAAATAACTATGTTTTTCAGTTGAAGGAATGTTTGTTTACATTCAGTGTATCAATCTTAAGCTTAATTTGATAAGACTCAAGTTGGGCTCCATCAGCCTCAAAGTCCATACATTCAACATAAAGTGGCGTTATTTCTATGTTAACTTATCTATTATTTTGAATAATTTCATATTTAATCAAATTAAAATTGACATATTCAGTAATATTTTTTTTTAAATCGTATTCCTTACAGAACATGTTAAGAACAACTTGGAGTGAGGTACTATCACTTAGTGTGAGGGTAACTAGATTAAAACCAGTTTCATTTATCTGAAAACATTTTTGGGGAAAATTACATCTCAGAATCTATACTACAAATTTTACATATTTGCCTAAATTACAAATGCTGTGCCAAACTTTATTTCCCTAATAACCCAGCAATAATAAATTGGGATACATACATTTTTTTTATATTAATTTAAAACTTCATCTTGGCTAAAATTTGAAATCCTTGAAAATTTTAAAGAAAACATGACTCCTAGATAGAAGTACTCGGAATAGGCCCATCATTCCATTGCTTCCAGTAGACTAATGAGCAGTGATGGGATGCTTGAGAAATTCTGAGCTTCTCAGGTAGTATTGGGTTCGTAAGTACTTGCACACTTTTGCAAGCTCATTAACCTGCTCAGCCTTCCTGACCAAAATATGTTTTACAATGTATTATTTATAATTTTCTCAGGGTGTAAGAGAATCATATACATATAGTAGAGTATTGAAACATCCATTAAGCCAGAAGAAAAATAGCTAAAGAAACAGGTATCTGTTTCTATATATATTCTACATCATTACTACCACTTTAAAATGTACAATCAGCCCACATTAATTCTAAATAAAATAATTCATAATGAACACATACTAAACGTAAAATAATTTATGAAATTATAAAATTTAATAAAAACAATAAAATAAAAAGTTACCTGGCTTGCTGTATCAATAAACCAGAAAATCTCTTGGCGGAAGGCTCATTCTCCTCAAGCTGAAATTTACGTTTTACAGGACCAAGAGCAGAGGGTCTCATGGCTATAGGGCTTTGGCTTCGCCTAAAAAGTTTAATTTTTGGTTAGGTATTACAGCAAAAGCAAAAATGGAAACATCAGTAATTTCAATTTATTTGTCAAGAAGAGTACAAAAAAAATGAAATTTTAAGTTTAAAATCTTTTCTTTGGAATTACAAATGATTCGAAATTCAAATTTAAAAAGTCTGAATATTCAAATACATTTTATTAAATGTAATTTGTTTCGTTATACATAATGCTTTCTTAGGTTTTCGTCATTAGAAGATGAAAATGGCCAATTAAGTAAAATAATGCAATAAACTAACTAGAAGCATAGAACAAGACTGACGAAAAATAAATGGTTTACTCTCGCAGCTAAACAATGCAATATATAATATAAAATTTAATTGATTCAAAGAAAAGCATAGCTAATAGTGTGGTTAATGACTGTTGAACAATGAACACCACTCAATTGTTAAAACAGAATTATATACAAATTATTTGAGTATTTCATCAAAGCAAGTCTACAACATTATGTTTATAAGTAATTAAGTTAACTTATAGATGTATTTGATTTTGTCATCAAAAATAAAATACATATACAGTTACCTGGTAGTAAACTTCCTAGTTGGGCTAGGAGATAAACTCGTTTTGAAAACTACAGAATGCCTCAAAGGAACTGAAGCAGGGCGCGTAGGGGAAGGAGTAGAACAAAGTGGAGGTAAACTGACTGAAAGTGGGCTCAATTTTCCATTATCATTACATTCCTATAAAAAAAAAAAAAAAATTGAGACGAAGAAACAAAAATATGTAATACTATTGATTACCATATACAATACTCATGGCATGTAAAAATCAATTAAAAAATTGATAACAGTGTTACAAATTGCAAAAAATTTAATATTTACTTTAGGGTTGTCAGCAACTAAAGTCAGATCTTCCCATGACTGAGACATAACCATTGCTGAGTTAAGTTCTCTTTCATGGGCAGCTTCCCTTCCAATAACATCAACACTTTCTTCTCTTCTGAGCTGGTTGACCCTAGGTGTTAATTTTGGTGATGAGGGCCCAGACAGAGGGGAAAAACTCGCACTAAATCTTCGCATCCGAGGAATGCCAGTACATAATTGTAAAGTTGGTTCCCTACGAAAATAGGCATTTGATTTTGGGAAAATTATCATTTATATCCATTTTTTTTCTCTAAAAATATACATCACTGACCTCAGAGCATTAGTGGGTGTTTGGGAAGAGTTTGAACTATTCAATTCGTTGATCATCGGTGCACTGCTAGACCTTTTGAGGACTAATGGATTATCAACATCCATTTTCACTACCGTATTCGAAGCCATTTAAGCCTTTTTTAACTGGTATCTTAGTACAACTATTTAAAAAAACCATCACAAACTCGAAATGAATACAGGTTACTCCCTGAAATCATACATCCATTAATTTCAACCTCCCGGTTGTAAAATGTAATAAAATAGACATCTTATAACACGACCAATATTCGGGCTTGTATTCAATGCCAACCATATGGTTAATTAAAATTTTTCTTTTAAAGGATTCATATCAGTTTATTGACTAATTGGACAACACAACTAGATTAAAATAATTCGAAATCTGTTTATTACAAATATATTTCACATTTAAGGATCAGGTGAAGAAAACAACACTCATGTAAACGCATTCATCGTCAATCTAAATGTGCAGATAAGCTCAAAATAATGCTCTAATATAATTGGAAACTTAAGTTTAGTAAATATTTTATTGATTTTACTATTTTAAATTAGGCTTGCTGTTTATATTGAATGTAAAGCAGAATAAATTATATTTTTTATTTGGAATATAACTTATTCAGTTTGTAACACAATATAATATTTGTATTATAAAAGATATATTTCAAAAGCTTGAATTTACTTTCTGTTTATTTAATTTTTTAAAAATAATTGTGTTTTTTTTACATTTACCTGTTGGTAACATTGCATTGTGACAACAATTCATTACAGTTTCTTGACGAGGAAAGATCTTGTATTTCTTTTCTTTTTTTTTTTAATGATAATTTTAATCATATCAATTGATTTATTCTCTAAGAAAACTATCTTGTTGAACTTTTTCTCAACTCGAGATAATAAAGTGCCGTTTAGTTCTCATTAGTTAGAAAATCAATCAGCTGTTATTTTGACTTAGCCTTTTGTCTACTTGACTTATCCTACGATATTTTTATCAAATTAAATTTTGCTGATACCAGTATCCATCACAACATTAAGAAGGATGACAATGGGAGATGAATCACCAGTTACATCTCTTGTTATGCCCGTTCTTATTCGGCCTATCCTTTCTAATGTGAGTAGATATTTAATTTTTCTTGTAATTTTGATAAAGTTCATTTAGAATGGCAATTATCATTTACTTATAGTTGGAAAGACGTGATGTTGTTGCTTCTCAAACTCTGAGGGCTGCGCTTTCAAAAGTAGAAGCTGTACATCCTGGTTTTACTTATGATTTTGTTGTTGGCATATTAAGGCAAGGTGATTTGAATGTTAACATGAACGAAAGCATGTTAAGACTTCAAGGGGCTGTAACAGAAACAGATGGTAAATGTAGACTGCATTTTATATTGAAGGGATATGTTAATATAAATTTATACTTCATTCATTATTTTTAGTTGAATATAGACTCACCAGGTCGGAAGATGCGTTTCAAGAACTTAATAGAAAATCTGCAGCTTTAAAAAAGATTTTGAGTCGTATACCTGATGAAATAACCGATCGATCCACATTTTTAGAAACTATCAAGTTAGTTCCACCCCTTGGATTTATTTTTCATAATTTGATTATTCGCAATCTTTAATAATTGTGTGTCAAATATTTTTGTAGAGAAATAGCTAGTGCAATAAAGAAATTACTTGATGCAGTAAATGAAGTAGCTGGATTTATTCCTGGTCCCACTGGAAAACAAGCTTTAGAACAGAGGAAGAGGGAGTTTGTCAAGTTCTCTAAACGATTTAGTAATACATTGAAGGATTATTTTAAAGAAGGGCAGTAAGTATTTTCCAATATAATTTACACACTAATTTTGAATTTTAACATATGCATATAAAACAAAATTGTTTATTTAGTTATGCAAGCAAATGGTTCAGTCAAATAATTTACCTTCTGGGATAGGTTCTGCTATCCCCTCGGTATTTAATTTTTTCTTCAACTAGTCATTTTTTTGTCAAAATAAATACTTGGGTATTAGTATTATCACAAAGTATTAGTGTGGTATGGTTATTTTCTTTCATTAGCAAACATCATTGAAATCATATATCGTCACCTATGTATCAAAAGAAATTTGATAATTAATAAATGAAAATCAGTGTTTAAAGTATATTTGTGATTAATTAGCCTTTGATGAGATGGTGTCCTTTTTTTTTTTTTTTTTTTTTTTTGATACCCATATAGTAGCCCAGACACAACAGAAACAGTTTGGAATTAAGTATGGCTAACTACCATTTTCGTGGCAACTATTTTCATAAACATTCCCAAGTTTTAAAAAATTATCGTTTACAATTTTTAAATGACAAAACAAAATATTTTGTCATTAATTGAATATACAAATGCAAAGCTCATAGTACAGCCGATTAGGGAACTCTACTACCATCTCACAATAATGAAACATCAGAATGGTTCCTATGGCTGTCCCTGCCTTCTGAAAGTTTTAACTAAGAGCAGTTCAGGATGTGTAGCTTTTTCTCCGTCTATGAGAAGATTTAGCTCCAAAAGGAAATTTTAATGCAGATATTCAATTTGTGTTTTGAGTTTAATTTGGTTCATGTTACTCTCCTGATACTATAGTATGGAAAATAGGGCACTAGTTTCACAAATGGTGCAACAGGTTTTGCTATAACGAAGGTCAAAGCTCTCCAAGTTCAGTTATCATATTATACAGGATAGAAGTCTTGTTTATTTGGCTTTTTTACTTAATTCCATAGAACTGTTATTAAATTAATATCTATAAATAGGGATGAACTATTTTTTTACCTACTTTTAACAAGTTGACTACAGACTCTAAGGTACCTCTTGTAATAAGCAGCAATATATATGTATAACAATTCCCCCCATAAAATGTTTGCCAACAAATATTCTATTTGGTTCCTTTGAACTATAGCTAAATAGCTTGTTATAACATATGATTAAAATAAACTTTTTTTTTTACTCCAGTATCCTAAAAAATACCATGACATTAAATTTTAAATGTATGGCACAATCAGTAAAATTTTAAAATTATTTCTTATTAATTTTGACTATTTTAATAATTTTTCAAAACTATTCGATTTATATATTTTTTTTATCAGTTTGGTTCTAATATTGACATTTTGCTTAAACCATATCCATTCATTACCTAAATTAATATTTTTTAAAATTTTTATGTTAGAAGCGTGTTATATTCTTTGAAATATCTTTAAGATTATAGTTTCTTTTTTCCAACTTGAGATTTTGGGCACTGAGTTAGGAAGCACACAAGTAATAATTTATTTAGTTAAACAATTCATGTATGGGTATTAATCTATAATTCAAAATTAGTGAGGTATCTCCAATTTTTGGAGAAAGAAACAATTGTCAGCATAAATGTGAATCTCTTACGGTTAAACCTTGATTTTTCAAAGAGGAGAACAGACAAAAAATTAATTTTTCAGCATATTTGTTGTTTTTTATGTACTAGAACTTATATACTATCGAGCATAAAAAACTAGGAATTGTTAAGCAAGTAATTCACACATAAATAAAATAAATTTTAATCAAACTATTTGGATCTACACCGTTTCATGGTTTGACTGTTGATATAATTAGAACATATTATATTTCTATCCCTAGCTGAAATAATTCATTGTTACAGTTTTTATTAATAATAAAGTGTTATAAATACATTTATCAGAAATTATTAATTTTTAAGTAAAAGTTACTATATCATTCTTCTTTTGTTTTCAGGGGAAATGCTGTTTTTGTTAGTGCATTATACTTAATCCATCAAACAAATATGATTATGGTAACAGTTAAGAGTAAATGTGAATAGCTATCACTGTAAAGCCTTACGAAATCATCATTTCTTGTTGTTTTAAAGCCTTTTTTATGTAAATAATTATCAAATGTATTAGAATCAGGCTTGTTATATAATGTCAGGTTCCTGCTGTAATATTGTAAATATTATATTATTGTTATCTGTAGTACTAGTTAAGAGAAGTTTTAGGCTTGGATGTAAATAAAAATATAATACAATAACATTAAATTTCTTAACATTTTTTTTTACATTCCTTTATCTACTTATTAAATATGTATGTAATTTATTAATAAATAAATTGGGAAAGGGATAGCTTAATAGTAGAGTGCTGAGTTGCCGTGCCAAATGTCCCTCCTGGGTTCAAATCCAGCTGTGGCAGATAATTTATTTAATCTGTTAACTGCTGGGGATGGATTCTGTTGGGTCTTGACACCTTCCTGGGGTTCAAACATAATTGGGGGAAAACTTAGTGGTTGAGCCTGATTGTGGACAAATCTTCATGTATGTAGTGGTACAGGTTGATATATAAATTAATTATTCATATTTCACCAGAACTGCCTCATTACACCATCATTTACAATTTTCTAAATAATGCTCCTTAATGATTTTGATGAAACTGGTCAAAAGTCTTCTCCTTAAACGCCTTAAACATTTCATTCATGTACTTAACTAAGAGAAAATTTGACTTCTGCAAGTGCCAATTATTTATGATTTCACACTTCTTTTTTTGTTAAAGATCTTAAACTTTCAATATTTACAGAACATCGCTGATAAAAAAAAAATGCACTCTATTGTAAACAAGAGGTAATTGTTATTCTTGAGCAGATTCTTTTGCCTACAAATCTGATTGCTTTTTATCTTCAATGCTTGTTACACTTCAGTCCACTTTGAATATTTCTATTCATATGATTTAGTTGTGTAATTAATAGTAGTAATTGTTAGCTTTTGAGTTTACTACTGAGTTAATCAAAGTTTTATTGTTTATATGAACAGTGTATTAGTATGTTATAACTTCTTATGTATGCTTAAGAATGTGATTATTAGAATATTTGTGTATATTTCCTCATAGTGTGCATTCTTATGGTTTAAGGTTATTGCGCATCATGTGTTCTGTTCTTTCTGTATTAACCTCAACATTTAGTATGTCTTCCATATTAATCTCAACATTTAGTGTTTTAGATTGATGTGTATGGAATGCTGTAAACACGGTATAGCTTTGTATTATCTTCTTAAGGTTTAACCATTGTTTATTAATGCTTTAGGTGGGATGATTTGAGATTTATTGGTAAAATCTCTGAACAGACACTAGCAGATTTTATATAAGATATACAGAATGCCATTATAACTAAAAATGATGAACTTTAATAATAAAATTCATCATTAATTATATAAAATACTTAATCTCAATTATCAAATGCGTTTTTACAAATTTTAAATATTAAAACCATCTAGAGCATTTATCTAAATTTGCTAGATGAATGATTACAATATCATTTTAAAACAAAGAGTCTATTTTTTAGTTCAATCCTAAAAAATATAATATACCAATAAGTGGGTATAGAAATGAAACAAAAATTAATTATGATGTTAACTCGTTAAATGATAATATTTCAAATGATTAAGATCCAGTAACAAAATTGTCAATAAATGAAAAGAGAAAATATGAATGAACCTCGTCAAATTATTATGATGTTAATCTGATTTCTCATCACTTAAGATTGTAGTAGTTATGTTTTCAGAAAATATCAAATTAATTCGTTTCATATTCATTAAATCTTAAAGGTTTTTTATTTGTTTAAATTGAAAAAAAATATATATATATTTATATTCCAATTTTGATTAGACTTTTATTCAGCTATTCACCATTTATTTTTCAATTAGTTATGTTTAGGTGGTAGTAGGGTCTGGTAAGAATTCACTTTTGAATCTGCACTGCCACCACCCCAAGTATTGTGGATGTTATATGAAAACATTATTGAAATTATTTACATTTTTTTTCTAAATTAAATCATAGTTTCTTTTTTTCATTAATTATTAAAAGTTATGGTAAACGAAAAGTTAACTTAAAAGAAATATATATTTTCAAAAGCCAGCTGTTGAACCTCCTCTTCTATAATCGTAAATCGCTAATATTGTGTCCCCTTTTCTAGCAATTGCTGTAACAGATGAGCTTGGTCCTTTTTTCTTAAGCCTGTGCCCAGCATGTTTAGCATATTGTAATAAATTCTGTTGGCAAATCAAAACTAATTTTAGAAGATTTTAGGTAGTCAATTTTAGTGTCAAGAAACTATTTATAAATCAGGGATAAACCTTCCTTTTTCTGGTCCCTTTCTCTAAGTTAGAGTTTTGATTCCTTAAATCACACTCAGCTTACCATTTAATAACATTACATTACATTTTCTTATCATTCTGATACAAATTTCATAAATCATAAATGCAATAAAACTAAAAGCATCAATGTTAGAGAAGAAATTCGTTGACTGTAAGTACTAATGTAGGATGGAAATAGTTGGGGGTGCAGTCAAAAATTTACACAATAAATAAGTGGAAACTTATTATATTTTATGTGTGCCAACGTTTCGACCTACTTTGTAGGTCATCTACAGGGCCAATAGGAGTGGCTACTCCAGATAATAACTTTGAAAATCTGCCTTTATCTGTTCAATTTAATCGTCCCTTCAGCCATTCAAAAAGTATTGTAGTTAGTTTTAAAAAGTAGATCTAGAATTTTTTTTTTTACCACTTGCTTAGAACAATAGGAAAAATAAAAAAATGAAACTTTAACTGGAATTATAGCTGTATCATGGGAATAACAAACAGATGACACTATATCTATTTATTTTAATTGTATATTCCTGTATCGTTCATTTAATAAATAATAAAATGGCTAAGCAAACTTGAAGGCTTGATGTCAGTAATCCCAATCTCTGTTTACTCACCTCCTTTGTGGTGCTAAAACTTCAATTATCTAGATGAATTATTTTAAAACTGAAATGAATTACTTTAAAAACAATCCAATCTATACCCATGGATACAATGGTTTAATTCTTACCGTCTCAATACCCTCTTCATATCTAAGAGTCATAGGAAAAAGCTGATGGTGTATTCGAGGCATGTCTACCGCTTGCTTGATAGTCAAATCAAACCATAAATAATTCATGATTACCTATATTAGAACAGATTGAAGTTTTATTATTGGTCTCCAAAAATAATTCATTACTGAAGTGAATTTATACTTTAATACTTATTAAATTAAGAAGCTACCTATTACAGGGCAGACAGCGATACTTTTAATAAATTCATATTGTACAGTAAGACTAAACATATGCTAGCTAACCATTCAAGAACCTTCACATTTCAAAATAGTTTTGCGCAATTTGATTCACTGATCAAATTTTGTTTGAAATCTTAAGGTAGAAAACAAAAGTTAAACTTATATTGTCGGGCTTTACTGTGAAAGGTTATTTAATAAGAAACATATTTTTTTCCTCTTTATATTTGTATCCATACCTGTCAAATACAAACAATGATAATCAACAGATTGGCTGGCTGTAAAATAAACCATAATGACATGAGAGGCATGAAGAAGAAAAATACCCAGCAGTACCTCTCCTGTGGCTTGATTTCATTTTCTATGATTATAGATCCCCCATGCATGAAGAAACATAATTAAATTTGAGTAATAAAATTCCCTTTGTGAAATCAGAAAAATGTGCATTTAGTCCAACTAGTTTTAGCATTTAATAGAGTTGATGTTATTTTAATGCACTTAATTAGTTTTTGCTAATAATCAACTTTGTGTTCAATGAAAATAAAATATTCATTTACTTGGGCTGTAGAAGTGGTAATGTGAGTTCCACCTGCCGCGCCTGTAACAAGATGTACATCTCCTTTTTTATTAAGAATCACTGTTGGACAGGAGGAACTTAATGGTCTTTTCCCTCCTTTTATACAATTTACCGGTGAAGGGGGTAAGTCAAATGAATTTATAATATTTGGAGAACTGAAATCATCCATTTCATTATTAAGTATTATTCCAGTATTTTCAGAAGCAAGCAAAGAACCAAATCTGTAAGTTAGAGAAAATTAAATTTTTAACAGTAATTAACCGATAAAAAATACTTGTAATATTATTATCATAAATCAACAATTACTCTAAATCACAAAAAATATGGTATCTGTTCCGCACGTTGTCGCTTGGAGTTGATTTACAACAAGTTTTAATTGTTTATTTGTTTCATTTTTAGTATTTTACAAAAGTTCAAGTTAATGTGAGCTTCAATACGGAAAAGAGAATTCTATTAAGGGTAATGTGTAGATTTCGGTTATAATCCTTCAGGAAATATAAGTTTCAACTAATATTTCGAAGTATAGATGATATATGCTCGTTGAAAGTTCATTTCTTGATGAAATCATTATCGAAATTTACATGTTTCCCATAATATATTCTCTTTTTCACACTAAAGCTCATGATAACTTGTACTTTTGGAAATTATTAAAAGGGAAACGAATGAAAAGTTAAAACTTGTGACTCAACTCCAAGCAACAACCTGCGAAATAATTACCAAAAACACATTATTTTGAACTGAGGGTCTCGAAGTGAGCAATGTCAGAATTTATGTTCTATTAAAAAGTTAGTATTATGATATAGCTATAGTAAAACAAGGATTACAAAGAATATATTTTTTTAGATTAATAAACTGAATAAAACAGAAGGATGGATAGAAGCAGTAAAGGAAAATGCCAATAAACAGTGTTATAGAAGAAATAATATGTGACAAAAACCGCTTCATGTAGTAACCTGAACCAGTAGATAGAAAACGCAACCTATGAAGAAGATAAGCCAAAGCCTCAACCAAAGATAGTCTGGACAGATGATCAGAGACGAGTGGTTGGAGAGAAAATGAAGAAGTACTGTGAAGAAAGAAATACCATAAGTCTTAAGTTGTGTGCGATCCATAGATGGCCAAATTCATAAATAAAAATATAGTTATGTATTAGACTAAAGGTCTTAGTATAAAATTAATTTATTTGTTAAGCATCTAAAACATCAGATATACATATGCACAAGATAAACAACTAGAACAACAGAAGTAGCTAGTGGTTTTTTAAGCATATGTGCAGGATATATTCCACTAGTAGTGCATTTTTTTTAGACTCAGTAACCTCTCAACTCCCAGATAGATAGGCAGTGTGGATAACATGTCTATATACCAATCAATGGAACAACGATATACTATCAAATTTAATTTACTGAAGCCTGACACCAAAATATTTCTATCAATTCAGGAGTCCAAATTCACATTTTAGAAGAACAATAATATTTCTAGAAGGAAAAGTTTATTTATTTTTTCTCGAATTAGATTGCATTTAGTATAAGACGTATTTATTTTTTTTTATCCATCATTTAGCCAAGTACTCACTTAACTACTCCCACAATTTAATTTTTTTTTCTTTGACATAATTAGGAATGTATTTTCAGTAACAATTAATTAAATACTTAAATAATAATATGTTTGCGTTTAGCATATCAGGGACACATAATATAATAATAAACCTCCTGGTGCATGGGAGGGTTCTTATTACTCCAAAGGTCTGCTGTATTAATAGAAACAGATTTCCCCAGATCAACACAAGGTTTTATATTGTATCGTTGTTCCATGATCTATGAAGATTTATTGCATGGTATCGCAGATTGAAGGTAAATGAGACCAGGTGCATCTTAAAGCTTAACCACCTCAAACTCGGTGAGCTGGTCAAAATTGTCCCAAAATTGAACATATTACTTAACGAATGTTCCTAAACCTACATTTGTAAACTTACAAAGTATTAATGGTACTTGTTACAGACACAGCATCCCCATTCGGAGCAAGAACTACAATGTTCACTGTACCACGATCATTAGGTGTAGTAAATTTGGCACCATAATCTTCTGGATTACCCATGGTTTTTCTGGCCTTTAATATTTTTTCTCTAATTCCAAGTACATACGATTCAGAACTGATTTTATTCCAAACCTGAAAATAAAATTAAACAAATATTGATGATTCATTATCGAACACCTAATGCATATTAAAATTAATAAATACAACCACTAAAAGCAGTTTATTAGCAGATATAAGCAATTTTTTATTTATTTACTTAATTAGAAAATTTAGGGGGAAATATTCTATTTTATATAAATAAATAATAATGTAAGTACAAAGGCACCATGGCTTTCACTTCTTTATATTTATCTACGGTTTTTAAGATAAATATAGCGTGAACAATAGCAATTTACTTTTGAAAAATTATAATTACAAAGAGTAAATTTTTACCTTATTCAAATCTTCAAAATGGGGATCCCCTATTTCACTCCTTAGAGCATATGCATACTTAAAGGCCTCTGCTACGGCTACGATGTTAGACTTAGGATTACCATTGATGATATTTTCCAAAATTTTCAGAATAAGAAGGAGGATAACACCACTGGCTGGGGGCGGAGCACTGTAAGCAACATATCCACTTTCTAAATTTACCATTACAGGATTTTTCCACTCGGCCCTAAAAATTGTATCGTGTTTTATGAATTATTAAAAGCAAGACAAATGACATGGATTTATAAATTTACTTCCTGACAATATGTTTTTGTAAGTATATTTATATACAAATCCACTGATATCGGTGCAGTCAGGAAATATATTGTAGTTCATAATTTAATAAACTAAGATTATAATGTATTTCATATCATTAAATAGTCTGCATGGCTAAGCATCACAATGTAAATAAAACAATCTAAAATTAAAACTTAGATAAGAGGAATTGAATTAACCATGGTTGAGTGTAGTTTATTTTAATGGCATTTCGCTACAATAGTGTTGATGTAGTTAAAACTTTAATACATTTCAACATTTAATTGTTAAGAAACAATACCAATTTTTGCACAAGGATGAATAAATGGGAAGATAATTAAAACTTTTATAAGATCATTATTATCATAAGTGCAATTTATAATAAATCCAGAGAAGTGCGAAAGGGTCAATTTTCTTTTCATTGCTCAACTTTCAACTTGAACAATATTAAAGAAATACAACAGAAAATATTTTTTCTGATCACTCACGATTAATCAGTGATAAAGCCTCATACATAACAGCGTTAAATAGGCTATTAGGCTTGTAATTTGCAAACAAAAATATTTTTATTTCAGTTTTAATGAAGGCAAATAGACCCTGTTTTATTTATACTCTTCTATTGTTTTTTTTTCAATATAAAGTAATCTTGTTGAATCTAATATTTTAAAGAATTTCTTAATTATTGACATAACATATTTATAAAAATTTATAGTAATACAGTAGTTATTTAAATCAAAAAGTAAAACAATGTTAATTTTACTTGTAGTTATTCATGTCTTCAGTAGTAATTATGCATCCCAGTTTTTTCATATCATCAATGAATGCTTCAGTGATGGTTCCATTATACAATTCTAAAGCTCCTTTAGAAGATTTTGCAATGGTAGTTAGTGTCTTTGCAAGAGCAGGCAATCGAAACGTGTCTCCTACAGAAGGAAGTTTACCATTTACTGCTAACATTTTCCTGCATTCCATATCTATCATCAAAAATTTACAAGCCTAATCACCACCTTTAATATAAGGATATTTACTGTGTGCTATTTAATAAGTTGTATGTTTAAAATAGTTAATCATGATTATTATTAATACCTTAGAGATTCGCTATTCATAATATCTGGACCCATTCCAGTCTCTGAAAAAGACTTTGCAAGACGTTTGTTTACTGGGATCCCTTGTAAGCACATATCAATAGCAGGCTGGAATAATTCAGACCAAGGCAATTTTCCAAATTTTTTATGAGCTTCCCAATAACCCATCAATTCACCAGGAACAGCAACAGACAAGTTACCTGTGTATCAAAGTGGAAATTGATTCGAAATATTAAAAAGAAATTAAAATTAGAAGCAGAAATACAACAATTTTTTAGACTCTCCTATTAGATATATAGGGAGCAGAGTGGCTCAGTGGTAGAGTGCTGAGTTGTAATGCTGAAGGTCCTGTGTTCAAATCCAGCTCGCTGGCATACTTTTATTTAATCTGTTAGTGGCCGGGGATGGATCCTATAGGATCTAGGACCCTCCTTTATTATATTTTTTAATTTCATAGTGAAACAATTTTTTTTACAGTGATTTAGATTGATTCACTTTGGATTCTAAGGCAATTTTAGTGACAAAACATGCGAAATCTGAATACAAACATAAATAGTCTCTAATGCTTGAAAGCTTGTGTTATTGTTATCAGAAAGTAAGTATGTTACCTGAAGCAGATTTAAAATAGCAGCCTCTGTACATGTCAGGTCTTGCTAAAAGTGGGGCTACTTCTCGAGCATCCAAGCATGTAACAGTTCTATTCTGCTTATCATAAATTGTCATGAAACAGCCACCACCAATACCCATGTTCTGCATAGCACACAGGCCTTCACAAAGGAGCGTAGCGATCGCTGCATCGACCGCTGATCCTCCCTTTTGAAGAACATCTCTATGAACAATGCAATAACTATTAGTCAGCGTATTACAGAAGATATCTTTAGCATGAGTAAAATAAACTCACCTACCAATCGAAGAACAAAATTCAGTATTAGATACAACTGCAGCTTCTTTGTAAATGCCTTGAATGGAATCACAAGTGGGTTTTGGTTCATGAGAATCAGGAAAATCAAGCATACCAAATTCTAAAAACAAAAAATCTTTTTGCCCGAATCAAAAAAGCAAAATAAATACTGTTTCTGTTTTTATTTATTTTTTCTACTTGGTACATAATTAATTAATTAACTAATAAGTTAATAGATAAAGTTACAAAACCCAGTCCTATCTGTAGATATTACTCCAGTCCCTGCTGGTCTCTAGTGTTGAAAGTCTAAGTTAGTTGGTTCATCTTTCAACACTATCAGTCAATGCACATCTTCATACACCTACTTTTTTTGTGTGGTTCATTTCATCTAGAAGCTTCTTTCAGATTTGATCTTTAGCAATCCCATTAGGTCTTTTCATATGAGATGCCCGTTTTTATTATTTCTAAAATCCAAAGTCGAATAAGTGGACTTCTGTTGTTTACGATGCCCATCTTTGCAGATCCTAATTAGCAGTTATTAATTCTCTTTTTAGTGATATTTACAACCATTATAATTGAACGGACATTGTTTAGTATGCTATCAAACTTAAAAAAGGAAACACGCGATTTTCGTCACTTTTTTTTTATTAGTTTAAACTTGGAGACTCAACAGCCCAAGCTGCAGGAGACATTACCACCGCGTTCAGGGGTGGGTGTTGTAACAAACGGACCATTCGCCGTCGGCTTGAAAAATTTTGAGCTGGTGACACAGATTATTTTATAAATAATTCAGTTATCCGGTCTATCCAGAGCTGAAACCATCACATACAGATAGTACTTCAGGGATATTGATATAGCACTAATAAAAAAATATCCTGCTTGGTGAATCGCAAGGACCTATACTCTTACACGACCACACCAGACCCTATGCCTTATGACAGACAGAGGAGAAACTAAACGAGCTAAGTTACTAAGTCCTTCAAACCTTCCTTATTCGCCAGACTTATCTCCAACAGATTTTCATCTGTTCGGAAATATGTACATCCTTACGGGTAAAATGTTTGAAAATTATTAAGTCAAAAAGGTATTTCCAGACTTTGTTTCATCACTAAACCCTGAATTTTTCAGTCTTGGGATTATAAATTTGATAACCCGCTGGGATTATTTTTTTTAGAAAATGAAGTAAAGGCTTTGATTTCATTATATTGTTTTACTAAATACCCCTTACATCCCAAACGGATATTGAGTGCTCCCCACAATCAGCTAACAATGATTTCTTATACGTTTCTACTTCCCCCAATATTTCCTTTGTTTTCATAAAACGCTTACGCATAATTAAAATACAAAGAAGCATAGAAAGATTGGATGACTTTGAAAGGTTATTTTTTTAATGAGTTTCAAGAAATGCTAGAAATGCACGATTCCCTGCCACTGTCTATCACCTTGCTGCTATGACGCACAGTGGAACGAGCGTTAGGAGCGTCTGGACATTCATTAATATCTCCGCTTCTGGTTCTCCTAGAATAAGGCTATTGGTACGGTTTAAAAGCTTTTTGAAGGAACTATTTAATTATATGATAAACAGGATCAAACCTTTTAGGATAAACTTGTAAAAATTCTAGATTTGATATTTCGATGTTAGATTATTTAGTGAGTACTACCACTGGGTAGTTTCTCTACTTGTCTTCTCATGTAAATGCATTCACTCATTATATTTACTAGATGTATTTTGTATACAGTTGTAAATTTCAATAAATAAATAAAAAAAAAAAAAAGATTATTTAGTATCAAACATTGTACCATTTATTGTACCAACATACTACGAGAATAGGTACAATACAGTATTCTATGGAAAGACAGATACATAGGTATTAAATAAAGTTACACAAAGGAAAAAGTAACAAACCAAATAATTTAATTATTAAACAAAATTAATAAAATAATTAATAATTACTTTTGTTAGTTAATATACTAGGTATAATTGATACATCAAAATTATAATAAATGTAAGTGCCTATATAAAATTGTTTTATTTAAATAAATCAAAAATTAAAAACTTGACGATTTGTTGTAGGGACTATTGCACCAATGTGCACCATTACATATATGTCGTTCAAATACCACATACAAACTAAGTTTCATTGTTAATACTATTATGTTAGATGATGGTTGTTCGGATAAATGAATGTAAACAAAAACTGGTAAAAAAAAGAATTCTTGCGAAAAGTAGACGCCAATATCAACAGAAATTATTTTAAATTAATTCTCAAGGCCCATAAAATAAAAAGAAAAAATCATTTTCTCGGAAAATAGCACCTAGTAGCAAAATCCGACTAATGGAAAAAAAACTTCAAACATTCTAGTTATTTACCGTGAAGGTAGTTTTTTGGGCGATTTTGAGCGATTTTCGCAATTGATTATTTAATTTTATCACCCAATTTTCACCGAAAAATCCCAGACGTTTCAAATAATCCCAAGTTTTATTTGCCTAAAATATCTTATTATGGATGTGTTTTTTTCCAGTAGGTGCACGATTAATTTAATGCATTACCTCAAACAGTGGATTGCTTTAAAAATATGAGTTTTTAGAAAAATTTATATTTCAATTCAGTTTTTTTTATATAAGATTTGATTTCACAATAAATTTATCTATGGATTTTGTTGAGAAGAAGTATAAAGTATAATTTAAAATCAAAATAAAGGACAAATTTAGTTATTAGAGAATTGGCCCAATGTCCAACAAATGCGTTGGTTCGTTCCACTGTGTGACGGCTTTCAACGTCAGGGCTGTCACAGCTGAGATGCTGCTAAGACCTAAATCGTCCTCTTGAAGAGCAGAACGGATAGAGTGTATCAACACGGTAATCCGATTGATGTTGTAACTTATTTTGGTATACCTCACTTCGATTACCTGGCACCGTGGGCTATCCATGCTGTTCTCAGTCGTTTCGGAAATGTATTTCTTTATACATACCCAATTATGATGATCACTAACAAAGGAGTTCTAGTTGCTATGTGGGAGGGATAATGAAAACCGCAGCAATTTATGTCTAGGTGAACCAGTTTCCTTGATAAGTGAATTTAAACAACTCCCACAATTAGAAGAAGAGCACCAATATCGGAAAAATACTGGCACGTCCTTGTATGGCTAAGTCAAGGTAGAGCCTAGGCAAACACCACCAGAAATATAACGAATTAAACATTGTTGACTGAATCCTCGGCGATACGAATCAACATGATCACCAACCTACTGAGTTCTCTTTTTCTATTCTTCTCTCCCATTTTCCTTTTCTCCTCTTCTAATTGGCCCTTCCAGCTTTCCATTGTATCATCTATTCTTATTACATATCCAGCCTTATCTTATTGGATATTACACAGCTACGATAAGGCTTCCCTCCAACACTAAAAATAGTCAAGTGAAAGAAAATGGTCCGGATGGAGGTCAATAAATTTCTCAAAAGTAGGGAGAAAAGCTTATTCAAGAGCCGACATTTCGACCCACTTTGCAGGTCTTCTTCAGAGCTAAATATGTAAAATACAGACAAATGAAAATTACTTAATGGTTAAAAATTACTGAATTATGGTAAATATTAAAGTTGTAATATTAAATATTAAAGTTAAAATTTACCATAATTCAGTCATTTTTAAACATTTAGTAATTTTCATTTGTCTGTATTTTACATATTTAGCCCTGAAGAAGACCTGCAAAGTGGGTCGGAAACGTTGGCTCTTGAATAAACTTGTCTACCTACTTTTGAGAAATTTATTGACCTCCATTCAGACCATTTTCTTTCACTTATATGTAGGAGGTCAACTATTATCATTCAAGAAGAAAAAAACAAACTAAAAATAGTCATTTTCGGAAGAGAACAATACAAAAAAATTAACAACAAATAAAATGGCACAAGTGGTGGTCCAAACAAACTAAAAATGTGAATTGAAGTTTTGTTTTAGACAAATCTTATGGCACACATTTTTTTTAAATAATTTTAATTTAAGTATTAGGATTCCCTAAAGATAGAATAGTAATTTGTTTATGAACATGTTTAAAAAAAAATCGACAGCCTTTTTCGGGGAGTTTATCGCCTGTAACTCAAAAAGTAGAAGATCGTATTTTTTTTAGAAGATCATTTAATGCCAAAAGAAAATATAAAAAATGTATCACAATGTCCATAAAATATTTTTCTATGACCAATCTATAAGCCCTAGGAACATTATTATATAGAGATTTAATTCCCAAAGATGTCATCCATGTTTCGCCACTTATGGCCATACTAGACGTTAAAAATCATGGAAAAAACAAAATGAAAATTGATATTAGATGTACCTGAACAAGCACCAAAATTATGGGGCCAGTATAATTATTATCACATTGTTTATTCGGGATATATAAAAACAACAAAAATTTAAATCGTTTTCCAGTAAATTGATTAAATGAAAAACTCTTTGGCATTTACTTTATTTCAAGTTTTGTATATTCAAATCGACTGAGATTGTATATAGACAAAAAATGTATATGATATGAAATTAAACTTACTTTGTTCACATTTACAAGTAAATAAAAATAACGTTTGGAAAAGAATCACTACTTTCACAATTATTAACAACATATCTTACAGCAAAATTCAAATCTGAAATTATGTAAACATATGTGTACTATTTTATTCTTTTTATAATGGGCTTACTTTTTTTGTGCTGGTAGCTACGCCCAAAGTTTCTTTCTTGTCTGTTTCTCTTACCAAAATTAAATCTTAATTTGCAGCAATATTTAGATTTGTTCATCACTAAAACTTTTCATAGGTAACATGAAATTTGCTCAGCAACTGAACAAGTGTTCAAAAATTTAAAAACTCCCGCTCCTATCACTTTGATAACAATTATTATTTGAAGTTCATATGGTACACTAAGTAATACTTCTTTTTTTATTAAAACTGATTAATAAACGATTTAATTGAATTAAGAAATAGTTGTGGTAATTGTTATTAATGTTTATTATTTAACTTATAATTGGCGAGATTATTTGATTTGATTTGAATTTGTCTCCCAGTGATAAATAAGGAAATAAACAATTTCGTAAATATTTTTTAACCGTATTGTAATAGTTAAATTTATATTATAATAGACTAGATTTTAAAACTATATATTGATAACTAACGTGGTTACAAACCTGTACTTATATCATCTTTCAAGATTGTTGACGTGGAAGGTAGCACACAGTGGAAAGTTCGTGTCTAAATTTTCACTTCACTGCTGTCAGTCGTCATTAGAGGATCGTCATGGTAAGTACTGTGGCTTGTGCACATTTGTTTTAGTAATTGTGAATGTTTGTTTGGCTGGCATAAAACATAAGTGATTGATTATCTTAGATAAATCATCAAGTATTTTTATTGAAGTGTTAGTGTTATTAAAAATTTGATGCCCAATCTTATTAATATTTGTTTTATTCTTTCTTTATTCGCAGCCTGCTTCTCCAAGTTCAACATCAGTTGGGGGCAGTCGCTCCCCAGCAAAAGTAGTAGCTCCTAGGTCAGCAGTAGGAAGCACAACTGTAAGACAGAGGTAATTTGATTTTTTAAAGTTATTTAGATATTTTTTTCAAACCATAATAATGCCTTGGTTCTATCATAATCACATCAAATAGACTACATGGAATGCTGACAGTAGCTGGGGGGAAATTTTAATTAAAACTGCACATACTTCATTACAGCATTTCTCTATTAATTCTACTCTATGTCATATTTTAAAACTTACAAATGATCTAATGTTTCTACTCTTTAGCTTTTTTGAGTTTTATATAATAAAGTCATATTATAATTATTTACTGTCGAGGTGATCTATTGATTCTGTCTGCCATTACGCTTATATATATATACATATCAATTAGCTACACATCTGTGTATAGATATCTGAATAGAGGCCTATATATTAAAGTTTTGCTCATTTCAGGAAAACTACGACTACAACTACTGCTAGGAGTGGTAGGACACCTGGTGCTGGGAGCACTGGAATGTGGAGGTTCTATACCGATGATTCCCCTGGCATTAAAGTGTAAGTTATTTCTATTATAAAAATTGATATGGTAATTATGGAATCTTATGTAAGAGAAATAATGATTGGATTAGTTTTCATAGGATTACTAGAATGTCTTGTATATCTATTTTGGTGATGATCTACCCCCCTTCAATAATATTCCTTTCTCTCCCTTCATAACATAGTTATACACATCTGTTTACTTTACATTCTCCAGTTATCAGTTTATTTTCTACCTTTAACTCTTTAAGATCTATTGAATTTTTATATCATTTATTCTGTTAACAATTCTTTGAAGGATAAATCAATTTGAATTTATTTTGACAATTCTTTGAAGGATAAATTAATTTGAATTTATTTTAACAATTCTTTGAAG
Organism: Troilus luridus; assembly: GCA_964056705.1. Taxonomy (NCBI): domain Eukaryota; kingdom Metazoa; phylum Arthropoda; class Insecta; order Hemiptera; family Pentatomidae; genus Troilus; species Troilus luridus. The sequence continues at coordinate 51,717,641 of OZ057412.1, read as the reverse complement.
GATAAATCAATTTGAATTTGTTTTCTATAAAGTATTAATTTAAGTGATAAAAATAAAATAATTTGAGTAAATGTTAAAGATATTAAAGAATTAAATGTTTTAGAAAATAGCTGTTCTTTAAATATGATGCTGGACTAAAATGGTTGTATTTCCTATAAATAATGAATTTTTTTCTACCTTTTTTTAGTAGACCAACAGGGTTTACATAAAATATTTATTACAGTAGAACAAGCAGAATATGTTTTCTCCTATAATTAGATACATTTAATAGAGAAAAAAATCATAGTGTGGTGTGGAGATCAGACCACCATGATTAGCTTTTGAGGAAATATAAAATTTAAACTGGAAGGAAATGATATCAGGTTCTATATTTATGAAGGTTATAGTCAATTTTAATATCCTTCCTAAAAAATAAATAATGAAGTATAGAAAATCAAGGACAATATAGGAAAAATTACTGTAACTTATTTGAAGCTAAGCCATAATGCTAGAAAAGGTATCTCTGGAGGGATAAGTTGCTATTGAGGTTTCAATAAAAAGGTATTACGTAGGGTACAGTTAAATTGACTAGGGAATGTGAAAAGAAAACCATGCAATGCTAATAATAATAGGATCTTAATATATTGGTTTGTCGATTATTCGAGTCCATGATAGGGGTGGTTTCGAAAATCAAAATTGATTAAAAAAAAAGGAAATGCCAAACAATCACTATGTTTAATAAAATGTTATTGTTTGGTAAACATCAGGTAATCAGCCAGATAACAGTTGTCAATAATGTTGACTGCCTGTCTCTCATGAAACTTTTTTTTTGAAAAACTAACATGCTTCAAACTGCTAAAAGAATTATTAATAAAAAGACTGGAGCTTTATTTTAATAGTTTTAGAAAATATAAATTTGCAGAAAATACTCTTAAAGCTTATTTTCTAGGAATGACAATTTCGAACCTTCCTTATTAAAAAAGGAAAGCCTTTTTGAATAATTGAACTTTCGGATAATCAATTATCTATTATATTATCATTTTACTTGGAGACCATAGACTAAGGTAGCCAAATTTCCTACAGGGGGCTACTATGAATGCTAGCACCTTTCCCTCTCTCCGCGAGAAACAACAAATCTACAAACAGTTGGAGCGAAACCCCAAGCGTTTAAAAACTTAATTCAAACCGAACAGTTATTTTAAATGAATAATTACAGTTGAACCAACAACTTCCAAAAAGAATTGTTAAAAATCAAATCGGTTATCAAAGAACATCCTGTTATTTATCTGACAGGTAAAAAATTTGTTTGCTGTTTTATAATTATAATTTCTTTTAAATGTTACATAATGAAAATATAGAACTACCTATTACAAAAGTAAAGTTTTCTTAAGAAGAAAATTGTATCAAAATGTAACCTAACAAAATATTCGGAAGCTGTAAGAACCATAAATATCCATTAAGCCATTTAAATAATAAAACATTAAAAGCCCGACAATTTTACACACCACTTTCATTTCTAGTTTGCTTCAAAAAAGTCTGAAAACTCTTGGAACCACTAATATCCATTCAGAGAGAAAGGGAAATCACAAAAGAAAAGTTGGAACATTTTACTTAACACTTCTGTTTTTAAATATTTTATTTTGAAGAGAAAAATTAAAGCAATGATTAAAAGATAATAATAAACTTCTGTTTTTATTTTACCTCAAAAAGGTTGGAAAGCTGTTAGAGCCCTGAAAAAACGTTCTGTGTATGTTTAACATGGAAAAAAAAGTGATTGCAAAGCCTGTAAATTTTACATACCAGTTTAATAGATCAGTAATAAAAAAACTGCAAATAAGGGATAAGGGACAATATTTTATTAGATTACAAATATTGTTGAATTAATTTCCTTTACTTTCAAATAAAAAGGACACCCAAAACCAATATAAGGTATTTTATGACTCGTATGTTATATGCACTCTTTTCTTCAACATTTCTTAAGAACAGTAGTTTAGTTTGGTTATATTTTGTTAAAATAAATGAAATGCCCAGCCCTAGATATGCCAATACTAGGGTTTGAAACTTGAAATTTAGCACAACAGGCGTTATATCAAAAGGAATAATTTCTTGGGATGTGGTTGAAGAATATTTAAAATGCATTCAATAAAAGAAAAAAGCTTATCAAAGTTTCCTGCACCCATACACAAAACAAAAAGAATTTAGAAGAATTAGGTTCATACACTATAATGAAGGAGTATGACAAAAATATATTTATATTAATTTGTATCACTACACACTTAATAATTAAGAGTAAAATGCATAATAAAAAAGTGATCAAAACCGTTTTATTGCATTACATCACCTCGGGGAAAAAATAACATCTTTCTCACTAAAAGAAAAAAAATTATCTGAGAATTATAGATAATTTAGCTGTGACAGTAAATAATTGATAGTTATAAATTAGATCACTAGTGGACAGTTTGCAAGAAAGTAGATTTTTTACAAAATTTCTCCTATTTTTGGATAAAAAAAGTTATAATTACATAATAATAAAAACTATTATAACCGATTTGTACCATTGTTTTTGCATACTTTTTATTTATAAATAAATCACAGTTTAGGTAGACCTGTGGCCTAGTGGTTAGCATAACAACCTACTAAGCCCAAGATTGCGGGTTAGTAGCCCAGCAGGTGGCCCTAGGATTTTTCAAAAGGGAGTAAAAAGTCATTGGGTTATACTGTCCTTCAGAAGGGACGTTAAACGGGGGTCCCGACCCTGTACAGTGTCAGGCACTCGTTAAAAATCTCTATCTTAATTAAACCTGGATAGGCAAAATTTAGAGCTCCTGCTGTTGCATCATCCAATTAGCCATATCAGCATAAAGGGACGTAAAAATAAACAAACGATACACCACAGTTGTGTAAAATAATTTAATTTTTTATTCAAAAGAAATTCAAGGGATTTCTATACCTTTTTGAAACTAGTAGAAACTTAATAAACATTTGTCTCAATATGTGACAGCTATATGTTGTCTTTTTGTTTTTTGCAAATATTTCAAAAATTAAATTTCATTAGAAATTGTTTTGGGTTCCATAATTTATTTTAATTGGACATTTACTAAGTAGACTCAAGATAGTAATTTTTTTAATACTTGTTTTTACTTAATATAAATAATGTTTTGCCTGTTTTTTTCAGTGGACCAGTTCCAGTTCTCGTCATGTCCTTACTGTTCATCGCGTCTGTCTTCATGCTTCATATTTGGGGAAAATACACCCGATCATAAATTTATCAACATTCCTTTTGAATTTAAATAATAAATTGCATTTAAGTAATGCCTGATAAAGTGATGATTTCTTATTAAGAATGTATAAGACAAAAATTAATTTATCAATAAACATTTACAAAAATTTATTAATAGTGTTATACTGTACACATATTTATTATACAATTAAATTTTTACATATTTACAATGAATAAAGTAAAATAAATCTATACAAAACAATCTTAATATACAGATGTATTAAAGTTGGCATTATTTATACTATAACAAATTGTTTTTAATTTAAATATGTTTTGTTATATATTTATATAAAATAAATAAAAGTAAAGTTTACAATATTATGCATCAATAATATTACTTATTGCTCTCATAAGAATTGCTCAGAATAACAATCTTATATACAGAAGTCTTAACCGAAGTACCTCACAGCAAAACTTAAAAAAAATATATATCTGCAAAAATAAATAATTAATGTTAAGCATTAATCAGTTAATGTTTAAAACAATGGCAACTACTTTAATTGTGGTCAACTGTCGATATTCAAATTTCAAGGGAATGACAAAATCACTTAGATTCAAGTTCATGTAATAAATAATACTAGAAATATTTAGTAAATGGTCTAAAAAAAAAATCAAGATGCAGGGTTTAAATGAAGAGAATATGATATACAAAAATAAAACACATATATTTATTGAAAGCGTTTGTTTATGAAGAATTTAAGTTATTTAGAACTTATCATAAAAACCATTATCCAGTCTGTACATATTATTATGTATACATATATATAAATAACAGTGAAATATAAAATACATAATTATATACAACTCATCTCTTACTTCACAGATCAAAGTTTAAATCATTTTAATATTAACAATTGACCATGGAGGATAGCTAATCCCCAAGAAAATATATATATTTAAAAAAAAAGTTTCGAAAATAAAAAATGCATTTTATGAGGTATCTATGATTGATTTTACTGATTTTTGAGACATATTGTTATTGAATTATGTATTTTTCTCATTATAATTGTTAATTTTTACAGATTTGTGACTTATAACTTTTTTAAGTTATATATGATTGTTGATTGATGCAGAAGAATTTTTTTTAGAAAATTGAAAATGACATAAATTTGTCGAAACGTTCAATAATTTTAATAAATTAAGAATATATGCAGACTGGGTAAGGGGTTTTTTTGCCCATTTTTTATGAAAATTGAAAATTCATAGTCCAGTATTTTACATCATTATTTAAAACTTAAAATAATAATTCAATAGTGAATTTCAATATAAGGAGTCTGTTGAACCATAGAACTTCTTTGAAAACATTTATAAAATTTAAAATGAAGATAATTTGGGAATATCTTAACTTGTTGTATAGAGAAGCATACATAAATAATCTCTAATTAAAATAAAATATAAAATAACAATAATCACAACAAATGATATGTTCTAAAGTAGCTCTTAAGTATCCTATTAATGTCACAGTTAAATGAATAGCTTTGAAGCTATAAAATATTATTACATATTAGAATATATTGTCTCAATATTCATTCGAAAATAACAAATTTAGACAAGAACCACGTAATAGTTTAGTTTACAAACTTATAAATATGATAAATTCGATAAGAATAAGTAACATTTATACAAAATTTGATATCGAGCACATTCAATTACTAATGAAACAATAAAAATTATTTGGTGATAAATACATTTTATCGTCCTAAATTTTTTTTTATAATACAAAATTGAGACAGTTCTTGTGATGATACCTCTGTGCCCACTCCCCATCTCGTAAGACCAAGCTTTTACTCCAAGTTAAAAGTATGCGCTCAATCTCTTTGATTCTTTTAGTAAAACTTAAATATGATCCTATTTATTGTTTTACAATAAATACATAAAAGGAACAAGTATGAACTGAAATATGGGGCATTGGACCAATATGAATTTATATACAGTAATAAACCTCGTAAACAGTCAACTTAATATAACAAAATTAAGGTGGCCTCATCATGCGTCTCGATTTTTCAGGCCTCCTTCTTTATTGTTAGTCATTTAGATTATTCTCAAGGGCCATCCATTAGAAATTCATATTCCATGGCCAATAATCATTAAGTGATGGAATACTATTATGGTTTCATAAGAATTTTAAAAATAAAAGATATTTTCAATAAAAATTGATTGGACTTGATGACTGAAGAAATTCTCTTAGCATTTGATCTATACAATTTCCATCTATATAGTTTGTTATCTCACTTTAAATTATACAGCTTTGCTCCCAGTAGTTCTGAAAAAAAAAAAGTTCAAGTAATTTTACATTCTACATATTAATAGAAACATAAATTTGATTTATAGAACTAGTAAGGAAGAGCTTTTTTAATTTCTTTCTGAAATTTCATGATTTACTTAGCTCATCATGGAATCTTCTTTTTATTGGAAAACCTCAATACAGTCAATTTGTGTTTCAACCTGCAACCACAGGACTATTTTGTTTATAGTTGGCTGATAAGTGTTCATAACTGTCAACAGTTAATCTGTTACAAAGAGTGTTTGAAAAACTAAGTTTTCGAGTTAGATATTGTTTCTTAATGACTAAATTGTAATTATATTCAGTGAAATTACAAATCGTAATTTCTTTCAAATGAAGAAAAAGTTTCTTTCGAAAGAAAAAAAAACAACAGTTATACTGATTGAAAATGCCACAAATATTTGTTCCCTATAACCTAGCTTGCTTCATTCCCCATTTGTCATCATGACCTAGTTTGCTCTTGCAGTTATTGTTTTGTGTTCAACCTATCTACCCTTGGACTTCATTTTGGTTCTGTAATTGTGTTTAAGACTCAATTCTCACAGGTGATGTGATTACCTGTATTCTAACTGGTAGTCTGATATGACCAATATGACCATATTTAAGGCGGTGAGAAGCCAAAGGATACAAGTGATTTATTTTTTAAAAAGATGGAGTTTAGTTATGGATATTTATTGTATATAGAATGTTTTCCAAAAACAATATTTCTCAATATTCAAGAGGTATTCAACAGAGCATAATATGAACCTGAACTGTTTTAACATTAAAATAAAATCTCACATTATTAAATTGTCATTTTTAACCTTGGTTTCTTATTCCCTCACAAAATATTGCTTCAGGTACTCACTAAGACTACATGGAGTCAATAGTATCAACTATAGACAATTCGGGAGGTTCTGACTCAGCTTGAAGAGTAATAAGCATCTTATCATCCTCGCCAGAAGTTTCTTCATCACCTTGGGTAGATGTGGTGACCTCCTAGAAAGAAAAAATTTGTTGTCAACAAGATACGAAAATAAAAGTAATGTTTAATGAACATTCTCCCCGTGTATACATCGCAAATTGCGAGAACACGGAGATATAGGATCAGTGAAAAGAAAGGATATGTCTGACCGAGAAGCGAACCAGGATGGCCGAGGTGGCTAGGCCCCACGACAGTTAGGTGGAAAACCCGGGTTCGAGTCCCGGTCCTGGTCATATCTTTTCTTTTCAAATAAAATATTTTTATTTTAGTAACCATGCCCATTGATTCTTTTGTTTTCAGAAGTATGAGGTGTAGAAGGCATACCTAGACCAACAAGGACAGTCACGCATACATCACAGATACCACTTGTTTCTAACAAGCATACTTGCTTTTTTAATCGTCATATCTACATTACATATATGTTTAAAAAGGCAGATGTGTTTACTGGTATAGTTTATTGGAGTTTATAAAAAAAAATATTTTAAAATAAACATGTTATCTTTTATCGGATAGGTTTTGTTTTTTATCACAGCTTTTCAAGGAACTGAGAAAAAAATACAAAATTACATTTTAAAACCAATAAGCTATACAAAATTATACTTAAAAACTAGTTTTATGAAAATCGCTTTATCTTGGTAAATCCCAATGTTGTTATCACACTTAATTTTATTTAGCACAACTTGCAAGTATTATTCAAATTAAAGGCCATAGTGACTAGAATAAAATAAATATGTGTAAGAAATAAAAAAGTGAATAAACTGATGCAATGATTACAAGTCGCACTTATATGACATAAAAATCCGCCTAATTTCAGTGGTAGTTTTCATCAAGTGTAAATTCAATTTGTTTATTAGTTTAAATTACCAATAAGTTACAAATATTACAATAAATAACTTGTATAAAATATTTTATAAACTTACTTGAATGGAAGCACGTAATTCTGAGATTGGAAACACGTTTTGCTACCTTACTGTTAATTGTAGAAATTTTCGGTTAACACTGTACTAGGGTTGGGTCGAAAGAAAAGAGGGAAAATTCCAAAACTGGTAAAAATCATAGGAAAGTTAACAAGCATTTCCAGTATGTATCTGATAGATATGTGCGCCTATCGGAAGGTTAATATTTGGTACTGTAAATATATATTTTTATTTTTATTCAATTCGGGATACAATTTTGATAGTAGAAAATCATGTGTCCCTATTATTTTAACAGGAGAAAAAGAAACAAAAAAAAGCTCTCAGTGAATTAATTAATGACACATATATATATATATATATATATATTAAATAAAACTTAAAAAAAAAAAAAGTAGAAAATACTGACTGTTCTTGTTTTCTGATGAGTCTTGATGTGTTTAGAGAGGTGGTCACTTCTCATAAACTTTTTGTGGCACTGAGAGCAAATAAACCTTTTTTCTCCAGTATGTGTTCTACGATGCCTCTAAAATAAAATTTAAAAAATATTATTTTTAAAAAGATAATAAAAACAACAAACCTGTTTGCTTTTTACAATACAAAAAGCTTTAATTCTTCTCATTTGTAAATAAGTTTTCACAAATATGATTGGTTTCTTACTACATTTTATCCAAAATTATTTATCCTTTTTAAAAGCTAAAGTTTTATTATTAGAAAACACATTGAAAAATCCTGTTACTTGCATATTAAAAGCATTGTTAGGTTAATATTCTCTTAAAATGGTTTTCAGAAATTGATCTTGCAATTTAGAACATAGTGAATTCTTAACATCAGCACTGTCACCTGATATTTTTTTTTTATTACCATGGACCTTCTTCATTTGCTGCATAACCCAGAGCTACTTACTCCAAAATTAAGTGAAATGGTAGGGAAGAAAATATCATCATCATCATCATCATAGTCGTTCCTCTCTACCGCTCTGCAGTATGAGGTTTCGTTCTGTATAGCCCAGACCACACCATACGATCCTCTACCATTTCTCTCCTATTCCATTGCAGACTTCTCTTAGCGAAGCTTTCCTTAATACCATCTTCCCAGGTACGTCGGGGTGTTCCTCTGGACCTTCTTCCTTCAACCTTAGCCTCGTGTCATCTTGGCCAGCCTGTTATTTTCCATTCTTAAAACATGTCCAAACCATCTTAGACTGCTTTCTTCAATGACTTTTTTCGCAGGCTCCACTCTGAGGCTTGATCAAATGATCCGAGTTGCGAATTCATCCTCGTCTTGTTTTCCCCTCAATCTTCCTAAGGAATCTCATATTTCTGAAGCCTGGATGATCCTACTTTTATGTTTGGTCAACGCCCAAGATTCCGAGGAGTATGTTAACATGGGGAGAAAAGTAGATTTATATACCCTCAACTTTGTGTTCTTGGATACTTCTCTTTTATTCAGGAACCTTTTATTTAGTGCATGGAACAATTTATCAGCTGAGTTGACTCTCTCCTGGATTTCATTGTCCATGACTCCATTCTCATCAAGGTGTGCTCTCAGATATTTAAAGCTTCTCACCTGTTCGATGGGTTTGTCCTTAATTCTTATGACTCTCATTTTTCGGTGAGGCATCCTGCCAATTCTCATAACCTTTGTTTTGTCAGGGTTTATTTCCATATTGATCTTCCCTAGTTCCTCTTGAAGAACCCTGATACTGTATATTAGGTCTCTATCGTAGGACAGGACTACCATATCATCAGCAAAGGCCATCAAGGAGTAGGTAACTTTATTCAAGTATCTAAATCCCAGATGGAAACTTCTCATCCGGGCTTTGGGCTGAGATATAGCAGAATCAAGGACCAGAATAAAAAGAAGTGAGCTCAAGCTGCAACCCTGTCTTATACCAAGTTTCGTTATGAACTCTTTGGATTAACAATTGGAAGTCCTCACTACATTTCGGGTGTTCCTGTGGAGGCTCATTATTGCCAGCATTAGTCCTTTGTTAATGCCTCTCTCTGTTAAAGCCTTGCGGATGTCCTCTTTCTTTATTTTAAGAGGCAAAGAGATATTGCTTCACCTGCTAAATTTGGTTTGGAAAAATAAGAGGATCCCAAAGGACTGGGAAGTGGCAACTTTATTCCCTATATTCAAAAAGGCGTCAATAAAGAGTGTCGGAATCATCGGGGCATTTCTAGTAAAATATACTCCAAGATCTTGGAGAGAAGGCTAAGGCAAAAAGTGTACCCACAGCTCCAGGAGGAACAAAATATCAATACAATAAAAAAGTAGCTTAGAAAAAATTTTGTAATGAAAGATTAATAGTTTCAGTTCAAAACTAGTTGGAAAATTCAACATGTAACACAATTAAGTACAATATATTTTTTAATAGTCTAATAATCCATATCTAATTCATTTATTAAGTCTAATAGTTTGTATATTCAAATAATAACTCTTCCCTTATTGAATTAATAAAATTTATAAACAAATTTGAATCATACCTGTAGTTCATCAGATCTAGTAAAACATTTTCCACAGTATTCCCATGAACAAATAAAGGGCCTCTCTCCAGTATGCCACCTCAAATGTGCTCTGAGATGTGATGTCTTTCCATAAACTTTGTTACAACCAGGAACATGGCAAACATGTTGCTTTTTCCTCATTCCTGACCTAAAATAAAAAAGGAGAAAAATGTAATAATATAAAAATGGAAATGAAATAACACAATAATAAAAAATAAAAATGCATGGAGAAGCCAGATATGAACAACTGAACGGATAGGAAAATTATATTCATGCACATCTATTAATATATAAAAAAAAACAAAGCCAAACTTTTTAACTATACTAAATAATCCAATAATTGACATCAAAATAAAGAAAAAACAATAAAAAAAAGTAGAATGCCATAGTAGTGTTCCTGGCTTGATTTCATAAGTATAGAGTGTAGTTAATTTTTTTTAATTTAAAATTTTTTGTACAGTTGAATTACACGTAACACAACATATTAGGAATTTGTATATAAATATCATGCAAAGAAGTTACAATTTGGTAGCCTTCTAACAACATACCTAATTTATACCAAGTAGTGAGACCATTTTCATATCTGAGCATTAGTTAGTAGGGTTGATATGGCCCATTTTCACAGACTATTTAAATTAAAATTTAATGAGGAATTATTTTAATTATTTTTTAAGTTAATTTAGTATCAATAGTATTAGTCAATATGTTGTATATCATCATAGGATATAAAACCAATAATACAAAAATTATTAACAAAACTAATACTTCAAGCTAAGATTAGGACTTTACAACTCTTTTAACTGCCTAATAGAGTTAATTAGTCAGTATGAGCCGCTTCCTTAATCTCTGAGTCATAAACCACCCTTTAAAAAAAAGAAGAAGTAATTTTGCAAAAAGTGTGAAAAAAAAACTCTATCTTTATGAAATATACAATATTTATTCAGGGAACATTTGTATTTGAAATGTAAAATGAATGAATAGGAATTTGGAAAGAACCCAAAATCGAAAAACAAAATAATAAGCAGGAATTGCTTTTCTGTGGCTGACTGGTAGGTCTTGGAATGCTATATACAGTTTTATTGTGAAGTTTCTATAATTACAACTATCATTAGTTAATTACAATTATGAAGGATGTGAATTTCCATATAATGGGATAAATTTGTATATACTCATAAAATAACAAGGATTAACAGAAGAATGTGCATGCTATCACAAGAAAACATAAGGGAGAATCATACTTGACATGAGATCAGATTAGAGAAAAAATAAAGTCAATCAATGTGTATGCATATTAATATTTAGACTAAGGATTAGTGGTTATTATATCCATAGAAAAGAACTTTCACTTGATTCAGGCGTCTTTAATGAAAAACTGAAGTTGAAAAAACAAAATGGAAATAAAATATGATATTTCTATTTCATGAAAGAATATTAAGTAATTTATCAAATTACTTAATATTTGTATAACATATTTATATAAAAAGCATGTAGTTATAAATTTGAGCATTAAAGGGTTAAAAACCAACTTAATAGTATTATATTATCATAAAAATCTACAAAATATTACAGTTACAAACATTTAACTTTTTATGACTTACACAGCAAATGATAATGTAGTAAACTGCAGTTTAGATCTCTGTTAAAATTGAAAATATTTTAACTCGAAGGTCCTCATAACATAAATGTAATTCAATATGACATTTTTATAAATAAATTAACCCTTTTAGTACTGAGTTAATTTACACATACTTTGCATAAATTGCGAAAGGATTTTTGAAAAAAAAGTACCTTATTAATTAAGTGTGCACAGAATCTTAAATATTTTCCTCAAATGTAGATCGATTTTTGTGATTCTTTCTGTTATGTGTAAGGGACATATCAAACTGCTTAAATATAACATATTTTTTACTATGACTGTATTTATTTAATTTTAAAAAAGAAAACAAACAAGAATATAAAAAAAAATCATTGGCAAAAATGTTTCCCCACACAAACCCCATGGACTCCCTTTTTACAGCGCACACAAACTAGCGAAGATCGAGTCACTCCTTTTCCTCCTTTATTACTACACACCACACACCGGCGAAGCTTCGTCCCTGGTAACTTTTCTAGACCAATATTTTGTTTGGAACTGGTTGGTGTCTCTAGGAGGTTTTTTACCTCAAGCCATTCTTTCTCAATACTTTTGATTATCTGGCCAGTAAATTGTAGTCGAGATATTTTTTTTTCTTTTGTATTATGCGAATACAAAATGTAGGAATTCAGAACCATTCTCCCGAAGATGTTAAATGTTACTTTTTTCCAAAATTTTAGTGTCTTCCGTTCATCTAAATATACGTATAGCATTTTATCTGACTCATCTACTCCACCCATAAACTTATTGTAATTGTGTATGATGCTTGGTTTTGTTTTCTCTATTTCAAATGTTCCTTTTCTCTTTTTCGTGGTTACGTTGCTTGTATTAGTGTGTGTTGAATTAAGTAAGACCGGGAGCTTTTTTAGTAATTTTTCTACCCCAATATAACCCAGACCATGCTCATTTATTTCATTTTGGTTTCCAGTTACTTTTGCCCCTTTATAACAAAAAAAACCTAAGCAATAATTTGTGATAGGATCGCAAAGCATCCAAAATTTAGTTCCCCACCTGTGATGTTTCTTATTCGGTACATATTGCTTCATCACCGAGTTGCATTTGGTACCAACTAAAGACTCATCAATTGACAATTCTCGGTGAGGTTGGTAATAGTGTTGGAAGACTTTATTGGCGTGGTCAACAAGTGGGGAAAATCTGGCAGATGGATCATGGTCAGGATGGCCTGGAGGAACTATTTTTTTGTTATCCACCATGTGAAAAAATTTGAGGATCAACTGGAAACGGTCGCGTGGAAACATTTTTTTGAACCACGGTATACTTCTTGAGTTATTAGACCAATAAGAATATATAGTTGGTCTTCTAGTAATGCCCATTTCTAATAAAACTGCAATAAATGCCTTCATTTCTAATTCCGTAACTGGCTTCCATGCCTTAACTCGTGATTTCGGTTTCATTTCTTTTCCAGAGTGTAGAAATTGTTGGGCGTATCGATTAGTTTCTAGTACTATAGTTTTGATGAGCAGAGAAGTAAAAAACAATTCAAAATATGCAATAGGCTTTTCAATGTCGGCGGGTAAATGTTTTGGTCCGGGAATTTCGAAAAAGGTATTATTTGTTTCGTTGGAAAAATTTATGTCAGAAGGAAGTTGCACAAATGTATCTGTATCAAGGTCGTCCAAATCATCTTCGGAAGATTCACCACTTTCGCTACAACACAAACAACGAATTCTTCGATTTGTGAACATTCTAATTTCATCGTCACTGTCACTATTTTCACCAAGAGAAACATTTTCACTCAAAGATTCACAAGTGTTTTCATCATCACTACATGACGAATTTGACATTTTGCAAGTAGAAATAAAAAACTTTAACTTAAAAAAAATACACAAATAAATGATAAATCCACAGAAAAATAATTTTAAATGGTTATTTATAAATGTTATTAACTTATTATAAACGTTATAAATGCGCGCGCTACGACACAGACGCACAGATCGATACCTAAAATCAAACTGCGCAATAGCCAATTCTCCGACACTCCGCAATTTATACCCATTGATAGAGAGTCGATGACGGTTCGCGCTCTAAGGCTCGTTTCACACTTATACGGTTTGCTTCGGTTCGTTGGGTATTCGATTCGTTTTCGGTAGGCGCCGAAAATGAATGAAAACTGTTCATACACACATTCGGTTAGTATCAGGTTTGATTTCACAACCGAATCATCGAATACGCAGTCGCCCACTATGTCCATTATGTTTTTGTCAGAACATCAGTTAAAAATATAAAACAATTATTTATAATGTACCTATATTATGTTATCGGAGGGGGGGGGGATCATTAATACCTACTAACAATAGCTCAAACTAAAATCAGATCATAATTATAAATCTCGAAAGCACTCATAATATATTATAAAAATATCAATATCAAAAGAATCACTCATTTTTCATTAAACAACAAAATTTGAAAAACCGAATCGAAAATGAACCGTATATGTGTGAACGGCCAATTGTTTTTGTGAACCTTGGACCGGAATAGGCACCGAACGAAACCGATTAGTGTCGAGGGGGGTTTCGGTTCTATCAGGTTTCTATTAGGTACTGAACACACACCGTATCACCGTTTTACACTTGTCCGGCAGCTACCGAAAACGAATCGAATATGCACCAAAGCGAACCAAACCATTTAAGTATGAGACAAACCTAAGGGTTAACATCATAGGATTAAAAATTAGCGATTTATCCTCAACTGTATTGATTTAGCAACAGCTAACTTGATCAATTATGTATTCTAAAATATGGTATAATCTTTATTAGGGATAATCAAGAGTTGGCTTAACCCCAATGTATTTTAAGGGGACTAAATATGAAAAACCTTTCTTTTTGATTCAATATATTTCATTGGACATCAATCCTTTAAATATAATTAAGTGAGAAAAAACAATATGTACTTCCTTATTTATTGATTCTTCAATGTTTCGACATTTAGTCATTGTCATTTGTAAAAATAAATTTTTTTGTGATGGTTTTATGCATCAACCTATAATTTATGTAACTATATAAAGTTATAAGCCAATTTATCTGTAAAGACAACAATAACAATTAAATTAATATAAATTTTTAAAATTACCTTTCTTAATTAAATGAAGAAACTTAAAACAATTTACAGGGAATGTTTTTTTTAGCCCCCTTTTAGACTTAAAAGACTCCTATCCATTTTGGTTAAACTTCTATATTTATTGATCATTAATTTCATAAAATAAATTGAATTACTAATGAATTAGGTTATACTACACTAGATTTCAAAAAGAGAATTTGGTCTTCCTTACTGAAGGTGTTATTGGTGCACGATTACCTACAATAGCATTTTTTCAATCAGTTTTAAAATTTCAGCTGACAATGAATGTCATATTTCAACTAATAAAAAATTAAACTCTTTTTTTATATCAATGAGCTGAATTTAAATTTAAATTACAAATGTAAAAGCTCTGTAGCAAATAAAATAGCCCACTAAATATTTGTTATTTAACTGATGTTAAGTATTTGTTATTTAACTGATAATAAATATTTGTAATTTAACTTATCTAAAAAATAGAAGTCATTAGGGTCAATTGAATCAACAACCGTGATTAACACCAACTTTCTCTGTAAAGTTACTCTAGTTAAAATTTAAGCATGGTAAAAGTTGAGGTCTATTTGCTTCTAGAAATTTTTAAACTCAACCTAGTTAATTAGGGCTAGCAGGTGACTGATCTTATTTGCGGCATATTGGTGTTTAGAATTATTGTGGTAGATTGATGATTTGTAACTACTATTTTGTGTTATTTTGGTTGTGACAAAAACAGAAAAAAGTGAAAATTATTTTTACATGTGCAAATAAAATTTTTAAATACAAAAATTTATTATTTTTTTTATTGAATAATAGTTGACCTGATATGTATGAGGAAGAAAATGGTCCGTGGGGAGGTAAAAAAAAAATTGCTCATTAGCAGGGAGAGCAGTTTATAGGAGAGCCAACATTTTGACCCAAATTACAGGTCTTCTTCAGGGCTGGGGTGGAGGTCTGATGTGCGTCCGTAGAGTTGCACCTAACGACTCACCCTTAAGAAGACCTGCAATGTAGGTCGAAACATTGAGTCTCCAATAAACAGCTCTCCCTGCTTAAGATTAATTTTTTTTTACCTCCACCCGGACCATTTTCTTCCTCAAAAAAATTATTGTTTTAGAATAATTTCCGTCCATTTAAATAGTAGTAATTGTTATAAATAATAAGATTACTAATGTGGTAATAATTATTCATCTGGTGACGAAAATTTCTAGAGACAAAAACATATAAATTTCTCTTTAATTTAAGTGTATAAAGCAAAAATATTTCAAAAACCAATGGTAAATGACTGAATAAAAATTCTCTTAATTATTCAAAGTAAAAAAATTTAAAGTTAGCATCGAACAATGCAACCTGTCCTAAGTGAAAGTATTTTAAACATTATAAATTAATTTTTTTAAGTAGTGAGATTACTGCTGCTAAAAAGTGATATATCTTTTGTAATTTTAAAAATAATCAATTTATGAAAATAAAATCGCAGTTAAACAATAAGTTAATATTTTTTTTTTAACATGATATACGAATATTCCCTATTATTCTTTATAAAAAAGTTATACCAATGGTAAAGATAAAACTAAAATCATATTTTAGTAGATATATATGCCATCACCTAATAAAATAAAATTAGACAAAAAGTTAGTATATAAAAAGAAAAGGAAATGCATTTAGCAACAATGGTCTACAAACTAACTATACATCTGGGATATGTCTACAGGAAAAAATGTTTAATAAAAAATATATTTAAATACCAAGTTTTTCCAAGAGACCGTGACTGCTCAAGACTAGTAACTGGATCTTCAGCTCGTGATCGGGAGCAGCTGTGAGGACATATGGGGATATGAGGATGAAGTATAATGACTTTTCAACCAATTCATTATTATTAATATTTTTAACTTCCAAAATAACACTAAAAACTCAAAAACTATTTTTTTTTAATCACATAAAACTATAAGTTGTTACTTTAGAAAACAGGCCTATTGGTAGTAAAACATATTACTGATAACCATGCAAAACTAAACAAGCAACAACTATGAAAAATAAATTCTTTATAATTGTAACATAAAAGACTTAATGAGAAATAATTAAGTATGTTAATTTGGTTACTTCTACCAATACTTCTACAAAGAAAAGAAAGGTATTAATCCAGAATACTGTGTTCTGATCTCCAACATACCAGTCATACTTTATAATCAATGCGAAGCTCCCGGTAATGGAATATATTTATATATTTTGAGCAGGAGGAACTGTAAATTCAAAAACTGCATTTTTAAACTAATTAAGTTATCCGATTATATGAGCCATATATTTCTCTTTTTCAATTTCTTACTTATGTCTTACTAACCATGACAACTGATAATGATGTACCTTATATGTGAAAATATAAAAATTGTTCAAGTGAAACATTATAATTGTTTTGACCCTGTCCTTTGAAAATGGCAGCAACAAATGAGTTTGGACAGCATACTATAGTCTATTATTATTAACGTTACGTAGAAACTGCTATTCTGAAAATAAAACATTTTAATCAATTGAATTTTCCTGCTGTAATCGTTTAAGCTTAGTTTTACAGAAACTCTCAGTCTAACCGTTCATATTATTTACCAAACTGCGAAAAAATGAATCAACACCAATATATGTAATATGAGAAAAGATAATTATACAGAAACACTCACCCAGCCTGCAAACCCTCGATGCAATTTGGGCATGAACAAGCAACTCTCCTCATCCGAGGCTTCTCATCCGCTAATTGAGCTTCGTCCTCTAAAGGGGGAGATGAAGAGGGTTGCGCGACGCCTACCACCTGCCACCTCTCCCCGCTGCTGCTATCCTGCCCGCCAGGGCTCCCACTGGCTGCAAACATAAATAGAAAGTTACATTAACATATACAGTGGAATCCCGATATTTCGTATCCCGATTATTCGTATTTCCGGCTAATTCGTACAAATTTGCTGGTCCCCAGGGAAAATCCCGATAAATGGTATAAAATCAATGCATTTCAGACCCCTCGATAATTCGTATTATTTTTATGCTGGAGGTCACTTACAACTTCATATAATTCGTATTTCCATCTTTAAAATCTCGTTACTTAGTACTGTTTCCGAAAGGGGGGGGAGAGAACAGTGAAGCAGATATGCCAGGGAGCAGAATGAGAATAAATGCTTTCTAGGAAATCACTCAATTTGTATTGTTTTTATACACAAGTATGTTTGTATTGTTTAGAGGCACAGTAGATCCTATTGTTTTTTATAGGAGAACGAGTGATAGAGACAAGTTTCTAAGAAATCTCATAAGTAATCTGTACTGTTTTCACTCAAAGGAAATTAGGGGAGTAGAGAGGGGAAGTTCTAGGAATTTTATTAAGATTTTCTTACAATCACACTTTTATTTACAATTCAGTCTCGTTTTTGTTACCGTTGTGACATGTAAACATACCTCCAAAATACGTTAGCCTCTCTATTGATGAAAAACAACAAATCATAAACGCTAGTGGCTGTAAGCCGATTGACGTATCCAAGCATTTCATCGTCCCTGGTTCCACGATCACATCAATCCTGAAAAACAAGGACAAAACCACTTCCCAGACTTGTAGAGAACTTAAAAAAGTGGTTTGTACAGGCAAGGAATTCAATTGTACCAGTTGGAGGTAATATTTGAAGGGAAAAAGCCCGAGTTTTCACAGAAAAATGGGAATTGAAGACTTTCGTGCAAGCGATGGATGGTTCAATAGATTAGAAAAATTTCATTAATACGTTTTTTATTTTTTTTATTTAGTACTCCTGATAATTGGTATTCCCGATAATTCGTACCAAATCATCAGTCCCTTGACCATACGAATTATCGGGATTCTACTGTATTACATTCATAATTTCTAATTTTGAAATAAACATTCATTTCATTCATACATTGACAGAGAAAACAAGCTTATATATAAAATAGCATGTTAAACTTTCTAACGAATTAAAAATTACACAAATCTTAAACCAATCTACTACAACTGTTTATTCAATCCTAAAGAGCGGAATAAAGAAAAATAAATACATTTATCACTTTATTGAGAGCTACTACACTGCATTGCTTTTCAAAAAACAAGAAGAAACACTTCAGAAATTTTTAAAATAAGTAACAAGTTTTAAGAGAAGTTTGTAGCAATTTTCGCAAAGAATGTTCATTTGCCTCCTTTATGGTACCAATAACACCTGCCCCAGGAATCAGACAAGGATAAATATTTTCAAAACAACATACAATAAATATGCACTAAAAGGGAAAACAATTAAGGAACTGTTATGTATATACTATCAATATATTCGTATCATTGTAGTTTTAAGGAGATGAGGCAGCTCAGCGTGCTATTAACATACGGGTCCACCTGTGGTAGACAATTATTTATTCTGGAATATCAATAATGGATCTGCCCTGGATTCGGGAGACCCTTATTATGGGCATCATCAAGAATTATCAATAGTTGAGCATAAACCACACAATAGAGTACTTAATTAATTCCTTAGTTATGCTCAGTGTTATCTTTTTTATCATACGATACCGAGGTTAGTTGATTTTAGAAGTCACATAGTCATTCTTTGTTTTTACAATAGTATTACTTTAATTATTTACTTAACATTACTTTAATAACTGCTGCCTATTTTCATTATCGGTTAAAACTTGTATCTCTTTTCATTTTTATGAATTGAATTCTTTTTATTCTATAATCAACATATTTTGAATGGTTATGGTAATTAGATAGTCTAACATAAGGACAAAATATTAATAAAATTAGGTGCTATTGATTAAGAAATAAATGTTTATTATTTTTGTTAGCTAATATGAGTACATTTTTTAAAGAACAATAATTTAGTGTTAAATAAATATTTTATATCCGATGTTCATTTAAAGTGAATCAAAAATACATCTAAAACATCTGATATATCTTTAGCACTTCATGTTGTCCAATCTATGACTTTGTACTAATTCTGTGGTTTTAGAATTAGCAATACTATTGAAAAAATGATTGGAAAAAACATCGATTTGATAGCAAAAAAAAGACAAAAATAGAAAACAGGCTAAAGGGACAAGCAAAGTCTGGCAACAAGAAAATGAAGCATTAAAGATTATAGAAGCTAACTCTAAAATAAGAAATATAAGTGTTACATTATTAATCCAACATCCAGCCCAAATGGGAAACTATTTTAAAAGTAATAAAAACTTACAAATAATTTGAATAGTTCCCTGTGGTAGCGTCTGAATTAGAGGTTGCTGAACTGAAGGAGGTACTGTGTTTGTACTTGGTAACTGAAAAAGTAAATCTAATTAATTAATTTTAAATTTGTAACTAAAAGTTAAAAATAACAAAAACAAATAAATATATACACATACACAAAATGTAATTCAGTGCCACCAACCCTATGCCTTCTTATCTCAACCTGTCTGCAATACATGATCTTATATTTATTTTTTTTGAGAAAAGCGTATTTTTTTCAATGAAAGTTCAGATTTATTTATAATTTAGAATTCTTTTACTCTTCTAGCTTCGAAGGTTGAAATAAGCTCATTAACTTTGAAAGATGAACAACCTCTTAAGGTATTGGGTTAGAATACTCGGTCTGAAAAGTAATGAGTCCACTAGAGGATTTATGGAGTTATACAATGCAGAATTACAAAGCATACGTTCTGTTCTTAAAATTGATAATATTGCAAAGACTGGGGTAAGACTTAAATATCATTGGGATAAGACTTAAAAATCAACAGATCCCTAAAATATTAATAAGTGCTGAACAAAATGGTAACAATCCGAGAAGTAGACCGAGGAGAAGATAAAAGGATTGCATTAAAGTAAATCTTAGGGATTTGGGTTAGTGTGGTAATCCAAGAATGGAAGTTTATAAACCAATTCTAGGCATAAATTAATTTGTTTATTTTTTCCATGCTATTAGTTTTGTTTGATCTATATTTTTGGTTAAGAATTTCAATGTTATTAACCTTTTTATGAAACTAATCTACTTCTGCGGATAGGTAATGCATGTTTATAGTAAAACAAAACTTTTGTTTTGTTAACTGTAACTGTAGAAATCATAAAAAAAAATATGAACTGAAAAATCATTTATTTATTTACTTTAACCTAAATTATTCAATTTTAATTCTAAACACCTCAAAGAAAATCTAAGCTTCCTTGGAAGTTGTCATAATGTTAATATAATGGAAAAATAAGATTAAAAAATAAATTGTCAAATTTATTCATGTGTTTATTAGTAGTTGACCCTGTCCTTTTAAAAATGTCCATAACAAGTGAGACTGAAGAATATACTATGGGTTTTTTATTTAAAAAATTATTTTGTACTTCGAGCATCAATCTAAATTTTACCTGAGTGAAACGGTGAGGCACAGCACAGCTTATATAATTATTTATATTAATACAATAGAATTTAAAAAAACCTGAACTATACTGTTATTTCTTACAGTGATGCCATTGGTTAGATTCGCAAGACTCGAGACAGGTATCACAGTTACTTGTTGCTGATTGCCACCTGAAAGAATAAACAATGTAAGTCATATAGATTAAAAGTACATAATTAATTATTTAGTAATAAATGTCATTATTTCAATTAAGGAATAATTATCTGCAAGATAAATGAATACTAAATAGAACCATAAAAAGGTAAAGATTTTAAAATATATATATATATATATAAGTATAACCCTATAATCTTAACTTTTGGGAAGGAGTAAAAAAATAGTAATTTGGGAATGATTAATGGCTAAGAGGCCCGAGTACTTTTTTTAATCATTAAGCCAAGCATTTATATTTTTATTGTATTTTGAGCAATATTCTTATCTTGACACAAATGTTTTTATAGTATTGATCAGTTTTTGGATTAATAAAGGATCATTAAGGTAATATAATTCACTTTTTCTAAAGGGCACGGGCACATTGTAACTGACATGTTACAGCTCTCATGTATCGATAGTAGATGATTTAGATTGGAAAGCATGAGGTCGTATTAGACCAAATGAACGGTGGCAAACTGAACTGATTAGGTGGAAACAAAACACAGTTAAACTGAAGTCCATCTTCCAGAATGTTCATGAGGATTAATAGACCTCTTTGATAAGCAGACGATTTGGCTCATATATGTGCTATTATGGATACATTGGGGCTCCATAGGGGAAAAATAGGAAACAACTATTGAAGACGTCTAAGTTTTGGCTTAACAAGTGCCAATAAGGAAATCTTCCAAGTTCATTGACACTGAGGTACTTTGTGAGAAGATTACAATAATTCCAGGTTCCAAGGTCAGGTATGAATAAGAACGGATCTTGTGCATACCCACTCATGGTTGTTGCTGTTTCCTTTCTACTAGTAACAAGAAGAGCCTCAGTCTTGTGATGAGCCACCTGCAAGCTTATTAAGTACAGGCAACCTCAGATTGCAGCAATAGCCTGATTGGAAAACGGGATCACATACTGGTCATGTACATCAATACCAGCAACTGTTACAACAGAAATGTTATACGTCATGAAGCTAACATAATTGATTACCTAAACATCAGTTCAATTGAGGTTAAGGGAATCAATAACAGGGCCAACCAGTGACTATGTTTTATCATAGAAATATAATTAGAGTGTGATCAGTACATTAAAAATATTTAATAATTACAAAAAAAAATTACCTAAAAGAAATTGCTGATGAGGAACTAAAATACTATCAGTAGTAGTAGTGGTAGTAGTAGAGGCACTGCTGTTAGCATTAGGCTGCTGTACAACAAGCGTACCTTGCTGGCTGACAGGAGTAACCACCTGAACCTGCTGTACCTGTCCGGATGGTGTGACCATTTGAGCTAACTGAGTAGTTCCCATCTGTTTAATAATATTAAACAGATTCTTAAATTTTTAATGAAATAGAGATAATTATTAGAAAAAAACTTGACTAAGCTCATGCTCCTTCATTATTTTAAAATAAAATATTTTTAATACTAAGAGTTGCTGATTTTACACCTAATAGCAAGGTTTAAACGTTATAAGAAATCATAATGTAACAGAGATGTAAAACAGACTTTAAATATAAGGAAAAAAAACTGTATGCAGCTTTTTACAGTCTGACTAATGGTAAAGGAGGTGCTAATCTTTCCCAATCCAAATTTCTTCCTAAGTAATTGTATCTATTATTTGTTTATACATTTTCCTTATTCTGTACAAAAATACTTAATAATACTATTTGATGTAAACGCTGATATTAATTTGTTGTAGGAGACCTGCATTGTATGACCAGAGCACAATCAAGGTATCGAAATAAGAAACTATAGCAAGATTACGAGACTAGTTCTACTGTCGTATATTTGCTATGGCATAAATATGGCTTGGTAAATGACTGTCACTAAATGATAATGAAATAATAGTAAAATTAAAACTAAATAACTAATAAAAAAAAAATTACTATCTTCCTTCAATAATATGGGAAGATAATAAGCAATGTCATCTACTTACTGATGACTAAAGACTTCTTACCAAATTCGTAAACAATTTTAAAATAACAATGTTTTTTTTAATTTAACTAAAGTTAAATTAAAAAGGAATAAATGAAAACAGGGATGAAGAAATTATAAAAAATAAATAAATAACAAAAAAAAAAAACCTGTACCACTAAGACCCGTGAACGAGTCTGGGGATTCAGTACATGGTTGAGACTGTACTGTTTCATGGACAACAGTTCTGAAAGGAGGTGACTTGTCCTAGGTCGCGCTCAAACGCCTGGTTTTCCCCCCTTATTATGGGTACCCTATTTTTATAATATTTTGTAGAGGCTGGGTGAGCCCCAGGAGGGTCCTAGATCCTATATGATCCATCTCCGGCTAAAAACAGACTAAATAAAAGTAACTGCCCGCAGCGGGATTTGAACCAGGATTTCCGGCATGGCAACTCAGTGCTCAACCACTGAGCCACTCCGTTCCCAAAATAAATAAAAAATTCATACATAATTGAGGCACTGCCATGGAAAATGTAGTAAGTCATGAAAAAGTAATCTTACAGGAGAAGCAAATAACTGTTTTGTTTAGTAAAAATCAGAAACAGTAAGTTTGAAATGGAAAACAGTAACCACCACCGTTCATAGAAACTAAGCCACTCCCAGTTTTGACTTATTCCTCTTTAAATTCAATTAGTATGTTTAATTACTGAAAAATGTAAATATTTTTTCTTATATTTTCCATATCAAGACTCAATTGTCCGTGAACTTGAAATTAAAGGTTTATTACACATTGATCGATCCAAACTTTAATTTGGAATTAATTTTGTCAAGTTGGGAAAAAAATCACAAAAAAGTTGAAGGTGTTTTCGAAACTAAATCAATTATAATGAACACACTTACTTGGGAAATCTGTGGTATCACAGTTGTTTGTAAAATATTTGGTAAACTGGTAAATGACTGCAAAGGAAAATGAACAGTCTGATAAACAGTTTGACCATTGGAAGTGGATATAGGAACCTGAACAGGAATACTCTGCTGAACTTGCAAAACTTGAGTGTTTGGACGTACTGAGACATTTTGACCTATAAATAAATACTATTATTAAATAACCATCTGGAGAACTAAAAACTAAATAAAATAATATTAAAAATTAGCAAACGTTTACTTACCAGGGAAAATTGTAGTAGGTGTCAAAGGTCCTCCATTAGGCAACACCCCAGCAGGTAGAACCCTGAGGGGAGAAACAAGTCCTGTACTCGAAGGAATAAACACGGCTTCCTGGCCATCAACAGTAATCGCCTGCATACCCCCTGTCTGGGAGCCCTGGAGGACAGAATAGGTGACTCCTCCACCTCCACCTCCCCCTCCAGACTAGAAACATAAAAAAATATAAGGAAGATGCTCCAAAATAACAATGATTATAAATCCATAAAATAATTATTAAGAAATTATCAATAGTGATTAGTACCTAAATTTAACAGAATAGACAACCATTTTGACTTTTAAACATCTATAAACTCAAAAAAAAAAAAAAAGAAAGTTTGAGATGCGCTCACTTTACGTTTTGAGTAAAAGTGAGCGCATCTCAAAAGGCAGGCTGAAAAGCATAAATACTAATTATCACATTTATACAATAAAAGTCATTGGTTTTCTTAAAGTGCAAAATAAAACCATCTATCAGCTTAGAGGAAATAGAGGACCCTGAGAAAAAAACATTCACAATGGGAAAGTTATAAATAAACCAGTAATTTATTTTCTGTCTAATGAAAGGCTTTGTTCACATTTCTTTATTGAATGTGGAGGTGACAATAATATATTATACGATTTAAAGTTTTATTATAAGATAATTTTAAAAATAGGGCATTTGACATAATTCAAGTCCCAAAATAAAAAGATTATTTGGTACAAGTTTGGTTCCCCTACAAAAAACCAAAATGCACTAGAATTTCCAAAATTGCAATTCTAGTTATTAAAATTCAAAATTAAAAAAAATCTAGACTGACTAAGAATATGCAGACTTGATTGATTTATGGTTTGAAGATTTGACAATTTAAATGCTAATAATACTAGGTATTAATTAATTTCTTAATCCACTCTTGGTCCAATCAAATGTTATGAATGAACAGATGAACGACGGCTACAATAAAGTAATGATAAATCACTGATCATCTGGCTTGAAACTATGGTGTGATAGCGTGAAAACTTTTAGATAGTCACCTGAATAAACTGTCCTGGCATTCCTTGGACCGAAACAGTGGGGGAGGCAGTTTGTTGAACATATTTCTGTTCATTTCCATTGACTTGTTGTAAAGTTAAAAGATTTTGGAATTGCTGAAGTGTGATTACCTAGAAACAAAACAAATATAAAAGAAAATATTGGAATTGAGTAACTCCCAAAACAGAGTTACTGATTTGAAAAAATTATCAGTTCACTAAGAATTGATTATGACAAGAGAGGTAAACATTCCTGTCTTAAGGTGACAGGTTATGTAGTCATTTACATATGTGAGCCATTATCCACAAGTGCAAGATGAGAGAAAGTTGTATTGGATAGATGTGACAGATAGAGTAAGGAAAATGATCACTTACTTGAGGTTGCTGTGACTGAGGGCTGAGGGCCAGTGGGTCCCTCTCGGCCTGAGTAGCCACGTTGCCCTCGCTGGAATCACTCTCCTCTGAAATTCTCTGTTCTTCCCCTATTTTGCTGCACGTAGCTGCAAGCAGAGCCAAAGGGGAGGGCAGTCCTTTCCGCTCCTGGAAAAAGAGGCGGAACCCGTCACCAATAGACCCCTCCCAAATATGGATTTCACTTCAATTCGCGCACACACACACAGACACAAGCTCCTCCCTCTAACCTCAACTTACCTCTTGTTCCTCACAAGTTTCTTCTTTGAGTGGCTTAGATGTCATTTCACGTCATAACGATAATACATCGATGTAGATTGACAGTTTAACTAAGCTATTAAGGCTGAGCTTGAACAGCAGTCCCAAATAAGGATATTCCTACGCTGGATCGATATTGTTTACAGCACTCACTTTCATTTTCGGGGAGACCTCGATATAGTGAAGTGATACGACACTAATATTTAAAGATTCACTTGAAATTGACAGGCTGGAGGGGGTGCAAGTAAAAACAAGGCAAGTCACGAGACAGGGTGGGACTATTTTGGGCGTAGCTTGGTAGTGACTAACCGCCCACCAGAAGGCTATTGGCAGTTGAACTACAATAGCTCGGAGAGCGTGGGGCGGGGGTCGCTACCCACCTCTTTTAGGCGTGCCGAGGACCACCCACCTCCTGGGCGGGGTCTCACTCTTCTACTTAACTAGCAGTTTTTTTAAATCATTAACCTCCCCTTAGATGAGTCTTGAGTATGGAGTCTCGATATCAGTGCGTGTACACTTTCGATTCTAACCTATACTTCTCTTAGGACTATTTTATTTTTCTATTCGTGCCTTTCATCTCGATTGGGTTCTCCCAATGAACAATATAAATTATTTTGAAACAATGGTCCATATCTAAGCTCAAATTATGTTGTCACTTAAACTTTCTTAATCTTCATTCTGAATTTGACTTGAAATATATATAACCGTATTCCTTTTTTCTGATGCTATTACCAAAAAGTAATTAAACTGGTTGCAAGATTTTTTTTTAAATCATAAATGATCGAAAATTCTTTAATCAAACAAAAAATAAACCATTTTTTTTACGAACGAGCCACTATTGACGTCTGTTTCAACTCTTCTTTTCTTTGTTTTTTCCACATCTTTTTCATTGACTCCCCGTGATTTTGCAATCTGCCCTGCTTTCAAATTGCGCCCGTTTTTCTTTCTTGAAAATAAATTAACAATTTATTTTTTTCGAAAATATTTCTCTCATAAAAGAGCCGTAATTAAGGAAAAATACCTAACATCGATTGTACGATCTTTTAATTTAGGTAGTTCGTTTGAGGTATATACATATATATGAGAGAAAGAAATAGTTGACTGTGGGTACTATAATAGGATGTTGATAGTTGGGGGTGCAGTCAAGAAAACACGCAAAAATAGGTGAAACTATTTTATTTTAAGTGCCGACGTTTCGACCTACTATGTAGGTCATCTTCAGGGCTATGAGAAAACAGACAAAAAACAGAATAGACTGTAAAAATACATAAAATAGAGGTACAGAAAAATTAACAAAAAAGTAGAGATATAAAAAATGATATATAATGAAAGGATATATGAAGGTATATGAGTATATATATACATAATATATATATATAATAATGTATATAGGTGTATGAATAAAGATGATTACATGGTAGATGGATAAAAAGGTGATAATGCAAAAAAAATACAAAGAGAGCAATGAAGTTAAACAGAAAAAAATAAAATGAAAAAGGTATGAATATAATGAGTATGGACAATTTAGTATAATAAAGATAGAAATGTATTGCAAAGGAAACAATAGTATGAAAATGGACTCATGGGGAGTATCATAAGTGCAATGAGAGAACATGAATTAAAAATATGATACCTAATAATACATCGAGAAGAATATATTATAGAACGTAAAGAAAAGGAATCTAAAGTATGACAGGCCGAGAAGTGAGATATAAATAAAATTTTTTAAAAAAATAAGTATCAGAAGTTATGTAAAGGTATAAATGTTATATAAGGGTATACACTATACATTATATAACAGATATTGTATCCAGGAATACAGATATTAAATAGAGGTATACATTAGGTATGAAGTTATATAAATAAAGATGAAAGAATACAAGGAACAATACATGAGAGATATAAGATATCAGTAAGTGAATAGAGATATATTATAAAAAATAATGATGTTCTGTGAACATGAACTCTTTAATTAAAACTATTTAATTAAAACTATGATGGATGCTAAAAGTGATGATGGGAGAAATAGGTGTGAAGGAAGGAGATGGAGAAAGATGAAGAGAAGATATAAATAATAAGAGACAGTACGAACCCGATACGAATGGCTGCTGGGACAATGAGTAACTGACGCGGAAAAAACCGTTAAACGACGGAAGCGCTGGCCGCGATCTCTGTCGGTCAAAGGTCAAAGTAGCAAAAAAATTCAAAAAAATAAAAATATAAAAAGTAGGGAAAGGGCAATATGGGGAAATATGAGGACGCGTAAAAAATGTGAAAAATAAATAAAAAATAAAGTTAAAGAAAAAAAGGGGAGTAAAGAAATAAAATACTAGAAAAGAAAAAATATACAGAAACGGGCCGTAAAAGGAGAGAAATAAAATATGATTTGAAAATTCAGGAGTTTTTAGAAAATTAAAAATTTGGGAATAAATTGAGGATAGGTGATGTGATTATAAAAAATGATTTGAAAATTAAGGAGTTTTTAGTAAATTAAAAATTTGGGAATAAATTGAGGATAGGTGATGTGAATCGGACTTAAGGTTGACGGTGGAAGAATCTAAATTGATGTGGATGGTTTCCGAGAGAATGCGTTTTTCATAGTTGGGAAAGGAAGATAGGATAGACGTGTTATCGAAGTTGAAAATGTGGTTTAAAGATAGGGCATGGTCAGAGAGTTTGGAAGCGGTTGGGTTATTGGATGAAATGGAATATTTATGTTGGGAAATACGATCTTTAAGTAAGTTTTTAGTTTCGCCGATATAGGAAGAGTTGCAATTTGGAGTGGAGCAAGGGATACGGTAGACAACTTGTGAGCGTTGTATAACAGGAATGGGATCTTTAACACGGGTATAGATTTTGGAAAGGTTGTTATGGGATTTGAATGCTAAACGTAAGTTGGGGATAGAGGAACGTAGGGATTTTTGAATATTATTTGAGAGGGAGGGTATATATGGCAAGGATCTGTATACTGGGTTAGAGGGAGGGTGTGGAGACAAGGTGGGGTTGGGGGGTTTTTTATAGTCTTGGATGAGTTTATTAATAATATGGAGAGGAAAATTGTTTTTTAAAAGTATATTTTGGATGCGGTGGATGTTAGTTTTATGGAAGCATGGGTCAGAGAGGGATAGGCCACGGCGGATAATATTGTTGGCGACGTTTATTTTTTGGTGGTGCGGATGTTGGGAGTAATAATTGAGGAGTCTGCCAGAATAGGTGGGTTTGGTATACCAATCTGTGGATAAGGTGTGGTCAGGATTTCTAATGATACGGAGGTCAAGGAATGGTAATGATTTATTGGATTCAAGTTCAACTGTGAAATGGAGGCGGGGATGGTATGAGTTAAAAGATGATAATAATTCAGGAATAATAGTGGGATTTAGGATAAGGAGGAGATCGTCCACATATTTCTTAATGAAGATAACATCGTTAAGGAATTGGGGTAGAATGGAATCTAGAAGATCGTTTAAGACAATATTGGAGAGGTCAGGAGCGAGGGGATTTCCCATGGCAAGTCCAGAAATTTGGTTAAAGAACTGGCCATGGAAGGTAAGGTAGCCTGATTCACAACAGAGGTTTAAGGATTGGAGGTAAGAGGTGCGATTGAGAGAGGTATGGGGTTCTATGAGTGGCCAGTTGTTATCTATAATGAGGAGAGCTTTATCTAAAGGTATGTTAGTGAATAGGCTTTCTACATCAAAGGAGGTGAGAACGTAATGATCAGGTATGGTGAGGGATGTTAATAGATCACGTAGATGAAAAGAGTTTTGGATATCATATGGGTTGTTACGGCTGAGGACTTGTAAGGAAGGAAGTAAGAATTTGCTGAGTTTTGTAGATGGTGAATTGATGTTGGATGTAATAGGCCGGAGGGGGTTGTTAGGTTTGTGGATTTTGGGAAGACCATAAAAACGGGGAGCTATGGAATTGTAAGAAATAAGGTTTCTATAAATAGGGTATGTAATTAATTTGGAATTAACAAGGCTTTTTAGGTGGAGGTTGAATTTTTTTTTGGAGAGAAGAGGTAGGATCTCGGGGTGTAGGTTTGTAAGTAGAAGTATCAGAAAGAAGGGAAATCATTTTAAGGTTATATTCGGAAAGATTCATGATTACTGTAGAATTACCTTTATCTGCTTTAGTGACAATCAAGTCGTCATGGGATTTGAGGAAAGAGCGTGTGAGGGAAAGGTCCTTAAAAAACTGTGGGGAGAAATTAGAAGGGGAAGAATGGGTGTGTTGAAGGAAATTGGAGATGATGTTAGCTATGGAGACACGTGAAAGATCTTGTGGAACATGTGAACGTTGGAGTAGGGGGTCATTGTGAATAAATTCTAAGTCGGTCAAAAGATCAGGAATGATTTTATTGAAGGAAGAGGAGGGTGCAGAAAAATTTGGTCCTAAGGATAGAATGTTATAGACATGTTTAGGGATATCGGTGGAAGAAATATTGTGGACCCAGTTTTTATCTCCTTTTGGGTAGATTTTGGAGGTGAGGGATTTTTGGTAAAGGAATTTGAATTTGGAGATGAGGTGGATTTTTTTACGAGACCTGGTAGTGGTGAAGATGGATGTAACAAGAGCGGTAAGGTTATTCATGTGGTCATGGGTAAGGTGACTGGATAAAAATTGGGTGAGGGCTGGAATACGTAGGTTTAGAAAGTGGATTTGCTGTATATTCTCCCGTATCTCCCGTATCCCGTGTATACCCTTATATAACATTTATACCTTTACATAACTTCTGATACTTATTTTTTTAAAAAATTTTATTTATATCTCACTTCTCGGCCTGTCATACTTTAGATTCCTTTTCTTTACGTTCTATAATATATTCTTCTCGATGTATTATTAGGTATCATATTTTTAATTCATGTTCTCTCATTGCACTTATGATACTCCCCATGAGTCCATTTTCATACTATTGTTTCCTTTGCAATACATTTCTATCTTTATTATACTAAATTGTCCATACTCATTATATTCATACCTTTTTCATTTTATTTTTTTCTGTTTAACTTCATTGCTCTCTTTGTATTTTTTTTGCATTATCACCTTTTTATCCATCTACCATGTAATCATCTTTATTCATACACCTATATACATTATTATATATATATATTATGTATATATATACTCATATACCTTCATATATCCTTTCATTATATATCATTTTTTATATCTCTACTTTTTTGTTAATTTTTCTGTACCTCTATTTTATGTATTTTTACAGTCTATTCTGTTTTTTGTCTGTTTTCTCATAGCCCTGAAGATGACCTACATAGTAGGTCGAAACGTCGGCTCTTAAAATAAAATAGTTTCACCTATTTTTGCGTGTTTTCTTGACTGCACCCCCAACTATCAACATCCTATTATATACATATATATATATATATTTTTTTAAGACTTACAGAAGGTTACGCTATATATATATATATATATATATATATATATATATATATATATATATATACATAGCGTAACCCTCTGTAAGCCTTCAACAAAATATTTAGCTAGGTAAAATATATTACAAAAAATATATTATTATACATATTTTTATCCTTTAAATTTTTTTTCTCGTTTTGTGAATGTATGTGTATAAATATTTATTTATGCATTAACGTATAGTCTTTATATAAGAACTGTGAACTATGACTTCTAAACTGCTTCTTGATGGATGTTCCTCGTGTGTATTGCATTCCTCCTCAGAGACAGGCTGTTTCTGCTCTTGGTGCAACGCGGCCATCCAAGACTGTGCCTCCAGAAGAGCCCCTCCCACGGAAGACGTCCCCAGAGGGTGGGAGTGGCCAGGAGCCACGCCCCAGGGTCAGAGCCTAATGTTAACACACTTGCACTTAATGAAGGAGCGCCCAAGGCTCAT
This sequence comes from Troilus luridus, assembly GCA_964056705.1. Taxonomy (NCBI): domain Eukaryota; kingdom Metazoa; phylum Arthropoda; class Insecta; order Hemiptera; family Pentatomidae; genus Troilus; species Troilus luridus. The sequence goes on along the minus strand of OZ057412.1, from coordinate 51,685,801 downwards.
CGATCCTGAGCGGGGCGATAACCTACCCCAACCCAAGGTCACTAGTCCACCCCCACCCTCCCTAACCCTCCCGCTTCCCTAAACCTCGTCTCTCTGAGGGATTTGAGATTCCTGATGAATAATTTCACGTATTAGAAATGTCATATGGCGTATCTCACGTACTTTCTTCCACAGAATATAATTTTGGAAATAAAAATCTCAACAGAAACCATTTATTTAAAAAAATATACAACTACGTTCAAAACCAAAGATAAGTGATAAAATAGTATCATGATAGGTTATACAGCCACTCTAGATCGAATAAAATAAGAACTACCCCGAATCATTAATTACTTGATCATATGAGGTAAAATTAACCTTCAGAAGTTTTCCAAAAGCAATAAATTAAACCTCTTTGGTTCACTGGTTAGAACAAGGTATTTAAACATATAATAATGTAATAGCTATATCTTGGGTCTCCTACTTTTGGTAGAGTATCAGGATATCACTTCCACAGGTTGTCGCTTAAAGTTAAATTAACCATTCATTCGTTTCTTTTTTAATATTCCCGTAAATGAAAACAATCGTGAGTTTTAGTATGAAAAAAAAAGAGCGTAATTATAGGAAATGTGTATATTTCGGTAATCATCAGAAATGAACGTTTCAACAAACAGTTCGAAGTAAAGACGATGATATAGCCTAAACAGTATGGGTATTTAATCTATATACATTAATAATTACCATATACAATATACATTTTTTTTTAGAATATAAAAAAATAAACGAATGAAAAGTTAAAACTTGAAACAACTGGAAGCGACAGCCTGTGGAAACGATATCCTGATACTCTGAATTACGAATTTCGTCATTATAAAAGGACCATGAACGAATGAGTTTAAATTAACTTCAGAATTTTTCTTAAAACAAACAATTGAACCTCTTTGGTACTCTGATTAGACCATCTTATTTAAAATATAGTATCTAAATCTTATCTTTTCTACTTTCAAGACATTATGAAGATTTAAATCTTAGTAATTTAAAAAAGTCCTATCTACTGCCTGCTATGAGCTCATAGACGACAGTGGCGGATTCAAAAAGATAAGTAAAGAACGAATTTTCCCTTTCTAAAATAACCAGTTACAAAAAAAAATGCGGCTAATTTAAAATATACCTAACAAAACTGATCATCATGAATATCTCAGCTAAATTAACATTTGTTAAGCTAAAGAAAAAATTAATCTTTACTTACCTTGTGAGAAATTGATCAAATTACCAATTGAAATCATCATTCATGAAGTTCAAAATTACTTTTTTTACGATAAAATCGCTGGTCTCCTAAATGAAGTCCCAAACAGGGTAACAATAGTTTTAAATTTGTATGAATTGTATAGTTTGAAGTTGGATTATAAAATTTGACAGTCCCTCCTGGCATAGCATGAGATATCCTGACACAATTTCATCATTCTATACATATTCCCCCTATTCCCTTAAATACATCCTTTGAAAATTAAAAATTATTGGCGTCTCAAAAGTAGAATTAATAAAAACAAAAATGAAAAATATCAAATAAAAGTACGGCATAATCACCGTCTGTTTTGCGTTTATCCCCGATTCTATGACCTAGGGCTAAAACCTGTAGAGGGGGTAGTTTCCTAAAGCAGGAGAATATAGAAGCCGCTGAATTCTATGAAATAATATAAACAAATTATTGTTGTAAGACTTTTATTGGAGGGATGAAATGAGTGAAAAATAAAGCCACTCTTTGAGTTATCTGGAGGGGTTTGTTTCTTGTTAACCCAGATTTAACCATAGTAGGACAAAAATTGTTAATTGGATGATTTTTGTTGACCCATAGCCGATTACCGGACAAATGACAGTCTTTAAACAAATGGAAACCCTCTATAGTTAAAGTAGTTATTTTCCTGTTTAATTCACATTAGGAAAATAATTTATTTTCTTAGCCCCTTGGTTTATTTATTTTTTAAATCATTTTTATGGCTATATAGAATAGAATAGAAAAACAAACTGGGACCAGATTCTTAAGAATAGCAGTTGTGTACAAAAATAATAGAATGTATTTATCTGGCCAAGAGGGTATATTATAAGAATCATACAGTGTTTATATAAGTATTTGAAAATAAAAACAAACTAAAAGGTATGTTCTGGACAAGAAAAAAAAAAAAAAAAACCTAACATAACAAGAATTAAACTCTAAATATATATACATAAATAAAAGCACGTAAAATATATAAAAAATAATATCGTTATAATTGAAAAAATATATATAGTAAGTCATCCATTACTTCTGTTCCTATTTATTATTTTTAGATGTAGGAAAAGTATATATACATACATATATATATATATATATATAGGAAGAGGAATGAGGGCACCATTTTAAGAGAGGAGCGAGACTGGGAAAATTATGGAATTCTATTGGATCATAGAAATAGGGCTCTAGTGTTGGGGCTCACTATTTTTTTTTTTTTAAGTAAAAAATATTACAGTACAAAAAATAATAATAATATTAAAACTGTAAAACGTTTACGAGAGAGAAATGAGGAATGGGGGTTGGGGTCGCAGAATGAAGACCGCATTGATAATAAGATGACATTATTCTAAAATACATTTAATTTTGCTTAATAGAAATTATTAATCACCTTTTTTTATGTAATCATCGAAAGTGCCAACCATTTATAAGGTCGATATTACAGTTTTATTTTACAATATTTTTGAAAAAGGCTCTAATGATTTTGACTTTACTCGTAATGTCTAAAAATCTGTAATACGATACAGGATTTATAACATTTTGTTCAATATAAACTTCTTTTCTTTGTTCTTCGTCCCCAAGAATAAGCTTGGGCTTATGGTATTGTTTTTTTGATTCACGACACATCACACATGATACATGACCCGTGTTTACATAAATAAATGTAAATCCTAACGTCTAGTCTTATTCTCAATGATATAGTCTGACAGGGTTTGCAAATGGCTTTCTCTAAAGTACCTCAATTTTGGTAATTATAAATAATTAATTGCATATCATTAGTGGTAGTTTCAAGGAATGGGTAGACATAAACTATAAATGAATTTAAAAGTAACTACAGGATAAAAAAGGAGGGATATTTGAAAACGAGTTTCTAATTTGATATTAAGAGTAATATGAAATAATAATGTACATTTGGAACGCTTAAGGTTCTAAAAAACCCCGGATTTTACATATTTTTATTTCAATAATTTCTATAATTTTATTTAGTATTTTTTGTGTGTGTGAAAACTAAAAGTAGAAAAATTAAAGTTGTTTTTTCATGTAAAGTGTTATGTGATGCTAGGCACCGTGTCATATTTTTTTTTCTCACAAGTTCTCAAGTGTGAATTTTCCCAACTTTTTAATTTTTCAAATTAATTATGTGGTGACACTACCCTTTACCCCCCCCCCCCCCACCTCAACGTTTCCGAACGACGCTTAAAACAGAAAAGTAATCAATATTGCCTAAAAATGAACTTATTTATAATGTGTGAATCTTGTTTTAGTACAAAATTGCAACCCCAATTTTTTTTCCTTGCGTTTCTGTATTGCTTTATATGAGTGGCCTTAGGGGTATTGTAGTGGGGTTGTTTTTATAAAACTTCAAAAAGCAGAATGTATATATTTCGTTTTTCTACATATGCCAGCATATAGCTAAAGTTTAATATTTACGTGATGAAAGTACTTCTTTTTAATCTATAGATATGTTTTGGGGTGTGTCGGAGTATATTTTATTGTATTTAAAGGGATTTTTGAGGAATCGAAATTAAGTGGTAATGAGTGATTCTAATTGGACGAATTAGTCTTGTGAATAGTCAAGAAAATCAGCTCTTAAGTTAGCTACATATTTGGAAACGACTCGCAGCTACAATTTTGGGTAAGTCATATAGATGGATTTTCCAAGATATTGAGCATTGCTTGAACATTGATTACAAATTTAGCTAGAATGAGTTTTTTTGAATAACACCAAATTCTGCCCGTCTGCCATAGTCGATTTAGAATTAAATTATCGACTGATAATCAAACAGCTCATAAATAAATCGGAACAATCCCACCTTTAGTGATTTGAAATCGTTCCTTTACGATGTTAACAATCTGGATTTTGGAAATTTCATAAATCTAACAGTCCCATTGATCTTGTGTTCAATCCTAATATTGAACTATGATGTGGGCGTGTTCTGTTATTTCTGTAATGGCGTTTTGTATAAACTAATAATAGAAAATAAAGTGGTAAATGAGAGAGCCTTGTAGTTAGCCTATTCATACTCTCCCCGACTCTTACTCCTTACTCTTCCTGAACCTGACCATCGTGAGGAGGCTGGCCTAGAGCTGCCCCTAGAGCAGAGATGTGAATGGCTCCCCGGAGACCCAGTGACCCCCTCCTGTCGAAATCGCCAGCCGCCCCCGTGGGCGGAGCACCGGTCCTCTCCTCCCCTACAATCCCGCCTACCAGCCTGCCAGCTGTCCTCCGAGGCTCCACCATCTCATCGTAAATAATACGTTCAACTCATCAGGAACACTGATGAAGTATGTTAGTAGCGACAGAAGTTGGAAGAATTGACTACCAATAGGAATAATCTATCATCCAACCACTATTATATTCATTACGATTAATTATTTATATTATTGTATTATATGTTGGGGTCAGTCAAGGCGATAATTGAAATATGAAACTGGTTGTTATATTGCCACCTTTTTAAATATTACCTGATTTCTTGATATGGTTGTCATCAATATTTAGAGAGAAGGAACTGTGAATAAATTTTTAATGTGTACACAAAAGTCAGAGTTCAGCACACTGCTAAACGCACTACAGAACAGTACATTCGATAATTATTCTCACATAACGCCATGTAAAGTGCCCAATTGAAGGGCTACCTTCCCAGGAAAGGCCAAAATTTGGATAATACAACCAAACAACCAGCTATCCCGAGTATAGGGGCCTTTCATGCTTAGCTAATAACCCATAAGAGTATATTTGATCCTGAGTAACATCGCGAATAGCCACGGATTTGGATGTGCAATAAAGAAATGATACGGTAAGGATGACAATCATGCGTAAACGCTGCCCTACCCCGAAAGACATTAAAAGTGTATTGCGAAAGAATTAAACACCATACACATACACGCCCAAACTGTCATTTTGCTGAAAAGATGGAGATAAAAATCTCGAATTTGGTGGGTTGTATTTGCTGAACGTTTGTTAAGTGAGAACTTTATAACCTTTTCATAGGTCCATTCAGGCCGGATTCAAACCGGTGTTGGAACACCAATTTGGTCCAATAAGTATCATATTAATGACTTTGGCGAAGCCTTACGTAGAGGTATCTGTGCGCATCACTGTCATGGAAATTCCCTTGGCAATAGAACATAGAGTTGAGCTTTAATGAAGAATGGAATTAATAAAATAGCCAACCAGAGTGGCTTTCCGCCAAACCTACTATCGGACCGTTTGGACTTGATTATCATTAAGAGTGCTCGTATGTAGCGTTAGTTGATTTCATTGGAAAATAAGGATTTATGAATATCAGAATTATTTTATTCATTCGACAATTAGCATTTCTATTGTATGATCTTATATTAAAATCTGCGTGCGTAATAATTTAAATATTAGCTCATTTTGACAGGATTGAGTAAAACATTTCTTCTTTTACCGTCAGTGCTAACTATTGATACTCACAACTATCTCTCACTTTTTTATTTTAGATGGCGATAATGATTCTCCTTTCCCCACCATTTCCATTGCTTTTCGATTCCCAAAATTTTCGTTTTTGGCATTTTTATTATATTGTTTAAATTTGCCTTGTCTTGTGAGTACTATTGGCCATCCTATGTCAACTATTTTGAGTACCACTATCAACTCAATTCTAGACTTTGTCCACATGAAATAAATGAAACGTCAGTTTAATCGAGTAGCGACTCGTTAAACAAAATTGTTTTCTTACGCACCCCACCATCCATAAAGGATAAACATATATGTTGAAATCGCTGCAATAATAACGTTGTCTAGAACATATCGGTATATTTTGTAAGAAAATATCGTTTTATAAACGTGTATGTATAACATGTAATTTCATGCTAACATTCAGTGGCTTGAAATCGCTACAGTGAATATAACCTGTTTGTCTATGAAAGTATTGCCAACATTTCTTCAATAATTTGAAAAATTAATATATAATAAAATAAATGTAAATATACAAAACATCGAGATTTAATATTAGTTTCTATATTAGCCCTATATTGTCACACCAATATTTTTTTTTTAAGTTATTGGTTCGTAGTATATATTATATGAAGGAGAAAATAGTCCGGGTGGAGGTCAAAAAGAATTCTGAAATAATAGGAAACAATTTATTGGAAACTAACCTTTCGAACCATATTCCATGTCTTCACCTCTGCTAAGTTTCGCCCACTTCTTCCTGGCGATCAGTTTCAATCACTACCACATTTTTAACTATTAGGATCTGATGAAGATCTGCAATGTAGTTCGGCATAGGCAAATAAAGAATAAACAAAACAGATTGTCTGTCTTTTGTTAAGTCTCGATGAAATTTTAGCGTTTTTTTTTTAAAATTCGTATACCGAGAGGCAATGACACGCATACTTGGAAGAAAAACTACATTGAGAATTTTTCAAAAAAACATGATTATTACAAGTGATATTTATCGTAGTGGTCTGTGTATAAATTCATTTATAGACATTGTAATCATCTATAACATTTATTACGAAGGTCGTTTTGATAAAAGGCGTTCAATTGAAAAAAAAAAAGTATATATTTATTTTTTTGGGGGAGTCAACGTCTGACTAAAGCATCAAATTGATATATTAGCACTAATATAATAATAATGTAATTAAATAATATCAATAATGTAATATTAAATATTATAATAATATTAAATAATATCACTTACATTTCATTTCCTCTAATACCCCGTAGTGAAATACATCTTATTTCATTTTTTAAAGAAAGAAAGTGTTCACCGTTAGTCATGGAGCCCATGCAGAAAAATGTAACTTGTTTTACACAAAGGTATTTAATTATGCCCATGAAGAAAAGCTACCACCATAATACAGAATGGCGGACAATGACATCTGTCATATTGGCACATATTAATCAGCTATAAATTAGATCTCCATAATGCTCCTTCAATCTTTAAAGAACATTAAATTATACGTCTAATATTTTAATATTAATATTAAAAATTAAAATTAAATCAATATTTTAAATTTAATTCAGGAATATGTTCTAAATCGAAGGTTTGGCATAGTTGTAGAAAGACGATAATTTCTTTCTACTACTGAATATTTATCAACTTTTCTGAAGAAACTGGTATTCGATAAAAATGTTTTTCAAATAAAACTTTTTGCATCCAATTTAGTGTTTAGAGAGTACTTTTGTATGCTTCAAATCGAAATACTACGACTCCTTGAACGGATTATTCACTTGTTCACAGTCACTTCAGAGTCAGAATAACTCATACTCATCTGTACAAATTTTATCCAACTATCTACATGAGGTAAAAACAGCTTTAAATGTTTAATTACTTTAAACTCTTAAAAGTTTGAGCTAGAATCTGCCATTTCCAATTTATTCAAAAAAATATAAGTACAGTTCGAAAACTTTTCCGCAATTCTAGTAATATAAGACTATATCATTTTTGCATGTTTTGATTTGTGCTTTCGAAATGGCACATTCTAATGAAAACTTCCATATTTTAATAGCTGAAGATGATTACATTTTTAAACAGAGGATTTTTCGCAAGGAAACTGTGTTTCGAAGTTAAAAAAAATCTGTAACGAGGTCGAAATGTTTTCAAAAAGTCCTATATTTTTTGCTACGAATATGAAGGCTGTTATTGCCAATTAAGTGTATAAAATAATAAAATATTAGTGAAAAAATACTAAGTGTGTTTAAGATATAAAAAATCAAGGTTGTCTGAAGTATGATGGATAGAGATATGACAAAAGTTGATAGGACCAAAATCGTAGATATTATAAAATCAGTAGCTGATGGTCCTATCTAATCATTTATAAGTGTTACAACTTAGTAATAATAGACCTTCCAAGATAGTTGTAACCGATTTTCAAATTAATAAATTTAATATATATTTTTATTTTTGGAGGGTTACACAGAATTGTTTTTTCTTTTGGAATTTCATCATCGGCTAAAGGCTAAAAACTACAAGTCGGCTAATTTTCAAGTTAAGGTACACTTCTTCTAATTATTTGCTTGAATAAAACAGATAAGGAGACAATCCGACTCATTGAAATTCGAGAAATCCAAAAGTACTCTCTACACACCATATTTGGGGTTCTACAAATTTTATTTGAAAGATTTTGATTTCGAATAGTGGTAATAGTATAATGCACCATATAGGAATTTTAGGTGAAAACCCGAAAAATTCCAAACATTAATTTTTTTGTTATTGTTTTTTATCCGCCATTTTTGCTGATAAAAATTGACATCACGGCTTTGGGATGTCAAACATGGTAAGCTGTTGTTCATTGAATTCCACAAACTTTCGTAATGCACATTCAAAACTATTACCACCATTTTCTGACCCTTTTAGAACCGTAGTTAAAACTGACTAAGCACGGTTTACAATACGGTAGAGACAGGTATAATAAATCAAGATGTGTATTCGATGACGTGTTTAGGAATATCTTCCAGACGATTCCGACACATTTTAAAATAAATTTACTCTTATGTTTCATCTTTTATTTTTCTTATTTAAAACAAAAATAATGATATATATATATATATATATATAAAGACTAAATAAAACGGAAAATAATTATATTTTGTTCAATGTTGTTACTTTTTATAATAACAAAATTCACTTTTTGGTTGTACTTCAAAACCGTATTTTGTTTTAATTTACATTAAAAACTAAAAACATATGACGGCACAGCTGAGTAATGTAAAGTTATAAAATAGTCCTAAGTTTGTATATATATTGATAAGTATTAGTTCATTGGTTCTTAACTTCAACTACTGACGAAATAACATTGATTGGTGTTAATGTCTAACATAGTTCGTCGAGTCGGAATGTAAATATTGAACACCACATCAGTTTAGAATAGGGGTCCGCAATGGCGATACAGGTAGCTACCAGATTACATTCTATGATCGTAAGTTAGTAATGTGTATATGTTTATATAAACACATATATATTGTAGTTTTGTTCATATATATAAATAGTAATATTACGAAATATTACTTTCGGTAAGAAGAGCCGTTCCACTTGACGCCCTTAATGGGTGCATTAAAGTCAGTGATGCAACGTAACATCAATCGATTGATAATACAATTATTAATAACAAATAATGATTTCCCACTGTTGTGAAACCAAAACATATCTCTTGGAAAATATTTGCAATGTTTGTAAATCAAAAGTATTGCATATTTTCATTAAGGCACACTACTATTAATAGAAATCCATCACAAAAATTCAAATAATCCGTTCGGATCAGAAGTGGATAGCTCATAATTTTCAAAAATTTACGTTTTCACATTTTTCGCAAATTTATTCGAGACATTTTGCCTCCTTATTTATCACCAATTTATCATGCCGCCTTATTTCAAGTCCGGATCTGATCCTGAAGTTTCGTGAGCATATGACCGCTTGACTAAACTACCGAAAATGTGAAATGTGAATTAATGTCGAATTTTAGGATTTATCGGCTTTTGATCCTTACGCCTTAAATAATCTACACTGTTGATGTTATATTTTTTTTTATTAGTGTGCAGTATTTTCTGCATTACTCATTCCCATATCAATAAACAATATTTACTTATAAACTGTACAAAACTTCCTTTAGTGTGCTCTGAAGCCCGGCGTTTACAATTCAAGCATTAAGGAAAAGGAAAAATCATAATACACTGATTATAAAATACATGGAAAACAAATTATAGAAACTTGAAACTTGACTTATACAAAACTTCATGCAATCTAATCTGTTTTTCCACTTAATTTAGTCATAAACAGCGCCGGCTCTAGCCCAAGTCGCGCCGTGTGCAATCGTAAGCTAGGCGCGCCACACAGGGGTATTTGATAATAAAAGTCGATCAAAATTATTTTTATATAAGTTTTGATGGTATTTCATAACTTTTGTATAATAGGGGGTAGAACTATAAAAAAGGGATAAAAGAAACTAAGAAAACCCTGTGTTAGCAAAGAACCTACTGCTGGTGTTTCCACCATTACTGTTGCCAAAATTAACTCTGAAACGTTTCTGTATGTGTTTTTTTCTTTCCCAGTAAAAGTCATGGTATTTCGTCAAAAATACAATTTCTGTTATCTTAGTGATTTCATATCTGGTTTGAGTCTTGAAAACCTTTGCTGAAACTGTTGCGTTTGTTCCTCTGAGAATCTAGGTTGTGTTATCATATTTTCCTCGACTAATTACAATTTGTTCGCAAAATCCTTTCCTATAAAGTCTTTGGCCATCTTATAAACATCTTATATGATCTTTAATCCAGAGGAGCCTTTAACCAGTGAAATGTTAAATAAGTAAAAGAGTGAAAATAATAAATAACCTCGTTTTGTTCAACAACAACTGTTGTTTTATTCATTTAATGCATGTTTTGGCAAACTGTGAAACAACACTCTAACGTTAAAGAAAACCCAAAAATCAAATTCGGGATAAGTCCGGAAGTATATAAAAATTACGAATTTATATATCCCTTATGAAAAAATGTGTACAAAATCGATCAGCCAACAAAAAAATTACAGAAATAACATTGAAAGGCATTATTATTTTCTGATTCTACTGATTTTCTGAGGCATTCACTCGGTAACAGCACATGCGACTTGCGATACCTTCAATACACGATTATTAACGCGGAAGGTATAGCCGTTTACCCAGAAAACATTATGACCTTATGTTCTATACACAATTGGCTTAACATAGGTAGACCCAGGTTCCCGGAATTAAACAATTTTTTTTTTCCTATTTTGACCGACTTTTCGAGTCCAATACCCCTGTGTGCGCCCTCTAGTAGGTTTCGACTCTCTGGAGGTTTCGCAAGGGGCGCCTTGCGGCGCCCCTAGAGACCCGGCGCTCCTGTGCCCCGCACACCCTGCACATAAGAAAAATCCGGCCCTGGTCATAAATTATCTAAATTAAATTAAATGTTAAAATTGCTAAGCAGAACATAAATTAAGGGACTATTAAATTTATTTATGATAATAAAGTAAATCCTGTACTACCATATCTATGAAGGGTTTTGGGTTCAATGCATAGAAGAAATTGTACTTAAAAATGGGTGTGCAGGGAGGTAATTTGCCCTATATCATAGTCAACCGCCAGGTATTCCATGCAATTAAAGTTACCCATTTAAGGAAGCTGGGTGGGCCCCGGGAGGATCTGCAGATTCCACAGAGTCGATGTACGATTAATATATACAAAATAAATAATTTATCTGCCATAGCCGGTTAAAGTTCCGAGGTCTACAGCTCAGTAACTCAGTGCTCTACACACCGAGCTATTCCAATCCGTTTAGTAATAACTTTTAATAATATTTATTACACTACGTTAATGTAAAATAACGTAATAATTTAATTTTGGTTTAACCAATTTGAAAATGTTAATAATGCTACTAAGATAATATTATTTCTTTATCCAGACAAGATTTATGTTTTGTTGAGCTTTTAAACACAGAAATATTTTAACTTGATGTTATTATTATTGATGCTTTAGAGCTACTACAACAATCTATTAATGTAATTAATTTATTTATTTATTAGAAGAATGCTCTTGTATACTTAGATGAAAAAGCAGAATCGTTTTACAAATATTCGTCAGAATTTTCTTTGGAAAACTTACTGACAACAGATGATCCGTATTAATTTAGAAAGTATATACTGATATTCGTTTTTGTTTTTTCCGCTTTTGAATTCAAATGAACTTTTAATTTTTATCGGTTCATAAAGATCAAATCTGCTGTATAAAATTTATATATATGCAAGGCCTTTTGATAAACCGAGATCAGTTAGTAATATTTGTACGATTTTATAAAATTACGTATCCAGCTATAGTAAATAATATTGACATTAAAAACACCTTGTGTCTACAGTTAATCCCAATTTCAAACTACAGTTATCTAATAGCATGAAATTTTAATTAACAAATAGTTCCAATGGTACAGGTCCGATGAATAAGTTATGAGAAAGTTTTGGATTGAAAATACTTTCAAAATCTTTAAAACTACTTTGCTTATAAACATTTTCATAAAAATGTGTCGAAACCTAACCGATATCAGTAATTTCCTGATACTTAGCTTCCTTCCAGTTATTTCATTTTAAACCTTATTAAATTAGTAGTGCAGTAAGTTCGTGATAGGCCGGTTTTTATTAAAATATTAATAATAATCATAATAAAAATAATATAAATTTCACAGGCTTGTACCTTAATGATTTGTTTAGCTTCAAATGTAACTAGCCATTTTTATTGTGGATCTTGAGGGTTGGTAATATATTTCTTTTATTTATGAATTGCTTACTTCTAGAAAAACTAAAACACTCTTATGGCAAGATTTATTCTTGGAAAAATATATCAATATATTTATGAATCTTTACTATTTATTTTAGTAATATGAAAGACAAAATTAGAAAATCAACGGTAATGCAAGTGAGTAAATGATTTTATTTTCCGGTAAAATAATTTATTCTTTACATTTTTATACAACAATTATAAATAATTTATAAATAGATAAAAATAAATTAAGTATTTATCAGGTTAATGAATAAAATATACTATTTACAATCTCTGCAATAATTTAAGTTAGCTAAAACAATTTAAAACAATAACAACCAGATAACATTTAATTGAATCCATTCTTCTCTAAAACCTTAATTAAATTATTAAATTTCTAAGTAAATTTACTAAAAATAAACATTATCTATCACCTGGCTTAATGTCTTAAGCTCTGCCAATGCTCTTATACTTTGCCTATGAATGAAAGAACATTTAGGAGAGATAGTATTGAACAAAGTAAAAAGAATACTGCAGTTAGTTTTTTTTTTTTTAATACGTTAAAATTAAAACTAAAAGCTTAAAGATAACAAATTACTCTCAGAATGATAGTCAAAGTAATAAGGAGACATTAACATTAATTTTTCAAGTTGTAATGTAACACAAATTGTCATAAAACAGAGTAATTTACAAGATAAAAAAAATTAGAGGCCACCACCAGATCTTTCAACTGGAATCTTCTTTTTCAATAGAGCTTTTTCATGCTCCAATTCTGCCATGCGAGCAAAACGACTTGCTGTCGCACTAACATGTCCTGCCTTTACAGCAGACATCATCTGAAATAAAATAATTTTGTATAATTTTATTTGTTTACAATGCACAAACAATACATAACGATAGTAAGGGCTGATAATGCCCCACCCTTATATGCAAAAGGAATTTTTATCAAGATATGCTGATGAAACAAGATAATGCTTGCCTAATGAATTTTCAACTTTTTCTGAGAACATATAATATTCTCTCATTTTACCGAAAGACAGAGTTAGTGATTGGACATATTTACAGGTGCTTACAGCACACTGCTCAATGATAGAAGATACTAAAGCTAGGGAGGGATTATTTCACCTATATCTTAAATGAAAACAAGGAATTAATGTTTGACACAGGGCAATATGTGAAGTAATAAACCAACTTATAAATAATAAATCACCAAGAGCAGTCGGTGTATACAGAGATTAAACTCGTAAGAACTTATGATTAAGTGAAAAAATGTCAGATGATTGGTGCTTGACAATCATGCATCCCATATATAATAAAGAAATCACTAGAGTACAAAACCTGCCGACAAATATCTCTCCTCTCCAAAGGTCAACAAACCATTGCAGAACAAGAAACAGGATTTTATCAAGTAGGGTTCAGAAGAGGTTGAGTAACTGAAAGATAAATTTTTTTTTAATATGTACTATAAGAAAAAAAATCGACAAAGCCAGAGAGTGCAACATTAGCATGTTGTTGACATTCATAAGGTTGTAAGAGAAAGATTTGAATTAACTACTATTCCGCCTCGAGTAGGCCAGTTTGCAACCTTAACATGTTCAACTACCAAGGTTTCAATTATAAACAGTAACGCTACTAAAAAAATTAAAAGTAATTCAAGAAAATTAAGAGACGATAAATACCTGCAGATACTCATCTAACTCCACTTGACCATTCATGTTTGTATCTATTTCCCTCAGCATTTCATGAAGCTCTTCTCCAGAAATATGAATATCACCAAAATTCTATTTTAAACAAAAATTAAAATATGAATTAAAACACAGAATACAGAAACACAAACATTTATATATATTAATTTCATTCTAAAATAAGAATACTTGTTTCATATTAAAATAAAAAATACCTTGAAAGATCTTCGCATATCATTTATAGAAATATAACCTTTGTTTTCTTGGTCAATCAGCCTGAATCTTTCTATATACATTTTTACTTCATCTTTTGTGAGGTCAATAGGAATCTTATCTTTACTTGCTCGATTGACTTGCTCTCCCATTTCATTCATTAAAAATTCATGGGCTAGATTAGTTTGCCTCTATAAAAAAGAAAATAGAGTGAATTTATACACCCATTAAAAAGAAAAAAAATTATGAATTTTTAATATCTGATTGTTATTATGTTTTTAAAAAATGAAATATACATAAAGAATATAAATACAGTATACATATATATAGAACATAAACAATATATATATATCATACAAAAAACAAATAAAAGCCGTGAACTCAAAATCACCATTGTTAATATAGTTAAAAGCCATATTTGAAAAAATAGGCCATCAATAAACTATGGAAATAAGATCAAACCTAGGCAGAAAAATATTACCGAATTCTTTAAAGAAGACAATGCGCATGATAATAAAAAGAAAACATCTTTATTTATAATAGAACTAGCTGACCCGTCGCGCGTTGCTGCGATAGGAAATTTTTAACAGCGTTGCACTAAATTAAAAAATCTGAAATAATTCATAGTAATTGTTCTATCATTCCCTCAACTTATATTTTTTTGTCGAGGAAACGGATTTTTTCTTATTCTATTTTTAAAATTGTAAGCGTTTCCCGTTCATTTGAAATTGGCGCCTAAAATGTTTTTAAAAATATTCAGTTGTAAAGTGAAAAAACCTTTTAATTAAAAAAAAAGAAAAAAGGAATCTACGTTAATAATTGACAAAGTTATGAAGAAAAAATGGTTTTTAAGTTTTATTTTTTTAGGGTGAATTTTAATATTTGGAGTTAAAAATTTGGGAATCTTCATTATTTTTTATGGCAAATAAGATCCAATTTTTTTGTTCCAAATATCGCCTGGGGCATTTTTTATCTTATTATCTGGCTATACCCTTTGGATAGTGTATTCAGAACATATATTGCTTAATAAATTGGTTGTTAATATTTCCCAACATAATCGCTCTTAGGTTATCTTTAATTGCTTGATTTAGAAAAAATAAGTGAAGTTGAGATTTTGCAGAACATAATTCTTTGAATCGAAAATAACATTTATAATTGAATTCAAAATGATTTATATTTCCGATTTCTCTCGCCTCCACTTTTTCTTTCATTTATTTTCTTGAAAAAAAAGTGATCTTATCGAATAGAACTTCCGGTGTATTGTAAGTTAACATGTACATAGAAGGCTATAAGGTGGAAGAATGTTACTTAACAGAAATTTCTTCCCAATTTATCCCAGAATAATAAAAAGGTAGTTTAAATAAAACATTATTCAGTGGTAGCATTTATATTTAAGAGTTTTAAAAACATTTGTAGCATAATGTACAGTTTCTGCTCTTGTTGTATCTAGCTGACCCGTCGCGCGTTGCTGCGATAGGAAATTCACTTGTAATATACAATTTTTCTTATTCACAATAATGTTTATACATAAAAATCAATTTTCTTTATTTACTCAAGTGCTTTTGGATAAACAATATTTTTTGTTTTTCCTACTGGTGTGTAAACGAATAAATCTGAAGGTTTTCCGACACGAGACCTGGCCATATACAGTTGTCCATGTGCGAAACATGGATGCTCCAAATCTAGACCATACACTTGTAGTGACTGCCCTTGCCTTTGTTGATGGTCATTCCAAAAGCGAGTCGAACCGGATATTGTAAGCGCTTGAATTCAAATGGCATATCTGTTGGAATAATAGGAATACGTGGTAACAGTACATCTTCACCCTTAAATTTCCCATTTAAAATTGTAGCTTCGATGACATTCTTCATCATCTTTTTAATTGCAAGTCTCGTACCATTGCAAAATCGTGGTGGATTGATGTTGGAGTAGAATGATAGGCACGCCAATTTTTAGTGTTAAAATGTGCGGTGGCATACCTGACAAATCAAGGGAATTCAAGAATTCGGTTGGTTACTGGACAATTTCATCTTGATTAATCACAGTATCGATGGACTTATACGTTGTTGCTTCACCTGGTATTCGATTCTGAATGCTAAAATTGATGATATTGACATCGTTATTTGTAATTCTGGGTGATATTTGGGAAAACCCCTCCAATTAATTCGTCATTTTACAAAAGTTCGTTGGCAATGTGATACATTGTGTGTTGATTTGTCGATTACCATCTTTCCATTCCCAATATCCAGCAATTGCCTTTCGAAAATGTTGGCTGATGCATCATTTTGCAATTGAACACGCATATTGGTGTTCAAACTTAATTTCTTAACATGTCTCAATCGTGCCTTCCTTTACACTTCGCTGTCATTACTATTTTTATTCTAATTTCTCTTCACATATATTTATTTATTTCGTACGAAATTTGTTCCTACTCTCCCTTTATTATTGACTCGATTACGAAAGAAATAACTTGATTTGCGACAAATAATTATTTTTTTTCAGGGAATTTTTGAAATTAAAAAAAAAAAAAAAAAAAAAGCAGGTAGAAACCTTCCCTAGAGTGTACTGAACAACTTCCCAAAGTTTCATGACGATCGGAAGATTGGTGTAGTAGTGCATAACAGACAAACACACATACATTCATTTTTATATATATATAGATTGGCGACCTATATCTAATAAGTATAATTGAGATTAAAATTTGTTCCTACTCTCCCTTTATTATTGACTCGATTACGAAAGAAATAACTTGATTAGCGACAAATAATTTTTTTTTTTTCTAGAAATTTTTGAAATTTAAAAAAAACAAAAAAAACAGGTAGAAACCTTCCCTAGAGTGTACTGAACAACTTCCCAAAGTTTCATGACGATCGGAAGATTGGTGTAGTAGTGCATAACAGACAAACACACATACATTCATTTTTATATATATATAGATTGGCGACCTATATCTAATAAGTATAATTGAGATTAAAATTTGTTCCTACTCTCCCTTTATTATTGACTCGATTACGAAAGAAATAACTTGATTAGCGACAAATAATTTTTTTTTTTTCTAGAAATTTTTGAAATTTAAAAAAAACAAAAAAAACAGGTAGAAACCTTCCCTAGAGTGTACTGAACAACTTCCCAAAGTTTCATGATGATTGGAAGATTGGTGTAGTAGTGCATAACGGACAAACACACATACATTTCTTTTTATATATATATAGATAGATTGGAGACCTATATCTAATAAGTTTAATAGAGATTAAAAATTTGTTCCTACTCTCCCTTTATTATTGACACGATTTTCGAAAGAAATAACTTGATTTGCGACAAATAATTATTTTTTTTCTAGAAATTTTTGTAATTTTTTTCAAAAAAAAAAAAAGAAAAAAAAGGCAGGTAGAAACCTTCCCTAGAGTGTACTGAACAACTTCCTAAAGTTTCATGATGATCGGAAGATTGGTGTAGTAGTGCATAACGGACAAACAAACACACATACATTCATTTTTATATATATAGATTATATTTTTCTTGCCCTAATTTAGTAAGCAAATGCCTTTATTTAGTTTTTAATAACTAACAAATAAAAAACTATGCATTTAAAATAGCCATACTTGTTTCTCTTTCTCATCCCAGTGAAGTTCTTCAGCCATGGTGTTAACAATTAGAGGTAAGGCTTCTCTAGCTGCCTGGACGTTCAGGAAAGACAGCCTTAGTCTTCTGGCTATCATATCGATCGCGGTCATAGCATACTCCTTCACACCGTAACGTATCTAACAAAAATAATTTAAATTTAAGCTGTAAACATTACTAAAAAGTTCTTCCTTTTAATAATTAGCAGGTCCATGTTGAAGCTTGTATTTTTTTACAACACATGAATAGTTTTATCAATTGATATGTTTCTTATAGAATTTTCCTATCTGGATTGCAATAAGATAAAATATTATCTTCTACATATTTTATAAATACATTCAACATAAACCAAAATCAAAAAAGTTCTTTGACAAATGTTGTATTAATGTGGCAAAAAAGAGTTCTGAAATTCCTATAAAGTATTCTGGATAACCTGGAAACGCACATGATTTTTCTCAAGAATAAGAATATTCAATTTGCCAAATTAAGTTTTTTTAGAAGAAATAGTAGAAATTAATTTGTTAATTGGCACGAATAGTATTAATGATTTAAAGCAACAAAATAATATAGAGTGACAAAATAGAAGAAATAACAACCTCTGCATCAATGTAAGGAAACTCTGGATGTATTTTTCTTCCAATAATAGGCCACCTTTGTCCAGTGAGTGAAGCAAGCTTTGCCACGGCAAAAGCTCTATCACCATAATAGTAAGCTAAATGCTGAGCAACTTCACATTCTAATCCAAAATCCTGAACCAGCCTTATATACATGGTGGGAGTCCAGCCATGAGCACCTTCTATTAGAAGCTTATCGGTAATACAAGGGCCAGCATTGGTAGCTAATTCCGGAACAGCTGAAACAAAAATCATATTTATCATATTGTATAACCAACAAAAACTACAATGTTTTGTAGCTCACATACAATTCACAATATTGTATTCAAATTAACAATTGTTACAAGTAATAAACATTTTTAATATTTTCATAAACTAAAAAAAAGAATAAAAATATAAACTGTATGAAGAACTTAATAGAAAAAATAACAAAGAAACTAAGACGATAAGAAAATATAAATGAAGTTCTGAACATTTTGGAAGAATAAAATTCCAATGGGGATTGAATATTCATTTTAAAAAAGAGAAAAGAAAAGGAAGAAGTAAAAAAGAGAGAAAACCCTTTCAACTATCTCTTGATAAATTAATGGAGAAATCCCTAGATACTATATACTAATTAATGAGACTATTATTTTTCATAATAATTACATTATGTAATTATTACAGTTCAATACTCTTACCCTTTTCAACATTAAGTTCAACGATTACACCAAAAATTGCTCTATTGCCTACAGTTTAATAATGTATAAGACTTAGACAAACTTTATACATAAATTTCTTCTGCTTTTTCCTTCTTTCAATAATATGATAATCTGTAAACATAATTTTGAACATGTTATAAAAACAAAAATTAAAAATTAAAATCTTAAAACAGTACCTTTTAAAGCAGCATCTATGGTGTCAGTAGCCATTGATCTGTATGTTGTCCATTTTCCGCCAGCGATTGTCACCATTCCTGAATCACTCACTTCAACAACATGATTTCTAGCAATTGACTGAGTGTCAGCTTTGTTAGGATCTGATATAAGAGGACGAATACCAGACCAGGCGGACAGAACATCTCCACGCCTCACTAATAAAAATAAATAAATTAAACGACAAAATAATATATAAGGAGCCTAAACTCAATCAATTATTTTATTAAGTTTAAATAAATCACTGTTGAATATCTAAATAAAAACAAAAAATGAGACAAGGTTAAGAAATATGAAAATGGTGAAAAAAAACCCCAAAGAAATAAAACCAAGAATTTGTGAGGCTTCAATTAGCTGTACAAGTAATTCTATGAAGAAATGGTGAGGGGGTGTATTCAATGAAGAATTAACCAAAATGTGCTGCATTTTAAATAATAATAAAAGGTTTATGTTAAATTCAAACAGAGTTGAAACTGATATTCATGAGTTTTTGTTATATATGAGTTTTTATATTGTGAGCAGACATTTTTTGTTGTAAGGTACAAGCAGTGAGGTTTTCATGAGGTGGCATAAAATAAAGATAATGAAGTCTCAGTAATGACATTTTAACCATTTATTGCAATACAAAGAAAACAATATTTAAAAAAAATATATTTCATATTTAAAATATCTGGTTTTAGAAAAACCCAATATTCCTACAATCATTTAAAAAGTGTGTTTCTGGGAAAATGCAAAGTGAGTGGGAAAATGCCTATGCTCTCACGGTACTTTTTAAAACATACAATTGTTTTTACTTTCCTGTATGTTATTATTATAAACATATAAAGTATTCACCTTCAACATCTTTATTCAGATAGTTTTTTATTTCTTGTAATATGAATAATATTTCCTCTTCTGTTGGTTTAGGATGGTGGGTAACCTCGCAAGACCTATCAGTTGTACCTGCAATAGTATGCTTCTGCCATGGAAGGAAGAAAATCACTCTTCCATCTGATGTGGCAGGATCGAGGAGACCCATCTTTTCTGGACTGGTAAGTACAAATGAAAATAATATTAAAAACGACAAAATTGTTAAGGTTAAAATACATAATTTTTTTTGTGAAATACCTGTAGTATCCTGGTAAAACAATGTGTGTACCAGCACTTGCAGCACAAATAGAAGGAATATTTGGGTTGTCCATTTGTCTAATTGAATCAGTAAGGGGTCCAGTAGCATTTATAATGCATTTAGCCATACAGTTCCACTCCTCTCCTAAAAATCAAAGCATAAATATTTAAAAAATTGTCTTAGATGGGTGCTTTAAATATTACTACTCACTATAAACTCTGGACTGAAATAGAACCCTCTAAGTCTGAAGAGAAAAATTAGAATTTTAGTCAAGAAAAACAAAATCGGTTACATGAAATTATTATACACAGACACTGAAATAATTCGTGGGAGGTTTGCTTCCATCCAAATCAGGTCATCAAGACTCCACAGTATTTTATAATAATGAATACTTAGGGTTTGAAACAAATCTAATATGACAATTTACCAGGGACTAATAAAGTAGAAACAAAGCTACAAGGAAAACACAAATATTGATAATTTCACAAAACAATTAAAAATTATTGGAAATTTAGTTTTTTAACAATAAATAAATATTTTATTTAAAATAAAACAAAGTTTGACAGCTATAGCAAAACTACAAAATTATCACCTGTTATTTCATCTCTAAGTCTTGCTCCACAACACTTGCCATTTTTATCCTTAAGTAACTGTAGTGCCTTTATGTGATTTGCAACAGTCGCACCATGCCTTGTGGCAGTTAAGGCAATAGCAAGGCACATCCGAGCATCATCCTGTAGGCCTATAAATTATTAATAAACATATTTTTTGATTATTTATTATTCACAGATCATCTGAAATATCTTGTTTATATAGAATACTAGGTAATACTTCATCTTTTTTCTTAAACTCAATATTTTTGTTTGTATTTTTTTCTAATACTTGGAAGATTCAGAGTAAATTAATTTAACACATCAATATCTATGAAGAAGACTGCCCCAATTCCGAAAACTTTACTTTTGTGAAAACAGTGCTTGAATTTCAAAAGACTGTTAGAGCTTACCTTACAATTTTATAAATAATTCTTGAATCCATTTAAAAGTAAATGTTTAGAAGTAACTTTGGTATGATTTTTGGTATAACTCCAGAGTACTGCCATGTTATCAGTTTACGGAACCACACTAGTAATACCAATCTAAATAACTAACTGCTTTATATTCAACTGTGAAGGTCCTATTCATTATTAAGATTATGACTGCTTTGATTTGATTGTATGGACATGTACATTGTCAGGGTAAGGTCACCAGTAATAATTCAATTTATTTTTAGAGATCATAAGCACTGGAAGTCAACAGCAACAATAATTTTAAACAATATCAAATTAAAGCAATAATTTTGATAATTTCAATGAACAGGAATTTGAATACAGTTAAATACAAAGTAGTTAGTCACTACAACTTTTACTGGTGTGGCACCATTAATTGATACTAAGGCAATATTCTGAAGCTGTACAGTATTTTTTTATTCCATACATTATTTTAGGCCTTAATTTTAGACTTTTGTCTCTTATGATAAAAAAAACAATTGCCTCAAATGGTAAAAAATTAATATTTTTGTGACCTTCTTCATCTTAAAAAAATATTTATCTTTTAAAATATTATATCACAAAAATTGAAAAATCATTAATTTTGAGTTGTCTTGTGTGTTGCAATGAATTAATAATGAAGGCGTGGAGTGCAGGATGTTATGAAAGAGAGGACTAAAACAGGCAGAGAAGAGTGAACCAACTTTTAAGTATGTGATGAAATTTCTGTCTACAAACATGACCTTGATGAGCTGTTGAAATATCTGAGTGTAAAAGGAAAAAGAATCTCAACATTACCAATTTCAATATGGACAAATAAAACCTAAATATCTATAAGTGCTAATTTATTATTGAGATTAAGATGGCTGAGTAATCGATATTGGGGAAATAAAATTTGTATCTCTTAAATTTAATCAAGATTAATAGGTTAATGGTTTACATATACATTTATAAAGATAGAAGTTGTAGATGCAGCTAGAATAGATACTACAACAACTAATATTCAATAAGCATATTTAAGATTTAAAAATCACAGCAATTGAAATAGAAATGAATCACTAAAAATATAATTATTTTGTAAAAAGCAACCTCTTTGTAATTCTTATTTTTTTAATCATTAAAATTTTAGGAAGTACAGCGGAACGTCGATTATCCAAACTAATGTTGTCAAGGGTGGTTCATAATAAAAAATTCGGATAATCGAAATTCACTAAAAAATAAATACCAACCAAATGAATAGAAAGGGATTCAGAGAAACAAATGAAATTACCTAATTAGGTTTACAGCTCTTAGTAAACAAATAAGTATTGAAGTCTAAGTTCATTTTTTTGCTGTTTCCGAGAAATGATTAGGGCTCCCTTATTGACATTCATAGAAAAATCATTTTATTTTTCATCAAATTTTATTTAAAATAACAATCATTTTAACAATACAAATAAGTAACTGGATGAACTGATCAAATTAATTAAAATTACATTTGAAAAAAAAAAAAAAAAACACTTCCATTAATGGGATGTTCAGATAATCAACACTCCACTGTATTACATATAAACAAACCACCAGGGATCAGACAATTAAGGTAAAAAAATAACTTATATTTATTATTTAATATTATTTACTATAGTAGGTAAAAATAAATTAAGTAATGATTATTGTTGGATTTAGCTTAACTAAGATGAAAAGTACATTAAAACAAACTTGAACCCAGACTAACGAAATATTCATTCATTATATATCTTTTTGGAGGATATCTAAATCCAAAGTTTTTCAAGTATTTTTCATTGAAATTGGTCATTATATTTTTAATTGATTAAACACTGATTCTTAATTTACAAATTGAAAAATTATAAAAACACGATGATCAAAAAATTATTTCTGATTACCCATTATTTAAATTGAGTAAAAATTCATAACTATACTATATCACAAAGCATTGCTAATGATACCAGTCTGATTTTTTGTTTTGTTTGGATTGTATTTTTTTTTTATTTAAGAATTTTACAATAAGTATTAACCACTTCATACCAGCTATAATTACTGAACTTGTTTCAGTCTACCTTGCAAACATTTTTATATTAATGGTTTGATAAGTATTGTTTCATATAAATATTTCTTTCATAAACTATATTATTTTATATGTATATTTGTAAGCATTGCACGAAAATAAATAAAATAAGCCAAAAAATATATTTATATGTATCAAATACCGTCATAGTAAACTATGGCACCACAAAGTTTTTCTTTACGTAACATGGGGAAACTTTCTAAAGCTGATTGTTTTCCAATATAAAAGGATTGTTTAACAGTTTTGAAACCAGCGACAATATCGTACATCTTCATTCCAAACCAGAAATAGGGCACTTGCCACCACCTGTACAAAACAAATAACAACAATAAATAATTACAATACAAATTATTAGTTACATCTTCTCAATTATTAGTTTTTTCTAATCGAAATATTTTTTTCATTTGCCATGTTTTTTTTCTCTCTAAAAAAGCACATTGAACTCAGTGTTTTATAATAAAAAGTCTATCTCTATTAATGCAAAACTACGGCATTATTCACCAATGGTCAGGCCAGAGGCATTGGATATGCCAGAATGCCTAACTCTGAAAGGGTAAAGGCTGGCAGATGGGATTGAAATTGAGGAAAGGAGGACACTCAGAAAAATTTGGGGCTCAGTTAAAGTTGGAAATAAATACCAGCAATGCCGTAACAATGATTTGTATAAAAAAATCACAGATGCAATCAGGAAAAGAACAATTATATTCTATGGACACTTATGAAGAATGGACCTTATAGGATTAACTGGAAGACTTCAAAAATATTTGAAAAAGCTAAAACTAAAGAATACATGTTTTTATTTTGAAGAGAAAAGATAGGTCCAGGGCCGGGGTTCGAACCCAGGTCCCCCACGTTTCCGTTGTGGTGCTCTACCACCTGAGCTTATTTCTCTTCAAAATAAAAATATTTAAAAATTATAACAATTAATAAAAAAATTAAATTATAAAGAATACATGGTTTTTAAAAATGGAAAAAGATATGGAGGAGTTGAAATTTACTCCAGTAGGTATTACAGAGAGATCATCTTTGAAGGTGAAATTGCATAAATTTATGGGTTTTCAGGAAGCACCTAAAAAGAAGACAGGAGCTGCTTGGAAAAAATAGAGGAAGGAAAAATATAATGCAAGGGTGAAGTTGATTTGGGAACTAAGGAGACAGAAAAGAAGCAGAGTCTTCAACTCGTAGACCGTAGTAGCTTATTCAGAAAAAAAAAATACATTACATGTATACTACAAATGAATTTAATAATTCAGCATTATTTAAAAAAATATATCTTTTCAGTTTTCCTCAGAAAAAAATTAAAATTTGAATCAGATAATTTGATGGTGATGGAACATACATGTAATATACTATTTGACCTAAGTTTCTACCCCATTTCCCCTTCACCATGTCCTAATTATTGATGATGAGATATTTAGTATCAATCTGTTTATTGTACACATCATTCTGTACGAACCTGCTTAATTAAACAGAAATAGATTCCTTCAATAGCTTTCCAGCCCTCCTCCTACTATTAAAATAATTATTTAAAAATAAAAAATAGGAATGCAATGATATATTAATTAATGGGAAGAAGTGAATTTTTCTCATCATAATTTGGAAATGTTATAGTTAGTTGGTTTTTTATTTAACGTCACTTTATGCTGCTATGGCTAATCGGACGATGCTACAGTGGGAGCTCTAAATTTTTCCTATCCAGGTTTAATTAGGATATGGATTTTTAACGAGCACCTCACATTGTACAGGCTCGGGACCCCCATTTAACGTCACTTCCGAAGGACAGCGTAATTAAGGATTTTTTACTCCCTTAAAAAAATCCTAGGGCCACCTGCCGGGCTACGAACCCGCGATCCTGGGCTTAGTAGTTTGTTACGCTAACCACTAGACCACAGGGGACCTGGAAATGTTATATCTCTATTATTAAAATAAAAACAATTGTATTGCTACCTCAAATAAACAGTTCTCCATATCACTGCTGGGTATAATCTGTACTATTTCATATTTTGTGAAGTTAGAACCTAAGGCATTGGCAAGCCTTTCATACTTTGTAAGTTAATTAAATTAAAATGTTTCATTTGGTTAGTGTGGGAAGGAAATGGCGATAAAAAAATAAAAGATAAATCTTTTAAATCTGGAATTGGAGGTAAATGTGATTATTATTGCTGATTCAGAAAAAAATATGAATATGAACCATCAGCATAAACAGTTTAGAAAAATATTAGATAATTCATATGTTAGAAGATAATCAGAAATGTATAATATTTTTAATAAGCAAGATATTTTTTTTTAAATTTAATAATTGTTTATGTATCAAAAAAAAAAAAGAAAACTAAAACAATTCTATCATTAGGAAACATTTCAGAATAATTTTTGCTATTACTCTAGCAGAAAAAACCCCCCTTTGGAATAGAGAATTTTTTATTTTGTTTTGCAAATCCTTCAATTTTAAAAACATATGTCAATGGGTAAGGTGATTCAATAACAAACAAAAACATCAATGAAGATATCTAAACAGGAATGTACTCAGCACGTGATACAATCTCATATAGTTCAAGGTTCTTCTTACGTTAAGGCATCTGATAACATAAAATTACTAAACATCTGCCATAGGTCACACACAGTCATTGACTAAAATTAAATAGTAATGATGAATTATAAAATAATTTAGATATTTTCTGATTACTTTTTTTATATTATATATTCTGTAATATTTTGCCTGAGAGCCCAGGGATCTTATAACAGTGAGGGGTGACTACTATCCCATGATAGAACTAACTTGGAATCAAATACCTATGGGTTAAAGGCCTTAACTTTTAACTTTTTTTTGAAAAAAATAAATGTGACTGATTTCTCAAGTTACTTAAAAACATAATTTAAATTTAAAATCTGCATAGTTTTAAAGTAATTAAAAATTGATTCAATCAGGTGTTTTCCATAAAAAAAAAGAAGTGACTTGCCAGCTTTCCTCATCATTCATGTTATAACATGTATTTTCCAATAATTAAAACAATTATAAAATAATAAAATTCTTCAATTATAATTGTTATCCTTTTCTTTTAATTAAAGATGTTCTGCTTTTTTAATGATTTCAATTATCTTGAGTTGACTTTGAGTCAAATTCTTCTAAAAGGGAATATCTTTAATTAAAATAAAAAATATTGTAAAAAATGGAGGATTTTATTCTTAATTTTATTATTTATTAACTTTTTAACTTGGTATTGGAATATATTCAGAGAACACAAAGATATTTCAAAGACATTAACGCTGGCAGAGTCAGTTAATGTAATAACATCAGGCATTATCATCAAATTTTAAAAATATGCACTAACTTATAAACAGGAAGCATTATAGGCAATGGCTGGGTAAGATGAGGTGCTGATTCTAACATAAATGCCCGTTCATATAGTGCTTCTTTAACCATACGATACTGCTCGATATCCAAATTCATAATAGCCTTTTGTAAGTAACGAACTCCACCATGAATAAGCTTTGTGCTTCTTGAACTGGTTCCAGATGCAAAATCATCCATTTCAATCAATGCTGTTTTCAATCCTAAATTCATTAATTAAAACAATTATATTTATATGTATATAAATTACTATAAAGTTAAAAAAAGAACAACAGTAAAGCAGATAATTTAGACCACCCTTAAGTAATAGGAGGTAGGTAAAATATGTTTTGAAAGGGATTTTTAGATTCTAAATTTAATTCTGAAGTTGTTTAATGGTTTACAGATCAATCCTTCATACATTTCACAATTAATACGCTATGTGTAGATTTATTTTTTTCTTTTAATTAATGGCAAAGTTTGATTAACTCATTATTAAATTATATCTCCAAATAGAGCGATGATTTGTTGAAATTGTACTTGTCACAATTAATTGTAAAAACATTCACAACAAGATGGAATAATATATTCTCATATATATTTATATGAGAGTGCCAAATTAATTAATTTCATTGGGTAGTAACATATTTTTTCTTGATTTTTCCAATATTCAAACACCAGCACAAACTTCATACATGATAATTTCTGTAAGATTAACTATTATTTTTCTGATAAATGACATCAAAGGCGAAGTTTCCCAGATTAATCAAATATAATAACTAACACTAAAGATGAATCAATGTAAATAATAATTTTAACTACTAGAAATAAATTCATTTAAAACAAAATACTTATGATAAAGATTCATGAAGCCAATGAATTGTGAAAAAAATAAAATTTTTATATCAAATAATTTTTTTTTGGTTGAAAAAAGTCCTCAGCCTTACCCCTGGTTTGTGCATCCAAAGCACAACCTGCTCCTGATGCTCCTCCACCAATGATGAGCATGTCAAAGGATTCATTTTTCAAAGACTTTAACTGTTCAGATCTTGGAGGAAGAGGTCGTTTCGTTAATTTTAAGGTGTTACATGAATTAGCATGGACTTTTAATTTGTCATCCTCCTAAACAAAGATAAATTATTAATAACAGGAAATTTTCACTTTCCTTAAAAAAGAAAAACATAACAAGAATATCATAAATTGTTAATCTACATGTCTAAAACTCACAACCTTGAATCAAATTATTTATTTGATTTTCAAAATAGTTTCAGTTTGAATGTTAACAATATCTTATTATTGCAATACATATTTTGAAGTATTTATTTCTCAATGAATTAACTGTCCACAGCATTTGATTTTTAAAACTTAAACCATGACTAAATATTTTTAAAACAATTTACATCAAAAATTCTTCTTAATAATTATTAAATAATAATTTTAATGATTTTTTCTTTTTTAATTTTTGAATCAACCAGTTTTTAAGCAAGTCTTTAAATCAATACATTCAAATTAGGGAACCATTAATTTAATTTCAAAATCTTGTTTTTTAATTATGCATGGTATTAGTAGGTCACTTATTAAGTGCTTGAGCTTGAACTATTCATTGAATTCATTTATAAATAACTATTTGCATAAAACTAAATAAAAACTAAAAAAAGAATATTTATTCTAATAATTAAATACTAGACAATTGAAGTCCTTTGAGTTTCATATTTAGAACAATAAAATGCTTTCTTTTGTATTAATTCAGTAAATCTGTACAACTCTCTATCTAAAAATTAACTATTGAGTTAATTATCAATTAACAAATAATATTCAGGAAAAACAATTAAGAATGTGCATTATTTTTTGGATAATTATAAAACAATGCTGAATTCAAGACAGAAATTGACACAATTAATATTATATTGTCTAAAAATATTGCCACAATTTCAATAAATTTTATGACCACCTACAAATATAATTTTTTTAAACATATAAACAAGAATTAAGAAATATTTTTATTTTTGATAATGAATAAAAAAAAAACTTGACACATAATTATGCATTTAAAAAATATATAACAATACCATTTAAATTAACCATAAGATTTTGGTAAGAAACTGATAATATAAGTGTAGCAGTAAAATTCAAATACAAAATATAACAAATAAAATTGTTATCAGAAAAATAAAAACAAAGTTGAGTAAGATTGGAGGTGAATGATACAATTTAAATAAATTAAATAAAAATCACTTGAAAAACTTACCAGGAAAGGAAAGTCATTAATGAACCAGGATGATAGATATGCAGTTGAACCTGCTATAGCTGAACCAAAAACAATTTTTGAGAACCTGGAGTGCATGATTCAAGTTTTCCTTGAACTCAGTTTTGTCATGCTCTTTCTCTGCCCTTAAAGACCTTTTCAAAACCTGCTCTGTCCATTACTGTAGTCACAACCAAAGCCTGGCCAATAGACTAGAATCAGCAAACAGCAAAAAAGATAAGACTACACACCTTTTTCCCTCTCTCTCTCATCCTGACCTTGGTTTTAACTATTACGTTATTATATCTCCCTGAGTGAAACAATAAATATTTGTAATAAAATAAAATACAGTTTATGAGTATTTAAAGATAAGATTATCTTACTTCACTATTTACGAATAACAACAAAGTTAAATGCAAAATAGTCATTAATAGAACTTGGCAATCCAACTGAATAGAGAAGGTTACTCATTGTTAAATTTGTCCACAGTATTAAATGGGAATTTGAATAAAGAAGTTTAAATGTCAAACGTCAAATTCTACAGGTAGAAAAACCGACAGTCAAATTCATACCTGGCGGTGGAACTCCATTTTGACATTTATGAAATACTTAACAATGTTTACAAAAGGATCTATTTAAAGCATAAGTGTTAGGTTTTACGTACACATGTAGAATAATTTTATTTTAGGCATTTTAATAGAATTGTTTTCTTAAGTCGTACTCCTTCGCATTTAGTAATAGAAAAAAACATCGATACTCCTTACCCAAATTTATTAATAACTTATTAATAGAATTTTTGAATTTGTTTTAATTGAAATTATTTCAATTATTTTTGTACTGATACTATTATTTTTGCGGCGATTCAACTAGCTTTTGTTACCTAGCGATGTTGTTTACTGGTCGCTAAGTTTGAGTTAGAACCGTTTCTTTGACTCTATCAATTAGATTAATAATTAGAGGTTCATCTTCAATCGGTTGGTGCATATTATGGGGGATACCATGGCTTTTACCGCCGAAACTGCTAGAGGTAATCAAAGAAATCTATTTCGTTAAAATATGTATTTACTGATATATAAAAAGCAAGATTCAGCTAATTGTTGATTTGTTAACAGCTGCTCTGGAAGCAATTTTGAGTGCTTTAGAAACTGAAGAAGCATCTCAAAAGATAAATGAAGCTAAAGCTAATGCTAGCAATGACATGTTAAAGGTTATGCAGTATGTATTTCCTTTGGTTGTACAAGTTGAAATGGATGTTATTAAGAAATTTGGTTTTACTGATAACAGAGAAGGTAAATGTATAATTATAAATACTGTTTTATTACCTCATAGTACTTGATTGCCTTTTGTACTCAGTTATGCTCCATCATATTTTTTAGGAATCATACAGTTCACCCAAATGATAGTTGCACTTGAAAAAGAAGATGATGTAATAGCAGACCTTCATACCCAGATAAGGGCTCATTATTTGCCTCCAGTTAATATTGCAACAGATGTTAGTCTTTGACAGAAGTAAGAATATTAATGACCTCACTTACCTCAGTAACCTAATATTGAACCCCATTATCACAGATTCAGTGGTCCTCTTTGAATTAGAAGAGTTGGGTTCGACCTATCCTCGTTTTAATAGAATTTCTTTTGGTTTTTTTTTTAAAGAACAAATGAATAATAAGTATGCTTGTGTAGATTTTATTGGTATTTTGAAATTTAAAGTATTTAACTCATTTACATCAAGGAAATGAAAAAATATATTGTAGGATAAGTTTCCTAAAGCTTTTCTCATTTTTCCTGCAATTGACTAAAAGGATTCCTTGCAAAGCTCGAAATATACCTCATTATGACTTAGTCGATCAGTGATTAGGGTCATTCTACTTCTAAAGTGTTCTAAGAGAGGAGTTACATTAAATATTATGCCAATAAACTTCTTAATATTCCACCAAAGAGGTTACCTCTTCCCTTGAGCACGCCCTCATTCCTTGTAGTTAATGATTGTATTTTTGACCTCTTTAGAATGATGGTCTGGTTTTTGGTTTGTTTGACCAGGTTGGTGCATCTTCCTGCTTCTTTTCCCAAGTCGGCTCTGATGTAGGAGCTAAACGTTGTGGCGAAATCATAAACAATAAACCATGATTCAAAACATCTCCTAAAACTCTTCAAGCAATTCACCCAAAATTATGTTCCAAAGGTTAGGGCCAAGAGGAGATCTTATCTTTCAAGAGTAGATTGTAGACTAAACACTATCAGGTATTGCTACAAATTTTATTTGAATTATGCCATTAAACTGGAGATAACAAGTCTAAGAAGAGAAAGCATTGCTCTAAAGTATTTAGTGCTTTTGATATTTTAAAGTGTGATGTTTTATTATGGAATGTCTCCCGTGGCCACTCACATACTTCCATTCTCCATTCCATTAGGAAAATTGTTTGCTTTATCTTTTTGTATGTTTTTTGATGAAGATTTTTTATTTTAGTTGTGTTGTCAATTGAATTATCATAGTATATGATAATCTGGAAAATCTATAGTTTTCATTTTAAGTTTCTTAAAAAACATAGTAGTCAGAAATTTTGTTTTTTCATAAATCATCAATATGATTTAACCATGTTCAGTCATGAAATAGTAGTTCTGACCACTGGGTATCAATTTTTATCATTTTATTAATTTTAGGTATGTAAAAAAAAATGCTATTGTGTTGAGGTTAGATATGTGTCATTATCTATATGGCTATTGTAATTTGATTATCACATACATCCCTGATGATATATCATCTGTTGCTGTCTAACAAGTTATCAGTAAATTAATCTGATAAGTACTATGTCCTTTTCAATATATCTCATATTTCTTAGATTTTTTTTTTTACACGGATTTAAAAAAGACATGGTTTAGCAAGATAACATCTTCTATTTCTTATTCTTAGGGATGCAATAACTTTTAAAAAATATTCCTTCAGATATTGAATTTGTAATTTTGGATTATTTATTAATGCCAGGTAACAAATAGAAATGTTGAGAATTTTTAATTAAATATTAATTTTGTTTTTATCATACTAAGAATTATGGAATAAATAAATCTGTGCTTTATAACACTAATTTAAGGTGAGTTGTTAAAAAAGTAGAATAAACCAGAGAAGATTTGGATTTTTTTAAATTTCTATTAGTAATATTTTATCATACAAAGCTACCAGAGTTGACAATAATCCTTTCAAATTAGTTAGATAGGGCATTAGGCATTTTAAAGTGCTATTTTGAAATGAACCGTAAAATGAATCAATACTCGGAAAACATATTCTGTTAATTCTTTGTTCAGAATTTAGAAAAAACAACTAAAAATAGATGTTTACTATATTTTTTTAGGTTTTAGATTTAAATTTTATGTAGTCCATTTCTATCCTTCACTTGTGTTTTTTTATTTATCAAAATTGCTTAAGATTATAGTTGCTTACAACTTAAGTTACTGTAAAATTCAAGAATGTGTCTAAAAAATAACTATTTTTTCTTCATTCGATTGCTTTATTGCAGAATTCAGTAACAAATTAATAAAATTGTGGTTTAAAAGTAATTATGTATCCATCATATTACTGAAATTGAGATTTTTCTTAAACTGGGAACCATACAGCCACTACTGGGGTTCTCGAAACAATTTTAAATCCTGCAATAAAATTCTACGTGGTCAAAAACCTTTTTAAATTTGTTGATACTTAACTAGTTAATGACAAAATTAATCAATAATTAGTAAACATTTTAATACCTTGGGTTGGGATGGGATCTGCAAAACTAAAGAGGGAATTTGTGATAAGTTTGGGAACCTCTGCTTGATGATGCCGATAAAATGATTTGGCATGGTATTATTATATTATATTTGTGTGATATGTTAAGGATCTGTTGCGTGAAATTGATTTGACAGTTTATCAATGTATTCTCGATTATTCAGGACATTAGAGCACCTTGTCAGTGCAGCCTTTTTTCTTTTTTTTTTTAAGATCTTAAATGGAATTTGTAGGTTAATTAATGACAGTGCGAACAAATACAATAGGGTTCAATAATGGGTCAATTTTAGAGCTATCAGAGTTTAGAAACAACTGAATACACTTATTCAAAATTAGTATGATTTACATCTTTACTGGTTTTGCTACATACTATGAATTAAAATAGGCTATTTTTTAAAGTTTATATTACAAAATTTGGAATAAACTATTTGTAAAAACTATTTCTTTATTTTTTCTGTATGCATAAGTTTTAACATTATGTGATACATGGTGTTTAGCGACCAAGGATCAAATAGTAAAAAATTTAAAACTATAAAATCAGGATAATCAAAAGTTTTTTTGCTCCTAAAATGTAAACATAAATAAAAGCAATGACTTTGGTTATTTTCAATTATGGAATTTATGCTATGAACAAAAATCTTAATAATAAATTTAACCTTCCTCAAAGTTTGATATTTACATTCCAAAATACATCGAATCCAATTATCTAGATAATAGAAATCTATTGCCTACTGTCTGTCATCTATGATGTTTCTGCTCAATTACTGGGCTTATTTTTTCAGATTTAAGTCGCATATCACAAATCAGAGAATGGTCCTTAGAACTTGATTTAGTATTTCGAACTTTAAAATAAGGTGGCTGATTGAAAGTTCGATGTAATTATCTTTCTGACAGTTATGATGTAGAACAGCCATGCCAAACTCAATTAAAATCGTGGTGCAAAATCAGATGTAAAAGTGTTGTCTCAACATTTTTAATAGTTGAAAGAGTGTGATAGAAAAAAATATATATTCATTTCTGTTTAGGTGTAACATGAAGTAACTAATTTTATCGGTTTGAATAAGTTTTGCCATTTGTTGTCATGGAAAACTAGTTAAAAATAGGAAATGGTCATTTTGAGCTACATTGCTAGACACCATGTGGGAAATGTTGAATGAACGTTAATTCACTAAGCTATAATAATATGTATTAAATACAGTGAATTAATTTTGTTACTTAGCTCAATCTGTTCTTATTAATACAAAGATTATTATTATGTACTAATATATGTGATAGTTATTAGCATAACATATTTTTAAATTATTTATTTGTTATTATACTTTATTTTATTCCTCACTAATGTTATATTTAATGAATGTGATTTCAACTTAAATGCTTACCTTTCATTCCATTTACGGATTTACATAAGTGATATTAGTTATAATTTATTGCAGTAACTTGGCTTTATATAAAATAAACTTATTAAAAACAGTTAATTATGTTTTATGTATTAAACAATGGAAAACTTTATAATTTTATTTTAAATACCTACCATGATTTTATTTTTAACTACTGTTATTGTTTAATTGGATTATATTTTTATTAAAGAAATATTCTATTATTTTTGGTGGTTTATTATGAAAATGAAATCCCATTTATCTTTTAAATGATTTATTAAAGGGACTGTTTAGAAACTCCTTTCCTTATGAAGCTGTGAAGTGCATGTTTCGAAACATTCATTAAAACACCATAAGCATTCATAAGGTAACGAAACGTGAAGAAAGTAAGTAAAGTAATATTCTGTTATATGAGGTGGTATTTCACTGCTCATAAATGATTCCGTGCTGTAGCTCAATCCAGGTCAGTTAAGATAGCTTATTTATGAAGTCAGGATAGTAGATCCAAGGCTTAGTTGAGAGGTATCTCATTGCTACAGATATCAGGATTCTATTGGGTTGTAGCTTATGAAATGTTAATGAAGGTGTAAATTTAAATTAGCAAAAAAAAATTATAAAACAATACCTTTATTAATCAAAATAGGATCCTTCACTTTCAATACACTTCTCCCAACGTAAAACAAGCATTTCTATTCCCGCTCTGTAAAAATTAGGTGTCAAGGAGGAAGCGAAGTTTTGGAAGGCCGATTTCAGGGCATTTTTGTTGTCAAATTTGTTATTTCTTAAAAAATTCTCCAAACACGGAAAAAGTAAAAATCAGTTGGAGAATATGGTGGGTGAGGAAGGACCTCTATATTCAGCTTCTGAAAACAAAAAAATCGGGTACAAACCTCCTTAAGGTGCCTGGAAACAGTCATGGCACTTGCTCCAAGTTGTGAACCTAATTCAAGAGTGGTTTGGGAATGGCCCGCTTCCACCACCTCATTAAACTTTTCGTTGTCCAGCTTAGTCTGCGGCCTACCACGTTCTTTGTTGGTAAGGTCATAATCCCCAGACCGAAATTTTTCAAACCAACGGAAGATTGTTCTTTCGCTCAATGTATCTTCACCGTAAACAATATTAATGTTTGGCAACACCTCCGTGACACTATGGCCAAGTTTAAATTCGTAAAGGAAAATCATACCAATTTCCGCGGAAGACATAATTTTATTCTTATTTATTTTTAAAACGTTGCTTTACTTTCAAAAGGAAGAGTAAGACGATTATGAAAAATGATAATTGTTTGTGTACAAATAATATAATCCCTAATGAAAAGAAAACTGTAAATAAACGAAACTGACATTTCATCCGTTACGACCCAATGTTTGATACCAGAATTTGCTGGAAGACTTAAGCTCTTTATATAGATGGAGAAATCTGGTGGTCGATGTTGGAGCAGGCTAAGTAAAGGCTTGGAATATATTACCACAGCAAATAATAATTTATGGAAACATTCGAATTATGTGGTTTGATATTTTTATACCTTACCAATGAATCTATACAGGTGTTTCCAAGAAGGGGAACACTTGGCTGGTCCTGCTGTTTTTGTTGCATATCCCTCAAAACCTATTAATGTTGCATATCCCTCAAAACCTACTAATGTTGCATATCACTCAAAACCTACTAATGTCTTTAAAACTTAGTGAGGTATTTAGAAAGACGGTTTGAAAAAATTGTGACTAATTACTAATATTGATAAAACTTAACAGTCAAAAAACTACGAAACAAAAAGGTTGCTTTTGAGGTTTGGTATCACCTCTTAAAATATTTACTGAAATATATGGAACACTCTTTTAAGCTGCAAACTGGTTTTTCTGTATTTTTAATAAAACTAAATAAACTTCTAAGCTATTGAATATATGATCATGGAGTTGTCTTATCCCTTCTGAATGAAAAGAACAACAAAATGATATGTCTGACCGAGAAGCGAACCATGATGACTGAGTTTGTTAGGTACCAGGGTTTCGTGGGATACCCGGGTTCGAGTCCCGGTCCTGGTCATATCTTTTCTTTTCAAATAAAAATTATAACAATTAACTAAAAAATAAAATAAATAAATTATAATAATATTTAAATACGTAAATCAACTAGATCCAAATTAAAGTAATGTTCAATGAACATTCTTCCCCGTGTATACACCGCAAATTGCGAGAACACAGAGATATAGGATCAGTGAAAAGAAAGGATAGGTCTGACCAAGAAGCGAACCAGGATGGCTGATTTGGTTAAGTACCACGGTTACGTGGGAGACCCGGGTTCGAGTCCCGGTCCTGGTCATATCTTTTCTTTTCAAATAAAAATTATAACAATTAACTAAAAAATAAAAGAAATAAAGTGATATATCATTTGAGTGGAAAATAGTTGACTGAATAATTCAAATGATGGATTGAATTCAATCCATCGATATATCATTTGATTTAATTTGTGGAAATTGTTTTGTAAATACCCCTCCCACCACTTTGATTGTTGTAGAAGTGCTTATCTAGTGATTCCTACTATCCAAAAGTTTTTGAACAACCTGAATGTACATACTTAATTGTTACTTTGATCCATGTGAGATTATTTTTATGCTAAAGTTTTGTTTTTTTAGCACTTTTTATTTAAGATGGAATTTCCATTCTACTGTTATTTAATATATCTTGAACCATTGAGTTTAACAAAATATATATAGACACATTTTTGTGTCTAATTGCTTTAATTGTCAGGTTTTTCGATAATGAAAAGTTATTATTGCATTTTATTAGTAGATTATCATTATCATTATTAAATACTGATAAACTTGTCCGACAGGACCCGCTTGGGACTCACCCAGCCTCTATAATGCGGGTACCCAAAATAAGGGGGGGAACCTGGCGGTTGAGCCTGATGTAGGACAAATCACCTCCCTGTACAACCGTTGTCCCAGGAACGGGACCTCTACCATGTACTGAACCCATGTAGTAGTAAACTTTTTTTTTTTACGTTTGAGTCTCTTCAAATTATTTGCATGCCGTTTCGCGGCATTTTATAGTGAACCTTTCCTAGCATATCATTAAAATTCGTATTCAACTTCAACATAACCATCAACGCGGTTTCAATCATGACCCATGTCCCTTAAATATGATCAACCTTAACCTCTTACAAAAATAATGCAGGGTTCTATGCACCTCTTACGAATCACAAATCTATTACCATTATAATAGTTATCGTTCTCTCCGTTGCAATTGCTGCGTTTTCCTTCCGCTGATGAAATCTCTTACCTGATCAACGAATCTCTTGTAGTGCGAAGATATTTAGATGATAAGCCTTCACCTCATATATTATGTATCATCTAATGCACCAGTAATATTTTTTTATTAATTTATTCACTGAAATTTACAACTTTATTATAACAATACAAGTAAATGGCGGGAATGATACATAATAGCCATCGATAAAGTAGAAAAACTATCTAGTGGTAGTACTCAAATAACAAATTTAATTTAGAAGGTCACGAGGCAATCTTCTTTTCAGATGCCTCGAAGGATTGTCAGGAATTGAAGAGGTTGGTAGGTTTGAAACTAGCGGGTTTGAGAGAGAATAAAGTTCGTCATAAAAATATTGATAAGGGATTCGGGCCAAATCAGTAATGAATGGGACATTAATATCCTTATGGATTACTTTGTTCATAACAAAGTAAGGAGCACTGAGGATTTTACGAAGGATTTTGGATTGTGAGGATTGATTACGAGAGGAATTCGATGGCTTAGTGGAGCCCCAAAGATCTACTCGTAAGTCCCAAAGATGGGCCTAATGATTGTCATGCATATGAGGGTTTTGTAATTAATTGGGAGTTCAGAGCGTTTGTCTAGAAATGTTGAAGTAGTCTAAAACGACAAGCTCTGTTTCTTACCTGCAATAATTAAACTTCTTTTGTTCAAAGATTTCTGTGCCACCTTGTAGCATGATTTCCCTAAAGCGGACCCCACCTGGAGAAACATCTAAAGAATTTTCACTGACCATCCTCCATCTATGCGGTGATTAGATCCAAACGAGAAACACCCTTAAACTTTTTTAAAGAAAAAAACTGTTACAAAAAGTTTATTTATTGTTATTCTATTCTTCTGATCATCTAAAGCAATCTTGTTACTCGGAGATTGCTGACTTGTATATATCTTTACATGTTTCCTTATAAGCTATTTTTTTTAAAGATTTATTTCGCCATGTCAGTGTTTTTATTTTATTTTATCTATATTTTTTTCATAATAACACAGTAGAATGAACCCTTTTTCCACTACTGTAATGAGCAAAAACAAGGTATATGGGCATGCTTATTTACAAAACATGTACATTGCCAGAATTCGTTAATGAATTAATAAGTTATAAAAATCTAACTCCATAAAAAGAGGAGGAGGGTTACGAGAAAATGAAAATCATTTAGCACATATATTACTTATTTTAGTTAAGGGTATGGTCTTCTGAAAGATAAAATTTTATAATTTTGGCCAGAACCTGTAAGGAAAAGATTCTTCGCGTTGGCGCATGGTTCAGATATGAAATGATTATATGATCAAACTTTTTGGCGTTGAAATGTTTATCAAATATTTTTCCGCGTAGATTGGTGAGTATAAAGATCTGAAACTCAGGGCCGGTTTTACCTTATGTGCAGGGTTTGCGGGGCACACGGCGCCGGGTCTCAAGGGGCGCGGCGAGGCGTCTTAGGGTCTCAAAAAGTTTCATTTCATGTTGATTCCATAGCAAAATTTGTTTAGGGGCACATTCACCTCTATAGCGGATTTGCCATTTTTTGTAACACCTTCTACAACTATAAGTGTTCAATTTTAATCGCCTAGGTCACGACTGCACACGGACGCGACATGGCTAGAGCCAGTGCTGCTGAAACTTGTCTGAAGAATGAACTATAACCTTCAAGCAAGTTTAGAAACTAGCTTTTTAGTTCGAGAACCATTTTTTGGGCAAGAATTTGGTAGTAAATAGTACTAAAACATAAATTTTCCGTGCAGATATATTGACGAGTATATCGATTCAAACATACGGAAGTGAGTGATCTGTAGCTAGTTTAGAAACTAGTTTTTGGTTTTTTTTTATTCACTGGAACTGGGAAATTTGACATTTATACTAGTTGTATTTATGAAACCTGCTTAAGTAAAATTTATTTACGATTGTAATTGAAATTAAGATCATGGAATAAAAAGTAGGCGATTTGTGAGAATGGCCCACTTGTTTATAAAAAAAATAGGTATTGAGAGCATTCTAATATTTTTTTCTGATCAATCAAAATATTCTAAACGTTACGGTATCCAAGACAAAAATCACATGAGTTTTATAGCTCATAAAATACATGTGTAATTATAATTTAGTTTATAAGCATGGCATAGATGCAGAGTTTTAAATTTCTTTAAAATCACTGGATACGTACAAATTAGGTAGTATTGAGAAGGAAAATGAAGAAAGGCCAATATGAATAACTCGAGACCGACTCAGCTGTTAGTTCTTGATCCAGAAGATACTCTAACATTCAATGGCTCCTCTGACGAAACATGCACTGCAGACTTGGAAGTGACCAATCCGACTCCATATTCAATATGTTACAAAATAAAAACGACCGCCACTGGCCGTTATTCAGTGAAGCCCAAAGTAGGGGTTTTGCTTCCTTACAGCAGACAGATAGTAAATTTTCATGTTAAAGGTGAAAAGATAGACTTAATGGACAAGTTCAAATTATTATCAGCAGTCGTTCCGAACAATGCAGGAAATGACCCTTCTCAGATGTGGGAGTACATCAATGAAGCTACGACAATGCAATCGAAAATCAAAGTCATGTTCATAGAAAAAACCGAAAGCGATACACAAGTACAAACAACCACTTTGAAGAAAACTACAGTACAAACAGTTTTAGCAGGAACTTTTCTCATTGTAATAGCTTTTTTCATTTCATTTTTTTACCACTCTTAATGTAAATTAAATACTGGTTGTTGATTTCTGTATTGATGAATCTTAAGCTTATACTTTCAAATCGCAGCGCATTTTTCTTCCTGAATATAAACTAATGCAGGAAAATGAAGCTGATTAGTTACA
Organism: Troilus luridus; assembly: GCA_964056705.1. Lineage (NCBI taxonomy): Eukaryota > Metazoa > Arthropoda > Insecta > Hemiptera > Pentatomidae > Troilus > Troilus luridus. The sequence continues at coordinate 51,645,268 of OZ057412.1, read as the reverse complement.
AAGGTACTGATTTTCAAAAACCAATTTCTGGTAATATTATACATATATCGGCTCTACTAAAATTCAGGGATTAGTGTATTGTAGTTTGTACTGTTTCTTGGCCAACAGTTGTGCAGAGATTACACAGCATATACACAACTATTTATTAAAGTTGTAATTAACTCTACAATATGTAGATGCAATCAAATTTTATAATTAAAAACAATTTAGTAGTCAGATTATGGTGAGCACCACATACCTACATTTTAACTGTTTGACAAAACTTTTTAAATTTCATCAAAAATAAAATTTTATTTTAGTGTTAATTATGTATCGTTGTTATCATCGATATTTCTAAAACATGCATTAATCCTATATTTTCAACCTGAACTTTTTTCTTTTTCAGTAGAAAATAAAACTTTAAAAATGTCATTCCTCTTGGTTCAAGCTCATCTGTTTTCTGCAATACTACTTGTGGGGGTAGACACAACTAAGTCTTGGTTCATTTTGCCAAGCAATATTAACAATATAAGTACATTTTTCCACCTGTTGGCTGCCTAGTGCCTTTCCTGCAATGGAAAGGAAGAGGGAGACTGTTTTTTTTAATTGTTTATACCTTATGAATGCACCAATTAAGATATAACAAATATATTTTATGTATTATACTCATATGTATATATATAAGCAAATTAAGATGTATAAATAAGAAAATACCAAATATTATAAAATAAGGGACGATGTTCAAGATGCACTTTATGATGATAAAGAAGAACGAATGTTATACCCAAAGAAAGGTTTTTATTAGCTTAAAACAACAACTGTAGGAGAATGGTGAGTTTACAGAACATAGGAATAGTTATCTGTCAGGTTAGACAACAGTAGGGAAAGTTTCCCTCACAGGAGCAGGATTAAAATTACCACACACTTGCTTGGTAAGTAATTGGGTATCAACACTGGAAACAGGTTGAGATCTCTCACCACTGCTGCATGCATTTCTTAAGGTCTGATATTCTTGATTGTTTATTTAATGGAGGATGCTTCAGTGTGAGCTTTAAATTTTGTCTATCCAGGTTTAATTAGGATAGGGATTTTTAACAAGTACCTGACATAGTACAGACTAGGGACTCCTGTTTAACATCCTTTCGGAAGGATGGCATAACCACTAGACCACAGCTCACCTTCTCTGATATTCTTCATCCAAGTACAAGAACTTTAGCCAGCAATACTCTTTTTCTCACTAGCCAAACTCCTTTGTTATCATAAAAAACAAGAACAAATGCTGCATGTTCTCATCAAAGCTGGAAGTCAAACTAATTTTCTATTTTATAACAATTACAATACAATATGTATGGCCTTACAACCCTGTGTGGGTCTAGCCTCCTCAAGGAGCTATTTCTATTTCATTAATATTCTTGATAAATTTAATATTAAGATTTTTTACTTTTAGCAAAAAAATATGTTTGTTTATACCCCAGGTAAAGTTACTGATTTTATTTCACCTCTAATTGTACTGAATTTGATTTCGTTAAAAATAACAATCAATAACTTTTTCTGGCTGACATATTTCAGAAAATATTGATGAGAAGCCGAGACATGACAAAATATTGGCATTTTTTTGGCTTCAACTCTGCTCTTAACATTGAAAAAGGTAGAACTATTTTTTTTTGTTTCTTATCTTCTTAAATTCAAGCGGAACCCCTGATCATTAACAAATTAGAGATTCTTGAGCGTTGAAGTATTAAAAATTTAACACTTATTTTTGAGGAGCAGGGTGAAATAACGAATAACAAGATGATGTTAAAAAACTTGTTTTTAATTTTTAAAAAAGAAAAAGACCAATAAACATTACTTCTTCTTGGACACACCAACAGTTCTTCCACGCCTTCCTGTTGTCTTGGTGTGTTGACCTCTGACTCTCAAACTAAAAAAATAAAATAAAAAATACTATTAAAAAAGAATTTTAATTGATCTCTTCTGACTTAAAAGTTCTCTCCTCACAATTACTAACATGTCAGAACAATCAGAAAAACTAATACTAGTCCTTAAAATACCCATAAAAAGAAAATCAAGCAAAATACAAGAACAGCAGGTGTATGAATTTCTAGAACCTAATTTTCACAGATGCATAAAGTTGTAGAAGGGCTTTAGAGATGTGCAAAAATTTAAAAATAGAAAACACACTGAAATTAATCGGACATTGTTCTGTTTGGAAAAGAGCTTTATATAATGAAATGAACCAATTTGATTTAAGATGGAAGCTGAAACTGCTCAAATATGGCAGAGAAAATCTTTCTTAATTGTCGTTTATTAATTTGATTTTGATTAAGAACATGTTTTTTAGAAAGAAAGAGCAGAGCAATGTGGGGGTTTTCCCCTGCTAGGCAGACAGTGGGTACCCCCATAGTATCTTAAAAAAACAAATAAGATAAATGAGTTAGGATTGGATCATATCAGTGAGTAGGGCAGGGTATAAAAGAGAATCCCTAGTTCACTAAACATTTAAGGTATAAAAGAGAACGCCTACATCAATAAACATTTTCAAAGAAAGGAGCAACAATAGAAACACATGATCCACAATACACCTGTCAAGAACAAAATAAATTTATTAGTATTTACCTTATCATTCTACATCATGTTTTTCTCTAAACTTTAGGCTAAACTGACAAGATATAGCAAAGGTTCAGGCATAGGAACATAAAGTAATACTTTAACATTATTAAAACTACTTTCAAGTATAAACATTACGAAGTTTGTGAAGTTTAATAAGAGCTATTCACTAAGGTCTTCAGATATTTGAAATAAAAGGAAGAAAGAGAAAAGTATTATGATCAGGAGGTTACTGTGAAAAAACAAAACAAAAGAACACTAATTGTTTTGCTAATGTTCAGTGTAGACATTAGTGTAGTAAAGCTGTGGAGATTTTTATTTCCAAAACGATAATAATCAAATAAAATATGACAAAGAATCTAGGGACTAAATAATGTATATAGTAAGTATAATGATTGATATATATAAGAATAATGATAAATAAAACCAGTTGTTATAAGTTAATTAAACTGGCAGAAGGAAAAATGCATGAATAATAAAAAATATTGTCTTACCCCCAATAATGCCTCATTCCTCTGTGGGCCCTAATTTTCTTCAGCCTTTCCAAGTCATCACGGAGTTTGCTGTCCAAATTGGAGGATGTGAGCTAAAAAATGAATAAATATAATTTAATATAAAAAAAATTATAACTCCTTCATGAAACATTTAATTGTATGCTGGTAAATTTAAACTTGACATTTAAGGAACAGCATGAAACAAATAAATTAATAAAATCAGGTATAGGTAGAGAGGAACAATCTTTCATGGCTATCATAACTGTTTTATGGAGTATGAAGAGGAAGTTTATGCGGGAGAGCTGTAAATTCACAAGGACAGGGTGTCCAGGAATGGCCATCGTTGGGAAAAGATATATAGGTGCTTATGTGTCTGCTTACTCTAAACGGCCATAATTCATGAATCAACACTGATATGTTACTATCCCTTAATCTGATTGTAGGTCGGTGGGAAGGGCACTAGTGAATCTGTCCCAGCCTACCACTATACCATCATAACAATATATTGTATTTTAATTTGTTATTAATTTTTAAATATTTTTATTGGAAAAGAAATAAAAATATTTAAAAATCATAACAATAGTTAATAAATATTAACTATTATATAATGTGATCAAAATGCAACTTTTATCCTAAGATGCATAGGTCAACACCTTATGCACTGAGTACTCTACCCCCCACTTCTTCAAAACAGGGGAGTGATACACAATTATAATTGGGATCAAATTGTTACTATTAAAAGAATATTCATTAGCATTAGAAACTAAATAATTACTGTACAAAATCAATCCATAAATAATACACAGGTTCTATAATTAATATTAATCAACTATATAAACAGTAACAAAATCCACATTCTAGTGCATTATCAATTTATGTAACAACACTAGTGCTACTAGTACAATTTGAGGTAACTTCTAAAAATTTAACTAAAATGTTATAATAATTAATATTAATAAAATAATTATTACTTTAATACAATGCTAGTTAAATTTGTTATTGCTGATGGCTTCAACTCAAGACAACAATATTTAACAGATTCTTTGAATTGATGAAGCTAAAGTCAGAGCCTTCACGTAATATTATTTAACACAGCTGTTAAGATCTATTTCTTCGGTGGAAGTGAACAAAGTGTGATTTAAACCAGTAAATGTTAGCAGCAGCAATGAAATATACATATATCAGATTAAACCAATATCAACTATGATAGGTACTTGTGTGTTAGCGCCACTGCAGTTATTTTCCCCTACTTGTTCGCATACGCGAGCGGTTACATTTTGTAACCGTTATATTTATAAAACATTTATCTTGCATGTTTTTAAATCTATTTATTGGGGTTAGAATTTTAATTTTTTTAAATAATCAACAAATACAAATCAAAATAATTTATTTACAAATGGAATATCATGAACAATTAAAATAATGGATAATATAGAAATAAATAATGGAATATATCACGTATAATCAAAAAAATGAAAAATCAAATAATGATATATGAAAAATCCACATAATTTATTAAAAAAGAAAGTGGTTAATCGGAATTTCGGAGGAAAATTGGTAAAATATTTCGCTCCTGGAAAAATACAATTGCTTCTTCTTCTGTTTTTGTCAAATCCCAAAGACTCATTTTCGTAGCACAAAAATTAGCGAAATAATAACACCAATGAGTCTAGAACAAATCAGCAAACAAATAATAAATAAGCAACTAACAAAACTCAGTAAACAAGTACTAACATAGAAGAAATCAGGTGTTAGAAATATAACAGTTACAAAATGTAACCACTCACGCGTGCGAACAAGTAGGGAAAAATAACTGCGGTGGCGTTAACACACAAGTACTCTATAATAATTCAATTAAATATGTAATTGAAATTAAAAACAAACCTACGTATTTAAAACTTAGAAAAGACACAAACCTGGGTGTACTTTCCATCAACAATATCTTTTTGCCTGTTCAGGAACCAATCGGGGATTTTATATTGTCTAGGATATTGCATGATAGTCACAATCTTTTCAACCTGAAAAAAAAACAAGTAATAAAATGATTGAATTTAATTCTTGAATTAAACATAACATAAGTGTCACTATAAAGAAATAATACAAACCTCTTCTTCGGAACATTCTCCTGCTCTCTTGTCTAAATCTACATCAGCTTTTTTCAAAACAATATTGGCATATCTTCGACCAACTCCCTTAATTGCAGTCATGGCAAACATAACTTTACGTTTACCATCAATATTGGTACCCATTATACGAAGAATGTGTTGAAACTTCTCAGGTAATACGAGAGACTAAAACAATAAATAAAGAATGCGAATATAGATTAACGTTGAGGAGGTACCATGCCACATGGTATAACCTAATACTTTAATTTAAGCTCATAAGAATATGAAAATAAGCATAAAAGAAACTCAGTTCCATTTTGATTAACTAGTATTTACAAATTTAAGTTGCTTGAAATCAAAATTACATGAAAATAATTACCATTTTATAGTAAGAATGGGACAACGGTAAGCCAACTCAAACCTCTACCACCATGAAGACCATACGAGAAGCCAATGTAAAACAGTGAGCTTAAACATCGATTTAAGACCATAGAGGTTATAATGGGAAAGAGGGAGTAAACCGTAGGCATATTGTTGTGCGGGCAGCCTATCCCCTGCCCCCGGATTTCCAACGGTAAATCCTTTCTTCAAGGCTATTATTATTTCTGGGAGCGGAGTGGCTCAGTTGTTGAGCACTGAGTTGCCATGCCGGAAATCCTGGTTCAAATCCCGCTGCGGGCAGTTACTTTTATTTAGTCTGTTTGCAGCCGGAGATGGATCATATAGGATTTAGGACCCTCCTGGGGCTCACCCAGCCTCTATAAAATATGGTACCCATAATAAGGGAAAAAAACCCTGGAGGTTGAGCGTGACCTAGAACAAGTCACATCCTTGCGGAACAGTTGTCCATGAAACAGTACAGTCTCAACCATGTACTGAACCCCCAGACTCGTTCACGGGCCGTAGTGGTACAGGATAACAAATTATTTCTCAAGTTTTATTTCATTAAACTTTATTCTCTTCCTCATTGCAACCCATTTTTAGATTCCTGGGCAGACCTCTACTTTCCTGGTTCTCTTATGAAAATCCTCTCGTCTCTCCAACATCTTGTCATGTTTCTTTCGTCAGGCGACCTCATTCAAATAAGACCTACGCATTAAATCCTTTACTCCATAAATTCTAATCTTTCATAATCAGAACCGTTCTTTCCTAAGAATCCCTTTATACGAAATTAGATTATATCTATTGTAACGTCTTCCTATGTATATCGATCCCATGATTACCACTTTTACCTCCAATCTGCAATCTACATTAAATATCAGAATCTTACTCCGCCCCAAAACGCCTTGGCAGACCACCAAACTGATTAGTAAAAAAAGAAACGCAGCAAGACGAAAATTTCGTTTGCGTGTTTATTCATTTAACGTCACTTTATGCTGATATGGCTAATCGGACGATGCTATAATGGGAGTCCTAAATTTTTGCCAACTCATGTATTGTTAGGTAGAGATCTTTAACTTGACATCTCACAGGTACAGGGTCACGAAAATTTCGTTGCATGATTCTGTTAGAAATCCAGGCTTGTTTTAAACAGGCTTTCAATAGAATCCACTTCTTAGTGAGACTTGCAATACTCGTTCACATACATTATTTTCTCTCCAATGTTCCTGATTTCAAATCCAAATGGAAATACTGCGAACATCGATCCAATCAGAATCCTGTAACCACAATTCTTTCTCAGTCGTGCCAAACGATCTCAACAACCATTTCACATCTATTAATTTCTCAACCATTGGCGATCTTGATCATTACGGCTATAACAGAAAACCTATTTTTTCCCATAGTTCTCATGATGAATTATTAAATCCCATCAAGTAATCATACAACCGACTAAATTCCTGTAGAGAAAATATATAAAAAATCCTTTCTTGTGGTCATTATGTCCCCATACTCTATACATACAATTTTCCCTTCAAAAATTGCATGTTATATAGTACGTGGAGGTCCGAGGTTAACCTAAATCCATGACCCTATCTCTGTTATGAGGCGATCCGCAGGGTTCACTCAATTCAATAATTACATTAATTTCTTTTCTTTCATCATCCATCACTCCTAATGCCATGTCCATGTTGACGATTTCCAAGTTACTTGTCTCTTTCCGGCCACTTACTAGCCACGGAAAATCTCTAAGATAATTTGAATAAATGTTAGACTCGTCTGTGAAAGTTGTTCCTAAAGCTTAACATTTAAAAGACAACCAAGATTCGACCTCTACTTAATGGAACTTTTACGGATTTACATATATTGCATTTTGGAACACGGCAACTGTGATTTAATCAACTATTTTAGTAAATTTAATGTAAGCCGACATTCACATAAAAGGATCCACTGGGTTTTGAATGTCACTTGAGCGATTGGAAGCGTGTAAGCCGGCAGCAATAATAATTCCAATGACTACGAACTTTTCAGTTGAAAACATAGCAATTAGTTAGTTCAAATTACAGTAATTGGTCCAGTGCAGTGTACTGTCGTAGCCATGTTCTGCAGTTGTTGCAATGTTTAATCTTCTACTTATACTTTAAAAAATATTTTTTATTAACGTTATAGGAGAGGTAAAATTTATTGAAATTTTCGGAGTGTATTAAAAAAAAAGATTAATTTTAAATTTCTTTTTCTGTTTTCGAGTTATCTTGTTCTGTAAGACTGGGTTTATTTAATATTATGGGTTGACGGAAAAGTATAGATACGCTAAAGAGGTGGTTCTCTTTGTAAAAAATAATTTTAAAGTTCGATTAATTTGGCGGGGAGAATCGAATTATTTGTAAGAGTGCTGTTATATTTTATGTTTTGTTTAAGATTAGGGCTATTTACTTCACAAATTATTATGACAGATAAATCTCTAACATTAACACAGAAGTACTCATTTCGTAATCGAAAGAAGACACTCCAGAATGAAACATCCACATCTGATAATCAAGAGTTAACTAAGGCAGATGAAGATGTTGATTGTAAGGATCTTGGGGAAAAAACTGATGCTGATGTCAAAAATAAAAACAAAGTGAAAACTATTGTGTCTGGAAATACTACGAAATTTGATAATGTGAGAAAAAGAAAAAAACCTGTTAAAGTTAACTATAGTGATGAAGAACTAACTAAAAAAGATAAGTGGGAGCCTAATAACTGGTCTGTTGTGTTGGACAATATAAGGGAAATGCGGAAAGAAATGGATGCACCAGTTGACACAATGGGCTGTGATGTTGGCCATGATCTCGACATAACACCTGAGGTATGTTATACATTTGCTATTGTCCTAATCCTTGATAAGTTAAAAAAAATATTTTATTTTTATTCTGAAAGGTCCGCAGGTACCAGGTGCTTGTCTCTTTGATGTTGTCCAGTCAAACTAAAGATGAAGTAAATTTTGCTGCCATGCAGCGGCTGAGGGATCATGGCTTAACTGTTGATAACATTTTGAATACCGATGACGATACATTAGGAAAATTAATATACCCTGTGGGGTTTTGGAAGGTATGTTCTTTCATTAGATAAATTCTAATGTTTAATTAGAAAACCATTAATATTACGTTTTTATATTTAAGTTTATATGATAACTTAAAGTAGTTATATACCATGATGCCAAGTTAGTTTTATCTTTGCTTTGATAGATAGCTTTTACTTAAGTGTTTAATCCTCTATTATTTCCTTATCTTTCACTCATGATAGACATTGTTGATATCCTAAAAAAATTTCTACTTTTCGGTAAGATTTCCTTAGGAAACCCCCTTATCAGTGCTGGTATCTGAAACAGAGCACACAAGACTGTTCGTTCTGCTTTTTTACCATTGTAAATTTAATTACAAGTTATAGGTTTGAAGTAATAATAATTATGTTATCTAAATACAATAATTATAAACTCCGAATTCTCAAACATTATCAATTCATACACAAGAGCTATTTAGCACAATTTGTTAATTATTGAAAAGTCAAGTTCAAAGGTTGTAATTATTGGAATTACTTAAATCATTACTGCTTTAATTTTCTATTATTAAGAATTAATAGTGTTAAGTGTTTCTACACATACATATACATGCACTAGTTCAAGGGATTTACAAAACCCATCCAATGTCTCCATCTTTTTTAGTTAATGTCGAACACACCATCAATTATATGATTATTGTTCTAAGTACAATACCCCTAAACCATCAATAAAGGATAGCACTAATATTTCTAATTAAAGCAGTAATAATTCTAATTTTTATGAGTTTTGTAATTGAATACAAAGTGGTAACTGCCATTGACAATGTTACTGATTGGAGGAATTGTTCATTCAATTTTGTTGGAAAGAGAAGTTGTTAAGTATATGTCAAAGGGGACATACTAACTCGTTGTAGTTTCTTTGTAAAAAATGTGTGTACTTCGTGGAAGAACTGCCGATATCAAAATTAATATTTTTAGTAAAGTGGAATGTAAGTAGGAATATGAAATTTAGATATAAAAAAAATGTGAAGTGCTTTTTAAGTTGTGGTTAATTATAGTTAGAGTTATAACTAGATTTAGGCTGCTCTAGCATTTATGCACTTTTAAACTTATTTTATTACAATTCCTATGCACTCAGAAATTTAAATGGATTATTCTTAAATTAATTTGCATGATTTATTGTTACTACTTTTTAAATAAAGAATTTATAATTTCATTTAATGTTGTTCTTGTTTAGTTGTTAATATTTATTTTGCATGTAATATAATCACAATGTTATTGCTATAAACGTGAATAAATGTTATTTATATTTTAGACAAAGGTAAAACATATCAAAGAAACAACTTTGATTCTGAAAGAGAAATATCAATGTGATATTCCTAAAACTGTTGAAGACTTATGTTCACTACACGGTGTAGGACCTAAAATGGCACACCTTGCAATGAATTGTGGTTGGGGTATAATAACTGGCATAGGTAAGAATTTTATAGTTATATTTAATATTTATAAATTATAGAAATAATAAGAATTTACAGAAAAATATAATCTATAGCCTCTCAGCTAAGATCATGGCAATGTTACATCGTGAACTATAAATATGCCATTTCATAATTATTGTATGATATGTTTATCATGATTATTTGTGTAGTGCTTGACCACTCAAGTGCATTCTCTTGTTAAATGGGCTATGGTTAGTGTTAAGTGCAGAATCACTAAAGACCAATTGTATTGTCATTATTTAGTTTTAAAGTAAAAGAAAATATTTTGGATAATTTTTTTATTTTGGTGAAAAGTAAAATTCAAGAAGGAGAGGCAATACTTTATCCATAAGCAGTGCTGCCCTAAAATATTGGGTTGCTACACACACGGGATACTTATCAACTTATTGTTAAGATATTAATAACTTTTTCCTTCATTATTGCAACTAAATTATCTGGGCCTTTTTTCCACAAAGCTATTACTCTTCAATCTGTTTTACAGTCATCTTCGACCATTTAAAATAAGACTTTTACATTAATGAAAAAAATTAAAATGTAGTGAAGTGTTTGAATTTCGGACCCAGTACTAAACAACAAAATAAGGATAAGATAAAAATAAAAAGATGTAAGTAAATAGTAATAATAATAAATATATTTTAAAAACACTAGTATAATTCTTGGCCAATGGCACCATATCCCTTTTGTTTGGTACAATAGCTTTCAAAAAGCTCCTTGTCCCCTACGAAACGGTTCTGTGAGATCTAAACTAGAAGCCTCTAATAGTGAACTCTATTTCTAATAACAAAGTTCTCTTTTAAAAATAAGCACTTTTGATAAATATACCTCCGATTCCCTTGCCTGATTGAGATCGCTGCTATCAAACCTCATTGTCGTTTTGGTCTTGGAGAATGCGACAGTATCTCTGTATCTACATATCTTGTAAATCCTTCTGTGCTGTTTCCGAAACTCCACAGAAAGCTGCATAGTTAATTCAGTTTTAGGGTACTCAACGATTTAGACCTCAAAACACATATTGGCTTTTGGGGTCTTTTTGAAAAGATTTTAGATGATGGAAAACTTTCTAAAACTATATGAATTAAATTAAATATTATTAGAACAATGTCTGACAGTGGAAAAGTATGCCCTTTTATCGATTCCTGACCTAATCACAAATGAACAACCTTGTGAGTGATTGCCCCCCCCCCCCACAGTCCTAACGAGAGTGGAAGTCTAGAATTACTTATTCCAATTTTCTTAATCTTTATGCCCTTATAGTATAACACCAAATTTCTTTAGACTAATCTTTTGAAAATTAACACTATTGGGTGGCAATAAAAAATATAAATATTGTATGGGCTTTAAATGTAGTTATTTGAGTATTTGGTTTGTTTGCAGTAGTATTAGTTATTTCATTAATTTCCATATTGATAATTTATTTTTTAGGCGTTGATACTCACGTTCATAGAATAAGTAATCGTCTTGGCTGGGTTCAGAAATCTACAAAAACTCCTGAGGCCACTAGGATTGCGCTAGAAAGCTGGTTACCAAAGGAACTGTGGAAGGAAGTCAACCACCTCCTGGTAGGGTTTGGGCAGACCCTTTGTAAGCCATTGAGACCAGATTGTTCACGTTGTCTTAACAAAGCTATCTGCCCTGCTTCTACAGCCAAAGTGATAAAAAAGTGATTGTATAAAGGCGAATTAAATTAATGAATAATCAGATTAAACACAAATCTATTCATCATAAATTTTTATTAAAACAAGCAATAAAAAATCCTATTGTATCTTCATCAACTGAGCTGCTCCCGGGTAGACCAAATCTGGATACCGACTCTCTTTCATCTTTGCTAAGAGAACTCTAGAAAAAAAAAAAAAAAAAATCAAAATATCAGGTTTTTAATTTTAAAAAGTCTTTCAACATTTATTGAAAAATTAATCCCAACTGTCAAAGTAGGTTCTGTATCTTTTAAAGCTAGTTGATATTATCGGTTTTTGGCAAAAGGACTTTTTACTGCGAATTAACTTGATATTAATTGTTGAATCTTGAGTCAGAAGCTGGATTAATGTTCGGTAATTTTTGAAAAAATGTGTAAGATGTGAGGCAATCTTTATACAGAGAAGCAAGTGAAGTGATGAAAATTAAATCCATTTTGTAAAGTAGTTAATATTGTTTTCATGCTGAACTTAGCAAAAAAAAAAAATATATATATATATAAATGTATAAAATGTTTGTTTTAGTTTAATAAAATTGTATAAATCATCAGTTCTTGTTTTTATACCACAAATATTTTCCAATAGTGGAAGTAAAGTCAATTTTACAAATTACAAGCAAATTTGGTCAATGTTTATGCAAATATGCAAATGGTTATCACTGGAATTTTTATAATTTATTGATAGATTCGCTATCGGAAGTGGGTAGCTTAGTGTCTAAAATCCTGATGAGTTGCTATGCTGAATGTCCCAGGTTCAAGTCTGTAACTGATGAATTATTTAACCTCTTAACAACCACAGATGAACGCTGTGGGATCCGCAACCCTCCTGGGGCTCACCCAAACTCTAAGTGGGTACCTTAATGGGAGGTAAAACCTGGCAGTTGAGCATAATCTTGGAGAAATCACTGCACAACCACTGTCTTAGAAACTCCTTTTTTCTATTTTTCTCTCTTAAATATACTTTATAGATGCTGTCAGTAGGAATTTGATTGCTTCCACTATTTCTTCTGGGGATGCAAGATCAACGGATCAGTTGGAAATCAATGGAATAGTTGGATTTGTTTCAGACGTATCTCCTACTTTATCTGCACCTTCATCATCAAATAGAGAAATAACATTTCCAGATACCCTCTAATTCTTTAATATAGTTAGTTATGAAATTCACCTTCCTTGTTCAAGCAGACCAACCGCCTTGGGATCAAAAGTTTTCTATTTGTATTTACAGATTATGGTGGCATTCCAGAGTCGTTCTTTCCCTCAACATTTACATTTTCACCTATGGGATTCTTTTCTTATTTGCATTTCTGATTTTTTTAGATCTTGTTGATGCAGGCCTGATGTTTTGGTTTCCCTGGGCATCAAGCATTCATTTTCAAAGTGGAAGGATCAGAATGCCCTTTCTGAGAATGATAACAATTAATTCAACTTCTTCCATTATTTTAGAAATCAGTTGTCATTGAATATGATTAAAAAACCTCCCCTGTACTTATCAGAAAGGATATTCAGGAACTTATTAACAATTAAAAAGTATATTTAGTCTACCAAATATATTATTAAAAATATAATAAGGATCAAAGGAAACAAATATTAAAAACTCGATTAAGTTGTTCAAAAGATATTTCTTAGGAATAGAAAAATCCTGTGTTAATTATGTCAGAGACATTTTTTCCAACAATATAACTGAAATAAATACAAACAAGAACAGATAAATAGTATTGACAATAATGTATAACCTAAAATAAGAATGGCGATCAGTAGAAGAAATTTTGTGAAATGTATTTGAAGTGAGGTGCCACAACCTACTTAAATCACCATATGGCAATTTAAGTAAGTTATTTTAGTGTGCTGTAAATATTATATACAGCACACTTCACACCATACAGCAAACTGTTTACTTGCATGGTGCGCTATAAACTAAGATGGCAGGAATAAGATTCAGTGGATATGCTATACTCCAACAATGTGGTTGGCTAACATGCTAAACTAACCTTAATTTATTTATCCAATAAACTTTAAAATATTTTTATTTTGAAGAGAAAATATTAAAAAATTATAGCAATGATTAAAAAACTATAATAAATTATAAATATCCAATAAACTATTGTTATCATTAGGCTGAGAAAATACTATTTCAGAATTAACCTTTTTGAAATGAATCTTTGAAATTAGGAAAAAGAAATGTAATAAATCTTACCTCACGAAGGCCAGGATTTCCGATATAAGGTTCAATTCTCTTCAAAGTTAGTTCTGGGAATTGCTTAAGTGTCCATGATACCATTTCTTCATTTTCTTCTAAAGTGGTAGTGCAAGTACTGTATACCAGCAATCCTCCTTTGCTCAAAGCTTTAACTGCCCAACATTTAAAATATTTGAATTATATAGTGCAGAGTAGACAAACAAAAGTTAGTGTAAATGTCAAAAACCCTTAATTTATTTCACAAATTATAAAATATTTTATACTTGCACTTCGTAACAGTTGGCGCTGTAAAAACACATAAGACTTCAGTTGAGAAGGAGATAAGTCATTCATAAGTGAGGGACGCTGTCCAAGTGCAGAACATGGTGGATCCAACAGAACAGCTGGAAAAGATTCCTTCACAAAAGGTGGACCAAGATTATTTGTATTGCTTTCAGGAATATCTTCAGAAATACATTTTGTTGCATCATATAAGTAGTATTTCACATTAGTCACACCCAATTTTTCACAAAGTTTTCCAATTTTTGCCACTCTCTCTGGTGTTTTGTCAAGTGCTATGACCTCTCCCTATAATAAAACTGTGGTATTAAGAAAAATACAACTTGATAACATTCAGAATATTTAATGTTTAGGATAGAGAGAAAATCGTTGACTAGAAGATCTAATTAGGATGGAAATAGTTGGAGGTGCAGTCAATGAAACAACTAATAAGTGAGACTTATTTATTGATAGTGCCGACGTTTCGACCTAATTTGTAGCTCATCTTCAGGGCTATGAGAGAAAACAGACAAAAAAATAAACTATAAAAAAAAACATTACAGTACCAAGAAATGTAAAGAGAAGGTAAACAGAAAGATATAAAATGAAAAGTGTAAATATAAAAAATGAGATATAAATGTATGGAAAACTTAGTAGAACACAGATGAAATATAAAATGCATGATAATAGACTCCTGAAAATAAAATATATCTTTTCATCAAATTATTTCTTTTCTAATATTATATATCTCTCAAATTTTTATATCTTTATTTCTATATTTTGTATAACTTCATTCTAATTATATACATTTATATTTTCCCATAGTTATATTTTCAATTTTATATTTATTTTTACTTCCCTACCTGTCATTCAGAGATTCCTTTCATTACTTTCTACATATTTTTTCTGTTTTTCATTCATTACTTTCTACGTATTTCTTCCCTGACATAATATATTGTATCAATTTTCTTATGTAACTCCCCAGGAGTCTATTATCATTCATTTTATATTTTATTTGTATTATACTAAGTTTTCCATACATTTATATCTCATTTTTATATGTACACTTTTCATTTTATATCTTTCTGTTTACCTTCTCTTTACATTTCTTGGTACTGTACTGTTTTTGTTTTTTTTATAGTTTATTTTTTGTCTGTTTTCTTTCATAGCCCTGAAGATGACCTACAAAGTAGGTCGAAACGTCGGCACTATCAATAAATAAGTCTCACTTATTAGTTGTTTACATTGACTGCACCCCCAACTATTTCCATCCTAATTTAATGTTTAGATTAAAAAAAAAAAGGAAAAAGAAACTTGGATACATAAAAAAGGATGGAAATAGTTGGGGGTGCAGTCAAAAATTTACACAATAAATAAGTGGAAACTTATTATATTTTTTAAGTTTCCACTTATTTATTGTGTAAATTTTTGACTGCACCCCCAACTATTTCCATCCTACATTAGTACTCACAGTCAACGAATTTCTTCCCTACTTGGATACATAAAATTGATATTTAAATTTATCTCTCAAGAAGTGAAATATATCTGGGAAAAAATATAAATAATGATTTCAATTTCAAAGAAAAAATAGTAGAAGTTCATGAACTTGTATTGTTCCCTTCAACATGCATAAAGATGTCTGCTGAGGTAGGTACTATGATTAGTATATTGAAGAAATGATCAAATATATTAAAAAGAGGAACTCTCTTTTCACTGTAAAACCTACTACTTATGATTTCCTCACCAAATTCAAGGATTAGTAGTTATTCATTTACAAGATGTCAAAACCAATAAGATGAGGATCCGATAAAATATTCAGAATTTACACACAAAGGGAACTTAAACATGATGCCACTTAGAGTATGCCATGATACTGATGGTCTAGCTTGAAGAACCTCCAAATTTGTGATGAACACAACTCTAGCTAGGCAGTTTATGTTTGGAAAAAATATTGGAGTTGTTGGAAAACTGATTACAGATTCATATTGATATGGAAATCTCCAAAATAGTTTTATAAGTATTAAATAAAAAATTAAAAAAGGTAATTTTTTCACTCTCCCACCATGCCTGACCCCTAGGGAAGGCACTTTGAAAATTTGTATTCGATCTACAGTTGATTGATTGGTTCAATTCACTAGTTACTATATCAGGATTCTATCACAAAATAAGCTTCATTAATTTTTGAAGTCGTTAAAACGAAATAAAATAAAAATTGTAAGTCCAGATCTTTCTTCATACCCCACAGAAGATGTATGTAGGAGTAGCTTGGTGGTTTTAACATGGCTTGAAGCCTGGGGTAGTAGTAGTGGATAGCCCCTAAGACTGTTCCAGAAAAACAACCAGGCATTAAGTCACCTCCTTTGGTTCTGCAGGAACAGTCTTTGTAGGGGAATTGCGCTGTGGCCTATTACCATTTATATTACCTCTCTTAAAAAACAATTGAGTTTTAAAGTTACTCTTTCACTAGACTTTATTGATCTATGCAAAATGTTAAAAGCTTTTGCTTCCATGCACTTTTTTAAGTTTAAAATTATTACAGTGACTAAAAAATAATAAAAACTTGAGAATTACACTCCCTCATTATAAGATATTTTAAAATTATAATTAAAGGTGATCCTGCATGGTCTTTAAGTGAAAAATGAAGGAACAAGGCCAATAAATAGATAGGAATTTTCAAAGCTCAAAATTATGAATTTTTATGACTGAGAATTAAGGAAGTGAAATCTGTGCATCTTCAGATAATGACGATTATGCAAACCCAAGCCATCCATCCAAGTTCCAAATACAAAACTTTGGATTCAGAACAATGATATATATAGTAAATATAATATATTAATTATTTCTACCAACATCTAAAGTTCTTTAGGTATGTTTCGTTCAACTTTTATAAAATTAGCATCTGACAATGTTGGATCTTTTAAGTATCCAATATGATTTTTCTGGTGGATCAACAATTGTTAAAAGCCATGGATAGTAATTCAACAAATAATGGAATCATGTTTCAATTACATTAAATATCTTATAATGATATCTCAATTTCGTTTCCCGTCCTCCTCTGTTGACTTTGCCATGGCACCGGAAGATTTAAAAATGTATGTGGATCATAAGTAAAATTTGGAAACCTACCTATTATTTTAATTTTATAGGATCAAGGCCAAATAATTAAACATGCAAAAAGTTGTTTGTTAAATAATGCTTTTTTTAACAACGGTGCTACAATCTGGTAATAGATCTTTGTCTCATCCAACTGCTACCTCCAAATGTCACGGTCTTGTGCGGATTCCATTAAATCCTTACTCCAAGGAAGCTTCGAGCATCACCTGCCACACCGTCTCACCACTTCAGCTTAGGTCTCCATCTTCTTCTTTTTCCATGAAGTGGGATAGTCAGAAGGATTTTGGGGATTTCTCCATCTTACATCCGGGTAATATGCCCTGCGTATCTTAAGTGCCTCAACTTCATAATTCATACAACATCAGTACCTTTGTAAATACTGCACAGCATTAAATAATGTTAATAGTGTAAATAATGTTGACACAGCTTAATTTGCATCAGGGCCAATGTTTAACGGGAACAAATTTAATTTTCCACTTTGTAAATTATTTTTGCAAAAAAACAACTAATTAAAAAGATAAAGCCAAGGTTTAAATCTTCAGCTAGTTAGGTCTCAGAGGGCTTGTAAAAATGTTATATGTAAAAGATATGTTAAAAGAAGCTGGCTTGGTTTTCATAAGAAAAATAAAATCTGTTTTATGTAAAAATTTTAAAAGTTCCAAAAAATTATAAATATTCGATCACAATGATCAGATTATATAATTAATTAATTAGTAATTTAATTTTAATCAAATTGAGAAATTTAGTAATACCTTATCTCCTAAAATTGTGGCTATATGTGTGGTTTTATTACCCGGGGCTGCACACATATCAAGTACATTTCCAGTAATGTATTTAAACATATGACCACAAACTATCGATGGAAAATTTTGAAGTAGCCCAGCATCTTCTGGCAATTTGAATTTGGGAATGTCGGATAAATTCCAATCAATTTCTACTCCTATTCCTCTAGGAAGTTGAAAATGTCAACATACTATTTAAATTACTGATTTCAGTAGTAAGAAATTAAATGTAATATACCTCACAGTCGCATTGTTTTTAAACAGTTCATTTCTAGCGATTTTAACTGTACCAGCACCAATTAATAAGGTTTTTCCCGTAAATTTTTTATTGAAGCCACGTCTACAATTTCTTTCAATATCAGCTAAAACATTTACTTTATCTCCTATCTTGGCATCTACAAAAAAAAAAAAATTGAATATTTTATCCTTAAAGTAATTTATAACAGATCTAGTTAGCATGAAATTACTTCCAGACATTGACAATATCCCTGGTGCAAAAATATCTGCACCTCTCAACACAGCATTTGCACATGCTACGTCAACTACAACATCATATTCACTCAAGTTTCTTTTACTGTTATTATTCCACCTACTTACCACAATACAATCTTCAAAAATTTTATGTATAAATACATTAGGTGGAATTCTTTTTTGTTTTTCAGCTTCCTGCAAAGTAGGAAAGATTCCAGTCACTTAGATTATATCAAATCTCAATAATAACTAGTAAAAATAATACTACTTCTATTAGTTGCTTCTCTATAATATTGACCAAATCTTTAACTTTGTATTTATTGACATTGACTCTGAAGGTAGTAAATCCCGGTGCATTCATAAACCAAGAGTAATCTTCTAAACCATCCTTTAAAGAGGCAATGTTTTATATTTTAACATTATTTATATTTTAAATTGTACTATCAGTTGTTAATATGTCAGTACCTCAGATTCTGTGAAAATTTTTGGAATATGCTTCACGATATCCTCTTTATACTTAAATGGAACTATATTTTCACTAAATTCCATATTAGTCTAGAAAACTTAAAAAAACATCTCGATCGAATAATATAACAATTTGAATGAATTAATGGCATTCATAATTAGAAATAAGTTTATTTTTTATTAAAAATATTTATTTTAAAAAACATTTTGAAAACAGTGAGATTTCACAAGGAAGACCAATGGACTTTTAATTTTCATCAAAAGTACTTAATAAATTATTTCAACAACAGTTAAGCATACATATTGAAATAGGCAAAGATAATCATAACAAATGAAGGGTTCTTAGGTTGGTAGGTTAAGTGTGTGAAAGGTAAGTTGAGAGATATGAAACTTTCATAAAAATTATTGAAACTTATTTAACATGTTTATAATTTTAAATAAATTTGTGGAGGATGTGGTAAATGAAAGTTCAAAATAATAATTACACCCGCTTAATTATAGTTTGACGACGCAACGAATCGCATCTATTATACTATCATTAGGGCTAAGAACAAAACATCAATGGGGGCCGTACCATAGACAATAGTGAAATATTTAATGGATGGAAATGACTTGTACGATAGAATAAAGAAATATACGGAAAAAACAAAAATAGTTGATTTATACAATGATTGATGAAAGAATTTATAGAGATAAGAAGATATCAAAACCAAAATTATAGGTAAAACTTTTTTGGCAATATAATTTTTTATTGAGTTTTAACATCACTAAGTCAAAAGAAAGGGTTATAAACATAATTTACCATCTTCCCTAACCCAAGTTAGGAGAACGAAATTGTTAACAAGTCATGGACGTAATAAATTTTAAGCCGCCCAGGCCGGATTCAAATCGGCGTCACAGAACACGTTGCTAACGCGGAAGCCTTGACAATCGCTCTTGTTATTTTGAAAATCAACATTTAAAATCGAATGAATAAGACCTTGAGGTGAGCGAGTGGAAGATAACTAGTTATTGTATAAAATACATAAGATTACTTGAAGCGATCGTAACAGGCGGAAATCGATTGCAATAATTTTAGATATTATAAAATTAAACCAGTAAAATGTTTAATAATTCAATTGAATACTAATTTTAATTTTGAATAAAAAGCAGTTAGCTGGCATGAATTCAACAAGATAGCACTTGTGGCGCACTGTTATTTGATAACAAAGCAGTATTTTACAGTAGTCTACCGATTCAGAGATTTCGTGGTTGTTTATAAATTTATTATAACCTATGGAACATCCAAGATATGGAGTTCCATTCATAGGTTATTGCGGTTGCTTATTATTGAATTATTATCAATTTCGTGGTTACTTAGCGTTCTATTATTCTTCAATAATTAGGATACCGAAGGTTTTGATTCCATTTCCTTAGTTGGATCAAACCTTGATTTCCTGGAACATTAATTTGCAGAATTGTATTAGCATAACTTCTCTATTTAAAATATATCCTTCTAAAATCAAAATATATCTCTGTATACGTTCCAACACGGCCTTACTCACCTTTGGCGTTAAAGTCTCCCATGATTATGAAACCTTCGTTTTTCTTGACCAGTCTCAATTATTCTTTTATAAAACTGAATCACTTCTTTATCAGAATTATCTAACGATGGAGTATAGCTTTGATTTACATTGAGTGTACTACAAAATCCTTCCTTACTTCGTTGGTCTGCTTATTGGCTAAGAAGCATACTCCCTTTTAATGTTGTGTTAGTTTCGCTTTCTCTTTGATGCATTTGCCACTGTCTGGCCATCTGATCTTGCTGAAGCCTGTTATGCTAGCCTTACTTAATATAATAGTATTACTTACTTACTTATTATAATAGTATTTAATACTAATTAAAAGTATTAAAGGATGTAAGTTACATCCTTCAGTTTCTTCCACCAAGTTGTCCAGTTTACTGGCGACATAAAAAAATTCATGTTTTGAGTTCTATGAGTTCCCTATTTCGAAAAGAACGTGGGTCCTAGAATATTTACGAACGTTTCTTTAATATAAAATTTTATTTATTTATTTATTATGAAACAATATCAATAGGGGGTGACCTGTGCTCTAGTGGTTAGCATTACAACCTACTAAACCCAAGATTTAAACTCAAAAGCAGGTGGCCAAAAACGAGGGTTCCGACCCTGTACAATGTCAGGTACTTGTTAAAAATTCCTACCCAAATTAAAGGGTAAAGTTTAGAGCTCCCACTGTAGCATTGTCCGATTAGCCATAGCAGCATAAAGTGACGTTAAATAAGACACAACAACAATCTCAATACACGTATACACCATCGTAACTTAATTGATTGACCATATATATCTTGAATAATGTAGACAATTCTCGGCCTGCGATCAAAGATTGTACAGTAATAAGTCAAACAACTACACTCCTAATTAATAAGCTTGGCTAATTTGTGCAACAGTTCTTTGACAGCACCACTGACTTTTGTTAACATTACTCATGGTTATTAAAAATAAGAAGAAATATGTAACAAGTTCTGAAGTCAAGAGATAGCGATTAATAATAAAGCTAAAGAAATCTCCTAATGGTCAATGAAAACATTCCTGTTAAAATTAGGATATTTTGTTAATTGACCACTTTGAAGTTTGATCATTACACCCCAGTGGTTAGTATAACAACCTACCATGCCAAGATCACTGATTCGTAACTGGTGGCCTTAGATTGTTTTAAAGGGAGCAAAAATCCTTGATTATGTTCTTCGGAAGGGACGTAAATGGGGGTCCCTTTCCTAATTAAATCTGGATAGGCAAAATTCAGGACTCCCAGTAGAGAGCATCGTTCGATTAGCCACAGCAGGATAAAGTGACGTTTAATGAACCATCAGCTTTGAAGTTTATAACAGCAAGTGTACCTCCTCTGATGGTCATATCGTATAACGGTGATAAGGTGTTGTTTGTTGTCAACGTTGTCAATATCATGTAGTGTAATTAATTAAAGCTCTGGACATTTTAAAAAATTTATAATAGTTTAGATAGTCATGGATTAGCTTTCGCAATTAATTTAAAAATTTTTATACCTCATTTCTAAAAAGTTCCAATTTTTAATTTAACTATAGAGTTCGATATTTCTATTGTGAAAATTCTAAAATGGCTAAAGAATCATTGAATAATGCTGAAGTTTTAGAGTGTTATTTAGAAGATGAAGAAGTTCAAGAAGTCTTGAAAGCTGGTACTGATTTAAGAGAATATTCTAGGCAAATCGAAAGACAGTTAAAGGATGTTGAAAATAAATCAATTCAAAATTATATTAAGGAAAGCCAAAATATTGTTAGCTTGCATAACCAAATTAATGCCTGTGATAAGATTTTGGAGGTAATTTTTTTTTTTTAGAATTTAACCATTTCTTTGGTTTATTTTTCTTTGAGTTAGAATTTATTTTTTTATTTTTTATAGAGAATGGAGTCTATGCTGTTGAGTTTTCAATCTGATTTAGGAAGTATCAGCAATGAAATTGTCTATTTACAAAAAAAATCTATTATAATGAGCCAACAACTTCACAACCGCCAAGCTGTACGAGGACAGCTAAGTCAGTTTATTGATGATATGGCTGTTCCTGAAGCTCTCATCAAGTTAGTTTGTTTTAAATCAACAACTTAATGAGTTGATAATTTCCAATTGTAAGGGAAGAAATATTTATTTGTTGCAAAGTTTCTTCTGTCATCAATGTTTCAAATTCTTTATTACATTTCTGGAAAAATACAAAAAACACAAAACAAAAAACACTTTTATTAAACATTAGGAGGAAAGAATAAGTTTCTATTTCTAATATTATTGTATAATCAATTGTAATACTCTGTAAAAGTTGGTCCTAGCTACATTTAGTAAAAATTAGCCTACAATAAATTTTATTTACATTCATAAAATGATAGTCATAACTTTGTAATGTACGTGTCAAGGTCTATCTTCTGGATCGAGGACTGAATTTCAAAGGGACAACCACAACTGGAGGGTTAAAGGATATTTGTTAAATAATTTTTGAAATTAAGCCTAGTGTGGTATAATGTCTTTTAGAGTTATTGTTGCCAATTGGAATGAGAGTCTTCTATATCAATAAACTTCTTTAGCACAGAAGTAATTTCTTATTTTAGGTGAAAAATACAGAAAAATAAATGCTACTGAAATATATGGATAAGTGAATTGTTATGGTTACATCAAATATTTAAGAGGTAATAATTTATTTCAGAAGCTAGAAACAAGTTCATATAGATCCATAGTTAGAGCGGAAAAGGAGAAAATTTAAGTATTTATTTAGTTTAAAAAAAAATACCCTTACCAGTTACGACCCTGGTACAGCGCTCTACTCAGTGGCAGAGCGCTGGAATTGCCATGATGAAGTTCCTGGGTTCAAATCCAACTGCTGGCAGATTTTGTTTATTCTGTTTTATTTATTCATATGGGATCTGTTACCCTCCTAGGGCTCACCCAACCTCTATAAATAGGGGGGAATCACCTCGGACAAATCACCTCCCTGCACAACCGTTGATCAAGCTACAGTAGAGTGTCTACTACCTACCGAACCCTAAACCCTTCATGGGTTGCAGTGGTACTTATATTATTATTTTTTTAATGATTTATGTATTTCATTAGTAAAATGTGAATTTTCTGTGTTTTTAACAAAAATCAATAATTGCTTTGAGAGAATTTACTTTATTTTTATGGAAGTACCTCATTTAATTCAGAAAAACAAATATACTAAATGAAATGGTTGTGGCCGCCCCCAAAATGGTCATGACCAATGTTTCATAAATGTTCAAATTCTGGTTGGTTTCTCCTAATTTTTCTTCAATTAATGGTATTTATAACAATTTTTACTATTGTGTGTACATTCATAACTTTTATACCCCATATGTGTCGATAACTATTGAATTCAGCTTAATGTAAATAGAATAAAAATTACTTTATTTTGTATAGAATTATATTTACAATAAACATCATAGATCTTAAGAAAGTTAAAAAATTGCCTTTTTTCTTTTCTGCATCAAAAACTCACCAAGGAAGTTCAGAGACTTTTTACTTGTAGTTATTGGAAGAGTAATGAAAAACTTCTATTTTTTTCTAGTTAATCCTTAAATTTGTATTATTAGTGCTTAATAAATATGAATCAATCGTTAGTTATAGGTGATTTAATTTTTTTTTTTTATATATACAGGGGGATACTGGATAAACCGGTTACTGATAAAGATTTTCTAAATCAGTTGTCTGTACTGAATCATAAGATAAATTTTGTAAAGGAGCAAAGTTTTAAAGATGTAAAGTCATGTCAAGATGTGAAAGACATTTTGGAAAAACTGAAAATAAAAGCAGTAACAAAAATCAGAGCCTACCTTCTTGAACAGATATCCAAGTTTAGAAAGCCGATGGCTAACTACCAAATACCCCAAAGGGGTATACTTAAGTATAAGTAATATTTTTTGCTTTAAAACTTTGAAAAATAAATGTTCCACTAATTTCATATTTGTTTGCTGACTTAAACAATTTTACAGATTTTTTTTCGAATTCGCTCTAACAAATGAAAGAGCTGTAGCCCAGGAAATTTGTGGGTCCTATGTTGATACTATGGGTAAAATTTATTATTCTTATTTCAAGTATTATTCGTCTCTTTTAAGCAAATTGATGGTATGTATTTACAAATATATATATATATGGAAATTTACAAAGTTATTGTTTTTTTTTTTTTACCTAAGTGAATTATGTTTATTTCAGTATGAAACTCAGACCACTAAAGATGATTTAATGGGAATTGAAGAAACAGGCCGAAGCGGTCTTTTCTCTAAAGCTTCTTTGAGGCAAAAAAATACAGTCTTTACCATTGGTAACCGTGGTGATGTTCTTACTTCTCTTTTAGAAGCGCCTATTATAGTTCCTCATGCTGAACAGAAAACAGAAAAGAGAGTGAGTTTAAAATTATATTTTGTACAAATCTAATATAAAAAAAAAGATTAATAAATTTGTTTATTTATATTTTGAGCCATTAATTTCTATATTTAAAAACGTAAAATATTTATTTTTACGTATAAATTAAGAAATAATATGCACAAATGATAAGTTGTCATTTGGCACGAATCTGGAAATAAGATATTGACTTCGCTGAAGATTAATAAAATTTTGTTCAGATAAATTTTAAATTGTTTCACTATTTAGTAAATTTTATTTAAATTATATAAAATGTCTTTTGTTTGTTATTAAATTGTTTAGCCTTCCACTTGTTGCATGGGTTTTTTCCTTATTTCTCTCATTCAGATACAGGATCAGAATAATTTTTACTATAATCCATGCGACAATTTGAAGATTAAGTAAAAACTAAGTACCAAATTAAGAACAGCGAATAGTTAGCTGTGGTTGATTAGAGAGCTTTCTCTAGTTAAGTAGTAAGAGTTTCTCAAGAATCAAACAAGAAGGCCTATGCAGAGGAACATAGCCAGTATGTTGTGTATCAAGTTATACTCATCTTAAATAATAATCGTGTAATATTAAAAGGGTTGATATAAGAGAAATAAAAAAATAAAAAATTGTATCATGTCATAACAGGAAAGGCATCATGCAACAAACTGAATTAATTGAGAAGAAATTTAAGTTATCATCATTGACGTGTTTAAATATTTTTAATGTATTTCACTTATATTTTTTGAATGTCTGACATATATATACAGTGGAATCCCGATATTTCGTATCCCGATTATTCGTATTTCTGGCTAATTCGTACAAATGTGCCGGTCCCCAGAGAAAATCTCGATAAATGGTATAAAATCAATGCATTTCAGACCCCTCGATAATTCGTATTATTTTTATGCTCAAGGTCACTTACAACGTCATGTAATTCGTATTTCATATTAAATACGAGATTAAAATCTCGTTACTTAGTACTGTTTTCGAAAGGGGAGAGAGAGAACAGTGAAGCAGATATGCCAGGGAGCAGAATGAGAATAAATCCTTTCTAGGAAATCACTCAATTTGTATTGTTTTTATACACAAGTATGTTTGTATTGTTTATAGTCACAGTAGATCCTATTGTTTTTTAAGGGAGAGCGAGTGAAGGAGACAAGTTTTCTAAGAAATCTTATAAGTAATTCGTACTGTTTTCACTCAAAGGAAATTAGGGGAGTAGAGAGGGGAAGTTCTAGGAATTTTATTAAGCTTTTCTTACAATCACACTTTTATTTACAATTCAGTCTCGTTTTTGTTACCGTTATGATACCTCCAAAATACGTTAGCCTCTCTATTGAAGAGAAACAACAAATCATAAACGCCGTGACCAGTGGCTGTAAGGTAATTGACGTATCCAAGCATTTCATCGTCCCTGGTTCCACGATCACATCAATCCTGAAGAACAAGGACAAAATCACTTTCCAGACTTGTAGATAACTTAAAAAAGTGGTTCGTTCAAGCAAGGAGTTCAAATGTATCAGTTGGAGGTAATATTTGAAGGGAAAAAGCTCGAGTTTTTACAGAAAAATGGGAATTGAAGACTTTCATGCAAGCGATGGATAGTTCGATAGATTAAAAAAATTGCATTAAAACGTTTTTTTATTTTGTACTCCCGATAATTGGTATTCCCGATAATTCGTACCAAATCATCAGTCCCTGGACCATACGAATTATCGGGATTCTACTGTATATGTCTGATATATATATATCAGACATTCACAAAATATAAGTAAAATACATTAAAAATATTTAAAGACGTCAATAATGATAACTTAAATGATATGTATATATATATATAGGAAAGTATGTCACAAATTGAAAAATTTTGTGAAAAATTTAAAATATATCTTATTTTAATTTATTTTCTATCTAATGTTTTACTAAAATTGCAAAGTTTATGTTTTTTAAAATTAAAACTATTTATAATTAAGAAGTTGTTTTTAAAAATGTTCTAGTATCCTTATGAGGCACTTTTTCGTTGTGAGCAGTATGCTTTAGTGGATAATGCTTGCCGAGAGTTTCATTTTATTTCAGAGTTTTTTGTCGTAAAAGGAAATGCAGCTTTTGATCTGTTCTCACAAATAATGGGAAAAACCCTAGCTCTTTTAATTGTAAGTATTTGCTCATTCATCAGTCTTATCCTTAATATATGTTTTAAAGACACTAATGAAATAGTCATGTATTACTACAATATATTCATCAGATCCATCTATTAAAGATTATTAATTTCAAGTTTTTTATAAATTTAGTGATTAAAGAAATCGAAATCATGTTAGTACATGTGACAACATTTTGTAGATATTAACAGCCCCTGTGTCAGTTGCTCTTCTGATTATCTATTAAACTTAAAGGACATTTTACTGTGAAAATTAATAAATTAATTAAAAGGCTCATTCAGCCTGACCCTTTGTTGGGTTTCTTTGTATTGTGATAGTCTTATATATTCTAATTTATTTTATTTTTGCAGAAAAATGTAGAAAATTATACTGGAACATGTTACGACACTATCTCATTGTTTTTATGTGCTCAATTAGTCCTTCGTTACCGCCTCCTGTGTCACAAACATGCTGTTCCTGCTTTGGATGCTTATTGGGATGAACTGCTTGAGATTTTGTGGCCAAGGTGATTAATTACATAAATAATATTAAATGTCGTAGTTGCAGATTCAGAAAATTATAAAAATATGTGAAATTAGTTATAAAAAGTTGCACTTCTGGTAAATTGTTTATAGGAAATGGCTACTATAACATCCCTTTCATGAATAATACATAATTTCAGTTTTGTAATTTTTTCTTTTTATTTAGACTGTTCACTCATCTATGTTTTCATATAACATATATGTGTTGATAACTTGAATTTGAAATTTTCTCAAAATATCTCCATGCTCCCTTAAATGTATTATAATATTAATATTTACTATGTATTTCTTTTGTAAGTAAAACACAACCTACTTATTTAATTTGTTAGGTTTCACTTTACTTTCACCTATCTATGCCATCATGAAAATACTAATTCAGTTTTGTATTAAATATTCAGTATTATGATTTCATTTTGTTTTAATGACAATTTTATTTCATTAATTAACTTAATATCTTTGTCTTCATGTTGATCTATTTTAATTTTTTACAGGTTTGAATATGTTTTTCGTCTGAATATTCACAGTATAAAAGAATGTGATCCAACCAAGTTTAATAAGGAAACTAAACCTCATTATGTAGGTGTTCATGGTAATGTTATTTAACACTAAGATTAATTAAAACTATCTCATGCTTCTGTGAAATGCAAAGGGTTTATGTATTTTTAGTTAGTTAAATTATTATAGTGGTACATCATCTCTATGACCATATATGCTGAATGGCTTCTGCTTAAATAATTACGATTCAATGATATTAATCAATATTAAATCATTATTCTGGTACATTCTTGGGATCAAAGTTATGTTGAAGTCCATGAAAAGATTGCAGTCATTTGAATGCTATTAAATAGAAAACATAAAAAAAAAATATATAAAAGAGAAAGAAAATGGGCCAGTTGGAGGTCAGAAAAAGTGGTCTTACGAATTTGTGTTTGGACGGCAATCCTTTTATGTAAATTTATAAACAAACATTAATAGTATCGGCATCTTGCATTCAGTTTACTAAGCCTTTTATTATTGTCATTGCTATTATTATATAATATTATTCCGAGATATAAGTGAAAAAACTCTACCTACCATCCATCTAACCTGTGGTTTAATATTTTTCCTTTTAGATTGTCCAAACAAACCCCAAAGTCAAAAATTGTTTCTTTCCATTTTCCATCGCAATAATTCATTGACTGCACAAATAAGAAATATGAGCTTGCTAAGTATCGGCTTATATAAGGTTTATATATAAAAACGACTATATCGACTATCAAACATGTATCAGTAAACACATGACGGGATGAGCATTTGCTTTGAAATGGAACTTGAGAACTGTACTTGGGAAAATTCTCCATGCGAATGAGATAAAACACTTAGCTGACAGCTAGAATGTGTCAGGTTTGGGTTTGGGTAGTCATCCACGGATGGAAGTTAGAAAGCAATGATTGTTAGTATCAATATCAAGCTTACGGGTTCGCTAAGCCTTTCATTACTAGTCTTACTAAGATGTTTAACATAACTCCAAAGCCAAAGCAGCATGTCTGAAAATTTTGCAGGTTTTAACTTGTAGTTATGTATATCCTTCTGACTACTAAAGTTAAATCTAATAGATTATGCCATGTCACCAATTAAAGATTAAAAAATTTAAATAAGATATGGTTATAATCATTTTGTTATTTTTTGTTATTAGATTGCTAGAAGATATGCTGAATTTTCTGGTGCATTGGTAAGCTTAAGTGAAAGCTACCCAAATGAGTTAGTCTCTCGTTTGTTGGCTCAGCTACTTGAAGAAGTAGAGTGCTTTATTTTTCGAATGGCAGCCATTTTTCCAAACAGGCAGCAGCAACTGGTTTTCCATATAAATAATTATGATATGATACTTTCTACGTTATTGGTGAGTGTCTAACATTTATTTGTTGTTAATTTTTCAATCTTAAGTTATTTTATAATTATTAAGTTTAGCCTATCTTTTCTGCCGCTCGCCAATCAAGCACTTCCAGTTGTCCGGCAAATAGCTGTTGGCCAATGTTAGCTTACTATATGTTGATGAGCGAGGGGGAAAAAAAGTTGTAATCTCATACATTAATTATTACTCTTCATAGTAAAAGATTTTTTTTATTACTCTATTGATTTTTTAATTCCCTATTGACTGTTTAATTACTTCTAAATCCGATGAATGTAGACAATTTTTCCAATGTTAATGTTAATTGTGCTCTTATAAGAAACTAGTTTGAACTTTATATTTTTCTTTAATTTGCCAAATTATCTTTACTTTTGTTTCTTTTACACATCCTTGTTTATGTTTTATATGTTTAAATTTAGGAACGAACTCGTGATAACTGTCGGGAAGCTGGAAGAATGAAACAACTTTTGGCTACATATAGCAGTGAATATGCCGAAGAAGTACTGTCTCCTTCTTTTGGCGGTATCATACAGTTCGTGAAGGAATATGAATCTCTTGCTGATAAACAAGACGAAATAAAGAAATCAGAAAGTGAGTACATCTATTATTAGTTTATAATAATTTCGACTGTCTTCAACAATTGGCCCACGAGCTAGATGAGGCCTGCTACTTTGCATTGTCTGGCTTATCATTTGATTTCACATATCTAATGGAACACTTAATTTTCATGGCCTATGATACCGTTTGGATTGGCCATGCCAGGGCTAGAAAACGGTTCTTACTCTGGCTGTCTCTGAAAATTGTTTACCTTTCAAAAATGCACTGGGTAAAAACTGACAAATCTTTAATTATCACATTGGAATTATTATTAAATGTGTTCATGTCTACTATGATGAATTTAAAACATGGCATTGATAAAAAGAATGGGACAGTCAAACAAATAAAAAAAAACAAAAAACAATCAGGCAGAAAATTTTTCTATGAAATTTTAAATAATACATACCTGGTGTGTCCAGAAAAATTATGAAATAATAATATGAAACCTTTCAAACTTCTTTCTCGGTAATAGATATTAATCATAGCTTAGTGATTTTGTTGGTATGCTATCAATTTAAAAAGAAAAATCTGCAAGGACAGTTAAAAAGTAACATTACATAATAACTCATCTGGTGCTTAGCAGATTGAGAACTTTGGTAAATGATTAGCTTTTTCATCCTCTTATCTCTCCCAAAATAATACTTCGCCAGAAAAATATATCACATTTTGCATCACTCAATGCTATTGAAACATTTGTTTCTTAATTAAGTTTTAGGATAATTTACCCTTACAAATATTTTCTTTATATAAATAATAATTATATTTTATTTCTTTACTTTCCTAAATAATTCATATTTAGAACTTTATATAATTTAAGAGGAAGAAAATGGTCCGGGTAGAGGTCGAGAAAATTCTCTTATATAGGGAGAACTTTCTTGACCTCTACCCGGACCATTCTCATCCTAATATATACAAAGTCAACTAATATTATTCAACATTTATATAATTTAACTTATTTTTTAACTTTGTAATGTAATTGCAGGTAAAGCTTTGATTCTCGTTGATTCTTTCTTATCAAATTGGAAGGTTGGCATCGAATCTGTGAATAAAGAAATAGTTGGTTGTTTTCCTAATCTAGTCACTGGGTCTTCGCTCGTCCAACTTGCTCTTGCCACACTGCTTCAGTATTATGACAGATTTACTAAAATTCTATCTCCTGCGACCAAAGCTAAAGCTGTCAACATTCACCAGATAAAAGTTGAAATTAAAAAGTACAAAAATAGTTTTTCATAAAGCGATATCTTTTAGTTATTTAAGATATTCCATATGTCTTTAACCCAGTCTCCCCCCCCCCCTCCCCATTATGATTTATAAAAAAAAAGACTTATTTGAGTGTGTCAGTTTCAAGAATTATTAAGCTCTTTTTGTTTTTAAGAATATTTTAGATCGAACATGCAACAACTAATTTCATATTAAAAAAATAAAAATAAAAATCAGCTATAGTTTTAAGAAGGCTTAGCTACCAACACTTATGTATGAACAGGGTAAAAAGTTATGTATATATGAAACTGACATACAAATTTGTATTTTTAATTTGAGTATCTGTTCATATAATTTTTAAATTATATTTTGTTTTGTTTATGATCTTAATTTATTTCAAGCATATACTGTAATTAAGGAAATGTTTTTATGATTATAGCTAATTTTCAGTTAAATTATATCAAAGTTATAAATTATATCATTTAAAATACGAATGTAATAATTTTCCATGAATAATTGTTTTTTAAATATTAATGTACTATTCTACTTTATTGTTGTATACTGTTATTTGAAATCACAGTTTAATTTTAATTTTATACATTCCATGATTAGGTTAGATCTCATTTCGTTGTTCAGAAATTAATAATTTAAAACTGTAAATAGTTAATAATTGGAATTATATTTATTTTTGATGTGACACTTGATTATTAATTATTTTTTATCATTATTCCTAATAATAATAATTCAATAATGAATATAATGATGACTCTCTATTCACAGAAATGTAAATTATGAATTTACACAATCTGTCAGAATTTAGTTCATCCTTTCTTGGAAGATCCTTCACTTAAACAAAGTATAATGGAAATTGTAAATAGGCTTCTTCCTTTATCTATAGGCTTCTTATTTGTATCATTAAACCATACTTTCAATTCAAATCAATTATATTGCTGGGTACCAAAATAAAAAAAATTAATAATGATGATTAGATTGACAAACTGGATTTTTACCTATTTTAAAGATAAGAAGACCAAACCTGCCTGGTTGTAAGAGGTTGTAAAATAATTACAAGAGATAGAGATTACTTGCGAGGATGTTCTGGAAAGCAACCACCTCAGGATGAAACTGAATGCTCACCTTGGTTTTTCAAGAAAAACCAAAGCTGAAGAAGAAATGGACGGAAGAAAGAAGGGAGCAGCACTAGTGACAAATGAGGGAGTACTGGGCGAATGTTGAGGCGAAATACAAAATATACAGTTGAAATGACATGGTACTTAGTTGGCCAATATGGGGGGGGGATGACAATTAGATAACAAGCTTGTCAGTTGATTGAGTTATGTTTTAAATTGAAAATACCATGGTCCTTTATAATGTAATAAATAACTATTTTTCATAGTCCTACTTATTTGTTAAACCTATTTCGTTTATTTGCGAAACCAATAAAAAAATATATTATTTTATCCTAATTAACTATATTATAATTTACAAAATTTTGCTATTAGGGGCTATATTATATTTTAATACAGTGGAGTAACTCGTGTAGAGTGCTGAGTTGTTGTTCTGAAGATCCCAGGTTTGAATCTTGCTGTGACAGATAAATTAGTTAATATGTTAACAGCTATGTAAGGGGAGGGGGGGGGGGGGTCGACCTGTGGTCTAGTGGTTAGCATAACAAACTACTAAGCCCATGATCGTAGGTTCATAGCCCAGCAGGTGGCCCTAGGAGTGGGAGGTACTCTTTAAAAATCCCTATCCTGAATAAACCTAGATAGGGAAAATTTAGAGCTCCCACTGTAGCATCCTCCGATTAGCTAAAGTAGTATAAAGTGACATTAAATGAACAAACAAACAGCTTGTAGAATCAGCAGACCCTCCTGGAGCTCACCCAGTCTCTATAAAGTGTGTTAAAAGTACTCTATTGAATTATGATTCTGAGAGATGGTCTACTGCAAAAGCAGATGAAAGAGACCTCCTTACTTTTGAAAGGAAAATCCTTTGCTGAATCTTCGGGCTCACCTGTGAGAACTGATAATAAAGAAGGTGTAGAAATAGCCTCTATAACGAGAAATAGCTTAATATAGTAGCAATAATCTAAGTGGGTTGTTTGAGGTGGACAGGGCACCTCGCATGGATGTCTGAAGAATAGACACTGAAGAAAACATGAGTTCTAAAGAAACAGCTCTATTCAGGGATTCGGTGTCAAAACCGGTTATATCCATTTTCAAAAAATGTTCAGTACTGATCAAAAAAAGAATTTTAAAAAATAATCAATTTAACAAATTAAAAAAATTATTTTTCGATATTTTACAAACAATTACCGACAATTTTTTATGATCTTCTATTTTCTTAAATCTTATCTCAAATAAAATTTTTAAAAACAAATCACTTAGATTAATATAATTAAACATGTAATGCGTGTAACCACTTTTGATAGGAAACGGAATCTAATGGTATTGATTTTTGAAGGATCTTGACGGTTTTGAAACAATCACAACTAGTACATCATTTCTTGCATTAAGAACTTATATAAATTTATTTAAACTTATTATAAAAAAATAAAATTTTTTTTTTAGAAAAAAGATGTACCTGATTTTGAAACCAAACGCCTCAATTGTAACAAGACTAAAAAAATTAATAATGATAGAATACAATATAAAAAATCTCAAAAACAGTTTGTATATAAATATTGGAAAAATAAGTTACAAAAAAATAAGTTCATGTTTTACCTTCCGTTCCCTTAGTTGTTAGTGGGGCTTCCTGGAAGGAGGTTGCAGTTTCAATTTGAGTCTGTTTGAACTGTTGGTGTGAGATGTGCTGCACTTACCTCAGTGTCAAAATGTTAGACACACTTCAAAAATTGTTATCCCTACCCTTCCATCTTTTCAAATTACCCGTAAAACAGTATTAAAATAATCTATCACTCACCTGAAGTTAATCCTGCTTGTGTTTTGTTTCTCAAGCCATAAATATACACATTTTTTTACTTTTCAAATGAAAGTTAAGGCCCGTCAAAATGTTGACACGCTCCCTAGTAAAAATAAATAAAACTAAAATACACCGCGGCCTTTCCACCGCCATCCATTGCTCCATTCCATTTATTAATTCAAAATTCTGTTTGGTAATGAATCCTACAATTGTTTGATTGTTTCTTGGGCTAATTGTTCCCATGAAGCCAGAATTGCAGATTTCAAATCCTCGATTGTTCCGAATTGCCTTGACTCAGAGTACACCCTTCTTGAAATAGTTACCCAAACATTTTCGATAATGTTCAGGTTTGGTCAGAGCAGGCTAGTCTAATTTGGTAATATTGTTGCGAGTAAACCAGTCTTTAATAATTTTTGCTGAATGTATTGGGGCGTTATCTTGCTGGAAAATTGGTGTGCCTTCAGACATGTCATTAAAAGTCAACTGTTGTTCCTCTAATAAGTTTTTATATTCAGCTGAGTTCACTCTTGATGAAACAAATTCCAAATTTCTTTCCTTTTTGTAACCAATTGATGCCCAAACCATAACTTATCCTTCTCTCATTAGACGTCTTGATAACATTTATTCTTCTTTTCTTAAGTCATGAAAATAATACGAAAATCCACCTGGCCCATCCAGATTGAATGTTTTTTCATCACTAAAGATGACTTTCTTCCACTCCTCAGTCCATGACATCAGATTACGAGCAAAGACCATCCGGGCTAATTTGTGACGGGCACTCAAAACTGGCTTTCTTTTCAATTTTTTTTTCTAACTATTGTTTTTGGCATTTTTTAGTAATCTTTGGACTTTCCTTAGTTTTTTTCTTTGAACTCCAGCTCTCTCACCAATTCCTCTTGCTGTTTTACCCTATGTCTCCCCGTGCGGAGTAAACTTCGCGACTGATGAAAAACTCCGCTTGATTCGGCGAGATATTTCCCTACAACTCATCCCGTCCTTGTGGAGTGAAGAAATCAAGCGGCGTTCTTCTTCGGAAAAATACTTATTTTTTCCCATAACTCACGGTCTTTTTAGGTCTATTTTGAAACAAATTCAACACTGCACTGAATTAGAAATGGTATTTTAACGATTCCAACTCTAGAGGATTAAGAAAATAGTGAATAACAACAAGTGTGTCTATCATTTTGACCTGTATAAAATGTCAATATTTACTGATATTGGATTTAAAAATCTTCAAGGTCTGAGAAGATTGTCCCCCATTTCAATATCATAATTTATACTGTGCTTAAAAAAATATCAATCAAAAATAAAGAAAATATGAAAAGTTTTTTTAATTTCAATGGGCGTGTCTAACATTTTGACACTGAGTGTAGTTTTCTATGAAGTATTTCTTTGATAAGTCTGATGATTCCGGAATGATTTTGTCATAGTGTTTTGTCCAGTTTGTACCTGAAGCTTTGTTTTGGGGATTTTTCCTTTAGCATACTATATATAATTTATGTATCTTTTTTTAGTGTTTACTCACTTTTATTGATAATAATAATAGTCATATGCCGTATGGTCATTTCCCACTTCACAAAATACTATATTAAACACTTGGCAGAATCAATAAAATAAATAAGTTAAAAAAAGAAAACTTTAAGAAGTTTCACTTATCAATTTTTAGAAAAATTAGTCAAGATTTAGTTATAAATCGGAATTCAAAGTGCAAACCAACAAAACCACCCAACGCCGGCAAAATTACCATAACGTATTTCTGAAACTCATTTCCACTTTGATAGAAAGCAAACTAGCTAGATAGACATATCCACGGACCAAAAAAACTAGAACAATGCTAGTCTATAACAAACTAGGGAATTGAGGGCTCGGAAACAGCTATGAAAAAAATGAAATTATAGTTTTTCGGACACATGAAAGGAATGAATGAATACAGGTTGAACAAACAGATATTCAGCAAAGTGATGGAACTGAGTGATGAAGAATATCACAGAATTACCCAGTCAGATGAAAGAGGGAAACAACAAGACTTAGTATTATAGAAAAAGAATACCAGGATAGAGAAATACTCAGAAAATACGAATATTTTAAATATGAATAGCAATAAAATCATTAGTGAATGCCCTTATGAAAAGTAAAGGGTAAATTGTAGTGGTTGAATTTTTTTTTCCAAAACGTTATCAAGATGCTGTTGTGTTAAATCAATTTTCTGATTGTCCACATAAAAAGATAACGTTCAAGCATCTCAAATATTAATGACAACAAAGTTATAGCATATAGAAAACTTTATCCCTTCATCTGTACTTATGGAGTCATATTTAAATAAAAATGCGGTACGCGACTCGGATTCATTGAGGCTTTTCAGGTGATGTATGTTTTAATAACTACTAAAACAAATATGAAATTCAAATTGCCATTATTTTTTTTTCAGCCTCTCCATGTTTAAGCTATTTTACATGTACATAAAAATACTCATAGAAGAAGTGCAACAGCTGATGAGCACTCAATTATAAAATATTTCCACAAATACCTGCTGATGTCGTCCCCATCAACACGAAATTTAAAAAATAGTCTGTGGTTTCATAAAATATTTTACACTATTAGACCGTACACATTTTTCGCACACTATAAGTATCGATGAAAAATTAATTTATGATTAACTCTACATTTAAACACAATTGGGTGGTACATTTGTTGTGTTAGATGAACGTATAATATAGTATTCAAAATCTCGACAGGATCCATCCCGGGATTAGCCTGGAATTCCGACAACTACCATTTTAGCCAGAAACGAGATATCATTTTTATTTGCAAATAATATATTGATTTTAATTATCAAGTAGATTATGTTTAAGATCTTTTTGTGAAAATATCAAGTTTTTTACCTTTTTTTCTGCTGTGCTACTCGTAAAACAACTAAAAGTGATTTTCTAGAGTTTATTCTAAAATAAATCAGTTCCAGTGCACTTATAGTCAACTTTAGTCTATGCAATCATGTCTTGGCTTCTTTTAGGAGCAATAACTAAGTGTCTCGATCTGCTTTCGTTAAGCCACCATAGTCCAGCCATAACAGCTAGGGTTCCTCAACTCTGCGCCGCACTGTATACCCCTGTATTTGATACCAAAAGTCGATCAAAATAGGAAACATTATTTTTGACAATTCCGGGAACCTACCTCTACTTACGTTAAGCTAAATGTTTATAGAACATAAAGTCATAATTTTTTTCTGGGAAAACAGAAACTCTAAGAAATTATAGTGTGTATTTTATTTTCCGTATCACTATTCTAGGGACTTGTTCCAGGATAAATACGGATTTTTATCAGTTTTATTATCATATATTGTCTTAATTATTAATTATACATTGTTTTTATTTTATTTTTTCTAATTATTATCCTAGCAATCCTCTTAAATTCAGTTGGTAATTAATTAAAAGCTATTTTTAAATTACAATACTTAATTAGTCGAAAGAAGTGCGAAAATGCCGAAAAATAATTTTGTCCAGCTAGCTCCTACTAATTGAAACACTGTGCGCCGAGAGCAAGACAATTGTACAGGATATCCTCCAATAGCTCTTTCCCCTTCGGCTTTCAAATCTGGATGTTGGCCAAGAATATTCGGTACAGATAATCGCTTCAATGCTAAAAATAATACTGGAGGCCTTACCGAAATAGCCCTGTATGGAAGATATTGAGGGATGAATATTTATCGATGAGAGATAGAGAGTGGTGGGGGGTACACGTGAGTGGCAACGTGACCCTTTAGCTCGGCCAAATCCTGAAGCGGTTCTTCGGACCAGTGACTGTTTGGCCTCCCGCCCAGCTTCTTCTCCACCGCTACTGCCTTTTTATCTTATCTTATCTAACAGTAAGTCCTCACCTTGTCAGTCTCTTATCTTATCACAAACACCTTTACTATCACTTTCAGCTCAACGCCTCATCATCATCAGCTTCCTAATTGATGATTATATGATTCCCAAAACCTATTTTGATTCAACAAATTTCATTTGAACTGAAAAAAGCTTAGGCGAAGAATGGAGATCAAGAACACCTGATTGCTCTTATCATATTGGGCGTTAATAATTCCGTTGTTGTTTTCATTTTTTTCGTAATTAGCTTTTGAAACGATAATGAAAAATTGCTTGCTTGATAACAGTAGATTATCTATATATATTTTTGATAAATAGCCAACAAATTATTTCATAAAAAAATGACATTAAATGAAAGGTCAAGAGGCCATCTTCTCTTCAGAAATTAACGCACGCTATGGCTAAACCGATGATGGTACAGTGGGGTTCATAAATTTTGTCTATCAAGATATAGTCAGGATAGGGATGTTTAACGAGTACCTAATACCACAAAATGGTTTATTTATTGTAATTATTATGCTGTTATTACTCATATCAAATATTAACTTTATGATTTCATTTCGGTACTACCGGACTTAAATTATAACATTTAGGTTTTTGTAATTAATACCTCACCTATTTCACTCCAACTTAGATCAAGTTACGTATCAATAGAACGAAATGGGGCAAAAACGAGCAGCTGATATTTTCAGAAATAACTAAGGGAGGCTTTGAATGTATTTAATAAACTTTTTTGAATAAACGTAAGGCTGTGGTGCCCGTAAGTATTAGTATCAGTTTGTCGTAGTTAAGGAACTACTTTATCTATGTAATAAACAAAAATGAAGTGTTCTTTCAACATAAAAAGGAATTTATGTTTAAAATTTTTTTTTACATAAATATCATGATTTGGATATACTCCTAATTCATTTTCGAAAGTTCTCACTCGAATTGCTGTTATTAACTGATGTCGACGTTTAGAAAGTACCTGCCAAAAAAGGGTCTTATAATTTCATGTTTTAAAGATTGAAATTCCCTCTTTGGATCACTGAATTCTCACTAGGTGGATGTACGATTGAAATATTCATTCGCCCACGCTAATGACGTCGTTTCCGTGTGACAATTTAAAAAAATATTTTAGTAATATATTATTTGAACCAAAAGGATTAAACAGAGTATTATTTTCTTTCTTCTTCTTTAATTTTACAATAAAGGAAAAAAAAATTGTCAAATAAATAAATAGTATAAACCAAAACAGTAAAGAGAAAAATAAGTAAAATAAAAAGGTGCGTTAAAAAAAAGAAAACCTCGGTCTAAAAGACAACTGAAAAAAGTCTCAAAATTATTTAAAATTTTGTTTGTTTCAATGTTTTCAAAATTTAACTTGTATTCATTTAACCCAACTTTATACCACTATTACATAACCATCAACTTCACAACAACCAGTATACATAGAACACAATTGAATAGAAAAATGATTTTATATTGGGACCAGGTCCCATAAGAATAACAGATGTGTACAAAAATAGTAGAATACATATCTGATCAAGGGGTTACATAATATTAATGATACAGTATTTACACAATCACATCAAAATAAATATAATCTAAAAGGTATGTTCTGGTAAAGGAAAAAAATATAATAAAAATCTAAAATAACAAAAATTAAGTTGAGAGAGAAAAAAAATAAATAAATAAAAGCACCCAACATTATAAAAAATAATATCGTGAGTGAAGAAAATTAACAGTAATTCATCTATTACTTCTGATCTACATGATCTATTAATTATAACTGATTAAAGAGTATCTGTAGGAGAATGTTGGAAAAGTATGTAGGATGTTGGAATGTTGGAAAAGAATGTAGGATGTTGGAAAAGTTTGGCTTGAATGTGGATAGGGAAGAAGCATGATGGATATCAGGTGGGAGTGAGTTCCAAAGTGTGGTGGAACGGGCGAGAAAAGAACGCTTAAATGTTTTGGTTCGATGTGAACGAGTATAAAGGTTGGAAAGGCCAAATTTTGTGCCCTGGGATTGGATAGAAGATTTGAATTGCAGTAGTCTAGAGATGTAAGAGGGATGATATGAGTTCATAGTTTGGTATAAGAATGAACTTAGGAAGTAGAGTCTACGGAAAGCCACTTTAACTCATCATAGATAAATATACATGAAAATTGATATAACTATTTATGGGTAGAAAAATAAAGAAGATAAAGCCGTTAATTAACGCATAAAAGAAATAGTGGAAATAAAGAGCTTGAGTAAATAGGGTTAGAAAAAACTAAAGAGTGTGTTTAATTTTACCGAAAGATGGACGTGATTGTCCATAAGCCTGTAAGGACTTGGATGAATGGATCGCCATTGAACGAGAAGACCCTACAAACTACAAAGGTGGAAAGAATTACCACTTCAATTAACTTCTTAACGAAAACGTTCTACCAGAAGGAATTCATATTTGTAGAGGTTTTGAAAACAAACTCATGTTCCTAACTAAGAGAAAGTGTGCGAATTCATTCACAGTAGAAGAACAACAAGACAAACTAAATGCCGAATTATACAAGAATCACGAGCGATACAAAATATTTTTGTCAAATCTGGATTGAAGAAATAATTTCGACATCTTGGTTGGCAATTTATGGCTCTTACCTTCAATAATCCAATTATTAATGGGTATTTAAATAGGACAACGATTGTTTACTCATATTGAGAACATCACGGAGAGACTTCGCTTTTGTGAAGCTAAACAGATCAGATATTCACCTTATGAACCGTTCTAGAGGGTAGCATTCGTTGTGATCTTCTGCATCTATGCATTATTTAAGATAATAAAACTTATTAAATTAAGTGTAAGGTACGTGTTCCTGGAAATACACTACAGGATTTTCCTCTGGCTATGGCGTTCGACAAGAAGAGTCATGCTGGAGTAGAAGCCTTCTTTGCGTTCGAGAATACGACGAGTAAGTCTTACTATAAATACCTGAAAAACCCAATCTATGGTTGCAGACCTAAAAGGTTCTTATTCAATTATAAGAACTAAATAATAAAAGAAATACTATATACAGAATAAATAGTTAAATTTTAAAAATATGATCACAAAAAAAAAAGAGGATCCAACTTGGCTTGTGCGTTGTTACAAAAAGAAGGCAATACATTAAGAAGAAGCTAGTAAGTTCAGAACTTCATAATTCTTGTATTTTTATTTTGAAGAGAAAGGATTTGTACTGGCCGGGATTCAAACCCGGGCTATAAAATAAAAATAAAGATATTTAAATAATCACAATAAAAAATAAAAAAAATACATAATTTTTGATCCACCTTAATTCGTGCTCTATATCTCTTATTGCCCTGTGGTTGATCTCTGACCTGAAATCATAAATTTGGTCTGTTATTCATTAATTTCCAGACCCAGTATCCTTAATGGGATTAATTAATGCTCCTTGATCGCCGTACGGGATCTTCCTACAATATCGACGTCATTGGCATAGGCCAGGATCTGGACAGTACTGTTAAAATACTGTCAGTGGTCTGTATTCCGCATTCCCTTACCACTCATTCCAATGCAAGATTAAAAAGCAGGCAAGCCAAAGAATATTGTGTCTTTGAGGTGGTCCATTGATAAGCACACATGCTTAGAATAACACTCAATTTATTAAATATTATTGCTGCAAGTTCAGATCAGATATATATATATATATATATATATATATATATATATATATATACATCTGATCTTAAACTTTTTTCTACTATAGGGCTACTAGTTTTATCATTAATCTTTTGGTCGAACTTCCGGCTCTCCCATGCACTTCTTAATCTCACGAGCTCTTTCATTTTTCCATTGCCGTTTTATTTTGCGATGTAGGCACTTTTCATGTCGTCGCTTCTAGCGGTACTCCTGTATACAATGTGCACTACGTGTGCGCCTCTGCTTCATTTTTTATTTTTTTTTTGGTTATACCCGCATATTGCTCCTGAAGAACGAATTCCTTCGGCTTTAAGCTTCAGGATGTTGTATCTCTTTGTTTTTCATCCTTTTATATTTCTTACCAATGGCATCCTGTATCTAAAGCGTGCACTGACTAGATAGTGGTGAGACGTTAGGATTATAGGTTATAGGTTAGCTCCTTATTTTATAGTTTAGCGCCCCTATAGGATCTGATGTCCAGTAGATTAGATCTGCTCCTGGAGCTGATCCGAATGTTATCGATCTGATTGACCGTTATTCTATCCTGCAATCTCCAGGTACCCTTGTGAATGTTTTTATGAGGGTATATGGTGTTTTACTATGTCTAACTGAAACTGTTCTAAGAGTGCGTTCCTTGATGACGTTCCTTATGTTGTACCTTTTGGAGACGTCAGGATATTCTTCTTTCAGGTTCCATAATAATTTATGAAACG
The DNA here is from genome assembly GCA_964056705.1 of Troilus luridus. Classification (NCBI taxonomy): domain Eukaryota; kingdom Metazoa; phylum Arthropoda; class Insecta; order Hemiptera; family Pentatomidae; genus Troilus; species Troilus luridus. Next base: position 51,602,729 of record OZ057412.1, on the reverse strand, counting down.
GGTGGTATGGTTATTGTAACAGTATATAATATATAAGAATACAAATTTGATCTTTAGCTGTACTGTTTGAAGATTCGTATCAAATGACTAATTCTCGATCCAAGTTGCTTAATGAGTCTTCCTCTTCCTGGACCTTTGCTTACTTTGCAGAACTCCAAGCAAATAGAGATTGCTCTACTAAAGATGCTGATATCCTTGACAAGAAACAGTTTTATAGTTATCAAGGTACAAAATACAAAAAGTAAACAACTGTAAGCGACACAGGAGAAAATCTGATAGGAAATAATATGCTTGAGAGTCTGGAAGTCATCGAGGAGGGTGAAGCACCTATACGAAGATGAGCAGGTTGAATACGCCATCGGAAAAATGAAAATAGGCAAAGCAATAGAAAGGGACGGCGTAGCTCCAGAGCTACTGAAATTTGGAGGTCGGTCAAGACTTATCAAATTTCTGCAACAATTCCTCCAAAAAATGTGGAATAGAAAAAAAAACCCCAAATTATTGGGACTTCAGCATTATTATCCCCGTTCACGAAAAATTCACTGAATGCGAAAACTATAGACCCATAAGCTTGCTTTCAGTGGCATACAAACTATACACCTCAATCTTAGAAAGGAAGCTAAGGCTTCTTGCAGTTGAGCACCAAAAAGGGAGGGAACAAGCGGGATTTCACCCAGAGAGACAGACTCAAGACATTTTCGTATTACGAAGCATCGCAGAAAAAGCATGCGACAGAAATACGAATGTATACATGGCATTTCTTGATCTAAAAGCAGGATTCGACAAGAAATATGGGATGCTTTGGCGTCTAAAATGTGCCAGAAGATCTTATCACTGCGATCAAATTAGCATATGAGGCGGCGAAAGGAGTAGTGAGGATCAACGGAAGGGAGTCTAAGTATTTTTCCATAGAGAGATGTGTGAGGCAGGGCGACACCTTAAGTCCTCATTTATTTATATTGTTCATGGATGAAATCCATAAAATCTGTAAACGCCGTACTGCCTGGACGGTCATCGGCAAATGGAACTTAAGAAATGTTATGTTTCAAAGCCTATGTATGCCGATGACATAGTATTGATTGCGGACACGAAGACAAGCAGCAGCAAGCCCTGGTGGAAGGGAGGCAAGACGCTACAGGAAATGAGGCAGCTTAGTAGGGACCGAGAGGGATGGCTCCATTGGTTGGTGGACCTCGCCAAATTTGGCATAAGAGGAAGTCGAAGAAAAAGAAGAAGACCAACGACTAAATCATTTCTGTGTTGTTATTGACTTATTAGTAATACCCTATTCCTTAAATAAAATGGAATAAATAAGAAATAACAAGATTTCAAACAAGGTCATATTAGAAGGGGAATTTTCATGATTCTAATATTTAAGCTTCGGAAAACAATTAAAAAATGTTATTACAAAATTTATATCGCACAGTTGAATAATCCGCAATATGAGATTTGCTTTGCTTTTTCTTTGTTTTGATTTTTCATTTAATGTACGTCTTTTTTCACCTTATTTTGTCATTTTCCCTTTGAGGAGTATCTCTTGATGGTAGAGTGTTTCAGTCTGGTTAATTTCTCGCTACCTTCTTTCAAATCCTGTGTTATGCTTAATAAACTACAATACTTCTTGCTTTTAATATCGGTGTAAAGCGTGGCACCTAATTTTGAAGAACAAACAACGAAGGTTAAATAAGTTATTGCATAGAAATTTCGGTTTGAAGGACGAGTTCACTGGAGAATGCAGCAAGTGTCATAAAACGATATGAAGAAGCATAGAGCCGGTTAATATAATTGTAGTAATAGCATCCCGAAACAGAAGTTTGTGAACAGAGATTGGTGGTATCAGCATCATGTCTTCCGGTTCGCTAAATCTTTTGTTATTATATAAGCGAAAAACTAAAAATAGGGAGGGAACTCTTTTTGACGCTTCCCGCCTCCCACCTTCCTATTAACCTCACAGGAGCTGGGACTTGTGGGGGGGGGGGGGGTAGATAATCAAAATTCCTAAAGTCAAAAAATTGTTCCTTCCATTTTCCTGTGCACTAGTTTGTTTGTTTGTTTATTCATTTTTTCAAATATTTAAATATATGGGATAAAATAACTTAGACTAAATATAAAAAGGCAATCCTTAGGTCCACTATTGTTTAGCAAAACAATATATTTTATTTAATGCTATATAGATATTTTGTTTTCTAGATTAAGCGTATGTAATCCCAGAATAAATATTATACAACTCTGAAGCTATCTTTATATAATAGAAATTACCATAAGAATCATTGTAAGAACAAGTACTACTATAATTACCAAAAAAATATACATACCTTTAGTTAATGTACCGGCTTTTGGTTTATTATATTGCATAAACATTTTTGGAACTTTTTTTGGACTTTTACAATATTTTTGATCTTTTATAAAATGTTTAGCTCCGTTAGACATTTACTTCTCTTGGAACTATGTTCTAACGAGAATTGAATGGATTAATTATTTACGATATAAATTAAGCAAACATAATTATTATTGAAAGCATATTTTTTAATATGCCCAGAATGTTCAATACTATTAATTTGGTATAATAGCATTGTGCATTTTTTAATTGGGTAAGAAACTTTCTCCGGTAGCTCTGAGATTCTAAAAACATTGAGATTCTCAATGCTTTGAACAGCTCTGAAAGAAAAACTAGTTGAGTGTGTGGAAGAAGATCCGAGATGAGTTCTCTTTTTGAGGAGAAATGTTTAGTAAAGAGCCAAGGTTTCGACCCACACATTGGCTTCTCCAGGGTTTATTTTTCTCCCATCCCTGCCTGTGAGGCATACAGGGTTCTCTAGTGGGGGTTCACCACTGGAGGCACTAATTCGGGATATTTATTCTGTTTTTGTCCATTATTTATATAAAAAATCTCCGGAACTATGGTGTAGCCCGGTGCACGGTAGTGCATCCTCATCCTTCGTCTTCTTCTTTCGGGTTGTTACCGTTCGTCTTCTACATCCTCAGTTGCTTGGTCCGGGGGTCTTCGAGGTGACGGTCCCCTCCTAGTTATCATGAAGTGGGCCGGCTTCTCCAGGGCTGTCGAGGGGAGTGGAGCGCGGGGGCCCATTGTAGCTCCGTCACTAACTACCCGTTCCAAGAACCCTATTACATATTATACAAGAGAAAAAAAAACTAGTTGAGGTAGATTAAAAAAATTTGATTATTATCTTGTGAGATACGAAGGAAAAAAGTATACTCAATTCTATCAAACTCTGAAATGACGAGTGTCACGATCTGGATGAAATCTTACGACCCACTAGTAATCAACTTCCAAATTTTGACTCTTTTTTCCAGCATAAAAACTATTTACATCCGGGGTTTGCGTATAGTTTGTTGCTGTTAAGTGAAGACATAAAAACCATAAAACTACATTTATCAACTAAAGGTTAGGATAGTCCAGATGGCAGTCAAAGAAAATTCTCTAATAATAAAGAACGAACTATTTATTCAAATCCTACGTTTTGCATTATGTTGAAGATCTTCATCGATTGATGACAGACAGCCTTTTCTCTTAAGCGGCGCTGATACAATGTTTTTATTAAAACGAAGATAAATAAATAATTACTGTATAGTCCTACTTTGTTGACCTCATTAGAAAGGCTTTATGAAAGGAATGAGTTAAGTAAAATTAGAAAATCTGGGGAAAAATCGTTGAACCACTGAAGGCACTTTTTTTTTTTACGTTTTTCATGTATTCATTCACTTATATACACGTTTTTTATAAAACATAACTTTATAAATTATTACATGAGTTATTATTCAAAATACTTCAGAAAAAGGTTACTTATCGTATTGTTAGTTGATGTAATTCATACAACTTTCCTTGAAACAACCTTCGAAAGATGGGAAAACTCACGTGGTCTCAACCTCCGGTCACGCGGCATTCTAATTTGTCTTTGTTTCAGATTCCGATAACTATTTACAATGACCGTATCTCTATAGTATACACTAGCCACCTTTTTATAAATATTATATAATGAATATTTTGAATTAGTATAGTGTATCTATACATAACAATCTTAATAGGAAGTGATAAATAGTAGAATGGGTACGATAGCATTAATAGATCTCAAATCTACCAAGCTCTTGAAGAATTTGGCATTCCCAGAAAGCTTATTTCCCTTGTTGAAATGACCATGCATGGTGCGAGGAATGTAATCAGAATACAAGGAGAGTGCTCAAACGACTTTCAGGCCGATAAGGGGTTGCGACAGGGTGATGGGTTTTCATGTCTGCTTTTCATTTTAGGACTTGAAAAAGCAGTAAGGGTCTCGAAAGTACAGACAACAAGAACTATTATCAATAGAAGCGTCCAGATCCTGGGCTTTGCAGACGATATTGATATAGTTGCAAGATCGAAAGCTGAGTTGAGTAGCGTTTTTCTGGCAATACAACAGGCGGCTTCGCTGTTGGGCCTTGAGGCGAATGAGGCCAAAACGAAGTATGTGGCAGTAAAGGCCGCCGGAGCTCAGCAAGGTGGAAGTCGTTTAGAAATAGGCCTTTACAAATTTGAAAGAGTGCAGGAGTTCACCTACCTCGGATCCCTCTTAACATCGACCGAAAACATGCCCAAACAAATAGGAAAACGGATTGCGGCAGCCAACCGTTGCTATTTTGGCTTGAGTAGGCAGATCAGGAGCCATCTACTCACGAGGCAGACCAAAGTACGGTTACGTAAATCGTTGATTAGACCGGCGTTAACCTATGCCTCACAAACATGGACGATGACAAAGGCTGATGAGAATAACCTCCTTATATTCGAAAGGAAAATTTTGCGACGAATATACGGCCCCTTAAAAGAAGGAGAAGCTTGAAGGAGACGATGGAACTGGGAGTTATACGCCCTGTATAATGACTTGAACGTCGTCGACTTCATAAAACTGGGAAGATTAAGTTGGGCCGGGGATGTGATTCGGATGGAGGAAGATGAAATTCCTAAAACAGTCCTTGAGGATAGGATTGACCGTACCAGAAGGAGAGGCAAACCCAGACTGAGATGGATGGATAGTGTGGCGACTGACTCCAGGCCACTGCTAGGCACACCGAACTGGAGAGCAGCAGCAATGGACCGAGCTGGATGGCGGAAGCTCCTAGAGGAGGCAATAATCACCCCCGGGTTGTAGCGCCATATAGATAGATAGATAGATAAATAGTAGACTAATAACATATATTTATGAATCTCAAATAATTCTAAAAAAATATAATTCACTAACTGGCTTAATATTAACTTTGAAAATATGAAATAGGTATTTATATTTATCTATTGTCCCTTTCCTAAATAAATAAATAGATTAAAGGCACAATATGTTTCTAATCGCCAATCCTGGGGATACCAAGGACTGATGTCTAGAGATTTCCGATATCTTACTATAGCATCGGGGCATCGCTTGCAATGGCTGGCGATACCTGGCGATGTCGATGGCTCTTGGTCCGATTCCTCAAGAGCAGCCGTAACTGAATTCGTCCGATGCAATTCTTCAACATTTTATCTTTTTAACAATAAATTAGCTGTGTTTTTTATTACTGCTTGTTTATTGTTTATTTATTGAACGTTACTTTATGGTGCTGTGGCTAATCGGATGATGCTTAAATTTTACCTATCCAGGTATAATTAGGGTAGGGATCTTAACGAGTAGCTGACACCGCACAGACCGACATAACACGTTCCTTCTGAAAGACGGCATAACCAAGGATTTTTGACTGCCTTTAAATTTATATTGCTTTTTATCACCCATTTGATACTCTTATTAGCCCGCAACTCTGCTGCTCAATTTGATTTTGGGAAATCACTGCTTCAATTTATGTGGTGCCGTGAATACAAATTACATTTCCATTGTCCGGTAAAATACTTCACTAAATTGATATCAAAGGATGCTTAGAAAGATATTTTCAAATTTCGCCAGGATGCCTTCTTATTTATATTCAGACACGATTATATCTATCAAAAAAGATTCAATTACAATATGAATAGTTACTAGGTATACCTATATTCAACAGTAAGAAAAGTAATAATTGTGAGTCATTAATATATGAAATAGGCAGGATTTTTATAGAAAAAAGTTCAAATAATGGAATGCTAATCACGAAACATAGAGGAAAAATATATACAAGACTTTGTTGTCTGTCCGTTTCCAGAATTCAACATGTCCCTAACAGTACGATAAGGCAACTGGTAGAGCTGGAAAAACCTATCCTCTAAAAAATAGAAACAAAGAGATTAAAATGGTATGGCCACTTAAAAAGAATGTCAGAGTACAGATGGCCTAAAATAATCCTTGACTGTCACCCGAAGGAATTGAGGAAAAGAGGTCTACCCAAGAAGATATGGCTGCAGGATGTGGAGGAGAGCATAGCAGCGAGAAGCCTTAGAGAGGGAAACTGGCTTGACCGAGATCATTGGGTAGATCTTTTGAGAACAAAAACGAACTAAAGTTGTAAAAATTGTTAAATATATTGTATATATATGCTTTTTTGATAATACAGACTTAAAAACATATTTTCTGTATTTTTTCTGAATTGCAACATTTTAATGGAGGTATTTTGTTTTCGGGGGTCTTGGGTTCAGTATAGGGTAGAGCCTGTAGTGCTTCTTAGACAACGGTTGTGCAGGGAGGTGATTTGTCCTAGATCTCGCTCAACCGCCTGATTTTCCCCCTTATTTTGGGTACCCACTGACAATTGACTATAGTGAATTAATGATATTATTATCAAACGATAGGTCTTTTACCATAATTATGTTTTTTTAATTTTTCTGTTTACGTAAGTGGTAACTTAGATTATAATATTTCAATTCCTTATTAATGGATGGAATGTTGTGCAATAATTGGAACCCCCCGTGACTCCAAAATCACGTTCCAAAGAATGGACTAATTCCTTGATGGAAGCCGCTTTCAAACAGCACGTTCTCCTGCTTGAGGCAATTCTCCACGAAATTAATCTTTCCAGCGCAATTGCAAATACCTCGATAAAAAGGAAAACTCTTTCCTTTGGCACAGTTACAACGTCCTTCAAGGGTCACGTTGGCTCTCACTGGACATAACGTGCGGTCGTCATCACCTCGGAATGCCTCATAAATACTTTCATTCAGTTTAAATACTTTCAGTCCTACCCCAACGCAGGAATGTTAGGTGCAATTATTGATACAAACAACTTCACTTATATAAGACATCATCGGCTCAATTGAATAATTAATCTGAGACATTGTTACTTTCAAACATTCCAGTTTGTACAGATCATATATAGACCGATTTGCAATAATATTTTATTATCATAATCGCTCGAAAATGATATATAATTCATTGGTAAGGGGAAGGCGAAAGAATAATAAGCATGCTTATTTTCGGCAATATTCTTCTCGGTATATATTAGCCTATTAATAATATCAATAGCAAAATACCCCCACATATAATAGAGATATCCTAAAAATCTTGCACAAGTACAACCCATGAGGGATCATGGGCTCGGTATGTGGTAGAGACAGTACTCCTTTTTGGACAATCGTTACGCAGGGAGGTGATTTGCCTTAGATCATGCTTATACGCCAGGCTTCCCCCAATTAAGATTACCCACTTTAGAGAGGCTGGGTGAGCCCCAGGAGAGTCCTAGATCCCACAGTGTCCATCCCCGGCTGTTAACAGATTAAATAAATTATCTGCCACAGTGCCTGAACGGAATCGACAAAACCAAAATTGCACGTAAGTAGCTGTTACAGTATCGGCACCATAAAAACCATTCACAATTTCAGCGGCCTGGCTTGCATTTTCGCCTTTATCAAAGAAAAACTGTAAAACGCACCGAATTTTCACTGTCTCGACTTCCATTGTTAACACCCTACAACTCACAACTGAATGAAACAAACAAAAAACAGCGAAACAATTCTTTTAGTGTGAAATGCCACATTGACAACGATCATAAACTTGCAATTGTTTGATCGATACTTTACGAGATATCGATCACTACAACCATCTACCGAGAAAATAATGGATTTCTTTTTCCCCAACCTTTTATATTATCATCTATTATAGTCATTGCTGTATCGAACATAACGAATATAAAGTCCAATGACAACAGTTAATTATGTATTATATATACTCAAATACGGACTTATATTTTCAGCGTTCTTACTTTTTCCTTTAGAAACCTGCCAATTAATTAGAACCCCCTTCAATAGCTATTATTAGAGAACTATAATAATTAGAGAACTATAAATTTCACTTACGCACATAAATGCTTATTTGAAAGTGTACTAAATTTTCTACATTATATATGAAAAAAATAAAATAAAAAATACGATTCACTGTTTCTTCCCCCAAGTCCCTATGCAATTAGTGTGAATTAAAAAAAAAATCTCATTTTAAGAGCGTAAAATGACAAAAAATCAAATACGAGTCTACACATTTTTTAGACTTACGCCTTCACTCACGAATGAGAAAACAACCCATTTTGTATGGTGGAAGCCGTATAACGAGATATATATCAGATTGGTTATGAGTTAGAATTGTTAGAGTTATATCACGCTATTTTGTAGTAAACCGTTTTTGGTTAATTTACATTGGCGGCTAAAGACATTTTGGAAGCAGGTCGGAAGGATTTTTTGAGATCGTATAGTAAGAAGGGGGTTTGAGGGGACCGGAAATAATTGAGAGAATGGATCCGAAAAGTAGGTGTTTAAAATGCCAGTGGAATGGGAGGTAGTGGACTCTAACTTGGAATGACTTTAAAATTCTGTACATCTCTGTTAGAGGAGCGCCACTGATAACATTGCTTAAGCTTACATTCAGAAGCTAGGGCTCTGTTTAGGTGCTTTGACGCAATAAAATAAATCACCAACGTATAGCTTTTATTTATTAAAACAACGTTTACATTTCAATTATTATAACGTTTTATTAATAATAATAACATGTTAATATCATTTGTATTATATCTATAAGCGAATTTATCGCTATAAATTTTTCATTTTATTGATATCTAATATTTCCTTAAACAAGTCCCTGTTTGTAGTTTTATTGAAACATAAATCCAATAAGGTAGGATTCTATAGTCTCTTTTGGTTCCTCTTTCTTTCTTATTTTGGCGCTTTGCACTTTTGGTTGCATTATTTGTTGCTATTTCTTGTTCGGAATTTACTTTTAGCTAACGTGTTAGTTAGTTAATGTTAGTCAGGCGCTATTTTTTTTTTATCCATGGCTCAGTGTTTTGTTAGCAATATTCAATTAAACTATAACTTCTTTAATGTCTTATTCACTTATTTAAATACCGGAATTCTGGGAAGTCGCTCTCGTACTCCCTCTACCAAGGCAAGCTGCGAAGAAACAAATATTTTCAAATTAAAAGACTGTCTTAGAAAGATCGGAGCATTTCAGATATTGGAAATGCAGGAGAACCTTTCTGTGAATGAGACAACTCTAGATGCCTTGACATATGTTCGTCCGGATTTGTTTATTTTCCTTTCTAATTTATATCAAAATGGTTTAAAAATGGAGATTACCTACTAGGTTAGGCTTCATTTAAACATTTAACATTCATTTAAGCATAACAAAGTTATGCGTGTTTTGACGGAAGATTCTGTGTTTAGTTTTAGCTATTTTTTCATTTAACGTCATTCATGCTGCTAAGGCTAATCGGACGATGCTGCAGCGGGAGTTCTAAATTTTGCCTATCCAGGTTTAATTAGGATATGGATCTTTAATGAGTTCATGACACCGCACAGACTCGGGACACACATTTTACATCCCTTCCGAAGGACAGCATAACTAAGGTTTTATTCCCTTTAAAAAATCCCAAGGCCACCTGCCAGGCTCCGAACCCCTTTCGGGTTCCCCCTGACCATGGGTGATTCCCACAATGTTTAATATACTAAAGCAAATATGATGTATCAAACAGGATACTGTGAGCCTTGTAATTTACCATAAATGTATACAAACTAATCCGAAATGGTAGAAATGATGTATTTTCTAAGGAATCCACAGGTAACACCTAGTTATTAATAAAAGGTGAAACAATTAATAATTTATAATCCGAATATTAATAATTATGGCATTCAAATGTTACTAAGGAAATGGAAAATTATTTTGAACCATAATCAATTAACACCATTACTGGTGAATATAAGTTTTATCATGAACATAACCCTGTGTGATTAATATAGATGCATATCCTCGCTTTCGGCTTTTATCCCCGTTTCTTATTGTAACAGATCCTCCTGAATGTTCATCGCTGATTTTCTTTGGTTAAAGGAGTAAGTACTTGTGAGGTGGGAGCCAATAGGCTCTATCCCAATAAACTGATTTCATCTTAAATTTATTTAAGAGTTAGAGGTGGAATAAATAAATTATCAAAATCTTTAAATCAAACCCAGAAGCTTACAAAAACTATTTTTAATAAAAATGTATGTGCGGGAGACTATATGTATAGGTGATGAATAGAAAAATTCCAAGCACAAAGCCTTAAGGCCAAAAAATAACATAATACCATACAATATTTCGCCAATTTAGCTTTGTACAGGACAGGATATTAATACAATTAAAAATATACAAAAATAATGAAGTAAAACTCCATTTAAAAAAGAAATTAAGTATAGACAGCATCTCACAACCTTATACCCCAATGCGGTTATTGGAGCAAAAGTTTTAGAAGAACCTCACATTGCTGTGAATCATGGTTTCCATGTTGCAGAAGCCATGGCTCCATAACTAGTCTCTTATGGCATATTCACCAGCGTCCTTTCCTCCGAGGTAAAATCGGGCTCAAGTACAGTGGCAGATGGGTCTAAGCTCAAGAAATATGACTGTACGTGGTCAGCAGGCACAAGAAGACCTATATGTCTTTCTTCGAATCATACTATTTGGGAACCAAAAATAGCTATTGACTACTTGGAAAACCACAACGAGATTCTTGATAGACATACACGGGGTCGGATCATCACTCATGCACTCAGTTGTGTGTTTGCCTCCAGAAGCCTGATAGATCTCACATATTTACCAACATCGATTTACCAGAAGTACCATTTTGTATAATCGATTTTAATCCTTTTTATAACTTTCTTGAAACCGGCTTTAATGATTTTGATTGATTTTTTAAAAATAGTTTCTCATGACAATACAAAATCAAATTCTCTTTAAAATCAGCTGTCTCATCCTCTTTAAAATAAACTGATGGAGCCTAATCGAAGAATTCTCAAAATTTCGGGAATATGAGGAGCAATGAACACAATTTTATAAAAAGTATATAACAGAAGTAAAAAAAATCTCTTAAATAGGGTGAAATGTTTATTGGAAACCCAGAAAGAAACGATTTATTTCGCTGTTTCATTTATGTACCCTTTACAATAGTTTATCAAAATATTTTATGTATCATTATTCCCATTACTTCTTTTTACCATCTCCATTAGAGTAATTTGTATTTCCTTTTTATTATTTATTTGATAATACTCTACAATTATTCCCTTTGCTTTGTATATTTATCTAAGCTCCCCCCATTTTTATGTTTTATCATTCAGATACCTTGATGCCTATGTGTATTTTTAATATTTACCATGCATAATTGTAGTTTGTCTGTATTTTGTACATTTAGCCCTGAAGAAGTCCTGCAATGTGGATCGAATTGTTTCCAATAAACAGTTTTCCCTATTTAAGAGAATTTTTCTGACCTCCACCCAGACCATTTTCTTCCTCATATATATATATATATATAAAGTCAACTAATATTCAAGAAAAATATAAAACTTATATATTGTAAATAGATATATAATCAGAAAGCCCGAGATGATGAATGATGACTAAGCTCATAAGTTTAAGGGAGTTTTGTACTTAATAATTTCAATGGTTATATTACATAATGAATACTAATTCTTTCGTGAAAACAAAATTGGAAATTTTAAAATCTATTTCAAGTATCTTTGTATTCGAAAGTTGCGTAGCGCACTAATTTTTATATATTTTCTATAACAGTCCGTTTTGACACGAGCGTGTATTTAGTAATCCTAAATACACTTTTCTTTTCTTTAAAAAAAAAAAATTTAGACCAAATTATAAATAAATTTGTTGATGTAATGGAAGGCGCTCTAGTTGGAGACGGAAGTTGACTCGCCAGTTATTTCTCCGACATCACCCCCCCCCCCCTCGAGTAGTAATCCACTTAGTGCACTTGGTCGATATCCACCTCCCGCTCATATCGAGGAGAGTGCTTCAATGAGATGATACATTTCTATAGATAGCTCTCTCCAGAAGCCATTCAATGGCTTCCTAGGGGCATCGCCACGTGCTGCAGTCTAATAATAAATCATTGATTTATACTTGGCCAATTGATGAATAAGCTCATGAGTTGACAAACTAGGCGCTGACATCGACCGACCCCGGGAGCAGTAATGCCAACGACTAAAACTTAGGCATAGAGCTTATAGGCATGTTGCTCGTCTCGTCTAGAGACCGTGTTGGGACTGTCTAGAGGAGCGGTCTATAGACACTATAGTAGACGGTCTAAGGCAGTGGTTCCCAACCTGGGGCGGAAGTACAAGTCGGAGGGGTGGGCGCGAGACCAGTTGAAAATGTAAAACCCAGCCTCAATTTTAGTTATTTCTCTCTTCCTGGTACTTCGTTACAATTGAAACTCATAATGTTGTATCTTGTGACAGTACAACTAAATGTTTTTTTTCAATGTAATGCTTATTGTTTTTATCATATGCCTTTAAAATTTATTGCGCAAGGGGGGGGGGCGTTGTAGGAACTATATTTTAACAGGGGGGAGGGCGTTGAAGGTTTTCATTTGAGCAGGGGTACGTGATATAAAAAAGGTTGGGAACTAATGGTCTAAGGACACCCTTCTTTGTCTCGCCTAGCTTAATTCTTTTGAATTTCTTGTTTAGTCTTCGTCAATCCATCATTTAGGGCATTGTCTTGTGAATTTTCCGAATGAGTTATTGCTCAGTGCTAATTCCAAATTTAAGAACACGAAAACGTAAACGTTGGTGGTGGCGCGAACTGCTCGCAGGGGGACCCACTTTCGATAATAAGGAGATTGATTTTATTAATGTCCATTAGCTCTCAATCAATCAATCAAAGGCTAGCATTTGATTTTTTCACGCCTCCTAAGCCTAAAGTTTTGAAGTCCCCTTATCAAACTATCGGAGAGTGTGAAAGGATGGTTAGAATGAGAGTTAATTATTTTATTCTCAATACAATAATCTTTTAGTTAATGATATTAATATTACCATAAAATAACGCTCTTTCTGAAAGTAGATTAATTAATTTCATTTATTTATTTTTGGTTTTGGCATCCGATGGATGTATAACAAATCAAGCAACCTATGCCGAAAAAACAATATGTAACGTCTAAACGACTTTTACTTATTAATAGCCTAAGCATTTCGCATGCAATGAAAAAGCTAAAAAATTGACTAATGTCAAAAAATTGACGTCTATGTAATATGTATACAAATTTATTGCAATTTGTAATGTCCATTTTCTTTAATCTTATGCTTTTACTAGCTTCAAGATAGGTTGATCCGTGTTTTGAACTCGACGTTCATTTCCATTTAACAATAATCATTTCCAATCCTGTTTTAGCACTTGTATTACAACTTAATTCGCCATAAAAATAATTTCTTGCAACGTCAACATCTTGTAGATCAACCTAAAATTATATGTTCACCCTTATGGATCTCAATAATAACTTTGATACCATCAATTACTGGTTTATATTTAAATAAGCCAACTTCTACTCATAGTGTATTATCGTTCGATAAACAGTACCTCTTTTTTCATCGTCACTTGATTTCCAAATAAGCTGGTTTCAATATGGTTCTTTCACATATAAGCAGTATTTTTATCAATGGCATATCCTACACAAACCATAGGCGCCCCTAGAAATTTTCTAGAGAACGGACAAAATACCGACAGGTCTTATAAATTATAATAAAAAATCTTGCGAAAATCTTTTTTTACTGCTGCAGGTGTTGCGGTAATGAATATTACTTTAATTATTTATCGTACTTTTATTTTATATAATTACTTCATGGATTAGACAGAAATATTGAAAAAAAATGTTGATACGCTTGGGTTATGTACTGAATGGCCTCGTCGTCTTATTCAATATATGCTTATCTCACACATTGTTCTAGCCTCTAACTACAATTTACAAATTTATTATATATTTATTTCTTATTTTGTTAAAAACACTAACACCTGACAAACAGGAAATTATATTTGTATTATCAGTTAGTTTCGCTAAAACATTCAGATATACTTTTATGATTATCTTCTATAACTTCAAAATAATTTTATAAAGAAAAATTGATTTATGTCTGCTGTTGCAAAGCATTCATGTTATGTTGGCATTAATAAATAAATATAATTAGTCATAGCCATCTTATATAATACTTAGTCATAATATTACTAATTAATTTAAATGTTATTTCTAGGCCTTATCAATTAATGAAAATAGCAAGAGATGGATTGGCTGATGATGAATTCTCAAATGCAAGGAACGTTTCCTGGCCTGGGCTCACAAGTTAGAGAGACCTACGTCCCCAGCGACGAATGCCTGGGTTAGTAATATTTTACGAACATTAATTAATAACTAATAATTAATTAAAATAAAATAATAAATTAAATAATAATCATGACGTCAATATTAACGCTCCTCATAGAAAACGTTTATATTTCATTAGTACCATAGTAGACTCATTTTTTCTAATTTATAGAAGATGGAGGAAAATCAAATACATACATCAGTTTCGCAACTTTGTTGATGCCACACAAGTTCTTACTTGACTCACCTTATTAGATAATTTACATTTTAAATGAAATAAAAAAAAGACCCATCATTAAAAGTTAGGATGAAAACAGGATTGACTTTAATTACTAAAAATGGTGATGGAGCAAACTTCTATGGAAAGTTGAGTTTCTGTTCAGTTTAAATTTAATAGAAACTCGAAGATTTAAAATTAAATACTGTCAATGATTTCTCTTCTGACTGCAGTTAATCATTAATTGTTGCTATTAAATAAATTAAATATTTAATTGTCTAAAACTGGTATTCATGAGCTAAACATTTAATTATTTTCCAAATATTAACGCTATTAATCTACTTTTAAAGTGTGGTATATTATTAGTATACATATATAGTTTTTTAAATTTATATATACATATATATATAGTTAGTTAGTTAGTTATTAAAACTTTATATCTATTATAAATTTTATTGCAAGATTATGTTTTTGTTGCACCATGTTTGCAAAACTCTTATGAGTTAGTGAATATTGTTTAATGTAAACAATTTGAATACCTGCATAGATAATACACCAAGTGACAGCAAGACTCTTTTTATTTAATTCAACAAAGGTCTATGAGTGTCAAAGAGGGTAAACATCCATTTCACTAACCATAAATGGTTTCAGCTTGTGTGAGGATTTTGTTTTTTTCATCAATTTATACTGTCTGAATTTTCAATTGACCCAATTGCCTTTGGTCTACTACAGATCTAAAAACAGTGTCCCACATGAATCGGGAAACAAACATATATCTCTACAGAGATATTATTTTTATTTTCTTACATGAATCTAAACTATTTTTACAACATTTTTATCGAACATTGTCCATAAACATTAATGACGTTTTCTGGTTGCGAACCGGAGTCATAATAGTTCCGAAACAAAAAATAAAAACTAACAACCATTTCTCTTCTCTCGATGTTGTCTCCCTTTCCCATCATGGCGTTAACCTAGAAATATTCCTAAATCAACAGCATCTCATTTTCGATTCAAATCACATTATTTCTGATTACCAATTCTGAATTTGAAATTCTCCCTCTAGGACTCACCCATTTAATCGTGTGGTAAATGTAGTATTTCTTGAGTGGAAACTTGAGATGTACACGGACTAGCTTCTTTAGCAATTCCAAATCTTGAAAGTTGAATTTCATTTTTATTACATTTTTCCTTCAAAAATAATCCTTATATCTGCCTGATGAAATGATAATAATAATAGCTTATGTGTTTTACTATTTGTTAAAAAAAAAATTATTTATTGAAATTTACAAATGTATAATAATAATACATTAAGTAAATATAATGTAAGATATTTAATGGCAGGAGATAAAAGCAAGGAAGTAGCGAAACTACCCAAGGGTAGTACTCGAATAAAAAATTCAACGTAGGTCACGAGGCCATCTTCATTTCAGATGCCTCGGAGGATTATCAGGATTTTAAGAGGTTGCTAGGTTTTAAACTAGTGGGTTTGATTGGGAATAAAGTTTGCCATGAATGGAATGACATCGGATTCGTGCAAAATCAATAACAAATGTGATATTAAGGTCATTATGGATGACTTTGTTAACAACAAAGCATTATAGATTTTACGAAGGATTTTGGATTGCAAGGATTGGATACGAGAGGAATTCGAGGGCTTATTGGAGTTCCAAAGCTCTACTCCATAAGTCCGAATGGGTCTTTTGTGATTAATTGAGTCCTTCGAGAGTTTGTCTAGTAAATGTTGTAGTAGCCTGAAACGGCGAGCTGTTTCTTGTCGTTTTAGTCTAGTATGAGGATTCCAAGTTAATCTTCTGTCAAAGTGAATTCCTTGTAATTACCAGACCTGTTCTACAGGAATCAGTGGGGTGTTATTAAACAACACAGGAGGACAGGAAGTCATTGTTTTACGACGGAGGGTAAAGGTGATTTGACGGCATTTGTGAGAATTTATTTTAATCCTTCAGTTTTGACACCATTTTTCCATTTAGCCTGAAACAGCGAGCTGTTTCTTGTCGGTTCCAAAAATTTTTAAATAAATTAATTGAAAGGAAAACTTAATGAAATAAGAGTTTTCCTGGCGTCTCATGATAAAGAATACTAGGTAATCCTATCGGTAAACTGTGTGTAATCGAAAATTGTTGGACAGAAGAAATATAACTTCATTTAAAGTAGATAAAATTATTATTGTTTCCAACTATATTTTTCACTAATGTTCATTAAGAAAAAGGCAAAGGAACGAATAATCATGAAAAATATAGGTCGAAAATATTTAAGGCATAATTTCTTTAAAGCCAAATAAAAGAGATGTAATAAATATGACATATGTGGGATGAGGAATTCACATTTTAATAGCAAACGTTTTAATTTATTTCTAAAAAAGATAAAACAACAAAATGTACCCGAGAAAAACTACTTGGGGGGATGTAATCATTGCAAGAATACTTTGGGGTACGTTTAAAATTATAGAAATATTAAAAAATCATATTCCCTGGTATAATCATTTGAAGAGTACAAAAGTAAAAAAAAAGTTAATATCAATCAATAAATACAAACAAATATTGAGGAAAAGGCCCAAATAAAATTGGTTGATAAATCCCGAAGTTACATCTTCACCCAATGTTATGTAACCTTCAGGACAGAAGTAAAAATAATCTGGCCCCAGATATTAGTAAACCAATTGCTAACGGATTATGCCCCCTAGGCCCGAAATAACACGATACATAATACTAAAAAAAAAAAAAAAAAGGAAAGATTTTTTTATCTTATGCAACACTTGGATAAAGAATATTTCCTTGATCGACAACCTCCCCTATATTAATAAATATTAAAGTGCTTAGCTATAAATATAACAGAATTGTTATATACTTTCCTATTGACTTCTACTTTATTAGTAAGTAAGATAACAACGAAATTGTGGTATATGTGAGAAAGCACTTAGAACATTTTGGATTTTGGATTAGTCACAATAAACTGATTGCTGAAGACCGGAATTTTCTAATTTCCTTTCCAGAAAGTCTTTTGATTAAATTATTTTTAGAAAATAAAAGTTTATCTCAAGGTTAATTCTCGAAAAGAGTTGACTTCTTCAAAGCGAATCAACAAACTGTTTGCTGGCATGTCTACAATACAAATTTTCAAAAAATTTGAATACCTTAAGAAATAACCTCAATTAAAGCGTATTCCCTAAAATGCATTTCTGGATAAATCTCTTTATTATTTTTTGTAGGAATATGGTAAAAAATAAAATAAAATATTAATGATGTTTTCATATTTCAGAAATTCTGAATGAAATGCTCCAAAAAATCTCAGTTGAGGACAGGACACTTCGAACACTAAGGAGGTCCATTGGTTTTTCACAATTAGTCAAAAAGGTAAGCGGCTTGTTATAACTTTTGGTATAAAAAAAAAGATTGAAACATTAAGTGTTGATTTTCCACAGTTATGTAAATTATACAAAATTGAAACATTTATCCAGTATTTATTCCTTAATAAAGTTGAAGAGGCGCTACATGAACGCTGACAACTCAGGCGCAGACAGGTGACTCTCGTAGAGAATGAATTCAAATAACATGACGTTTCCATAAAACAATTTGACTCATTTGGATTGATGTTCTTGAGTTTTTGTAATCAACCAGCAGGTAACGTTCAACGCGATCCAACGGATTTACAAACTAAACCAAAATATTGGACATAACTTACTGACATACCTTTTCCAATACTTAGCTTGACAAAATATGAAATATGTCAAAGTTTCATAGAAAAAAAATCAACATTTTCACTTTTCCTTACCATGAAAATATTAGCAAGGAAAGGATGGGTAAATATAGGACGATAAATTTTATTTAACCAAGGTTATTTTAGAAACAGTTCAAATGTATGATTTATCAGAAACAGAATGACAAGAACAATCAATTAATGAATGAAGATGTAAATATATCCTGGGTTCCAAAAAAGTCCCAAAGGTCACCCCTATTTGTAATCATGCATGTTTCTCGAAATAAAACATGTGCCAATATTCTGTTACTATTTAGAGACTAAAATTGAATCTATATCAAGTTTGTTTAGATTTCATCATGATTATTTCTATTTGTATAATATATGTCATCAGGCATCTCCACAATTACTATTTACAACATTTTGAATTTTTTATGTTCCAAAGAATTGTTATTTATTATATTCCAAAGTATGGTGTTATATTGAAGCATTATATTTTTAACATAGGTGAACTAGTTGTTCCGTATAAGACTAAGTAGTAAAAATTAACATCAGATTAACAACTAGATATGCTGCGGGGTTTCACACATATTAAATTTTGATTGAAGCCTAATTACCAAACCACTGTTTACATAAAATCCTCAGGGATTTACACTTGGTTCAAGATCTCTAGAAGGCATCCAAACACTGGACAGTGGTAGAGATGGATTGGAGTATCATCATGATGATAAAAACCTATACACAATCATTCAATCTAATTTGCTGCAGTTATTTTCAAGAAACAAGGTCAAAATGCCAACATATTTTTATAACACACAGCAGGTAGACCTGACTAATCTCATGTTTCCTCTTTTTTAAAAACTAATTCTCCCCTTTAATTTACAAAATAACAACTGCTTATTAGGCTGAAAATTTCTTTGAAGCATTTAGAATTGAATTAAATTGAACAATTTTCTAAGAAATAATTCATTAAATGATTATATAATTTAAAAAAGTAGTTTTTTTTACAATAAATCAACAATGCCTAATAACTGGTACAGGCTGTATATTATCACGGGCATTAGGTCTTACCTAAGCAGAATAAAAAATATATATATATATTTATAGATTAATTAAAAAATATTTAAATTTAAAGATAACAAAATATTTAACGAAAGTAGAGGGTGGAATTTTATAAAATTGATACATGACCATTTTTAAACTATTAGACAGCTTTGGGCCTAACCTGAACAGCCATTTTAGAAATATAGATATGTATAATATGTAGACCAAGTTAGCCAATTAAACCTTCCAACATGTTTATATAAAGGTGAGCTTTGTATGTGTCAAGTAATAATAAAATATAGGACCCGTTGCAACTTATCATGGCTTTAATCTAACTAATACAATAATGAGTAATTAAAAATTAAAACTTTTAAAATGGGGCTAATTTGAGTTAAGTAATAGGACCTTATATTGCAAATTCATGTAATAAAAATATTGATTGGTATCATAATACCTATGGGACATTATTTTAAAATAAATATATGTGCATAATATTATTTAAAAATTAATATCTGTGCACTATAACTAAGTCTATAATCTTTTTTAGGAGATATTACCACTTCTTATTAATGTCAAAGACGATAGAAAAATCATTGACACTTCAATAAAGTAAGTAACATGAAATATTTAATACCTTAAGGTACCATTTTTTAAATAGTAGTAATATAATAAGTAGAGTTAGGTCAATAGCAAAGCAGTTGTATTGTAGGGCTTTAGGTAACAGTGGTAAAAGTACTTCCACAATGTCAGGCCGAGGCTGGATTCTCCAGAGTCATAACTTGAAGTTATTAGAGGTACAGGCTCAGGTAGAACCCTTGCACATGGTAGGAAGTAAGAAGTCAGAGAGGGAAGTGAATGTAATTGACAAGAAGGCTTACAGATTTCTTCAATTTTTTTTTAATTATTAAAGATTTTGCCATTAAATTGTTTATAATATCTGATGTTTATGGTCGGAAGTATGGCTTCGATTATTTAACACAAGTCTTTTTAGGGTTTTGGCTAATTTAACAATGCCTGTGGAATGTTTATTACCAATTGAAGTCATGTCGAAAACAGAAGCTGGAAAAAATACTATTAATGAATTGAATTGGCTTCTCATTTCAAGCAAAGAAGCGTTTTTAGAACCTAAAGCTACAAGAAGAATAATTGATCATATAAATGACATTCTATTTAAGGTAATTAAGCTTTTAGTAATCCATACACTAAAATGCATGTTTTCATAATCTTCTTTTTTTCTGGCCTGTTGTAACCAGATTTTTTTTTTTATTCTTGAAGTATTTTAATTATTATAGATCCAAAATCCGTGTTCTAAGGTGAAATTATATACATTGGAGTAGTTATGCATATTATTGTTGAAAGGAATTGAAATGAATCAAACAATTGATTTTTTTGAAAGGATTAAACAAACACTTTTTTAAAAATTTTTTATTTATTTTAAGAAATGAATAATCACAATAAAGCAAAAATAAATCAACGAGAGTCTAAATCTACCCTCATAATGCATATGAGCGCTTTTGGCGATTATATATCCCCTTAGGGTTAAGAGTTAATGAGGGTTCAGCAAATGTGTGGACCATTGACATTCTATAGTTTTGTGTTAAGGGTTTCATTGATTTTAATTTTTTAGAATTGTTTTTATTTAAAAAGTAAGAAAGAACTAATTGTATGTTTCATTTTTCTTAAAGTTCTGTTTAAAATTGATTTTTTTTTTAAATTCGTAATGAGATCCTGTATATCTTTGAGTTTTTTTTTCAGTTTAATCTTTTACAGTTCATAAATTATTCCTGATCAGAATCTGTTTCATGAAAAAACAATTTTCCATTTTTAATAGAGCAGTATTAAAAAAAAAAAAAAAGCACAATTCGAAATACAATGCTGAACTTTAACCAATTACATCATAATTGACATATGTATTTACATTGCTTACCTGATGTAAACTGCATTCCAACATTCTTCGTCTTAAAAAACTGATATGAGACATTGCAGATCAACCAAGACCCATTTCGTAGCAGCCAATTGATTAACTATCAATTTATAAATTACTTATTACTAATTTAATGTTTAATATTCTACTATTTTAAATTTGAGTACTAGTAGGTAAATGATCAATATCAAATTCTGCTGAACTATCTAAATTAATGTAATTGGACTTAATATGTAATAAATTAAAAAATATGCTATTTAAAAAAATTATTTTAAGTTTGATGACAACTTTTGAAATAATTTTGGCAATTTCCCACATATTTTTTTTGTTTATAACATAATATAATCTCATCGATTTTTTTTGTCACTCACTACATTTTAGATATTGTTACCAACATATACATTTAAAATTTCTTCCAAATTAATAATAGGATTTTGAATTGTGCCTGGGTATTTTAAATTCTTACTATTGTATGCTTAAATACAGGAGTTGTCTATTAGGTAACCAGAAATTTTTATTCCATTTTTTCCTTAGGATTTTTAATTATGAATGCGCATTCTGATTTATTATCTATTTAATACTTGTAGTTTCCTTTTTTTCTCCACATATATAAAATTTAAATACTGATCAAGCTGTAACTGATCATTGTTTTTAAGTTTTCTGTATTATTTGTATATTAATACATTAATAATTTTCCAACAATTTATCGAGTTCATAGTTTTTTTACCGAATGAATAGATGGTTATTTCGCATTTAGCTACATAAATGTTTCACCCTACATAAATGTTTGTCCTTTTATGAGAAATAAGGAATAATATTCAAGTTAAAAGGTTATTATTTTTTTTTACTAAACAGTTTATTAAGTCATTGGCTGGTGCTGTATGTTTTGTAATGATTATATAAACTGCTTTAATTTGATGATAATCCTCATGGTGGGTGTAGTAGTATGTAGTAGTATGGTGGGCGTGCTTCCCAATTTCATAAATCCGATATTCCAAATTCCTTTTTATTTATTATTTTGTGGGATTCATATGAAACCGGTATAAATAGGGAAAATATATGGTGTTTCCTATCGGCTAATATAAAAATAAACGATTAATTGTATACTCTCATTAGAGTGGAGGTTAATTTAAAAAAAAAATAGAGGGACGTGAATCCCTCAATGTTATAATAATTCAGAATATCTAATTATTATGGAAAAGGTGTTTTAACATTTCTCCGCAAACATGACTTTTTTATATCTCCCTTTTCACGACAAAGGAGTAAGATGTATAACATAGTAAAATAATTCATTGATTGAATTCATAATTAAAAGTATATATATATTTATATGGCTTTCATAGGTATCTAACAGATTATGTTGGACACTAATGGAAGTTTTGAACTTCTTGTGGGTCTAATATTTGTCGCATGAGGAAATTTTATTTCTCTAACAAATATAGTAATATTTTTGATTAATCTGCTATAATTGGATTGGATAATCTGCTGAAAGTATGTTTTACAGTTTTTAAAAAAATACTAACTTGGTAAAAAGGAATTTAATTTCTATATTTTCTAGACATAAGGAACTTAAAAGTGAATCAAAATTAATAGAAATGTTGTGTGTTTAGTACAACTACATTTTCAGGCACCCTAGCCCATCCTATTTCATCAGATAATATCATTGCCCTTCTTTAGTAATTTCCTGAGGATTGTCCTTCACCATCAGAGTTCTCTTCAGGGTGCGATGAATGTTCAGGCAGAAGGGTAAGGGTTTCAGGAAACATTGTTTCAATATAATATTAAAAAGAACTTGTCTTTTTAAAGGTATCTAGGAAATAATTGTAGAAGAGGGATTTATAGTGTATTGAATGTTTGTGTCTGTGTTAATCATTTACTGCAATTTATTTCTATCTGGTTCTTCTTTGCGTTTTATATTTCTTAAAAATACACGTTACAAAGCTCATTCCTTAGTTTATATATATAATTAAAGAGAAATGTGAGGTCAGTATTATTTATCATCAGTTTGTCACTCCTTTTTCATAAGTTTGGTTTCTACATATTGATTAGAAAAAATGAATGAATTTTAGGTTTTCTGATAAATAAAGAATTCTAGTATGCTGAGTAATAATTGAATAACAAAAAAAGAGAATAAGTTGAGGACTTGAGTAATAATACAGCGATATATATTTTTTTAAATATCAGCTTTATTTGAACCTGAATTCTAAAATAACAGCTCTCTTTTGTAGCTATGCCATAAGTGAATTGTTATGCTTATTAATCGAAAATTGTCAGCCCTCTCCCGATTAATGTTCCATTAGATTAATTGCTATTTATTGCTAATTAATTGCCTAGAACAGGCACTAAGGTAAGGGCTAACCTACCATTTAGTAAGGCATAGTTAACACAATGACCTAAATCAAGAGAAAAATAAAAAGTACTTGAGAACTTTATTATCAATCATTTTATTAGAATATAATAGAATAGAAAAGTAACTTTATTCTAACACCATGTCCCTTTAGAATAACAAACATGAACATAAAAAGAAACATAATATATCTCAGGCAAGAAGGCTACATAATACATATCATAAAGTATTTATAAAGTGCCAGAAAACTAAATAAAAATAAAAATAAAATAAATAAAGAGTACGAATCATGACAAGATAATAAATAATAAAAGAGAATAAATAAATTAATAACAACAGTCAAGTACATGATCTAGCATGCAACAATTTCTTTACATGATGTACAGGGTGGCGCAATAGAACGTCCAAATTTTAAAAAAATATTAAAAAATAAATACAAAAGGTATAGTTAAAATAAAATGAGGCATTGTAATATAATAATTGAAGTTTATTTTTTATAAATTACATCATCCAAATGATGACCTTCTCTTCGACGGCACTCCTCTAACCGCAAACGGAAATTATTGAAAACTTTCTTCAATAATGTTCAATGACGTTTTGCCCCCGCGCATTTTCAAAGAAAAAAGGACCAATAATTCCTCTGCCATCGATTGTGGTCCATACTGTCACTTTAGGACTGTGCAGTGGTTTCTGATGTTTGAGTTTAGGATTCTCACTGTACCAGTAACGACAATTTTGACGGTTTACGAAACCATTGATGATTCTCGTAATATGCGCGTACGCAAAATGCGCGACGCTTCCCGTCGAAGTGACTCATAGCGACTAAAACTCCATGAGCCCGCCTATCAAACGATGCAGGGTCCCCTCCCCCCGCGCGCTTTGCACTCCGCTGAAAAAGATGATGCAATATGCACGTTCTATTGCGCCACCCTGTATATCTTCTTTACGAAAAAGAAACAAAAACGACTTAGCAACAAAATCAATTATTCAATACTAATTCCTTTAAGCAATATTTAAATATATATTTTTTTATAACATTAGCAACCACAGCATGGTACTTTATACCGTCTGCCGTCTGCAATATTATATATACTTATAGTGAATAGTTTTTATATCTGCTATGCCTTGTTGGTGGTCTTGTCGAAATTTCAAAATTTCTTAATGAGTAACAAGGTCCTTATGCTAAGATGCCATTCACAAATTGGTAGCTTGCAAAGGAAAGACGTAAAATTCCCTATTTTTCTGTATTCACTTTATAAACTATCGACAAGGCCCAATGTGGATATGAAGAGTAGGTCAGAACATATTTTTACTTGGATTTTAGCTTCTACTTTGAATATACCTATGAATTTAATTTTTCATTGTGAAGTTTTCATCAATTTAACTTCAAACGAAATTGTAGTTATTTTTTTAAGACTAATTGCTGGCACAACTACTTTGACATCATTTTAAGTCCCATTTTGTATCTTCTAAAGAATACTATGTGACCTAACTAAACCTTTGTGGCTGAGCCAAAAAAGGCCCATATTAGTCAAAATGAATAAGGATTTTCCATCTCTCATTACAATGGTATTATTATTTTGGCTCTTCCGTCATCAATTTAATCAATTTCTGGCCACCGTATTTGAAAAATTCCACATTTATTCCTCCTGGTCCTGGAGCCTTTCCATTCTTCAGTCGCTTTGTCTCCTCTGTCCCTTCCCCCATTGTCACCCTCATTCCGATTCCATCATTCTCCTCCTGAAAGCCTTCTCTATCTTCATTTAGTAATTCTTTAGTAAAATAGCCTGTCCATTCCTCCATACTTATTATATACAATCCTGTTTTATGATTGCTCTCCTTTCTCATTCTTTTGAGCATGGACTAGGCTTCTGCTGACCGAGAAAATCCTAATTTGGAATTTATTTCGGCACAATTTGCTCGTTTTTTATCTTCCTGATATCCTTATTCAGTTTGTTCTTTTTATTTACGTAAATCTTCCATGTTCCTCACTTTTCGAACTCAACCATTTCATGTAGGCATTTTTTTTCTCCTGAATTCTTTCCCTCATTTCCTTATCAAGCCAATTGTGTTCAGGCTTCCTTTCATCTTTACATCCTAAGACTTCAAAGGCCACTTTTTTTATTTTTACTTTTATATAATTATAAATCTCTTCAGCGCTGCCTTTAAAGTTTTCATCTACTTCTGAGTTCATTCGGCTTTGGAAGTGCATTTTAATGATTTGATCTTTAAATAAGGATATCTTGTAGTTTTGTTCCTCTATTTTTCTTTCATTTGTCCTCGTACTTTTTGGACCTTTGCGACTTTCTTTGGTGATGTCCATGGCCATGATAACTGGGATTTCAATAAGTAGTGATCAGACCCACACTCTCCTCCTCTAAATACATGAGTATCCTGAGCATTTACGGAGGTGACATGATTCCAAAAGTAATGACACTTGGATATTTAACTTCCATATTCAAAAATAAAGGTGACAAAAAGAAATGCTCAACCTATAGAGGAATTCGCGTGATAAATTCTTAAAGAAAGTTTTGGGTAGATTGATTAGAAATAAATTAGAAGAAGCAGTCAGACCAGAAGAAGCGCAGTGTGGGTTCACTGGTGGGAGATTATGTGTCGATCACATTTTCACAGTTCGCCAACTGTTGGAAAAATGTGAAATGAAATCCAAAGAAATTTGTCTGATATTCGTAGACCTGAAAAAAACATACGATAATGTGCCCCAAAAATTATTATGGGAAGCACTTGAAAAGAACTCTATTAGCAGACCGCTGATAGACCTTATCAGAAACTAGCAGCAGCCATCGTCAAATTAAAATTCGTAGGAATTTATCACTAGAATTTTCTACTGGTAAAGGCTTAATGCAAGGTTGGTGTATGTCACCTTCCCTGTTTAAAATCTACATTTCAATGGCTTTAAAAGAGTGGGATAAAAAATGTAAGCAAATGGGAGTAAGGATAGGTAACAGCCATCTCCATAATCTACTGTTCGCAGATGATCAGGTAATTGTCGCTCAAGACCATGAGGATGCAGAATACATGCTACGAAAACTGTGGGAGACATATGATAGTTGGGGCCTTAAAATAAACTTAAAAAATACTGAATATATGGCCATATATGATCAGAAGGAACTCGTTGAAGGAAATGTCATAAAACGAGTGGATAATTTTAAATGTGGAAGAAAATGGTCCGGGTATAGGACAATAAATTTATCTCAGATGTGGAGAAATGTTTATTAATTAGCCAACGTTTCGACCTACTTTGCAGGTCTTCTTCAGGGATAAATATGCAAAATACAGATAATTGAAAATTAAAAAATAGTAAAGAAATTGTTAAGCATGGTAAATATAAAGGTTAGAATACAAAGGTAGTAAAAAACATACTAAAGAATAAAATAAGAATAACACAGTATGTTATAAATAAAGTAAGTAATAAACCAAGTAATAAAAATACGGCATAGTGTAATAAAAATGAAAATGTTGATAAGAAACAATGATGATAAGTAATATAAGTGAGAAATACATTTTACTACCAATGGGGACAATAATGTGTACAAAATGTTCATGAAATAGTATAAAGGATAGATTTAGTACAATATGTAATAAGTGGTAAGACATGGTGAGAAAGGAGAACATAGTAGATATTAAAATAAACATGTAAAATAGTATAAAAAGTGTGATAAGCAAGTTACAATTGATGGGCTGTGTTGGACTAATATAAATGTAAAAAGACAATGATATGATTTAGTAAAAAATATAATCAAAATAAAAAAGTGAGTTAAGATGAACACGGATGAAAGTCATTAAAATGATAATAAAAGCTGGGAAATGAATAAACGCCTTTCAGAAACAGTAAGCAAGGAAATAGTAAGAATAATGGTGGGATGTGTTTTGTAATGTATATGGCCATGAGGGAAAGAAAATGAAATGGTGAGGAGAGGGAGGGAGGATGGGCACATATATTATTAAGTAATATATCAACTATTATCATTCAAAATAATTTTAAATATTTGGGTGGGCTCTGTAATGGAAAAGAATGGAAAATTGGAAAAAGAGATAAAACAAAGGATAATTACAACCCGCAAATCTATCTGTATGCTTAACTCGGTCCTTTGGAGCAACAATATGACAAAAGATACCAAGAAGCTCATATACAAGTCTGTAATTGAAAGCATATTGCTATATGGAGCAGAGACATGGACCATAAGCGCTGCTCTAGGAAAAGAGCTTCTTGCTACTGAGATGGACTATTGGTGGAGAGCACCCAGGGTATGCAGACTAGAAAGAATGACTAATGCCGAAATTAGAGAACGGATGCAATTTCAACAAAACGTCCTCCAAAATATAGAGAAAAAAAGATTGGAATGGTATAGGCATCTAAGAAGAACGAAGGAAGAAAGATTGCCCAACTTAATTCTCAATTGGAGTGCCAAGGGAGGAAACGGCGAGGAAGACCTCGAAAAAGATGGTTAGAAGGCATTGAGGAATGTATGCATGGCCATGGTCTGAGGGAGGAAGATATACTAGACAGAAAAAAGTGGAAACAGGAAATAAAGGAAATTTTTGGTTGAAGGAAATATCTGTCTGAGGAAACCCTTAGAGAGAGAAAAAAAAAAAAAAATTTGGCTCTACGGTCCTGCAAGAACACGGGCCTCCAACATAACAGCCGACCAATCTCCGCGATCCTGTGCTATCCTCCTCCAGTTCTGTACTCCTAGCAGTTTCAGGCCCTCTTCAACATTTTCTAGCCATCTCATCCGAGGGTGTCCTCTGCTTCGTTTACCATCTGGTTTCTCATTGAGCATTCTCCTCGCTATCCTGAGCATTATTTCCCCATGTCCCATCCATATCAGCCTGGCTTTCTTTATCAACGCCACCATGTCGGGCTCCCCATATAGGTCCATCAGCTCCTCATTTTTTCTTCTCCTCCATACACCATTTTTGGCCACTCCGCCCCAGATTCTTCCTAATATTTTTCTTTCCCATGTGTTGACCTTAAGTTCTGATTTTTTGGTCTCGCACCCATACATGACTACCAGTCTTACTATGGTTTTGTACATGGCTTGTATTTCACTCTCTATTTTATTATCAACTGCGACCAAACTTTCCAGGTACTGAACTGGGTTACTGCTCTAAAACTGTGCTCTCTTAAACTCACTTTTCCATTTGCCATCTTTTCAAATTTTGAGTTTTTCAAATTTACAGTTTTATCTTCTTTCACCTTAAGACCCCGTTGAATGGCTGTCTCTTCAAATTCTTGGAATGTTCCTGATAATGCTGGTTGGGTTCTAGCGGTAATGACGACTTCATCTGCTTATGCTAGCTGTTGGGACATGTGGTGGTATATAGTTACTCCGCTGTATATTGTTCTCTTCTGATATTTTTTCGGTGGCTCTTGTGTTAAGTAATTCACTGAAATGCTGATTCCATCTTTTGACAATGGCTGACTTTTCTCCAATCAGTTCTCCTTCTTTCCCTCTGCATAATTCAGTCGTAGTTTGGAATCCTTTCCTTGTCTCTTTTACCAAATGGTGGTCTGTATCGCAGTTCGCTCCTCTCAATGCCCTGACATCTCTGATATGCGACACATGTCTTAATTCAATGTAGAGATGTTCTATTTGATTCCTAGTTATGCCATCTGGCAACACCGAGGTCTCTTTCTTTATTTGGGAATTTAGTGCTACTGACGATCAGTCTCTTTTCTGTTGGAAAATTAATTACAAGGTGACCATTATCATTAGAATAGTCATGCTTGCTATCATTGACTATTGTGGGTCTAAATGCCCCTTCTTTCTCTATTTTTGCATTCAGATCACCTATGATTACTTTCACATCATTCTTCGGGATTAAATCGTATTCTCTTTCCAATGTTTCAGAATTCAGAATATATCTTCTTCTTCACTATCTTCTGTGGGGGCATGCACACTTATAATTGTCATTTTGAAAAATCTTCCTCTGAGTCGTACAGTGCAAATTCTTTCATTGATAAGTGTATCATTGTGTGCTTGATTGATTTTCTGATCATGAACCCAGTTTCTCTCATGTTTGCATGGTATCCACTGATAAGCAGATAGTTCTCCAAATCCATGGTTTCTACATTCCTCCAACGTATCTCCAGAGCTGCAATATCAATCTGATATTTATCCAGTTCCGTCTCCAGACTTTTACTCGATCCAGGTCGGTTCAATCCTCTTACATTCCAAGAAGCTATACATCTTCCATTCCATCTTGTATATTAAGAAACTAATTTGAGCTTCACAAATACACCCTGTCTTATGATATTTATTTAAGGATTTGATTTTATATATCCTTTAATTGATCTTTCATATTGTTGTGTAAATTGACTACAGTATCCCATTGATTTATAATTGAATATATTTCTGGTACATTTTTAAAAAATTTTGTTTAAACTAAGAAACAAATTTATGCATGAGCACTTTGTATACTTTACAGGATTCATGTTTGATATTAAACTATTCGTAGTTAAAATGTTATTTTTAATTATAACAGAATTATTATATGAAAATAATAAATATATTCTTGATTTTTTAATGGTTTATTTTTTAATTAAAGCAACATTTACCTTGAGATATTCAATTTTTTTTTTTTTTTTTTAAATAAACTGGTAACTTAAATAAACTAAATTAGCTAAACCGACAACTGACACCTTAAAGGAATTCTAACAGATGAGTGTCAGGCACCTTTGCCTATTTAATGAAATCGGTTTCTGTGGAATTGCTGAACTTGGTGGACTAGCTGTAGAGTAGCTAGGCTTATGCACATACAAACTCAGCTTCATAATGTAATTCTGAAAACTGATCAACTTGTCAATTGGTTATTAATAATAATAACATTCTGATTTAAAGTTTGGGCAGTAATTTTTAAATCAAAAATATTTTTTGAATAAATATTGTTAGATTTGAACTATCTGAAGAACATTATACATTTTATCACTAGAACTGTGGTCTAAGCATGGACCATATACATTTACACAATAAGTGAAGGCTATCTAAGAATGATCTAATACTTATAGCTTTGTTTACTTACTTCACAAATATCTTATGACATATAAAATTTTAATATGGAAATTTCAAAACTAAATGCTCATGACTTTGATACAATTTTTAATGAAAGATATCTGACTATTTTTGTCTTTAGGAAAAATATAACACCACTACAGACAGAGTTTTGCTAATTCAGGTAAAACATTTTGATTGTTGTGATGTCTGCTTGGGGTTTGTTTCAGTAGTTTCCTAAAAACTTGATGCACTTCACTTACCTGCCATCCAGTTTTTGTTTTACTTATAATATGACTGGTTGTAGAGTAACTTCAAAGCATATTTAGCATTCTTCTTATATTCAACTTCCGGGATGGACCGTGTCATGTTGGTGTTATGAACCAAGCTCACACACGATGAGCAAAAGCTTGGTTCACAACACCAACATGACACGGTCCATCCCGGAAGTTGAATATAAGAAGAATTATAATGACCGTTGAAGCCTACGTGAACATATTTAGCATTTCATTTTCGTTGTTTATGTTTTATTTATGAATTTTTAATTCTATATTCACGTTTAAATTATATTGTATAAATTAATTATTTATTTTATTTGAAGTAATAATTTTAATGAGATTAAATTTATTTTATTTTTTAGGTACACCACAGATTTTTCAATGATTTATAGCTATTTATTTTTGCAATCATGTATATTTTTTTTCTAAATATATAAAAATGTCAATAAATTTCCAATATAAACTTTAATAATTAAGAAATGGATGAATATGATTCTTAAGGGCGATGAGCTTAGTGAGGAAGACTGTGAGGCTCTCAATGACTCTATTGTCCTTCTCCGCAATATTCTTCACATTCCTAATGGCATATTGATTGGAGGAGAAGGCTGTTCAGAACAAAATCAGATTCTCTGGAACCTCTTTGCTCAAAATTTTGATAAGGTACCTACATTAGTTGTTCATTTTCATTTTTATGGTCCATGAACTAAGATATTAAGTAAGTACACAGTCTTCTCTTTAATTACTTATAATTAGAGACACCGATTCACAGCTATAATATTTAAGAAATGTAGCATTAATTATTGAAAAAATAGCTTTTATAGCTTTAATTTTGCGTTTCATAGCGTTTATAGCTAAATAGGATATAACGTCAAGGAATGGGAGTCGGCAAGAGGGGAAAAACAATTAAATTAGAAAAATCACTTGAAACATGTTTATTGTATTATTGATTGAAACTCAACATGACACATTTTTCTACCGTAGAGTGTGTCTTGTTCATTCTATGGTCTAATAATACAAGATTATAACGACTAAAAAATCTTTCTGCGTCAACACTATTCACAGGGGCCCACACAGTCATCAGAGCTGCCTCAGCAAATTCTGTCCAAAATAAAGCTTTGGGACATCAAGTCCTCCCAAAGCAAATGAGAGTATGGATATTTTGACCCTTCTAATACATTTACCAATTTGACAAATTGGCCACACACTTCGTCAAAAAATATCAAATGAATGCATATCATTGTTGCCTTACTACTATCGGCAGACTGCTCTAGAATGTAATCAATACTCGAGTTTTTGGGTTCATACTCCTACATGAAATGGATGAGAGCATCCTTGTATTCAGCTAGATATTCGATTGCATGAAACCACGTGTTCCATCTAGTTATGGCAGGACTAGGAAAAAGTTTTGTTTTCATTTCAGGTTAATTCTTTTTAAGGAAATATATGTAGGCACTTTTCATCTTTGGAGCATTAAGGAAGGCCAATTTAGTTTTAGTTACAAACAAGTTTAACTCTTTTAACTCATGAAAATGTCTCGCACCAAGTTTAATTTATGAGCCCATCACTGGAAATGCAGCAATCTCCTGCAATACTGTCAAGTGCCCGAAAACGAGCACCCATATAAGGAGCAGAGTCAGACACAAGCCCATAAATGTTTTCCCACTTGATATCGTAACTACACAAATAATCCATGAAGGCTTGAGCACATGAGGAAAAATCTGCTCTGACCAAGGAAGGTGCAGGAACCTCCTGGCTTGCAGTAGGAGTAACAGTCCTAATATGATTGCCAAGACATAGGCATCCTTTGCAGTCAGAAGTTTCATCCAAAACGATGACCATTGGTTTGTCCTTGAAATTCCAGCCCATTTCCTCACATTTGAACATTTGCTCCCATTACTGAAAAGTTCGCTTATTGTTGAGTTTTGTCGTAAAAATCGCTACTATTTCGCGGTTTAACGTATTTATAGCTAAAACACTATTTATCACTTTAATTCGCGAAAATATTGTTAATGCTATGAATCAGTGTCTCTACTTATAATATACATATGTATGTACTATATGTATGCCAGCATGAAATTTGTTTATACAGTGACAATATCATTATAAAAAAGTGATTATGGATTTTTCATGTAATTATTTTAAGTAAGCAAACAAATAATTCAATATTACATTTTCACCATTTTTTATGATTAAGTATTATGATCAATTGAACAATAAATTAAAATTCATATTATGTTGATGCAAATCATCTTGATTATTTCCATCAAAGATAATTCATATTAATTGTACATTAAGTATTATTAATTATAAAAACAAAAAAATTTTTAATAACAAAACAAAAAACAACAACATAACTTTATTAAAAATTAAAAATATGGATCATTAAACATTTTAATAAATTTAATTTTATTGAATAAGTTTTAAAGTGATATAAATTAAACCTACTTATTAAATTTTAATATTTCATTTCAACATTAAATTTAAATGGCTGACTATTGCTCTTATAAGAGGCGACTCATTTCTGGGTTATACTAAATTGTATGACGTTTAATAATAAAAAAAATACTTTGTTGATTTCTGAATTATGTTTTTTATAATATGCACCATTTCATATTATTACATCCTGGTAAAATTATATTTACTTAGTTTTTTTTTCCAAAAGATTTTTGAAGAGTGAAAATTGATTTCTTTCTCAGATGTATGATCAATTGAATCCATTTATAGACTTATATAAATAAAATAAAGTTTTTGCATGGTACCTAAGGTTTTCTGATCAATTTTCCTTCTTCCTTTCTTCTCATTGGGCATACATTTTGGTTGTCCCTTGAACTGTTTTGATGCCATCAATTCAGCTTCTGTTTTCAATCACATCTCCAGATAATTCAGCTTCATCTGCATCTCTCCTCTTCCATACACTTTGTTGCATCCTTTAATTTTGTTATGTACCGAAAAATTTTCTTTGTCCTCTTGGTTTTCATCCTTTCTCATCAGATGTCTGTAGAATTTCAGCCTTAATTTTCACATTTTAATAGTAATTTTTCCAATGTACTTGTAGAGGTCTTAATTTTTCTGTAACTTCTATGTCTCTTCAGCACTATACTGTGGTCCCAGAAATGTTTTTCATAATTTTACCTTCCTTTCATTCAAGTTCCTTTAGCTTACCTTA
Organism: Troilus luridus; assembly: GCA_964056705.1. Lineage (NCBI taxonomy): Eukaryota > Metazoa > Arthropoda > Insecta > Hemiptera > Pentatomidae > Troilus > Troilus luridus. Next base: position 51,568,473 of record OZ057412.1, on the reverse strand, counting down.
GTTTTTCATTGTCAGACACTCAGATCCATACAGACTATCTGGTTTTACAATTAAATTGTAGCATCTAATTTATGTGTTGTAGGACATTCTCTTTATTGTACCTTTTCTCAGTTAACTTGTAAGCAGTACCAATTTTATACTTCTTACTTTGTTTTCACCTTTTTTCAGTCCATTGGGTTGTAATATTTTATGTTTCATTAAAAAAATAAATTTTTCTAATCGACTATGAACCTATAAGGCTTTGAAAAACATTTTTTAATCTAGGTTCTGATTGAACTATTGACCGTTCATGGAAGAGATGAGTGGAGGACTTCAATCGCTCAGTTGATTGTGTTGTTATATAAAGATCAGAGAGTAACCACATTGGAGAAGTTTCTAACTTTGTGGTTTGAAAGTTCTGAGCTGAGCGAAAGTTCTGAAGACAATGAGTCTAATACTTCTCCTCCAGTAAGTATCCATATTCAGGTTGATATTTTAAATAGCAAAAGTTGACATAATAAATATTAAATTTATGCTTTTGATGTACAACATTCTGTTATCAGCTTTAAAATTGTTTTTTCATTTTAATTTATAAATACAAAAATGAAATTCAGTATTCTAATGAATCTTTTGGATTGTGTTCAAACACAGGGTGGTAATTCTTCTTCATCAATGATTACTTCTGACCCAACTGATTCTTCAGATAACAGCGGTTGTGATCATAAACCTGAAACTAAGCCAACGGGAAAAAGGAAACAGTCTATTAAACAGCAAACATCCAAGAAAATGGTATTTTTTATTTTTCTATATTTTTATTTAAAGTCTCTAATGTCATTTTTCTAATTATTTCTTTCTGTTATCATTGAATATTTTTTCATTTGATAATTTTATCTTCACGTAGACATCTATTTCTTTAAAAATATGGGGATGAAAATATGGTTCAATTAAAATTTAATATATTACTAAAATTTTCGTAGATAGCTATGATGGAATTTTCCGATGTATTTGTTATTAAAAAAAGGTTATATAAATCAAAGGTAATTTAAAAATTTCTTTTTATAAATAATGTGAAACAATAAAGATTAATTTCTCTGTGATTTGAAACAAAAAAAAAAAGAAAAGAAACTTTGTTAAACTATTTTATAAACTTTACCTTCTATAAAACCTATTAATTACACTTCTACGATGGCTGGATTGAACTGCCTAGTTCGTATTGATATACTAGAAAAAATTATTGTATTCTTTTTAACACACCTTTGTGATTTATTTTTTCTATAGGTGACTTTTATGTATTCAGTTAAGTATGAATGATTGGTATCTATGAAAATAGGGTATCTGTTCCGCAGGTTCCTGCTTCGAGTTAAGTTACAAGTTTTATCTGTTTATTCATTTCATTTTTAATATTCTCCAAAAATATAAGTTATCATGAGCTTTAGGATGGAAAAGGGAATGTAATTATGGGAAATGTGTATACTTCGGTAATCATTTAATCAAGAAATGAATGTTTCAACAGACATATATCATCTGTAATTTGAAAAGCTAGTTGAAACTTTTATTTCTCGATGAAATGATTCTTAACATAAGAGTAAAAAGGTGATTAAGTGCAGGGAAAACAACAGTACAAGTTATTACGAGACGAGACAGATTTATTGAATATAAATACTATATAAACATAAACAGACAGGCAGACACTTCACACACTAACATCGATCCAGCCAGAACACCTGTAGAACGCCGACTGACTAACTACAATGGTGAACACAACATGGATGACATCGTGCACAGTCAACATAATCTTAACTGTCACTTTACAGTGTTGACTGTCTATAATACAATATAGATGATACACAGAAGAGGAATTACTTCAACAATGTTTACCGAAAACTACTCCTACCCATAATTGCATTCTCTTTTTCATACTTTAGCTCATGATAACTTATATTTTTGGAGAATATTAAAAGGGAAACTAATGAAAAGTTAAAACTTGTTGTGTCTCAACTCGAAGCGATAACCTGCAGAATAATTGTCTATAATAGATTACACTACTGTCATGATCAATGAAAATCATACAAAAATTATTATTATAAATTATAGTATGAGCTATTATCTAGTTATCTATGGTATTCTATCTACACTGAATATTTTAAATAAATTAATAAAAACAGAAATGTCCGCTTGAAACTTTTTTGTGGAACTAGGATTCATGGGACACGTGGACTGATAGAGACCAACAAATGGAACTCAGCCAAGCTTCAGATTGCGGTTATGGAACATTAGCCGAAAACCAGGAATCCATCTCTACTTCAAGCAATGAGGATGATTCAGTCAATAAGTAAGTTCTTTATTTAAGGATTGATAATTAAGCTGCCATTAAAAGCAGCAGAATACCCAATAATGTTTATTTTTTTAATTTATATTATTTTCAAACTTCTTTTATTGAACTTTTTAAAATTGTATTTTTTAAGCCAAATGATAAAACCAGTTCACCAAAAGCCATCAAACATGATTCAAAAGAGCAGATACCGTAATGGTAAAGCACAACTATTTCTACAAGACAAAACAGAACTAAAGAGGAAAAAACTCATGAAGCGGTTTCGAACAAACATGTAAGTCATTTAGCTTATAATCAATTTACATCAAAGTTACTGTTAATTAGTATTTTTCTATTGTTATTTGATTATTTGATATTTTGAAATGGTCAACTAAATAAGACTCATTAGTCAGAACTTAATTCAGATTATTGTGCAAGTCCGAGGTTTCAAGCTTACTCCCTGAGAAGTGCGATTCCAGCATATCAGTTATAGTTTCTTTGATGTTCATGGGAACCCCATTTGGCATCGTTTGGGAGCCCATGGTATTACAATAGTTACTCTTAGAGAATACTTTATTCATGCGGGCGTATGTGTTGGTATTGATAATTTCCTGACACAACTGTCTCCATGAGTTCCATTTGGCTTTCCTAATAAGGTTGTGATATTCAGTTAGAGTTTGTCTATATTCGATCCATTCTTCAGCCCAGTTTGCTTTATTGAAAAGTATTCTGCTTCTAGATCTTGACTTCTCTAACTGCAAATTTCACTAGGCTGCATTCCGAGATCTAAAACCTCACGTTTTAAATCGGCCATCAGTTCACTAACAGATTGGCTTGTTCCTGATGAATCAGTTTTATTGGATTCCATGGAATCCTCATTAATGTTTGTTAATTTTGTAGGCAGCATTTTTGTTCCCACGAATAATCAAGGAAATTAGTAGGCCATCTATAGCTGAGCCTTGTTACTGTAGGAAGGCATTTATTGAAACTGGAGGTCACCCAGGTGTCCGGAGTTCGCTTAGTACGGCTGAATCACCTTCAGCCATTCATCCAATAGCCTAAGCAGTTCAACCTGGATTGGGGAATATTTAACGACTTCCCAGTATAGTTCCGATGGGTTTTGCCAGTGAGGAGGAGCGCTCCCCATTGTGCAGGGGTACCATATGCAAGACGAGGTTCTTCACCTCACTTGGGTTTTGGTACTAATAAAAAATTCTCAGAAGCCAAGATCCGATCGGACTGAGATACACCTGTCTCTCTGGGTGCCTCATAGCTACCCTCACCCCCCATCTATTAATTATTAATGTCAGAATTATGAAATATGGGACATGGAATATGAATTTTAGAAATACATAGGTTAGGAATGGTTTCTACTATAATTCAAAGCAGTACCTTTTTTACTCTATATTAAAATAATAATTATTTATTTGATTTCTGTTAAGTTTTTATTTTAGTGTCGATAAAAAAGCTCTTTTGCATCATACACCAACTGAAGATGATATCACTCACATTTTAAAAGAATTCACAGTTGATTTTTTACTCAAAGCTTATGGAACAGTTATTACTGAGCTTCGCCATCAACTGTTAATGAACCCATCATTGGACAGAACCCACTTTTTCTGGCTGATTTCCTACTTTTTGAAGTTTGCCGTTCAGCTTGAAATTGATCTGCAACATATCAGGTATACTTTTGTCAGACAATGAGTTTTGATTTAGTTGAAACTAAACTTTTTAATATTTATACACTGGAATTTATCTGTCATTAAAGTGTTTATAATAATTCCTTAATTAATTTTTAGGGATGTCTTGTCATTAGATTTAATATCATTCCTGACTTATGAAGGAGCAAATCTTTGTGAACAATTTGAACTAGTAAAGACTCAATCAGAATATGATTTTTCACCATACCTTATAAAAATGCATCTTGTAAGTTTATCTTTTTTTTTTCTTTCTGAAAGTAAAAGTTTTTAGCAAATATTTATTAATAATTTTTCTAAAGTTGCTGACAATTCCAATATCAAATAAATCAATAAACAAAAAAATGGGGGGATTTCTTATAAAAAAATAGGAAAAACATCAAATTATTTAACAAGGTAATTAAAACTGAATGGTGGTCACCTATGAAATTAGTGGCTAGGACCTCTAAGTGTGAACTATGAGAACATAGCTTTGATTCAGAGCAGAGGAGGCTTTTGTTTTAAAGGATTTTGACATGTTACCCAGCCCAACATAGCCATCAAGTGTTTAAAATTTGTGCAACATCGATCTTTCAATGTATGTAAATCAGAGAGCTTCTGGTTGTTTCTTCTCCTGCATTTATCTCCTTCTCTCCCTCCTCCTAACATTTTTAGTTCTATAGAGGACAGAACTAGTTAAATAGAAGGACTGCAGAAAAGAACTAGAGTTCCTAGGATGTAGAAAAAAAAAAAAGAAAGATAGAGGAAGAAAGAATGGTCTGATAAAAAAATAAATGAATTATGAAGAAACTTGTATAGTTGGATAGCTTTGCCATCCACAATGACAACCACCATCATACCAAATTTTTTTTTTAGATGTGTATATTTTACACCTTATATTTTGTAACTGGTTAAAGTTTGTATCTTTTGCATTTAGATTGTAACTGCTATTCGAGAACTTCTACAGGCTACAAGTGCTTACAAGAAAATTAAACATAATAATTGGCAAGATAACGAATATCTTGATAATTTCCACAGTGAGTAAAGATTTTGATTATATTTTTCTTACATTCTTAATTTTTTTAAATTAATATATTATATATTATAGACTAATATAAAATCTGTCAGATAATTTGCAAACCACATAATTTTATTGTCTAATATATAGAAGGAACTTAGTTGTGAATTGTTCAATGAAGAAGCACACTACGAAAATTCATTTTATTGTGTACACATGTCGCAGCCTAAGTTTTAGGCGATGATCAAATAAGAAAGGGGTAATGTGATATCGTGCTTAATGATGGCCTAAAACTTAGGCAGAACACCAAATAAAATAAATTTTCTTATTTGTAGGTTTCTTCATCAATTACATGCATAAACAAGCTTCCCCTATACATTATTATTGTCAACTATACTTTGACCATTATTTTTCATGGTTAGGAGCAATCACTATATATCAAAACTAATGTTAAACTTTTAATTTACCCAGGAAATATATCTGAAATAGAAGATCTTCGATGTTTGTTTGTTCTTCTACTAAGACAGTTCAACCCGACTATTCATAGCAAACAATACCTTCGTGACATAGTTGTTACCAACCATATCCTCTTGACATTCATTGAGAATTCTCTTCTACCTGGATCGAATACTGTTTTACAAAATCATATAAAACTGTGAGCATCATTTCCATTATAATAGTTTAAAACAATACCTAATTTTTTTTTGCTTCATGGTAATTGAATGTTTACTATTATTTGTTTGTTCATTTATTTATTTATTCTTTAACAACTTTTTTCATTGTTTTATTCTTAATATGGATGTCTTAATTTTTAATTTACATCTAAATTTACAAGATGAGTAAGATTTTATAATTATTAAATAATGTGAATTGATTATATATCATACAGTGAGTGCTATTCTGAGTATGGCATCTAAATGTGTATAGGGTAATATAATGTCTGAAATATGTGGGTTTCTAATGGTAATTTTATTCATATTCAGAGTGTGATGATAATTCTGGGACTGTAATTTCATTTTGAAAAAAAAGTCTTTTGATTTTCAAATATTTTCCCATCAGATTGGATAGTTTTAATTATTTTATTTAATCAAAATTACAAGCAATCTTGCTTGTTAACTTATTTCATTCATATTGAAATCCTTGCACCCTCTACTGTGTTAACGCATATGCAGGAATATTTTTAGCTCAATCACCATTTAGAATTTGAATTCCTCTTGCGTACACAAATAAGAATAGTATTTAAGTTATATTACAAATGCAAAGATAATGCAGTTTTTTTCTATAATTAAAAATGTCAAAATAAATAAATTATATATAAAATAAATAAATATGGATAATAATAAAGTTATTTAGATCTGAGAAGAAATTTAAAATATAGAATGAACTTTTTTATAAACTATAATAAAGCATTTTGTCTTAGATAAATCACAATTTATTATAACCAATCATAATTTTTAATTTATTATGTTCAAAGGTTTGTACCTGTCGAAATGATGCGCCAGTATGGGTATTTATTGGAATATTTTGAAGAAAATGGAGATTTTGTAAATGATTGTGTATTTACAATGATGCACCATGTTGCTGGAGATTTAGAACATGTAACAGCATTATTTCAACCAGCAATATTAAAAACGTTTAGTATAATGTGGGAATCTGAATTTCAACTTTGTGATGTAAGCTATCCTACATTATTTTTTTTTAAGTTAAAGGATAATATATATAGTTATTTTTAATAAATGAATGTTTATTATCACTGATAACTTATACACTAATGTGTTATTTTTTTTGTAAAGATTAAGTTATTATGTATTTTTAACTTTATTCCGATGTATGAATGATTCCTTTTAACCGTAACTTTTATAGGATTGGGCAGACCTTATAGAGTTTGTGATTCATAAATTTATCAACACCCCTAGGTCCGTTCCTCTTATTCTCCACTCAAAAGAAGTTGACGCACCATCTTATAATCAGCAGAAGAATGAGTAAGATTCACCAAATGTTTTGGTTTAAGTACAGTTATGAATCAATAGGCACAAAGCTCTTTTCCAATTTGTTTGTTTGTATAGTATGTTTATCATTACACATGTAAATTTCATCATGAAAATTAATATTATTATTGAAATAAATTGATAATTAAATGAATGCATTAGTGTTATAATATATGGGGGATGTCAAGATAATTGTATTAAAAGTTAGGCCCGAGTGTTGTATTTTGTCACTATCAGGTGTAAATAGTGTAGTTAGAAATATTATACAGCTAGCTAATTTCCAGAGTGACAACCTCATAAATGTAATGTATTTCTTTGTTGGCATAATTTCAGTGCAATCATTTAAGATGTTTGTGGAAAAAAAAAATATGATCTGCAAAATTCTGCCGCTATCAAACTGATTTTGTTCTATTATTTTGTTGAAAAAGATTTTTATTAACAAAAAGAAAATATCCTTACAATTGCGAAAAATTAATACTTATAGATCTAATGATTACAAAGTTCTGATTGCATCATTTAAAAGTAGACAAAGTACTCTTTAAGAAATATAATTTGTCAACTACATCACGTCAACATCAACATCAGACTACGGTTGGATTGCAGGAGGTCTGTTTATGGTTATTGGTGAGTGGTTGGCTTTTAATGAATCTATTATAAGGGCAATTTTGAATTCCTTATATTATTAGTATTAATTTATCTTTTTCAAATAACTCTTTGATTGTAAATGTTATTATTATCACCTTGATGAGCTATAGATAAACCACTTCTTGGCAAACTTTTGTAAATATCCCATAACAATGGAATAGTTATGCCAAATTATTGTTCCCCTTTATTTTTTTTATTTTTCACTTTAATTCGAATATTATTCAAATTATTAATATCTTGCAATATGTAAAAAGAGTATTTTTTTAGATTATAAAATGCCCTTTCAAACAATGTAATATAACTAACTGTAAATTAGCTTGATTGGGATTTCGCAGATTAATTATATTGCCTCAGCTGCATTTTGTAGTGTCAATAAACAGATACGTTTCAAAATGCAAGGATGCCACCCTGGAAATTAATTAATTAGATAATGTTTTTGATAAAATTATAGCACTGGCACAACCTCTTCACCTTCCCAAGGGACAGACATTGTTCTCAGACTATTATTTAACTAACGCGTTAAATGACAGAATTTATAACGTGAATTCATAATATAACAGAAATTATAATATGTTCCTATTAAGTATTAAATTATTGTTTCATCATAAAAAAAAACTTGGCAGGTGTATAGTTGGGGTTTAGTTTAGAGATATTAGTAAAGCAAAAAATATTTGAAAAATAAATTCTTAACTGAATGATTTGTTCTATAACGACAACTCCATCATTAGAGAATTTGTAAACAGAGTCTAAATATATTCCCACGACTTTATTCTCTGGAATGTTATTGATGACTTTGTAAAACAATTATGAAATGATAATAAAAATATTTGTATTTATTAAAACAGGAATTATGAATTATGTTTATATATATATTTATACATTTATTTTTAGATGGAATCAAGAAAATTGTGACAATCTATACTGGTATTATGTGCAGAGTGCCAATTGTGTAGATCCAATAGGAAAAGTAATTAATTTATATACTGAAGCTGGTATTACCAATAAAACAAGGATTGGGGTGAGATGCTTTAATAATGATGCTGTATTATGATATTAAAAATATGGTATAATGTTATGGAATAATTATACTATGCTAAGTAAAATGCTTAAACCAAAGAAAAACATTATAATTTCATAGTTTCATCATTCGGGTTTTTATCCTAACCAACAAAAATTTCTTTCATCATCACGGTTTTTTACAAAGCTTGACCTGATAAAATTTGATAACATAAACGAACGTACAAAAAATGACATACAAAAAGAAATATATAAATCAACAATATTGTGTTTTGTCTTTTTGAGCTTGAGGCAGAGGTAAAAGAAAACTTATAGAACAGGAGACCAAAAATTTGAAATAATTAATTTAATAAAATATGCTTAAAATTAATTAGCTTATTAATGGCTATCTAATAAGCTAATTTCATTTCATTACATTTTATTAAGAGAGAATGGACAAATTTCTGTAGCCTGGCTGCCTTGATCTCAATCAGTCTTTACCAATCACAGATAAGCCTTTAAATCATTGGCATGCAACATATATTTAGCTGCTGATAATATACTTACTGATGCTAAAAAGTGTCAATTACTGATCATTTTTTTCTGACCACTTACTTTAGAACAACATGACCTATGTGCCATACGTTTGAATTAACTGTTGAATCAGAATCTTTATATTAATCCAAAAAATGCTATATAGGTCATTCTTATATTTTTTGATCAGTTGATTTCCAACCTAACAAATAGGTCAGAATATTGTCCTCTACATTTCTGTTGATTACATGAGAAAAATAAATGCAAACAAAGGAAACTAAATTGTGAGGTAAACCAAATTTAATGCTTTATTTATTTTATTTACATTGATAAAGAAGATGGTCTCGTGACTTCTAAGTTGAATTCGTTATTTGAGTACAATCACTGGATAACTTCTCTACTTGCCTATATCCATAATATCATGTGTCATTCATATCATTATATTTACTTATTGTATCGTTACAATACAGTTTAAATTTCAATAAATACATTTTTTAAAATATTGATAAATAGCATAGTTAAACTTAATTAGGTAAAATTTTCAGAACCTAGTTCACAATACTAGTTCCCAACATTGGGTTTAATCCGACCACCCAATTTTTAAATATATGTATGTAAAACAAATATATCCGTGCTTGGGTTTGCAGACGATTTGGCACTGTTGGGTGGAGACGCGGAAACTATAAAGCTGCATACAGAAATGTTGATGAATGCAGGTAAAGGAATAGGGCTGGAAATAAATTCAGATAAGAATGAGTAGACGGTTAGTAGCAGAAAAGGGAGAAATTTTGGTGATTTTGTTGGAGGAGGAAATGAGTTCGAACATGTGGAGATGTTTAAGTACTTAGGGTCTTTGGTAACTAGAAAAAACGAAATTCAAGAAGAATAAGACATTACTAAGCTCGCGTCTTTTGTCCTGAATCCGAATTTATAAAACATCTCTTCTTTGTGGATGTGAAACTTGGCCACTAACACTAAAGAATGAACAACGTCTGCAGGTATTAAAAAATAAGGAGTTGCATAGAATTTTCGGTCCAAAAAAGGATGAGACCACTGGAAAAAATAGATTACATAAAACAGAATTGCGAAGCATTCATCTGGTAAATATTATTCACAGAACATTTTGTCAATATTGGATTAGCAGTAGAACAGAGCTTTTGAACAACAATAATAAGGTAATTGAGAGCTCAAGTGTGTTATCTATACCAACTAAAATTTTACTAAAAAATTTGTTTTGGAATTTTTTTTTGCAAAATTTTCAAGAATTAGGAAAGCCAAACGGTCAAATAATATAAGAATGAATCATACACGCAAAGCATTCAAGTAAAAGATCTTACAAGACGTACTTCCATGCTTGATCTGAACATTGACTGCCAATATCCTTTTATCACAGCTTATCAGAATCTGATTGTGCACACGATTCTTTTATTATTAGACTAGCTTGGTCAAGACTATTACACCAAAACCATTTGGAGAATAATGCTCTATTGTTTGATAATGCAAACAAATGAGCATTGCTATTTGAAATGGCTCAGGAACATGACTATCTTTTTTCTTACTTGAATCCTTCATCAACATCTGTTTGCGATCCTCTAATATTTCGATCCCAACTCCAATGATATCTTACAGCACAATTATGAATTATGATTTATGAATTATGTTTTTTTGTTATGGAAGTAATATAATATGAAAGCTGTTTAATTATAATTTTAGTTTTGTAAAAGGATCTTATAGCTTTTTACAGACACCATTTTGTTTTTTAAAAAGTGCTATCAGCATAAATACTAAATAAATGTGACATGATTAACAGGTGATTGAACAACTTTTAAAACAAGATGTAATCAATGGCCTCCAATACAATGAGTTGATGAAGAAGGAAGAAATTATTGTAAGTGATGATTTTTGTTATGAACACTCGAAACATTTCTTTAAAAAGTACAGTAAAACTTTTATTGATTCTCGCTTATTTGTTCATCAGTTTTTCTTAACAACCAATGTATTAGAACTTCAAAAAAGTTGGTTTTGAACTCGTGGTGTGAATTTTCCAACACAATTAACTAACAGAAGAGTAATTGCTTAACATAAAGTTATACAAATAATAATATAAATATAATATATTTTGAAAAAGTGAAATCAGTTTTTAAAACAGACGAAGCCATATATCGAGAGTTAAATATTAGCTAACACCTCTTCCCTCTGGCATCCTGTTATCTCAGTTTCCTCTTATCACATAGACACTTTAATCCCCCATTTTATTTAGATGTTTGAAGTATGAGGTGATATTTTGTTATTGAGACATTTGTTATTGTGATATTTTGTTATTTATGTATATATTGCATACATAGTAATGCTTATTCAGAGTTCTGCTTGAATTTAATTATGTGGTCATGTCATTGATCCTGGTATTGATTGTAATAAAAGTTTTACTGTATTTTCTCATTAAGAATGACTTGCACCTCAAGTGGCAGATACATTCATGCTATTACCAACTAATCACTAATTTATAGTATTTAAAAGATATTTGACTACTCAACTATTCACAACTTTCCAGATAGTGTTCTTCGTATTTTTCAAACTTATAATAATCTGTAATAACCTGTTAATAATTAACAAATAACAGCTATCATTTTACTTCTTATAAACTAATTGATTCCATTTTTATTTTGGACAGTTCAGCATCTTTAACAAGTATTTGTATACTTCCAAAATGTAAATTTCCTTCAGTCGATGAACAATACATATTTATTTTCCATGATAATTTTGTTTTCAGAATAAATACATTTCTTTGGAATTATATTTATAAAAAATAACCTGCAAAAAATGATGGGTTCTTTTCCTTTCAATTAATGTCATTTTCCTCTAGCTTAATTCCATTTTTGGTTTTTCACTAACAAAATCTCTTTTCATATTTGATTAAATAAAATAATACACTAAACAACTATAAAAAAAAATGGCCTTAATAATTTTTAAATTAATTTATACATGAAATAAATATCAAAACTATCTCTATTGTCTATATGATATTCATAGGTAATTAAAAAAATGTCTTGATCATATTTATAGCCTATTTATTTATTTTTATTTTTTAGACAAATATTAAACTTGAAGATGTGGAGGAATTACACCAGCCTAAGGATGAAATTGAATTGCTGAAAGGTAATGTAAAAAGAACATATCTTCTATCTTTTATTAATTTACTTCTTTTATAAACTGCTAAGCTTAAGGTTGTGAATTAATTTAAATTCATTTTTTTGTCTTCTCCTTCTACCCTTTCTGCAATATAAGTTTTACCGTCTTTACGTACACATTTACACATTCTGATAATCTCTTTATCCATTCCCAAACAACCTCAAATCAACTAGATCAACACGCTCTATTCCTATGTCATGGTCCAGCAGTTTTCTAAGCATGTCTCTAGCACCTATTGTTCTTATTGGGCTCCCAAGATAGAAATGGGCTTTAACCATATTTCCCTACAAGTTATGAAATTATTTTGCTTATCGATGTAAAAATGTAACTTGTAATTTTACTGACCTTTTTCCAATAGTGAAATAGTAAAAAAAAAATTATCAAAAACTTTTTTTGGATGGACAAAGATCATTGTATATTGTTTTTATGTATCTCAGTCTGAATCTTAAATCTGAGGATTTCTTCCAATTTGGCAGAGTATAATTTTCTTGTCTGTGTATCCTCAATGGCTCACTCTTTTATTGTTTGACGAACTTATTGTTTGAGCCTCGAGGGTTTTATGATTCTAGTATCCGCAACTGATAGTGGCTGGTCCATACTTAGTTATTCCTCGATCATATATAAAACAGTCTATGACATTATTTCCAACTGTGCTTGAGAAAGAAATTTTGCGTATCCTCTTATGTGTGAAGAAAGAATTGTCTCCTAACAGATTGTTGTCCGAAATTCCATTCATTATTTCTATAGAAGCAAATACTTGGATGAAAGTAATGTCGACTATGGTTACAGATTGGTTCCCATTCTTGGACTTAACTATATGCTGCACGAGACATGGCGATCCACACTAACTCTTTAGCATGAATTTCCTTTGGCCGACCTGCATACATCGGGACATAATCATCATTCAGCTTTACATCTCTACTTCCCTTCAGTCGTTCCTAATAAATCTACCTTATGTTTCTTCATCTCCTCAACCAACTTGACCTTTTTTCCTGTTTGAGATTTCACACATCATGTTCCAAGTCTTAAATCATGTTCACTGCTTGGTCATTTCCATTTATAAAGTCTGTTTGTTCTGATGCCAAGCCTAGGTCTTTGGTATGTTGAACTCCTTTGTGGGTAATTAGCACAGTAAAGAAGGTCATTGGCTGATGGTTCTCCTGAGATGGGTAGGCTCTGGGGTGTTAATTGTACATGTCTTTTTGTCGGGGTCGATGTAAGATGTACTGGTGTAAGGGTGTTGGTGCAATGAATTGGGCTTGGAAAACTGGGGGAGAATCAATCCTCGATAGTGTTGCACATAAGATATGCTATAAAGGTGCACCTTTTACTTATTTTGAAATCAATTAATATAATGTACAATTTTCTTTAATTAAATAAAATTTTATATAATAATGTTTTGAGTTTTTTGTTTAATGAAGAACATCTGATCAAGGAAGAAAATGTTGGAGGAGGATTTATAACATGGCTTCAGAAAGTTCTTCTTGATACCTGCTATGTCAAGTTATTTCTTAATAAGGAAAGAGATCACGCACTTGAACCTGTGCCACACTACTCCACCAGTAAGTAACATATAGACAGTAAATAACAGATAGTGCATTATTAATATAATATCTTTCAATGTCTTCTTCAAGTGTGTTTAAGCAATTTTGACAAACAAGATAGAATGTACCCATTTCCCAATAAATTTTTAGTTCCTCCTATCTGCTAAAAAAATATGTAGAGAAGAATACCATTTGACAAGTAGATAACCAATGTTTAATATTTAAAAATATTATAGATAAACTGTAAAAATAATTCATTCCTAAACAAATCTAAGAGTAAAGTAGAGGCAATAAAAGAATCAACCTGCATGGTGGAGAGACTGTTTTGCCCTTTTTGCCTCTGGAATCTCACATATATTTAAAATCAGCCATGTTAAAGAAGTAACTATTCATCATTTCACTGCATTTATGCCTTTGTTTTGTAACATAAATTTTATATTTTACTATATTGTGCATGAAAGCCTAGAAACAGCTATAAAGTCTATATTGCTTCCGATATACTTTATTTTCATATTATTTTATTAGTCATTTTCCCCGATTTTCGAAAACAAAAGATTTTTGAATCCTGTGGAAAGACAGTATGAACACTTATTTAGATTTAGAAACACAACCATCTTTTCATACTCTCGAGAAATAAAGCACATATGGTGTATTTTATTATATTAGTTATTGATTTTATTAATTATAATTAATTAATTAATTATAATTACCATGACCGGGGAACAAGCCTGATGTAGCCAGAATAGTTCAATTGGTAGAGTTCCAGACTAGCAATCTGGACGACCCGGGTTCGAGTCTCGGTCCTGGACATATCTTTTCTTTTCAAATAAAAATATTTAAAAAAACAAAAAAACATATATGGTATAGGTCAGTAATATTTATTTGTTTTTTAATTCTGTACTTATTTGCCCCTTCAATAACTGAAGAGTATTGGATTACTGATCAATATGGCAGGTTTGCGGTTTTTACCATTGAAGGGGCTGTAGTAGTTTAAACAAAAATACTCAATATTAAATTATATGTAATGTCCTTAGTGGAGAAGCATACCATGAGAGATATTGTTCCAGAATCGAATGATGAAAAATAAAACCTAACTTATACAGATGTAGGCTCTAATGAAACTTTAAATGTTTATAAGGACATCCACCTGTAATATTTATATTTGATTTTTCCCTGGTTTCACAGTGTCTCCCTAGTAAGGATATAGCTTAAACAGTCTAAACTATATACAATTTCTTGTAGGTTGAGATTTTGAGTTTTTATATACAATTCCAGTCATCATATTACATATACATAATTGAGATGTCCTCTAAGATAAAAAGCATTTAAAAAAAATAATTATTTTTCTTTTATTCTGTTATCAAATTTTCCATATACTTTTTTAGTCATGAAAATGTGTGATATAAATTATTGATTTTAATTGTGGATTTTAGATTTTGTTACTTAAACTAAAACAGATTTTTTATTTGTTTGTTCAATGCTTATGAGCTTTATATGTCCTAATTTAAGATTTAAAAAAAAAATCATCATTTAAAAACAATAATCATATGAAGCAATTTGTGTAATAAAACAATTGTTATAGTATTTATTAAAACATACTTTTGTAGTTGTGAAGGAACCTGTTCCTGTTGTGGCATGGTCATGTGAGCAGAAGGGACTTATGCAGTCCCAAGTATTCCTTCTACTTCTTCATAAACTTGGTTTCCATCTTCCTGTTTATACTGGAAAAGTGTTTGCCCGCATCCCTTCTACATGGAGCCCTCAAACTCTGTACAAAACTGCTGCCAGGCTTGGTCCAATCAGACAAGGTAATTTTTTAACACTAATTTGTATTCAAATTACTGTATCTAAGACTGAAAAGAATCTATAGTAAATTGTACTTAATTAGAAATTCCCCCTGTACTTCTCGTGATGGATATTTCGTGTAATTTTCAGATTTCATAGAATATATCCATTTTAATAAATCCATATTTCAATCCATTTTGTTAGTTTGTTTTTGTTGTTGACTGAGTTTGACCCAAATTCAGGAATTTGTTTCCAGCTGAGAAGGTGGTTTGGGAATATGTCTAAAAGATCATTTCACACATAACAATATAAAACAAAACCTAAAATTATGATAATGATATGCTCTAAACTTTTTGTCCATACAATAAATGACCAAGGTAAAAAGAAAAAGAAAATCAATGTATATTGACATTAAATGAGACTGATAGTGTTACAAAGAACAACAACCTGTACCACTACAACCCGTGAAGGGTCTGGGGTTCAGTACACGGTAGAGACTGTACTGTTTTTTGGACAACAGTTGTGCAGGGTGGTGACTTGTCATAAATCACTTGCAACCACCAGATTGTCCCCCCTATTTTGGATACTCACTTTATAGAGGCTGGGTGAGCCCCAGGAGAGTTCTAGATCCCATGGCTGCTAACAGATTAAATAAAAGTCTAGCCAGCTGCAGGAATTGAACCCAGGACCGGCGGCATGGGAACTCAGGGCTCTACCACTGTGCCACTTAGCTCCCTGTAAAGTGTTTTAAAGGATAAAAGATTTACCTATGATTTTTTTCTTTGTATAGGTTAGTCATTGTCCTATTTGATATTAGAGTATAAATAATAAAAATATTGTTCTTTCAAATATTTTTGAAATCTCTACAGAAAGTAGTACAGTGTCAAAACTATACGAGAAAAAAATTATCAAAGGTGAGTCTAGTTTCCTTAATATATTTTTACATCCCTAAATGTTTTGTTTTATGTCAATATTTATGAGTTTATTTTAACTAATTTTTTTTACAACTTAGATAATGTTGTGTCTTTTAGGAATAACACACATTAGATTGAACAGCATTTTATGATCAACTTACGATGTTTAAAAAACAAAAACTGACACAGTCACGATAATTGAAGAATAACATAAAACCTCTTCAGTAACCTCTTTTGTTCTAGAAGAAATATCATAATTGTTTTGTTTTTTCATTTCATAACGCTTCACAAACTCACTTTTGTAATGTTTGATTTTAAATGTTGCCAAAAATGTTTTTTGGCCATATATGAAAAAAAGTATGATGCCAAAACACTTAAGAAACAAATTAAAGTTGAACCTTTTTCTTTAATATAATTACAGATTTATATAATTTCATTTTATTATAATTTACATGTATCTGGTTAGCCAAATTTTCTCTTTAATCAGGTGATGGGTAGTGAGGACAAACATGTAGAGTTCCACCATATAATAGTTTAGGTTCCGTTTTGACATCTGCTTAATAACTTAAGTAGGAGACATGTTTTCTATTCCCAAAACTATGTTATCAGCTTCGAAGGTAGCTTAAAATAGCAAAAGAAAGTTATGAGCCAGAAAAATATGTTTACATATTGTTTTGATATTACTTAATAGCAAAAGAATAACTAGTAAAAAATTAAAAACTAAAATGATTAATGATTTAATATGGATTATTCCAAAACAATTGACCAATAAAGAAATTTCAAATAGACTATTTGGATATTTTTCAGACTGGCACATAGTTTTCTCCTTTCACCTTTTGTTATTAAAGAGGGGTTGCTTCATATACTTCATTCATAAGGAAAATTAAAATGTTATTTATGCAATTACAGAGAATATATTGCACATGTATGCTGAAATATTTATATGATGCATTGATTTAATTTCAGATTGGAAAAAAATTGATTTTTATTCATTGAATATTAGTAATGATTCATCGGATGACAATTCAAGTATGAAGACTGAAAAGGAGACGTAAGTGAGTAATTACATTTTTTAAAACAGAATAAACAATTAGTTATAACAGCTGGTCTAGAACATGGCCTCCCAGATTAAATTAATCTTATCATTAAATTCTAATTAAACTTGAAATAATTCTAAACTAATGTGCTATGGAGCTGATTAATACAGTAGCACAGGATAAATTGATAAGACAAACATTTTATTTCACAATGAACAGGTTAATGAATTAATCGCCATCATTCTTATTATTGGGTTATCTGGAAAATAATGCAGTTATGTTTGGATGTTGGACTTATTACTTTTATCAATGTAAACAATCACTAATTAATTCTCTTTCATACAAAAATGTTTGTTTACCTCTGTAACATTTTGCAATTTTGAAATATTTCAGTCTTTACAATGATGTCAAAGCGTGATTTTCGCTTAATTTTGTTTTACAAGTTCTAACTTGGTCGAAATGGGCCGCAAACAGCCAGAAATATCAATGTGGTCTGGGGCAAAGGCAGGCTTGCCAATGTTACGCTTGAGCCTTCAGCTTTACAACTCTTGGCCCTTAATGTTCACCGAATGAAATTTAAAAAAAAGTTTGAAGAGATGACAAATTTTATGGTTGAGTTTATTTATCACCTTTAGCTTAAGCCATATTCATAAAATAATAGTTAGTAAATATTCAATAATTTCCAATTAACAACTATTAGTGCAATGATATGAAATAACCAATCCAGTTATATAAGTTATTATAGTAACTACTTAGTAGTTTTAAAACTGATAAAATTTTGATCGATTCTATTTTGTAAATTCCAGATAATTCAACCTTCTTATAACAGGGAAAACTTCAGGATGAAAATCTGTTTAATTTTCCTGTCATAGGCTTGAAAAGTTATGGATTTTCATAATTTTTGGAAATCATAAATTTATGTTTTGTTTTTTGTTTGTGCATTGGATCTCAGTAGTTAGCTTTTTTATTTATGAAAGTTTATTTTTTTGTACCTTATATATAAAAATTAGTGTAAGCATGTTTAAAAATACTTTGTTCATACATCATATCTACAATGTATTCATATATATTTTTGTCAAGTTAATATTTAAACAAAGCTAAGGCTGTGTTAGACTTTAATTTTGTTTTTACGTAATCAATTAATCGCAATCATTATTTTAAGGAAAATAGTTTCCCTATTAAGTTAATTTTATGATTAGAAACTCTTTTCAATAGTGGTTGGACTAGTTTCAAATTGTAGATAATTAGTACATTAGAGATAATGTAAAATGTATTTATGTAGATTTGAATAATAGGAATAATAAAAAATATATTTAAAAAAAAAATGATTTGGAAAACTAGAAATCAAAAATATATATTTAAAATCTTTTCTAGAAAATAATGTTTTGTAAGCACCAATAGTACTGTATAAGAACAAAAAAAGTTTTAATTTTAAATATTTTATTGATAACTATTATTATTATTATTTTTAAATGTTCAGAATAGTTAGACAATTATTACCAATGAATTAAAGTTGTTTATTATGTGCTTAATTAAGAAAAAAGATTATCCTCAAATAAAAAAAAAACATAATTAATTTGATATATTGTATGTAATTAACAAAATACTTATTTTAATGTTACCTCAATTTTATTTATTAAGAATTAAGGGTTATAATTTGGTATCCACTAAATGTATTAATGTTATATTAGTTCTTTACAATTAAATGTTTCATTACATCTGTAGTTTGACAATTTATGGTTGTTGCCCAGTTATCTGATTGGTTGATACTGATTTGTGGATAATGGGCAGCAACACATGATTCTGCATGACCTTCAACTTTTTATTAAAATAACACTACTTTCAAGTATTTTCTCAGTTATCCACACAAGACCCTGAATGAACTACATTCCAGTCATATTAAAATAATTAACCTTATGAGATTCTTGAAATCCTCATAATTCCCTTGTTTTTTTTAGCAGAAATTACATCAAGTGCCTTATTTCTTTCTTTTCCCTTCAAATTTCCTTTATTTATTCAATTCCTCCTACAAAACATTTTTAACTGGTTCATCCGCTTTCAAGCATCTTTCTTATAAACATAAATATATCAGTATATTACAGAATGTTCATTTTTAATCAATAATTGTGTTTTAAATAAAATAAGTTTTATCAAGTTAATTGCATGATAGATAAGCCTTGTGCCTTAAGGTGCGTCCACAGCTATCCCTTGGAAAATAAAACATTTGCCCTTAGTTATGAAGCCACATAAATTGTATGTACACATATACATAAACATGCATTCACATACGCACGCATGTAGTCAGACTAAATGATGGAGAATTGATAAATAAATTGTGAAAAAAATTACTATTCTGCTTAGTTTAGTGTTGTTAGACAGTAAAGCATGTGCTTTCAAAAACTGACATAATGATAAATTTGTCACTAAGCGCCTTCGATAAACTTGGGGCTAGTCCTATTTTTGTCTTGTTGGAAGAGTACATTCTGCAAAAATAAGTAACACTGTAAAAGTGGCATTACAATATTGGCATGTAGGAGGTGGCAGTTTTTTTCAAAATATGTGAATGAGTGAGCCAAGTGCGGTGACCTGGTCTTAAGCAGGGCAGGGCAACCTCCTCCCTTCGAGCTGCTGGTTAGGCTGTAGACCATACTCTTACTGTTTTTTAAATATTCTTTAATTTAATAGAATGGCTTTCTTACCACATTGCTTGCCATTTCTCTGTTCTTTCCATTATCTACGAACTATCCAGTCAACCATTTACATTTGAATATTGCTAATAAATGATGTTGGAACAAGGGAGACAAAACTACTATAAAAGGTAAATATGTCTATTTACTTATGCAATTAAAATTATGTAAACAGTTCAAAATTTTATAAAACAAAACTAGGCATTTGCACCCGAATACATAATCACATCATTTGATATATTTATATATTTATGTTATATACACAGGTGAAACGTGTTTACTTATAAGACTACATGATTCAATAAAACAAAATAAGCATTCAACGGTCCCAGCACTAATTACAAATACAATAAAACTACAAACATGAATCAACATCAAAATCAGAAATGGAACTAATTCGAGTTCCCTTTCATTTATCACAAGCATAACATTAAGCTTGAATATACTAATAATTTGTCTTCTCTACTCCATAATAATGAAAGTAAAGTAAATCAAGTTGACAAAACCCTTCGTGATAATTTAAATTAGTGTGACCAAAACAATTAAACAAGTTGTAACCTCACTATTTTATTATTGTCACAAATTTAGCTACATCTTGATATATCCATAAATAAAATGATCAAAATTACCTACTTAAACAATTCAACAATCCATTTGAAAAACTAACACAATCTAAATTATATTGTAAAAATATAATTAACATTAACAAGATAATGTACATTACAAAAAAAATGAGCACTAAAAATAAAACAAAAAAATAAATCACAATGATTTTTTTTGGAAGAAGAGGACACTAAATGTATTTTTTAATTTTATTCTTAATGTATTATTAATATAAAATTAAATTAACAATAAAATCGCAAGTCATTTTTGATATGTGATATGATAATATTTTATTTGAAATAGGTGTAAAAATACAGAAGAAATAAAATAAAAAATAATAATTGGGCAAACTTTACCCTAATAAATCACATGTTACATAATGTCTTTGCTTTCATCAGGGAATAGAATGTTTTATTGTCATAAAAAATTATATATTAAATAACATTATTATGTGCATTAACTACTCCATCGAAACATGAACACTCCATTCTACAGAAGCCAATGAGTTAACTATGTCAGCTTTGACTAGTGGTTTACTGGTAATCAAACACACATTGGTTCGTAATAGAATATTTTTTTTCATTTTTTCTTATTTTTATTTTACTATTTATAAACAACCTTTCATATTCGAAACATCCACAAATATATTCACATTTAAAATTATCATATTTAAAAATATTTTCTTAAGTTTATTTTTTAAAATGTATTTTGAATTTTTTTTTTTGTTTTTTTATTAAGTTTATTAATGAACAATATACACTTCATATAGATTCTATTTTCAAAATAATTTAAATCTGTCATGCACTCTGATAATGTGAAAAGCAATTGAAGCCCAACAAAAGAGACCGAACGTCCTTTATAATAAAAGTGATGAAAATTTAGAAAAAAAAGTCTCTTATTTGGGCTACAGGAAGGCACAATGGGGTTTGTAGGAGATTCTCCAACCTCCCCACCCAACTTTTTTCACATTGTTTTATTAATACTGTCAAACAACTACTAAATTTGGGACTCATTTCAACGTAACATCAACTTTGTTATACTATTATATTGATTGAGTTTCTTCATGTGATTAAGTTTTAAGTATATTGTAAAATTTTCACTTTTTTGAAACTTGAGGAAATCTTAACCATTATAATAGCATATCAAGCTATAAAAACTATTTTTTATTTTAAAAACAATATTAAACATTAAAGACATTAATTCTAAGATAATAGTGTCTTTTCCTTGACTTCAACGGGTCAAGTAATATGGTAAAAGAATCGCCATTCAATGACTTGGACCTAGATATAATAAACTAAGCTCGGGTGAAGGAGGAATCCTTCTCAATCCTAAAATAGCGGTGAGGTGAAATTCGTTTCCTTAAAGCTATATACATAGCTCGTAACATCGATAAGAAACATTTACACCACCTTTTCTTTTTTTAATATATTTATTTTTAAATACATAATATTATAAAATATAACATGCAAAACCCAAATTAATTTGGTGTCAATGATATGTCTCTTCACTTTTTGAGTTTCAAAAGAAAACAAAAAAATCTTTCAAGGATGTAAAGTTTTTTAAATAAAAACTTTTTATTTTGAAGGATAGATTAAAAATGATTTAATACTCGAAGCAAGGATGTGGAAAGCAATTTTCCAGTATCTGAATACTATTATTATTAATTATTTTGTTTCCTTATGAGTTTATTTCATTGAGAATATTCATAACTATAACATAAATTATTTTCTTTGATTCTAAACTGAGAATAATTAAAAAACATGACTTGGGATTGAAAATTACTTTTGTTGAATACTCAACAATAAAAAAAAAATACTATTGACAACTTTAACATGACTAGAGGATTTATAAGCATTTTTATCTTGACGAGACAATACAAATTCACCGCCCTCACTTAAAAACTAAAACAAATGACAATAATTTTAACTAATAGATATACAATAACCAACTCGATTCGAACTATCACTAACCAAGAAGAGAACCCAGGCCTAGCAAATCTACTAACAAAGCACTAACAAGAACTATAAAAGTAGCTCTTGGGAAATAAATGAAACAATTATTCAATTTATATAAATAAAAATATGTATACATAATTTGAAACATATAGATGCTTAGCTGTCCATATAGGCTCACTTACTTATATGCATATATACACACTGATTAATACAACTTATAGAACACATATACCATATTTTATGCATAATTAATGATGAGGATAAATAGCCAATATTTAAATATACTGCAAATTTAAATTGATTGTCTTGATCGTTTACCTTCAAAGGTTTTCAAATGACTTTAGATTTTATTATAACATTGAAAATCATGAATCGAGCCTCGATGGACAGTTAATATTTCTAAGCAGAAAATATTAACATGGAAAAATTATGTTTTGTTTTTCCTGTTTCCTGTGTCATTTGAACTGAATTGACTACTTGAAGGCCACAACACTTGGTTACAAAACCAAGTAAAGCTCTGACTTAAGAGGAAGAGAGTTAAAGTTCGGTGAGATCGGGACCTGGTTCTCGGGTGTTTATAGACACTCCTCTTTCTCTCTTCAGTCTTCAGGATCTACCCAATCAACACGCGCCCAATCTGGCAGCTCGGTCTGGTAAAACCAACCTGGACCCTGAAAACAAAATTAAAAAATATACTCAAAATGTACAACATTATTGAACAAAAAACCAATAACATATTTGGTTTCCAAACCAAAAAAATATATAGTAGACAGTTAATGACCAATAAATTCTTATTTCCATATTCTCTAAACTCTGATTCTCCTCATTAAAACCTGGTTCCATATTGTTCAGTATTTCTGGTAATTTTCTATTTCTTTTTTATATCCCCATTCTACTTAATAGAGTTTATGGTTTCGAACTTATTAAATACAACATTTTTATAATAGCATTATAACATTATCAGTCTAAATAACCGTTTTTTTACAATTACAATACTATATCTAAAATAATCTACTCATACAAAAATACATCGCTATAAACCAATTACCCACATGATTATTCAAGATATACAAACAAGCATCTTTATTTCTACTATAAGCAATTGTAATACTTCATATACCAATAATTTGAATTTTCAATTTTTCTATCTTTAGGAAAATCATAATTAATTCAAACACACTTTATTTTCAAGGGGTGGAGAGAAAAGAGGGAGTAAACATATATCTATTCTTTGAGTGTTCTTGTCAGAAATTTTAAGCAATTAAGTTCTGGAGATCTGGATGGCGACCAAACTGAGGAGTAGCTGTGTGCTCTGCTGATTGATGTTATTGTGACATGATCTACTAGCACATTGTTTTGTAACATATTGCATTGTATTACAAATATTATTACCTAAGAGGCATAGTAGGATGGAAAATGAAAAATAACAATTAAGTTATGAGAAGAACATCTCACCTGGTACTTCCAAGCATGAAGGTACATAATCAAGTCCTTGGGTTTTGGGTCCCTGTACCTGACTTTACATTCGTAGCAATGCGTGTCAGTGGTCATTTTCTCAGGCTGGAAAGCAAGGTCAGGAGCATCGTGCCCTGTCTGAGTGGCAACTGTCACTTTGCCCTCAGCAGCTTTGTCAGGGACTACTGAAGGGAGTACGGAAACAGCTGATATAACCTTATCTGAGCTTTCTGTGGTGGCGAGTTTATCTTCTCTGGTCGGTAATGATTCACATGGTGAAGCTTCCCTACTGCCTCCTGAAATGTTAATAAAGCAAGATATACAAATTAAAAAATATACATTAAAACAATGTATTTTGATTTTTTAGTTATAGGTCCTTTCTTGAATAAATAAATTAGTTCTTATACTCCAAAAAATGAAAAAAAGAAGAAAATTCTGGTAGATTTTCACATTACAGAAACAGTTTTTTCTGGATTTATTTGTGTAGGCTATTTTAATGAATTAAAAGGCACACAGCATTTTTTTTTCAGTCTTTTATTAATATAAATAATAGATCATTATATGAACTTTTATTTTATTTTTAAAAATAAATAGTTTATTTAAACATTGTTTTTAGTTTTTAACCCTAGAAAGATAACCGTATTTTCTGTGTACCGACTGAGTTGATAGGAACGGTCAGTGCAGCCAAGTGCAATTTAAAAGAGTTAGTCCGCTTATTCAAATTCGTTTATGTGGATTCGAAGTAGGTTATCTTTCCAGGGTTAAAAAGTCTATATATTTACATTTGTGAGTTTAAAAAAATTATTATGAACATTACAATGTACTACTCAGATAACACTTGCCAAAAGGAAAAAGAAAAAAGGGCTAACTATGAATTCCGTAACAAGAACTTCTGGAGTAGTGAGAAAATTGTCTTAGATTTATCTCCTTTAGAAAATAAATTACAGGAATTTTTAATTTTATTTATTTTATAAGGAAAAAATTTATTATGATTCTAGCAGAAAATTATCAATAAATACATTCATAATTTTTTTCTTGAATGTTTTTATTAGTCACCTGAAATAAAATAATATCTTTGTATTAAACTGAGAAAGGTAGAAACGATTTTTCTAAAAAAAAATGTTTGTTTGTGTTGAGAAATCCATTTTTAAAAGTTTATCTTGATCATTAAAACTCTATGGCCCCTCACAGTATCGCTGATGGAAGAATGACTTACCCTTTTCTTCATCATCCATGTTGAGCAATGGCTTGAAAAGATCAGAATCACCATCAATACCAAGCCAGTTTTCAGCATTGTGAATACGTATCAGGTCTCTGATTAGTTCCTCATCTGTTTTCCCAATGTTTCCTCCTTTACCTCTTTCAGGTCCAAAGACTTCATGGTTGTACAAAGGATCATTGACAACTGGGTAACCTTTAATAGAAATTTTCACAGATGATTATTTAACATTACATAATAATAAAATGACAAAACAATCCTATAGAATTGAAAGAATCTAGAAATATGGTGAAATATGAGTTGTGATAAATATTGGAGAATTTTACTCGTTTTAATTTGCTATAAGATCGTTCTATTTTAAGTAGGTTATTTATGAACTATTCCAAAGAAATTATCAGGCACTATCAGGACAGATCAAGGGAGCGGAGTGGCTCAGTGGTTGAGCACTGAGTAGCCATGCCGGAAATCCTAGTTCAAATCCCGCTGCGGGCAGTTACTTTTATTTAGTATGTTTGCAGCCGGAGATGGATCATATAGGATCTAGGACCCTCCTGGGGCTCACCCAGCCTCTATAAAATATTATAAAAATAAGGGGGAAAAACCTGCCGGTTGAGCATGACCTAGGACAAGGCACCTCCTTGCAGAACCGTTGTCCATTAAACACTACAGTCTCAACCATGTACTGGGTCGTAATGGTACAGGTTTTTTTTATTTTTATCAGGACAGAATTTTCTCTCTCAGGCAAATATAATACTCAAGCTCCTTGCGCTGACAAGGTGTAACCCTATTTCAAAAGGACATATGATTTCATTTTATTAAGTTTTGTAAATATGTCATTGCTGTTAATCAAATAAAAATAAATAGAAAACATGTAAAAGGAAAGTTTAACCCTATGTAGTGAAATATCCATACTTAATTTCATCAATCTGTTACTCTAATGAACACGCCACTCCTTTAAAATTAAATACATAACAACTAAGTAAATTAGTGGGATAATATTTAGTCTGGAGGAAGATGAATAGATCAGTGAATCTGAATAACTACCAACGTCGAAAAACCCTCTTATAGTTATTTATATTAAAATTAACTGATAGAAAGTTGTTGATTAATTAACATGAAAAAATAATAAAAGAACAGGATAAAAAATAAATAAATTAAGATTTATTTACCAAGATACTGAAGATGAACTCGAATTTGATGCATTCGACCTGAATGAGGCTGGCATAATACCACGCTTGTTTTGGTAACAGGGTTGTATCCAATTTTGGTGAATGTAGTCGTACATTCTTTTCCTTTAGAACTTACTTTACACACACCAATTTTGTAGCTTACAACTTCGATAGGTTCAGAACACTCTATAACTTCACTAATGAAAAAAAAAGATAGAATAAATTGGTAGAAGAGAAAATAATGATTATAGATACAGAAGGGTTGAATTAGGATCTTAAACAAACCAAAATTACTTATTTTTAAATATTTTTATTTTGAAGAGAAAAGATTAAAATAATTAACAAAAAATTACAAAATTTCTTATTGTTTGAATTTATGATTCAAACACTTTGTCATATCAAAAAATATTATTATTTTATAAAAAACAACTTTGAATCAATGGTGACAAACTCTGTATGTAACAAAATTGACTACCTACAGTAAAAAACTGAACCTTATAAGGTTAACTTTGTGAGCAAATGGCTTGTAGAATACAAAACAAAAATAAATTGTAAAGATAAACTGTCTGCAGTACTCTTTAATGTCTGGTATTCATTTTTAGTTTACATGCAAGGTTTAAGCTAAAATAAAAAAGTAAAGAGAACCAAGAGGAAAACAATTACCTCGGGAATTCTCCATCAACTCTACAAACATATTCTTTCTGCACCAGCCTATTTCTAATTTGGTGTTCCATCTGCCTTGCCTTCTTCGGGGTCCTGCCAAAGAGGAGGAGGCCACTTGTCAATCTGTCCAGCCTATGGATCGTCCTCAAGTTCTTTAACTGGTATTCTTTAGCAAGAATGAATACAACTGTGTTGTGTCGATACCTTCCACAGGGATGTACCTAAATACACCACTTTCATTACTTTTTAATAACTATTTTTAACATAAAAATCCAGTTTTTTATAAAACAAAACACCTTTACCAGAAAATTAAAAGTAACAAACATATATTTTAGGAAATAAACAAGCATTCAAACATAAAATTAAAAAGCAAGATAAATATGAAGCCCTTGAATTGCATTATCATTATTTTATAAAATAATAATATAACTATGAAATATCAGCAAACTAGTGGAATTTATAGGATTATTTAATTATAAAAAAATGGTAGAATCTCGGTTATTACCACAAAATATTGCAGGATGGTCAAATACAAGGAAAATCAACAGCACTTTGCTCCTTAATAGAAAAAACTTATAATTCAATATTTATGCTTAGTTTAAAGCTTAGAGGAATTTGAAGTTGGTTATAAATGAAAATGTAATGTAAATTTTAAAATATAGAATATGAAATTCCTTCTTTAGCAGATATCGAATAAGGGAGCACGTCTGTAAACAAATTCCCGATTAGTAATTAATTCACGGCATATACATTGAAGTAATAAAAACAAAAATAATGCAATGGGCAAATAAATGCATTCATAGTTGCAATGACATCTAAATAAAATAAACATAATCAAGGAATGACAATCAAAATATAAACTTTGAAAAAATATAATCTTACACTAGTATAAGGGATATTATAAATATATCTTTTAACAACAGAAAATATAACTACAGAGAAATCATTGATATTTGATAAATTAATCAGTATGTTCATGTAGGCTTCCACGGTCTTTGTAATTGTGGATATGTTCTTTTTTCGGGATGGACTGTGTGGCGTTGGTGTTTTTTGCCAAGCTTTCGCGCATCGTGTTGTGAGCATCTTCATGGCTAATCAGTAAATGAAGAGCGGATGGTAGAGTCAGGGTATATATACCTTAGGGGCGTGGTCTCGGTCGAAGTCTGCCTTCTCATTGGCTCACTTGTGCCGAGTCTGTAGATCGTGTTGTGTTCGGGTCTGTTCGGTATTGTCGTATGTGTGTGGATGGTAGGGTAATGTGTGAGTCTTTTGTTTTATAGCAGGATAGCAGTACTTACTGAGTTTGTAACCATCTTCCTTATTGAAATTATTGGTTTCTTTGATAATTCCAATGGCCTCTCTTACGGTGCAGAGATGATAATTATTTTCTTTAACCAGTATAGCTGTGTTTTTGAAAGCTATGTGGTGGTTAGTGTTGTAGAAGTGTTTTGCTACAGCCGATTTTTCTGTCTTGAAGTTTTCTACAATTAGATATATGCTCCTTTATCCTTCTTTCGATAGTCCTTCCGGTTTGTCCTATGTAGACCTTGTCACAGGAACAGGGTATTCTATAGATGCCTGAGGTAAGTAGTCTTAACTTGTCTTTGGGGTTTGGTAGGATGTGAGCTTTTTCGAGCTTCTTCTAATGAACCACGAAATCAAGACCACATTCTCCACTGACAAAACAATAGCTCACATCCTACCAAACCCCAAAGACAAGTTAGGACTACTTACACCAGGCATCTATAAAATGCCCTGTTCCTGTGACAAGGTCTACATAGGACAAACCGGAAGGACTATCGAAAGAAGGATAAAGGAGCATATATCTAACATCAAAAACTTCAAGACAGAAAAATCGGCTGTAGCAAAACACTTGTACAACACTAACCACCAAATAGCTTTAAAAAACACAGCTGTACTGGTTAAAGAAAATAATTATCATCTCTGCACCATAAGAGAGGCCATTGAAATTATCAAAGAAACCAATAATTTCATTAAGGAAGACGGTTACAAACTCAGTAAGTACTGGTATCCTGCTATAAAACAAAAGACTCACACATTACCCTACCATCCACACACATACGACAATACCGAACAGACACAAACCCACCCGAACACAACACAACCTACGGACTCGGCACAAACAAGCCAATGGGAAGGCAGACTTAGACCGAGACCACGCCCCTAAAGTATATATACCCTGACTCCACCATCCGCTCATCATTTACTGACTAGCCATGAAGAAGCTCACAACAAGATGAGGGAAAGCTTGAAAAAAAACAATAACACCACACGGTCCATCCCGGAAAAAAAACATATCCACAGTATATCAATACATTTTTCTTTTTTGCTCTTAGGAATATTTGGTCATAAAAATTTATTATAATGTACCCAGACAGCATTATTGTTTACTAATCTCAATGTAAGAATGTTGAAACTAATTAACATTGCACAATCCCACTCCTTTTAGATAAAATAATCATTAATAACACTGTACAACAAAATTTAACTTTTTGTCTGTTAAATGAATTACAATGGCTGTTTCTTTTAGAATTTGGTGCTCTGATTTTTTGTCTCAGGGGCAAGGATTTTGTGTAATTTCAAAATAAAAAAATAATATGTTGTTAAAACAAGTAATTTTATTTAATCAGCTTTCATGCCGTAATTTAAATCAAAATGTAGCCTTTGATGATTTCCTGCTGAATTTTGTGGCAGGTACATCTCTTTTCAAAGACCAACAATACTCAAGACAACATATTTGGATTCCACTTTCCCTGTTATCCTTTCTCCAGAGTGGATATTTCTTGATGGAATCGCTCACCGTGTTCATTACTCACAGCCCCAAGTTTTTCAGGAAAGAAATCCAAATGCGAGTCAAGAAAATGTAGTTTTAGAGCCATATTACATCCTAAAGCCTTATAATTTTGTAGAAGATCAGAAACTAGCTCTCTGTAGTTTTCTGCTTTTTTATTTCCAAGAAATTCTATCACAAGATTTTTAAAAGAAATTCAAGCTGATTTTTTGGCTCCATTCAAACATTCCTCAAAGTCTTGATGCTTCATAAGCTCCCTTATTTGTGGACCAACAAATACACCTTTTATTTTTGCATCACCGATCCGAGGAAATGTGGCTTTTAAATATAGAAATCCAGGGCCAATTTTATCCAGTGCCTTAACAAAATTTGTCATCAAACCGAGTTTGATGTGCAATGGTGGAAGATTAATGTTTTCTGGGTTTACTAGTGGTTCGAAAAGTACATTTTTTTTCTCCAGGTGCAAGATTTCTTTTGGGCCATTCCTGCTTTATATAATGATTTTGCGATCTCTGCTGTCCCACTCACACAGAAAACAACAAAATTTTGTATAACCTGATTGAAGACCTAACAAAAGTCCCAACACTTGGGAGGTCCCCACACACATTCCAAGAATGCTTCTGGTGTTGTATCTCGGAAAGTAAAATCTTCATACAGTCATATGTCTCTTCACACAAGACACGTTCATTGCTATGAAATATCACTTTTTTTTTTTACAAAATTTAAAATTACAAAAAATCTGAGCCCCATGGACAACTTTGATGATCATAGCAAAATACATATGAGACAGCCAAATTTATCCATTTAACAAAAATACTGTTGACCAGTGTAAGTTGATACAATTGATTCATTAAATGCTGTGAAGTGAAAAATAATTTTTCTGTTCTTTAAGATTTTAAGATATCATCAAATTTTATTAAAATCGCAGAAATTAGTGTCAAGGATGTCGAATCAGTGATTCCTCTGTGCCGGATGCATTCGGTGTTAGGATGCATTTCATGCAGGTTAAGCATGCAATTATTTAGAGCAAGTTATAGAGTTAGAAAGGAATGAAATGCAGCTCCTTACCTCTTCTTCATCCCTTTCAAGCAAATCAGATCACTACAATAATTAGATGTACAATGAACTAGAAACCTACGCAGTTCAATAGCATCAACATAAATTACTGAAGCTTTCTTGAAAGTAATCAATGTTAAAAAAATACTTTGTTATGATTTTATTAAACAGAAGCTCTAAGTAATAACATTAATTCATAGTGATAAGATGGGACTGTAATAAAAGACTAATTTTATTGGGATCAAATTAAAAAAAAATGGTGGTCATAGAGTGTAAGAAATATAAATTATTTCTCTCTCTACTCACTAATAAATTAATGTTAATAAAACTATAAATACAGTGTATATATACAAAAGTAACAACTAAATTATAACTAATTACCAATTCATTATTTTAGGTTGCCAAGAGTATTAAATCAACAGTGAAAAGTAAATGAATAAAATATGTGCTTTCATGGAAGGAAATGACAAATTTATTTCAATTATGGTAATATTTAGAAATATTTTTTTAACATAGACAAATTGTATGTGTTTCAAAGGGCACTGATTCAAAAACAAGGGTGCTTAATAGCAGAGGAAATGATAATATTTGTGATCGGATTATTAAAGTTGAAGAAGAGGTAATTTACAATGGACTTTTTTTTACTAGAGGGAGGGGGCCTGCTACTCACCGGAAGAGAGCAGGGCTTGTCGAGGACCACTAGATCGTCATCGAGGTGTATTATTCTGAGCGGTTTGGCCAATACTGGCGTCTCGTGCCTGCAAGAGTGTCAGTAATCTAGCTCTCTATTGCTACATCCTACTAGCAATCCTTCATCTTTCCCTTCTCCGATCCATTATATAAATATATATTCATTACTCTTACATTCCTTACATTTTTAATCATTCATTATTAAAAAACTGTGATTATTCAATAATTATGAAAAGAAGAATGGATGGAAGAGAGAAAGATAGAAAAAAGCCGGAAAAAATAGCTTTGTCTATTAAGTTAAAGTTTTATACAGACAAAAAGGCCACACCATTGCAACTTAAATACAAAATGTATAGTGTATTCTTAGCATCAGATATAGATTGATATTTTGTAGAATTAATTCCACAAATTATAAAACTGAAATAATATGGAAAACAATATTCTTACAACTTAGTGGTTGATATCTGGTAATAAAAATAAAATTTGATAAAAATATTGAGTAAATCATTAGAGCTCACTACTAGCTAGAGTTAAACACAGTTTTTATAATGGTTAAATTATATGTTATATTGTCATATGGCCTGAAGTAGATTACATAGAAATTAGTATATTTTCTTCACATATGCCAAATCTGTTCTAAATGTGAATAAGGCATTTGAACATAAATACATAGCAAAACAAAAAATAGAAATAAATATGTAGGTGACTGTTTTCTGCTTTATGAGTACTGTATCAACAATGTTTTAAATAAACATAATGAGAAATTTTATTTAAAAGGTTTGAATTAATGACAAACATAGGGTTTCATATTATAACTGTTTGATAAAACAAAATGACATTCTAATAAAATAGAAAAATCCTACTCTATTGATTTATTCATTATTAAAATTTGAATTTTAACAGTCACATTAATACCTATAATGTAGAAAAAAAGAAGAATGGTGAAAAACCTGTATTATAATATACTGAAATGTGACAAAGGTACAGAATAATTTCTCAATAATAAATTATTTTCAGTAAACCAAGTCATAAAACAGAAAATATCATTTAATTAACAATAAGAATATTTATACAGAGGTAGAAATGAAAATTACATAAGAAAGAAGAAAAAAGTTTCCTAGTTAAGTAAGTTTTAGTTAGGTCCAATTCATAATTAACATTTTGATTTCTACCAAAGTATAAAAAATATTCTACTTACTTGTAGTAGTAATACAATATATAACTAAGAAAAAATAGATTAAAACTTATAGCTTAAAGATTAATTGAATCAAGTATAATAGATACACCCATAGACAAAGAATTTGGACACTCCTAATGTTTTTATAAAGATATTTTTAAAATTCATTAAATCGGATTATTTTTAACAAATATATCTTAGTCACTGTTTTGCATTTTTTTAATAGTATTTTATTAATTCTATAATTTTGAATAACATGCCGTTATTTGTAAGTGCTCAGCATGGGTCAATAATCTGCTGCCCTCTGTACTAGACTATGATGAACTATAGTCAGAGGAAAGATGAAGATAGAGGTAGACTATCATACGTGGCAATTGTTACATTGTATAAGAAACATTATTTATACTAGCCATTGTAAGACTTTTTGTAAACCTGTCTTTTTTGTATGAATGAGTAATATTCATAACAGAAGATCCGATCAGATCTCTACCATCCATGTGAAGGTGTGATGAATTTTTGAATCACCTTTGAAAAATTAAATGGATACATGAGTTCTGCATTGTTTAGTTTTTTAGAGCCCAATTACAACACTAGTTATGATTAAAAATAAGAGTGTCCACTTCTCTGGCCTATACAGCTATAATAGCACTTAATTCAAAATAATAAATTTCGACACAATTCTAGAGTGAGAATGTGGTGAAAATGAAATAAAGTCTTAATATATTGCAGTCATTTGAAAGTTTTACTACAATAAAAATGTAGAAAAATAGCACTGCTAAAATTAAAGTATAACTCTCAAACAAAAATAAATAACTTATTTTTTCCCAGGATAAATATTAAATCAATAATTTTAACAGCTTAGCATTTAATCTTGTTTGAGCTTATGGTGAAATTCACTCTAATGTGGCGAATCTAAGAATGTTTTTCACACAAGCCTAAGAAACAGCACAGATATTTAATATTTTTAATAAATATTACAGCAATGCAATTAATGAGGAAATTTAATGAAAAACATAATAAATGATCAGAAAAAATAGTTAAAATTGAGAAATGATAGCCATAAGCAACCATTATAATCATGGGGTTACTTTTGTATATCTGATAATTTATTTATTTTGTAGATAATCGATAATGGGTCAAAAGATTTAAGAGTTAGGTAATGATAAGAAATTACTTCTAATAAAGTTCTATAAAAATATAAACAAATTTATATCTAATTAGTTAATTTACCTTTAAATTTGATAAAATTTATATATTTGTAATTAAGCTCTAACGATTTGATTAAAAGTTTGATTTGTTGGTTTTCTCTCTATTGTTTATCATTTTTAGAATTTAAAACCTGATTTGCATAAATTTATTAATGTAAAAAAAAATCATTGGCCTGATATATGTGAAGTATTTAGTATTAGAAAACATTATAACATATGGAATAAAAAAATTTATATTGAGACAATTAGAGAAAATTAAGTTCTACAAGATAAAAAAAATTCACGATTATCCCTAACACTATTTTTTATTTAAATATAAACAAATTTATATAGTATATGGAACAAGCAAACATAATTGATTCACAAAGTTTTGAAGCATATTAAATAGTTTATTGATAAAACTATCGTAAGACAAAAATAAAGTAACCTATTTGGTCTTACATGTAGTTAAAGAACATTTTATAATTTTTTTCTTTTATGCTGGACTCATTTCCTTTATAATTTATATTGGAAAAGAGAAGAAAAAATGTAGTTAAAGAACTTAAAAAAAAGATAAAACAACAGAAACAAGTTTAAATTGAAATACCCTTCATGATCAACAGAAAAACTACAACTTACCACTATATATGAACAAATAAACACTATATTTGATTCATAGAGAGAATGAGAACATTTTCTGAATAAAATAAAAAATGGGAATAGAAAACATAATAAATAAGCAATATGTATATACAGGTACATGCAAACATGCTTCTAAAAACATAAAAACACACACAACAAAAATTCTCTTTACATGCAGGTTAATTAGTAAATAATAAAATAACAGGCTTCATGCTTAAAAATATAAAGATTCCATGTATACATGGAGAATTAGTTAAACATTTTATAAAATGGTTTGATAAAATAATTGCACAGGCCAACAGGAAAATAATTTTTTTTTTAAATTATGAAATCATTAAATGGGCACAATCTTACAAAAGCTAATCAGATTTTTGTAAGTTTTGATGAAAAAAAAATATCGCAAACAAAGGATGAAAAATTAAAGAATGAATATCTCTTTGAAATATCAACAACCTTAACGGCTAACATCGCATATTGATGATTTGGTAGTAACAGTGATCAACTGTATTTTTTGAAAATGGAAAGTTGTTGCTATTCACCTGTTAAATTATCGAAATATTACTTAATTTTTTCAATAATTCAGTGTAAATTATTTAGGTTTAAATGAAGGTAAACAGCAGCAAACATTTATTTTCACAAACATATAATTGATCCCTTTTATAACGAAACCAAAAATATATTGTTTCAAACATCTATCTAAGTGCATTTAATGGATCAATTATTTACTGCTTGGGCTGTACAAGTTTATTTTATAATCATATAATTAATGATAATGACTATAAGATGGACTGGCGTCTCAATGCCACTTACTGGGATGGAAGCGGGTTTGTTAACAACCACAACGTCTTCGTCCATGTGGACTATCATGATGGGCTCTGCTGTGACTGGCACCTCATGCCTGCAAACACAAAACAACACATGCTACAACACTCTTTCTTGTGTTGTGTTTTCGGCTTGCTGCCTCTTTCCACCGAAAACACCAGGTTTGTTTTCAGAAAACTGATGAACTGACACTTCCAAAAAGTGACGGTGAGGATCCCATTACCAGCTATGTTTTTTTAAAGTAATGCTTATTGTGGCTGCTTATCAGATTTTGAAATAGAGTGATAATTAAAAAATTCAATACTACAAAATAAGGTAAAATAAAATTATATGCTTTCGTGCAGTATAATACAAAAAAAAGAAGGTTATTATAACTGAATATATGAGGCAACTCATAAGTCACTTTCTTATTAATATACATTCAAATGTTAAATAAATATATATTTGCCTTTTATAGAAAGAAGAAAGACAAAAATTAAATTTTGTTTTTTTGAAATATTATTTGAAAAAATAAATATAGTATCATGTTAATTTTTTTTTGTGGAAACAGTATTCAAGTTTTAACACAAAGAGAAATATATCCAGCTGAGAATTATACCGATGAGTCAACAAGAAATAACCTGGTCCATTTTTAGCAATAAGTTATCATCCATGACTTATTACTAACGAGACAATGCAATAAATAAATGCTTATTTAATTAAACTAATTAAATAAATAAATGTTCATTCTATTTAATCTTTATCACATGCATGTTTTTAATGCTCAGCTGTCAATGCATTTTCTCCTTCAGACCTCTCTGACTGCTGATAAAAAAATTAAATTATGATATTATCACATCAAAATATATTATTAGATGCTTGATGGTTCTATTACTATTATAATGAGCCAATAAGATATCATATCATTGTAACTTCCACAACTACACCGGAGACTAAACTAAACTCTTCATCTCAGTCCTAAAAGTAAAAAAATGTTAAAAAGGGCCCAGCCCAGTTCCTCTTTATTAGGCATTGGATAAAGTTCAGGCACCACTTCATTAGATAGTGATTGTTACGAAGATAAGTTCATTAATACACTTCAGCAGTTCTTCTGGGATTTAATCCTGAATAAAACCTCTCTATTTTCTTGTTCTGCATTTATGAATATAGAGAAATTATTGGTCTTATAGTCACCAGTTCTATGGAGTATACATTTGACTAACTCTTTTCTATTTAAGGAAATTTAAACTAAATTAAATAGTCATTATCATAAATATAATATTTTAGCATAAATTAACTTTTCGTTTACAGCTTAAATATTTTGTATTATCCACGCAGAATAACTTTTTTCCTTTCTGAATTCTAGATATTGTTCAAATTGATTCTTCATCAACCAATTGTGTGGAATACAAGTTTATTTATAAGTCTTTTTCTATTATGAAATAGTGCTGGTCAAACATGTTGGTACAGATGTAACAGAATCCACTGCACATATGGAACATATTACATAAAAGGTTTTTCTTAAAACACAGCTGATTCTATGTAGAATTAAATTTAAAAAATAAAATAATTAAAAACAACATTTCATAAGTAATGATATTCAAATGAGAAAATGACTTATGGTTCATATAATGTAGACGAAATATCATTATGTATTATTAATTATAAAGTTGGTAAAGATAAGTGGTCTAGGCACTTCTAAAAATATTTTGTATAATATGGTTGAAAAAAAAAATCTAATTAGTAATGGAAAGCAGAACAGATTAAAAATTACCATATCAAAAAACAAAACAAAACAAAAAAAAAGGGGTCAAATACTTGTCTGCCTTTTGAAGTAAAAAAATCTTTATAAAATTCAAACGTCTTGACAAAAAATTATGATTGAAACAATAAAGAAAATCTACATAGTACAACCCTCTAATTAACATAAACATATATTAATATAAAATTTTATCCATACTAACAATAATTTGGCAACTAATATAAGATAATTACGATGTTTTCCCCACAATTTACTCTTTTCTTTGCCTTTAAGCTTCATGAAAAGTAGGTTAAATGAATAATACATTGGGTAAGAATATAAAGGCCAACAAACCTAAATTACTCAGACTAAGAGTTAATTGCATAGATTAAACTAGAACTTAAAGTAAAATACTAAAGCAAATTTAATGGTTGAAATTAATTCACCATCTTAAACACAAAATAATTTGATATAATAGGTACTGAAAACTGGTCAAGTATCACCAAAGAGAAGCAATAATGAGTTAAAGTAAGTGAAAGTTTAATTATTTTTTTAATATCAAATACTACAAAACTTTGAGAAGTTCAAAGAGATGTTTTTGTTCTGGTGTCAGGACTATATCATAAATAATATAGTAATATAATAAATTAGATAATTGTGTCAGAAAAATGTCTGGTATATACCATAGTCTATAGACTTGGTTTAAAAGGAATTTGTCTCTCATTTTTTTGGGGTACATATCACAAATCCGTCTTGGCAGTTTTTGATACAAGGAACCCCATTGGTGCTAGTGATAATTAAAAAAAATGTTATTTGGTTTCTGAAGGTTCTTAAAATGCGCCAAAATAAATGGAATTTATTTCACTATGGAGAAGAAAAAAAAGTTGATTTAACTGAATAAAATTCATGGGCATATAGCCTATTCAAAAAATAAAAACTATACAACTCCAAACTTTCTGTTGGTAGAAGTAGTATAAAAAGTGAATCATTAGCTTGAAAAGAAAAACTCGGAAAATAATTAATAACCAACATTACTCATCAACATGCAAGACTTTTTTTTTATCAGTATATATCATCATCTGTTGTAGCCAGAGTAATCATTGTGACAAGCAATCAGCTTGATGAGAAAAACTTTTAGCACAGAAGAGTCCTAGCAGTTTGTGATGAATGTAAAGCCACTTATCACTACATAACTTCCATCTTCATTTTTCATTCTTAACATCTCATGTAGCACTTTAAAAAAGTACAATTTAATTTATGATTTACATATTTTACTAGGTTACTAATTTTATTAAATCGGCATTACACAATGTATTTTGATAAATAAAAAAACAATTATTTAGAAGGACTTATTTTAATTCCAACAATTAATTAAAGGCGATCCTAAATACAGAAAAACTCAGGATGGGTATAAAACTACGAATTTCTTTAACTTTTAAGACATTAAAATTTTACAAAAGAAATAATGTGGAAGAAAATTATCAAAATTTTTAACCAATACTTTAGGATTCTGCTATCATAAATCATAAATAAATAAAATACCAAACAAATCTGGACAAAAATGTCATGGCGATAACTGTTCCCTCCAGACAGT
Source organism: Troilus luridus (assembly GCA_964056705.1). Taxonomy (NCBI): domain Eukaryota; kingdom Metazoa; phylum Arthropoda; class Insecta; order Hemiptera; family Pentatomidae; genus Troilus; species Troilus luridus. The sequence goes on along the minus strand of OZ057412.1, from coordinate 51,529,406 downwards.
GCTAAAAAAAATTCTTAGATTATCTTGAAACAAGGTATATTAATGAAATATATTCTGATAGTATTTAAATACAATATACCCAAGAAATAAATACTACCTAATCATAATTATTTTGAGTAATTTTTAAGCTGTATGTTTTTTATGTGTTACCTTCTTAATGAAATAATTGATTTTACCATATCAAATTTGTTTTTATAATAAATAAAAAAATTACTTCTTGTGGAACTAAGTATATTATTAATTATTTGTTAAATTAATTCAATATCAAACCCTTAAGATGAGGTATTTTAGAGGAGAGGGGAGGTGATATTGAGATTGATTTAATTTATTGTAGTTATTTCTAATTAAACAGAGTTATTCTGTTATGATTTATGAAAGGTAAATTTTATTAAAATACCAACCTATAATATATTTTAGTATTTATCGATTCTAGCTAATGTTTGGACCTTGAAGTAGGAATGCTCCCTTTGGTTGGTGTCTTAAAATAGGATGAGTTTGAGGACTTTGCCTTTCATTTTTATAAACCTTTAATTTTATTAGCAGTAGAGATACTGTAAAAGTAAGATATAAAACTATAAAAATAACTTATTTTTTACTAATAAACAACATGTTTAACACAGATAGAATAGGGAAACGTTTTAAAAAAGTGCCTAAAGCCAATAAAAACGATAAAATGGCTAAGATAATATTAGTGGCCTAATATAACTAAATACAGAAGCTATGTTTAGCTAATACTACTTGTGATATACTTCTATACTAACCTGTGAACAACATTGGCCAAGAGATCATTGTGCTTCAATTTGTAATCTATGTCTACTTTTTCATAGTTGACAGTAAGGGATCCACTTTTTATACACCTTTCCTGAAATCAAATAATTAAGTAATAAATTGAAAAATACAATTTATCAAGATGAAAACTACAATTAACAAATTTTTGTTTCATATTTGGAACGAATATTAGTATTGATTTTTAATGTGAGTATGACATTGCAATGGTTTTGTGGATAGACTGCCAAGGTAATAGAAGACTTTAAACCCTGATAATATGGTCAATTAAGGATCTGGGAGAAACTTTAGGGCAATAATGATACTCAGATAAACTTTAAATTTTATTCAGCTGGGATAATACCTCGATGGCTAGCGAACGTTAGGAATTGATCAACAGGAAAGGCGCTGTCTTTACGACAGAGCTACAAGACCACACATACCTTTAGTGGCCTAGACAAAATTTAAGTGAGCTTGGCCGGGAATTTTTAATGTACCCACCGTAGAGGTCGGACCTTGCCCCGTCCGACTACTATTTGCTTCGGTTTCGGCAGAAATCGATGTAATGTTAACTTCAAAAGAGGCTAGTAAAACTTGGCCCAGAAACCTCAGAACCTCTACAATGACGGAATTATAGTTTTACCAGACACGTGGAAAAAGGTCTTCGATCAAAACGGCACAAATACCGTCAGTGTTTGAATAAATTTTCCATTGAAAAACATTTAAAAAAACCCAATTACTTTTTCGTTTACCAATATATATACTATATATATAGTATATTTCTACGGCCAAATATACTTCCAATGATAATATTTAAAAAAAAAAAAATAGCTTGTAATAGTTAATCCTCAGCAATTAATCAATCAGCATTGATAGATTAAGCAAATTAAATAATTGATAATTATAATAAGCAACTTAAGCATTTTATTATTAATACTAAATATTATACTCAGGCAGTCATCTTCTCAGTTACTCAGTCTTTGATGAGAAAATTCACCAAACCCATAATTATTATTATGATCATCTATTTTCTCACGCATTTTCGGGTTCGAAGCAGAGATGTCCAACCATCTGCAGTTATTAGTTATTATTTTTCCCTCTTCTAACGCTCAGAAATTTTCTTACGATCCTGGCTGTGTCTTCGAGAACCGCTTGTTGAGTCTCACTTAAATTATTATTATAATTTGTTAAGCAAATTAAATAAACAATGGTAATGAAAACTATGTTTTAGTATGATTAGATCTGGATTATAATGAAGCGTCCATACACGCACCTGTGCCTCCTTAAGGAGGCAACGAGCCGGGAAGTAGTTGCAAGGATTTATCGCCACATAGGGCAAAGAACTTCTAACTGACTACTTCGCAAATGGCGCGAACCCACCAAAATTCCACTAGACACAGCAACTTCCCATATAACAGCTAAAATGCAAAATTATTCCCCTCCTAAGCCTAAGTACACACTTCCCTTAATAACTTCCACACATCTTCCCGGGCAAGGCAGTTTATAAGATCAGCGTGGCATTAAGCACGGATAGCTGAGGAGATACGGAGCGGAAACCTCTAGAGGTTAATATTTATTTATTGTTATGTGGAACAGGAAGTGCCTCTTAGTTCGACCCATGAACCTATACATTTATTCCGATCGGGCTCTCTTTTCCGGCCAATAGGAAGTAGCCTTCTCAATTAAACAACCGCATGTTACGATGTATTGCCATGGGAACAGGAGAGAGGATATTCTTGTCTTGAATTCACGAGAACGACGTTGAGTTAATTAATTGTTATTGTTATTGTGACATTAATAAAATGAGTTAATTATGTACTGAATGAGGTTACATCAATAATCTCGAGCTTGATGCGACGCCACACAATGGCACCAATTTGCTAACGAAATGAAAATGATATGAGCTAAGGAACTAATAAATACAAAGTTGTTACCTTATATTAATTTATTGTAAATATCTTACAACAAATCATACATATAAATAACTAACATTATGCCATTTAATTTTATTGTCTTCTTTTCTTTTGTATATTTATTCTTTACAAATATAAGACTTTTTAAAAATATATAAGATATACGAAATGAAAAATATAGTATCATCTGAAAACTTGATAAGTATCTATTATATAAATCTTGAATGTTAGAACTTCCAATTATTTCAATGATAATAAAAAGAATAAATCGAAAAATTAAAAACGGGTTCTTCCCCATAAGACTTTTAGTTTATTAAATACAGAAATTATTGAATTTTATTTGATATATGTAGATTCGTCCTTGTCCATTTTATGAAAAAAAATATTTGGAAATACGAATTTCGCCCACAATTCTAGTTTTTGTGCTACTATATTCCTATTCGATTCCGGCCTGAACGGGCTGAATTTTACTTTTTTTGAATGAATCTTCTTCTTAAGGAGCCCTATTCATTTATTGAATGTAGGTTCTGGCAAGTTAGTTTTGATCTTGTATTGCTCTGGTGGAAGATCAAAAACTTGGGACCAGAGTTGACTGGATAACGGCTGCGTAAGATACAGCCCATTGACAGAGATACATTGATGAGGACAAGGGCAATCACGGGTTGTAGTGGCACAGAAAAACAATAATAATAATAACTGTTCGGGCGCAATGCGCATGGACATCCAGGTTTGTCTATTTTTCAATATTATATAGCACTAGCTGTGCCCGCGACTTCGTCCGCATGGAATAGTGACTTTGGGCAGCATTTTTAATATTTTGGGCTAATTATTTTGCAAATAAAATACATGCATATATTATAATAAGTGTTTTACTGTAAATAGATTATTTAAGTGCATTTTTATAAACAATGTTTTTTGTTTTCCAATATTTTGCCAAAATATAGTGATTTTGCGGGTTTGATAGACGTGAGCATGCCACATAGAGTTGCCCATGGGAAAAACATTTATTCTAAATGAACACCTTCAATTTTAAGCGTCTGTCCTTGAGCTTTGTTTATTGTTATTGCAAATATTGTTTTCAGGGGAGACTGCACTCTTTTAAACTTAAATGGCAAATCAGTCGAAATTATCGGAATACGGGGAATTATAACATTCTCTCCTTTTGTCATTCCACTCATGATTGTAGCTTCTATAATGTTGTGTCCCAGATGTGTAATTTGTAGCCGTGTACCATTACACAGCCTTGGCGCGTGAAGATTTGTCATTAATAGGACTGGAACACCAACTTTCAGCCTCAACTTATGGGAAGCCAGTCCTGATAATTCTAAAGAGTTGAGAAACTCTGTAGGGTATGATGGACTTGTTCAGTGTCCATAACATTGTCTACTGAGAGGCATTCGACAACATCCCCCTCCACTTCTGATATGATTTGTTCGTTTATTTGGGTAACCATCTCATTAGTCGGCCCCAAAAATGCCATTTCACACAGCCATTCTCGATTGCCCATATTAATTTGAAGATCAGGATAAACATTACTTTATAAATTAACTGTCTTATCGACAATTTGACAGAACTCACGTCTTAGTGTAATCATGTCGTTATTGTCTGTTGGCATATAATCTTCTCCGATTTTTAGAAGAGCAGCTGCATATTGCCCTGCTTGAGATACAATGGTAAGTTGTACTCGCATATTTGTAGTGAGACAAAACTTTTTTACGTGTACCCATAATACAGATGCTTTCAAACAGGCATTTATTTATTTCATCTGTCGGCGTACCTCTAGTAATAACCGGGAGGGTCTGCCTATAGGGTATCATACCCTGTTGCCTTTGATATCTTTCATTGTACGATCTAGTGCTTCGATTGCTCTTTTATGGGACATCGTACATTCATCCCAAACCAACAGCATACACTGCTGTAACATTCTTCAGGGCTCACCACTTTTGCTAATGTTACATACTGGTATTTCCTCATGAGCTAAGTTCAATGGTAGTTTTAGATCTGAGTGCGCAGTTCATCCCCCACTAAGTAGCGTAGCAGCTATTCCAGAGGAAGCTACTGCAACAGCAACTCCTTATCTTTCCGGATTTGGGCTAATAGTAAATTTAAAAGATAGGTTTTCCCAGTGCCTCCTGGAGGATCCAAAAAGAACAAACCTCCTTCGCCACTGGCAACTTTTTGAATAACTGTGTCAAAAACTAATTTTTGTTCTGAATTTAAAAGTGGCCGGGCTTCTGTTATTTGTTGCATTAAAGAAACAATATCTATTTCTCGCATTAAATCACTACTAACTACTCCAATTCTTTGTGGTCTGCTCATTCCAAAATCGGATAAATGTTTTCCAGTAATAGTAATCACTTGGTCTTCAACCTTTGTTAGCGCGTCATTGTAAATTAAATCATTGTATGAAGCATTCGGATTCTGTTCTTGTAATCTGTGTATAATATCAACAGCCATGTCATTTTTATACTTTTTCTACAATTCTTGAGGGTTTGAAAGTCCACATGTCGCTATTAATATAGCGAACAGCTCTCTCACCTTGGGCGCAGATTTGCATTGTGCAGTCTTTTCCAGAGTTGTATCCCACTGATTATCATTCTCTAATAACCCTCTTGCCTGACATGCCTTTCGAAATGTTGAAAATTCTTGATTATTGAGCTTTTTGAGCTAAAAGCATTCTTAAACAAAATCATTCCATATTATTAACATGGACCGTGTATACTCGACCTAAAGCATCTCCAGATTTGACACCAGGCCAATTCTGATTTGTTTCTATAATTATATTTGTTCCTAACCATGATGCTACTATTTATTTTACACGTGTTCATTTATTTACGTATATTCACACATGTTATAAGTACATTCGTTTCATCCCCTATTTCAACCCCTTACGACCCTTTTTTTCGCATTAAAAAGTATCCTATGTCTTTTCTCACGCTCGAGACCATGTCAGTTCCGAATTTCATTTAAATCGATTCAGTAGTTGAAAGCGTAACAGACAGGCAGAGTTACTTTCGCATTTATAATAATAGTAGGGATTTTGAATATGTTGAAGAATATGAATGAACAGAATAATTCTCGAATTTTGCAATCTGCTTTGAATAGGTCGTTAACTGGTGGGAATAACCCGCCCTATGGTCGGGAAGCGTAGGAAAGGGGGTTAAATACCAATTAAAAAATAAAAGAGAGTTCAGGTGGGATCTCAGAAAGCCTAATGAATAAGTCGAAGATAAACGGCAAACGGACGTAAATGACAGAACAAAGTTAAACGCTTTTTACTATAAAATAAATCATTATATTTTAAAAATATAAAGTTTAACCACACCTAAGCGTTCCTTTTATTTTTTACTATTAGCCAATGGACTAGATAGTATAGAAGTATGAGTTATGTGGATACGGAAGTCATGGCTGTCAGGCTGTATATGTATATTTGAATAGGAGGATAAATATTATATATTTATAAGTCTCGCAACAATATATTTATGTAATGGATATGAAACAAAGTAAGTGACTTGAGAGCTACGACGAGTAAATATACGCAATAAATATACGAGAATTTAATGCACGCTCTGGCACACCCTTCCCTGACGTTATCATTCTTTTTCTTATAATGTTTAATATTTATGAAAGACATCGTAAAACAAAAACAGTATATTCTTCTCAACGTATATAGTCATGATATAAGTATAACGCGAGTCCCGGAAAATTGTATGAAAACACGAAATTAATCACAAAATATTATATCCAAGATGGGAATATCAAACAAAAGCTCTGAATTGTAATAACATCTAAAACGTAATGGAAGAGTATTCAATACGGCTTTCCGGGCGCAATCGATCCTCCGATATCGTTGGCTGTATTTCATTTGAGATAAATTGTTTGTCGAATCAACGCTCCACCATAATAGTGTAACCTCAAAATGTTATCACTCGCTGATAGGAATGTTCCACCTATAATAGCCAATGGATAGTTGGATTGGGTCGATGACTTGGGGATATTGTGTTATACTTGCGGGCTTCTTACCCCTAAGTTATGAAATATCTTCCATGTTGTCAGCAATGTAACTTACTTGAGATGCCCTCTTCTTTTACATTTATAAATAATAGCTCTAAGATTAGGATAAGAGAGAAGGTAGGAAGTAGGAGAGTAGAGAACAGAGATGTAGTAGATAGTATAAGAGAGTAGTCTCTAAGTTAGATGTAGTCCAGAGCCAATATGTTGTAATCATAGTCCATCGTAATAGGTCACCTAGTTAGTTCATATATATGTCTCTTATATATCCATATTATAATGTTCAATCATTCAATAAATCAATATATTTATTACAAGTGGTCCACCGTTCGATAACTTAATGAAAAGGACTCCGAAGTTTATTCAGAGTTCTGAAAGTGACGATAGTAATTTTTCTCAAGTTACCATACAGTGCACTACTAAATAGTAATACTGCTTTTTGCGTTGTTATTGTTAATTGAAGTAAATAATCATTGCCTTGATGCGGGATGTAACAGAAGGCTTGTTCGTCTAGACAGAAAGGATGTATAGGAACAAAATTTAATTATGACAATTATTTTGGATGGGTTGAGCATGAGCTATGGGGCATAGGAAGATCACAAAGGGACATAGGACGGGCTTTCTTGGCTATAGAGGCAGCAGGGCGGAAAATAGGTCTTCAAGTCAACCAAGCAAAGACCAAATACATGGTTTCTAACCCTCTAAGGCCACAACCACCTACTCTTAGGTTGGAACGATACACCTTTGGGAGCGTGACTAGTTTTGTGTATCTAGGTTCCCTAGTGTGTGGAGACAGTATGCCCTGTCAGGAGGTTCAGAGACGAATAACGACAGAAAACAGGTGCTATCTTGGCCTAGCCAAAATATTAAGAAGTTATTTGCTGGCAAGAAAGTCTAAGATCGCTCTGTACAAATCTTTAATTAGACCTGCCCTGACATACGCTTCAGAGACATGGCCCTTATCACGCACAGATCCCATTAGCTTGCAGGTTTTTGAGCGAAAAATTCTGAGAAGATTGTTTGGACCTGTAAGGGATGGCGCCCAGTACAGGCAGAGACATAATGCAGAGTTGTACCAGATTTACCGGGAGCCAGATGTGGTACAATTTATAAGGATCTCAAGGCTACGATGGGCGGGGGATGTTGCAAGAATAGACGGGGACACACCTATCAAGAGGCTGCTCTTTGGGTATGTGGATGGGAGGAGAAGGAGAGGACGGCCACGACTGAGATGGGCAGATGAGGTCGAAGCCGACGCAAAGAAGCTCCTCAACACCAGAGCTTGGCAGACCCTGGCGAAAGACAGAGATGAGTGGAGGCGTCGCCTTGATGCGGTGAAGACCCGTACCGGGTTGTAGTGCCAGTGATGATGATGATGATGATGAGAGGAACAACAGTTCTGGGTATTCGTTTATTAGACAACTAAAATATGAAATAACTGTAAGTTCAAACAGATAATAACAATACAAATTTTTATTTAATAAATTATATAAATGCCATTAAGCGCATATTATATCTGCGATCTTCTTTTGAAAACTGCATAAAGGGATTTGCATGGAAGCGTGTTTGGAGAAACCTAAGATTGAAGGAACTTCTAGCGTGATTCATCTCTCTGTAGTAGATCCCTGCTCCAGAGACGTTTCAGTCTCCTTGTTGGATACTGTGGTAATGTGTCTGTCAGTAATGGTTGTAGCAGTAAGTTTGGGTGTCCAGCAAGTAAGGCATACAATTTGTTGTAGTTTTTCTTGATTATGTCAGTCGCGAGTGATATGTTGAGATCTTTGTATAATGATTTATTAATTATGTAAAAGGGACAAAGTGTAATATAACGAAGGAATTTGGACTGAAAGATTTGAATGGTCTGTTAGTGAGATTTTTTTGCATGAGCCTAACACAAGTTCAAACAGATGATTAAGAAAACCAACAGACAGGCAGGAGGCTGACTAATGACCCCCTGTTGGAGGTCGACCCGAACAGCTCAGCAGCAGGAAGGCGCTGCAGATAAAGCGAGGTGACTGCAGCGGCCCTGGGGTGATGGATGGCCAACGGATACTCCGCTCTGCTAATGGACACGAAATGCAAATCTACACTGCACCCACCATCTTATGTACTTCCCGCAAGGCAACTTCGTCCTTAATGGCTCACTGGTGAATAAGCGAGCGAGCATATATCACGGTGACGAGTGCAGAGCTTACAAAATGAAGTAAATACATGAATAATACACTCAGAGCAGAAAAAAAATCTCAGAATAAGTAAAGTCGTTTCCATTCGTATTATTTCTATACCTGAAGCTAAAGTTTAAAAAAATATTTAAATAGGAAGTCATGAGGACAGAAGTGAAAAATTAAGACTATATATTTTTTAAAATTTATAAATCAATTATAGTCTGAATTATTTAAACTTCAAATTTGTAAATTTAAATTATTAACATTATCCTGGCTTTCTCAAATATTAACATTCCGAACAATAATTATATTCATTTTCAAGTAGTTTATTTATTAATCAAAACATATAATGAGCTTCACAAGCTCAGTACAAAGTATCAATAATTTAATGAAAATATTAATTGGTACACAGTTATATTATTTATACTATTTTTATTTACATAGATTTTATATACATGGATTTTATCGTTAAGTTCAACAATACATAGCTCATTCGTACTTTCAATCATTTCATAAAACAAGACATTCAACTATTATGTTTTAAAATATTATTATTAGTATCAATTATACTACTTTAAAACGACTTTTTAGATAATTATTCTTATATCAATGGAACTGTCTTATATCTTTGAACTAAAGTTGAATAAAAGATATTGTATAACTCATGCACCGCCTAGCTCGAGTGAACCCATAAGTTTACCTCCTACCAAAAATCGCTGAGCGCGGCTAAAGAAGTTTTCACTTCAAAAATAATGGTGATGAAATCGAACTTAATCTTATCATCTAGTTGGTAATAAAGGCCAAAAATTTAAGTGGAATAACATGATCACTACATGGACACGAAAGTGAAATAAATCACTAACCAAGTGTTCATTTGAATGATGAATTAAGATTCACATGACAGGATTACTATTATAATGCAAATGGAAAAAACCACAAGCAGAGCCTTATGTTTCAAATCTGGTGTAAAATACAAACAGTCGACGTTTCGCCCATTCAGGCATTATCAAGACACAATAAAAAGTAAGTTCAATCACACCTCAAAACAGAAGTGACAAGACGTTCAACCCAAAACTCTTTCAATGAGGAGTTTTGGGTTGAACGTCTTGGGGTGGAGGTACGGTCCCGGATTATGAGCCTTTTTGAGCGATTATTCGTTGGGATGTATTGCCTTGATAATGCCTGAATGGGCGAAACGTCGACTGTTTGTATCAGTGTTTGTATTTTACATCAGATTTGAAACATAAGGCTCTGCTTGTGGTTTTTTCCATTTGCGTTATAATAAAATTTAATGTTTCATTTTGAGTTTTGGCTCTAGTTTATTGATGACAGGATTACATTAATATAAACTTATGAGAAAGCTTACAGATCATATACTCACATATTCTTCCGCAGGGTGAGCTCTGAACTCTCGAGCAAACACATCCAAGATCTTTTCTCCAACCCACCGTCCTTTCGTGAAGGTGGTGAATGTGAAGTAGTAAGGGTACACTTTCCGGAGACCTGAAAATAAGTTACGACATGTTAATACAAATATTACAATACAAATGTTTAAGAAAAACTTACAATTAAAATGAATTATTGTTTATATTCAGAAATGAACCGAGTAGCAAGTCCACTTAATTTATTGGTTAAAATCGCTGAGCATCAGTTGTCTTCATGCATTGAATCAGCTGATGGTGAGAATCGGAACTCGATACAAATGCAAGGAGTACACGCCCAATTTTATTGAGTGAATATTATTGAAGCAATCTTCTTTAACATGGCAAACTTATATAAACAATACATATTACTTTTACTATACACCCCTCAAGGAAATTCGATATTGAATTAATAATATTGACAGGATACAGAAAAAAAATAATATGATAGGTGGGTTTCAAAAAAGAAAAACAGAAAATAGAATATTTATTAATTCAGAACTGCTTCCAAAGCTTACTGCGTCTTGTTATAAGCTTTCACATGAATTCAATAAAACGATGATAAAATATCACACGCTGATTAGAAAGATTATAAAAATTTAAATTAGAAAAAATTACCGCTTTTCTATTTAGAATCAATTAATTTATCTTATTCCATTCATTACAATTCAATCCTATCTTATTTCGAATATTACAAGTCGGAAGACGGAAGTCGGCTGCGATGTGTTATATACTTGACAATACACTGATTCCTGGGGGTTATTCAACACCGAAGAATTGAACAGGCTTGGTTTTCATCAATATTCTGCTAACCACTCATACACTTTTATTAAACAGAACACATACTATATAGGAACGTCCAAATTGAATTTATGTTTTAAAAAGGAGCAAAGAAAAGGACCTATTCAAAGAAATATTAGATACAATAGCCATACATAGACCTGTAATACGTAGGTAAATAATATATAAATGTTATAATTATTAATTAAATATTATTTATTCAAATTCAAATGTTATTTAAATATCTATCAGTGTGTGTATGAGTGTTGTATCTGCATAATATATTTGGTTACGTCAAAACTCCTAAACAGAGGCGCTAGCATAGGAACGTAAGGTTAAGCAATACTATAAATGGCGCCCGGATAAGCGCCTAAAAATACATTGCAGTAGGGCTTACTTGCACCGATAATTTTAGTAGTAACAATACCATCTTATCCAAAATGCTATCATTACTTCTTACAGAGGTACGTTTCAAAGAGAAACCTTTGATAAATGATCAATGGCTGAATGATATTAAACTTTTTTCCCGAAAGCGCGTGTGGATGATGAGAGCATGGGTAGAATATGAAAAGAGAGCATGGCGAGATTGAAAGGAACATGGAGTGGAGGTAGAGAGGGGGGGGGGAGGAGGAAAAAAAGAGCAGATAGGCCGGTGATGACGTCAGTGCTGCTGGAGTGCACTCTAGCGCTCCAACTCGACACTTTTTAGAGATCCAATAAAGGGCCTCCTCTAGTAGTACTTCGATATTGTTAGCCTCCCTTCCCTACGGCCCTTCGTCCACTAGCGGCCAATATTAAATTCGCCTGCAATAATTTGAAAGCAGCGAAATTGGACCCCAAGAGTTTATACGGTAAAAACATCTAATGATAATGTGGTCAACAAACCCATCAAATGATAATGGGTTTTATATAGAAACGATTACGAAATAAAATAATAAAACCCTTATCACTACAACCAATGAAAGGACTGGGCTTCACTACGAGATAAAGGCTGTACTGTTTCTAGGACAACGGTTGTGCAAGGAGGTGATTTGTCCGAGATCGCAATCAACCACCAGGTTTTCCCCCTCCCCACCAATTCCAACCTCCCCCTCCATCACCCCAATTAAGAGTAATCAATTTATACAGGCTGGGCGGGTCATCTCAAGGGTCCATTCCCGGCTGTTATCAGATTATATAAATTATCTGTCACAGCCGGATTTGAAACAGAGACCTTTGGCACGGCAAATCTGCGCTCTATCACTGAGCTACTCCGCTCCCATAACTACGATTAAAATATATTTAAACAATATTGTTCAACGATCAGTACCATAAATTCTACCATAATAATGTTGTTGCTATTTAATTCAAGAGTGTGGAGAATAACAAAATGTTCTTTGAAATTACAAATTAATTATACTATTGAAAATAATAAGACTTGGAGAACCCGAAGGCCCTTGGGCGATACCACCGATCTCTGCTTACAAACCGTCGACGATTACAACCAAAATCCAAGTCAGTTAAACTACTCTTAACGAAATCCTACGCCGATGTATGAAAATGTTAGGAAGCCTTGAGGCTAATCCAGGAGTTTTAGATGTGAAGAATCGAGCACGGAGAAATTAGGTAGTTTATTGGAGCCCTAAAACACAACTTTTTTAATTCCATATAGTTCTAACTATAAGGACGGACATACAGCCATGTAAATAAGGATTTGTAATAAATTGGAAGCTTATTTATGAAAGATTAAAGTAGTCGGAAACGATTGGTCATCCACTTTGTATGAGAATTCCATGACAGTCGTTTGACCAGAAAAATAAATAGTTTGGGGATCGAATAAGGTATTTCAGACCAAAAGGATATGTTTACATAAGCCGAGCCATTAAGGTATCGAAAAAGTAAAAGTTAATTAAGAAGAATAACACGTATAACAAAAAAAAAAACCGATACGGATTTCAATTTATCTCAAGCCAAATGCTGTGATGCTACTTCTGAAAAGTATGATTATTCTTTTCAATGCAGAAAAAAAAAATTATAATAAATTGTGCGTTGATATATTGAATATTGATTTTACTAAGAAACATTTTATTGCTACAACCTTTGTGCCAATGTTATTATTTCACCGATGACATCCGTAACTTTATAAAGCATAAGAACGAAGTTAAGTTCTTTTTTTCTGATTTTTCAGAAACAAAATTAACTCGCTCATCACAACTTTCAAAAATAAAAAAACATTGATGGTCTAACCTTTTTTAGTATATTTCCCCAAAGAGATCGTTAAGGCTAATAGGAAGCCTGTAAATGAATAGATCTGATACAGTGGAAAGAACAAAAGTAAGGGCTTTGGCAAAAGTATGAACACACTATTTCCTCGAAAGCAAAGACCTAATTGGCTAATCTTGCAGTAAGCGAGATTGTGGATGTGCCTGTATTGAAAAAACTAAATAAATATAAACGGCGGAATATAATGGGAAGCCCTTCGGAATTGGTCGAGAACAAAAGTTATTGGCTCGGATAAGGACTTATTAACCCAACGCTACGATCAAACTTTCTTAATAACGTCTATACGGCAAGATAACAAGGAGGTTGGATCTCTTCAGCAGCATCCTTCAGACCTCTTAGTTCATCCGTCGTCAGACTTGTTTAAGGCCACTTACTACTAACTACCAAAAAATAAATAAATACGCAGTCATGAGTACTGCCGTGAGAAGTAAAAGCTCAAGACTTTAAAATAACCGTGTTCTTCGTGGGGAATTGTTAAAATTTAAATTAGTAACATTAATTAATGGTTTTCTCACATATTGGCACTCCGAAAAATAATTTTATATACATTTTAAAATAGTTCATTAATCAAAATATGTGATGGGCTGAATAAGCTCAATACAAAATATCAATAATTTAATTGAAATAATAATTAGTATGTATTTATACCATGCATTTGTATTTACACAGATTTTATTTTCATTTTTAGCGTTATTATCATCGTTAAGTTCAACTATACTTTTATTATTAGTATACTTTATTATTACATAACAGTAATTTCAATCTTTTCATAAAACATGTCATTTAAATATTACAAATAAAATCTTTTAGGAAAAACGCAAAGTTCTAAGTTATTATCAGTATCAATAGCACAACTGTTAAACAACTTTTTAGATAAATATTATTATTGTTTTATCAAGTGAATTCTAACCTTAAAACTATAGTTGATTAGAATGAATTGTATAACTCATGCATAGGCCGCTAGGTATCGCTAGTCTCAAGCATGTTGCTGACGCGAACCCACAAATTTACCTTCTACAAAAAATTGCCAAACGCGGCTAAAGAAGTTTTCACTTAAAAAACCAATGAGATATAATATTGTGAAAATTCATGAATACGTCAAGGTTGGTTTGAGCTCACCCATACAAAAACAAATAACTTAATAACAGGGAAAATAAGAGTAAAAAAAAATCGTGGTCTTGTTTGCAACCAACTTCTATAGCAATAAGACATTTCCTAGTAAAATCTTAAACAGTTTTGAACATTTCTTAGCTCCCAGTAATTTAGGAGTTTAAGCCGTCCGTTTTATGCCCTTATGAACTCCAATCTCGAGAAAGTTGTGTTATACAAGAAGTTACCAACTCCTTCCTAGCTGCAGTGTATAACTCCAACGTTCGTTCCGTTGTTCCTTCAATGTATCAAAATAATAGCCAACCAAGGTTGATAGGAACCGGCACAGGGCGGTGGAAGTGGTCAATTAAATACTTGAAGTACAAAAAAATCCAAAACTATAATTTTTTCCATCCGGATAAATAAAACATATTAGAACTTAAACTACTGTTTAAAAACAGGAGTCCAGATTTTCAGATTTATACAACAGATTGATGTTATAAGATGGATTCAATTAAAATATTATCAATTATTTAACTGGTTTATTTAACATTACCGAAATAATACAACGATTGCGACTCATTATTTTTACAAACAATTCTACATATCTAAAATATAGTATAGCAGGTGTGATAATAAAATACAGAAGAAACTGTAAACTAAAACTGGATACCTATTCACATTAGCTCACATTCAAAAAATATCCATGGTGTAATTGGAATTATTTAGTTCTGATTTTTTAATATCATGCATACTAGACTAGATTTTTAAAATGAAGCATTGTCTATAAAGTAATTGAATAATAATGCCTATGTGATTCCAACATGTTACTTCTACAACATATCAATCTCGAGTTATTAAATTTTACTTTGATTTTTTCTTTCGCAATGCTTGAGCGTATGAAATATTATAATACGATTTGATCGATCAAAGTATTTTATTATATATATCTTAAGAAATGTAGTAGTTATTTAAACATTGATTTAGGAAAACATATAATATGTTCTATTATGATAACATATTCCTTTAAAACATATTCAGGAAAATATTCTTAATTTTATCTTATTTTTTATATTCAGTAAATTATTTGTGGACACGATAAATTTCGTAAAATTCTTAACTTAATTTTTTTTTTGTCAAAAAGTAATTATTTTACTAATCTAGTAAATTTAGTAAATGACTATTAAAGGTAAATTCATCATTTTATTGGCTATCATGAATACCTGTTATTTAAACATAACGTTCTAAGAACTTATAAATAAATATATGTAACCCAGGAATACTCTGTATATAAGTTCTGAGCTAGCTCTAATGAAGGCCACCCCATTAATTAATATATATATATATATATATATAACTTTTTGTTTATTGTACTTTAATTAAGAGTTATACATGTTTGGCCCATTGCTCGACGAGATCCCCGTCTTTACAATTATGCATCTCGGGCTAGTACAGAGGTTGGTTTCCCAGGAAACGCTATTTGAGCAAACTACTTAACTGAGAGAGACAACAGTCGGTATCAGTATTCAAGGGAGATGCGCCACAGAGGGATGTGCCATATTTACCTTCCCAAACCTGTACAGTTAATCCAATATAAAGTCATTCTACTAAGTTCGATTGTACCATGGGCCATAAGAAACGCCAACTCCTTCGAAAGAAAAGATAACCTAATGAATAAGGTATTGAAAATCAGTCTTAACATGCTTTTAACAGCGGAGATCCTTTAGATTGTTTTAAAAACTGCAAGTCCTCTTATTAGCAGTATAGCGACTATTTTGAGACTTTTTCTAAATTAACATAAAAGTCTGTTATATCCATAAAAGCATTGCTAAAGTTTGAAGTATCAATATTTCCAATTCAAAAGGTACAATTAATTCCCAAATGTTATAGAACGTTTAACATGCAGATTCGGTTAACACAGATATTGGTAAGAGAGTTCAGTTCTATGCAATTTTATTTATGAGCTTCAAGGTACACCGATTGCTAAAAAAGAAAATTACCAGGCGGTTTGAAGTTGGAATATTTTAATCACCGTATCGATCTCCTAAGAGTTTTTCAATATTACTTCCTCGGAAAAAGACCGATTTTTTTTTTTTTTACAAATATCCAGTCGTTAATTAAAAATTGCACTAGACTTATCACATCAGAATATATAGAAGTAAATATTATATAAATCCTATGAAGATTACAATAACTTATTAATTTATACAATAACTTATTTCGAATGATCTTTACAAAGGCTAAGCATTACTAAGAGACGTCCGTGACCATTTGGTATTGTTTTTTTTTTTTTTTTTGGAAGGTCCGTGAGGAATGAGAAAGAGAGAATATATGGGATTCAAAAGAGAAAACGAAATTTCTTTCGGCATCAAGTGCCACCAATTCGTCAAAAAGGGAATGACTACTGTAGTGGGCGAAAAAACTTCAAAGGTGATCCTTTTGATGAAAGTTTTAACATAAAAAACAATTTTATAATTTAAAGTCTCATTAATTTATCCTTGATTCTAAGGTCAACCTCGATTTCTCTTATATCCACCTTCCTGGTGTGATAGAAAATATAATAAAATAAACAAATAAAAATCTAACAGTAATATTTTCAAGAAGTGTGTAAAATGGTCAGGTAGTGCTTTCAAAAAATTACACAAAATAAGATGGACCTATATTAAATACATATAATATATTGCTGTATTAAACAATTTACCTGACTTTACAAAATTCTAATTATGTTTTTTTCAAATATTATTGTGTACTTTTATTAATTGGTGGGTTTCCACCACTAATTAACGTTTTCTTATTTTTTTAGACTGCTCAGTTTATTGTAGTCAGTAGTAAGTTGGAATCATCCCTCTGGTATGTTCTATTATATTATCATTATTTCCTTCCTTCCACCATACTTCATGTTCTCTCATTCCTTCAAACTCTTTTTGTTTTTCACGAATAACATTGTATTCATTATATTTTGTAACAAAATCATATTTCCTGCAATTTTACTTTTTTTATAATTAAAAAAAATATTATTATTTCTAATTTTATAACTAAATCAACTTCTTGTGATTTTACTATGTTTTATTATCGTCATTAACTATATTTAATTATCTAGATTTCATTCCATTTATATTATTTCTGTTTAGTTATTTCTTTTTTTTCCGTGATTTTTTAAGTTTCAACCTAATGTTTAATTTTTTCGAATATAAATTACGACACAAATAATATAAATTAAGGCACATATAAATTAAGTCCACTGACTGTACTACCTGAACATTTTACACTCTTCTTTGAAACCATTTCCAGTCCACTTGGGTAATATTTTCAATATTATTTAAACAA
Organism: Troilus luridus; assembly: GCA_964056705.1. Classification (NCBI taxonomy): domain Eukaryota; kingdom Metazoa; phylum Arthropoda; class Insecta; order Hemiptera; family Pentatomidae; genus Troilus; species Troilus luridus. Next base: position 51,511,673 of record OZ057412.1, on the reverse strand, counting down.
AAGCTACAGTACAATTGATATATCTATTAAAAATAATAATAAAATCACTTTACAAGTAAAAAAGCCTTTTATTTTATATTTTTGTCATTGTATTTCAATACATCTTCACTTTATTGTATATTTATTATTTAGGTATTATAGACATTAACAACCTCTAAATAAAATAAAACCACAATAATAATAAATCAATGTTACCACTTTTAGGGACGGAATTATTGTTAAAAGCGAGATAAAGAGAGAGCTATGAAAATTTCATAGGGGCCCGGTGAAAGCTGGGTTTCATTTCCATACTCGACGCCCAATGGTCCTAGGTCCTATTCATACCAACGTCTTTTACATATTCCCGTTTCCTTTTTATCCACAACATTTTCCCTTTATTCACATTTCAGAGCAGTTTAAATTACAATTAAAACAGGTACTTAATCTCAAAGGGACTTTCTTCATTACACCGTAGCGAGGTGGAGCAAGCCTTTAATGCTATTTCCTAAATGAAGCTTCTTTCCTCCTTTTTTTTTCTTCTGTTTATGTTCCTTAAGAAGCTTTATTGACTCGAGGCGGTCGCAAACTTTACCAATTCCAGTTTTAATTAGTAAAAGAGGACCAATTACTCGAGGAGTCAAGTCTATTCTTCGTGGACTGTTTATTCATTACAGCGAGGATGTTTACCTAACCATTCAACTGAGAGCCTTCTCAGCTTCATTCCTCGTTACTTGTTGTAGCTTGACCTCAAAAAATAAAGTTGATAATATAAACTTTATAAAAACTGAGAACATAATCTTTATTCTCATATTTATATCCACCTATAACTTCTAAAAATATATATTTCGGAGGTACATCAATGAACTTAATAAAATACTTCAGTAGTTAAACTACTTGTTAATTCCAAGCCCGATCGTTAACCTTAATGTATATTATACCAAAACTGATGCATTTCAATCAGTGAATGTTTTCATGACTATTGATATGAAAAATTGATATATAAAACCAAGATTTGTTTCTACTCAGTAATATAGAGCTATTACAGACAGAATCCCTTTTCGTATCACGAAAATCGGTGATAGATGAGGGACATATGGCACATGAACATGCCAAAATATTCCAAAGTGGTTTTCTCTTCTAATTTGTTTTACTCTGATCAAGATAACTCAAAACCTATGGTTGCTAATCGGGGTTTGGGGTTGAACTTTTCCAACTTCAAATATGTATACAAAAATCGAAAAATCGAAATTTTTTTAATATTATTAAAAATATTACAATTTATTTTTATAATAAAGTCTTTATTTATTCTTGGACTAGTCCCTTTAGAATAACAATACAGGTTTCTAAACAGGGCATTATTATGTGTCGTAGAGTATAATGTGATAATTATATTGTGATCATAGTTTTGTGTCGTCTCCAACGGAAATTGTATCACAAGAATGAAAGGTGTCATTGTAAAATTGATACTGACTACCCCTGACAAAAAGTTTTACATATGCAAATTTAATAAGTCACTTAATTTTGAAAAAAATAAACTTTTATAAACTGGTCGTATATTGTATTATTTTCCATATGATTTCTGCTGTATCATTTACAAATACTTTCTAGTTACTCGTGGTAACTGTTAGGGGCTGATTTAAAATTTATATGGGGCACACGCATATCTTTTTTGCAAAAATGAGCAGTACATAAGTAATAAAGATGTAAATATTCTAAAAAATATTAAATTTTTTGTTTAGTAATGATGGCGAAAATGTAATTCAAAAGCCCAAAAGAAACAATTATGGCCAAATTAAGGATGTTATTGAACGATACAAAGATGGTGATGCCAAAACTTTTTTTCATCTTTTCAATCTGGATGAAGACAGGTCAAGAATTCCCTAGCAAGGGAAATTAGATTAGTAAACATAAGATGAGGAGAATTATGAATTATGGATTATCTTTATGCTGCAAAAATAATTGAATATGGCGTGGTAAACCTTAAAGAATGAGGTTGATCCGATACTTTTGTAGCCAGTACTAGGGATATTATTTAAGAAATTTATTTCCGGGTCAAGGTCGAAGACATTGGAGAGCATAAAACTTCTCTAATTAAAAAATAATACAAGTATTATGAATGTTACTAAATTTCCTATCAATGTAAATGTTTCTCCTGCTTGAATATGATTCGAAACTTGTATATTAGTTTTTTTTAATATTTCAGCCATTTCGAACATTCGATTTTACACTGTCGCGAACACCATATTGTAAATTGCGTACCCGATGAAGATAGAAGACACTAACTATCCAATTTCGAAAGGGGATGAATTATTAAGGAGAGGAGATGCGACGATTCCTAGCTGGGTCCCACTGCCTTATTTATAATGTAATCAGGTTCCCCTCCGAGGCAGCTATTGTTTCCGCTCTGGTTGCCGCCTTCCGAAGCGCCCTCTCCTGTCATCCGGGATGTCTCCGTCGTATAGGCTATATCAACTCGGAGATTGGAACTCCTCGCCTTGCGTATGAACAAATCGTTTTCTTAAAATAAATCAACTCGAAAATTTCGCCTTAACCGTTACTGTCTTATAATCACGAACTACCCGATGTGGAAATGTAGACATGGAAGCGAATCACATGATTTCCAATTCATTTAGCCACCGGTCAATGGCATAAAGTAAATTGTTTAATAAAATTTCTAACAGGAAGTTTCATCAATGCTCTCGTGTTGTCAGCAATGTAACTTTCCTTCAACTCCCCTCTTATTTTACCTCTATATATACTAGCTATAAGAGCTGGGAGAGGGGGGGGGGGAGAGAAAGAGAGAGAGAGAGAGAGAGAGAAAGAGAGAGAGAGAGAAAAGATGGTGTAGTTAGTTTATAGTATGTGAAGAGAGAGATTATTCAAAAAGTTATGATAGTCAATAAGTCACTTCGTTAGTTCACGTAATAAAAAAATTTTTTATATGCATATTACTTATGTTGAATATCGCCATAAATATATATCATTATTATAAGTCGTCCATCGTTTTTTAATTATTTGAAAGGCTTTCTAGCTGGTTATTGAAAAATATTCTATTGTTCTTGTTTTATTCTATAGGGGCCATCGTAAGGGATTGGGGCACCTCAGTTTGCAGAGTTGCAGTTCTGAAGATCCTGGGTTCCGGATGTGACAGATAAATTATTTAATCAGTTAAAAGCAAAATATGGGCCCTGTGGGATCCTCCCGGGGCTCACCCAGCCTCTATTAAAGCCGTTTTAGGTACCATCCGCTTTTTAGTAAAGATAATTTTTACCAAAACAAGGTAACCAAGTAAGAAATCAGTAAGTATCATAAATGGTAAGTTGAATTACAAGGAGTAAAATTCAGAACTAGGGTTTTAAAAAAAAAGACAAAGTTAGAAAAAAATGCCTAATTTAATAAAGCATTAGATATTATTACAAAATCAGTAACTTGCGTTTTAAATTAATGCTTACTTCCCCTTTACATCTAGTCAATTTTTTTTCAAAATTTTCCTTAAACAGGTTTTTACTTATTTATTTTAAGTTTGTGAGATGTTTCTCGCTTTGGATATAAAATCCACCAAAATTAACAATTGAGATTTTTTAATTTATTTTTAATAAACATAAATTAAAATTAAAAATGTAAAACCTAAAAGATACAAATTATAATTTATTAAAAAATATGGGTATAAATAATGGGTGACGTTTCGGGCTTAATTAAAAAAAAAAACTACTCTAGCAATTAATACATCAGAATAAATATTGAACGGCATTTAGCATAAAGTAACCATATGAATAGCATAGATGTATCAGAGATGAATAAGGATTAATGGGTACTATTTCAATAGACAAGTACCATTACTTTTTCAGGCGTAGTAAATGGAAAATTGATTTTAAAAAACAAATTACTGCACATAAATAACTTGTTTAATTTATGAAAACGATTCTGGCTGACTAATGTTTTAATTCGAATAAATAATAACGTTTTCATATTGTAAAAAAGGCTGTGACAAAAAAAAAAAAAATACAGTTAAGTCATCAATTGACTTGCATATTTTCCAAGACCAATTAACATCGAATTAAGTTTACACAAAGCTAGATAATTGAGCGTTGGTTCTCCCATAATCTTTCTAAAATTTAAATACGTTTCAAAAATAAATGTTTTTATCTAAATAAGATTAGGATAAAATGAATAGCTGTGGCCAACGAAGCAAATTAACCGCAAGCTATTTTAAAAGGATGTAAACTGGACTGAATTTATCTAATAATTCCTTCTCACAATAAAAACCTTTCTCCAGTCATTTATGATATATAATTTTATCATATAAAACGTTTCGACAATTACAAGTCATTTTTAATCAACCAAACAACTTTCTGCATCATTTCCTCTTTATCATCAACTTGAAAAGAGTTACAAGGCACAAATATTTTTTTATTATTTATTGTAATTTTTTAAAAGTTTTACTTGGAGGTCAATTATCCTACATGGTCCTTTTGTTTAATCTTATCGAATTCGCTCTGATTTATACCTTAATTTATTAACTCGCAATTTATTAACAAAATCTAATTAATAATATAGATTTTCGTCAATGATTTTAAAATACATTCTTTCTTGGGGAGTAGAAAAAACCTTTAGTCCATAAATCATTGCATTTCATCTATTTATCAGACGTTTCGACTCGACATGGTCATTTTCAATATATAATTATCTCATCAGTCAACAATGTATAAACTGCAGTTGACTGAATATGAGATAGAACTCACCCAACATATTTTTTAAATAATGGCACTGGAACTATTAGTTTTCCAAAAAGAAAAGTTTATACATTGTTGACTTATGAGATAATTATATATTGAAAATGACCATGTCGAGTCAAAACGTCTGATAAATAGATGAAATGCTATGATTTATGGACTAAAGGTTTTTTCTACACCCCAGGAAAAATATATAATTAAAGTCCAGTACCCTTGACACTAATTAATACATTAGTGTTATACTATTCTTTTAAATATATAAATATATCAGCTCTAAGATTAGGAGAGAGTGAAGATTTAGTAGGTAGTATGTAAGAAAGTAGTCTCTTAAGTTAGATGTATTCCGTAGTCAATAAACCATTTAGGAAGTTCATAAGAATGTCTCTTTTATATCTCTTGTATATCCATATTTATCTGTTAAATAACTCAATAAGCCTATATATTTTTTACAAGTCATCAACTGGTAGTTAACTGTAGCATCCCATTAGTTTATTTGATTATTTAATTAATTTCAGTTAAAACAGGAAAGTGGAATGATTATCTTCCTATATATACAATATACCATACACATGGTTTTTAAATATTTTTATAAAAGATTGTTTTCAAAGTCGAATAAAATGGGTTTGCACTCTTTAAAAATTCGAGAAAAAGTTCACATAATATGTATTTTCATCGTATCACTATTTCCCCCATTCTTTCCCACAATAATTCAAGCTGTGCTCACATATATATACAGAGTTGAGAATCTTTAAAGAATTGGAAAAATTATTATTGTTTATTACTAAATCCCGTCATGAATTCAAGCATTGTTCACATGTGTATGTAAAGACACAAACACACACACGCGCACATATATATAAACCTGTACCACTACAATCCTTGGAGGGTCTTTGGTTCTGTACATGGTAGAGACTGTAATATTTCTTGGACATCGGTTGTGCAGGGATAAGTATATATATATATCTTAGGAACTTGGAATTAAGGAAAGATCCTATTAAGAAACTATAAGATATAATAGCCATAAATTGGCAAGTAAATAATTTATAAATGTTATAATTATTAATTAAATATTACTTATTTGAATTTAAATGCCATCATATATATACACACAAATATATTGTGAGGTTAGATTAACATGTGTAAAAGGACAGACTGGAGAAATATATATATATATATATTTAGCATATAAAAGGCTAAAAGTATTATTTAAAGAAGTGATCTACATAGGACTAAAGAAATAAAATAAAAGGCGTGGGTAGAGCATAAAACATTTATATTTCCTCATTCCCGAGAGCAAAGGAATAGGTACTATTAAGTGCTCCAACTCCTGAGGCGGGCCAAGAGGATTTTACTTTGAGGCGGGCAGAAAGTTTTAAGTGGGAGAAATGGAAGGCTGGATCAAAGAGATCCTAGAAGAATAGAATTGGATACTACAATTTATCGATAATATTTTGGCAGATATGTTTTGACTGCCATACACCATGTCCATATTTCATAGCATACACAGCGCATGTAGTGCTTTAATTTAATCATCATTATCAACGTCCTTACTGTGCCAGTAGCACGTACTCGTATATTGGTCAATAAAAATATTTTTAATAATATCCAAGCCGCAATGGGAGCACAAATATTAATTACACAGTAGGTACTCTATATAGACACAGGCTAAGCCTATTTAATATACTGTAGTTTTGTTTGCAAACGGCGTTTAATCGGAAGACATTTTCCGAATCAACATTGTAGAAGATATTCCAGCCGCCATTTTTTCTTGAAAGAAAAAAAATTGAGTTTATTAGATATTGAGCCATCGTTATTTATAAAAACCAATATTTTCAGTAACAATTGGAAAATTATTTTGATAGCTATTTTGAACGGGATTGATACAACAAAGTTTCTCTAGAGAACAAAAAATGTATAATAATCCATTAAATAATAAAAATGTACCAACTTTAAAAAAAACAAAAACATTTTTACATAAAAATAAATATTACGTTTTATAGTATTTTTCGTTTGTCATAGTAATAATTATATTAAAATTAATGTTTGTTAAGGAACTACAAATAGGTGCCGTAGCACAGTAGGGTTTAAGTTTATTTCTTTGCGGACCCACGGAATGAATCTTCCCAATCTGGTTACAAAAGTTGGTAATCTGAAAGAATAAAATGTTCTTTCTGCATTAACAGGAATGGAAAAAATATTAATAAAAAAAATTATTAAAACGAGGAAATGGTTTTAAAATTTTAAATTAAATACACAACACCACATAAATTCTTACTAATATAAATAAAAAAACAAATAAATGAAAACCAAGTGTTAAAAGTGGAACTCACGTACTAAATAAATGATAGGTGGCAAATAAACGAAGAAAAAACTTACTTGAATATTAATTTAAGGATTATGTTTTTATATTGTATAATATAGATTACGTTGCAGATTCTGATATAATTATATATATTTTTTAATTTATTTAAAAAATTATTTTTTCAAGAAGTCACAAGAATATTTCTTCTGAGACTTAATGTATTCGAAATCACCTTCAACACTTTTCCAGGTGATACAACGCTTATAAAATACGCGATAGGAAGAAACTAGAAGAGAGGGCTATTCGCGATTCCTATTTGATAGCTTCTTGATCTCAACAGATACAAAAAGCTTTTATGAAAATTGGAGCTGATCCTTTCAAGATATTGAACGTACAAAGAGATGAAGGCTCAAATCACTAGTAACTTTATAGTTAACGAGATTGTTTCGGTAAAATAAGACATGGCCCCAGCGTTTTCTGTTACGTCTCCCAGATATATATATATAAATATATATATATATATATATATTTTTTTTAAGGAGGTGGAGAACCTAGGTATTTTTTTATAGATTAGAAAGTTTTGAAACATTCAATTCTATCCCTATTTTATTTTCTACAACAAAAATCTTGACTTTGCCCGCAAATATTAAAATTGTATTCCCTTTTTTCTTTTGCTAAGAATATTAACATGCTAAATTAATAGTTCATACGTAAAAAATATAAACCAATGCTCAAGAAATCCTCATGGTACGTGACAATTACTTTGAGGTGATAACAAACTGCTGGAAATATAAGTAAATACAGAAATAAAATTCTTGTATATTTCCAAGAAACTGACTAAGTTTCATAGAAATTGGCTAGTGAAACAAAATAAATTTTGTAAATTATTTATAAAAATAATTCTATTAAAAATAAAAGAGTTATGAGTGGAAAATTAAAACAACTCGGATAATGCAAGTGAAAATTCAAATCAAAGTACCTGTTGTTTCTTTAACCATGGCCTAGCCCCCGAATGAAGATCTTGAATTATCTCTCCTTTATTTTTTAATTTCTAGCTTATTTTAACTTTTCCCCTTCCTTGATCAAACTAAGACCAATCTCAGTAAAAACTGTTTATCGATCTCATTGAGCTAATTTTCTAGTATATTTAACGATTAAGAATTTTTTTTTAATAAAACAAATTAAATACTCTCATTATTATTAAAATGAATCACCCAATCATATTCGGTTTCAGAAAATATGTTACTGGCTGTACTTAATTAAAGTGGTTCTACGGGCTGTGGTTATATGTTTTTTTTATTTTAAAAATTTTCTTATAAATCGGTAAGTAATCATTAGCACTATGCCAGCTAATAAAAATAAATATACATTTATAATAGATTATATATTTATAATTATTACTTTGCATGTAAAAAGTATATTTATATGAATCATTCTTTTATTTTGTAATAATTAATAATAGCATTTTTATGATTTTATTATACAATTTATTGATGGATATGCTAGTAATGCAACTATAAATAATTTATTTTTCCGACACCATATCTTCATTGAACATGCCTATTTATTTGTTTAATTATATTCAAACCGAGATATGTTTACATATTATTCAAAACTATTATGCCATCGGTAATTTTATAAAACAGGTTAGTAAAAGTAAATAATTAAATTATAATAATCAAGGAACTATTTCGATTATGGCTATAATAAATTAATGAGTATTTTGTACGAACCATAACATTGTCTCTCTATATATTTCTTTTTAATGTTAGTTCAGGTACATTCCATGAGATAGTTATACATAGTAAAATGTACAGAAACTAAAATTTTAAGAGCTTTCACAGACAAAGCTCAAACACAAACAAATTATGCTTTCATAGAAATTAATAATTAATCTCAAAGAAGTGGTTTTTCGCGTTCTTTCCCGGTACCCTTCATCTATTGAAGTTCGATTGGCCCCTTCAAAAATGTGAATACAGTAACGCATTACCGGACGGTATGTCGGGTCTGCTGCCCTTACGAAGAACCGCAAAACAAATATATTGAATCTCAACTCAAAAGCCGCTCTGAATGATTTATCTTATGGAATGAGATGGTTTGTACTTACCCTGACAAATTTACCTTACGATATTTTAAATTTTGCTTTAAGAAAAAGCGTAATTTTAAGAAAATAGGTAAGGACGAGCACTACTAGTGGATATTAAGAGGAGATACTCGGTTGCTCTTAATAAACTCGATGAAAGGAAAATTAATATGCTATGGTTATCTATTTCTACAACCTTAATTTTTAAAAAACACTACGTCATTATCTTTCTTTTAATTCGGATAATTTTTTTTTTATGAATATTTGAAATTGTGACAGTCCGATATCAATCTTCCGAAGTTTTATTTTAATTTGTTTTTCTTCACGAAACGGCGTTTAAGACTATGCGAATATCACTTAGATTGTTGTTTGTTCATTTAACGTTAGTTTTTACTGCTATGGCTAATCGGACGATGCTACATTGGAAGCTCTAAATTTTGCCTATCCAGGTTTAATTAGGATTTTTAACGATTACCTGACATCGCACAGGCTCGGGACCCCCGTTTAACTCCCTTTAAAAATTCCTAGGGCCACCTGCCGAGCCATTACCCCGGGATCTTGGGTTTAGTAGTTTGTTACGCTAACCATTGGACCACAGGTCACCCCATCACTTAGGTTAGTAAGTGAAATACTACTCTTCTTTTCTCATTTTCTTCGTTCTTTTCTCCCAGTATTTTCTCATCATTTCTGCGTGCCTTTCCGTCCTTTATTCTGACCACGCTGTACTTTCAGTTTTCTTTATTTTCCACTTCGATATTATTATATATTAAACTATAAAATATTATATAGTTTATTTTGCCATTAAAAAAATTCCTGCACTATACTTCCAGATATTGCAAGATTTTATTTTTAAAATGACTTCAAAAACAAAATTGTGTTTATTAAGTTATATTTATTTTTATTACATAGCATATGCATACTTTTATGCAATACATAGTCTTATGCTATAAACGGGTATTTATAAAATAATGAAATATTTATTTATAACAAGTGTTTTTTGTTTAATCATAAAAACTTATTTTCTATATTCTGCCTGCATGTTCTGGTGAGTCCTATAGCAATACCATTGTACCTAAGAACTACAATTTTAGCTCCAAATTTTCAAAAATATATTACTCACAAATTTGAATGAAATAAAAAAAAAACTACTCACAGAAGTAATGACATATAATCCACGCATTTTACTAGATTCTAATATGATTCACAGCTGATAAGAAAAACATAGATTTCGTCCGAATAGATGTACAGTATTTTTTTTCTACCTTTTGTTTAATATGTATTATTTAATTTCACCCTAAACAAAGGTAAACACGTAAAAATAAACTTTTGAATGATGTAATTTTCATGATGGAATGAGGATTTTATTATTCAAAGATTTTCTAAGGAAAAGCTGTAATTTTAGCAAAAGGATAAAGTGTACAAAATATATCTTTAATGAACAATAAACAAGACCAAAACAGTTTAAAATTATATCTATAAAGTATAAAGTGTACAGGGCAAGCATTCCTTTCCCCTCTCCTTTCTAGAAATTCGCTTTCCAACATGATTTACAACACATCTGCTGTCCTGGGAACACTGCCCCTAAATGACCTTTATCTGATCTACATCGTCACGAAATAACCTGCTTCGTGAGATAAAAAAAACACTAATGATGTTATTTCCAAATTGTTTTATAAGAAATGATTCAGATAAAATTATCATTATGCAAATATCTTCTAAACATTAGGGTAAGTATTTACGTAAGTATCTATATAATAAACTTAGACCTAAGGTAACTATTATTATTAATAAATTAACCCGATCGTGTGAGTCAGGGCTATATAAGTATTGATTTATTTAATATATTAATAAATAATAAATACAACAGATGCACAAATTAAGATATTTTTAACGCAATCAAAGTAAGAACTTACCATTTTCGATATAATATGAAGTTTCATTATATCGATCATCCGTGAAGCCCGGTCGCTTAGCTTTAAGAGCTTTTGTCTCCAACTTAGCCTGCAAAATAAATAATAAATGTTATGAATCATGAATAAAAATATAAATATAATAGTTAACTATAATTAACACCAGAAGGACTGACAAAAATAGTAATATTTCAAGGATAAAAATTTCTAAAAAAATTAAAATGACTCGATGAAATTCAAGGTTTGTTTTTTCTGGAACATCAGAAATTTTTTGTCTAGAGAAATTATTTTGGATCGAATTATGTACTCTAATATGTAGTTAAAATTAACAAAAAGATAAACAGAATTATAGCTACGAAGGTCTTTTAAAAATGAATAAAAATTAATTATAACTCATAGAAACTTTATTGTAAGTAGCAAACTACAAAACAAAGAATACCTTACTGTTATTTAAAAATAACAAAAATTACGAAAGATTTTTTCTCCGTAATTGTTTAAAGTTATCTTATTGAATGAAAAATAAACAAAATACGTAATAAATATTATGAATTATGAATACAAATATAAATATATTGGTAAAATATAATTAACACATGAGAGACTGACAACAATAGTAATATTTCAGAATTTAGATCCGAAGAAATTCAAGTTTTTTTTTGGAACATCAGAAAATGTTTGTGTCAAAAATTATTTTGGATCTAATTATGTACTCTGATATGTAATTAAAATGAATAAGACAGACAGAATTACAGCTATGAAGCTGTTTTAAAAACAAGTAATTAGAATTGATAAAAACTTATTGTAAATTACAAAACTGTAAAACAAAACCTTACCTATTTTTTTAATACACAAGAAAATTATTTTTGGTAATTGTTTAATGTTATCTTGTTAAATCAATGAGGAATGTGGACCCAACACCTCGTTACGAAGCCCAAGGAAAAAAGGCTATAACAGCCCATGACCGCGATGAAAACCTCAAAACCCGTTTCAACTTTCCTTTTATCACCAACACAGCAAACCACTTACACTGGGCTCATTGGAAAAGAACCACAGGCTTCTTATTTTGTTTTAAAGTTTAATCTATTGCTAAGAATCTCGTTTTATTTAATTTATGTTAGGTGTAAATAAATTTTTGAACAGTCAACCCCAGCGCACTTTTGAGATAAGATAGCAGCAATATTGTAGTACTATTAAGAAAATTAACTTTTCTTTGAATCTAAAGATTTAAAAAATATTTTGAGGACATTTTAAAGCCAAGTACTTTTTTAAATAAAAAGGGCTACAATTTCACATAAGGGCTTCTCTCAACACGATTGGTTAGAAGGGACGATGGGATATTTTTCTCTATTACAATACATACATAACCAATTAAAACAAACAGGAATTTAGCTACATTCCTCAATAGATCCCATTGGATAAACTCATTCAATGCATTTAAGAAACATAACGCACCTCCTGCTTATGGAGAAGAATTTATAGGTTTTGAGGAGGAAAAGTTTGAATTGAAGTTAATTAATCTAACAGCCTTATTACTATACTCTTTTAAAAGTGAACAATTGGTAGATAGAATAATCATAAACTTAGTTCAATAATTGATTTGGTGAAAATCGTTATGGTTCATAAGGAATTATTCTCATACACTTCATTATAACATAGAAATAGATAGACAAATACCTATCACAACTTGAACAGTAGATCTTCAAAGCAAATAGAAAAAAAAATGCCTTCACAGGATTTCAGAATAAAATTTTAGTGATTGAGGGGAAATTTAATAATCCAAAATATTTGGAAATAATATAAGACAATAGAAGCTTACTATTTTAGAATACCATCAACTTGCACAAGTCATACACCTGAAATACATCAATCCATACACCACTTATTATGTATGTACAATGAATTAAAATCTGAAACCATGGTTCGTGGCGGTCTACGAACTCCGAAATAATACTGGGGAATCAATGGATTTTTTAATCAATCCATTTAAGTTGAAGTATCCATTTAATTTTTCAATGTGCAATTTAACAGTAAAAACCTATATAATTACTTCCCAATTACCAGATAAATATAATAAGACCGCCAGCTCGGTAGATGGCGATTAGGGCTTTTTAAAGGGAGTAAAATATATTTACTTATGTCGCCCTTCGGAGGTAAAGTAAAATGGTATTCCGTGCCTGTGCGGTGTCAGGTACTCATTAAAGATCTTGATAGCCTAAGTTTATGACTCTCACGGTAGCATCTTCCGATTAACGATAGAAGCATAAAGTGTAAATGAGTAAACAAACCGCCCCTTCAATAGCTGAGGCAGGATACCATGGTTTCTACCTTCTAACCTCTTAACCTTATAAAGAGGCGATATGGAACAGAAGTACTGAACCATATGATTCTTGGATATAAGTAGATATAGATAAAGTTTTGAAAATCTAGGATATATAAAATAGATGATCACTATGCTGTTTTTTGTGAGCTATTAAAAATGGAAAGCAATAATAGGAATGTAGAAAGATAACATAAACTGCGAAAACACAATCATGCTTGAAATCTTCGAAAAGTAAACCAACCTAATGAAAAAAGTTCAATTTGTTACGCAAGTTATTTCCTGCATAGTCCGTACATAATGTAAAACTATACGTGTTGTCAGTGATGTTACCGATCTAAAAACTTTATAAGATAACTGACATTGCCAATCTATTTTATTTATGACTAGCTGTCCCGCCAGACGTTGTTATGCCCTATTTCCCTAAAACAAAGAGCTTCCAAATTTTCTCCAACCATTACAATGGCAACTTCATCGATTGATGGGGCATTGAAACATCTCACATATTCTCCTACAGAAGTTATACCAGGTTGATTATAACTTTATGATGTATTCAATTGATTGTGTTGTTGAAAAAAACTTTAAAATTGTTCTACAATAGACGTCCTCACTGAACTGTAAATTTTTATTAAGGGATCAAGAAATTTGGCTAATTGTTTTTCTTTATTTTTGTTAAGGCCCAAAGAAAGTTTTTATGGAGAGAAAAGACGTAAAAATGACGATGGAAATAATAAAAACAACACTTTTTTTGATCCCTTAATAAAAAGTTACAGTTCAGTGAGGAGGTATATTGTAGAACAATTACAAAGTTTTTTTCAACAAAACAATCAATTGAATACATTGTGTAAAACTCCACTGTGTTCTCGAGTTTTGCGCTTAGTAACACATTTAGCGATTAATTTTTATTTATATGGATATACAGCTGGGAACAGAGTGGTTTGCATGGGAAAAGAAAAAAAGTTGTTTTTATTATTTCCCTCGTCATTTTTAAGTTTTCTCTCTCCATAAGAACCTTCTTTGGGCCATAACAAAAATAAGGAAAAAAAGTAGCCGAATTGGTCGGGCCGTTCTCGAGTTTTGCGCTTAGAAACACATTTGGCGATTCATTTTTATTTATATAGATGTACAGCTGGGAACAGAGTCATTTGTATGGGAAAAGAAAAAAGTTGTTTTTATTATTTCCTATTTCCCTCGTCATCTTTACGTTTTTTCTCTCCATAAGAATCTTCTTTGGGCCTTAACAAAAATAAGGAAAACGGATTAACCGAATTGCTCGAGCCGTTCTCTAGTTTTGCGCAAGCGACACATTTGGCGATTCACTTTTATTTATATCGATTATTATTTATATTACTGGTTAAGCCCCGTAATTATATAAATTCTGACTATTTTTATTGTTCAGATCATTAATCTGTAATATACCTTTTTAAAACTCAAATGAAGATTGAAAGAAGTACAATTCGAAATTTCTAACGTCTTCTTTTATTCCTAAGGAAGGAATTGCTCTGAAGTATCAGATTCTAAAGAATAGACACAATAGGTGATCAACCCGAAACATGATTTAGAGATGGGAGGGGGAGGGGGTTTGTAGGCCTTAAGCTGTAACACTTTCATCCTTGAGCATTTCATATAATGCATAACGTAGATAATGTTAGAATTAATTGTAAGAGTAAATTATAATTGTGATTGATCCTTATTTAATCTACTCATAGTCTTTAACAGCTTGGGTTATATTGGTGGGATATTTTAATAAATACTGTAACATATAATAACATAGAACATATCAAAAGTAACTACTGAAATAGCCTATAAAGTAGCACGATCTATTAGATATGAATAAGTTTCAGACAGAAGAGATTGGGTTGGGATGGAGATAGGGCAACAACTTGCTGCTCGCCTTGGCCCAGACATGCTGTTCCCTTGCCAGCCAACCGACAAACAAACTCTACCAATTAATAAACTCATAATTCTCCTACGGTCAGAAAAAAACCTCTTATCATCAATCTTCAGTGAAAAAAATTTGTTGGCAAGCTTAAGCCTCACCTGAAGATGGATAGATATGAAAATAGAACACAATATAAATGATGACAACACGGAAACGTACATACAAACATATATTAGGGTGAAAAACTAAGATGCGTGACAATTCATAAAAGATAGAATAATGTTTGGCTCTGGTTTGAATATCACAAAAGTTACTACATTTATTACTATATCCAATAAAAATATTTAGTAGAACCGCATTGGTAGTATGGCATTATCAAAATATCAAGTAGCGACTATTTTTAAAAAAGTGGAGTAAAGGGTGGTTATGCATCGCATATCAAAAATGTTATTACTTTTAATTGTTATATCCAATAAATATCTAGTAGAACCATAATATAAGTATGGTATAAAATTTAACACTTCACAGACTTTCTCGTATAACAAAGTTGTTAAATTATTATATTGCTAGTACACCTTGGCTATTCAACTCTTAAATATGTAAAAAATAATTTTTATTTATTTTAGCCTATTATTAATAACGTTATGATAGCTTTGTTGACAAATCTGTGCGGTATGAATCACGAGGTTTACACAATGTTTACAACAAGTCAGCTCGAATCAGTGTTAAATATAACAAAATAAATAGTTTGATTAAAATAAAGCAAAACAAAACTATGACTAGTAAACCTAATCCGCGAATGCACACATAACTACGCTTCAGAGATCAAAAACCATATTTAACACTATTGAGTTTGAATATTTTAAAGAAATTACTGCTTCAGGGAGCGGAGTGGCTCAGTGGTAGAGCCCTGAGTTACCGTGCCGAAGGTCCTGGGTTCAAATCCCACTCACAGCAGACTTTTATTTAATCTGTTAGTGACCGGAGATAGATCCTATGGGGACTCACCCAGCCTTTATAAAATAAGGGAAGAATCTGGAAATTGACCGTGATCTAGGACAATTTACCTCCCTAACTAAGAAACAATACAGTCTCTACCACATACTGAACCCAAGTTCTTCCATGAGTTGTACTGCATATATATATATATATATATATATATATATATATATATATATATATATATATATATAATGGTTGTTTCATGGTACTACGTGCTGTTGTCTGAACTTATTTGAGATTAAGAACATTGTTTAACTATTTAAAGTAATATTGTTTCTACCATTATTAATATTACTATTTATATTCTTGTTTATAATATTGGTATTATAATATTACTCGGTTATGGCCTGAGTTGTAATATTACCACTCCTTTGAAATTCATAGTTCATCGAATCCTCTTGTACATTCAGTAAATATTCGGTGCAGTTTTCAAGCTTCGGCACAGTTAGCTATGCCAATCGGATAAAACTCTATTTCACGTCGGTTCCGTACGAAATGGGAAAAATGGAAAGAAGTTGTTGAATTATTAGGGTCGGGGCAGGCTTTGCTTCCTCGACCGCCTAACAACTTAATCAACGAGACCTCTAATTAAAGCTTAACCTCCCCGAAGGAGTTCTTTCTATAGTGTCATAAATCGCAGGAGTTGGACCCTTTTCCTCATAAATCCGGCTTTATAAATGCAAATAGGAAAGTATAATGCAAGTTTTCGGCTACCTCCTTAGGAATTATGTGGCTTCTGACCATTTCTCTTTAAAAATATGAGCTTATGTAGAAAGGGCTAATCTGATAATATTCTAGACTTTGCGTTGTACAATATATGAAGGTATTTCTTTTTTATTGTGAAATGAAGGTTATTATGTTACAAATTTAATGTTAACGACCGATGATTTAAATAAAAAATAAGTTATTTAATATGCGTTTTAAAAACACAGCCTATCCACTCTACTGAGAAATCATGCAGTTAACTACCAAAATATTTTGGCTTGTTAATATTACATAAAGAAGATAAAGATAAGCATATATCTCCATCATTCGTAAGAAAAAATCATTATTCGAAAAATTTACAGTATAACACCTTAATCCATTGTATTTTTAAATCCTGATATTTAATTGAAATGTATCCAAAATGGCACTTTTGGAATTACTTTTAGTTAATATCTCCGTAGAATATTTGTAAGCATAAATACAAATATAGGGCTTGGATCAGTAAGGACCTGTACCAGTACAATTCATGGAAAAACTTGGGTTCAGTATGTGGTAGAGACTGTATTGTTTCTTAGTCAACGGTAGTGCAGGGAGGTTTTGACTGAATTTTGACTGATAATAGTTGACCTTGATTATATATATGGAAGAAAATGGTCCGGGTTTAGGTCAATACATTTCTCTTAGATAGGGAGAAATGTTTATTAAATAGGCGACGTTTCGACCCACTTTGCAGGTATTCTTCAGGGCTAAATATGCAAAATACAGACAATTGAAAATTGTTAAAAATGACAAAATATGGTAAATATTAAAGTTAAAATGTATAAGCAATATATATTTACCAAATTTAGTAATTTTTAACAATTTAGTAATTTTCAATTGTCTGTATTTAACATACATTTCTCCCTATCTAAGAGAAATTTATTGACCTCCAGCCGGACCATTTTCTACCATATATCTCATTTAATATTTATGCAATTAAGAAATTCCCAGTCATTTTATGATAATAATACCTCATTCATATAATGAGCTCTCCATTTCGTAAAATAAAAATTAAAGCTGAATCTCATTACAAATTAACATAACTTTATATTTCAATAAATTAACAATAAATATTATTTCCCATATAAGTATAAATTTGTTATTAGAAAAATATTTGGTCAAAAACATTTCAAATATGTTCATTTTGAAAGTAAATATTTAGCAATAACATAAAATGGAGTTGTCTCATGTTAAAAATCAACGGCTACATTAAAATGTCTTTTTTAGAAATAAAATTGCTACTATTTCGTTTCAACTAAATAAAAACATTCAGGCGCACTGAGTTACATGTATTCAGATACCTTAATTAGGCAGACCCTATAGCAACGGTATATATAAGAAAAAAAAATCAACGTGCCGGAAAGCTAGAAGCTCAGTTTTGTATTTATAGATAAATAAACTGCTATCCAAAAAGAAGGCTATTGTGCTGTACAAGACAAAGAGGCTAATAATATCAGCCCTAGGATGCGAGCCAAAAGGTCCAGAGAGATAATTATTTAGTTCAGGGTTAGCTCGGAAGAGGTCTGAGTCCCTTCTCTCTGTGCCAGGAGGCTTATCGTCATTAGTAAGGCAGCCTATTCATAGAATCGATTTCATAGAATGATCTATATCGATAATGGGGTCGCGTTGTATTTTTATACCTGGAAAGGATTATACTCATATATTATTCTTTTAAATTAGCATGTCAACGGTTTAATTAGGTTAGACAGAAAAAAAATTGGAATAAACTTCGATTCGAGCCCTTTTTTATACTACGCTAAAATTAATATTTTTTAAATATATATATATATATATATATATATATATATATTTATTTATATAGGTAAATGCATAAAGGATCTCGGGTCCAGTACTTAGTAGAGACTGATTGTTTCAAGGACAACGTTTGTGCAAGCACTACTGCATTAGTCTATAATAATCTACATTAGTCCGAGTTCACACTCAACCGCCAGGTGCATTGCCTAAATAAGGGTACCCATCTTATATATAGGGTTAGTTGAGGCCTAGTAGTGTTGACAGATCCCATAGGGTACAATCATGGCTGCATACAAATTTAATAATTTATCTGCCACAGCTGGATTATTACCCCGAGACGCTTAGCAACTCAGCGCTATCCCCATTGAGCTACTCTGCACCTACATACAAACACACACGATAGATATGTCTTAAAAAAGAAAATACGGCTCAATGGGGCAATTATTTGAGGCATTGTATTGAAAAACGACATATTCCCTTCATATAACCCGAGCTCGTATTTAGATAAATTATTTTTCTTCTGAGGAGATGAATTATGTAACTTCTTTCTATTTTGAGTTGGGAGATAACACAAAGTTAAAATTTCGATCCAATAAACGGATGTTTAAAGAAATAATATTGGTCTAACTTTGTAGTTTCGCTGATATATTATTCCTAGTTGATGAAAAAAATGCACAATTAACAATAAAAAACTAATAAATTATGGTCGTAAAGATAATGATGATGTAAAGAACGTACTAAATGTTCATGATTTAAGTACAATATAAACGAATGCCAAAGTGGTTGGAGCTAAATATATGAATCGGAGCTTCAAACGTATTTCAAAAAAGTACTTATGGATAGAGTATAAAGAAAAACAAGAAATTTTTTATTTCGTCATTACTTATTATACACGGATAGGGCTCATTAAAATTTAAAGATAAGAGCATAATTAATTACACCCACTTTAAGATACCTTGAAGAAACTACAATGTATTAATTTATTTTCTCAAAGGAGGAAGTAAAATCTCCTGATTCATTTACGAAAGTTATTTTAAATATCCATAAACTTTTCAGAGCTATGATTATTAAATGAGATAAGATTAGATTCCTACTAAAGTAAACTTTTAAAATAATCTATTAACCTTATCGCAGCGAGAGAACCGATGCTGACGAGATAGGCCAAGAAGTGTGCGGGCAATTATCAATCTGTTAGGAAATTTAAGGTCGAGAATTTAAGCATTTAAGCAGCGGCTCTCGGAACTAACTTTGAGATCACTTGGCACAGCATAAACACCCCATGTAACTGTCCCCATCACCTTTAGCTATACCAGGGCTTTACCAACTTGTAATGGTTCTGCAACAGCAATAATGGCCATGGGTGGGACATTAACTAGCAATATTTCTTAACTGCTTTAATGTCAAGTTTAATTTAAATAAGCTAAGTGATTAATAAAAACGTTAATAAATAAAAAAATAACAGGCTAAAATTGTTTAAAGTTTAAACTAAATACATGCTATATAAATATAAATGTATATAATAGTTTATAAATAGATAGGCTACGCACAATGGAGTATTAGCCCTTAAAACCTGGCCAAAATATTAATCTTTTGATATCTGTTATTTAATTGGTAAAATAAGTTTATTTATGCTTGTTTATATATTTAAGGATATTTTTAAGCCTCAACAGAGTTTTACAGCTAAAGAGACTAAAAAGTTATGATTAATAATACTATTCTTATTTAACTTCAATTTCCTTGATAAAAAAGTTCAGGCTAGGTTGTTAATCAAATCAAAAAAAATCTGTTAACTAATTTTTAGTAGTTTTTAAAATTATTGATAGTACCCTTTTTTAAGTACATGTATATTTGTATGTATATATATATATATTATATATATATATATATATATATATATATATATATATATATATATTTATAAAAATGTATATAGCTATTCTAAAACTATTACAGTTATTCAAAACCATTTAGTGCAATATTCGGAGTATAATTCTCTTTCTCAACCACAAAGATAAAGAATGATAACAAAAAAATTTACCGGACAGCCTCGGAACATGATTAAAACTTTACCTTAAATAAATATTTTACTTCTTGATTATACAAAAAACCCGACAGTATAATATGCAATTAAGTGCTGATACTAATTTCCAATAAACCATGTAAACGTTACTTGCCTCGTAAACAACTGAGGAAAATATATCACTGGTCAATCAAACCATAAAAACTATATAACTAATTATATTGAACATAAAAAGCGTACTGAATGATCGCCGCGTCGTCGAAGACTTGCGTTCAACTATCGTTTAAGATAAGTCAGAGCGGCTTATCGTCCCGATATTGTGCCGAGTAGATAGGCCGGATAGTTATCAATCAGGGAATACCAATTTTGATAGCATTTATTGAATTTCCGTATTTCTAGTTCTGGCCATAATTTAAGGATAAATACTCCAGCGTGTTACGTGGGTGTAATAATGTAACCTACACTTACAAGTGTACTCACCTGAGGTAAGTTATCTGTAACATATGTTTTCAATTGTCACATCAATACATGCCAAGAGTCTAAAGAAGAATCGTTGTACTTTTGTAAAGTCTAATTGTATTTCTATATTAATCTTCGTTATTACTGACTTTTTGTTTTGTTGAATACATTTTCAGACATTTGGTTGTTTAAACTCAGATTACTCCTTATTTACGAGAGTAAGATATAGAATATATAATTACATTATGAACGTAATTTTCTAGCTCTATTTTGCTTTGTTCCTTATCTAGTAGATAAGATAGAAAAAATATTTCAAAAAATAACAGCAATCTCAACGAAACCAAACTAAATAATTTTTACCTACTAAAACATATTTTCTTTATATATTTTATCTTTCTTTTAAAGTTGTTATTGGAAGCTAACTCGGAATTTATAAGTATATTTAATACGATTAGATAATTAATTTAGTTAATTTCTTACAATTAGATAATTAATTAAATTATAAATGTATTTTACTCAAAGAAGTTATAACTCATTCTAATGGGACTTTAACAGAATATGTAAAGACTTTATTATTATTATTTTGGTTTTTATAAACATATATAATACAATATCTATTTTTTTTATACACCGATAGTTCTTGATATTATTTACGATACGATTATTTGATAATTCAATATGAAAGTAAATTATTTGAAACTAAACTGGATACGTAATCTCAAATTAAATGAAGTTTCTTTCCCAGTTTTAATTAAATTCCCCTCAAGAATTCGTGTGGGTAAGATTATCTTCCTCCCCATAATAATAAAGTCCCAAATAAAAAAAAGTTTTTTTTTATACCTTATTACTTAATATACGTGGATGTAAATTAAATTTCTTGCATATTTCAAGTCGTAATAGTTCCTTAAAATGATAGTTAAAAACTAATTTATATACTAAGCAGTATTAAAGGCAACATTATATAATATAAATTTCTTATGAAGAAACAATTTAATCTGAAAACATTATTTTTTTTATTACAATATAAGTTCAGACCATAATATAATACCTTTCGGTTGTAATATTTCAGTAATGACTTTTGCATCATTATAAAATTAATGTACCAATATTCGAGGTGCAAAAATTGTTACATAACATTTCCATCCCATTTCTCAGTTATGCGAGTTTTCTTGTATTTTTTTTTACCGAAGAATAAAAAAATACAATGTAAATAATATGAATACAAATGCATATTTAATGAAACATAAATATTTAATTAATAAATAATAATTATATAAGAACTAAACGGTTATGAGAGTGACAGTCATCAAATTATTATTGGCTAGATATCGTTTATAGTTGGAATATCATCATGCTTTAAAAAAAATATTGAACAAATCATAATTTTTTCGAATCCAATGTTTATTTTTTCTCTTAGGATATCCAAGAAACAATCAGAAAGAATAAACCTTTAAAACATAAGAAAGATTTGAACCAGTCAGTAATTCATTTTATATAAATGTTTTTTCATTCATACAATAAATAAAAATAAAAATGCAGGTATGGCATATGACCGATGGGATTTGTGTTGAGGTAAAACACAGAAATATTGGCCTAGCTGTCATGTCGGACGTTTTGCAGGTTTCCCTTCCAGTTGGCAGCACTGATTGCCAATTTTTCCGGACTAAAACGGAAGGCCGATTGCAACAACTTTTACTTTTAGTATTGATCGAATAAGTGAAATTCTCTTTTTTACCTTTCGCAATATCAAAAAACAATTTCAATTACCCGATCCCACATTCATTTATCAGCGAATTATTCAAAAAATACTTCCATTTTACCATCAACAACAAAAGGTTTTGAGAACAATGTCGACATGAGTACATAAAAATACTGTGTATATTCTGGACAACAATACCATTTTGCTAGAATATAAAAGACAAGAATTAATTAACACGTCTTTAATTCTATTTACAATTATTAGGAAGTTATTACAGTAACTAATTATATGAATACATGATATTTGACATTTGATATTTTATATTTAGATTAGAAATATGCGGAACGTATTGAAACTGAAAAATATGTTAAGGAAAACCACCCCAAAGGTGAGGTTTTCTCAAAATCCAAATTTTAGAATGGTATTTTCCCAGGTCTTTCTGTCAAGTGCATCTTCTTAGTTCAGACCGTCCGTATCCATGTCTTCCTGTACTTGGTTCATCCATGAAATTCTTGTTCAGCATTTTATTATTCTTACTTCAGTGCACCAGTACATGGGATTCTAATATTTTCCATTTACAGTAGGTTTCCAAACTACTCTTATATCTTTATGGTCATTCATTAAACAAAACATTAAGATTATCTATACATATTATAAAACAAAATCCTCGGCCGCGTTTGTTCGCGTTAAACTCAATAACTACTGCAAGGATATTCACGCGGTTTCACCAGTAGATAGAGTGATTCACCAGGAAGGTTTAGGTATATAATTTGTCGAGGTTTTGTGTAAATGGGTTGGAATATCGATGGGTTTCACCGAAGACGCTGCTTGCCTAATCCCGTGCAATTATCTAACGTGCAAGATAGTAAAGAAATATTTGTTTTTGTTTTTTATAATTTCTATATAATAAAGTACATTAGCTGAGATGGGAAGAAAGTAAATCAAGACTTCCAAAGAAGCCTAACCAATTATATTCACAGGGTCCTTGGTGGCCGGTACGTGATAAAAAAAATACATTACACAGACAAATTATATAGGCATAATATGCCTTATCTCCCGAGCAAAGCTGGGGTGGGTCGCTAGTTGTTTAATATACTAAAGATAAAATTAAAATAATTTCCTCATGGAATCGATTGATAGATTGAATAATCTAAAATAGCTAAGTATCAATAAAATGGGGAAAACAGATGTGCTTTACGCTCATAGAAGATAAAAGAAAACAAAAAATCGTGATACTAAATGAGAATAGCTGTTGATCAATAAAAATGGTTAATTTAGTAAGTGTCTTTAAATCTAAACACTGATCATCATAATACAATCTCGAGAGTACCCTTATTATGCTCATTATTTTTTAAGCAAATTAATCATCATCAATATATTAGGTTAATGTAAACTTTAATTTAGCTCTTACTGAAAATCCAGAAGCTACAAACATTTCGTGGTTGTACATATATTTTTTCAGTATAATTAAATGTTAATCACAGATAAACGAGATAAAAGATAATAACGAATTATGAGTGAAAAAACGAGTGAAAATATTAGAGTTGAGAGGGAAAATCTCAGAGGAAAAATTCCTGATCCCCAAATATATGACGATGGCTTTATGTTTTACGGCCATGATATTAATGAATTTTTTCGTTTAATTATTCTTTCCGTTAGCGTTTATAATTATTATAATTTAATAAAATGGCTTAATACGTCATTCTCTATTGCCATATATATTAATTCTCCGTAATGCCATTTAATATTATAATTTTGTAAAATAAAAAAATCTTAAATTTTCATTGCTACCTGTGTCGTGCATGATGAAAAGGCAAAAAACTATATTAAAGGACCTTACTTTTAATTTTTGAATTAGTTATCTTCATAATTGATTTATCTAATACTTCAATGAATTTCCTACAGAAAGTGAGAGAGAGAGGGAGAAAATAAAATATTCCTTTATTCAATATTCACTCCCGTGGAATTTTTTCCATTAGGTTTTCTATTATCGGGAACGGTGGACCCTAATTTTATTGGGCACTATAGAACGAAGGTCGCTCTTTGTTAGATGTGTAAAAGTGACCACCCTCTTCTTAAACTGTCCTTTTTTGAGAAGTATTAAGAAATAAGCAATGCTTCAAAAAGTAGAAAACAAAATCTGGGGGTTATAATAGTACCTCATACAAATATAAAATTAGCACTGTTCTTAGAGTATTTTGTAAATAGTCTGCAGTTTCAGTACTTTAATACTATCTAATATTCTGTAATTATAATAAATGATTTTAGGCCGTTTTATATGGAACGTCCATTTTTATTATTTATAATATTCGAAATGGAATTAAAAGGATTTCTGTTGTTTACTATGTTTGTGTTACAGTTTGCAATCAGCTGTTATTAATCCTCTCTTTTTTTGATAATATCTATTATCACTATAATTGAACGAAGATTGTTTAGTATGCCATCAAATATGACCAAGGAAAGAGGCGATTTTCGTGTAATTTTTTTTTGTGTAAATACAGACAATCTACAGCCCAAGCTGCAAGAAACATTACCAACGCTTCATAAATAATTCATTTTTCTTTCTACCCAGAGGTGAAACCGTTACATCCTCATAGTACTGCAGGGATATTGACATAATGCCAAAAAAAAAAACCTGTATCGGTTAATCAGTAGGGACCTGTACTCTTAAACGACAACGCCAGACTTCAGGTTTCACGACAGACAGTGAAGAAACTAATCGCCCGGGGTTAAAATGTGCTCCCACACCCGGATTATTGCCAGACTTATCCTCAACAGATTTCCATCTGTTCAGAACTTTGGATAGCTTCTTAAATGGTATAATACTTAAATACGATTCGCTAGTCAAAAACGCATTTTCAGACTTCATTTCATCGCACTGATTTTTTTCAGTTCTGGGATAGAAAATTTGAAAAATGTATAAAAAATGAGTGTAAATATTTTGATAAAGAGTTGTATTAAATAACTTTTCTTTGAAGACAGACATTTCATATGAAACGACCAAATAAAATTAAAACAGTGATTTTCTTAACTATTAACTTTTCTATTAATGTTTGTATTAATAAAATTGCGAGTAACCATTTCAGTTTATAAATATTTTTATATTGGCTCTTATTCGTCCTGCTGTAGCGGTTGAAAGTATAAATATTAATGTATACCTTTGGATCAATGGTTTCTATTTAAAATGTCTCTTCTTTTTTGTGGTGTTTTAAACAAATTAAACATTCTCATGCACATGCTCTGTAAATGCTACGAGGACTCCCTTACATAGAGACACGTATACTAAGAACTGCCCTAACAGACTTTAGGTATCGGTACAGGGTCGAGGCAAACACGCGAACCTACCGATTTACGATAAGACGACCCCTAGAATCCTGAGTGAGGCCCATATCATGCAACCCTCAGCGATATTAAATTCGCTAGCCCTCTGATATCCTTACAGCCTTCGAATATTCTCCTACTGGCCTTCAGGCTCCCTCATTATATCTCGTCCAAAGGGATAGTTGTCTGCATCAGATCTCTTTAAGGCAACCGATATCAGTGTAATAATATATTCTATATCTCGTGAAATAAGTAGTATTTTCTAAGATCAGGAGTGGCTCAGTGGTAAAGCGCTGAGTTGCCGTGCCGAAGGTGCTGGATTCATATCCCGCTTGCTGGCAGATTTTTATTTAATCTGTTGGCGGCCGGTGATGGGTACTATGGGATCTAGGACCCTTTTGGGCTTCACCTAGCCTCTAAAAAGTGGGTAACGAAAGTGGGGTTGATCTATAGTAGTAACGAAAGTATACATATAGTATAAATGTATTAGCATAAATAACAATACATTTTGGTTTGAATTGAGAAGCCGGAAACAGTACTTTATTATTCTAAAATATTTTTGTATTATTATTAACTTTTGCATTTTACAACAATATAATTTGTGATAATAACCTATTGATCTTCAAGTGAAGTACCAATATCCGTGATTAGGTGCATAACAAGGTTGAGAGTAATATTAGACGAGGTATGTACGAATGTATGTATATTTTAATTCTGATATAGACTGTGCATTGGAGCGTAGATTGTACTGCACGGGAGCCTTTCTCGATGTAGAACAGGCTTTTGATCGAGTATGGCACCCAGGTCTCCTTCACAAAATCCGACAATTCCTTCCTCCTACATACTTTTTGATCATTCGCTCCTTTCTAGCTGACAGAACATTTAAAGTAAATCATAATGGTTCCTACTCTCCTCTCTATTCCCAGTCTGCTGGTGTTCCTCAAGGTAGCATCCTCGGTCCTATCCTCTACACAGTATATACAGCTGACATCCCAACCCATCCTAACACCTTCATCTCCACCTATACTGATGACACATGTGTGTTATCAGTTAATAACGACCCATATATTGCATCCCAATCCCTTCAATCACATTTATCAAGCCTCGAAGAATGGTGTCGGAATTGGAGAATTAAAATCAATTCCAAAAAGTCCCATCAAATTACCTTTACCCTTCGCCGAAAACCCATGACTTCCTGTCCTACTGTATCCTTTAATAGTACTCCACTTATCCCTGTTGAACAGATCCGCTACCTAGGACTCAACTTAGACAAACGTCTTACTTGGAACCCTCACACAAGACTGAAAAGACAAGAAACAGCTCGACGCTTCCGACTACTTCAACACATACTAGACAAACGCGCAAAGCTTCAAATCAATTACAAAAGACTTATTTATGTTACTGTTATAAGACCTATATGGGCTTACGGAATTGAACTATGGGGCTCCACCAAACCATCAAATTCCTCTCGTATTCAATCCTTGCAATCCAAAATCCTTCGCAAAATCCTAAACGCTCCTTATTTTGTCACAAATAAAACCATCCATAATGACCTGAACGTTCCATATGTTACCGATTTAGCCCATTCCAGATACCTATCATTCCATAATAAACTCCAGGCCCATCCTAACCCACTAGTTTCCATCCTTGGTTCCAATTCCATCTCGGACAATCCTCCTAGGCGTCTGAAGAGAAGATGGCCTCGAGACCTTCTATAATAGAAATGTAGAAAGAGTGCTGCCAATGGGTAGTGCCTCTACACGTCCTTTCATGCATTTATTTATTCATACAGCCCTTGTACTAGATGTATATATTACAGTTGTACAATTCAATAATTAATATATATATATATATATATATATATCAATAAATAATTAAAAAAAGAAAAAGATATAGACTGTAGAAAGAAACGTCATTTTCAATGATTAAAGTAACATATGAACTGCAAAAATAAATCAAATCATTAAAGTAAAAAAATAATTAATAACACAAAAAAAATGTAGTACGCTTTTAGCTAAATATGCTTGAAAAACATATACCATGAACTGGTAAAATTAATTATATTTTCCAATACTAAATTATGAGAATAACGGAAACGAAATATGCATGAAATAAATTAATTCCTCAAATCGTTAATTTGGACGTTTGAAACAGGAAAATTACCTCGTGCTCGACAAAATATAAAATTAGCGCTTATTGCATATTAAAAGATGCAGCGAAATGTATAGGAAATGATCGCCACGATTGGAAAGAAATAATATGGAAGACAAATTTAGCAGGATTCCGGTACTCCTAAGCATGTGACGAGGGCTAAACTTTTAGTCTATTTAAATACATATAAAAATAAATGTTCAATTGCTACCTAAATTCAAGATGCAGCCAACCTAAAATTTTATCAGACAGTTTAAAAATTCTGAGTTGTATTCCATTTTGGAAAGTCTTTTTCAGGAGCATACAAAAACCGTTGAATCTGAATATCGTATTACAATTATAATTAATTTAAACTATGCTTCATCAATAAACTGGTTCAAACAGGTTTTGTTAATAAAATAACTTAATAACATCACGGAGGATGGAATCGAAAGATGAAAACAACCTCGAACTTATTTTGTAATTAAATGTTGTTTATAATATTTATGCAATATAAACAACTTATTATAGGTCATTCAATATATGTAATAGTTCAAACAATTCATAAAAAAAAAAAAATACCTTTCACTATAACAGAAACCTTTTATTACAACAAATATAAATATCATAAAAATTATTTTTTGGTAGATGAATAATAATGTGTATTTTAAAAATAAATGCGTATGAAGAATTAACCACTACGACCCGTGAACGAGTCTGGGGTTCAGTACAGGGTAGAGACTGTACTGTTTCATGGACAACGGTTCTGCAAGGAGGTGACTTGTCCTAGGTCACGCTCAACCGCCAGGTACCCCCTTATTTTGGGTACCCTATTTCTATAATATTTTATAGAGGCTGGGTGATCCCCAGGAGGGTCCTAGATCCCATATGATCCATCTCCCGCCGCAAACAGACTAAATAAAAGTAACTTCCTGCAGCGGGATTTGAAAAAGGATTTCCGGCTCTACCACTGAGCCACTCCCCTCCCTCGTGTGAAAAATTAAACGGTAAAAATCTGATTTGATTTATAATTTTAAATATTTTTCTTTTACCTCAGGATGTTTGGTTCGAATATGAATTTGAACAAAAGCGAATAGCATTGACCGCAATAGTATCCCCATATATAATATAATAATAATGATACTAAGAAGGGAAATAAAATATGTATGATATATAACCATCTTTGAGATATCCTACCCGGTTTCTTAGGAAGGCCTACCGACTACGGGGTACGCCAGAAGCGATATGTATGGTAATGCTACTGTATGTTTACTCTTTTGCCACTAGTTTGCAGCATATAAATGGCTCTTATTAGAAGAATATCATGGAATACATTTCCGAAGCGCGCCATTGAATCTGAATTTGTAGGGGGTTGGGTTATTTCATACCTATATTGAAAAAATAATATTATGCACATAAGGGGCACCTGACAAAGTCATATTAAAATTCGTATATTGTTTTAATAATATTCATATCATATCTAAATACCATTAATGGTTTTGGCTACTGTTTAGTTAAAACATAATAATTGTTTGTTAGTCTAATCCTGAAAGAGAAAGCAGAAATATTGGCTTCATGACGATTTGAACTTGAAAAACTGAATCCAACTAACTGTATCTTAAAAAATCAGAGTTGTTAAGGAAAAATGAGTTACAAAATTTTTACATGCACATTAGCTTACAAAAGCTGTTCATTCATTTTCTGATTAAACCATGTTTAGACGGTAGGTGATAATATTTTATGCTGGCTTAGTGCTGTGTTAAATGCAAAGCTTAAAGAGAATTTTATGTTCAAAGCTTATAATTTAGTTTTATGTTTTCTGGTTTCCTTTCTCAATGAAGAGTTGTATAAATGTATACATAATTTTCCTATCCTGGACATAGCCTACTAATCTAAGGTTACGGGCCCGAGAGGGGCTGTTGGAGATAATCATTGATTCAGTTATCAGCTGTCGATCGAAACTCCAAGAGCTCCCCTAATCACTATGGAGCGAGATAACTCAAGCGGTTAAGCGTGATATCGACCAAATCATCTCCCTGCATAACCGTTGGCTTAGAAAGAGCCGAGTCCTTAACCAATACTGAACCAAGACCGTTCATGGGTCGCATTGCGATACGGATTATATTTATATTATACATAAGGATAAGTAACCTTGGACAATTTTCTTTTATTTAGAGCACACAACATTATTTTCATTTTCAAAGGTTCGGTTCTCTTCTAACATTTCTTTACCATCATCAATAAAATGTGTGCCATTTTTCAAATTAAATTACATGGTTTTAAAATCTAACTTTTGTTTTAATAAACAAATACTATTGATCTGCTTTTATATATAATAGGATGACACAGTAGAAATCTCATCAAAAATAAACGAAAAAAACATGAAAACGTCAAATGAGAAAGTAAATACGATACAACTTAGAAATAAATAATTAATAAAACAATAAAATATTCATTAAATATTAAGCTGGTTAATTTTTACGGTCTAGTTTTATTATACATTTTTGGTTTATATCATACAACAAATAGTATGAATTGCAACCAGATTGTCAATATTACCAAATATTTTAATAATATGTAATGTATCACATAGTACTAATATGAATGAATCTCTTCTGTAATGGACCAGAAGATTAATTTAAAGCAAGATCAAGTAAAAATTCTAAATTGAAAAAGTCAAAATTAAGTCTATCACATTACATTACATTTTTTTGTTGTTTGTTTTTTTTTTCAGTAAAAACTTCTTTAGCCGTGTTGAGCGATTTTGGTAGGGGAAAAACTTCGCGTTACCGACATAAACGACATGTTCGTGATGAATTGCGCGAGATAGGTGATGCATATCGGCCTGCTTATGAATTATACATTTGTTTTAAACTTTAGTTTAAATGTTAGGATTCGATTGATATAATAATAATTATATTTATGTAAAATGTAATATAATAGTTGCTATATAGTGCCATTCATATTAATAAAAACTTAAAAAAACAATAACTAGTAAAACTTTCCTTTCCCCCTATTAGTTAAATTATTTTATTTTGATATTTTGTGCAGCCCATCATGTTTTGATTAATAAATAAACTACACGAAAATATATACAATAATTGCTCGGAAGCGAATAGATGTGAAAACCAGAGTAATGTTAACAATTTCACTTTACAAATTATGAAATTTAAATAATTCAGGCTATAATTAATTTATGAATTCAAAAAAGATCACAGTTGTTCTAGAGCTTTTACTTTTGTTGCCCCTCATGGCTGTCTATTTTTTTTTATTAAGTTCTCCTCCATATAAGCAATAAACGAACTGCTCGAAGTAGCATCTTTCTAAGGTACATTAAACTAAGTTCTAAAGTTCACAAGGCACGCGAGGTTAAATGTTGACGCGTATAAAATTACAGGCGATAGGAATATATGTTACAAAATTGGTGCATTGAGACAGCCGAGTGGAAGGCAGGGCACGCCACCGGCAGTGCGGATCCTCTAACGATGCACGCACCTCGGCGCCTCTGCAGCACGAAAAGGAGAGCCGTACTCCAAGAAGCCATTAGGAGTGTCGCATTCCGGCTCCTGTCTGGCAGCGCTTATCCCAAGTAAATCCTTAGGGAAGAATAATAGAAGGAATAGAAGCACATAATGATTCTACTCTATCTTAATTCAAACTGAAAATGAACAATTCGAATAATTACCAGGGTCTATCCATCGAACATGCATTAATGACAGCGGTCATGGAATGGATCAGGTACATTCAATATCTTTATGAGAATTGAAAATAGTTCATCTCATCATTGACAGGTAAGGTCTGAATCAATGTCAAAAAGAAACTGTGAATTCCAAAACCATCACGATTATTCAAAAGTTGGACAATATTATATTCTCGAAAGGCTCAGAAGTACAGAGTAAAGTACAGGAGCTATGAAAGCAGGATTAGGAATGTATCATGCCGATTTCATTGAAACTGTATTTTATTAATATCCTCCATGAAAAAATAAACTGTACTACTACCCTGTATACGAATGAGAACTCAGGAGAATGCGCCGTTACATTAAAAGAAACGTGCAAAAATCTTCAAAGAAGCGATAAAAACAGTTATTACACTACAATCCAAGAAAGCTTGTGGAAAGAAATGAATTGGTTGGCATAAAGCTCAAACACCTGACCTCAAGTGGAGTACATATACATATACATAATTACGAGTACATACATACTTATGTATGTATATTGAAAATAGTTCAAGTAAAATAGTTCCGAGAGGAATTATATAGGCTGCCGAGCCCCAGGAGTATCTCTATATCTCATAGAGTTGATTGAAAGATAACTGAAAAAATAATTTATTTGCCTCATACAATGTCGAATTTATTTAAAATCTATTTCCTCTCCTATCTATTAAAAATTAGAAGAAAAAAAAAGAAAAACAATTATGCTAACACCATAGAAATATCAGTAATGGTTTAAACACTTTTTTTTTCTCGGTCGCAGGTATAATGATAATATTATAGTTAATAAACGTTTGACGTCTTGTAAGAAAGATATTGTATACATTAATTGTGATATAAAACGATATAATAGAATAGAATAGAAAAATAATTTTATTCTGGGACCAGGTCCCCTTAGAATAACAGAGATGAACAAAATTAAATGAATATATATCTGGCCAAAGGCCTACATCAAAATAAAACAATAATTACATAATATCCTGAAAGTAAATAACTAAACAGGTTTGTTTT
This sequence comes from Troilus luridus, assembly GCA_964056705.1. Classification (NCBI taxonomy): domain Eukaryota; kingdom Metazoa; phylum Arthropoda; class Insecta; order Hemiptera; family Pentatomidae; genus Troilus; species Troilus luridus. The sequence goes on along the minus strand of OZ057412.1, from coordinate 51,478,614 downwards.
GGTAGAAAATCAGAAAATGTGATACAAAATTAAAATAAAAGAACAGACATATTTACAATAAAAAGAAATAAGCTTTTGGAAAAATAAGTGAATAAATAATAGCATCTAATAATAAAAAAAAACAATAAAAAAATGAGGAATATTTACAGTGGTTCATCAATCGATCAATTTGAATAAATCTATAAATTATTTGTTGATTACAAAGCATCTGATTGGGAATTTAGAAGATGTAGGAAAAGTTTGTATTTAAATGAGGTTAAAGAAGACGCATGACGGATATCGAGAGGAAGAGAGTTCCAAAGAGAGATAGAACGGGCTAGAAAGGAACGCTCAAAAGTTTTGGTTCTGTGGGACCGGATATAAAGATCAGAAGGGCGAGATCTTGTGCCCTGGGATTGGATAGAGGATTTGAATTGTAGGAGACAATAGATATAAGACGGATGTTGTGAGTTGATAGTTTGATATAAGAAAGAACCAAGGAAGTAAAGTCTACGGATAGAAGGGAAAAGCCACTTTACCTCAGCGTACCGGCGAGACACATGAGACCTCCTCGGGGCGTCGAAGACAAATCGAAGCGAACAGTTCATAATTCGCCTCAACCTCTCCTCGAGCCTGATCGAGAGGCCACCATATGCCACACAACCATAGTCAAAGTGAGGAAAGATAAAAGAAGTGATGAGGAGCTTACGTATGGATAGTGTTAGAAGATGCCTGGAACGGTGAAATAACTTTAGAGAGCTTATTGCTCGGCGGGAAATTTGGGAAATGTGGAGTTTCCATGAGAGGGATTGGTCGAAAATGATCCCGAGGTTTTTAACAGAGGGACTGAAGGCAATAGGGTGATCATTTAAGGTTAATTGGGGAAGTGAGTTGATAGATTTAAGAAGGGTGCTGGAACCAATTAGGATGGCCTGAGTTTTTGCGGAATTCAACGACAGTTTATTCAAGTTTGCCCCGACACTGATACTATCTAGGTCACCTTGAATTTTGTCGAATGCAGCTATTATCTCAGATGGAGGAAAGGACAAATAGATCTGGGAATCATCGGCGTACAGATGGTGGGAACAGTGGAGGATTGATTTGGGAAAGTCATTAATGTAACAGTTGAAAAGGAGTGGGGAAATACTGGTACCCTGTGCCACTCCTGTGTTCAGCGGTAGGGAAGAGGATAGGGGTTGATTAGGGATGGAGACTGCTTGAGTCCTATCCGAGAGGAAAGCTTGGACCTAGAGTATGGAACTGTTGGAAAAGGAAAAAGATTTTAGTTTAAAGAAAAGGATGGAATGGTTCAGCGAATCGAAAGCTTTTGAAAAGTCGAGTAGAATTAATACTGTTAGTTTTTTTCGTCCATGGCAGTATGCATGTCTGTGGTTATTTTAACGAGGGCAGATTGAGTGGAAAGGCCAGGACGGAAGCCTGATTGGAGTGGATCAAGGAGTTTGGACTGTTCCAGAAAATTTGACATTTGGGATTGAACTATTCTTATAATATAGGTATACACACATATTTTCTTATATATGAGCGAACTAGGTAGACTTCTTAACCATGGTCTGTGATTATACTACTCAAGAACTAACTTAGTGACTATTCACTCTTCTTAGGTCTGGCCATACTATATTCTCTATTCTCTTTACACATCTTAGAGCTGGTATATATACATATAAAAGAGAAGGGGGGTAAGGAAGTTTATATTGCTGATAACAAGTAAGCACTAATGATACCACCTTGTTTTACAACAATTTACTTTACTTTAACCGGTAACTCTATGAAAACGATTTCAGCGAGATAGTCATAAAAAAGGATACGAGATATGTACGCATATGCTAAGATATTACTTTATTATCCAGGATGAAACAAAGTCAAGATTGAATTTATCTTTTCAATGTCAACATCAAGTCAACATAAATCTATTTTTATGAATTTAGATTTAGGGACGATTGGTCTGTTTTCATCAGAGGCAGAGACAAAGGGACCCAGCCAAACAAGCAGAGTGTAAACTCCATTCAACCCAACACTATTCCAAAGCGCCACTGAGAGGCAGTGGACAACTGATACTGACAAGACATAAAAGACCGTGGCAGGGCCCGGGATGACAGCAGATGCGGCGGCGGCCACAGCGATCTGAAAGGTCGCTATCACCTGCCATTGTCCCCACTATCGGCTCCTAAAGGGGAGACAATGCCACCAATCCTATCTAGTTCTCTTCTCTTCTCTAATTTCCAAACAGGAAGTCTAGCCGCGGCCCTTTCCCTATCTGCCCTCAAGTGTGAAGCGGGCCGCTACGGAAGGGCTCTTTCATTCCCCATCCGTTACAATAAGTTCCGCAACGATAAGGGGGCGAAGAATCGATAGAAAAACAATAAATATTAACGATGTTACTGTAGATATAATTGAATAAATATCTTTAAAATACATTTCGTTATAAAGCAATGGATAGAAGTACCAAGCACTTTGTAATATATTATTTGAACTGTAACTCAACAGATATTTCTCAACCCATGGCACATATTGTATTTGCGATCTTCTTTCGAAAACATCTGAAAAGGGATTCTCATATAAGCGTGACAGGAGAAACCCCCCATTGAAGGCACTCCTAGCGTTGTTCATTCCTCTGTAGTAGATCTCGGCCCAGAGATCTTCCAATCTCCTAGGCGGATTCTGTGGCAATGCGTCTGTCAGTAATGTTTGTATTAGTAATTTATGATCACATCATGATTTTGTTTGTAGTTTTTCTTTATAGAAAGCATTTATAATTTGATTTTTTAATAAACGAAAAAAGTTAATATATCTATTTTTTATTTTCTAAACCAATATACACAAATAATACAAGCCTACAAAATGAGGTGGATAGAAAAGTATTTTTTATTCAGTTCTTTTTAAAATAAAAAATTGATACGTAATGTAAAATAAACAGTTGATTAGACCTGCGAAATACATAATTGTACAAGAAAACATATATATACCATGGGGGGTCTTTGGTTCGGTACATGGTAGAGGCGGTTTCCCCCCTCTTTATAGAGGCTGGTTGAGCACCAGGAGTGTCTATAGACCCCGAAGGGTCCTTTTAATTAAATTAATTATTTATCTGCAACAGCCGGATTTGAACCCGGAACTTTGAGCTTAGCAACACATCTTACATATTTGTACAAGGCATTTGGAAAATATAAATATTTATATTTACTGTTTGAAGTAATCCAATAAACAATTCTATCTCTATCAATCTAATGATTGTTGAGTATTTTCTTGTATTATTAATAATTTTTCTTATTTTCCAATAAAAATTCCCGAAATATTACAAAATGAAATTGGAAAACTTTCAATTTTCTTCCAATGTTTTTGGTTTGTTATACAAAAAATCTTTCTCTTAATAGGAAAAAAAAACTATGCACAAACAAGGTTTTTGGGCAAGTAGCATCTCTGATCTATAGATGGATGAGGTAACTACTTAATAGAATTTAACGACCCCAGTATAAGTCAGCAGTTGACAAAAGAAAAAAAAATCATTTATCCAAATATGGCAAAGAAGTTCCGGTTTTAATACAAAGAAGAGCAATTTTGACTCTGCAACAAACTTTATAACATTACCAGTCAACATCACAATATCATCTAAATGGCAAAGTTTCGGAGAAGTGGTTAATCTTCAGAAAAAACTAATTATTTACTTGCCCATAATTATAAATTAATTATTTTTTTGTCATATTTTGTTAAAACAAGTTAGCTCCTCATACTTCATATGTGTATATATATAATGATTCATACACCCCGTATGAAGGGGTACATATCCCAAATATTAATGTTTCTATAATGTTGTAAAGGGCTTAAAAATATTATATAACAGGCTGTCTATATACTTGGGCCGCGAATAGTGAGTAAGTGAAGCCTTATATTGTCTTTTTGATTTTTTAAATTATATTTTGCGCAGCTTCAGAAATCACAACTCTGTCTGTTTTAGCCTAAGTTGATTCATTGATATTTATTTCGACCACTTCTGATAAAGTTTCAAATACATGAACGTATCGTGAAAAACAAAAAAAACAGATAACGAAATGCATGACAGGTAAAAAGTAAATAAAACTAAACGTGTGGCGTAATAAAGCATCTGGACAGAAGTGTCAACGAGCAGCGAATATTTAGTTTCAGGGAGACAGTGGTCCGCGACGGGAGATAGCAGCAACAAATGAGATGTGCCGAGTTCCATATCTATCTCCTTGTCGTTCGATTTTATAACTTTCTTCTCTGTAAGGGAGGATATTTTTTGTATCGGACTGTATAAAGTTAGGAGAATGAAAGGCCAAGTTGTCAATACGACATTAAAGTTCAAGCAGTGAAATATGCTCCATCACGACATTGAAAAAAAAAAATAATTTAAAGAATTTTTTCACCAATTTAATTACAATAATATGAATCAATACAAGAACAACAGGCTACCAAGGATTGAAACCGTATTGTAGGAGAGAGATACAATAAGAAACATTGCGATGAACCAGTGCTGATTCTAGATCATCAGTTCAAATAAAGACAATATAAAAAAAAACAACGAAGAATGCCAGACTGAAGGGCTGGCGCAGCTATTTCCTGGGGATGACCTGTGGTCAAATGGTTAGCATAACAACATACCAAGCCCAAGATCGCGGGTTCGTAGACTGGCAGGTGGCTCTAGGATTTTTTAAAAGTAGTAAAAAATCCTGCGTTATGCAGTCCTCCGGAAGGGAGGTTGAACGGGGGTGCCGAGCCTGTACGATGTCAGGTACTCGTTAAAAGTCCCTGTCCTAATTAAACCTGGATAGACAAATTTTAGGGCTCCCACTGTAGCATCGTTCAATCAGCCATAGCGGCATAAAGTGGCGTTAAATAAATAAACAAAAAACACAGCTATTTGCTAACAAAGGACAAACGGGAAGATTAAATTTTACATCCCTCTACTAATGCAGCGAAAAATAATTCTGAACGATTGTCTATGATAAATTGAACATAGTGGTAAATAAAACCTTTCTTGTGCTCTGATTTAAAGGGGAATCGTGTCAGTGATAGCTTAGAAAATAATTCATCCATGCTTTGTAAAGACTTAGTCTTACAGACGTTATAATCAATATTTGCTCTGCACTTTGATATTCCTCGACTTAGCTATTTAATATTAAGGACTTCATTATTTAATAATAAATCAGGGTTTGTTGTTGAAAGCGGAAAAAGAGTGGCTACAGCTATTTATACATATCTACGGATATTTCATTTTTAACTACTTAAGTTTTAACAAAGTAAGATATTTAAATATTTATATGTTAGATGTGTCCCTTAAATGTTTTTGAATAGTTGAATTAAATGGATCAATAGAGAAGATAAAAGATCGATACACGCTTTGTATCGTCAGTGATTGGTAGAATTCCATATAAAATATTATTAAACATTAAATTTATTATAATGTTTTCTAAACACCGGAAAGAAAAGCAAATTACTGAATTTCTGGTAATATATAGATAAATCAGGTTCTATCATAGTACAATAATAGAATATAAAACTACAGTTTCGAAAAACATAAGTATAATAATTGGTCATTTAGAATAGCAAGATTCCGACTTACACTTTTTATGTTTCATTTTAATTTAAATCCAAGTATCATTAATTCATTATTCATTTACCCATCAATCTACACCAGTGGTTAGCAACAGTTTTTGTATCAAGCCCCCCCCCCCCCAAAATGTCTAAGGGTTATATGAAAAAACAAAACAAGTATTGCATTAAAACAAAAAATTTAATTTTACTGTCATAAGATACAACGTAATAACTTTCGATTTAAGATAAAGAAGTATTAGTAAGAGAAACATAACCTAAACGAAGTGAGAATTTTTTATGTTCAACTGGTCTGCGCCCCCCCCCCCTCCTGGCATGTCTTCACGCCCCCTGGTTGTGAACCACTGATCTACAGTATAGATTACAAATCTATCCTTGTCACAATCCACTGTTAAGAACGTTTACAGTACTATGGCAACATAATTAAGTAATCTTAATAATGGTATAATTATATCATAATTCAGAAAAACCCCTTAGGTTACAAACAGGGTACGTTAGAGAAATCACAGAAGCCGATCATAACATAATTTTTACAAGCAAAATATTAATACAGAATTCTGATTTACAACTTGTTTTCCTTAGAATTCCATTCCTGAAAAACTCATTTAAGGTATTATTTATAATCTTGACATTCACCGAGAAAATCAAACAACTAACTTTACTTGGTTACCCAAGTGTTAGAAATTTTAAATTTTCAAATATATGTATAATATATGAAAAAATAGGCCCATCGCCCCTATTTTATATTATAAAATAAGGGATGAAAACCCCAGGGGCTTGGTGCAGTTGGGGAGAGGGGAGTCGTTTCAGGCTAATAATGTTAGCCACTAAAAGCTCATGGGCTGGTTCAATAACTTTACCAAAAATAAAATTACTCTCGTGAAAGCCTTCAGAGAGTTTGAGCCTAAGGCTCCTCCGTTCCAAAAGCCTTTTTAAAACATTACTCTAAATCGATCTGAAACTCGATATCGATAAAAGGCATTCAATTAATCATTCCAATCTACTTTAGAAACACCAGATGACGCAAATAATGAAATGGAACCAGCGGAAAAAACAGACGGGGTGAGATAGAAGAGGAATGGAAATCTTTGAAATATAAAATGCGAAGCGGGTTGTCACTCAGGTGCCAACAGGTTGTCGACAAGAAGCTCTCGCCGATCAGGTAACAGCTAAAGACCAATGTTTTTAGATTCAATTGCCAATTGATTTCTTTTTCAATTTTCAATTCTACTATCCAATTTCCCAATAATCGATTTTTAATCTCGCAATAAAAAAAGTTATGAGACTCAGTATGCAAAATAAGAACAACATTATTATATATACTAATAGAAGTAGGTAATTAGAGAGGTTCCTAAGCAAACAATGTTGTGAAAGAAGAAGCTAAATAACGAATACAGAAGTGGAAGCTTTTGTAATACCCTAAGGGGATCCGTATGTCGGGTTAAATATCCTTGGGCCAATTTTGCTTCGTACCATATGATTCTTAATTGTTGTGTCGGTGTTTTGAGAAATAAACCTGTACCACTACAACCCGTGAACTGTACTATTTCATGGACAACGGCTGTGCAGCGATGTGATTAGTCCTAGATCACGCTCAACCGCCAGATTTTCTCCCTTATTTTGGGCACTCACTTCATAGAGGCTGGGTGAGCCACAAGAGGGTCCTAGATTCCATATGATCCATCTGGGGCTGTAAACAGATTAAATAAAAGTCTTGCCAGCAGCGGGATTTGAACCCAGGAACTTCAGGATGGCAACTCAGCGCTCTACAACTGAGCCACTGCGCTCACTAAATATATCTTAAAAACGTTAATTAAATTACATATTCTGGATCTGTTTCACTTTCGCTTAGCATCCTAACCTTAATCTGTACCACTACGAAACTAAAGTTTGAAGTCTGAACTGTTTTTAGGACAACGGTCTTGAAGAGAAGTGATTTTCACGAGATCACTCTAAACCGCCACGTTTTCCCCCAATTTATAGACTAGATGAGCCCTTAGAGGTTCTCAATTAACACAGGGTCGATCCACAGGATTTGTTTTCTATAATTAGTATCGGAACCGCTCTAAACCAAACAGGTCAAAATATGTTGGGGTACTTCAATCTATTCCAAATTTTAATAATTTTGTCAAAGATATGATTAGTTAAAATATATAGTGGTCAAAAGATATGCTTTTAAATATTTTAGCCGACACATTTCAAGCGAATTAACTAATGAAATTACTATTATTTATTTTTATTTTGGATATTTTTTAAATAAGGTATACGTTATTATTTAGTTATACATAACACAGTTATATTTTATATATATATTAAAAAATTTATATTTTATTTAAATACTCCTTCTAAGGCAAATGTAAACTTATCTGGAGCATTTACACTACTTTAAAGGATAAAGAATATATATGTATATACATAAATATAAATTTATGTGATGCCGTGTATTTTATCCCAATTATAAATAACCAATGGACATGGGTGCTTCTTGAATTCCTTTCAAAATAGAAGTGGTAAATTCTTCACAAGTGATACAAACCAACAATAGTATTAATTCTATTATTGTGTATAAATACATTTATTAATAATAATAATAATTCGTTCATTTATAATAACCACACTATTAAGGAGCCAGCCAAAACAATTTATCAACGGACATGTTTACAAACTACCAGACCATAATATTGACCTCACTAAATGTAATTTAAATGCAGCGATACAACACTAGGAAAGTATGACGTTAAGGATAAACGAACCAATATGAATATTAAAATCATTATTAGATTGTAAAACATATTCAAGGTACAGCTATTTCTCAAAATTTAATATTAAATAGAAATCTTGTAACCTAACTGTTCTTATTTTCACAACAAAGGGACTGATAAAAATAAATATCATCACTCGAACAAGAAATAAGAAATGACTTAAGCATAATAACTGGAGTACAAAGGATCATTTCGAGAAAATACATTAAATGGTAATAAAGTAAGAGAGGAAGAGAGGAAAAGAGGAAGATCATACTCCAACCGGCATCTTTCATAAACAAATAAATTTCATCTAATGTAAAGACTATAAAGCAGGGAAAGGAATAATAAGAAAATTTCCACTCGAGGAGCCAGAAGACCTAGCGGAAAGGACCAAAGGAAAGAAACAAGGGCAGATTCATTACCCACTGGCAATAAGAAAATAAAGAATGGCCTTCCTTGGACCAGAGCGGGATAAATCAAAATTTGTGTCCTTTTCGGTTGCAGAGGAGGCACATATTAGAGCGTATAAATCAATATCCTTCGCTCTGTCCGTCCGGCAACTTCTCTTTCTCCAAAGGCCATTTTCATCTTCATCAGTCAGCATGACATTGCTCTCTTTATGGGAAAATATAGCCTCTGGTATTTTCAACCACTTTCTTTAGGGCAATTTAATGATAAATCCAGCAATACATCCGATCAAACAGTTTAGGTACCTATTGCTTTAAATTAAATTTACAAAACAGCATATATTTACTTTTTTTCATTTTTCTATATAGTGAAAATAAATATGATAAAAAAAAAAATATTACAACACTGGAGACCTTAAAAGGTCTTAGGTTCAGTATACATGTATGTACGCCTGTATGTATATGTTACTAAGACAACGAATGAGCAGGGAGGTGATTCGTATGCGATCACACTCAGGTTTTTCCCCAAATTAAGGTACCGACGTTGCTGAGACTGGGTGAGGACCAGTTATATCCCAAAGGGTCCGTCCATCCGTGGCTGTTAACGGAAAAACATGTATCTGTTAGATCCGGATTTGAACCTGGGACCTGAAGCATAGCCTATCTTTACTACCATTGAGCTATTCCGTCCCCTGATCACAGTAAACATAAGTATTAATTTAAAGACATGTTGATGTTGAAATATAATATTCCACTATTCTAAGGCCATTTCAGAGCTTATGGGATGGCCTATGACCACTGGAAACTGAAGCAAAAAAGATAGGTCTCGATATAAATGAGAAGACAACCGAAGTTATGGCTTTGGGTAAAACACTTGAGGCTCAGAGGCAGAGTCACTACCAAATAGGATCGTTCAGCTTCGAAATGAAAAGAAAATTTCAGTGGCTCAGCTCTGATATTAACTAGAGCATAAGTGATGAAGAAAAGGTGTGAAGAAGTATAGAACTGTGAACAGAGCCTACTTCTCAATCTCAAAATAATTTAAGGCAAATTTGTCAGCCGTAACACCAAATGTAGGCTGTACAAGACGCTAATGAGACCAGGAGTCAAATACGCCGCGTATACTTAGACCCTAAGGAAGAAACATTTAAGCCTGCTCGATATGTTAGAAAGAGGTACTTGAAGCGAATTCTAGGGAGAAGGGTCAGAGGTGACAGAGGAAAAACGGCGAATTCTTTCAGCTCTAACAAGAAATCAAGTTTTCGAAGACGTAAGTTACTCTCCACATTCTTATTACCAAGTACTTATAAGTAGCTGGTCCTCTGACTATGTTTTGAGCATTTGAAACCGCTATCTATATAAATAAAGCAAAAAAACAAAAACGAAAAATGGGCATGCAGACATTTGATGGGTCTCTTCGGCAATAAATTTATATCCAACAATGATATTATAATTCTTTTTAAAATTAATTACTTCACTTTCTACGGAAAAGTATAACTTTGTGATTAATTTAAAAAAACATCTTACATCAACCCTTGTTGTAAGAGATTAAAAAAGTAAGTATAATTATACGATAAACCTGTAATAAAGGCCATCAACTTGTGGCGGATTTCTCATCAATAACTTAATCTAAAGTTCTCAGAAACTTGAGACAGATCATCCTCCTGTAATAACCTCGATCAAATTCCAACTCTCCGAGGACAGAACATGCTCACAGACCTTAACGTTAATACAACATTAATATACGAAACCATTAAGTTATAAGTAATATACTGTTGAGGAAATTGACAATGGGAAAATCTTTTGTGAACATGATATGACGCTACCTTGGATCTCTGTAAAAAGTTTTAAATCTAATTTTAAAGAGTTCACAAAAATATTTAAAAAATATACCCAGCTACATGTGTCTATTCACGTATAAGTAGTGGTAGTAAGGTGCCAACCATGTAAATTTAATATTTACAAGTCAAAAATCATCAGCTTTTTTTTAAAAGTATTTATTTACTTGTTTTTTCAACCGAGTCAAATCAAACCCAACGTCCACGCAAGGATATTTCTCTTAATATTTGTTTGAATATCTAAACCTATTGTAAAGATTTATTATTGTAAGATAGATACTATAAATTCGAATGTATAACGATAATACTAAATCAAAGATAAAGATTACAAGAAACCTCTACTTGTCACATTAAATAAATTAATTTCAATATTACGCTAAGTATTAGTGATGTGGAACTCTCCCTTCATCATTTTACTAAATATAAATCCTTTTTCCATTATATTAACATATATTTAATATCAATAACATAACACAAAGTTGTCATAAAATAGCTCTGTGTGACTATTGTAGGATATTAAGTAAGAATAAACAAGAATTTCACATTAGTAAAATAAATCTTGCCAGTGCTGTCGTCGAGGAGCCTCCACCCAATGCAGCCATGCCTCTCGGTCCCTACTAAACTGACTCATTTATATAATTCAATAATATAATTATTAACAATAAGACAACTGTCAACGATACTTCGAAGGGATTCGGATAAAACGAGCATTAATTTAACGCATTTATTCCTTAAACTGGAACAAAAAAGAAAAAATAATTTTCCTAAATGCAATTTTTCAAGTACCTAGTGAAGCTTAACTAACTAAAAATCACATTAATTCTGCAATAGTAACAAGTAGAAGTTCTTTATGTCGGCAAATAAATTTTAAGAAATAAACATACATGACCATTCTGATAAAATGAAATCCAGACCTGTTATGTATTCTTCGGTTTTCCATGAAGTTGAAAGAGACGGTAAAAAAAAACACAAAAAAAACAACACTTAACATTAGGGAGTGTATTAAGTAAAACCCCAGATAAGTGAATTAAACTAAATTAATTATAAGTATAAGTGAATTAAACATAACCCACTGGTTAATTTTATTAAAGAAGACTGATAAACACATTCCTACATCAGAACCAGCAGCACTAATATTCTTACAAACCCACATTAAAGTTGTATAACACGCTAAGCGTCGAACTACGAACAGAGTTAAGGAACCGAAGGGGAAGGGAAAAAAACGCAGTTCTTATCTTAAATGAAGAAAGTATAAGTCGGCTCAACTTCGTGACTGGAGGAACTAACACAATTCCAGGTGAAATATTACCAACCCTAATGCGGAGAATCTTACTGCATGTCAGCTACAGATGTTCTTCAATACCGGTATATTTATACAACACGAAGAGGTATAGTCCATCATAGTGTCATCATTAATGTCTCTTAAGGATGACATAACTCGAGATTATTATCTTTCTTTTTAAATTGATTTTGGTGACTATTTGTAAGCTTGGTAACAATATAACTTATACTTGAGGAGCAAAATGTATTATTAGAGATGCTAAATCCCTAATGGGTAAATCGTTTTGGGTATTTTACATTGATGATATATCATTAACAGCACGTGGAAAGAAAAAATAGAAAATATTAAAAAAATAGTGATAAAGTCTGCAACTTGAAAAATGAATCAAATACATCATATTTTTTTTAATTATTCAACAGCCTTTATACCTCTGTACAAAACCGTTCCCACACAAAATTATTCATCGTCCTGTCATTGTTGTTATGACACGTGATTTTATTTTCCCTGGAGCAATGAAAAAACGGGGATTGACTCTGAACGTTTTTGGTTTCATTCGTTCATCGTGAAAAAGGAAAAACGGGAGGAAAACTTTTAAACACAGTTCAATTATAAACCTTTTTACTATGGAATAGCTTAAGCCACAGGCAATCCTTATAATTCGGCTAGTAAGTAAAACGAAATGTTTAACTATGGAGAATAACTGTTAATAAAGAAAAAAAACCTTTGCCATGGTTCTGCAAGGAGGTGACTTGTCCTAGGTCACGCTCAACCACCAGATTTCCCCCCCTTATTTTGGGTACCCAATTTTTATAACATTTTATAGAGGCTGGGTAAGCCCCAGGAGGGTCCTAGATCTTATATGATCCATCTCCCGCTGCAAACAGACTAAATAAAAGTCATGGCCTGCAGCGGGATTTGAACCAGGATTTCCAGCATGGCAACTCAGTGCTCTACCACTGAGCCACTCCGCTCCTCAGAATAACTGTTAATACGAAAATAAAATATAATGATTCTTGTTTACAAAACACAGTGTAAACACTGTACTGGTCAACTGTATGGTCTGTCAAATCACGTGTCGATCAAATCTTTCCAAAGACCGATATTTGAGTTATTATTTTTCCCTTAACTAGATAATTTTTATATCTAATATTTTTAGATATAAATAAGTTTTTAATTAAAAAATTGTAAAAAAAATATATTTTTATAGATTCAAAACACGAAAATTTTAATAAATATACCTTTATCGTCACTTAAAGAAGACAGCCCTTCAATACTTGGACAAGAAACTAAATAAAATAAGTGATCTAAAAGTTTAGTAAAAGAAAGAAAAGAAAAGAATTATAGTGTCTAGTGCTAGTTTAAAACACAATGCCATTTTCATTCTGCATATGAAGTATCGCAATATTACAAAAGCGTAGAATTCTGGACGTTAACTGTTGTAAATATTTCATTGAATGGTATTGCAAAAAATAGGGTCATTGTGAAAATATATTAAAAAGAACCACACTTTTTTTTTTTTACAATAAGATGAATTTTTTTTCATGTTTGTAACTTATTGGAAATGATTTTCCTCTTTTTAATTGTTTTCCTATTAAAGCCTATTTTTCATGCTTTTAACCTATAATTTATTATTATTGATAGTAACATAATGATTGGAAGCTGGGTAGCTCAGTGGTAGAGCGCTGAGTTGCCGTTCCGGAGGTCCCCAGTTCAAATCCGGCTGTGGCAGATAATCTATTCAATCTGCTAACAGGCTAGGATGGATCGTAAGAGATCCAGAGACTAGAAAATAGATTTTTCATCCCATTCCATTAAATACATACGTATATACAAGGGAAGTTAATAAAGCCGTGATAAATAATTGTTGAGAATAACATTTGTGAAGAAGAGAAGGGAAAAAAGCAAAAAGGAAACTTGGATGCGTTTCTTCGGTGGTGAAGGATCAACCGGGGAAAGGCAAGAAAATCCTCAGGAAAACGGTGAAAATATTTCCCTCCTTAATGGAAAGCCTCCAAAATACCTTCCGAGTTTTCTTAATTGTCAGCTGGAAGGCTGTCCCTTAATGAAGCTGTTTTTATAATCCCTCATCTGCGATGAATCCATTTCATTTGAATTTTAAAAGCAGATTAATAAATATTAATCTTGAAACAAATGACACTTTCCTGTCTTAAAAGATAATTTCTTACTAAAAACTCCTGAGCCTCCTGAACACGATTTGACTAAGAAAAATAAGGAATTTTTAGCCATCTATTCTTAAATAAATTCTATTTACTGTCTTAAAATCTAATTTTGGAAGTGAAAATTTCTTTGGCCGCGTTTATCGACTTTAGGGAATAATTTATGGATCGCCTTAATTTATGGATAGAATAAATTTATGGATGGTTGCTCATGACGTAATGCGCAACACCGGCGACGCCTAGCGAACTGTGCATGATTTATACATTTTGTTTCAATTAACTTTAGTTTAAAAGTTAGAATTCTATCGATATGAGAATAATTATATATAAATAACATCAATAACTAGTTGAACTTTTCGCTTAATCTAAAAGATTCGATTTGTCCTAGTTAAATGTCTTGTTTAATGAAATGATCAAAGTACTGTGAAAATTAACAATGATAATAAGTTCATTAACATGCATGAAAATACAAATACAAGGTGTAATTAATTATAACTTAACTTAACTATATACTAATTAATATTTCAACTAAATGATTGATATTTTGTAGAACTTGTGCACCCCGTCATAATTTTTTATTAAAACAATAAATTTAAATTTAAATAAAGTATTAAAAATAAACACTTGAAAATGTATATAATTATTGTTAGAAGTGACGGTATATGTGAAAACCAGAGTAATATTTAAAATATAAATTTAAAAGTTATAAATCAAAATAATTCAGACTATAATTGATTTAGAAATTTAAAAAAGAACGCATTTATTCCAAATTTTTGAATTTTTACTTTTGCCGGCAGTCCTCAATGCCTATTTAATTTTTTTTTATCGAGATTATTAAGGAGTGAAGGAGGGCGGGCAATTCTGCAACTAAATAATTACGAACCGTCTTCCTTTAGAGTTATTTCATTTTTGTATAAATTTAAGGCGAAACAATTAATTATAATATCCCCTACTGCATAATGTATAAATAAATTGCTTGTTTAGGATATTTATAGTCAAAATATCAATATCATGCTTTTATTTTTAAATCTGGTTTCTTATGAAATTTTTGGATATTAGTAACACTTATTGAAAAATTAATATTGCATGAATAGAATATGATAGTTATAAAAATAAAGTAAATTTTTTTCTTTTTTATAAATAAAAAGAGGACTATAAAGTAAGTAAAATGTTCGTTAATTTCAACTTTATTAAATTTAAACTAACTAATTTAAATACTCAGCTTTAAAGAATATCCACACCACTCACCTGAAACAAAAAAATAAATAAATAATACATATAAAAAATTATATATATATATTTATTGGTACAGAATAAAAATGTACATAAATATAACATTAAGGACACATACACACATATTATATATGGCCCTGGGTTGTGTTTATTACTAGATACGGTAGTAGGAAGGGCGTAGTAGCCAACCACACTCAAACACCAGGTAGAAACTTCGGGCAGGTACTCACTTAATAGTGGGTAACAACAAGGGTGGTATCTCCCATTGCAGAGGGGAATACTAATTTTATCAGCTATAATTGTTTTTTACCATTTTTCAATTCTGTTTCAAATATTATGTATATTTAGGGTACCGTCGGGGGATTTTAAGAAACCTTTTCAATATTCCCGCAACCTACAGAATTCTTATCTGTACAAGTGAACCGGTATAGTAAAGAAGGGCGATATAATAGATGTTTTAGAAAATATAAATCATTAGAAATTCAAAAAAGAACGCATTTATTCCTCCATTTATTACTCGCTGAAGTTGAGTATTGAATTTATTTGATTTGAATTAAATAAAATTGCATTTAGACGTAAGGGGCTACCTGTGGTTAGGCAGTTAGCATAACAAATCACTAAGCCCAAGATCGCGGGTTTGTAGCCCCGGAAGGATTTTTAAAGGGAGTAAAAAATAATTAGTTATGCCGTCCTTCAGAAAGGACGTTAAACGGGGGTCGCGACCCTGTACGATGTTAGATACTCGTTAAAAATCCATATTCTAATTAAACCCGGATAAGCAAAATTTAGAGCTCCGATTAGCCCTACCACCATAAAGTGACGTTAAATAAACAAACATTTAGACGTAATGCATAAGTGGAGATATCTAGTGATTAATATCTGGTGACTAAGTATTAAGTCGATTTTTTCCTGAGTGAGTCAATTGTATTGAGGGATGCGGAATCGTATCTTATCTTAGTTTTTGGCTTGCAATGAAGTTGTCATATAATAACACTGTTTCAAGCCAATGTCTATCTGACTGACTTAGCACCTTATTCAATATTAAAATAACACGATTACTCTTCCTTCAGTCCAAGAATCTCATTCTGGAGAAAATCCGACTTAACCATTTATTCACCGCGCCCGTAATATAGTAAAAAAAATCATTCAATTGTAAAGAAAAATAAAAAAAAGGTAATTATTCCGCAGGTTGTCGCTTCGAGTTGACTTCCATTTTTAATATTTCCCAAAAATACAAGTTATCGTGAGCTTCAGTATGGAAAGGAGAATGTAATTATGGGTAATGAGTAGTACTTACAGTAATTGTTACATCAAGAAATAAGTTTCAACTAACATTTCGAAGTATAGATGATACAGGTTTGTTGAAAGTTTCATTTCTAGATGAAATAATTACCGCTCTGAATAAGATGAAATATTAAAGCTCCTGATAACTTGTATTTTGGGGGAAATATTAAAAAGGGAAACGAATAATAAGTTAGAATTTATTGTATTTTAGGCATGATAATAATTTGGAGTATGGGGTGAAATATTTTTTTTTCTGTAGGTAGAGGAGCGGTGTGACGCACAGGTAAAACAGCATAAAAAGAAATAATAATAGAATAAAGTTTATTTGGGGTTTCTCGGAGATGCTAAGTAAATCAGAGATAAGCCGGTAATACCGTTATCATAAACTTAATCCTGCTTAAGGAGACTTAGGAAGAAGACTTTAGGCAGTGAGTGACGAGACCGCCTTGCCTCGTGTCATGTCGAGCCTGCAAAGTAGGACTTGTGGGGGGAGCGGGGGAATAAGCAGCCAAAGCTGATTAGGCGGTCCATTGTCAGGGAGGCTTCTGCCAGTTCTTCCTATCACCATCGGATGATATTGTTCCGAGGCTGAAGAATCGGTAATAATAATAAAAATATGCGATATAATAATATAAAAAATAACACATTCTATATCATATTAAACTTGCTGATCTAATTGAAGTCAGTGGAATACCATTGATTTTAAGCCGAAAGTTAAAAAAATATTTAGAAGATTAGTAATAAAAAATTAATTTTGGTTTGGAATATTTCATAATGGAGTAAATATTGCCTAAAAACTTATTTGAAGGATGCATGGTGACTTATCTATGAATGGATCAAGGGGAATTTAAGTGTGTGAGGTACTGAATAAGCGATCTCTAGGCCCCGAATTCGATACTGGCTGTAGTAGACTACTTATTCCATTAAAATCCGTGAATCGACCCTAGATGATCTGGGGTTCACTCAGTCATTGCATAATGGGTACGATCTCGACCGAGTCACCGCTTTGTACAACCATTGGCTTGGAAACAGTACAGTCTCTACTCTGTAACGAACCAAAACCCTTCTTGGGTTGTAATGGTTCAGCTTTATTTTTATATTATGATCCTATTAATTTTACAGCAATGTGAAAATTGAAAAATATGTTTTGTTCTGCTTTGGAGAATTTCCATTTGTTAGGGAGATTTCTTATTTATATCACAGAGCACCCATCCAACACAGTCCACACTTGCACACGGAGTAAGTGGAACAGGTTTTTTTTTTTTTAAATCAATCATATTTGGAGCCGCCTTTATCTACCATGCACAGCGGTAGGCTTAGAAACAGTAGAGGACTTACCATGTACTGAAAGTAATAGAAAGATGAACAGCTCGAAGTGCATGTCATTGGCATAATTGGAATTTTAAATTGAAATAAAATATTTAAATTAATAATTCCTACCATTGTGATAGAACTAGAAACCATCAGAATCATGAGTTGTAGCTTTGGATTCTCATAATCTTTAATATATGAAATAATAAAATTAAAAACGAACATAATTTAATAATTTCAAACACATAGACACACAATACATAACAGTAATAAAAATAGAACCCCGAAATTAATCTATTTAAAAAAAAAAAATTACTATTTACATTAAATAGATCTTAGTTGTTTTTTGGTTATAGATTTACTTAAAGTATCCAACAGCCAAACCCTATTCTAGCTCATCCTTTTTACATTTATTTCTATAGTCAAACCTTCAAGTCAAAACTACTAAAAATATCAAGTTGCCGGAAAAACTAAAATAGGTCAAATTTAATAAGATCATTTTATAACTATTATTGTAAAAAAAATATTATAATTCATTGAAACTTTGTTATATTTTGGGATGACATATAGAAAGTTTAAAAAAAAAAAATTGAAAATACCTCGAATATTGCGACTGCTCTGCTACAAAGCATTGACGTAAGCTTAGCAGCTTAATAAGACATAATTACTTCATCCAATTTACTAATTGATTACGTTTGTCGATGGATGTATCATTTAATTATCGCAGAGATGACCCGAGATAAAACGTATAGAGATATCTAATTAGCGTTGGGCCGATGCTGAAAGGGAGATAAATTGGAGATGAAACAAGTCATCGATGCCCGGCTGGATGGATACCACTCCGCTCAAAGCTCGAGCTTCAGTTCAAATCACAAAGGACTCACTGCAGCAAATATCTGCCGGGCACAATGCGAGTAGGATCGCTAACCAAGAGCACACTTGACTATGTCCAGGAAAGAAAACAAGCTAATTTGATAGATTATAGGGAAAATACTTTTGTGAATCGTGTATGGGTCTTGAATGGTGAAATTAAATCAGAATTATTATATTAAAGAGGCTTCCTATGCTCTGCCACTAAGGAATATCAACGGTGGGTTTTAAAGGATATGTTTCTGGGTTATCGGATTTTGGTTATTATTTAGGATATGTTTCAAACATTGCACAATGGTTGTACTTTTTGAAAAATGCATGTAATCAAAAGGTTATCCTGTGAATAATGATATTTCTTTTAAATCATATCATGCTATTGCTGAATGAGCAGGTTAGTTCGTTGCGTAGAAAACTGAATTACTGAACTGAAGATACCAGTTGGTAACCAGCTACTTCATCCCATTCATTCAATCAATAAATAAATCTTAAATGAATTTAAGTTCATCAAATAAATTCATTTCACAGTTTATGGGTATACTGCGGGATCAACAGAAGACTCGGAGCTTACCCAGCCTTTATAATGTGGGTACCTTTAATTGAGGAAAAACCTGACGGTTGAGAGTGATCTTTGCCAAATCCTTACACAACCGTAGACTTAAAAACAATAGAGTCACTAAACAATATAGTCATCAAAGAGAGAAGAGGAGAGGAAATAAAATCCAAAAGAGGCATAAACTCTATTTAACATAGACATATATATATATTTTTTTTTACCGAATGTATATTTAATTTATTAATTTTCATTTGTATTCAATTTCTAGTTTTTTAACTGGTCTAGTAGAAGCTGGAAGTTGTATTAAAGAAAGTAATTTTTATAATGTTAATAATTGTGGCAGCTGCGCAAGTTAAAGTTAATGTGTAAACCCATATGGACAAGTAATTAATTTTTTAGTGTAAAATACAATAAAGGTTTTTGTATTGTTTATGGAGAATGATATAGTATTTCATTAGGAAAATACATCCGTACTATTCAAATGTTGGTGATCTTTTGCCGATTGATTATAGTATATAGATTGTAAATATTTTTATTTTGAAGAAAAAAGATTTGTCCAGGGCCGGGATCTTTTTTCTTCAAAATAAAAATATTTAAAAATTACAACAATCATTAAAAAAATAAATTTAAGATATATGTATTCTAGTTCGTTTCCCGTATCATATACTTGTTGAGCTATAATTTTTACTAATTATACTATTTTTTAACAGCAATTAAGGAAATCCCTCCGAATAGAGGCATTTAAAGAAAATAAGTCCTCATTAGCCGTAGCTAGATATCCGTTCCATAGTGGGCCCGATGGATGAGAACATTTATTTCGACACTGGCTGGCCATTCCCTAACTGAGGACAATTAGATATATGGAGAGCACGATATAAAATAATGCCAAGCAGGGCTGGAATATTAATGGGCACAAGAAAGTTGGCAACACTGCCAT
Organism: Troilus luridus; assembly: GCA_964056705.1. Taxonomy (NCBI): domain Eukaryota; kingdom Metazoa; phylum Arthropoda; class Insecta; order Hemiptera; family Pentatomidae; genus Troilus; species Troilus luridus. The sequence goes on along the minus strand of OZ057412.1, from coordinate 51,458,410 downwards.
TAATCCCAGTTAGCGGTTCATCGGGCCCTCAGGGTCTTCCCAATCCATCTCCCTACGTATATTCAAAACCATCCTCCACCTTCACTATTCCCAATATACTCGTAAGCATGATTTATTTTATTTTAACTAAAGATATATCGTATGTATTATAATAAAACGTGTTTTATAAAGTTGTGTAAATAATGTGATTATAAGGTATAGCGAACCCGAAGGCTCGATGCCGATACCACTAATCTTTCCTCACGAATTTCCGTTCACGGAACACAACCCAAACCCAAGTCAGCCAGATCACTCTTAAGGCAATCCTCCCACTTACACCTAGGTCTACCTCCATTCTTCTATATTAGTTATTTATTTAAATGAATTATTTATTTTATTTCACGAAAACCGAATTTAATCTATCGCAATCAACTGAATTTTTCAATACTATTGAGTTTCTTTTTTTATCTGACAGTAAAACACTGGAAAATTAAGCATAACTGATTTAAAAGTAAAATAAACATTTGGACACATCGCTGTCAGGTTACGGACGTGGACACTAAGCGGCTCTTTCATTGCGTAGGAACAGCATAGGAATCCCTATTAAGTCAAAACTCTTAAAAATAGAGGAAACTCAGGCCTCGTGAGTTACGAGTAAGATTAAAATTATTAAGGTTGAAAAAAAGATTGTACAATCGCCTAGAGAAGTGAATATCGAAAAAGAAATCTTATTGTCCCTAGAGGGTAGGATTTGCTAAAACTTTTATTTTCATTACCTTGTGCATTTTTATAAAACATAAATTTCAAATTTTTCGAGAAACGATTTACATTTGACATCCTTATTGATCTAAAGAGCAGAATCCAAACGTTTCCAAGTATTTAATTATATGTGTTTGATTGAGGTGTTCAACATCAAAAACTCCAAAATTTACTTTTTCGCTAGTTTAGTCAAGCAGTTTTATGTTTTCGGAAGTTTAAGTCCAGAACTGGAATAAAATTATGAGAATTGAGGTAGAAGAGTGTCTTGTTAGACAAAATTGCTTGACTAAACAAGTGAAAAACATTGGGGATATGTCAGTCAATTTTGAAATTTCGGAATTATAAACTTTGGTTTCTGAAACCTCCATTACATGCCTTTCATAATTGAAAAATGTAAGAAAAAAAATTCCCACCAATTAGTGGCTAGTTCACAATGAAGACGAATAAAGCTGTAACCTGAAGCACCTTCTCACAAGTAGCTTCGACAAGAAAATCCGGTTTGAAACTAAACCAAACCAGTATATAAACAGTTTCGAATACTTCTACACCCCTAAAATTACAATAACACTGACCCACCGATAAATTTATTTATGAACTATTTATTCTATTATGGATTGTGCTAAGAAGTTTTATTTTATTTATTTACATTTTCACTATAATTCATTGTTTATAACAGATATTTTTTTCTTTTAATATCAAATAATTTTTAATATGCTAATTAAGGCATAGGGACTAAAATACAAGAGTTATATATTGTATTATATTGCTCTACAACATAATTCGCCCATTTAAATCATTGCTGCGACACCACAACCCATTATATAAAATGGGAACAGGTCACGCGATTATGCTTTCTTATCGTTGTAAAAATAACTGACAGGGAATTTTTATTCATTTATTTTTATTTTATCAACCATTTAAAAACTCGTGAAAGTCCGTTGTTATAATAAATTTTTTATCACTTATTCTGGATGAAAATAAATATATTTAAATTTTAAAAAAGATCAAGTTTAACATACTTCACTTACATCATAATATCATTTACAGGGAAACAAAGTGGTAGATAAGTCCCTATTAGAGAAATATGCAGGTCCATAAAGCATAGCAATGTTGGTTTAATTTCCGCCTTTGTCTGCTAAAATTAATTTCATTAAACCCCTATGTAATTAATATACTTAACCCTAATCTGGTTAGGGGTGGGGGGCAACTTTTAGTGAAGGGCCTGGCAGAAGTACTCGTGCCTGTATATTATGAAGTGTTCCACATTCTAAAATTTAAGTTCAAGCAGCGTAATAAGACTGTACAGTTGTAATATAACTAAAACATTGATAGTTACAAGAAAATGTTTCAATATACCTTAAATAAAATTAAAAAGCTATAGTTGTGTACACTTCATTTTATTTTGCTTTTGTATTATTAGTTCAGGGGAAGGCAGCTCAGTGTGCAAAGTACTGAGTTGCTGTGCTAAATATTCTGGGCTTGAAATACGCAATGGCAGAAAAATTATTCCATGGATCTGCAGACCCTACAGAGTATCTCTAAAGTGGGTACCCTTAATTAGCGGAAAATATTGCAGTAGAGCATAATCTCGGACACATCACCTCCTTGCAAAACCGGTATTCTAAAAATAGTACGGTATCGACTATGTACTGAACCCGAGACCCTGTGTAAAATGCAGTAATAAAAAAAAACTTTTTAGTTCAATATAATAACGCTTTACACTCTGTACCGTTTGAGATGTTTCCTTAAACCTATTCATTTACATTTTATAATGAATATTAAGAAAGGTAATTATATACTAAATATAGTATATATTCACGTTCCTATGTACTATTAGAAAATTAAAATTTTACATTTTATACTGACTAACTACTTGTTCGAAAAAAGATGTTACTATGATTATACTGAAGTTGTAGAAAAGTATATTGTCTGGATCTTCATTTTATGTAATTCCATATTAACAATATACTATATTTATATTTTTATATATTATTCTTTTGATAGTGATTATTTTTAAATATTTATATTTTGAGGAGAAAAGATTTGTCCTGGACGGGATTCGAACCGGGGTCGTCCACATCTCTAGCGCGGTGCTCTAACCATCTGAGCTACCAAGGCTCGTAACCATGCCAGACAAATCCATTCTCTTCAGCGATCCTATATCAAAATTCCTATTCAAAATACATTTAAAAATAATCTTCATCAAAAGAATAATAAATTATAAATATAAAATTGACGTAAGTCAACGAGATCCTAATTAAAGTGACGTTCAATGAACTTTCTTCCCCGTGTATAAATCGAAAAAATTGCGAGAACACAGGGATATAGGATCGGTGAAGAGAATGGATTTGTCTGGCTTGGTAGCTCAGATGATTAGAGCACCGCGCTAGAGATTCGGACGACCCGGGTTCAAATCCCAGCCAGGACTAATCTTTTCTCTTCAAAATAAAAATATTTAAAAATGTTAATAGGGGAAATATAAATTAATGTAAAAAATAATTTTTATACAATATTGCAATAATGTTCAATATAACAAGATAAACGATTAATTTTTTTAAACCGCCATTTTGACGGTTATGGTATAAATAAGAATAGGCTATACATAAATAATGTAGATGAAAAAAGTGAAAACTGTAATGCGAAATATAACTAAACTAACAATTAAATAAAACCGTTACAAAGAGTTCGAAAAAGAAACTATGAACTATATCAATATTTTTTTGTAAAAAAAAATTGAAAACCATTAAAATGGCTGCCGTGATAGTTCTAGTGGTAATAGAAATTATGGAAAAAGTGCGTTTCTTAAAAATTTGAAGTGAAATAAGTCCATTCTTCGCAATCGCTGATAAACTTTCGTGTAGCCTAAAGGGTTAATTTAAATAGCACAATTAAAACAAAACCATACCATTTTCAGTAACAGATGTTTCTAATCAGCGTATTTAGTAGAAACAAGAAACTTCACCAACAAAACAGAGATGAAAAATGAGGACATGATGAGATATCTTTTTGAGCCGGAAAGTGATAAATTTTGGAACAGAGTAGTAAACTAAGAGTTTTAAAAATAAAAGGCTGAAAACTCCGCATGAGAGAGGCACAAAGCAGATCTAATGAAGGAGAAGTATCGGAGAGAGGACACGTTAAGGGCCTAAAACGATTACCGGCACTGAAGGGCTTTAGGGAAGGAATCTCAACTGTCAGCCTTGAATTTGGAACAGGGGAGGGGGAGAGAAGGGTTTCGACACTGATAATTTGTCCCTACCGTTTGTAACAACCCCTTCTTTATCAGGATTTAACGTTTCCAATTTATTCCAAGGTGAATATATGCGTACCTATGTATATAAATATATATATACCAGCTGACCCGGCCACGCCTTGCTGTGGCTGTTGTAATAGTTTTAAAAAAGATTACGTTAACATTTGAATTTTAAAGAAACAATGAATGAATGGAAAAAATGAATTAAATAGATTTTTGATTTTTCATTTTATTCATCTTATATCTAAGTATAGTATATAATAAATAAATGATATACAAAATTCTTAACTGATAAAATATAAACATTAGATTAATGAATGAGGTATATAATGGTGTATTTTTAATTATGGCTAATAATATTTTTTTAAATTATAATTATTGATTTCAATTTAATTGAGTGCTAATCGATGAACAATATTTTTTGTTAATCTGTCCTTTGCTAATACAAATAGATTAGATGGTTTACTAACACGTGGGTGTGCAACATATAATTGTCCATGGGAGAAACATGGTTGTTCTAGGTCCAAACAGCAAATGGACATTGTCTGGCCTTAAGACTTGTTGATGGTCATAGCAAAGGCCAAGCGTATATCAAATTGAAGTCTTTTGAAAGGTGTAAAGGGTTCTGATATCATTGGAATACGTGGCTATAGGACGATTTCTCCTTTAAAGATTCTAGTCAACATTGGTGCTTCAATAACATTCCCGGTGATATTTTTGATGACCAAACGTGTACCATTCCATAATTGGTGGATTCAAATTACGCATAATCGATAATAATAGCCGACACATATCTCTTAGGGGTATGAAAAATTTCAAATAATGAAATTTCTAAACTTACCGATTAGGAGATGCAGGCTAAAAACTGAAATAACTCCGATAATTTTTCGGCCAACAAAAGTATTCCCGTCCGTTTTTTCGGTTGCGAACTTGGATTTACACTACTCATGCTGCTACGATCGAAGCATAATCAATAATAATATGTGTGTTTGTGTTTTAATGATGTATTTAATGTTAGATTGCCTGGCGAAGTTATAAAAGAATAAAAATGTATGTTTTTATTTTCATGAACGAATTTTTAAATTACGGTCATAAATAGCCAAAGTATTTAGATTAGAACAACTTTTTATTAACGTTAAATTTGAGATATAGCATAATTTATTTAGGGAAAGATAAAAACCCTACAAAAGGCCACTAAAATGAAAAGATAAAAATAAATAAAAAGAAGTTGAACTATCGCGAGCCACTACAAAGGGGAAAGAAAATAAGGCTTTAAGTTTAATATTCAACAGAATGGGGCTAACAAATCAAGGGGAATTTAGAAATTACCAAGAGCTATTTAAGGCATCAAAATATATTTATATTTTTAGTATTTTCTTTTTTTTTAAATCCTCTTATTTTGAAGTCTTAATTTTCACAGTAGTGCAGTAATGGAGCAAAGGGGAATATGAATATTTAGTCCTTATAATTTTTGTGTGATGCTTTTTTTCAATATTGAAAACATCCAATCCAATTTAATTTACATTATTTTTTTTTAATTTAATAATTTTGTGCAAATAAATTTTAAATTGGTATAAATCCTGGTATTTTATGATCATCTTAACTAGCTTAACTGGACTAATTTTAGTAAAGTTGGAAGATTTAGCATAAATACGCATATTATAGAGAATTGTTTAATTCGTTCCTTGCAATCAGGACATATAGGTTTTTATTTTGTGGCGAAAATTTAAATGACTACATATGATATGATTACATAATTTATTTCCTATAGCAAAATAAATGGTTAGTACAACTGGTTTTGGAGCCCTAAATGCATGAGGTATTGTAAACCTACTTACCAGAGGTCCCGGTGAGAGTGACAGGAAGTGTCAGAGGGTCTGGGACAATAGAGATCAGGGAGGGAATTGTAGAGAAGTTTGATGCTTTGCGATTAGATCTGTCGATGGGGAAACTGGCGAATCAGGAACAACTAGCAAGATAAGGAAATTAACCCTCAGATTCCAGTAAATAGGAATCATAGATAGGAAAAAGGCAACATTATCAGCTGACAAATGAAAAACGTGAGTATGTAAATTTAAATAAATGTATAAACAAATTGCATTAAGAGTTTTCCCAAATTTGAGGTCTTCTCTATATAAATTGTAGGGTAATATTTAAAAATAAAACCCGCAAAATAAAATAAAATTAGCAGTAATGCACATCATATACTATACTAAAATTGCCGAGTAAACCAAAAACCAACGAATCACTGTAAGTACAAAAAATGAGAAGAAAATGGTTTTGGTGGAGATCGGAGAAATAATTTCTTAAATTGGGTGGAACTATTTATTTGAAAGCCAACGTTTTGACTCACATAGCAGGGCACATTCTTCAGGGCTGGGTATACAAGATACAAAAAAATTAAAATAATAAATAAAATGGAAAAGAGTAAAAATGAAATAGGAATAGAAAAAATTAATATATAATTATTTAAAAAATTCTGCAATGTGGGTCGAAACGTTTGCTTTCAAATGAAAAGTTCAACCATATTTAATACATTATTTCTCTGATCTGCAACCGGACCATTTTCTTCCTTATATATTATTGTTCTTGTTGAAGATAGATAAGTTTACAATTCAAAGTACAGAAAAAAACAACCTATCAACTACAAACGTAATAAATCAAAATGCTCCAAGTGAAAGGAAACGGTTTGTGATATTGTAAAATGATGGACTATTATTTCTATTATTTTTGAATTTAGGAATTAAAAGAATCACTTTCATCATATAAATCAAATAGAATAGACAACAGAATTAAGCCAGAGAAGCCGATAGAGTCAAAATCAACAACTAATCCATCAGATGAGCTCAGCTAAGCGAACAAACAGCCAAACTACCCGGGAATGCTCCCTCATTCGAATGGAATTCTCGAACGCTATCCTCGAAGGCTATCAAGGGTCGAAGATAAGGGAGCAGGTAGTATATGCAAGTCCGCACGCAAAGCCTCCATTAGCCTCGGCTCAGATGTACACTGTCTCACGCCAAGTCGATATCGGGAGTCCCCTACAACAGCACGGTTCCCTGCTCTAGCAGCCCCGAAGTAGGAAAAAGTAGGATTTATATCAACAATTTTAAAAATAAATTAATTTCACTGTCTGTAACTAAAAAAATCATTCGACCAAACCTGAACGAATACAGTCTTCGAGTATACGTTAATTTTTTTCTCCAGAAGGAAACGAACTCATTCTTCCAAAAGGAGAAAATACCATATTTAAAATTCACTAAATGTACTCGTTTATTAATGGATAGGTTTTGAATAACATTTAAATCGCTTTGCTTTTCAGATTAAGGTAATAAGGATTAGTACACACAAGGATTCATAAATCCAGTTACATGAAAAGAGATCAATGAATGCAGCACGTGACATAACTATTTTATATAAATCTATATATACACACACACGTATATATATATATATATATATATATATATATATATATATATATATATATATATATATATATATATATATATATATATATATAAAGTACATAAAAGGGAATTGAAAGAACAATAAGAAGGGATCGTTGGTGGAACAACCGACGAGCTAATTGAAGGCAATGCATTTTTAGGAGGAGTCACAATGGGGGGGGGAGAGAGGAATGGAGAAGCAGTCAGGTATAGACCTTCCATTTTATCGCTCCCTTTTCAAGTACCATTTCCCTTTCATGTCACTCGATAGATTTATTGAAAAAGTTTCTGCTCCAGTCAGGATTTGATTAATTTTGTCCCCGTTCGACCGGCTAACCTAAACTTCAGGGTCCCATAACTCTTTTTCATTTTTTATTCCCTCTTTTAAATGATCAGTAATCATTAATCCAAAAGTTGTCTCTACACCATTGGCCTAATGCAATTCTGCTATGTTTTAAGAATTGATGCATCTAAAAAAATATATGCATGAAATTATAATATTAGATGAATAGAGTTCACAGAAGATAGGGGATTACTGACAATATTTTTTTCAATCAATAAGTTAACATCGTTCGGTGAAATGAGATGGTAAAAAACGACACAACAGAGAATATTGATGGTCTATTTAACGGAAGCGGTTGAAGAAGAAAACAGGAACTCTAGGCTTTAAACCTTTTTTCGCTAGATTGTTTATATTTTAATCTCAATGTTAATCAAAAGTTGTCAGATAATAAATAACTTTTTTCTATTTTTAGTATGGTACATATTTTTTTAAATAGTGCTTATATCAAGTTTAGACGAATTTAATACTTTAATGCTTTCCAGATAGAAAATTGATTGTAAGATAGAAGATAAATGATTCAGTTAGTCTGTTTATAAAAACTCAATTATTATATTAATAACACAAATAAATAACAATAACTCTATTCATAAATAAGTATTAATAACCCTAAAAATAAGTAAATAATTTCAATTCGAGAAGCTATTTTGAATCATTTTCTCCTCGATATAATATAGACTGTCAAAAAATCATTATTTAAGATAAAATATTTTTTACGCTAACCCGTCGAGGATGGATATAAATTATAATGTAATGTAAATCTTTTAAATATTTAGTAATAAATTTAAAATAAAAGTTTATTTCATTGAAAATACAAAGTAACGTCCCTTCCATAGGACGGCATAACCAATAATTTTTTACTCACTTTAAAAAAACCTTGTTCCACCTACCGGGCTACAAACCCACTATCTTGGACTTAGTAGGTTGTTATGCTAACAACTAGACCACATGATGTAGTAATAACTTATACATAAATGATCAGAATTGACTGTATATAACCAGTTTTGCCTCACACACGGCGAAAAAAACCCATAAAATCTTCGAACGAATTAGATTGAGCAACAAAATAGTTTAATTATATTTTATAAATATATAGGTAATTATATAAATAAAAATCACAGGACTATTTTATTTTTTACCTGAAAACGTGCCACTAAAACACCAAGTCGTTATGAATTTTATATTTAAACTGTTTCCTCACTCTGTAAGATTAGCCATTCTCGATTTTTGAAACCTAGCGAAATCATTCGGATTCATGAATCTCAAATATTTAAAAGAACTTAGTTTTAATTAAGTAAATCGGATGAAAATGTATTTTCAATGAATTGATATTACAAATTACTAAAATCCAATTAAAATTTATTTACTGAGAATAATCCCAGATACTGACAAGGATTAAATTTGATTAGATTTATAACATCTGACGTTCTTTTGTATTATTAAGTTACAAAAAGTCAAATAAAAAATAAAATAAAAACCAAGGTAAAAAAATTTGTTAAATTCGAAATCAGAGTGATACTTTTAAAACATCCGTTTTCCTGTTAATAGTATGTAGTTTATAGTAGTACCTAGCTGGAATATAACAACGAACTGGTACACCTGATACGGTGAAGAGTACAAGAGGGGAAGACAATGTAGAAGGACCAAGAGGGAACAAACAGACCCAGAGGGAGGAGAAGAAAGGACCAAGGGAGTGCTCCTGGAGGAGGCTCCGGCAGAGAAGCCTTTACACGGCGACAATGGCGGCACGCGATAGCCACTCTCGGTTCGGGAACAGTTTCCACAGCGGCGGCTTTGACAATTGAGTTTTATTAACTTGGTCACGGAAGTGAGGCTATCGCAACAGTCGGCTCTTGTCAGACAATCCAGCGATAGCGGGGAGAATCATAGGCCGGAGAGAAATTAGGCTACGGATTCTCGTGACGAAAAATTAGAATAATTTTCCTCTGATGCTCATTACGTAGACCGTTAAACAAGATACGATAATCTAATACCTTCTTATGATTCTAATGAAAGTCAGAAGTTGAAGAGTTGAGAACAATACCTGGCAATAGTACTTACATGGGTTACTTTTCCAAATTGTCTATAGTATATAAAAGTTTTGGCTATGATTATTTTAAAATGATCACATGAGAAAGTCGAAATAAATAATAAGCAAGATAAATTTCGTACTTAGACCACGAGTATTCTGGGAAATGACAAAAAAAAAAAATTAAATTAAGAAAGCAAAGGGAACATTATCAATTGGTTAACCGCTACAAAAAAACAAAACAATGAGTATACTCAATAATTCTACAAGAAGAATTTAAAGTATTTAATGTTTACCCATAAACTATGAATGTAGATCATTATCTTCCAAGTGAACTACATTCATACCTGTGTGAAATATTATCCTGATCCTGGATTCGAGGCACCTGCGACTCGCTTGTTATTAAATTACACCCGTATATTATCTTCTTGCACAACTATTGACGACACAGCAAGAGTGCAATCCTAAATAAATAAAAGTTCTGAAGCTTCAAAGTTCTGTTGTATTGGTACAGTTTTTTTTTCTCCAAAAACTAAAGACTGGCTCAGGTGTTCAATGATAAACATCGCACGACCTCCAAATTACTTTTTCCTTTCACATTGTTGTTTTTATATTCTTATTTCTATCAAAAACGAAATATCGAAAAAAAATGTGCCTACTGTTTATATATATATTAAAATAAGTATTTGCCATAATTTAACAAATTAAAAATAAGCAATACACAGTTGAATCTGGACGATGATTTATCGTCAAAATTATTGGCTAATATATTATTTTGTAATTTATCTAAAATCAAATGATACATAATATTAAAATCTAAACTTAAAGGACTTTGATCTAGTTTGAAATCAAAGTACATTTAAAAAAAAAAAAAATCTACTTTAGTATAAAATAGATGCATAAAATAAATCAGTAAAACCGAGGCAAATATACAGTAATAATAGATTGAATAATTTATAGTGGTTGATTCTTGGTTTTATGTAACATTTCATAATACAAATATTATTGTATTCTTTTACTCTAACTTTATTCTGGGTGATAAAAAATATCACAGCGGAGCGCCCACATAAATATAAATATTCTACAAAAGAAATACGAAAAGTACGAACGTTGGAACTGATCAATGGTTGAAAATTGAGTTGAATAGAGAATAAGGTAAAATATACCAAAAGGAGGAAGAGGTTGAGAGAGAGAGAAGACAGCACTGCACAGCTGTGGTCACTTAGAGCCTATCGAATTTATGTATTTATGTAAAAGCGGTAGATTTATAGCAGCTGCGGGGGCAGTCCGACGTGCGTTAGTCGTTAGGATTAGTCAATGCCGATGACTGATGATCTGATTCTATCTGATTAATCACCACAGTTAATCATCCCGCCGGCTCAGAGTGGGGGAAACTTCTCCTGGAACTTTCGATCATTATATACTAACGGAAATTATTTTTTTCAATATGAAAAAATAAAGTATTTACCACAAAGGGGACAACAATAATATAAAAAGGGAAATAATATCCACTATAGCTGATAAAAATAAGAAATATCAAAAATACAACATCAAAATGAGAATAGTGGCTCCCGAACGAAGAGCAGCTGTCGTCGACGTGAACAGGAGAGTAATAGGCCCTCACGGGTGGCGATGACACCTAGTGTCTGATGCCCGCCCTCAGCGCTGTAAAACTATATCGGCACCTGTCAATCCCTTCTTCCTTCCAGGTGTCATACAAGTGCAATGTCTATGAAAGGATGATAATCCACTTACCATTATATCCTAAAAACGGAAACCAAAATAACTCAAACACATTTAAAAATGAAGGAAACTTAAAAGTATTATTCTTAAGTCACTACTATGTTATAACTGTTCCACTGAATCAGTATCAAAACTAGCGATAATAAATATTACAAAATAACAATTGTAAAAAGTTTTACAACATTCTTTAATACTGTTACGATCAGAGAGAGAGAGAAGGACCGGCCGGAAGATAAGCCGGAAGGGATTAAAGAATGGGCGTAGAAACTTCGCGATTTTCGTAGTATGGCCGAGACCCCCCCCCCACTACGATCAACCTTGCCTATATAAAAGGCCAACTGTTTCGGCCGAGTGGTCAGTCAATAGTAAGCAGTAGTAAAAAAGTTGTCGACTTCAGTGACAGTGACAGTGACCGTTAGTGGCAGTGTGAACTATTATGTGATAAGTGCTAAGTGAGTGTAATAAACAGTTTGTCATATTTGGAGAGTATTACGGTCGGTGGACTTTAATTAGAGGACTCTGTAAGTGTTAATTTTTAGTTATAAACTATAGTGTAATTTTATTGTACTCGTACAAATTTATGTAAATAGTTAAGTTATTTATTATTAGTAATATCTTATAGTATTTGTATACTATTTTAGTAATTAGATAACAGTTAGGCCTAGGTTATAATCTGTAGACTATTGTTATTGTAAATTTATATTAGTTTAATAATGTAATTGTTTTAAATAATTTCATTGTAGTCTTTTTAATTTGTTAATAAATTTTGGTATCTTGAATTTAGTAATAGTTTAATTTATTTTACACCCATTAGCCCGTAACAATACAAATGGGACCAATTTAAAAAATTAAATCTTTTCTTAAATTTCTTTTAAGGCCTACGAGAGGAATTAAGTGGGAAGACTAAGCAGCTGGCTGTGAGAAAGAAGAATGAGTAATTACGGAAGGGGAATAAATCTAAAGTTAAAGAAGAGGGATGAGAAACACCTGGATAAGTTCCAGAATCTCAAGTAACCTTCTTTAACTGATAATCTAGAAGTAACCTCACTACTATTCAAAAATATTAAATATTACATTAAAGAGCAACAATTATAAAAGAATAAAACATTCCTAATATTTAAAAATAATTTATGTTTAGATTGCTAACTTATGATTATGTTATGAAACATATTTTCCAGTCTATTTATGAGAATTATTACAGTTTATAAGAGGACTAAAATAAAAATAAATAAACTGTAAATAACTAAAACAAATTGGAAGTTATAACTTCAATGGGTAATGACTAATAATTTTGATTCACAATTCATGGTAAAACAATTAGTGTAAAAGTTTATCTCTCATAGAAAGGATAATTTATACAGAATAAATAATAAGAATAAAACTTATATTATATGAAATCCAAAAGCACTAAATAAAATTTAATAATTTTAAGAACCAAATTTTTATGGTTAGAACAGTTTGTTGAAGGTTAAAAAAAAATTAAATTTGTATCTTGTTAATTAAGTTGCTATATTCTATATCCCTAAATATTAGCCTATCTATGATTTTAGCAGTTTTTATACGTAATAATTTTAATATTATTTTAAATTAAATGTTGGTGATTTTTAGCTGTTTAGACGAAAGTGAGTTTTTTTATTTGCGATTAAGTGAGTTATTTTTATTGGAAAACAAAATCCTTTTATTGGATAGCAATAAGTACACTTAAGGCATTAGTGAGCTATATTGAACACACAAATTTATGCAGATATAAGTAATTTCAACTATACTGCGCCAACATAAATAGGGATGTTGCTAATTTTGAAGTACATACTTTACCTAACATTTTTATATTTAAGAACCTACTGTTTGTATAGATAACATTAGGCATACGTCTTTTGATATTACCTAATGACATTAAGTTAACTTTAGAGTAGCAATCTATTGATTTTTAAATTTAGAAATAAAGACAAGAAAAAAAATCATGAGCAATGTATGGTATGAAAAATCTCGTAGAATTTTCTATAACTTGAGACAGTACAAGCACATTACCTTAACAGTGATTTATTAATGTTTTAAAAAAACCTTTTATGTGCATTATAAATCTAAAACCGAAGAAACGCTTATACTCTTTCATTATCAATTTTGAATATAAAAGTATAAAAGCGATATCGGAAAAATAATATAATTTTGCCCCAGCCGATGCCACCACCTCACCACGTTCTATATAATTTATGAGAATAGATTAGATTAAAATCAAATCTGGATCTCCGGGGATAGTTTTGAAAATAAATCAAATTGAATGAATGGCTCGATTTCCTACCCCAAAATACATGGGCGTCAAAATCATATATATTCTGTGATTATATATATGATTATATTGGTATATTATGTTGTCTCAAAATAAGGTAGCGTTAGCTTGTTTTTGTAATATACATAACATATTTCTTAGACCAAATTAAAATTCCACTTTCAATTGTTTTCTTATTATATTAGAAATGTGATAAAGTGTCTTTTATCTCCGAGGTACAAAATATAGCTGCAAAGAATAAAAAACCTTTGCTAAGGACTCTTAAGTCGTAGGGTAAGCTTTGGTATTTATAGTTTCCTTAGAAAATAGCATGGAACCTCAGGAATGCTTTGTTTTTCTCTTTCAGGAATTGAATCTGGAAAGGAATCCAATCAGACCTGAGAACAAAAAATGTGCTGTAAGCGAAACCAAGGTGTCTACTCTACTTGATAAATGAAATTCTTTTCTTTCCTATCGCATTTCACATATTATCTAAATTAAAAATAAATTCATTTTTCGTTTGCTGAGTCCATTTACAAATAAAAATTGTACAGTTTTATTTATTCTTAGTATACGTATATGTGTGTTAGTCTTCAAAATGTATAAATACAAAAGTACTTATATTTATATGTTATCGTTAACTAAACAAAAGTGCATAGTTATTGTTTTTCTTCAGTTGAAGTTCCGCATCTTATTTCAAATACACATTATTATAAGCATCTCACGTGCTCAAGTGGTCAAGCATGGCAACCTACTATACCAAGATTTTGGGTTCGTAAGCGTAGTACGAGAAGTGTCCTCAGTAGTTTTTAAAGGGAGTTAATCTAAAAAAAAAGTAAATCTAATAAAAAGTGTTAGTCATGCAGTCCTTTGGAAAGGACTTAAAATTGGGATTCTCTGTACGATGTCGGGTATCCTAGTTAAACCTAGATAGGCAAAATTTGCTGTAGCATCATTCGATTAGCCATAGCGGCAACAAGTGACGTTAAATGAATAAGCAACAACAAACTATTATAAAATATAATTGAAGACAAAATTAGATAAAGGTAATATCTAAAAATATATATATTTATTTCTTCAAAGTCTTCAAATCTTTATTCTTTTAATCATTATATAACAAATAATTATTTTGATCATATAACATATAATAAAACGCATCCCATTGCATATATTTCTTAATCATCGAGGTGTTATTATATGAATGGATCTTAAAACATCTAATCAACCGATCAACTTACCCGTGTGAAATTAAGAACCCGAAATTCTAGGGTAATTCCATGGATAATTAGGGAACTTAAGAAACAATGACTTAAAATGTATATAAATAAATAAATATATATATATAAATAAATAAAATAATAAGCAAAATCAGAACATGGACTTTAACAGTTTACTCTGAAATGTGTCTAGAGACTGATAAACAAATCGTGGTCTAAATCGATATAAACAATAGAGTGTGAGTAATGGGCGAATGAAGAATAAAAGCAGTGGGTGATGGGTCTTGGGCCCGCCACGGGGACTTGATGGATTTGACAGCCAGGCCGGGTCGGGGGATGAACTTTGATTGGAGAGGACGTTTTATGATTGTAGTGGAAATTTTCTTTTCTGGGAGTAAAAAATGTATCAGGAAATATTGCTGTTTCCAAACTTGAATTGTATTGACATATACAGTATATCGCTTCTTCAAAGGAACGCTATCATAAATAAATAAACAAATTTTTTAAAAGAGGTATTTGAAAGTTCCATGTGAGTTAAATAATTGGGTACTGGTAAATCAAAGCATTCCTATTGCAATGCTAGTACTGAAATGATTTTATTAACCATTGGACACTTTTAAAAACTTGAAATTTTTTTTTATTTTAACTTATGTCATTATTCTTATAAAACATCAAGTTTAATAACATAAACATACTAACCCAGCCACACAGATAAATCTTGCAGTATGGTAGTTCTGTGCGCCTGACTACTGAACTCTGTAGCATTCTTAACATGATTCTTAACTCATGGTAAGAATGCTTATAGGTATTACATTTTATTTTTAAACAAATTCATTTCGTTATCAATTAACGTTTCCAAATTTTAAATATTATTTTAGACTTCTTGGGAATTGGGAGGTGTAATGTTCATGGTACTACCATTTGAAATACTTACTTTCAGATCGAAAGATATATGTTCCTGCAATATGAAGAATACTGAACTCATATCGCAATTCAAAAGAACAATGTTATAACTCAAAAAAATTATATTTTCAATAGAGGTAGAAGTTTCATGTCTTGTCAAAAGTAAACCAGACTGACGAGTTAAAAATAAAATAAAACTTTGGCCATTTGTAAAGCAAAGAATGCCTTTTCTGGTGATAGTATTGGAATCCTTTTGACATATTTGAAAATGTTTAAAACCTTAATATGTTTTGATTTTAACTTTTTAGAAGATGGGCTCGTGACCTACTAAGTTGAACTTTTTATTTGAATACCTACTACTACTGGGTAG
This sequence comes from Troilus luridus, assembly GCA_964056705.1. Classification (NCBI taxonomy): domain Eukaryota; kingdom Metazoa; phylum Arthropoda; class Insecta; order Hemiptera; family Pentatomidae; genus Troilus; species Troilus luridus. The sequence continues at coordinate 51,442,102 of OZ057412.1, read as the reverse complement.
TTACTCTACTTGCCTTTATTCATGCCAATATTTACCATTCATTCTATCTACTTGTTGTATTATTATAATAGAGTTGTAAATTACTGTAAATAAAAAATAAATAAGAACTTCAAGTTCAAACATGATACAACTCAAAATATGACTTTCTTCTTCTTTCTTCCCCCCAATGAGGCCAGTGCCAGCTAAGGACCACGTGCCAATTTCAATCTTTCCCACTTGGCTGTTTACTGTTCCGTCCCTTCCAATATTCCTTCATCCTTTCACTATGGTGTTTCTTTCTGTGATATGACGTGTTATGACGTTTTCGTATTTAATAAAATATGACTTTATAAAAAACGAAAATACATGGACATTTAATATCAGAAATGTTGTTCCTGAATTAAAAAGCTTCAACCAATATAATTGGTACTGAAGGTTTAACTAAAAAATGCCAATTTTCTTTTGGCAAGGTTCTTTTGAAGGAGCGTAAGTTGTAATATAAATATTAATATAAGTAGCATATTATATGTGGTATTTTATAATTGTTTTCATTCCTTACACTTGGTGGGTCTTGAGTTCAGAGCATAGTAGAGACGGTTTATAAGCCAAAATTTGTGCAAGAAAGTGATTTGGCCGAGATTACATTCAACCGACAAGTTTTTTCCTAATTAAGAGTACCCGGATTATAGCGGAGGGATAGGCACCAGAATACCACATATCTATGACTATGGTAATATTAAATCATTTATCTACATCCAGATTTGAATCCAGCATCTTTCGCAGAGCGACTCGGGGCTTTACATCCTGAGCTGCCCCGCTTTTTTAGTTCCTTACACCATCGAAACAATAATTTTCGAAATTACAAAGCGATTAATTAGTAACCATCCAATTTATTCATGTCTGATATAACTAATTCCCAGCCCAGTCTCTTAAAAATAAACCTGCACCACTATAACCCATGGAGTGTTTTGGGTTCAGTACATGGTAGAGACTCCACCACTGAGCCACTCCGCTCCCTCCCTCGTCCCTTAAGAAGTATATAAATTTATTACAAACCATTTATGATGGTCTTAAACAGAAAACTATTTGATGGCTGATGAAATGGTAATTTAGGGGAAATTCGACATCAAATACAAGTTGAACAAGCGCTAAGTAAGTTTGCCGTACAATGAAAGGGCACAAGAGTAGCGAGCCCTTTGACAGGGGAGGAAATGTAATGCTAACAGCCATCTCGCTCCCTCCTTTGTTTCCTTCGCTTTTCTGTTTTGTCCTTTAGCAGATGTCTCTCGGCTAAGGCGGTGTGGGTTTCTCTTAAAATTAAAAAAAAAGAAGTTATTATTTAATTATTTATTATAATAATTATTTATTCAAGTTATAACTTAGGGTTGTTTATAAATATGACAAAGAATAGGACAAGATACGATAGCTCGAAGAAAAGAGCGAAAAAGTCGAAACATAATCAGATCTGTACAAACAAAAATATATATATGTAATGATAATTTCACAAAAATAAAGTCAGTGATCGAGAAGTTGCGATCCCAACAGTTCACACGCGTAGTTTCAGCTAACGTTGCAGACTTGTTTGTCGAATTTTGTAAATTAATTCCCTCTGGATGGAAATAAATTAGCTAAACGTGTCCGCTAGGGCGCAGCACCTTACAGGAGAGTAGTGAAAATGTTTACGCTTGCGGGAATCAACCTTTTTAATGAGCAGATTTTTCCCAACAAGTCAAAGTTCGAAGACAGGTACTCCCGCCGAGAAGGGTCGTGATCAGACCAAAACAAAGATGAACTCGGAAGGTAGGAATCTCTCTTTTTACTGTAGTCTGATTACATTCTAGGTGTAAACAGATGGCAGTTTCAGTTTATTATAGAGTCAATCAATTATGACAATTTTTTTGGGGGGGGGGCTGTAACGACTATATCTCTAAGCAGATGGGGTTGTGAATATTTTGTAATGCTGTATTTATGAATTCCAGTTTGGTTATTATTATTAGTTTTTGTGGGTATTTTTATTTTTTTTAAACGTAAGAGTGTACCCTATTATTTGTTTTTAATATGTGGGTTTTTGGGAATATTTCTTTACCAAATCCTTGGCTTTATTTTTTTACTAACTACCCCTTCCCACGTGTCCACGAGATCTAGGAGAGATGCCCTAGGTAACATATACACAATAAATTAAAATTACCTGTACACCATTCTCCAGACAACAATAATTTTCTCCAAGAGATCGGACTGTAAAATCTTCGGTGTTGAAACTTTTTTTTTAAGGAAAAGAAATCATCCACCCATTAAATGATGTATATTTAAACAATTTTTTAGCACGAGAACTTTAGCTTCTAATAAAAAAAACACATATGGGGAGGAACTTGACGTTCAACGCTTTGTCGCCCTCAATAATAGCACAATTAACCAAAAGCAATCGAAATAAATCTAAACTAACAAAAGCTTTTGTGCTTGCTGATAAGACATCAGCTTTATTTGAACTATAAACGTTGATTGTACGACCACTGCAGGCAGTTATTATAGTTAAATTTAGCTAACAAAGGAATATTACTTTTGTTTATTTATTCATTAAACGTCACTATGGCTACTATGACTACGATGTTACTATGGCTAATCGGACGATGCTAATGTGGAAGTACCAATTCAGTTATAACTAGGAAAGGGATCTTAACGAGTATCTGACCTCGAACAGGCTCGGGATCCCCATTGTACGTCCCTTCTGAAGGACGGCATAGCCAAGGATTTTTTACTCCCTTTAAAAAATCTTAAAGCCGCCTGCCGGGTTACGAACCCAAAATCAGGATTATTACATTAAAATATTCTGATAAAAATATACCAATTTTCACAATTTAATTTTATACAAAAATAATGAATTAATTACAAATGTAGATTATACCACAAAAGAAATATTTAAAAATTTATATTAATTATATGAAATACACTGTAATTAGTGCAATTAGTTCACGTTTTCATTTCTAAACAATATTTTCAGCGGTGAAGGCTTCAGGAATTGAACATTTATTCAACAGTGATTGTATAAAAATAAAAATTATTTCAGATTATGGGGAAGAAAATAGTCAAAAAAATAATTTTTTAAATAGAAATAAAATATTTATAAACCGACGTTTCGATCCACATTGCATGTTTTCTTCTAAACTGGATAGACATGAAACAAACATTTTAATGAAATAGAACAAAAAATCGTAAAGAATATTTAGGTGCTAGGTTCTAATAAATAAATTTTTTTAATACCACATCGTTAAGAGATAAAAGTACCCGCGCACAAAGTCCAGGTCTGAATCACAATTACATAATAAAACAGAAAGAATAAAATAGCTCCAAAAACAACTCTGTATTCATCCAGTAAAGCAACAACTGGAGATTGGTTACTCAGGATTTGCTACTGAAATATAAATAAATAAGAGCTGTAAAATAATGAACTAAACAATAAATAGTAATTTATGAATGTGTTCGTGATAAAATGCAGAAAATAAATGAAATAAATGAAGTGATTGATGCAGTGGAAAATCCCTTTCACAAAAACCTCATTGTTCACCCAGCTGTTCAGAACCTTACCTATCATTATCACTATCTCCGCACCCCCATCACAAATAATACTAAATAAATGAAATAGATAAAATAATACTTTTTCTTCCCAATATATATATATATATATATATATATATACATACTATACAAACCTACATTCCATTTAACAAATTTTGTATTTGACACACATTCTTGAATAAAATATTTAGAACACATATAAGGTTCCTTTCAATATCGGCATGTCTTCGAACTTCCACAGCAGTTGTTCAACAGCCCCCATGAAGCACTTCCATAACATTTCCCTCAAGAACGGGCCAAGCGATGACAACCGAAATAGCTTCGATAACTGGACAAGGGCGGCCCCTGGAGGAACGGGCAGGTAACAAATCCCAGGGCAGGCAAAGTTCTTCTCCAGGCGCCCCCCGCCTTAACTTTAGGGCCGGGGCTTAACATGACGTCAGCCGGGGCTTAGGCAAATATCATCATCCCCTTCGTTACTGGGGAAGGGTTAGGAGGCCTGAATATTTTCGGGGCAGAATAAAGCAAAGATAGATTAAGTCCTCGACAAAGTCCTTTAAAAAAAATTTGAATAAAATGGTTTAATAAATAAAATATGTTTGCAGGGTTTAAAAATATTATTTTATAAATAAATAAGTCATTATTTTAGGATTGTTTTCTCTCATCATTCTCCCAAGGCCTACCCATACAACGCACTGTTTAAACTAGCTATAAGAAGCTTATTTAACTTTGTGAGTGCTAGTGTATATTTATCCGAGTCCTAGTGCTAGTAATACCTTCGGGTAGTACAAGTAAATTGTAATTATTGCTGTATATATTCGTATATATATTGTATGTAAATATTATGAATAAACGGAGATTTCGAGACAAAAAAAAAAAGTGAGTGCTAGTTTCACGTGTTCAGTATTCTTTATTTTAACATTTATATTTTTTGAGGAATAACAAGAAAGCACATTACCCAATTTTAACCAGGATTTTAAAATATTATTGCAAATAGGAATACGCTATCTTGTAACAAAATAAATTTGTTTTAAAATAAGACATGTCAATACGTAATTCTATTCTAACCACATGAATTAAAATGAGGTGTCAGGCGCACAGCACTACCATACTGCAAGACTTAGCTGTAAGGCTGGTTTAGTATGTACATCGAAAAACAAATGTTACATCTATGGTATTTTGATAAAATTATTATATTTTCTTAAATATAAACATGCTGTAAACTGAATGTATTTTACAGTAAATTTTTTAAAATATGTATAAACACGACTTATACAATCAATAAGTTAATTTTTATACAGAATAATTTTATACAGTGAAATATATATTTATTTTTTTTCTAAACCACTATATGTAAATGGTCCTCTATTTTTAAGTGTTCTGCTTATTCTTGTGCTGCATTGTAATAGAATTTATGACATTTATACTACATTCTTCATTTATCCGTTATTTTATAGTTGATGTTTATTTACAATAACATGGCTTGCCTTGGGGCATACCGATCTTCGAATTTGTTTTTGTACACAGATTTTTTTGTTAACATCCTTCAAGATTTTATTTGAATAAATATATGTATATATAATAAAATATACAGTCGATGTGTTAACTGTTCTTTGTACCAGATTTATAGCGTATAAGTGAATAACAATTTCCATGGTAGGGTCATATCCATGCCTTAGTTCACAAATGTATTAAGTGCAAATTTTTCAAAAATGGGTTTTGTTATATAAATAATATTGTAAAGTTGTGACCAGGAAGGCATAGATATTATGATGATATAAAATTAATAGAGAAGCTGTGAAGTTTATAAACATATATTGTGTGCTTAAAATTGAACTGTATTTCTTGTGTTAAATTATTATCAAAGTTGACTGTAAAATCTTGTTTTCGGCACTTATGTGAACTAAGACATCGTTATACTCCATACATACGTAGATCAAAACAAAAATATAGTTTTGAAAAAGTACAATACCGATCACAAAGTGAAACTTTATGAAGTAATAGGATCTTATTACTATAATTGGGGTATAGTGAGATGTACAATTTAGATCTTCGTTAGGACGAATTAACCAAGACGTTGATTTTAATTATGAATAAGTAAATCAATCCTTTTTGTATAAAATAAAAAATATTTAAAATGTGCAATAATATTTAATGATGTTATTAAAAAAAGATAAGATGGTTCATTACGAGGAGGAGCTAGAGGTGAGACAGGGCGCGCTCTAGCGGGAGCGGGATGAGGCTTGTGATTGATAATACAACGCTAAGGCAACTTGTTCAGAGCTAACTCGGCTAACGCGAAATTAACTAGCCAAGGATTACACCAATTTATCTGCCCTTCTTTACAGCTTACTGATTCCTAACCGAAATGTCTTCTTAATAAGTCTTTACTCCAAAGACTCGATCAAAAATCAACAACAAAAGTTTTTAAAAAATAAATACAATAATGCCACTGTTAATTAGGAGCGGGGTAGCTTAGTGGTAGAGGGCTGAGATACCGCGCCGAAGGTCCAAGGTTTAAATCCAGCTGTGCCAGATAATTTACATAATCTGTTAACCGCATAGGATAGATCCAGTGGGATCTAGAGACCCTTCCAGGGCTCACCCAGGCTCTATAAAGTGGATATCCTTTATTAGAAGTAAAAATCTATTGGTTGAACGTGATCTAGGAAAAACCACTACCCTGCACAACCGCAGTAGTAGAAACAATGCACTGAGCCCAAGAACGTTTAGGAGTCCAATACAACCCCTACAGGTTTTTAATTCCACTGTTAATCAATGAAAGTTAAGGAAAACTCAAAAATACAGCATCTACAGTAATGGAAAGTAACTAACCAATAATTTAGGCAATTCAAACAACAAAAAATTGAAATAAATGGTCTGTATTTAATTTTCATTTTTATTTTGTTGTGTATGTAATGTTGATCCCAGAATAGGCTAATTCTTGACTGATAAGTTATTTTCAAGTATTTTAGAGAGTTAAGCATTTTTTAGTTTTCCAATTACATTGTAATAGTACAATTAATACTAAAGTACTTTGGCGTAGGAATTTCCGAGAATGCTTCCGCACAAAATAATAATTGGGCAATGTGCTTTGTGTTAATATCGCAGTATCACTAACACATATAGCAATGTAACATGTTCAATTACATGAATAATTTATGTCTGGCTATGTTCATCAAGGCTCTATGCATATTCGATGCCACCGGATATTTATTAATGATAATCACTCAGCCATTACCTTCACTACCGCACTTATAAAATCAGCGATATAATAAATTTTTATATTATAAGATTACAAGATATTATAAGTAATACAAAGTAAATAAAAAGAAAATATATAATGAAACATCTGCTAGAAGAAAAGATGATACCGAGAGCGGTTATAATATGAAGGAAACTTATTTTAGGAAATGGGATGTGCCAGAGTTTATTTTCTGAAACCCATAAGAGAATGAAATTAAGCTGAAACAAATAAAAAGCGGACAATATGCTAGAATAAAAATTCCCGGGAAGGGGGTAGAAATATTTTGAAAGGGAAAATACAGAGAGATGGAATGGACAGATAGGAGAGACAGATGGTGGATGGATAGGAGAGGTGATGGTGTGGGAGCAATGGCGGCTCCCAACAAATTGTTTGATTTCCTCTCTTTAGCGCTCCCGGCGCCCGGTCAACCTGACGAGCAATATTGGCAGGGGGACATGAGTATTAATAGAATAGAATAGAATAGAAAAAAAATTTTACTCTGGGACCAGGTCTCTTAAGAATAATAAAATTGTACAGAAATTAACCTATATAAATATATCTGGCCAAACGGCAACATTACTGGAATAATGAAATATGTACACATGAAATTAAATATGAACTAAAGGGTATGTTCTGATACAGAATAAAATATATATAAAAAAATAAAGTAAAATAATAGAATACAATAAACAGAAATTGGCTAATGGAAAAATAAAAAAAATAGATAAGAACATCTAATAATATGAACAATAGTATCATTATGAGTGTGGAATATTTACAGGAATTCCTCAATCAATTGTGTTGAATATAGCTATTTAATTTTATTGATTAGAGAGAATCTGTTTGGGACTTAAGGAGATTTAGGAATAGTTTGGATTTGAATGAGGGTAAAGAGGATGCATGACGGATATCAGGTGGGAGTGAGCTCCAAACAGAGGTAGACCGAGCGAGAAAGGAGCCCTCAAAAGTTTTGGCTCTATAGGAACGGAGGATTTGAATTGTAGGAGACTATAGATATAAGACGGATGTTGAGAGTGGATGGTTTGGTATAAGAAAGAACCTAGGAAATAGAATCATAGAGGTGGGACACATGAGACTTCCTTACGGCGTCGAAGACAAACCGAAGGGAGCTGTTCATAATTCGTTTCAGTCTGTACTGAGCTAGTTCGAGAGCCCGCCTTAAGCCACTATAATATAATACAATATTAAGCTATGTGGTGTAGTACTGATATAGTAATAGAAAACAATTACTACTTACATATATATGATTTATGATATATATATTAACTTAGTTAATAATCTTCATATATAGCTTAAATAAACATTAATACGTAATTATAATATCCACATATGAGTTTCAATAAAATATTAATAAAGCCTAATTAACTAATCGTGCAAATGTACAAAAACAACGAATCAATTCGTTTAGGTACATTTTTATTTGTTAAAAAAAAATACATTCATAATAAATCTATATTAATTTATAAATTCAAATCATTCTCACTTTAATAATTGTTTTCGGCATTTACTTTTGTGAACACATTTATGAAATACTTATTTCGTGTTCTGTGAGAGTTATTACGGTTCAATTAATTAATTGAAATTCACCTCGTTACTTAAGTGAAGTTTAAATAGAAATACTCCAATTCGTAATAATACAGTATGTGGTAATTCTGTCCTTTGTCGTAGAGCGAGGTATATTTTGGAAGCTCTTAATGTTGGATGAAGCAGTCCTACCTTCTATTTCCCACGGGGATGTCGGCTGTAAGAAATATATGTATTCTAAATACATGGGAATAGTAGAGTGCATTTGTAGCATCTTAAACCAATTCTGTAAGAATTCGAATATACGAGGTGTGGAATAACGAGACTGACTTTGCAATAAAATTTATTTTTATTTTATACATAATTACTTACTATCACCATCAATATACACCCCTTCTCTATCCCTGCAACACTCCATGCGAATTTTCCATTTTTGGAAACAGTGCTGGAAGTCATCTTCTGTCAGCTCCTTCAGGACGCGTGCCGCTTTCTCTTTTACAGCTTCCACGGACTCAAATCTCGTCCCTTTTAATGAAGGTTTCACCTTAGGGAAAAGATAGAAGTCACATGGTGCAAGATCTGGTGAATAAGGTGGATGTTCTAACACTGGGATGCTGTACTGGGCTAGGAACCTCTTGACAGATAACGCGGAATGAGCTGGGGCATTGTCTTGGTGGAGAACCCATGATTTGTCCTTCCACATTTCGGGTCGGTTTTTCCTTACTCTATCACGTAGTTTTGCAAGTACCTCAAGGTAGTAGTATTGATTAATAGTTTGACCTTCAGTAACCCAGTGAAGGTACACAATCCCATGAATATCGAAAAACAATCATCATTGCTTTAAATTTTGACTTGCTCATTCTAGCTTTTTTGGCTCTCGGTGAAGTTCCAGTGCATGGATTGGCGCATCGTTTCCGGATCATAAGTAAAAAAACCACGTAACCACGTTTCATCATATGTTATTACCCTTTCCAATAAATTTGGGTCATTTTCAATGGCATCCAAAGTGCCAGTACAAACATTTTTGCGAGCTGCTTGTTGTTCAAACGTGAGAATTTTAGCACCATTTTGGCACACACTTTCGCATTTTAAAATTGTCATGTAAAATTTGCCGTACACATTCTTAATCAATGCCTACAGTTTCAGCAATTGCACGAATACTTAATCGACGGTCAGACCGAATCAAATTACTGACTTTTTCAACATTGTCATCCGTTTTTGACGTTGAAGGGCGACCTGGCCGCGAATCATCTTCAACGTCTTCTCGGCGATCTTTAAAACGCTTAAACCATTCAAAACACGTGCCCGCAATTTTCACTGCCATACACTTCTTTCAGTAAATTATAATTTTCAGTAGCGGATTTTCCAAGTTTGAAGTGAAATTTCACAATAATTTGTTGCTCTATTATTGTGATTATTGATGCTCAATAATCGTTGCCCTATATACTTACCATTTTATCCGGCAAAACAGAATAACAACACTAACGCGAACGTAGGCTTTGACTAAACGGTATTGTTTACAGAAGCGAGACTAACTGCATACTAAAGAGAAAGCTTCACACTAAACAGTCAATGGCGGTTGGCGCATGCGTACTTGTTCCCCAGCAACGTCAGTCTCGTTATTTGATAGCCACCACAAACCACCATTGATTTAAATGTTTTTATGGGTTCTAACTCACACCAATGATAATAGTTTAGAATAGTCTTCAATACATTAAAAAAACCAAACCGAAACAATAGCGCTCAGCCCTAGGCGATATGCTTAATTATCTTTAATAGATATTTTTGTTTTTATAATTTATTCAATGAAATTTACAACTGTATTATACTAATAGAACAGGTAAATAGAATCATTGGTACATATTGCCATGAATAAAAATAGTATATTAGTATAATATGTCTAAATATCATGTGCTCCTATATCAACTACCATTACCGAGTAATTAACTAAATAGTACTTAATAAAAAAAAATGCTCTTCGTGGAAAACTTTCAAGACGATTGAGTGAATTATTTCGAGTAACACGGAATAGCCTCCTGTTTAAATTAAAGTTATCTCTAAAAGGTAATTGTTTATGTAAAATTAAACATTCATAAGCTCTGTACAAACACAATTAGTACAGTAACTGAAATAAATTTTAATGGAACACTTAAGAACCCAAGTGAAAGCGTTTTCCTCAACATAATGGAAATTGAAATAACTTGTAATGGAGGGAGTTAACTAGCTCCAAACAGTTACATTAGACTATTTAAAACTGACCCTAACTAAAATTAAAGGTACTTTATCCACTTTCCGAACACTGTCCATATCTGTCCGAGAATTTAAACTATTAATTTTCTCTTGATTATTTCGAAATCAAAAGATTGGCAAGATAATGAGTATTAAGTGAGTTTAGGTTTATTCAGTTCGCATTAAACATAAATTACCAAGGATTGAACACTGTTTTAAGAAAAAGATCCAGCCTAAAAGTATCGGGTTATTAAAATATTTTTGTAAATACAGAGCATATTTTCAGACTATAATCTTTTTACCAAAGTCGGGTGTAAAAATATTTAAATTACGAATAATTTTTATCTTATGAGTTTTGATAAAAATTGATATTTGAAATTAAAAAGGTTGATGTTAAATTCGTTAATTATAAGATTTATTTAAAACTATATAAAATTATTAACATACTTTGATATAATTGTATAGGTTTCTACACTAATTGTTCCTATTCTATTGCACTTAAATGTAGGGTTAAAATACTGGACAAATAAAGGAATGCATGAAACTGATTTCAAAAGAGAACAAAAAAAATGAGATCAATAAAATTCAACGTATAAAACTAAAACAAAAAAAGTATTATATATTAAATTGACTGTTTGGATAAATTTTGGCATGAACAAGCCTAACTGTGGTTAGCTATTCCTAGTAAATAATCAATTAAAATTACTTAGCAAATTAATGGATGAATTACTGCAAATATTCACTTATAACAATTTTATTTTTTATAAAGCGAGGTGCTTTTATTTATCTATTTTTTTCTCTTAGCTTAATTATTTTTTTAAACATTTTTATTATTTATTTTTTTCTTAATCAGAACATACCTTTATATTTATTTTCAAGTACTCATGTAAATATTGTTCTCATAATGTAGCCTTATGGCCAGATATATATTCATTAAATTTTGGTCACATCTGTCATTCTTAAAGGGACATTATCCCAGAATAAAATTATTTTTCTATTTTATTCTAAATATGGTGGAACAGCGATTTGCCAGTCTAAGTTGGAGGTTTCGGAAATCACATGCACAACACAAACACAAAAAATTCTTCCTCTTTCAATCTTGCATGAGGGTTCCTACCACATCCGCATGGAAAAAAGGCCCAGATAGCGATTCAGTACCACAGCGGAAGGTACATTATTAATATTAAAAAGGCACAGGGGCAGAATACTGTAGGCTTTAGGCTTGAACAAGGGTTAGGAGTTTGCTCGAATCCTGATGAATAAGACCAATAGTATAATTTAAAAGACAATAATTTATAAGTGTTTGGATGTATTAGTGAAATGGAAAAAAATCACCAATGTCAACTATTACGGTAATAGTTGATTAATACAAAGTAACAAAGGCATTGTATAAATCTGAGTACATACAAATAGATGTTGTAAGATCTATGCACATAACACGGGATTGGGAGCGCAGGGATTGACCGGAAATGCTGTTTTAGTATGTATAAACCAAGATAATTTAAAATGAAGACCAGCAAAACCTTTCAATGGTAATTTATACAAATAAATGATATTGGTTTTCTAGGAAATAGTGAAAATCCAAATCATAACGTTATGTAACATATTTTATATTTAGTGACAATTACAGAACTTCATTTAATGGTTAAAAGCGAAATATGAGGACATAAAAGAAGAGGGAAGTAGAAGATTAAGCACCAGATATCTACAGTATAATAAAGGTTCGTTCTGAGTGAACTGAAATGTCGAAATTTCCCAAAAGTAACAACCAATAAATAAATTATAGGGGAATGGACAAGAGGAAAACTAAAAGTAAATGAAGAATATAGGAGAAAAACGAGATAATTCGATTTTGTTAAATATTTTTAATTACGGTTTCTGGTAGATCTTTCGAACACGATGGTGTGGTAAAAACAGGATAAAGACGAGTTAAACCGGCTGAATAAAATATTTCCCTTAAAGGGGAAAACTAGATCATCCTAACAATGCCTAAGGAAAAACATGGTAAGGTGACTTCCACGAGTTGGCCTTTAAGTCCCTCAGACACCCCCTTCATTGTCAGATTGACAGGACCAGCAACCGCTTGGATTTTAATAAAAATAATGAAACCATTACGCAATCAGTTCTGTAATTATGCGAAAGCATAGTTCTGTAAATGCCCAATGATCTAGAACTAACAAAAACGAGGCAGTCTGGGATTCTTACTATATCTAAGAATAGCAATAATCTAGAAGACGGTATTACCAAATGTGAACAATATTGTCGTAACGATGGTGAATAAAAAAAAAATTAAAACAATTATTAACTTGGAACGGTAAAATATTACAGAGATGAAAATCTCTGAAGTATGGGAAGTGAACTAAGAAAATGTAAATGAGATGCAAATAAGGAAGAGGCGAAGGAAGCGAGGGACTTTGGCAATATATGCTGATATCGGGGTCTTCAGCTTCTGTATTTCTTTCCATCCTCTCCCCCTCTATATATATATATATATGTGTGGGGGTCTATTGATTCAGGAAACAAGGTAACTAGTGTTTTCCTCCTGAGAACAAATAATCGTGAACATACTGGAATAATATCCGAAAAAAAATGTTTTACCTAACTTTGGAAACAAAGCATCTGTTTTAGCCTCTACCACAGAGCATCATTGACGTCATTCACATTACAACACTAATTTATACTCTTTTGAAAAAGAAATAAAACTGTTTTCATTACTGATCACGGGACATTCTTAAGACACATGTTTGACTGTGAGAAGAATATTATGCTATTACACTTCTGGTAGGAAACTAATCCTTCTTCAAATCTTGATCTTATACGTATTTGTAAAATATACTGGCTGACCCGGGCAGGCGTTGCTGTGGCTGTAGTAATAGTTTTAAAAAATATTACGTTAAAATTTGAATTTTAAAGAAACAATGAATGAATGGAAAAAATGAATTAAATAGATTGTTGATTTTATATTTTATTCATCTTATATAAAAATAAATAATATACAGAATTCTTAACTAATAAAATATTTTATCAGTAGTTAAATGAATGAGGTATATCATGGTTGATTTTTAATTATGGCTAATAATATTATTTTAAATTATAACTATTTATTTTAATTGAGCGCTAATGGATGCACACAATTTTTTGTTAATCTGTCCTTTGCTAATACAAATAGATTAGATGGTTCACCAAGACTTGAGCATGCAACATATAATTGCCCATGGGAGAAACAGGGATGTTCTAGGTCCAAACCGAAAATATACATTGTCTGGCCTTGAGACTTGTTGATGGTCATAGTAAAGCCAAGAGTATAGCAAATTGATGTCTTTTGAACGGTATTATGGGTTCTGATAGTATCGGAATACGAGGCAACAGGATGATTTCTTCTTTAAAGATTCCAGTCAACATAGCTGCTTCAATAACATTTCCGGGGCTATTTTTGATGACCAATCGTGTACCATTGCATGATTTAGGTGGATTTAAATTACGCAGAAGAATAATTGGTGAATCAATATCCAACCGAAGATGGTGTGGTGGCATTCCTGGTATATCGAGAGCATTTAAAAATTCAGTAGGATAATTTACGGCTTGGTTTTCATCAAAAATAGTATCGATTGATTTAAAGGACATCAGATCAACCGGTAACAACTGTTCTATTTGAAAGTTACATAAGCACTTTTTCGCTGCCAAAATAACACGATTACTGAGCCAATTATGGTCCATGTAATTATTTAGTACATCCGGGAAGATACTCATAATAATAACATCTGAACAACAGTGCTGAAATTTGCTGGCAATTTGATGTATTGTGTATTTGGATGCAGTTCTATTTCACCGATTCCAATATCCAGCAATAGTTTTGAAAATATTTGTGCTGATGGATCATTTTTTAATTGTACTCGCATATTTATCATCAATCGAAGTGTTTCGACATTTCGCCATGAAAACGATTGTATTAATCATGCGTTAATCTCATCGGCAGAAGTAGAGCAAGGAATGACTGGAAATGTCTGTCAGAAATCACCAGATAGTAATAGAACACCACGATCGAATAGGTCGTCGTTGTTATTCAAATCTTTCATAGTTCTATTTTAATTAATTAATTAATAATCATTAATTATACAGCACCATAAAAAATAATGATTTTAAATTTCAAAAAGTAAATAAACGCTGCTATGAAGAATATACGTATAACATGGGGGAATAAGAATAAATAAATGAACACGTGTAAAATAAATTGTAGCCTTCCATACAAACTTTCATCCCCTTACAACCCTTTTTTTCGCATTAAAAGGTAGCCTATGTCCTTTCTCAGGCTGTAGACTAAATCTGTACAAATTTTCATTTAAATCGGTTAAATAGTTTAGGCGTGAAAGCGTAACAGATAGACAGACAAACAGAGTTACTTTCGCATTTATAATATTAGTAGGGATAACATAATTAAATTTATTAATGGGTCTTTTTCGTCCTATACCCGCCAGCTACTTTAAGAAATCACAATTACTTTCAAATAACAACAATAAAAATATAACAGAAATTGAAAACATCTTGAATAATATTAGTTGATCTTATAAATATGAGGAAAAAAATGGTTCGGGTGGAGGTCGGATAAAATTATCTTAAATAAGAACTATTTATTTGGCCCTTAAAATAAAAAGTTCTCCTTATTCAAGGGAACCATTTGGTTCCTCGCAAATTGAAAACATTTATATTTATTTATTAACCTCTTTAACTCTCAAAAAGCAGATATATCTGACCGAATTGCTTGAAAAAGACCCTTTCAGTAAGAATTCGTAAATTATCTTGCCAAATTGTTTTGTGGATATCTTAACAAATTCATAAAAATCAAACAAACCCATCCTCAAGGAATGATAGAGAAATAAAGAATTCAAATGCTTTTTTATTTATTTTAAATAATTGTTTCTTTATTCATTTAACTGTAATCTATGGTACTAAGACTAATCAGACGATGTTACCGTTATGGGACGATTAGAGTAATAAACTTTGCTTATGCAGGGAGTACCTGACACTAAACACACAAGGTAACTCCATTTTACGTCTTTTCGGAAGGACGACATAATTAAGAACTTTTTACTCCCATTAGAAAAATCTTAGAGACGCCTGCCGGGGATTTTATCGAATAATATGTCCAAATGTAAAATATAAATATCGTCGTTATTTTAAAGTAACTGTTATTACTGAAAGTAAATGGCGGATACAGAATAAAAAATACCTTTAAAAATAGAAATTGAATCCTCGGTTATTTGCAATGAGAAGAAACGAAGTAACCGGAACTCTAGATGACCAACGTGATCATACGAACACCGGAGTCCCGGTACCCTATTAACATTTCAAATTCGAAATTCGCTACTTCAGAGGGGGTCGTGTTTAGGTTAGGAAGTGTTAATGAGAACTGTGACCCAGCCACAGAGCCTATCTTAGGCTACTATAACTCTCAAAGTGCTTATTTCTTTTTAATTTATAAATGAATTCCGAGTGGTTATTTAGATTCATGGAGCAGAAAAATGTTTAATGACGATGAATGGAGTAATAAGGATAAAGAATATTCAGCTAACTTTAAATAAAATAATATTATTATTTTAAATGATTTTTGATGAAATTGGAAAAAGAGAAAATGTAAGCAACTTGATTTTTTTCAAATTGAAACAACGGTTTATGACAGTGTTTTTAATGGTAAGCAAGATGGTGTGGTCAATGCAGTATAACGAGTTCAAACGGCTCAAAATAGCTGAAAAAGAATGTAAGTAAATTGGGAAAAACTGATTCATCCTAACGGTGCCTGAGGAAGATCGGCGAGGTTGCTTCCACGAGTAAAGCTACGAGTGCTTCATCTTTTTCATTGTTAGATTGACAGGATCAGCAATCCGCGTGGATTTTAACAAAACTAATGATAGCTGTTCCGAAGTAAATTTACTCTCCTGAACATCCAGGAAACAGTGAGTTACCTCGTTCTCACCTGTATTATTCAATTACGAGTAAGACTGCAGTCAGAATCATAGCGCCTGCTTTAGGAAAATCTGCGCTTCAAAGAATCTTTATCTTAAATAATAACAATTGATCTTTTATATATGTGGAAGAAATTAGAAACAATTTTTTTACCTCTATCCGGACCAATTTCTTCCACATATATAAAAGATCAATTGTTATTATTCAAGATAAAGATTCTTTGAAGCGCAGATTTTCCTAAAGCAGGCGCTATTATTCTGACTGCAGTCTTCTCGTAATTGAAGAATGCAGGAGAGAAGGAGGTAACTCACTGTTTCCTTATTCCTGTTTGATTTTCACGCTAAAAATCAAACTGAACATTATTTGATGAAGAATAGTTATTTATTTGACAAGTGAGGAAAGTGCCACTTTATTACATCCGAGTGAATTTTACCACACGAGTCGAAGGCGAGTAAACGAGGGTGTTATAAGCACTTTTCTCACATGTTAAATATTACATGCTTCCTGCAACCATTTAAAAATTAAGAAATTAAAGGTGAAACTTTAGATTTGTTAATACAACACTAGCGCTAGTGGGTAATGTTAATGCTAGATCTCCAAATTTCAAAATGTGTGAAGGATCTAATACATTAAATATTTCTATAAAATCGCTTCAAAATAAATAAAATCTATCTTGAATAAAATATAAAATAGTTCTAAAATCATTTATTTTTAACATTTTAGGAATATAAGGAAACGGATAATAGTATAATACCGCCATTTAACAGTTAAAATAACTGAGTGCTGATTGACAAATTCGATCTAGGTGGGTGTTACTTTTCCTCACTAGTGAGGGAAAGTGGTTTTCCCTGACTAGTGGGGGAAAGTGGGACTTTCCACGTCAGTTTTAGTTGAGTAATGGATAGTATTACTCAATGGTTCCAGGAAAACAATTTTTTTTTCTCCATCCGGACCATGTTTAGTTTGATTTTTAGCGTGAAAATCAAATAGGAATTAGTTGTTAGAAAAACAACGTCTTTAAATGACAGAAAAATCGTAATATAATCTTATTAAATAAAAGGAATATTTTTTACATGATTAAATAACTAATTACATTAAGAAATACAGGTGTATAAAATTAAAAATACATAAAAATTATGAAATGAAAAAGAAATAATAAGTAATAACTAGGAAGAAATGATTAGCAGTGCGAAGAATGATAAAAATAAAATAATTAACTTGTCTAAATTGTTGAAGAATATTATAGAAAAAAGTTTAAATATCTTCCGTTATGATAATAAGTTTAAATTGTTCTATAATTTTTCTTTAATAACGTCAATGCTAAGAATTGTGATTTTTAATTTTTTTTTATACAATAAAAATATTGTATATTATTCAGTCACTCAATAAAATAATTATGATTATTCAGTCACTCAACAAGCAATTTAGTAATTAATATATGTCCAACAGACAATGGCCTATATTTTCATAATTTTTAGCAAACTGCCGTCATAAATCATACTGTTCGTTCTTTAAATTTTAAATAAGTTAATGGATGGAATATTTTCTCAAATGGGAATTGTAAATAGGAGACTAACGGAATGAGGACATCTGTGGCCACGTGGGGTGCAACAGGAGGTCGATGACCTGAATCCGAGCCCCTTAGGGATATAGTTCACTGGGTATAACTAACGATAATCGTATTCCAAAGGCATGAAAGCATGTGTAGCTTTGTATATGCAACTGTAAATAAATTTAACGGTATCAAATTTAAAATCGAGGTTAAATACAATGGTATGGGCCGTAATAACACACACATCTCTAAATATTTATTATTTCACTTATACAGTTTATTTCACTAATTCATTTGATTGTGCACAAACCTTAAATCTGAAAAAATAATTTTTATATTATAATCTTGATTAATCACAATACTTTCGGATTTTATAATATGTAAAAAGCCTATATGAAATATAATTTATAAAATGAAATCATTTCGAAAAGAAAGATGAAAATTACTGGCAAAAAAAACTACGCGCCACAAGTCATACAATAGATCAAACCTTATTTACTTAAAAATCGAAATGCATTTGATGAATACTACTTTTCCCTGTTTGTTAGAAGTAGTTTCATCCTGAATTTAATTATGTAATATCTAACAAATACATTTTAATTACTTTATTAATTATTAAATAATCTTAGTTACTAAAAAAGGATAAACTTAACAGACATTAATCACCTATGAAGTTCAGGAGGAGATGAAAATGAAAACTGTATCCATCACTCACCTGTAACAAAAATTACGGATATAAGAAAAAAATTAAATAATAAAATTAATAAATTAACATTTAATCATAAACACAAACTATGAAGTAATTAATTTAAGAAAGATAGATAATAAAAATTGAATAGATGAATCGACAGGTTTATAAGAACGTCGCTCATTTAGTTAACATACTTTGCAATCAACAATAAAAGAGGGAACAAAGTTGGATATAAAAAGAATGAATGGGATCTTCCGAAATCTTTCCCCTTCCAGTTAAAATTAAAATCACGTTCCATTTTTCATGGACCATTTTACAGCGGAGATAAACAGGTGGTGGCGGAGCGTTTAACTCCCTTTTTCACCGACAGATTTTATCAATTTATATTTTTTCTGTTTGTTTTATTATAATTATCTCTTTAACTTGTTTATTATTATTCGCACAGGTATATAAAGTTAAATAACAGAGAAATATATTATAAAGTAAAATATTAGAACAAGATGTAATATTCACTACAAGAACAACTGAAGACTGAAGATTCTCAATATAAGTAATATTTCAACAAAAATCATAAAACGTAACTGTTAAAATTACCAAAACTCATTTAACTTATGATATTCTCCGTTTAAGGTTTTATCGAATACAAATAAATACGAAATTTACAATAAATATTTATGGCAAAAAACAATTTATAGGAAGTTAATTATCTACATCTATAAACTGTGAGCAGGCGCAAGAAAATGCCTTTCCTGATTTTAATTATGCTTGAGATTTAGCAATATTATCGAACATTAATTTAATGGTTTATTTCTTCTGTAAAATAGAATCTACTGCTCAGCTAACATATATTGCAATCCGCTTCCCACTGGGGATCTGTAACCAAAGTTTTCACAGAACAGAACACTAAATATTACTGACATCAAAAACGATACTCTATTAATTAATTAATCATAAATATTAGAATAATAAAAATGAAAAATAATAAAATCTATTCTGAGAATAGAATCTAAGGACCGATTACATGAACGAGGTATTTGGTCTCGAAAGTTAAACTATGATGCGTGAGAGTATCAGAATGTTGGGGTGAGATCTGAATAAGTTGTAATGTAATCGATACAAATGCGAAGTATAGAAAAAGAATAAACACAATTTTCGTTTTCAATCTAAAGCAATGGATGTATGACTGATAATCGATATAAAATTCATATAGAGTCAAAGGCACAAAAACAAAGTATAATGACATAGACATAAGATACGTTTGACGATATCCACTGATTTTGAATGAACCATGAAACAGTTTTTCCACTATCTTGATAAGTTGTATTTTTCAAATTCGATATTGTATAACGGCAGGTGCAAACGCATTTGAGTGCAAACAAAAAGCTAATAATGTATTTGCCAATAAAAGTTAATTTCTTGACATTATCAACAATATATTTATGACATATTTGATTATAAGTATTCCAATAATTCTTTTCAGTAAGTTGACCTATACTGAACCGGTCGGGATCTAACAATGTAACAGTGACGCTATGTTTTTAAAAATGTTAGTAACATGATGTTTTTAACTTGTTTTGTACAAGTATTGAAGTAAGTAAGATGGTAACAACTTTGCTTACTGCATTTCGTTTATTCATATTCAAACAACTTGAAAGAATGCTATTAGGATTTTTTAAAGGTTTTATACATATCTATGCTAAGAAGTGGAATAGCTGAGAGTGCTAGTTTAGTAAACTCCAGATCCCGAATCCTAGATAGGCTGTGGTAGATAAATTATTCTGTTTGTTGCGATGAACCGACCCTGCAGGATCAGGAGCCTCTCCTGGAACTGACCCTCTGTAAATTGAGTATCATTAATTAGGGGCTGTTGAGCTTGATATCGATCAAATCACCTCATGGAACAACCGTTGGTTTGGAAAAAGTATAGTCCTTATCGTGTACTGAATTCAATATCCTTCATAGCATTTAGGGATACAGTCTGTTTTACCTAAATCTTAGTTAAAGGTAGAAAACCATCCGGGTGAAGGTCAGAAAAAATTCTCTTAAAGAAGGTGAACTATTTATTTTAAAGCTAACGTTTCGACCCACTTTGCACCTCTGGCTTATTTAGGGCCAAGTGTTGACAGTTGACAACAAGGGTTGTCTGTTATTTAAGATATTTTTTTCTGACCTCCACCGGACCATTTTCTTCCTCATATACATATGGTCAACTAATATTATTCGAAATAAATCTTTGTCAATTGCACACACATATAAACCTACATATATTTAAAGGGATTGGACTGGTCAGATTACGCTTATGTTTTCATGCCCTATTAGGACAAGGGAGGAGAAGAGGTTCCAATTGAACGCGATGAATCCGAAAGAAAAATAAAAACAAACAAGGGCAATTCATTGCCTGCTCCAGCTGGCAGAGAGGGAAATAAAAAAAGCACGGGTAGGAATTAGTGAACCCTTTCCAGGCAAACAAAGACCAACCGGCAGTTCCATACTTCCACCCGCTCCGATAAATCACCTTCCAGCTGACAGAGGTCACTCCTCCCGGCACACGTACTTATCCGTCTCTCGAGAAAAAAACTGATTTATAAATGCAAACAATCGGCGAAATAAACCAAATTATCAAATTCAAAAATGAATATAGTTAGTTAAAGTAATGTAGGGCAGTATTAACATTCCTATTTAAGGTGACTATTTTATCATTATCTCCATTACTACTAAAAATGAATTTAAGTACAAACAAAAAGCCTAGATGGAGGTACGGAAATACCTGAAAACTAGAGACGAACAAATTAATCCAAAAATTCATTTATCGTATGTTTGTCTATTAATTAAACTCCATTCTAAACAACTATGATTAAACGGACGGTCCTACTGGAGTACTAAATTTTATCCTGCCCAGATGTAATTTGAATAGGGATTTGTAACGAGTACCTGAAACCGCACAGGCAAAGAGGACTATTTTATGTCCCCTCCGAAGGACTAAAATATAACTAAGGATTATTTACTCCGTTCAAAAAATAGTAGGGCCAGCCATCGGACTGCGAACCCGCTACAAGGAACAGACGGCTATTATATTAACCAATACTTGTGGTGACAATATGTTATAACTGATTATTTAAATAAATGTGTAAAATAATTTAATAAGGCTATCTGCGGTCTGTGGGCTAGCATAACAAATTACTAAGCCTAAGATCGCGGGATTGTAGCCTGGCAGGTGGCTATACGAATTTTTAAAGGGAGTATACTATAATACTTGGCTATGCCAACCTTCGGAAGGGACGATAAACGGGGTCCCGAGCCTGTACAATGTCGGGTACTGTACTTAAAAATCCTTGTCCTAAGTAAACCTGGATGGGCAAAATTTAGGGCTCCCACTGTAGAATCGTCCGATTAGCCTTAGCAGCATAAAGTGACGTTAAATGAACAAACAACAACAAAATTGAATCGTGTAAATAGATTTAAAAGTACGTATTGTCATTCATATTTTCCCATTTATCTCTTCAAAGTTCAGACTGTTAATATATATAAATAAACTAGTTGTTTTTTACGAACTTTCTCTTATTTCTTAATATATTTTACACCAGACTTTAAAAGAATGTTCTGCCTTTGGAAAACAATTGGAAAGGGTCTGAAAAATTAGGAATTCCAGGGGACGACATTGGATAAGGAGCAAATAGGGGCTATCAATAAGGAAGGTAATTCTCACAAAGAGCGGAGCTAACAACCTCAACTGGAATGGTAAAGGTTCCGCACAGGGCCTCTCCTGCATTTGTTTTCTAACCATCGCCTATCTATTCCTCACTCCACGTCAACATTTTTCTTTCCCCACTCCCTCTCTTGAGAAATATCATTCTTTTACAAAAATAGGACTTCAGGTTTGTAGATTGTGTTATTCATTCGTTGTTATTTCTCGAATTGTCTCATCTGTTTCAACAGGAGTTATTTCTTTTATCATCAGATACTTTTTTTAACATGCTTTTATGAGCTTCGTATGTATGTATATATGTATGCAACGGGATCATTGAACTCGAATTTCGGCCAATTTAAACAATCTTTGAATAGAAACCAGAGTTTGATTGAAACTTAAAACACTTACAACACACCCATGACAATGCAATAATTTAATAAGTTTGTCTTGTTATCCTGACCAGGATCTTCAGGATTAACGATTTTTCATATCAGAAGATACGGCAGTTACTTGTGTCAAGAACTAACGCATACATGGCTTAATATTTGAGACAAACATATGAATTCTGGCAGGATCAACTGGGGAGTTTCTTATATTTTGCAAGAAAATGGAGTAGTTTATAAAAACTAAAAAAACAACAACATGCTTTCTTAGCTAGCCGAACTAAAAATTAGAAAAATGAAAAACACAGGCTTTTATTAGTATATGTGCCGACGAATGGAGTACACACGTTGTTATAGCCAGCCGGAACTAAAAGTAGAAAAAAAAATAGTTTATTTTTTAAATTTTAAAATATTCATAAATATTTTTTTATTAAAACACGCTTTCATAAGAAAAAAGAGTATAAAGACGTGGGGTGTTTGATGTTAATTATAGTAAATATTTAATAAATTATATTGGTGAAGTTAGAGCCATTATTAAAATTTATTAAAAATTACCCGACACATTTTTACAACAGAATAAATGTTTTTGTTCATCACTCTATCCTTATTTTAAGTTTATTGAAAATTACTTCATACTTTTTACTACACGCTATTAAAGCGTGTTTTTTTAAAGGTTTTTAATTTGTTATAGGCATAATTTATTTCAAAATAATTTTTTTTAGAACAATTTTTGGCAAAAGATAGGATATGCGTAGGGCGACAATATCAATAGAAACAAGAGAAATTTAATGCATTGAAAATCTTGAAAACTAAATCACTAAGATGAGTTTAAAAAATCATCTTTAAATTTAAAATTAGACTTCAGAAGAAGATATCGACATGCAATAGTAGAAATTTAGGGTGAAAGAAGAGAATAAAGGATAACCAGATAAAATATTAGCTTACATAAAAGTATGCAATATTAACAGAAACCGCCATATTGGTGAATAATGTCTTGTCCAAGTGAATACAAAATACCTCATCTTATCCTTCAACACCACTCTTGGGACTTCGAGTCAGCGAAAAATAATGTCTTTTCCAACTCTAGCCATCCAAAGTTTTACAGCTTATTCCGTGAGTATAACACTCTTGATACATAAATGACGATCGCAATTATGTAGTCGGGGTTAATAAATATAATAAGAAAGATAATTATTACTAAAAAATGATTAATCAACTGTTAATAGAAAGAATAGACAAAATTAATTTACCGAAAACTAATCAAAATAAAGGGATTAAAGAATACGGACATTAAGACGAAAAAAAGTAGGAATATGAAAAAGAACGAATAAATATAATTAAAACAATTTTCTGTACAATATAACAAAGGCGCTGTTAAGTATAAGCAGCCTTAAGATATGAATAATAATAAGTTGATAACATCAATAGTATTGATAAGAAACATAAAAATAAGAAAAATTACAAAATCAAGAAAAATAGGTAACCAGTGAAGTAATCGACATAAAAAAATCCAATGTTGAATATAATTATTTATGTTACTGTTTTTCAACTACATAAGAGAACGTCAAAATAAGAAAATTCAAAAAATCTATAACCATTAATATTTAGAAGGTATTATATTATACAACAGATGTCGGAAGTATTTTATAACGTAATTCATAAAACACGAAGATAATAAGCAATTTAATAAGACTAAAGGTTCTAGGATATTCCATATGAATTTAAACATCAACTAAAAAATAAATAGTAGTATTAGAAATTTGGCTAACTTACAAAACCAGAATAAGAGAGAATTATGTCCATGGCGAAATAATTAACACATACAGGTACGATGTTACATATACTCAATACTGATTTTCTTATATACAAGTATACAATATACAATCCTAAAATTAGTTTCAGTGTTAAGGAAAATACCTATTAATAAAAAAACCGGAATGACATTGATGCAGAAACGTTGTAGGACTAAATAGGCAATACAAAAACTGAAGATTGAACTTTACCAACTTCCAGATATTAATATCAAACAATGAATATAAAAATTTCATAACGAAGTTTAGACAAGTTAGGAGGAATAAATTATCCTGAAAGCTTCATTAATAATCTTAAAAGCATCAGAGGAAAGTTATTATCTAGAAAAAAGTAATTATTCAATATTTTGGAGGCACGGCTCAAAGAAAAAAACAGGAAAAAGGAAAAATAAAAAACAACATATTTAGGTCATGAGTATTAAGCGATTTTATTTGTTCTCCACTACCTTTATTTCGCTTTCCGGATCAATACAAAGAACAGAAAAAAAATACATTCTCAGTAAATGATGATTTTTAAAAATAATTTAAACGAATGACTAAATTATCACAGTGTCCCGAAATTTTCGCTCCATCACCAAAATAAAAATACGGTTTTGAACAGTGTCTGCCACCACCGTTTAAAATTGAAGTTTCGTTATTTTATTTGAATTTTGGTGATCCTAAATTTAAGTGATCACTTTTGATTTTTTATTTGATTGACAATAAATTCCACAGTGAATTTTTGTGGCAGTTAAATGAGAATTTTTAAAAATATATTTATGTATATATATATATATATATATATATATATATATATATATATATATATATATATGTGTGTGTCCAATAGTTCTTATCTGTCAGGTCGAAATTTTAAATATGTCCACTGTTGCCACTTTTAGAAGATATTTAATATTTGGAATTTCTGACCAAAAGGTATGATAAGCTTAAATATGTTATTTAATTTATGTATTATTTTGTAAGAATACGTTTTAAAAAAAATATATATATATTCACTTTTTCGCATACCTTATAGTATACAATAAACCCAAAAATCCATGAATACACAGTAAATCTTTAAAGAAGAAGCTTAGCCTCCTACTCTCCTTCACATACTAGGACATGACATCACTCGGGCAGTGTGTGTGCTTGTGTGGTTATGTCCGTGTGTGTGTGAAGATGGAGCAATCACCGGGGGCAAACACCGGCTCCCAACTCTTCCAATCCGGCCAACAAACATACTTTTCCTTCACTCGATATATCACTCTCTTATATAAGTACCTCCGGATAATAGGGGGCACTACGGATAATCTAAAATAGGTATTTATAAAAATAGGAACCGGATAATATTTCACTGTTTGTACCTTGTATACAAACTTGCTTGAAAATTAAATGTATTAGATCCAGAAAGAAGTTTGGTAAATTTCACATACACAGAATATTAAGAAATAAATTTTGTTTAAGAGGTATCAAATATTTTCTGGATACAGAATCCTCTCATTCCTATAATGTATTAATTGGGATAAAATAGTCAAGGAACTTTATGAAAGTTCAGTATATTTGAATTAATTTAAAAATAAGGGCAAACGTGCTGTTTTTAACCCTTAGCACTTAGCAAAGAGTGATGCCTTAGCGCTGTACACTTTTAAAATTGTATTAAAAAATAATGATAATTTTTTTAAATATCCGAAAGGACTTATACCACCTTCAAAAATAGCAATAAGAAACCATCAGTTATAATTATATGATTTTATATACTTAAGCGAAAACCTAAATGATGAGAACTATATATATACACAGAGCCCTCCAAAAGTTAATTGTAATAAGTCATGATTCATTTTAAAGAAGACTGTCGTCAATAATATTTTTCCAAGCTAGATTTTTGGAAAAAAAGTAATTTTTAGTGACGAATCGAAATTTGAAGTGTTTGGAAATAAGCGAGGTGAAACAATTTGGCGATATAATTCAGAAAATCCTTATGATAACAAATATCTGCGAGCAACTGTGAAATATGGAGGTGGTGGGGTGATGGTATGGGGATGTTTCTCGTGGTTCGGTATGGGGTAATTGCATGTTAATGATGGCAAGATGACTGCTCGTGTGTATTGTGATATCTTAAAGAATAATTTTAAAAAATCTGCTAGCTCTATGGGATTAAATCAAGATTTTATATATCTTATATTAACAAGATAATCTTTTATATATCTTATATTAACAAGATATTGATCCTAAACATATAGCTAAAATATCAATGCAATGTTTAAAAAAAAAAAGAAGATACTTAAAACTATTGGATTGGCCGCCTGTGTCACCTGATCTTAATCCCATAGAGCATTTGTGGGATGAAATATACCGTAGGATTTCTACAACACTCAAGAGCGAGATCTTCAATGTATGGTATTCAATATATACAAACACAACATAATAATATATATATATCGGTGCACGTCGGAATTGATCATAATTCTTGCATACCGATGATATAGCAGTCCTCGGAAATAATGAAAGGGATATCGAGAGATTCGCTAAGGCGCTGATGAGAGAAGCAGACCAAATCGGCTTACAGGAAAATGAGGAAAAAAACAAAATAGATGATAGTAAGCCGTAAAGTCCACCCCAGAAACAGCATCTGCGTGGATCGCAAATCGTTCCCGAAAGTTGATAACTTCAAATACCTTGGCTCCACAATAGACCAGCGTATAAAAGTGCAAACAGAACATTCTTCGCTATTTCAAGAGTATTAAAATCCCGAAGCGTCTCAAGAAATTTAAAATTAAGGGTGTGTAATGCTGTAATAAAGCCGATTCTAATATTACGGCTGTAAAACGTGGGCTCTCAACGGCACCCTAGAAATCAGAATCGAGAGATGTGAAAGAAAAATACTTCGCAAGATAACAAAAGACATGAAAGCAAGAAGGTTAAGATGGGCGGGGCATGTAGCTCGAAGTTATCCGTCAGGACGCCTCTACACAACTAAGAATGCCACAATAGTTGGCAAGAGACCACGTTGGAGGCCAAAGACCAGATGGATGGACAGGGTCAACAACGATGCTGCGGAGCTACATGTACAAGACTGGAAATCAGCGGCCCAGGATAGAGAGAGGTGGAGAAAGCTGCCAAAGATCTAACATGAAAACATGACGATATGATACAGTTTTTCGAAAGAACATTTAACCTAAGGTCTCCTGAGAGTATCTGTAATCAAAAATTAACTATAAAAGTTCTAGCAAGAACAGCTTCAAAAAGCAGTTAAGAAATCAATTAAATCAGTACAAGAACCATCATATCAAAAAAGTGCAGAGTTGTAGAGCCTCGGGATTAAGTATACTTCATTTAATCCAAGGGATGACGTGATGTAACGTCAATGGAGTATATTTCTAAGTCAAAGGTCAGGTTATAAATAGTACAATTCGTATCGGTTCCGCGAGTTGTCGCTTTATCTTGTGATGCAAGTTTAACTTTTCATTCGTTTCCTTTAATATTATATATATTGAAATTTCAATTAATTATAATATAATATTGAATTATTCAATTCAAATACTATAAATAATTATAGTATAATATTGAAAATCCAATTTTAACTTACCTTAGAAACCTCCCAGTGGCTGAGGACAGCAACTGCAGAGCGGTATTAGCCTAAGGTTAATGAGTACAGGAGATGTAGGTCGCAGGAGGAGATAAAGTGCCGATACCAACTGCTTCCGAGCACGAAGGGTTCCCGGTGTCCGGTCGTCACGGGAGTCGGGTAAGTCCTCAACTCCAACCTCATTTGAATTGCTAATTCCAAGTCTCTATTGGAAATGAGGGGAAAATGGTCAACACGATTCTAGAAGCTACAAAGGAAATATTGTCCCCGTAGGTAAGGCACGGACCAAACATTAAAACACCCTCTCATTTTTTTCACTACCATAAAAAAAAACGCTCAATTTTACACAGAATATTTTTTAACAAGCTCAATGCAGATGTGAAAAATGTCTTCCTTAATTACTTTTTATGCAATATACATAACTAATGTTTCCAGGAGTTGTCTTCATGACTCTATATTATAGTTCAAACTGCACGCCGTTTCAGGTGACTTCAACACTTATTACACAAATGCGCTAGCACCCCATTAATTACAAAAGACTAAAATATATGACTATTATAAGACCTATTTGCACTAACGTAGAGCTTTGGGGCTTCACCAATACATCGAATTCCTCTCGTGTCCAATTCAAAATCCTTCGTAAATTCCTCAAAGGCCCATACTTTCTTAAGAATAAAGTCATTCATAAAAATCTCAATTTCCCATTTGTTGATCATTTTGTCCGAACTCGATATTAAACGTTTCATGAACAACTTTATTCTCACTCAAACCCACTAATTTCAAACCTAGCAATATCTCCAATTACTGATAATCCTGCAAGACTCTTCCAAGTTTGAAAAGAAGATGGCCCCTTGTTCTATGTCGAATTAATAAATTACTATACATTACAAATAAAGGGGGTAGAAATAGTGGAGGAAATAGAAAAATTTAAAGTGGGTAGGAATAAGTGAAGTCAAGAGGAGGGCAAATGGAGAGATGATGTTAGATAATATTATATCCTCATATACTCAAGTGTACCAAAAGGAACGAGAGCAAAAGAGGGAGTGGACATTATATTAAAAGAAAGCATCTACGGGAAGGTCGACAACTGGAATCCAGTCTCTTCTCGAATTCTGACTGTAGATATGCAATTATCGTTAGGAAAGGTAACTCTAATCCAGGTATATATTTGACAAAGAACAGTTCTATGTCGAACTGGAAAGAGAAACAAGTAGAAGCTATGACTTGGGAAGAGAAGTAATAATAATGGGAGATCTTAATGCTAAGATAGGAAGAGATAATAGAGGAACGCAAGGAGCAATGGGACATTACGCTGGAGAAACAACTAAAAATAGAAATGGACAGAGACTTATAGAATTCTGTATAGACTTTTACCTGTTAATAGGTAACACGCTCTTCCCGCGTAAACTGGTTCACAAAACAACATTCTCTGCTGAAGAAAGGAACGTAAACATCATCATAGATTACTTCATTTATAGTAAGAGTTAGGAGATACTTTACTGTTGTAAAAGTAATAAGAGATGCAGAGCCCAGCACCGAACATTTACTTCTCGTTGCAGATACTCGGATTATCAAGCACATCAATAGGAAACCAAAAACATATGAAAGGATTTATACGGCAGTGTTGCGGAATCCCGAGAAGAGGTCTTTATATGCAGATCTGCTAGACCATCGACTCCTATCGATCACGAAAAGAATATAGATGAAATGTGGTAAGACATCACATACCGTTAACTTGAGACTGCGACTGAAATATGCACTTTCAAGAAAATTAATATGAGGGCCAAAAGAACAGAATGGTGGGACGAGTATGTAAAACGAGCGGTTGCTGACAAAAAGAAAGCTTGGAAGGACTATATGGCAAATAAGTCACAGCAGAACTGGTCTAATTATGTTCAAAAGATTAATAGCTCCAAGCAAACAGTGAGGGAGTCTAAGAGAGAGTCACAGGAACGCATTGGTAAGGACTTGGATGATGATTACCGGAAAAATATTAAAAGGTTTTGGTAAAGTTAAATAAAGTTAGTTAAGTGTCTAATAGGTAAAAAGGGTAAGAATATTCGAAATGTGAAAAACGAATATGGCGACTTGGTTACTGATGCCACTGAAATTCTAAAAAGGTGGGAAAGACACTATAGTGCAATATTTTCAGTCAATCAATCAGTAAACCAGATACAATCGGATATCCCTAACAGAGAATGCTTTAATGGATTCTTACTAGATTGAGAATGTCATATGTTAAGATTATATATATTAGATATTATATAACTATAAATAAATACATTAACATTCCTTGGATCTCTCCTAACAGCCTACCGTCAAAAGACTGCGGCATAATAACAAGGCTAAGAATCGGAAATACAAAACTGGCTCATCTCCATCTACTTTTAGGAATGGATTATGTTGTGATAATACGAAACTAAAAGTGAAGCATAACTAAGCATCAAATAAAAAGAATAAATTTTAATATCGAAATATGTCTACCGTTCAAAGAAAATAATAAAATACAGAAGACGCTGATGTATTTACAAGCTACGAAGTTAACCCAAGAATTTTACGAGAGCAGTCATCGCTAATGGCTTAGTAGTCGAGGCGACGTTAAAAAACAAAATCAAAAAAAAAATCATGCTATTGGTCAGCTGAAATTTCTCAGTTCATGGATTGTGAGTTGAGACTATAATGTATACTTAAGACTATGAAGGATTCTTCGATTCGCTTTTACGGGTTTAATGTCAAATAAGTTTGCCTAAACCTTCGTGGTCAAGCTAGTTTGTTTCAATGCTTATGCAATAAATAAAATCTTGAAACAAAAAAAAAGCAAAAAATATTCACTTCTTATGTTTATTTAGTTACTGATTTCACTCCATAGAAAAATGCCCGATTCATGGCCTACAAAGAATGACTTCTTTTACTGATCTCGGCTAAGTGTCTTATGCCTTGATAAAAATGAATAATACAAATTTAAAACCTTTTTTTTTTAAATAAGTTATTTACGGAGCGTTCTGAACTAAAGCGATTTCCTTTACCTCTAAGAGGGTATCATAAAAAGAAAAGTAAGAATATACGGGGCGAAGTGGGGTAAATATTTGATTACGGTTTATTGGATTTATGTGTTTTCCTTTTCATGCTGAGTCAATATGGAACGTTTACTCGGATAGAACTGAGAAGGACCACGCCCTCACCAGCGGCAGAAAATCAAACTCAATTGGATTCGATTAAATATCTCCAGATTGTTCATATATTAGTGATTTCCAAATCTTCGTATGTTCACAAAGTTAACTGTGTATAATCAGACAAGAGTTCTTAACACTGTCTATGCATAATCGAACAAGCATCACCTTATACATCCTTTACAAGAACTGCTTTCCACTAGGATCTATCCTAGGAAATAAGACTTAGAAAATTCGAAGCAAAATATCAAATATCTTCTCTAAATAGCCTATTTTTTTTTAACTGAATTTCAGTTCTGCCAATTAGGAAAAAAAGAAAAGGAAAATACAACACAATTCTTAACAAAAAATATGAAACATTATCATATTAAACGTATACAAAGTTTAAGGCATAAAGACTTAACCATTTTTTCATAAAGGTATAATTAAAAAAAATCTGATTTAGGTAAGACACGACTTCTTTTATGCCTATCAAGAAATAATTTAGGGGCTGAAAAAAAACTGAGTCAAATTACAATCTGCAGACACCGCAACAATTATTATTTAATTGACGATCATTAATAATTTAAATATGTTATAGCCATGAAAAATCTCAATGGGAGATTCAAAGCAAAATTCCTAAACATCCCGCAGCTCATGACGGAAGGTGAAAAATAGTTCTGAGTTGCAAGTAAAGGGCCGCTTTTCAGTTTATCAACTACATCTAAACTTTATGATATTATTTCAATTCATAAAAAAAACTATTATATACTAAATTTAAAAGAAACTTATGTAATATACTTAAATGGTCTCTTTCCATACCGAAATTCATTAGATACTTCATTATAAAAAACAGCAAGTTTTAACATAACTGCCTTTTAAACCAAATTTAAAAAACATTCGTTAATGTTCGGTGTGCTCAATTGGACTATAACTCAATGTCGTATTTGTAATAATTCACTGTGATATAATTTGGCATAACGTATATGCTAAATGTGAATTACCCATTTTATTTCAATACAACCTCTTAATAAAAGCTAATGTCATTCAATATAAGTACGATATAAGTAATGGTGATAAAGTGTCCAATAACGTAGGTTTTTAATTACTAGATGTTACATACAATCTAAATTTTGAATTTGTTTGGCTCACCTTATTTAAATCAACGTACGGATTTCACGAAGTAAATAGTCAAAAGATTAATGGACGATGAAAATGTAAAAAAAAGAATCAAAAGAATATTTCCGTTGAAATCCGAAAACTATGAAGGAAATAAAGAGGTTAAATGAAATTCCTACTAAGAAAAGAATTTCAGATGACAGCAGTCATTAAAATACAATAAGAAAAGTAAGTTATTGCATAGGATTAAACGAAATTAAAAAACAAATGAACCGCAAAGGAGATAAAATATTTAATAAACCGGAAGTGGATTAAGAGGCGATATTGTCGCCGCAACCTTTTTGCTGAAAATCGGAAAAAGAGCTTAATGAACAGAATTTTACATAAGATAACCGAGGGACATCTTAGCCGAGAGGGGAAAAAGGAAAAATAATGATTATAACCCGACTCCAAAGAGGAGACCTGGAGAAGAGCGTTCCTTGACACTGCAAAGGAACACGGCAACGGCTCCCCCAAGGATTGGTGACCTGGAAATTCCACTTCTCTTCCACCTAACCATTTCCTCAGCCTCTTGTTAATCATTATCACCTTCTTCCTCGTCATCATTTTTACAGACTTCCTTATATTATGTTATATATATATATATATATATATATATATATAATAAATATATTCACCTTATACTAAGGGTTTTATAATTATTCTACATCATAATAAATAAAAACTAATACTGGCAAGTTAATAGGATGTGGTGTCAGCCTGAGTCGGCGAAAAATAATTTCGAATACAATTTTGATTAAATCATACGTACTTTTGTATAATGGATAGTATACCAGCATTTAGTCACTTATCGTTATAAATCGTTAGTTTTTCCTTTAAAATTAATCCAAGCCTATGACTATATCTATATTTTTCAGGGCTGATAAAAAAAAAAAGATAAACAACATACTTTTATGTGTATGTTTTTTTTGTTGTTTTTTTTCTGGGTAGGGGAAAAATCTTTCATAAGACGAAGTGTAATAACACAACAGTGTGAGATTCCTACTCATTAAAAAACCACCTCCCAATTCTCCTTTTACCATCCCACGGAACATCCGTCAACCATTATTTCGTGGGGAGGCAGAAGGGCTATGTGCCTAGTTCTTCTTTGGACAACTTAAGTGGGATTAGCCAGAGCTTGGCCTCTCCTTTCTCGCTCCTGTATTCTGAGCCTTCTTCCGATTTGCGCTGCATAGTCTGCTGCAGCACTCCAATGCTCCTGCCTAGTCATCATCAAAGTGACAATATTTTCCGGCGATGATTTCTTTCCGAATTTTATGTCAAGCTCTTCATTTTCTCGAGAAAAACCTGGACAACAGAAGAACGAGTGTTCTACTGTTTCATCCACGGGATCACAAGTAGGACAAGATTTTCGATCTTCTATTCCGAAGCGAGCCAAGTAGGCCCTAAAGCAACCATGCCCTGTGAGTAGTTGGGTGAGATAATAATCTGCCTCTCCATGTTTGCGGGATATCCATTTTGATATATCGGGTATCAGACGGTGTGTCCATCTTCCAGAAGGTGAGGCATTCCAGCGTCTCTGCCATCTTTCAAGGGTATGACTTCTTTCATCTGTCAAAACTATTCAGTAACACAAACAGATTTTTAATCCAATAAATAAATTACGAAAAAAATAATAAAGCTGTTTCAATATTTATTTTTAATGAAGTTCTACTAAACGCGGATGATTCGATAGAAAAACTAAATTAGTCAAATATAAGTGGAAGTCCCCTTATGTCCAAGGAAGAATCCAATTTTATTCAAGTTAAAGAGAAATTTGAAATTATTCTCTTAAATAGTAAAAAAGAAAAGTTGCTTTTTAGATAACAATTTAATTTCTTAATTTAATCACACCCACGATTATGTAATTTATTTAACACGTAGAGAGATTTGATCTAATATGCACTCATTCCTTGTTAAAGCTTAATATTAAACTGTAAAAACTTTTAATTAAGATGTTTTTAATTTAAACATTAATATAATATTTTAAAGCCCTTATCCATGTATTCGACAACTGCATATAATTATTAATCGTCTTTAATAGCATGTTTTTACTTAGGCGTAAGGCATGATTATGGCTATTCTATTTTTTCTTGTTTTATTTATTTCTATTATTTTAATTTCATTACGAAAAATCAAAAATTTCAGTCATTTTTAGTACGAACGTTTCCGTTAAAATAGTTCTGCAGATTGTTAGAAGTTCAAGGTATTATTTTTCTTTACTTCTGAAGAATAAACCTGAAGTGTATGCGGTTGCAGATTTATTTGACTCGTTGAATTTTGAACAAACATTTTTTTATAAACAATGCTGTCCCTATAGGCAGGATTCAAAGACCTCACTGTCCCTAACAACCAACATACGTTGGTTAAAAATAGCCCTTGCTTATACTCTGAGGGATCAATAAGCCTTTGATCGAGTGAGAGGAGGTCTTCATCTCTTGGTCTTCAGCCTTTGAGGGGATTTTGTTTCGGCCCGTATCCGCTATGAAAGGTCTAAATCGACACAAGGCCAACGTTTTGCTCGTGAAAAATGGGCGGGAGACAAAACGGTCCGCCCTCCCCCGGGCTTGATGGTTGTATCAGTCAGTGTCAGCTTCCCCATGTATCACCCTTCTCCCTACAATCTCCCTTTTCCTACTTAAGAAATACTTAGTGTAACCCAAGGACTGCATAGCCCTCTGAGATTGGAAAAACGCCATAATTCTGTGTCGGCATACATAACAATCTATTATAAGAAATGTCAATTTATATGAATTACATGTTGAATAATATTAGTTGACCATATACATATGAATAATAATAAGTTATTAAAGAAATAGTAAATATTAAGAATTAATAAATAGAGAACAAATACAAAATAGTATTTAAGAGAACTTTTTCTGACCTCCACCCGGACCATATATATTTACTTAGAAATGTATTATAGTCTCTAGAAATATTTGATTACATTTTCATTATCAGCGAACAAATAGTTTCAAATAAATAATACTAATAATAAGTAATAAATAAATAAGTATGCTTTAATCTTGTATGCGCTCGTTTTTATTGGATAAACAACAAACACGAACACATAAATATAAAATAAAAACAAACAGGTATGCCGTTTTCTATTAATTGATGCTTTAGAAAGTGCAGACGAGGTTATTGTCATAGACAAGCTTTGGTACAGTTTTTTTATTATGAATACCTCTAAATACGATATTTACTATTTATTATTCTATCAATATACCATGCGTATGTATGTATGTGGTATATATGTACATACCACTATGTAAATAATATATCCAAAGTTCGGGGTGTTTAGTTTTGGCTTATATACATCACAATTGAAAATGAGACATAAATTACTTTCAAATACCGATGAAAAAGCTTGCGGTGCACCGGCGATAGAGAATAACAGAAAAGCTAAACATGAATAATGCACCCAATAAACAAACATCCCACCACCTCTAAGGCTCAAATGCAACTACTGAATCATAGGGAAGGTTACTAGATTCCCAGCTGGCTAAGGTTAGATAAAAACGGCTGATAAATACTCCAGAATTTGAAACATCAATATACTCTCACCAAACCCAAAAAAACAACAACAGGAAAACAAAATAAAATAAATAATAGTAACAAACAACACAAGAACAGAAGACAAAAAAACTATATGAAAAAATGAAAGTAAAAAAGAATTTATAAAAAACCAGCGGACTTCTCTTTTTTCTTGCTATTTTACTTTCATTTTTTCTGTTCTTGTGTTGTTTATTTGAAAAGAAAAGAAATGTCCAGGACAGGAATCGAACCCGGGTCTTCCAGATCGCTAGTCTGGAACTCTACCATTTGAGCTATCCTGGCCTTAATCAAGCACGCTTCCCGGTCGTGGCCACATCTTTTCTTTTCACTTATCCTAAGTCCCCGCGTTCTCGCATTTTTGCGAAGTATACGAGGGGAAGAATGTTCTTTGAACATTATTTTAATTTGGATCTAGTTGACTTACGTCATTATAATTATTATAATTTATTTTATTTTATTTGTTATTAATTTTTAAATATTTTTATTTGAAAAGAAAAGATATGTCCAGGACCGGGACTCGAACTCGGGTCTTTCAGATCGCTAGTCTGGAACTCTACCATTTGAGCTATCCCGGTCGTGGTCACATCTTTTCTTTTCACTGATCCTAAGTCCTGGACATATCTTTTCTTTTCAAATGAAAATATTTAAAAATTAATAACAAATAAAATAAATTATAATTTATTATTTATTTAATTTTGTTTTCCTGTGTTTTTTTTTTGGGGGGGGGGAGTTTGGTGAGAGTATATTGATGTTTCAAATTCTGGAGTATTTATCAGCTGTTTTTATCTAACCTTAGCCAGCTGGGAATCTAGTAACCTTCCCTATCATTCAGTAGTTGCATTTGAGCCTTAGAGGTTGGGATGTGTGTTTTTTGGGTGCATTATTCATGTTTTGCTTTGCTGTTATTCTCTTTCTGCCCTGAGGATGCCTAAATAGGCGAAATATTGGACAGGTATTTTCAATTTCCTGTTTTAGTTTAGAGACTTAAGGTTTTTAGTTGGAATTTTTCCACAAATGTATTAAGCAACTTAAACTTATAGTTAATTCAAATATTCCCGATTTTCAAGTTTCATAGCAACAATAGAAATGAGGCTGGGAAAGATAAAGCTATAACCCATTCCCTTCCAGCCTAGATATGGATGGTGCAGCAGATGATGGCGCTAGGACGGAACCATCTGAGGGATAATATAAATAAAAAGAGACGCGGGACAGAGCTATGGAACAGGGGACCACGCCGAAATGTGGTCTCGCGGCGGAGAACAGCTGCAACATTAATCATCGAGCCAGGAGGAGGAGATATGCCGCCGAGAGCAACTTGGGTTATTCATCTCCGACCCAATCAGCCCCCCCCCCCTCGACCTATCCATTTTTATAACCTATAGCTCTCAGCTCTATGTAGAGTGCAACTTTACTGGGACATATAATGCCTACATCTTTTGTCTGTCGTAGGATCCCTTCAGTTTCTTGCGTCGAATACGTAGATTATATTTAAATGTAATATAATGTCTACATTACATGAATTATTTCAATGTATTTTATCAGGCAGATATTATAAACATAAAAACCAACTAAAATATTTCTTCATATACGAATTTATTTTCGCGCGCGTTAATTTTTTGCGATAACTCCATTGGATGCATTAAAGATGTATTCATTTAAATTACATAGTGTAAAATCTTATACTAATGCTCACGAAATGCTTAAGGTAACTAAAGTATATAAGTTGATAAGGATTAATACTTAATGATAATGATAAGTGTCCGTCTAAATAGCTTTCCAGTTACCACACTGTACGTAACCAATTATTTAGAAGATATAATGGGTACAGTAAGCTACCCTTAGAAGATAGATATATGCTATCCCGGACTATTTTGTAGATCTTTAAAAGAGGGATATTCTACCGTGCATTGTTTTGTTATGTCTCAAAGGGATTAGGCAGCGTCTTCGATGAAAGCTTCCAGACGGCTTGACTGTTTTCAACACTTCCAACTATTATCGTTATTTTCCAACCAATTTACACAAAACCTTGATAAATTATATACTTAAACCTTCCTCATGAATCACTCTGTCTGTTGGTGAATCTATTGGTGCCGTATGAAAACCCGTGGAGTAGTTTTTGAGTTTATCGCGAATAGACAGACAGACGCGGCGGAGGACTTTGTTTTATAATAGGTATAGATGAACATAACACATATAAAGCCCTTAAGGGCAAATTGGGAAAAAATGGGCTTTTACACATTTTTCGCAAGTTTTGTGAAGCAATCAACGAGTTTGCAGTCCATCAGTTCGTAGCTAAAGATGGTGGAAATTCTTTCCTTTTAAATTCCGAACCATCATAATATGATATATGAATAGTATAAATTTCAAAAAATAGCTACAATAACTTTAGAACGAATACCCAAACGGGGTTGCAGTTATCACTAAAACAAGCTGTAGAGATTAGCATCCCACCTGGACTAGTATTTATAGGACAAACACCGCTCTCCGGGGCAGGGTTTAATTAAATGGACGGTTAAATTGGATGGATAATTTAACCCGAGACAGATTAAATCAAATTTTCATTAGTATTTAGAAGGATTAAACTGATTAGGTACAATGTACGAGGTCCCTAACAAGATAGATAGGCTGCTTCACGAGTTACCAAAGTTTGCCCAACATGTTACTAAATTATAATTGTCCAACAAGCTAAACTCAATTACGAATTAAATATTGTATGTGCGGTTATGTGTTTTTGAGGGGGGAGGTTCAAATCAGAATTTATGGTCGAGAGGAATTACCTGTTACAAAATAATCAATATTTGTTTGACAACAGGACCAAGCTTTCATTAGTAATTTGTAATACATACATTTCCGATTCAAAAATTACTTATTATAACATAAGTAATTGTCCTATTTACATTTTTGTTTATTGAAATGTTTCGCAATGCATTCCTTTTTTAACATTAATCTGGAACGATCCAAAACATAAATCTGCAGCCCCAGTGGTTTGGTCGAATTTTGTCCAAAAAGATTTAATTGAATCGAAATAAGCCTAATTGTATCATTCTCGAAGTGATAAGTGGTCAGGCCTTGGCTTGAATTAGAGCTATTATTTATGTAAATAATTTAATTCCAGGCCAAAACTACGAGAATGACACAATTCCGCTTCCCATAGTACAATTAAATCATTCTGGACAATCATTCGACTTACCACTTTTTCACTGAAAAATAGCATGAAGCATTAAAGGATAATCGCTAGTTCTCTCTCATATTGTAGCGACAGTTAAGTAAGTAACCTAGAAGATGTTTAAAGAAAATAAAATAATAAATAATTCCTACCTTTTTTAATTCTCGGCTTATGTCAGGATCGTCCTGGGCTTTTCTTTTTTCCAAAATTGGGGTCGGTGCACCAACATTTGGTGCGCACTGAGCCACCAGGCATACTTCTTCCTGAAAAATATATAATAATTA
The DNA here is from genome assembly GCA_964056705.1 of Troilus luridus. Lineage (NCBI taxonomy): Eukaryota > Metazoa > Arthropoda > Insecta > Hemiptera > Pentatomidae > Troilus > Troilus luridus. The sequence goes on along the minus strand of OZ057412.1, from coordinate 51,402,563 downwards.
AATATAACAGTGATAAATAAATACTATATATCGTATTTCTAGGTGTATAAGAATGAAATGACAAATAACTGATAATTTACAATAATAATGAAAATATATCATGCAATGCATAATAAATACATTATGCAAAAATATAGTAAAATATTTTTAATATTCAATATTATAATATTATTAATATTTAATTGTGGTAAACCTCGAAGGGTAGAACTTTTAAATAGATTTTTATCACATCGACGTTCAATACAATAGAGATTTTTTACATGATAATTTGGGATAAAAATAAAGATTCTAACTCAATACTTTATATTTGTTTAAATAAAGCCAAAAATCAATATTATCCCCTTTTATACTTTTCTTTATTTTTTTATTATATATTATATATATATATATATAAAAATATTTCATCTCATAACCCTCTTTCCTAAGTAAGTAATGTAAATAACAAGTTTTAATTTCTAGTCATGTCGTAACTTTTAAATGCTCCGCTAACTACAATAATGTAATAGCAATTGTGAATGAGCCGGAAATATATTAGAGAATAAGTGGTGTTTACGATGCATATAAATATGCATGCGAAGTCTAAATGAGTTCTCTCGAGCATATCATATGAATCTATAATGATATACCTGGCAAGCATTCAACTCTTGAGAATGCAATTATATCTAACATAACGAGTAATTCTTAGGAATAAATTATGACCTATTCATTTTCGAACTATTCACATTTAAATATAAACAATTTTCATGTTATAGAAACTAAATAGATGGAAAAAATACAAAAAAAGGTTGTTTATGAAAAAAATCATCAAATACAAACCTTCGCTCACATATTTTTTTTTTCTTAAAGCCCACTTCTTTGTTTAAACATGTTATAATCCGAGACTGACCGTGTAACAATTGATTTTTAACGGATGCATTTCACGCGAGAGGTTTAAAAGTGGCTATTACATACCGAGCAAAAATATTTATATTAATTTATTTATTTATTTAATCTACTCCTCTTCTACCGCCAACAGTGTGAGAATCTCTCCTGTAGAGCCTAACCCATGACTGTCTCTCCTGTACCAATCTTCTTCCCCATTCCAAACCTCTTCTGTCAAAGGGCTCCTGGATTGCGCCTTCCCAAGTCTTCCTTGGTCTTCCCTTCGGTCTTGTACCTTCCACCTTCGTCTCATATACGGCCTTTGCCACACTGTTTTCTGTCATTCTGGAAACGTGGCCGAACCATCTCAGCTGATGCTCCTCGATGATATCCCCCGCTGGCCGAAGTCCCATTGGACCGTATTGTTATGTTTCGCACTCGGTCTCTTCTGCTCTTCCCTTCCATTCTTCTTATATATCGCATCTCCATGGCTTGGATTTGGCTCTTGTGCTTTTTAGATTTATATTAATATTAATTATTAATGTCAGCTAAAAGACACAATAGGAGATCGTAAAATTACAGAAGGTGTTGAATTATTTGACAATTATTGATTTTGGCTAACATCATGTGTAGGCACTTCTCCCAAATGGCCTAGAGATATATTCGAGTATTTTACATAAAATCAGCCAGGAAATGCCCCAATAAATGTAACAAATCCCAGACAATAGAATGTGTTTTTAAACAAAGTACCTTTATATAACTTAACAAGCCAAACTATGCTAAATTTAAAATCAGAAAATCATTTATAAATATAATTTATGAAGTGAGTATCCATATGGACTTGATATTATTTTCAGACCAAAAACCAAATATGAAATATTTAATATTATAATGCCTTAAACAAAATATATTTATGGTGAGAATGTTTGTGGCGAATAAACAATAAAAATAAAAAAAAATTTAATTTATTGGAAGAAAATAATGAACGGTCGAGGAAAAGTGTGGCTATAAAAAAATGTATAAGAAAGGTGGTGTCAGATGCAAGAGAGAAATAAATTATTATAGTTAATTATTCTGACCCTAATTATATATTCTTTACTTAATAATGTTCTAATTTATTAATTAATTATTCAGAGAGATACACCAGCATTAATTATCTGTAGTATCAGCTCCGGTCAGGCTTTAACGGACAAAACGGGAGGTTTGGAGAAACACGATTTCCTCTCACCCGGCTACCCTTCCCCCATTAACAAGACCCAACATTATATACTCTACATAATTATAATAAATGATTAAATAATAATGGAATTATAAATATAAGGTAGACTTATCAATAATCGATATGAAATCGATTCAAAGATAATAAATTTCGACAGGTGAATTAATAAGTAATATAAAATTGATAGAGGACAATGAGATAGGAGGGAGGAAGGCGATCGGCCACCCCCAGCAGCTCAGGCTACTTTGCATATAGATTAGGTATTACGGCGAGTCCACCACCGGGGGTGGTCAGGGGTGCCTGTAAGCACCACTTTTATCACAACTTAGTTAATCGCCTTCCGGCAAATAGCTCTGTCTGCCCGCCTGTGAAATCCGCATAATTAAACACTTTCTAGATGTGTTCACAATCAATGAGCATCAAGAACCGTTTCATACCTTTCATAAAAAAATATATATATGGAAAAGTGAAGGGAGGTAGAAATTAAATTAATAAAAATTGTAAACTATATTGGAACATTCCAGCAAATAAACTAATATTTCTAAAATACTCGACGACTTATTATTTCAGATATATATTATAATTTGCTCAACACCTCTCCCCCAATCGCTACTGCTATGTACAACGTTTTGCCAGCTCAGGCCTCATCGGGATAAAAATAACATATTTTCAGTTAGGTCGCCTGTGGTTTAGGGATCAGCATACCAACCTTCTATACCCAAGATCGTATGTTCGAAGCCCAGCAGGTAGCGCTAGGTTCCTTAGTAATACCGTACTTCGTAAGGGACGTAAATTGGGGACCCCGACCTGTGCGATGTTAGTTAGTCGTTAAAACTCCCTATCCTAATTAAACTTGGATAGGCCAAATTTAGGACTTACACAGTCTCATCGCCCGATTAGCCATAGCAGCATAAAGTGGCGTTAAAGGAATAAACATATTTGTAGATTAAATCAAGCACATCTCACAAGTATAAAAATAGGCGTGCACTGAAGTAAGCAAAATACATTAATATGTCCCATAATATACTGAAGGCACCTCGACGGTTATTTTTTTTAGATACATGTGCTTCTAAAATGCACCTTATGTAATAACACCTCGTTTTCAAGTCAAGCAAATATTATATTTTCTATTTCAGTTAAAAAGTAAATATAATTAATTATTAAAACAAATTAAAACTATGGGTATCAATATTAATTAATTTTTTACATATTTTATATAGTTCCTTTTCAAGGATTTTATTATTTAATTGTTCCTATAAGCGAGCAACTTACCTCTAAGTTCCAACATCGAGAGCGGTTGTAGAAGATAAATTGTTTGCACTGGTCACAGCCGTGAATCGACCCTTTGGGATTTAGAGCCCTCACTCGGCCTCAATTAAGTGGATACCCTTAATTAGGGAAAAAACTTTGAGGTTGAACGTGATCTCGGTCAAACCACAGCCTTTGCCCTAAGCCTTACTTCGAAAAACCGTGCACTCCCTACAATATACTCGGCTCAAAAGGATTGATGAGTTGTCGTGATTCAGTTTTTTTTATTAAATATTTTAATAACAGCATTAAACAAGATTTTTGTGATGTTGAAAATGAAATTATTTGCACATAGCAAACGACTTTGAAAATGCAATTGGCTCTTTTAGATATTATTACATCTTAAATAATACATTATTATCCAAAAATTAAATTAATTTTAGGTTGATGAAACAAAAAATAAATTAATAATAATTCAAAATAATAATAATTAAGGATAATAAAAAAAAAAAATAACGCGCGAAGGAAAGGATTCATTGAGAGTGGTTCTGCGACCTGATTTACCTTCAATAAATTTAATGAATGTTTTTTGAGTGTTTCAAGAATTTTCAAATTCATTGAAATACTGAGGTAACAATTCTTATCCAATTTAATTGACTTAAAAAAAATGATTTTATTGATGACATCTCTAGTTTCGAACCAATAAAAATTATATTGTGATATGATGAACAAGAGGGAACATATTTTATTGGTGCCTAATTAGACCAATAAATAAAAATTAATAATAGAAATGATGAATGAGGCAAAGAATTACAACTTTTCAGTTTTAATTTTAATTTTAGCTAAACGGTTTTTTGTACTAAAGGTCCGCAGGTTATCGCTTCGAGTTGAGTTACAAGAAGTTTTAGTTGTTTATTCGTTTTATTTTTAATATTTTCCGAAAATAAAAGTAATCATGAGCTTTAGTATGGAAAAGAGAATGTAATTATGGGTAATCGGTAGGTTTCGTTAATCATTTCATGAAGAAATAAAAGTTTCAACTAACATTTCGAAGTATGGATGATATATCTACAACCCCGGTGAATAAGTGGTTAAGTCTAATTTTCTCCAAAATGAGTTTCTTGTACTTAAGTAAGGGGAATCGAATTATTTTCGTAGTGAATAAGGGGCCAAGTAAGGCATTGACTAGAAAAGGAGTTATTGTTTATATTACAACTCCATTTAAAGCCAAAAAACTACGAGAATGACACGATTCCAGTTATCTGAAAGCACTTAACTCTCTCCGGAGAAAAGCCGACTTAACCACTTATTCACCGGAACTGTAGATGTTTGTTGACTCGTTCATTTCTAGATGAAATGATTACCGAAGCATAAAAATTTCTCATAATTACATTCTCTTATCCAGACTAAAGCTCATGATAATCTGTATTTTTGTAAAATGGAAAAGTAAGAAAAGTAAAAAAACTTGTTGTGACTCAACTCGAAGCACAAACCTGCGGAATAATCACCAACAACATTTACCCCCTTTATAAAACATGATAAAAATTGGAATCAAGTATAAAATATGATTTTGCTGGTCCACTCCTCAAGTTCAATAGGAAAGAATGGTCTAGATATATTTGTTATAATAATTAACACAGACTGCTAATAATCCACAGCTATAACTGTTATGAGAAATACAAAAATTGTAATTGACATCTTGCCTCTGGGACAGTAGAACGACTATTGTCGAGGGAAACAATACTTGCCGAAGAAGATAGCTGCCAAGTCATCAATAGAGGACAAAGGTCGAGGACGTAATGGTCATCGAGGAGCGGCAGGGCAAACATCTCCAACCGACTCCCTTTCATAAAAAGACAAAAGGAAGTTAGTTTATAGGAGCACATCTCTATCAAAAGGAATCCATTCGTTTGACAACTTCTCAAACTTGTACGAAAAACATTGTAACCTCCAAGGAAACGACGGAAAACATCTCTTTAACAGGAAAGTTTTTGTTTCCAAGGATTCTGTTTCTAAGAAGATGGACTGTCCAACGAAGTGTAAAAATATCGGTTTATTTTATTTTATATTTTTATACCAGAGGAGAAGACTTAAGATATTAGTGTTAAGGAACAAGAAAAAAACAATGAATTGTTTCTGCGCAAATCAACGCTTTCAGCAGGCAATCCTTCCCTCTTCGTAAATAACTCTTGTAGTAAGTTAGTAGTAAAGTTGTCGACTTTAGTGACACTGACAGTTAGTGGCAGTGTAAACTAGTGAGTGATAAGTGATAAGTGAGTGAAATAAACAGTTTGTAATATTTTCAGAGTATTACGGTCGGTGGACTTTAATTAGAGGACTGTAAGTGTTAATTTTTAGTTATAAACTCTAGTTTAGTTTTATCGTAGTTGAACAAATTTATGTAAATAGTTAAGTTATTTAGTATTAGCAATATCTTATATTATTTGTATAATAATAATAATAGTAGTAAATAGATAACAGTTAAGCCCAGTTTAATAATTTTATTGTTTTTAGTAATTCCATTGTATTCTTTTTAAGTTGTTAATAAATATTAATATTTTGAATTAAGAAATAGTTTAATTCTTTTTACACCCAGTAGCCCGTAATTTATATATATATATATATATATAAATATGTTTCACTTCTATTTTACCCTTGGACCATAGAATCTCACAAAACTGGACAGCTTATTTTTAACATCTTTAGTTGCCATGCCGGAAATCCTGGTTCGAATACCGCTACATGCTAAGACTTTTATTTAGTCTGTTTACAGCGGGAGATGGATCATATGGGATCTAGAACCCTCCTGGGGCTCACCCAACCTCTATAAATGTTATAAAAATAGGGTACCCAAAATAATGGTGAAAAATCTGGCGGTTGAGCGTGACCTAGAACAAGTCACCTCCTTGCAGAACCGTTGTCCATGAAACAGTACAGTCTCTACCATGTACTGAACACCAGTTCCGTTCACGGGTTGTAGTGGTACAGGTTTTTTTTTTTTGTACAGGATACATAAAAGAAGGTAATGTACAAACATTTAGTAAAATGGAAATGTCTAAGTCTTTACAAGCAAGATAGATTTTGTTGTACAAGCAAGTTTTAGTATAATTAGAGTACAAACTGAATGTTCCTGTTTGTAATATGTACTTGGAACCCAAATTTCATAGCTACGTCTATTAACTTACATTCTAGGAATGTTCTTCATTAAATGAAAATAAACATAATATCTTCTCGTAAGGGGTCCGTGTGAAGTGTCCATTTGGAATTTGGTTTTTTTTATATTATCTATTTTTTAACCAAACTTATAATTATTTGAATAAAACCATTCTGTTAAAGTTAGAGGTGATATTAGTTTGCTTTAGGGCTGGAGGAAAGGGTTTATCGCCTTAAAAAATCTGGAACCAGCTCTGGACTACTGTGAGCAGAGATTTGAAAGCGTTGCTTGTGATAATTGTTGCAATCTTTATTTGATCTCCGGTAGTATAACCAAGGGACTTACTTTGTCATACGACAAAATGAACGTTAGAAAAAACAAGAATAACGTCAAAGATTCGAATGGAAATCCATTGCTTCTTTCCTACAACTATCATCAAATAGTACTAAATTAATTGGAAACAGCAAATAAAACTTCGTTCGTATTTAAAATTAACTACACATCAACTGGACTTGCTAAGGAACTTACTCTTACGACTTATAAAGGAAAGCTAATCTTTTTAAAAAATCCTTCCGGTTTTCCAAACAAGTTCCTGGTCGATTCATTGTCTATTCAATCTGATTTATAAACGAATAAGAACCGCTAGTTGCTCACCTATTTATTTAAACCAAACCGAGGAATTGATATACTGCAGTTGTAAAGCCGACACCACGAAGTACAAACTTCAGCGGAAACAAAGATACTTCTAAAGAAACTTCCAACTCCAAAACTTGGCTTATTTGGAAAGTTATTGTGTATGAAGCTGCTAGTAGGATATAAACTTTGTACCCATAGAAAATAAATACTTCCTAGAGAAAGAATGATATTTTATAACAAAACAGAAATATAAATATATGTATATATATATATATATATATATATATATATATATATATATATATATGTGTGTGTGTGTGTGTGTATGTATTTATGTATGTAGGTATGTAAAGCAGAGCATGTCATAGAAATACAAAGCAAAGGAAAAACTTTAAAATAATAATTTGTAAGGATAACTAAAGAGAATAAATAAATAATAAAGATAATGTAATTAAACACATATATTAATTAAGAATGGAATTAAGAAGCTACCAAACTAAGTTTATCACAGTTCAGTACATAATGGAAACTTACTAGAACATTACTAAAGACTTACACACTACAATTAATCAATGATAGTTCACAGCATCGGCGACTATAGGAGATTTTACTGAACAGAAAAGGCGATTAGTCCTAGAGGCAACCATCGCCTTAACGTCACTGAAGAACCTGTGCACGCGTATATTAAATTATCTTGAGCAATGGAAGAAGTATAGACAACATCTTTTCATTGTAATAAAACATATTATCATAATTAGCATCCTGGACGTGCGAGGATTTAGGGAAAAGGCGGAGTTGGAGAAAGAAAATAAAGCAAAGTCTGATAAATTTGAAGATCAAGAGGTGATAGCCATCGCAAGATACAAAGAAGTGTACTTAAGTAGTATTCAGAGAAAATATATCATGACGGAGTACCAACGTTGTCGGAGTCCTACGGTTGGGTGCCCGGGTGTTTTAGTTTTCCGACACCGGTGAACTATTTTAGAAGAAAAGGATTGAAGTCACGAAAAACCCTGTAAAATCTTGAACAGAATTAAAATGAAAAGTGGGATATGATTTAAACCACATCAAAAGTAAATTTATCGTATTCTCAAGAAAGAGAAGAACACCAACGTTGAAGATTGTCAGAAACATTTTCAGGCAGTATGACGAGAGAATGGAAAGGCTGCGGCAATGCTTCCAGGAATGGAATTAAGAGTTATCCCAACCAAACAAATGAGCAACAAGATGGAACCTGAAAGTAAAACAAGCAAGAGGAAGGGATGTAGACAATCAACATGTGACAACGACATAAGTGTTAAAACATACAGGAACCGAAGGAAAATAGAAACATAAGAAATTAGAAAATTGGGAAATAATTAAAAAGAAAAAAATATAATAAAGATTGAACAACGAGAAAATCTTCGTGCAAAATCTCACTTATCAATTCTCTTCTTCTTTTTTTGTCCTCTTTATGCCTCTCAGCGTAGAGACTCACCCAGCCATCACAACCAGAGGCATACCGGTCTCTCGCGAGTGTCCTCATCTCTCCTAGGTCATCACCCTCATCTATAAAGGTCTTCCGGTCATCCTTTTAGGCCTCTTGGTCTTTTCCTCTTGTTTGAGCTTCATTAAAGCTGCTGGGTTCCCTATATTCTCCCATTCTGCAGATGTGGCAATAATTATGCCATTTTTCTAACCCTTCTCTTATTCTGTTGTTCCGTATGCGGTCTCGTCTTGTTTTTTATTGCCATTCTTCGCAATCTCATTTCGGCAATGGATATTCTATTTTTCATACACAACAAATGTAAGTTTTTTTTACAAAACTCTAGATTATAGGACAAGAAGAAGAACAATACGGCTATTGGTAGCAATGAAAATTAAGCACCCATAACATTATTCGAAATGTCTTCGAAAAATTATTAGAAAAATAAATGCATTCAGTGCTTTCTGGAAAACTATACGAGTAACATTATCCGGACAATCACGGAATAGAAGAAAATAGACTATGACGCCTCAGACATCTTCAACCTTAAACCAAGCAGAATCAGAGCCAAGATATGGAGTAAGCGAGGCAATGGAAGGCCTAGAACTAACTGGGAAGATGGAGAAATGGACATTTTCTAGAAAAAAGGATTTTATAGAATAAAAGAAAGCAGCCGAGACTTACAGACCAAAAAAACGCAAGCAAATGTATCAAACGCACTATTCTAATAGTTTTCTATATTCTAATTTCTAAGGATAATCATAATAGAGAACATATTGTGAACTTTGCACGATACTAACGGGATTATCTCCGAAAAGCGTAAATCTGACCTATAAAGGTAATATCTGGAGATAGTGAGGGCACGCTCCCATAAATTATATCCGTAAGAAAAAAAAATAGCCCGATCTAGGCGGAGTAAATATATCTGAGGTAAAAATATTCCTTGAGGTAGAGAGGCGATAGGCTGACCGCTGGCTATCTAGTGTTTGCCTCGCTGCTATCTCCACCTGTTACCTCGTGTTTACCAACCTTTATAACATGATGCCGCTCTTAATTCCCCACCTAATTACCCAATATTATAACCTTCTTATCTTCTGCAAGCAGAAGGGTGAGGAGAAAATATTAGCATCGCACATAAATAATAAAGAAGCTATTATATAGGGAACAAAGTTTTAAAACTGATGGCCTCCTATAGCATAGAAGACGATAACAATGAAGAGCAAGATTAGAGCACAATCAGAGCGACCATTAGGCCCTGGGCAAGGGAACCTAACCTAACTCAGTGCTATCTGGAGGCGGCATCGGGGGTGGTTAGCAGTCCAGCCAATAAACCTTCTCTTAATGTCCCTGAGAAAAATTCAAACATTGTTTTATCTTCCTCAGTCCTATTATTTTCAAAATGGATCAAATTAAAAGACCAACCGTTTTGAAATATAAACCACTGCTACGTCAATAGTGATAAATAAACTTTTAAATCCATAATACAGTATTGCTTGTTTGTTTATTGAACTTCACTTTATGCTGATATGGCTAATTGGACGTTGCCACTGTGTGAGCTCTAAATTTTGACTATCCATGTTAAATTAGGAAAGGGGTTTTTAACGAGTAACTGACATCGTACAGGCTCAGGATCCCCGTTTAACGTCCCTTCCAAAGGACGGCAAAACCAAAGATTTTTTACTCCCTTCAAAAAAACCTAGGGACACCTGTCAGTCTACGAACCTGCGATCTTAGCGCCCCACATAAAACAGTAACCACACACAAAGATATATTTAAAAAGGCAGTAATATACGTTTTATTTTTTATTAACTCAATTTTAAGATAAATGGTTTTCATACGATATTACTTGCTGGAATACTAAACTATAAAACCGCGACTTTAAGAGTAATCCTGAATATAATTTTTTTTTTTTTTTTATTATTTAATTCAATGATATTTACAACTATAATGGTATTATATCAAGTAAATGTGCAAAAATGTATAATATGACATGAAAACAGTTGTGGAGAAACTACCCATCGATAGCACTCCAAGAATATAATTAAAATTCATTAAATCACATCAAGTAATATTAAATAATCACTTAATAGGCTAAAGCAGAATATTTAAAACAAACCTTCCAAGATTTTAGTTATAAATAATTACTATATACAATACATTACGAAGTGTATATACAATTATATAAAATTTCCAGCAAGATGACTATCCCTATCTCTTCCTTTTTATCTGGCGAGAAGTAAAAAACAACTTTCAGAAAGAAGTAATTATTACTATGAGTTTTTCAATATCTAAAATATGTTGTTATTTACATTGATAAAATACCCATAAATACTCAATTTAAAAAAAAAAAAATCATGTTTAAATATATATTTCTGGCCTAAAATTTGTTCGATACTTCAAGTAAAGTAACATTTACTTCCATATATGGTCTGCTGCGAGTGTATCTACAATAATCTTTAAATTAAAAAAAAAATGAAAATATGTTTACATTTTTCAAAACCAAACCCAGTTAACAGATTTTTTACTACCGTGCCACTTCCGCCATTTCTAATTCTAATAAAAAAATTGTAAAATGTATGGATGAATATATTATTGTTATATATGAAATTTAAAAGATTTGACCTCAGGTGACCAAAAATGTACAGCTAAATGTTCAACCAATCGTAACATAAGATTTTTAAAATATCCCTTGGCAACCAAATACATTTTTTATCTGTAAAAAAACAAAAACAAATATAGGTTTGACTTGATCGTTTCTTTATACGAGGAAGAATGCATGAACGCTCAATTTCAAAGCATACATTGAAGAAAGAAATGGGAAAACGAGATTAAATATAGACTAAGGTTGATAATGGTCATGGGATTAACATTAGACTTCTATACACATTCATAAGTTAGTGTCAAAGTGGAAAGAGTTTCAAAGTAAAGATTAGGTATACAATATTTTGTCAGGTATAAAAACAAACCTATTTTCTTTCGAATTGTTTTGTTAGAAACCTAATGAATTCTAAAAAGAGATATCAGACTTTGTTCATCAGCAAGGCTTCTTTTAAGAGCACCAAAGGGGAAGGCCAAACTAAATGATCCAGTGTAGGTTCTAATATCCTCGAACACGGACCATTGGGCACAAAGCTAATAGTGAAGAGGGACACTGGATCTATTAAGACTAAAAAAAACTTTGATCTTCTTCTTCGCTAAATCTAGCCAATAAAGGGTCAAGTTTCGAATGTGTTGTGTGTTTAAAATGTCCCCAAGTAAAATTTAAAAAGCCGATGTATAAAATGTTTAACATCCCAACTAATATTACAACATTAGAGTGCTCAAAGCCAGAATACTGATAATATATAATAAATAAATAAATATTATATTATCGGCTGAATAGATAAAAGAGTCTGGAAGGATGTTAGATGTTAAATAAAAAATAAAAGTGCTAAAGAAATGATTTGTTCACGAATCCACAATATATTTTAGAAGATAAGAATTTTATGACATAAAGTTTTACGAAGATAACTATTTATTTTAAATTAGAATGCGAATGAAAAAAACCACAAGCAAAGCCTTATGTTTCAAATCTGGAGTAAAAACAAATAATTACAAGTCGACGTTTCGCCTATTCAGGCATTACCAAGACACACACAAAAAAAGAGTAAGATCAATCACATCTCAAAGAAGAAGTGTCGACTGGTAATTTTTGTTTTTATTCCAGATTTGAAACATAAGGCTTTGCTTGTGTTTTTTTCCAATTGCATTCTAATAAATGTTAATGTTTCGTTTTGAGTTTTGGCTCTATTTTATTTATATATTTTAAAATTATAAAACATTATTTGCAAGCGGATGGTCAATAATTAAATTCATTAATTGAAACATCAACTATCCATTAATTAAACACGTTGTATTAAACATTATGTATGCTTGACGACAGTCAATTATACATAATCAACTAGTTAACGTAGTTGATGTGGTATTATTCTCAATTGTAAAAGTAAAAGAACAGGAAAGTTTTTATAATATAAATTTTACATCCAATTATCCAACATGCATTATTTTCATTTATTTATATATATTACACATTTAAAAAGGAAATATATACAAAATAAAATATTTTTCAACCTAACCCAGGAATTTAACGATTAATTTAAAGATTCCAGATTTAAGGTAGACCTTTTTATGTATAAAGGTATAGAAAAAAGTATAAGTTGCCATGCGAAAGAAGAAGCTGAGCAAGTAAATGCTTCCAAAGGAGTTGGAAGGAAGTCATTTGAGAGAGATACTCGTAACTCCTTGTATGGGAAATGGGAGCCTTTCGGTGGATAAGTTTTTGAAAGAAAAGTCATTTTAAACACTCAGAGTTTTTGTTTGTCACGTGCTAAATATAAACATGAAAGTTCCTAAGATGATTCGGTTAACTTTATGCGCCGTGAAGGGTGGAAATATTGCAATGCTCGATAACAAGTGACATCACAAACCTAAAACTTTTTATACCTTCACAGATAATTTTTCTTTTAAAGTATAGATATTTATATAACTTTTTTAGGATCTTGAGGCTCATTCAATAAATATAAAATGTTTTGGCGACGTTTTGAGAGTTTTCATATTGTCTTAGGTTTGATTCAGCTAAATAATCTTATAATCTTGAAAGTATAGCAGTGTATTTGAATGAATGTGATGATGGAGCCACTATTAGTTTTGCTATGATGAGCGTTTTGGATACTCTTAATAAAAAAATACATACCAATATATGTGTATATATATATATATATATATATATATATATATATATATATACACACGCGTAAGTGGGTGGTGGTAGCAGTCAGAATTATATATATTATTTATCCGGACGAACAACTAATCAATTTCCAAATCCCTGCCTACTCTGCTTTACGTAAATACGCTCGTCTAGTAAATACCACGGAATTTCCTCTTCGCCTATTCTTGCAAAATGCTCAGTCTATTTTCAGTCAGTCAGTTTTACTAATCTCAATCATCCCGACTATGTCGATTTCTTTGTATAACCGTTCCAGCTCTCGATTTGTCCATTGTCACCAGTTCCCTCCACCATGGATAAGCCCGAAGATCTTTCACTTATTTTTTAAATCTTAACAGATTTAGTTCATCTCTTTTTGTGAGGAACAGCCATACCAAGGCGTATATCAGCATTTTATGTAAGACAGCTTTATATAGACTTGATTTGGAAGCATTTGTGCAAACCAAAAATAAAAATATAGGCGGTACACATAGAACTTGCTTTACCCTCATTCAATTCATCTATCAAGCTTCAAAAATGCTTCTTTAATTGTGTAAAGGGGTTATAAAATCAGATCGATATCATGAGGATGCGCATCATCTTCAAACCTTTAAGAATAGTAACTATTATAGAATAAAATAAAATAAAACTATACAGCGGTATAGGAATAATGATTGTGCATACCCAAATCATGCCATCTCACCTAACCTAAATCGATAATTTTCTCAAGAATGGCAATGGCTTAGGTTCGAAAAAAACACTCAAATCAGACATTTATCAACTGTGTAATAAAATATAAGGGAATGAAAGAAAACTGACAATGGAAGGGACTAACAGGCAGAAAGACGAATAACGGTAACAGCCAACCCCCACCAAGAGATAACTGAACCTCATTTAACATTTATCAAAACGAAGTGAATGGCTAACTGCGGTGGAGAGCGGAAACTGTCTTTGTCATAAAGAAGGTTGGGGAGGGGACTTGTTGATATTCGTCCTCCGGTGATCCAATGTCCAGTCTCCGCCAATTACCAATTCCGCAGATAACCTCAACTTAAAAAGGCATTACAGGGATTTCAGCGATGTTATTCTAGTGACTGTTCATCTAACCTCACTTTATGCTGCTATGGCTAATCGGACGATGCTATATTGGTAACTCTAAATTTTGCCTATTCAGGTTTAATTAGGATAGGGATTTTTAGGAGTACCCGACATCGTACAGGCTCGGTACCCACGTCATCATAAACAAGGATTTTTACTCCTTTAAAGAATCCATAGCGAATTGCCAGGTTGCGAGCCTTGGCCTCATAAGTTTGTTATGATAACCATAGACCACAGCCAGCACCTATTCTTTTAGTTATAGACCGTCATTTTTGGAGCTGAAGAATCAGACATGAAGTTCAAATTTTTTTTTTTCGAATCGTCCTCAAAATAAATGATGAAATCGGGCTATAAGGTGAACATATGTATTACACGAATCAGATGATTTTATCTTAACGATGTACATTTGTGATATGTTATACATGAATTACTGAAAAAATAGTTATTCCTGAAGGTTAAGTTAAATTCTTAATTAGTCGCGGTAGTAGTCTTAGGCATTACGAAATTTTGGTTATCATTGGAAAAGACACCAGACCATCGGATTCTCAATGTTTTATTATTTATTAAAATAAGTTAATATATATTTAATGAATAACAACGTATGGTTGAAGACAGAGGCATGAGGAGTAACATACATAAAAACAATTAGTTACCGGATAGGGAAACATAGTTACAATACAGACATCATCAGTTATTTTTAAAACAACATTTTATTATTATAAAAAATTGTTTTCTTTTGGTTTTATGAAAATGTTGTTGGGAGTTTTTATAAGATTAATTAATATAGTGTTTGGCTAGAATTTCTGATAATTGAAAAGGATATTATGATGACAATTATATGATATTAAGATAAAAAGGTTTAATATTTTATTAAATTTTATGCATGATTTAGTGTTCATATAAATGGTTTGGATAACATATAAAATAAATATGTAGTTGACACATACATAAGAGTATGTAACAACGGTAGTTTGAAAACCCGGCTTCTAAAGGTCGTGCTTATATGGTAGTTTTATTTATACGTACTGGCCTGGCATGCGGCATGACCTTAAAGGAAGAACAAATGTCCCTGACATCCTAGACCTTAAAACTAGTGAAATATACGTGATTGATGAGCTTTAGCACGAATACACAAATTTAAAAAAAAATCAAGTTAATTTTTCCAAACATAATCTTCATCAATTTGGACAGCAATTAATTTGACGACCGTCGAGGGCAGGGCAAATCTCATGGAAATGGGGAGAAGACGAGCTGTAGAGAAAATTGGATGGGGAGTGAAGATAAGGAATGAAGGATTACACAATTGAACAGTTCTCATTAATCCTCCTCTTATCCACCAGGAGGGGATCCGACTTGACTGCGTCCACCAGTCTTCGGGAGGGCTACAATTAATTACCAATGTCTACTTCATTATTGTTTTTGGATTTAATATGAACTATTTCTCAGGAAAATTGTTGCAAAGTCAGTATAAACAACAATAATAAAACATTACCTAAAGGCTAACAAGTTATTTTTTATATTTGAATGTGGTATAAGCCTATTTGTAACTAAAAAAAATCGTTTACTCTTTTAAATGGTTTCAATGATTATTATTTCATAACAAAATTTAAAAAGTGTATAGGGTTTAAAACGTCACTCTTTGCTAAGTGCTAAGTGACCAAAGCATTGGTCCTTGTCGCCATATTCTTAAAGAAATTCAAATGGAAACCTTAGATATCGCTAATATAAAAAAAGAGGCAACTTTCAAATATAACAGCTCATTTATCTGTGCGTCAATCTTTTTTAAATTTATTTTGTATCTACTACTTCAGGCACTTTTGTTCTAAATATTACTAACAACGAAATAATGAGTATTTCTATGCCTGTTTTCGATACCATTGCAAAGATGTAAAACATATCATGTGGAGTAAAAGACACGATGAATAAACATGCCAATAAAATCCAAACTGATAACAGAACGAAAATATAAATAGTCCTTTATTTACAAAAAAATCGTTTCCAGTTTTTCAATTAATATTATTTTGACGTTTAGTGGATGCTTTTGTCCCTATCCTAAGCATAAGATCAATCCGATAAGATAATTAGAAAGTTAAAAGAAAAAAGGTATTGTGTAGGTCCAAATAATAAAATGAAATATATCGGCAGCAAGTTTATTATAATATTATTCCAAAAAATAATTTAAAATTATCCAAAATGTTTAATTGATGTTTATAATCAATTATTTATTTCAGTATTTTATTACAGACTGCAGCGTCTTTATGTCACGTTTTACAAAATTTATTTTAGATTCGCATCTATCAATTAATTAAAAGATTTTTTTGTGATTCCAAACTTCATAATTATAAGAATATATTACTCCCGTATATTAACATTTGTAAAACTTTATTTTTTGAAACTAAGTTGGTACAACATGACGTATAATGAATCTTGGAAACCAAGCCTAACTTTTTAAGCTTTTTTTTAAGAGATAAGAATATTTTAATGATTAGAAAGATAGCTCAAGGCGTAAGAGCATCTAACCGTAATGAGGTTTACACAACTTTGTAAGGTTAAACTTTGAAATAAAAGATGGGAAAAAATAGTTTAATCTATCGAGATTATATATAAATACATAAAAGAGAATATTGTCGGGGAGGTGATCTAAGTAATGAGCTCAAATATTTAGTTATTGATAGAAAACCGACTCATTGAAACTATAAATATAATTATTATATAAATAATTATTATTATTATTAGAATTGAAATTATTATAGAAATTTCACAGTTACAGTAGAGTGTGTGGGCTTTAGCTAATTAATGAAAACCTTAAACTAAACTATGGTTGACCTAGATCAAATAATTATTGGTAAATAATATTTCAAAATAATGAAATCACATCGGTGATCCAAAGCAGAGCGAAGTGGGGCGGAATCCCCTTTCCTGGCAGTTAATTAGCAGGATTAATTATGCAAATCAGATTATGATTTGATAACGAAGAATATTAACAAGAATGAATAATATAGCGGCAAAAACTATACATTAAACTTGATTAATAATACTGTGCGCTACCACAGGGAGCGGCTGAGTAGACCCAAAGCCAATAACCTTTGATCAAAGCTTGTGTTAGATGGAATTGACAGGAATCTACATCAATACAATCATTATTAATTCACTTTCAAACTATAATTAGACATAATTAATTATTAGGAAGCGGGGGAATAATTCAATTTAAAACGTAGACAAGGGACATAATAAGTTTATAAAATAATTACTTACAGTATGTAAATAGCCGCAATGTATGAAGAATTATTAATTTTCAATATTTTAGATCATCATTTGAAAAATTAAATAAATAAACAACATAAAACATAATGAGAAGATTAAACAAATAAAATTAAATTAAACTAACACATTTTTTTTTCACTAAACATAATGGAAAAGTAAACTAATTTGTAAAAAGTAGAAGCCGATTTCATTTTATTAGCAGAGTGTAATTATTAATCTATTCAATATCACTCTTAGAGCTTAATTTATTTATATTTCTTCTGGATATATAAAAACCAATAACTAAAGAAGTTAAAACTCGTACGAAGTGTACTATGAAATTAAATACATTACAAGGGATGCACCTCCGATATGCCCTAGGTGTAATAAAAATCTTTGTATCAGACATATATTTGAGGAATGGTACTCCTATAAAAAAATACTAAATCAGCTTAAAATACCACCCGATGTTAGAGAAGCACTTAGAGACAGCAGATCTGAAATCGACAAAGTGGTGAAATTCATTACAAACTGTAAATTAATAACCAATATTTGATCATCCATTGTCCCTGCTATAGATGCGTGTGTTGTTTTTTTCCGAGTGTTTTATTTCCTTATTATAGATATATCATTTGTTAGTATGTGTGTGTGTATATGAACTTTTTTTTTTTTAAAGATAAATAATTATAAAAATCTACAGGCATTGATGACCCTAGGGTTTTATGCCTCTAAACAACAACAAACAAACAAGTTAAATACGTAAATGCAAAGCGATGTGGGAGTGACTTATGTTTTCTCTCTCTATGTATTGTTAAAAAAAAAAAAAATAATAGACTGTGAATTATTTAACAAAATCGGATGGCAAAGGAAAAAATTAATTACGTGAAATAGATACCAAAAATATGAATCAAAATTTATCATCAAAATACACTTACATTTGTACAAAATTCACACAAACACTTATATTTATCTCTGATCTGAGTTAACACATATAATAAAACAAAGACATATCCTATTTCCAATACCATCGAAATGAATGTTAATAATATATTTTGAAATAAAAAATATTGATAAACATTTTGGTTGAACAAATAACCTAAATCAACTCGATAGAAACTGTTTGTTCAGATTTATTTGGACAATAGTAGACTGTGTCTACCCAACTTCAACTAAGATAAACCCGCCAGTAAAAAGAATTCTTTTGACAAGAATGATAAAATGTAATATTTTCTAGGAGAATGAGGAAGTTAGCCAATGCTGAACACTTTATATTGTATTACTTGTAATTATAAAGATATAATTCTGTACTGATATTATTTAAGTTTTATAAGTATCCAAGAACATATTAAAATTGATAAAAATACTTTGAAAAAAACAGCAAGTATATGTAACGAAAAATAATGGATAAATATCCACAATTTTTTTTCTTATTTTTAAATTACGTAATATAGGTCAGATAAATTTCATCAAATTAGTTTTTCTCTGTTAAAGAGCTTAATTGTACTTCTTAGTTAAACAGTAAAATAATTTTTTGTAAGTTCATCATTAAGACAGAAAACAATGCAGTGAAGTACTTGTTTGATTTATTATTTATAATCTAATTATTTCTTCCCCATGTTCCAGTGGATCTTATCAGACGAGTCCTAACTGGATTTAGTAAATTCAACTCAGGCATGAGCGGAGAGAGTTGACATAGCAAAACTTTTTAACTGGAGGAGTCATCATTGTTAGCTTAAATTCCCCTCGACCCCCCAACTAACCTGCCATCTAGCGGCTGGAATTCTAAGTTCAAATACACCTGAGTCGACCTTTTGAAAATTTTATATCGGAAAAACTTTACCTCATCTTCATTAAAGCGGCTTCCTGTTTTCTTCTAAACATCAATTCCCACTTTCAACCACTCCTATATATATGATCAGATGAAAATATATTTTGAAGCTATTCATAAAATTAAAAGGTAGGTAGGTATATACAGAAACATTTTTTAATAATTTAATTTTTAGTAATAATACTTTACACTGAAATACAGTTATTATATTTATATAACGCGTTTTTACATTATAATACAAACAAATCTATGTTTTTTTTTGCTTGTAATGCCTTAAAATTATTTTTTAGAATTCGTATTATATACAATAAGCATTAATAATATGTCTGAAAATTGCTTTAATATCTCATACTATTTGTGCAATGGACAAAAATATAAATAATTCTTTACATTTTTATCCACTACTTTGGGACTAAAACTGATTCTCTCATTTTTTAAAACCAAGTTATAGCTGAATTTATTAAAAAAATAATATTTAAATGAATAATTTAATTTTGAAATAATTTCAGAACCTTTATTTTAAAAAAAAAGAAATTTATATCGTCAACAAACTACTTAATTAACTAAAAAAAACACTGTTCTAATAATTAATACAACTGCCTAATAATAAGCCGCGTAGATTTTTTTATTGGTAATGAATGGTTGGTTGGTAATGATCTCTACAACGTTCTCAAACTATCTTTGTGTTAGTTAAACGCAATGTTAACCAGTCTCCTTCATTATTCAGTGTAGTTTTAATTGCAGAGTCTTTTATCTGGTTATGTGCTCATTAATGATTATTCTCTTAAATATGTATCACATAGACCTGCTTGCATGATGTAACATGAAATAATGAACGTGTTTATGATTCAAAAGTTTACACACACGCACTTTATCCCTGTTATTCCCCCTCAAACACCTCCAGATGCCAGGAGAGACGCCAACTACTAATGGTAATGCAGCAGAGAGTTGGTGGCTATTACACCGCCTTTGAACTGCCATTAGCAAGAGACTGTAACTAAGTCGTTGGAGTAATGGCCAAGTTCTCCCAGCCGGAATTTACGAGCATCAACTGACCGTCTCAAATGTTCATTATCACCTTCGGGGTAATTTGTACTAAGCCTGAGCGTGGGAGTTATAGAAAGAGTTCTTGTTGAAGCAGCTCAATAGCAACCTATAAAGCTACATTGGCTAGTTGACCTTTTCCCTGAATTTTCTTTAAAATAATTTAAAAAAATTTATATTGAAAATTAAAATGAATTTTTAATATTAAAATTGTGAAGTTTAGGATCTGACTGGGTTCTGAATGACATTTCATTTAATCTTCAACTAAAAGAAAATGTTTCTTTGATATTTCACACTAAACACTACAATAAAAAATACTTAAAGAAACATTGGCACTTTGCCGCATAGTGCTGGTTAAACGAATACCACGAAAGGTTAATTAAGGGATATTTAAATGTCAGAAATTTGTTTTGTTGCCATACGTTCATTAATCACGAAAGTTAAGATAATTTATATTTCAATTTTTTTATTATATGATCGTTATAAAGCAATGAGCATGAGGATCTTAAGATGGGCGTTGCGTCGATCATGAGGACATACTTACTGCTAGCGAATGCACAGACAGCCTGGATGGGATGATCCAACCTCACGTTACTACGAGCTATGGTTTCCCCAACCCGCCCAAACACACTTCAATTAACGTTCCTTCCGGATATTCATCCTCCGATTCGACTTATGTTCCGAACAAGAGGACCATTCTGCAATAGTAGATGAAATGATATGTTTATATTTATATTAATGACTATACCTTTATTTAAGGTATTTAGTTTCACCCACTTCGTAGTATTCCAGATCTATTATTAATGCTTGTTCCGCGACTCTCTGCCCCCCCACTATCAATGATAATAATTTCAATTGGATTAGGAGACTCATTAAGCCAATAGTAGTAGGCGCTGACCAAACAGCCGCCTTTGGATTTTGTTATTCCAGTTTTGGTGGTATTAATTTTTAATTATTTATTATTATATTTTTTCTTTTTATTAGTAACAGTATTATAATTTTTCACAATTCACCTTTGTTATCATATGGTACTGTATTAAGAGTTTTATACCAGGATATGTTTACATTCATTGGGTAATAAACATAACGAAGATTTAGAATATTCAGGACGATCACAAACATTAATAGCTCATAGATATAACGTAAGGTGGTTAATAAAGGCCATTAAAAGATTCAGAGACCGCCCCAATGAAAGAGGATGCGGAGGAGAGCTAACGACGCAATGAATTAACCTAAAGGAGTCAATTGAAGTCCCTATTGACCCCAAGTCCGGGCTAAGCTCTCACCAAATCGGCTTAGCCAACCCCTTCCGCCTTCCGCCCCCATCGATGGTCAAAGGTCGCTCTTCCACTCTCCGTCCGGTCAAATACCACACGAGATGTTCAACAAAAGAATATTTTGTTCTAAAGTCTGGGGGGATGGGCATTAAAAAGGTTGTTTCACGTGAAAACACTAATTTGAACAGAAGTGACATCCTCTTTCTTTTTATCATTTAGCTTCTATTATTATTGAGGATTAATATGAATTTTATTTTTATTTTTTCATCAATAAAGAAAGTATCAGCAAGGTGCGAATAAATAGTTTAATAATTAACAGTTTCCTTTGATATAAAAAAATTTCAATTATATCAATCGATCAGAATTAATCAATGAATGTAAAAAATAGACCAAAAGATTTGTTTGAATAGTAATATTTAAAGGACCGCGTTATGCGTTTCATTTAGGAGATGAACATTTTTTAACATAATTCTAGTCGTAATTCTATTTGTAGAAATAAGGCCTCAACTCAGAAACACTAATTTCCGGTCTCTCAGAGATTTATTTTAATTATAGGGAAGACAACAGTCCGAAGGGAGGTCAAAGAAATAATTACTTAAATATGGCTGAACCTTTTTTTGGAAGCCAAAGTTTAGACCCACATTTCAGGTCTGTAATGAGATCCAGGTACTATTTAAAAAATTACTTCTATGACCTCCACCTGGGATATCTTCTTGCTATACGATGCTTCGCCTCAACGATTCCAAAAAGTAATCAGATCCATTGTAGATCTCATCTAGAAAAAAAATCCAACTTGACCAAAAATATATAATATTAACAACTATTTAAATGGAAGATATTAAAAGAGAATTTAATTCAGAAGGTGTTTTACAGTTTTTCAGCAGGACAGAAGAAGAAACCGATGGTCACAACGCTGCTGAAGGGTTCTCAAGAGCAAAGCTTAAACCACTCGAAGAAGGGGCTTGCAAGTGAAGTCCTAAGCAGGCTCAAAGCCCCTGAGTATAATAGTGCAAAGGCGGAGGATCAGAGTCCTAACCTTAATCGCCACCTCTCACGGCAACATCTCCTCATTAGTGCCGGATCGGCGAGGGGTTTGATGGGATCGTTACACTTTATAACTCAGTCTCAATGCATTGCATTCATTGTTTCATGTGTTGGACAAATGATGATTTTTTAAAAGCATTATATATATATATATATATATATATATATATATATATATTTATATAATATATAAAATTGTCATGTCACACTGTTTGTAACAAAACTCCTCTGAAACGACTTGACCGATTCTAATGAAATTTTGTGTGTATATTCAGTAGGTCTGAGAATAGGATATGAACTATTTTCCATACCCCTAAGTGATATGTGTCGGCCATTATTATTGATTATGTGTAATTTGAATCCACCAATTATGGAATGGTATACGTTTGGTCATCAAAAATATCACCAAGAATGTTATTGAAGCAGCAATGTTGACTGGAATCTTAAAAGAAATAGTCGTCCTGTAGCCACGTACTCCAATGATACCATCAGAACCCATAATACCCTTTAAAAGACTTCAATTTGATATACGCTTGGCTTTTGCTATGACCATCAACAAGTCTTAAGGCCAGACAATGTCCATTTGCGGTTTGGACCTAGAACATCCAGGTTTCTCCCATGGACAATTATATGTTGCATGCTCACGTGTTAGTAAACCATCTAATCTATTTGTATTAGCAAAGGACAGATTAAAAAAAAATATTGTGCATCGATTAGCGCTCAATTAAATTGAATTAAATAGTTATAAATTAAAAAAATATTAATAACCATAATTAAAAATCAACTATGATATACCTCATTCATTAATCTAATGTTTATATTTTATCAGTTAAAAATTTTGTATATTATTTATTTATTATATACTATACTTAGATATAGGATGAATAAAATGTAAAATCAAAAATCTATTTAATTAATTATTTCATTTATTCATTGTTTCTTTAAAATTTAAATTTTAACGTAATATTTTTTAAAACTATTACAACAGCCACAGTAACGCGTGGCCGGGTCAGTTAGTATATATATATATATATATATATATATATATATATATATATATATATATATATATATATATATATATAATATATATATAATTTTACCATGGCTAACGTTACGTTAAATAATTTGGGGGAAAATCAGCCAAGTAGGAGGTGAATGCAGTACAGTTGACTGTCAATCAGAAACCACGTCTTAGACCATGAGACCAAAGCAACAGAAAACAAAAAAATATTAATAACTACAAAGTCAGTACCGATAACAGCAACAAAAGATGAGAACAAAAAGCAGATAAAATTAGTTAAATCAAATAATAAATGTAATACAAGGAAAAATTATATTAATTTATAGCTTAGATAATAAGTAAACTAAAGCATATAGATATAAAATAAAATTACAATAACACCCTGTATGAATATATAGGACCAAGAAAAGTACATCAAGATAATTATAAAAATAATATTAGTAATGGTAGATAACAATAAAAAATAATACAGCAGTTTATTATGATTATTGTAATTTGGAAATAGAGAATATTATTTTTAACTACAAGAAACATATAATAAATACATGAAAAATATTTTTCATACTACTAGTGTGATGATTTTGAAAACGGTAATGCATATAATAACCTATCTTAACTAATTTGGATAACTTATTATAAATATATTTACTATAATTATCCTAAAATACTTATAAGACTCGTAAATCTACAAACCAACAGTTTTAATAATTAATATTTACTGTGTTGTTAACATCATTTTACTTAAATTTATTATTTCTGTATTTCCATATTATTCTAATTATCTGCATATATTTTTCTTCATTTTTAATTGTACTAGTCTTATGACTTTGTATGATTGTATCTTATGTCGTAATTTTGTATAGTATATTTAAGTAAGGTCTTAGAAATACATTTTATAACAAAAAAAGTTAATCATTATAAATAATAAAGTTTTTTATTTATATATATAATAAATGAGAATGTCATTTCTAATTGACATAAAATAATGCGAAATAAATTAGGCCTAAATCCACTGTAATGTATGTGAGAAACAAAAGAAGACGATTACTGCTAATGCCTGTGCCTGTGGCTAGACTATTCACGCCATAGCCCTACTTTAGGAAATATAAATTGCGTTTCATGTAATAAGGTAGAGTATATATGTAGTACATTAATCTAAATGGGATAATATCAATATCGATATGAACAGTTCGACAACAATAATCATAATGAGAAACATAAATAAATGCCATAAAATACATTTTATAATATATCAGATGTACGAAATGTCGAATATCCATCTTAAATCTTGATTAAAAAATAGAAAACTAAAAATAATAATTAACGTTAATTTACCAAAATGATAAAAAATGGAGGAAATTAAAATGGAACGCGATTCGATATAATTAAATGTTATCGTACAGTTATAGACTAGAGTGGATTTCTATGTATTTTTCCGCTAAAATAAAATGGAAAATGGAAGTTCATGAAGATTTGCGATATTATAAACCACCCTTCTTATAATCTTAATTAAAATATATTCTATTTCATTATAAAAAATATGATATATTATGTATGAAATATTAAATAACGTTAAATTTTATTTATATGCGATTCCCCAACGCTTTGAAACAATAAGAAAATAAAGAATTTTATTTCATCTGTTAGCGGCCGGAGATCCTATGGGATATAGGACCCTATCAAGTAGGTACTCAAAATAAGGGGGTATATTTGTAGGTTGATAGAGATCCTAGACAAATCAACTCCCAACACAAACTGAAACTTCTAATGCAGTATTTTGTAACGGCAAAACTAAATGTTTTGTTTTAAATGTAATCCTTATTTTTTTGAAAGATGATAAAGATTAAGTTCTTAGATGAATAGAAAATGACATGTAGTCGAAACGTTTCCATATAATAAAGTTGTATTGCACAAATGACTGGAAAAAGGTTTTCATTCAGAGAAGGAATTATTAGATATCCTTTTTTTTCCATATGCATATACACGTTATTATGCAAGGAATGGTGTAATAGCAATTTTATTAGAACAAGGCGTGGGCGTGGAAGGATTTCATTTGAAAAAGGGGACTTGGTACAAAAAAGGTTGGAAACCACAGCTTTATTCATTTGTAATGAAATGCATGATACAATTACAATATTATAGTGAAAAAAATAGAAATGAAAGATTTTAATAACAATTGCTTGCACAAATTCACTTACTACCCATTAACTTTTCCGATGTGCCCTGCACCACCCTACAGTACCCTCAAACCCAGACAGATCTGTACAAGTGCGGTAACAACAGGACCCTGAGGATCCTGTAAAAGGACTTTAAGGTCTCATTTGCATAAATTTCCTCAAGAGGTGCTTAAATTGGCTACAAAAGGGAAGGACTTTACGGGCAATTTGCTTCGCTAAACCGCCACTTTTTTACTCCCTCAACTTCTGCACCGGAAGATTAGCCCAACAGATTCACGTTCCAAATACTTTATTTTTTGTCGCTAATTAATCCAAGGATAATTAAAACATTCTCAGTAGAAAGCACAAGAAAGTCCGTTGAACAACAGACAATTTGGTTCAAAGAGTTGGAATATTTCAATATCAGAACAATTAGTAACACGAAAATTTCGTTTCACGCGCATTCTGCTTTATTCACGTATTCTGATATCGCAAGGTATAAATTAGAAAATTTATTTATGCAGAAAATACTGAAATCCCGTACCGGAGGAAAATCGGACATAAATGGAGGAAGTTTCTAAATCAGGCCAAAAAGAGAGTCACAATAAACAACATGCAATTACTCCGATAAAATTTGATTATAGACTCAAACGTGTTGAAATCATATCCCCTGAATTCTGTACACCAGAGCCAAGCATTCATAATACAACATTATAAAAGTTAGATGAAACAAATTAAAAAATCACGAAAACGTAAATGTCTTTCAAATTAAAAATTTTTTTAAAGATACTTAAGTATTAAAACAGAACGGGAAATAAAAAGCAAATTATATAGAAACATATTTAATAACAATGGGGTTAAGGTCTAGTAAAAAACAAAATCCTCCAAAGGATTTTTTTTTTTTTTTTATAATGGCATTGGATACTTCCATACAGCCAGATATGTATTTATTTGATTAATTGGTAATAATGAAGAATATATTTACATATTTATGTCTTAAATAAATTTTTTTATTGATTTAAGATAATTCAATATGGAGTTTATCTCATCTCTTCCGCTTAGTGATATTATTTCTTTATATGAAATGTTAT
The DNA here is from genome assembly GCA_964056705.1 of Troilus luridus. NCBI lineage: Eukaryota > Metazoa > Arthropoda > Insecta > Hemiptera > Pentatomidae > Troilus > Troilus luridus. Next base: position 51,375,428 of record OZ057412.1, on the reverse strand, counting down.
TATTCTTAAGAACTTGTAGAAGTTTTTTTCTATGAGGTGTATATGACTTACATTCCATAACGATATGGTACAGAGTTTCTCGGTTGTTGCAGTTTTGGCATGCGGCCGATTCCGAAATTCCGATACGGTGCAAATAACTGTTACATAAACCGTGATTCGACCGTAATCTACAATATGTTTTTATTTCCTGTTTATTTAAATTGATGAAAACCATGACCTGCGTGAAATACTAGGAAATACGGATTTGTAATACTGTCCTGTTGTAGAAAGTGAATATTGATGGGACCGAAATTTTTACCTGTTCGCCGGTGATCGTAGCGTCTTTGGCTAATTTATCAACCTCTTCGTTTGCTATAATCCCAATATGAGCTTTAACCCATAGGATTGCCACCTGTTTGAAATTTTGTATGCATGAACTATTTAATTTTATAATATCAATTAACATTTTCTTACTATTAATGTTAATTAATAACTATTAATGTTTCCTCCAAAGTTAAAAGCGTGTAATTATTCGACCACCCTACTATACCTTCTCAACTCATAAGTCTTGCGGGTTAGCCGCTTCTACAAGCACAGGCGCTAATACAAATGCTTATGCACTGTAAAGCAAGCGATTCAAACTGACGTGAGTGTAATGGGATATTTTATTCCTTTACTTATATAAACTCCAATTACATATAACATAATTATTTATAATAAAAGTAATAAATATTATGTACACAAAATATTTTGTGGAAATCATATGTACGTATACATATTTTTTGTAATTTTGGAAAGCACCTCAATTAAATAAGTAAAAAAAATAGGGAACAAAATAAAGTAATATATTAAAGGAAAGCGGTGCGTTCAGACACCTATGCAGCAAAAAATTATAAATTAAAACAACACCGAAGACTTCAAGTTCTCGCCAACCGAATCGGACATGTAAACACTCCATAAATACAATAATCACAAGCCCACCTTCTGGCACACACATAAGAAATCAAGCAAGAAAAAAACTAGAGGGAATCCAAAAAAATAATGGCTACACAATCTTTATAACTGAAGAAATCAGATTGCATTTCAACAATCTTAATCCGTTATCGATGACAGATATTGAATATAATTTAAGAATCTATTTAAAGGATTTACTTACAAGAAGGCTGTCCAAAAATACTTAAACAGATAAAAAAAAGTAAGCCCAGAACCGAACCAAGGTTTTCTAGTTTAGGATGGCTACCAGGATAATATTTAAAAACGAGGAGGTCGCTTACTTCTACGAAATCTTGGTTTAGGATTTCAGTATTCGACGGATTCTTCCTAAACAGTTTACTTTTAGAAATTGAATCCTTTTCAATCTTCTGAAAGGAAAGAGAGAAAACAAAGGAAAAAATATATTACTTCCGTACAAAGTTCGAATAAACCTACGATTCATCGAAATAATTTTTAAAATCAAATCGATCTATATGACATTATGAGTAAATAGTGTTTAGTCCTCTTGCTTATTTTATACACACATTTTAATTGGAGTAGGTTACGCATGACAGACTAGTAAATACTAGATATAATTTTTTGGTATGTGTATAAGATTCCTGACTATAGAGACTGCTTAATCAATTCTTTGTTGCCATGACAACCACTCTGCTGTTGAATGTGTAAATGTTATTGCCAATACATTAGGCTGGATATGTATCTTGGAATTTAATTATTCTTTTCAGGTAAATATTTGATTAATGCTTAGTTTTTCTTTTTGAGTATTATTGTTAATAACAATATTCGTTTATTTATTACTGTAATAATTCTTTTCAGACTAACAAAATCTGATATTACTCCAGCCTACTTTTATTAACCTTTACATGTACATGTATTTTGTTAATTGTATTAATTTATTTTTTCTTACTTTATTTGATTAACCTTTCTGGCACATTATAAATACTTTATGATTTGTATTATGTATCCTTATGGTCAAATAAATATATATATATATATATATATATATATATATATATATATATATATATATATATATAAAAGAGTTCGTCCTGACCGATGAGACCATCGCAGAGCCAAAACGGCATAAACTACAGACTTGAAATTCGGACAGTAGGTACATTTTATAAGTCCAACGCGCACTAAGAAAGGATTTGCATCTAAAATCAATTATATGCTTCGAAGTCGAGCTGATAGAAAACAGGAACTGAATCAATAGATTCAGTAGTCGAAATTGAAGAAGCCCCGCACTATCCGACGAATCCTAGAATACTTGAAATCCATTTGGTCTGCCAGCATATAATCTTTTACATAATGTAGGGCCACCTTTAATTTAAAACCTCCAAAATTGTTTAATGGGAATAGACCGGAGGTAAAAGCTTTGCAACAAAATATAGAAGCTACAGTAATACGGGATGTGGTCGAGAAGAAACAGTTTTCATCCCAAGAATACCTCTGAGTATACATTTTAATTCAAGAGATAATAGTTTTGGATATTACAGATTGGATTTCAATCGGAAGTTATGTATTTATGCCAACTAATATGTAATAGGGCATTTTATTAAGAACGATCAACAAAGAGATAAGGATTGGTAGGCTGGCTGAATTCACTTTTGCCTAAAGTCATTGTGAATAATATGGAGTTCAAAATTCACTCCGCGTTTAAACTCAACGTAAGTTTTTATTCAAAATCAACGCGGACGAAGTCGCGGGCAAAAGCTAGTATATATATACACACACACACACATATACATATATATAAATTTATTTATAGCTTATACAGGTAACATGTGATGTTAGGCTACACTCAATCACATTGAAATTTTTAAGGTTTTATAAATAATAAATGGAAATAATACAAAAAACTAAAATATGTTTTAATAAACTATAGAAACATATTTCGCTTATTTAATATAAAAGCTTTAAACGAAAATAACGCCAAGATAACTAATCCATGCTCGGATGCATCAGGTTGCGCCGCAAACTCCCTCGCCGGCGAGAACTTGATTGTCATTCAATAAATTACGGGGCAAATATACGAGCTACCTTGACTAACTTAGTAATTGGGCGTTATTTATAGTGTCTCTGCAACTCTAGTCGAATTAATCGCTGGCAACTCCCGCCATTGATGCCATGTTATGACGCTCCAAAGATATTAACTCGAGCTAAACGCTTCAGGTTATTCATAGGCTCCAGTAGCGCAGTGCTACGTAATTAGGTCGTACCCAATAAGTACGTTGAAATTGACTTAATTAAATTATGATATTATAAATAACTAAAATCAGAACCTGTTCCTACCCACTTCCGATATGCAATGAACTAAAATGTACAAGCGCATCCACAAAAATACAAAGAGTAGAACATGAGAACAAAGTACAGAAGAGGAGAACCCTCCAAAAGACCTTCGTTGAAGAATAAAGTATTTAAATTCAAACTTAGAACAAGTTAGGATTTTTAAATGAAATATGTTTATTTATGCCGTCTTTCTGAAGGGGCGGAAAATTGGGTCCCATTCTATTCTATCCTTTATGTAATGGCAAAATTTAGGACTCCCACTGTAGCATCGTCCGATTAGCCATATTAACATAAAATGGCGGTAAATGAATAAACAAACACCAACTAGTAATTGGTAACTAGATTCGCCACGCCCATTCGCCACCAGCGGAAATTATGGAAAACAAACTCCATAAGTAAAATTTTCAAAATTAAAATAAATACAATAAAGAAATACATGAGAAAGAAATGGGGTTCAAAAAATAAATATATCTTCATGCCACCAGACCCTATGTGAGCCCACAGAAATAATTTGACCTTGAAGGAGATTATTTCAACCTTTTTTTAATTTTTGAATTACTGAGATGTGGTAGCTCTTTCAAGATAAGCCCTAAAGATACGGCAAAAATAGCGGAAAGTCATAAAAGCATACAATCGAAAGAGAAAGTACAGATAAGAAGGCAGGGTAAGGGAGGGGGTGGGATGGAGGGGGTCCGATGAGCCCGGGATAAGCCAGGATTTATTTTATTGTTATCGGCCAACTCCTCAGTCTGTTTGTTCTCCTTTCTCCCTTCTCCTCTCCACTTCTTATGTTTTCCTTCTTCTAGGCTTTGTCCACAATCAACTTGAATACTTTATCAGCCGCATCGACCTCCGTGTCATCTTTATGTCCACACCACACAGCGGAAATCACATTAAAACAATTATAGTTAAAATGGATACAAGATGTTTTTTTACAGTTATAATTGTTCTTCGAGTGTTTATCCAGGCCCCAATTCTGTGTTTGATATAAGTAATACGGATGAACAACACTAAATTATTAGCCATATGTTCCGATAACACTATAATACTATAAATTAAAAAAAAAAAAATGAATGGGTCTTGTGTTAAGTCAGTGACCGAGAATGTGCAGTTTCAAGGACGGTTTTGCAGGGATATGATATGTCAAAGATAGTTAGTTAATGATATCCACTTAATTGCTATATTGGCTTCACTGCCCAAACAATGATCTCAAGGAAAATTTAGATCTTTTGATCTGAATAATTTTTAAATAATAAAATTGGATACCACACTGATATCGTTATACTTGATACATAGTAATTATATGTCATTACTAAATAACAGACATGCTCCTCTCTTCTCTAAAGGTTGACGTGGTTGACTGGCTAGGAGTTCTTTAGTAAATAAAGATCCTTATTATCTAATTGACTAGCATTATATTTATCGTTTGCTAATCATAGTTAATTTATAAATCTACTTACGAATAAATGAAAGAAGGCCCTTCACTATATGTGACAGTCTACATGTTGAGATGCCGGCTTCTTGCCTACGACTGCCGCTGTCCTGTCTCTCAAGGGTACAGTGGCCGACTCTAAGGGACATTTAAAATATCCGCTCAATGACCCTTACCCTACTTATTCAGGTACTTCTAACGTTCCAAATAGTGTCACATGCAGCATTATAGAGGCTGGTTAAGACGCAGGAGAGTCCCCTGATATATTATAAAGGGTACAGCCCTAGGTGTTTGGAACAACCCTAAGTGTTTGGAACAACCCTAGGTGTTTGGAACAACCCTAAGTGTTGTACATTCTAGCAGTGCTCTATCCTCTTCCTACACTACACTACTAATATACATTTTTTTTTTAAATTTAATTTATTGATATTTACAACTATAATATGATTATAACTAGTAAATCTGCTGATAGGTACATTATGACATGAAAAACACATTTGGAGTAACTACCCATCGGCAGCACTCCAATATAGTAGATGGTCTCGAGACCATCTTCTTTTCAGACGCCTCGGAGGTTTATCAGGAAAAGTATGGGAAGCAAGTTGAGAGACTAGAGGATTCGAGTGTGTATGGAGCTTGTTATGGAAGGATAGGTATCTAGTTTGGGCCAAATCAGTAACATATGGGATATTAAGATCATGATGGATGAGTTTGTTTGTGACATAATAGGGAGCATTGAGGATTTTACGAAGGATTTTGGATTGTAAGGATTGGATACGAGATGAATTGGATGGTTTAGTGGAGCCCCAAAGCTCAACTCCGTATGTCCAAATAGGTCTGATAACTGTCATGTAAATGAGTCTTTTGTAATTAATTGGGAGCTTAGAGCGTTTGTCCAGTAAGTGTTAAAGTAGGCGAAAACGTCGAGCAGTTCTTGTCTTTTCAGTCTTGTATGAGGATTCCAAGTGAGACGTTTGTCCAGATGGAGTCCTAGGTAACGTATCTGTTCGACAGGGTTCAGTGGAATATTATTATAGGATACAGTAGGGCAGGGATTCGTAGGTTTACGACGAAGGGTGAAGGTAATTTGATGGGATTTGTTAGGATTTATTTTAATTCTCCAATTTTGACACCATTCTTGAAGGTTTGAGATATGGGATTGAAGAGATTGGGATGCAACAAATGGATCCCTTATTTACTGATAACACACATGTGTCATCAGCGTACGTTGTGAGGACAGTGCTTGGATGGGTTGGGATGTCAGCTGTATATATCGTGTATAGGATGGGACCCAGGATACTACCTTGAACTAATATGAAAATAGAAAAAAAAAAATAATAAAAAATACTTGTTTAGAGATTCGGAGATCTAAGCAAAGAGGCGATTGTTTCACGATCTCGTTCGATTCATTCATAATTTTGAATTGATTCATCTCATTGAATTGTTTATTTTTAAATTTAAAATATATTTTAAAATTAATTTGGGGATGTGGATGGAAAGGAATAGAGGGAGGCCAAGATGTTCAAGGCAATACTCAGAAACTAGTTAACACTAGAGCCTGGCATAATTTGGCGCAGAACAGAGAAATATCTAGGTGAGGACTTGATTCGGCCAAGATCCTTACTGGGCTGTAGTGCCAATGATGAATGAATGGTTGAATATTAAATATTAATGTGGTCACAAAAATGGAAACAAAGAATTGATTCATCTCGTTGAAACATATAATAAAAAATTTCATTGGGGACAATCTTGCATCATATACAGTTATACTGTATTTTATTTACAAAAATATTTAGGGCAGAATATATCCAAACATAAAATAGGTTTGATAATGAAATAATTAATTAAATAAAATTGGATGGGGAAAAAAATAAGATGGCATTTTCATGATCCAAAATAAGATAATTCCTCCAATCAGAATACGGCCATTTACTTTATATTAATGCTTTCTTATGGCAAGCATGCTTTTGAATTTATTATACTACAAGTTAAGCAATATCCTAAGGAACGGGGAAGGGATGAAGCAGCGACGTGGATTTCGATTGAAGCAGGGACAATAAATATCGGAGGGATCGACAGTTTATAGAGCACTCATGACCACCTGTTACCGGCCTAGAGCCATTAGCTATATCCGCAAAGGCAGTTCCTTTTATTTTATTACAAGGGCTCAAATCTGAATAATACAGCAATAAGTTTCCATTATGTCCGTGATCCGCATATAGTGAGCAGGAGGAAAGAAAAAACCTAAACACGGAATAAATGATCCCCAAAGAGTATGAAAAATGTAATTTTTATTTGCGAGGAAATATATTCATATTCGTGGAATATTCATTTTACACACAATACAAATTTATCGGAAGGTTGTCAAAACGATTTCGGTTTAACTTGACATAGATCCATTTATCATAACGGATCAATGATAAATTCGACTTTTTTATTATTAATATATTGTCAATATTTACAAGATATTCTGTAACTAGGTTTGATTATTATAATTTTTAAATTGCCCTATCTTTTTTAGGAATCTGTTCCGCAGTTTGTCGCTTCGAGTTCAGTCACAACAAGTTATAATTTGCATTCGTTTTCCTTCTAATATTTCCCAAACATATAAATGGTCATGATCTTTAGCATGGAAAACAAGATGGGTAATTATGGGAAATATGTATACTTCGGTAATCATTTCATCTATAAATGAACGTTTCAACAAACGTATATCATTTATACTTCGTTGAAACTTTTATTTCTTGATGAAATGATTACAGAAATTTACTGATTACCCACAATTAGCTTCTCTTTTCCATACTAATGTTCACGATAACTTGTATTTTTCGAAAATATTAAAAATGAAACGTACAATTAAAACTTGTAATTTAACTCGAAGCTACTAAAAAAGTTAGAACACTTTCAAAAAAATTATTATAAAACATAGTTAAAGAATATCACTTAAACCTTGGCAATATATCAATAATAAAAATGTCAAATTTATCACCGATCTGTTATAATGTATGATCAAAGTAAAGTTCAATCGAAGTCGTTAATAACTCAAATTTATTCATATTGATCAATACTCTGAGATGGTAACCCTACACAAGTCGTAATCGTCGAATCAAAAAACTCGCAATCGAAGAAATCGACCAATCAAAAAACTCGCTGACCTACAAAACAATAAAAGAATAATTAATTAGTCCAGTCGTTATTAGGATTGGTTCGAAACCACAAAGCAACTTGGCTAAAAAATCGAACAGAAACGACCTTTAAAGAAGCCGCACAACGAAAGAGCGAATGAGTTCAAGTAATTTCACCTCGATGCGAATGAAAAGTTCACTGAAGGTCTGAAGGAAATTTGATTTGTGAGGAGATAGATCGCTCTCGTCATGTACTTCAGAAAAGGGCTTGACGACTGAATAGGACCCAAGTAAGCCCGTCACCATAAAAAGAACTTGCAGCAGGAAAACCTTGAAACGTTCGTTCGATCGGTGGAAGCCATTGAAACCTTTATAGAATATTAATCGATATTTAAGGAAAGAATTGGGATATAAAACTGTTGAAAAGGCATTGAAAATATATAAATATAGATTCTTTCGAATCGGATTAATGGATTTATTTATATTCGAATAGTTTTTAGAGCAGCAGATAGTCCAACGTCGTTATTAGGAGGCTTATCTCAATTCTTACAGGTCGGTGAATTGTGAACCTTCCTAGAATTCGAATCCAATCCGTTTTTTATTGAAACATTATTTATCTTCATGTCTTACAGCGTAAACCTACTTAAGAAAAATACTTCAATGAAAATATTAAAAAAGAAAAAGAAACAAAGGATGATATAAATAGCTATTCATGTTTGATTCATGTATTGTAGGAAATTAACATTCCATTGCTTATATTTATCTTCCCACTGCAATAACGTTTCCAAATTTGATAAGGCTCATAATGTTGGTTGCGCCGTCAGAAAATAAATGAAATGAAGTATTTGAACCTTTTCGAATCTGGTGTTATCGTGCCAGAAAATCTACTAATTTAGATTACTTCAGGATTGCAGATTGCAAAGGAAGTAATGTTTTCTTTGAAATCAAAATAAAAAATCTAACTATAAATAGTTTCTGAAACTGGTGATTAAAAGTGATATATTTCAGTTACAGAAAATACAGTCGGAACTAGGAAAACTGTTGCTATGATTGGAAAAAGAAGGTGCTAAATTATAACAATTGCTGGTTTACTACCGCTATTCTGTGTTAATACGGAAATTCGGAAGATGCTACAAGGGGACCGTAAATTTTGACTATCCAGGGTACGGATCATTAATGAGTACATCATATCATAAAGGCTTGCCACTCTCATTTTACATCAAATGACGGAACGAGGATTTTTTACTCCCTTTTAAAACATCCTAGGGCCAATTGAATTTCTAAATCAACAAAAGACTAAATCAATTTCAAATTTGTGTATTGTAATCAAATCGTGAAATGTAAATAAAATCTTCAAAATCACGAACTTATCGGTGACACGAAGGCATTAATTTCCCCCCTATCAAAAGTAGCTAAACGCGGCTAATGTATATTCGAAAAATTCTATTGTTTGTGTTGTTTATTTTAAGTAACATAATCTAGTTTTGTTTTTTATTCTTGTCGTATGGTTCTTTTTAATTATGTAATTTTCCGCTGTTGTTGACAATATGCAGAGGGGATGTATTCAGTACTGGCTGCTGAGGCGGAAGGAGCATTATCTGGAGGTGGGAACTGGCGAACTGTGCTACACGATAATAGAGCCCCAGTTGGCCATCAGTCCCCCTCCTCCCATCTCTCACACTCTCTCTCTCTCTCTATCTCTCTCTCCCTCTCTCTCTCTCTCTCTCTCTCTACCGCCATATTATAGTTATATACTTCACAAACTAGTCAGCTTTTATGGGATTTAATTGTGAAACTAGGCATCCATCGGCTTATTGTCTTTGTACCTTTAACAGAGGTCTACCTTTACTATCAAATTACAAATACATGTGTGTGTATCTATAAATCTATATCTATGAAAAATATAATAAATGTGATTGTCTTAGAATAAAATTCAGTTTCTTCATGATCGCCTATTTGTTTTTTAAACAATTATATAGGTGAAACTATAATGATTATTAAAGGACATTCCCGACGGGCTAAGTTAAAGCGAAATATTTCATGGAGACTTTAAAAATAATTAGTCCTTGATTGATTACATTAATACTGAAGGGAGGGCGATGGATCATCCGGTATTAACGGGAAAGCTCAACGGACATTAGGGAACAAAAGATGCAGACAGATTAAACTGAGGCCACGTATCGACCCATCGGCTTGAATAGGGCTCAAAGCAATCTCCAGAGATGGAGGAGGTAGTGGCGAGGAGGTCATCATGGGGGATATGCCCGCACTCTCGGGATCAAGATGAATAGCTGCCTTTATCCCTCGTATCCAAAGGTAGTGGGGATAACAGTTTTCCACGGGAGGGCATCTCGGAATATTTTACGAGCAAGGAAGAACATAAAAAAAATTAAAAAGGCAGTCATAGAGACTGGCAACAGAAGTGAAAACACAAACACTTAGGGGTGGTCATCATTGTTTGAATTATTTAAATTTAAAATTTATAAATTGCACTCCGTACAAAAAACAAAACAAATACTTGCAAATACAATAGCTAAATAAATATCAAACACTAACTAGGTAGATGACATGCCAGGGTCATTAATGATATTTATTAATCAAAACTCAATAATATTTATTTGATAACAAAAATAAAAATCATTTTCCATAATTTCAAAATCAAAGAAAAAGTAAGTATTTTTTATGTCAAATATAAAACAAAACTCTTAGCTATCTAGTTCACAATTCTTCTCGATTGAGGAAGGGAATATATTAAAAAACGAAAATAATATTTTATTTTTATCAGTCGTTTTATTTATTTTTAGAACACGATCTCTGCCAAATCCTCCTTGCAAAACCGTTAGTTCGGGAGTAACTCGGTCCCTACAATATACTAAACCCAATACTATTCATGGATTGTGTTAATTTCTTTTGGTGGAGTTTTTTCTTTTGTTGAGTTTACGATTACTATTATTAGAAGTAAAAAAAAAAAAGGCATCAGTGCTGCAGGTTCACAACTTTCAGTCAAAAGGTTTAACTTTAAATTCGTTTCGCTTTTAATATTCACGAAAATAGAAATAATCGTGTGGTTTAGTAAAAAACATCTTTAATGATGGGAAATGTGAACATTTCGGTAATCATTTCATCAATAAATGGTCGTATCAACAAACGTTTCGAACTATATACGATTATATAACCTAAACAGTATTTGTAAATCGGTTCTTTAATCTACATACAGTCAGTAATTTCCTACATTTGTTTAAAGAATGTTATTAAAAATTGAACGAAAAAAATGTTAAAACTTGTGACTTTATTCGTTTTGACAACCTGCAGAACTGATATAAAAAAAAAAAGTTTAACACTGAATTGCCGTTAAGTTTTTACTTTTTCATTAAGATACACATTTGTATCCATTAATTTTGGATCCTTCAATAACTTACTGATGGATCTGTCGAAATGATTAGACGACCGCCCGATACCCAACCTATAAGAAATTAGAGCCTATCGGAACAATCCCCTAAGGCTCGGATTAAGGAGTTGGAAGGAAGAGGATAAAAAGAAGGGTGTTTTATAGGAGTAGAAGTTTTTAGCACTAAAGCCGTTTAATGTTTTTGGCATGGCTTCTGGTCCTCCTCTCCGATCTATTCTCATCCTCCGTCCGACTTCCACTACAAAAGCTTTCCTTCATTTATCACCTCTATTTTTACACTCATTATCTAGGCTAGCTCCGTAGGGAATTGAATTTGTAGCAGCATTATTCACAAATGGAACGCCATGCTCAATACGTATTGTAGAATAGCTAAAAAGAATCACTTCATTGGAACGTGAACTCGATTAAATATACAGATGTTAATGTAAAAATGGAATCAACCCACACGATGAAAATACTACTGCATCTTCATCAATTTTGTAATTATCAAATAGTTACCTCCTATTCTTTATAAGTAGTTTGATTTGTAAGGATAGGTTTATTCCTTAAAAAATAATTCAATCCATTAGAAAAAGCCTGTAAAACCTATTAATTTGTTAATTTCATTCATAAGTAACGAAAAGTATTATTAATGTTGTTATTAATTAGTAAAATCAAATCAAATGATTAGATGAGTTCGTAAAAGGAAATAAAAAAGACACTAATATATGTAAAATAATAGTTTAACTACTAACCTCATCAATTTTATAATTATTTATTTATTATGTTACATTCACTTTCATTCATAAATAACGAAAATATCATTTATGTGTTTATTAATACTATTAGTTAAAATAAATAATTAGATAAGTTAATCTAAGGAAATAAAAAAGATATTATTTTATATAAACAGTTGTAGAGATACTTAAGTAGTGAAACCACAAATGTTGATCAACAAAATATATCAGAACTACATAAAGGAATATTATTTTGTGATCCAGATGTGCCCAAGGCTATAATTGTGCCAGTAAAGCTCAGCTCAACTGTCTCCAAACATAAATTAATCTTCTAAATAAAATCATTATTCAAATTTAATTAAATTTTTACAAAGATTTTTTTAGAAGATTAATTTATTTTCAAGATAACTGATTCTCTTACAATAGTATTCCACTATTTTAAGAAGGCTAAACGTAATTATAAAATTATTAAAAATTAACAGATGACATAGAATTTTTTCTCAAGATTAAATGTGTTTATCAAATTCCGTAACTGATTACATTGTTAAAATTTGAAATTGTGTTTTTGCTATATATCGTCCCTACCATTTCCAGCAGTTGCTGAATGATTAATAATTGATAAAAAATTCATATAGGGGCATCTATCAGTCACAAAAAACAATTTAAATGAATGTCATTGGTTTGATTATAGGCACTAATTTTATTGAACCTTGTAACTGATTTTTTTTAATTATCCTCAAAAGTACCGATTTTTACATTCGATAGTTGGAAATGGTAGGGACGTAATGTGATGGCTGGCATAATAGATATTGAATTGTGTCACATTGATTCAGGATTTGCAATGAATTTCCATTCCCAGTTAGAGTAATTGGTTGTACAAACCAATTCAATCTCGTATCTCTAATCATATTTATAATCAACATTTCATATTTAGTTTTAAAATTATTGTTTAAGTTGAAAACTAGAATTCAATTTCTCATAATAAATTAAATTTGAATAAAAAAAGAAATATAAATAGTAAGGGGAGGGAATAGCCTGGGTTGGATTAACGACACAATTTCCCCAACTGTTTCGTTTTTCAGCTGCAGAACTGGCCAACAAAAGCATTTATAAAGATTATCTGGACCGTTACAGGAGATTTGTATGAAAAAAAAAGCGACACAATCATCCAAATGAGTCTTCTCCCTTTTTTGATTAATACATTACCAAACCAGCATTTCCCTAAATGTAATAAAATCATTATTGTTTATTAAATAATTATTTTATAAATCGTTTCCCATTCCATCATTACTCACCAAAAAAATGTTTTTCTACATTTAGTGACTTACATATATATAATAGTTAAGTAGTTAAGTATTTATAGAAGAGACTTTAGGTGATAAGTATAGATTATTCCATCTTAGGATTAAGTTATGTTTCTACTCTATCGAGAAACTGTACCTATAAATATTCGGAGAGAGGAAAATAAAGTCATTTTACAACAAAATACTACGTGTCGTATTCATGCCCGAATTTCCCTTTTTTTTTACTGCTTAGTTTTAGTCTAATCATAATAGATATATCACCCTGTGGTACAACTAGTTTAAACAAATAATTTAATGTTAGATCACGGGGGTACTCCATTTTCTCAAAACGGCAGAACAACCCTAATATTACAAAAAAGATAAAAATAAAAAAGCTTTCATTTACTTGTACTGATTGTTGCTCAGATTTTACAACTGTGATTTACATTAATTACGCCTCTAGAAAATAAAACAGTAAACGAGTTTTCAATATACAGTAAGCAATAAAAAAATAAATTTCAACTCTTTATCCCATTATTACATACGTTATATTTTCTTGATTGTAATTATACCAAATTTGAAAAATAAAATATTAAATAGCAACTAAAAACTTTTTGATATAATAGGAGATAATTGTAGTATATTTAATTCATTAATATTTACTAACATATTATAAAACAGAAAACAGGGAAATGATTGTAAATCAATTAGTTCTTGGGTAATTGGTACAATATTTAATAGCATTTCTATTTTCGTATATATATATATATATATATATATATATATATATATATATATATATATATATATATATATATATACTAATAAATGTATGGTTTTAAAGATTAGATATAAATTAAATACAGAATAGCTCAATCACTGTTATGATTTCTGCATCAAATTATAATATGAATGAATTTCCATAAGTCTGTTTTCGAATCAACGGATTTTTAAAGATATTTTACAAATTCATCTTTAATAACTTAGATAAGATTAAGATATATACAAATTAAAATAGGTATTCCCAAACCTGTACCATCCATCAGATTAGTCTTGCCCCGAAGAAGACCTGCAATGAAATGTTGGCTGTAAAATAAACAATTCGCCATACTAATACGATTTTTTTCTGACCTCCGCCCGGACCATTGTCTTCCTGATATTTTACAAACTATCTAATGATTCCATACTATAGGCAATAAATCAAAAAATCTGAATCCGTACTTAAGCCAACATAAAATAAGGTCACTATTCCATTAATAATTAACTAAAATTAATGGAAACATATTTACGGTATTTTTTTTTTTTAGAAACAACTACGACCCATTAAACTGTTGGAAATTGCAGAGGAGGGAGAGAACACTATGAATCGGAATGAACTTGCCAAGGATCTCTTAAAAAGTCTCGTTAGATAGGCAAGGGCAGTGCGGGGAGTCAATGAACCATTCCAAAATTAATAGCTGTTAGCCCAACAGGGAAAGGAATGGCCCTCCTATCCCCAATGGTCCTCTTCTTTCTTTTTTCATTGAATATAAATTGGGAAAGTCCCATCGAACCAGAATCCGCCAATTTCGTGCGCCCGAACCTCTCCTGCATTCACGCGACCTTTGCCCTATGGATCAGTCGTGCGATAATCAATTGCCACACCACCACGGGGTCTACAGATCACAACAACTGGGAGGTGATATAAAACCATTTTGAAAAACAACAAAACACTTAGAAGCTAAAGTATGGAAACGAAATGAGAAAATTCCATTTCATTTTTAAAAAGTTTTACTTTCTTTTAAAGTAATCCTTGAAAGGAACGGTTAATGGCACATTCCGTTTAATAACTTAAAATGAATGAATAGTACCTTATAATGAATTATTTACAATTTAACATCTTAAAAGAGTCAGTAATCAATGATAAATAAAAAATATTATAAATTATACTGCATTCTTACACAATGTTGCAAAATGTATAACACGATAAGTTGTTTATATAAATAACACAGACATATTGATTTATTGCTTTATATATTAGAGGCTGAAAATGGTCCAGGTGCAGGTCAGAAAAAATTCTCTTAAATAAGGAGAACTATTTATTTTAAAGCCAACGTTTCGACTCACATTGCAGGTGATCGATTCTGATTATACCTGAGCAGGAAAAATTTAGGGCTTCCATTGTAGCACCGTCCGATTAGCCATATCAACATAAATTAATGTAAAATGAGTCAAAAAACAAGAATGAAATTTATTACAGCGAAGAGAAGGCATTCCTTACTCATTAGTAAACAATATGAATGGCTGCCTACAAATAAATATGATTAAATTAAATTCCTACAAGGTATTAATATATAAGATTGTAAATTACTATTACAATTAAATTGTTAGTTGTGTAAATTAAGTTGAACATCAAACCCTAACAAAAGCACAACTTTTCCATACTAAACTTTTCCAAAAAATAAGCCAAATGAAGTAAAAAAGTGAAATATCTCAAAATAGTCAAGATTTAGCATTAACATAAAAAGGAGAACAAAATAATGTTCAAGGAAAAAAATAATAATTAAAAAAAAATTAAATTCATGCATGAAAAAACTGCGATTTAAAAATGATAAAATATTAAGGTAGATCTAGTCACTACAGGATAATTAAAAGAAAAAGTTAAAATGTAATCGCATTCCTGAATTTGAAAACTTATTTCCAGTCTCAAGAATATTCTCCTGAATTAATTTAATTTTAACCTAATACCATTTAAACAAAATGTTGCCTCGCCGCCTGGTGAATTTTAAATTTGAAGGCAGATAATAAAACTGGAACGAGGGAATTATTAAAAGTTGCTCGGGTTTAAAAATGTTTTGTTCCACTTTATTTAAAATATTCCAACCTCTTCCTGATTTCAGCCCTAATTGTCTATTTAGTTCCCTTCCCTGAGATGAGAAATAAATTTAAATTTTCTTATTTACTCGCTATCCACTGACTTCTTTGCCAGAACATCTTTCCATCAAAGTGGATAAAATTCAAATGCAGATGTCATCAACCCATTATAACATACATCAACCAAACTTATTTATTTTAGTTCAAGCGATTGACGATTTCTGTTTTTCAAACTACAGTGGTAAAAAAAACTATAAATATAATTCAGTTTGTAACTGTCTTGAATTGGAATAGGGGGAGATAACTTCCAAATTTATAACTTAATATCTAATTACTATTTTTTTTTATTAATGTGACAAACATTGTCCCACTAATGCAAAATGAGAATAAATGAAAAAATGTAGTTTGGTTTCGTTTGTAGATATATATATATATTTATATAAGTTAAGTGTATAAATAGTTTAGATGATAAGAAATACTATTAGCTCTTTGTACCAAGTCAAGTTTTTTGTATTAGATTTTAATAACAGGTGTTGAATATATTATTTTGGTTAGAGATTATTAAAAAGCAGTTTATAGCAAACAGTGTGTGATATTAATTCCCAAATTTTCATATATTTAGGAATAATTCAGTCTAATCATTACGTATATATATATATATATAAAAAATTATTATTCGTTAAAAAATATATTAAACATTTTTATATTACTTGAAGTCAATGATATTTCAGAAAAGTTAAAAGAAAAAGATCCAATTTATTAATAATTTAAAAGTTTTTGAAAGCCACAGTACAATTATCGGATTTGAAATGATCAACTGTGATGCTGGAAATTTGTTGCTATTTATTTGTGCCTGAACCAAAGTTAGCCCATTCAATTGACTAACTTGTTAAATAATCAATAACTAATTTTCAGCCATTGAGAGTTTCTCAATTCACTCTTCAAATTATTTTTCATAGTGAAATGGGACTAAGTGGGTGGGTCGAATTTTGTCAAAAATGAGTCAACTGTACTGAAGGAAGCGGAATTGTGTCGTAGTGTCATGTGTAGTGTTTGCCTTCAGTACAATTAACTAAATTTGGGAAAATTCGACCTAACCACAAATTCACCGGACTTGCAGATGTTTGTAGTTTTCGAATAAAGAAATTAACTTTCGTATATTCTCTTTTATTGTAATAAATTACTGTTTTGGTAGTGTCACAGTAGTTTTAAACGCTTATGTAGATGCAACAGTTTCTTACTCTTGGTGCTGTAGAGACCAAGTGACCAAATGGGTATATGTAAAAATGACGATCGGTATGTTAAACATTATATTTGCATCATGGATTTCCGCCACCGATATGATACGGAGATGATACATTTACATAACGCATTTACAAAATGAAAGAATAAAAAAAGAAACCAAATCTATAGGGTATGCTGAGTAATGAAGGGAACACTGAGCGTAGAAGACAGATGCTACATCTGCTCAGGTACGGGCAACGGATCCTCAGAAATAATGGAAACGGATTGGAAAGCTGTCAGGTTCGGGTCTGCCGGTCAGTGAACAAGGGCTAGCGGGTAATAAAGGATAGGAAGGAAGAAAGATATATTTGATAGTTGATATTGTTTTATCTATCCACTAGATAAATAAAGATGCATGAGAAGTAGATATGTAGAACGTCCTACTTTCAAAGTACCTTTTTTCTCTGAAACAAATGTTTCTTCAATAATCATAATAAAAGGCTTTCAAGGGATACAAGAAGGTGGAAGAACAAATAATGTTTACAACAACGTCACAAATAAATTGAATAATAATGTTGATGATATGAATGTCAACAATTTAAAGAATATATCAACCTAATCCATGCAGTACCTTTGATATACACTGACCGGCAAAAATGCCTCCCAAAAAAAAAAAATTTGTATATAATACATGGTATTTGTAGATGGAATTTTATAATCTTTTTTACCTTTAATAACATTTTTAACGTTTATTAAATGAGTCTTTGTTTACAAAATAAAAATAAAAATGTGAAAAAAAAAACCTGTACCACTACAACCCATGAAGGGTCTGGGGTTCAGTACATGGTAGAGACTGTACTGTTTCATGGACAACGGTTCTGCAAGGAGGTGACTTGTCCTAGGTCACGCTCGACCGCCAGATTTTTCCCCCTTATTTTGGGTACCCTGTTTTTATAATATTTTATAGAGGCTGGGTGGGCCCCAGGAGGGTCCTAGATCCTATATGATCCATCTCCCGCTGCAAACAGACTAAATAAAAATCATGGCCTGCAGCGGGAATTGAACCAGGATTTCCGGCATGGTAACTCAGTACTCTACCACTGAGCCACTCCTCTCCCAAAAATGTGAATGGCTAAGAAAAATGAAAAAAAAACATTTTTATTCTAAAAGAAATTAATGACAGCATCATTTAATACCACGTGTTTCTTCTTGTTGCCTTTATTACTTCTTGAAGACACCTAAGCATACTTTCCACCAGTCGGGAAATGTCCCTTTAGCCCATTTCTCCCGAAAAGTCCTTTAAAGGCCCTGCAGTGTATTAGGAAGAGATGGACGCGCTCTTATTCGTCTTCCGAGGTTATCCCATAAATGCTCGATAGGGTTCAAATCTGGAGAACGTGCTGGCCATGCTGAAACCTCAATGTTGTTTTGATGAAGGAACGTCTGCACTATACGAGCGACATGAGGGCGTGCATTATCGCTCATTAGAATAGAGCGATCGCCGATTTCGTTGAGGATAGGATGGAACACATGAGGTTCCAAAATCTCATCTACGTAGCGATTGGTCGTCAATGACAGTCCTCGAACAACAACCAATCCTGTGCGGCGCTCCATTGAAATCCCAGCCCACACCATTACGGAACCACGTTGAAAAGGTTGCGTCTAGGAGAAAATTTCTTCTTCACCAGACCCTCTCACACTCGTCTGGAGATCGAAGAACAAATCTTGATTCATCTGTAAAAAGTACAGCACTCCATTCGTCCATAGTCCAAGAGTTATGGTCAACTCTGGTCCTCTTACTAGACGAAAAGCCATTAATCCATACTCGTTTAATCTTCTCCGAGCAGTACGTTCAGAAATTTGCACACCTCGAACTTCTTCGAGTTGATGAATCGCTTGAAGAACGGTAAGGTACCGGTTTCGTAAAACTCAGTAAAAAACCGGTTATCCTGCGGTTCTGTAACCCTAGGCCGTCCAGAGCCGGGCCTTCTGTGGTAAGACCCAGTTTCTAGAAAACGCCTGACGGCGTCTAGTTATGTTTCATAGAGAATTCCGGTGGTATTAGCTGCATATCTAGTGGAACGTCCATCGTCAATAAGTGTCACATCACGCGCAACATTCTCAGCACGTAGAGGCATTTTTAAACTTAAAATTGAAAAAATTAAAAGCCGGAAACTTACTGTAAAAAAAGGCACTGAATAAACATTTTAATTCCATAGAAAGTGAACATTGGAAAATTTTTTGTTGTAGTTTGATCTAGTTCTACATTAAATTTTAGTAGTAAAAGTAAACCTAGACGATATAAATTAATTTATTAAATGAAAAAATATTTAATAACAGGAAACTTAAAAATAATAGAATTAAGTCCCTTACTAGAATACTATGTATCGTAATGTAGAAATAATAATGCTTAGTAAACACGGAGGTACGATGGCGATACCACCATTTGCTACTTACTAACTTCCATACACGGATTACCACACAAAGTAGTAAGATTTGTAAGTTTTTATAAACAAACAAATCCTTCCGTCTAGGTCTAACCTTTGGATTTCGTTCTTAACTAGGCCCAACGAACTTGTAAGCTCTTCTTAATCTTCGAAAAGTTATCACTTCAAATATGTTAACCTGGTCCGTGATTTGGGATTCTGCTCAGTGTCACCTCCTACATTGACCAGTCGGCTCATCCTCACTTGTAAAGAATATTCTAAAAGATATTCAGCTGATAACTGATAACTAAGGCTGACGTGCTTGGATACGAAATGATATAATATGTAATATCATTATACCGCACTAGTATTTCTAAAGTGACATAACTCAAAAACATACATTTTTGGAAAAACGGGAAAGAATATAAGTGAGCTTGGAACAGAATTAGGACACTAAGAGTGACACAAGTGCCTTATTGCAAACAAGCTCTGAAGCTAAGGATGATGCAGTTTTGAGCAAACCATTTCTCTCGTTGCCATAACTCACCACCGGAAAACACCTATTTTTGAGTTGTGCCACCTTATAAATACTAGTACGATAAATTCAGTCTACTCCATTGGCAAACATTAGTTTAAACCAAATGCATTAATGCACCATATAAATGGACTTAATAACAAGTTCAAAGGATTGAAATCGCCCACGTACATAGAACACGATCTACCTTCCATCGTTTCTCCAAAAACAGAACAGATCTTTTGACTTCGGACCCGCCCCCATTGTTTCTTTGATCCCAATCCATACTCTCCTTCCCATTGTCCGTTCGCCCGACCAGATAACCATCAGGAGGAAGGGCTAACTAGAAAAGCAAACGGCTAACTACAAAAGGGCAGAGACGGCCCTATAGATTAGCGGGGAGCCGATGATGTTTGCACCGCAGTGAAGTTAATCTCCTCACGTCGTGGCTACCTGACCCAAAGCACCTAATGAGGGCGGCTCCCCCAGTCCATCCACACCCCCGTCTACTCTTTATCCTCCACGTCTACACCACTTAGCAGTCAGTCTCAACCTTAGCTCTCTATGAACCTGGAGCCATTCTTGTAAATTAGTAAAAAGAATTAGTAAAAAACGAAAAAAAAAATTGCGATCTGTTCCGCAGGTTGTCGCTTCTAGTTGCGATACAAGTTTAGACTGTTTATTCGTTTTATTTTTAATATTTTCCAAAAAGACAAGTTATCGTGAGCTTTGGTTTAGAAAAGAGAATATAATTATGTGCAATGAGTAGATTTCGGCAGACATTTGATAAAGAAATACAATTTTCAACTTCCGTTTCGAAGTACTTATATATGATATATGTTTGTTAAAATGTTCATTTATAGATGAAATGATTAGCGAAGTATAAACATTTCCCATAATTGCATACTCTTTTCCACTGTAAAGCTCATGATAACTTGTATTTTTGGAAAATATTAAAAGGGAAACGAATGAAAATTTAGAACCTTGGTCTCAACTGGAAGCGACAACTTGCGGAACAATTACTAATGATATTAGTATTAGGCTTCATTGCAATTTTCTTTTCTCGACGTAGCTTTAGTCGGAATACATTGATCACAAGCCACTGGGATCGTGCCGGTACGGTAAGTTTGATATTAATGGTAGCAGACTATAGAGCAAAAACCCGTGATACATGATATATGGCCATCATGAATAATTTTATGCTATGACATAATTAGGATGGAGAGGGTTTTTTTTTCGAATGATTTAGGATTGGGACATCGAGCACGAGAGATCCAGTCAATACGGTGTAAAGAATAAACAAAATAAAGAAAGAATATAAATTTAACAGGGATATTAAACAAAAATAAAACGAAACACAAAACTTAAAATAAATATTAAAATAGCGTTATTATATGCTAAAGTTAAATTTATGATGGCTTTATTTATTTATTATTTATGGGTTAATTTATGACTTAAAATAAAAATATTGTTATATCAGTCATAGTCAATTATTTTTTTGGTTTTTGTTTAGTTTATTCGAGATTGGTGAACTGTATAGCCTTTCCTCTTTGTAGGACGTTTGATATTTTAGTTCATATAATTTAGTTCTGATAACACAAACTGTGTGAAGTATATATTTTTATTATATTTTGGGAGACAGTTTGTCGATACAATCAGATTTAATAGCGTTTGAGTTCTCATAAATCCTGAATTACACCTAAAATGTAGTGTAATGATAATGTGTAGGAACTTTGAAATTTAATGCCAACGTTTTTGTCAAAACTTGTGAACAATTACCAGGGTTTAACACTTAGTTCAAATACATGATACAATACAAACATAATTTATTTGATTTTTAAATATTTTAATTTGAAAAGAAAAGATATGTCCAGGACGGGGACTCGAACTTAATATAATTTATAAAATACAAGAAGACATTTTATCTGTCAACATCAGCAGCAACCTAACAGCTGATAGCAGTTCTTCGAAAATTGGGAAGTATTATACGATGTTCCACGAAAAAATATCGTGGAAGATGCCTTATTAATCATGACAGCTCAAACAAAAAAGTCACAGAAAAGATCTTAAGAGGACGAAATGTATTTGAGTGCCCAAACTCTGTTCGGTGGAGTAAACAAGTTGGCCTTAAAAAATGTTGTTTTTTTTCATCCATAGAAAGTGATCAGAAACATGGGCAATAACAAAAAAGGAGGTTATCCAATGAGATGGACTTCTGGAGACAATTTTATTCCATTTCCAGAATCTAAGACGTCCCTAGCAATACCACCAGGAAGAGCAGGAAAAAACTATCCGATACACAATAGAGACAAAGCGAACGAAATGATATGGCAACTTAAAAAGAATGTCGGAGCAACGATGGTCTGAAACTTTCTTTGACGATTACCTGAAAGCAAGAGAGAAAAGAGGGGTAGCCAAGAAGAGATTGTTGCAGGATGTGGAGGAGAGTATGGCAGCAAGGGGGCTTTCACAGGGGAATTTTTTAATTGCTAAATTATATATATATATATATATATATATATATATATATATATATATATATATATATATATATATATATATATCGGTTTATACTTTTTTTTTTAAGTATAAATAATTTATACTTACGGTCCTCGAGTTTCAGTCCACATTTTTACTATGTTTAATAAACTTTTTTTTTCTTTTTTGGTCTCATATTCATGTCTATTTGATGAAGAATGGATACTAATACATTAATCAGTCCAATACCTTCAAATACTTACATGTAATGTAAATATTGCAAAGCTTATCAATCACATTTCCTTGATTTTCTCATGTTTACTATTAATATACTTAATACCATAGTTAAATATTTAACTACAGATATCACAAATCTGTAGAAAAGTCAAATAAATTTAAAATAATATTTATTAATCCGATCCTGATAGGTAAAAAGTATTTAACAAACAAAAAATAAAAACCATGGTATAACAAAAGAAAATATGCAGAGTAGAAAATAATCTTGTAACGTACCCTTCTCACCTAATCCCCCCTCTCTACACCCACGGCAGCTCGGAGGGAAATGTAAAGGGTGACATGGCAGGTGAGAGATCTTACACCTAGCAGGCAACCCAATTCATTTCCCTTCGTCGGGAACCTCGTATCTTATTGTATCCCTGATGTTGGAGGGATCAGTCTATCTTGTAGGGCGACATGTTCGCCTTGTCAGCACACAGGTTCCATATTATATTAAGGATACTTAATTAAATACCATATTAAATAAGCATGAGTTAGGTACAGCGTTTTTTTAATATAAGTAAACCGTCCTCTGTTTACTTATATTAAGAAAAACGTAATAACCTGTACTACTACAACCCATGGAGGGTCTTGGGTTCAGTACATGGTAAAGACTGCATTGTTTCTTGGATAACTGTTATGATGGAAGGTGATTTATTTACTTTAAGTCTGCTAGACCATAATTATCACTCGTGACGGAAGAGAATAAACATTCCACTTGGCAAAGATTGCATTGTTAGTGGATCGATAATAATCTTTAACTAATCCATCCTCAAAAAAAAAAAACATCTAAAATTCTTAGCAACCCATAATGACGCTTTACATCGATTTATTTTCGGCCGGTCTTTAAAATTTCCAACTGATTGATTAATCAATCCAAATGAATATCATCCATCATATATGAGAAGTAAAATATATGATAATAATACTTATGCCTCAAAATTCACAAACTACCAGAAAGTATAACACACCAATTGGAGGGACAGATACTCTGTATAAAATAACACATTTTCTCTTTTTGCGTTAACTAAATTGATCACCAGTAAAAAGATATTTCATTTTAACAAATCAAATCTTATAAATATCAGTCAGAAAATGATGATGCCCATACGAAAACTGTTAATTACAACCAGCACCAAGAGATCCTTCAAATCTGTATATGATTTTTAAAATGCGAGATTTTTGTAAATAAAAATATAAGAAGAATAAGAATATCCATGCATATAACGATACTTATCGTGATTGTTATAAGTAAATATATACATAGTATATAAAATAAATAGTTTCTCTTTATTTTATGAAACGAATTATAGTGATAGAATGGAAATTATTTTATCTAACACACAGCAAAATGAATATGTAATTATATAGTCAAGAGATCTATTCTATCCTAATAATTTAAATTGTTCTAAAAGGAAATTATAATAACCCTGAATGAGAAAATAACTGAATATAAGTAGTTAAAGATGCCAAAAACTGAGAAAACTATTAAACGCAATTTTCAAACCAAATACCATTCGACAGATATGAGTACTAACTCATGAATAATACGGTGATAACGTTTCCTCGAAAAGATGAATCAGAACATTAAAATAACAGCGATAAAACCGATAGAAAATATCGAAAGGTGAGACCATTCAGCGAGATATGAGAGTTGATAAGGAAATGAGAATGAAGAGTTTAGCAGTCGGGGGCATTAGTGATAAGAGATGATGCCTCAGGTCTCCTAATGACGTCACCACTTACTGATACCCGTAGCATTCATCAACGTCACTAGCATTCGCCCCTGGGGTAACCCTACTTATTCCATAAACTCGTTACTTAATAAACCAACTGTCTTTAGCACAAATAAACCCCAATAAATCTTAAAAATTCTACTTAAATATTTTGTATTTAAAAGAAGAAAATGGTCTCTCCTATTTATTAGGAAAAATTCTCTCCTTTTTTGTATTTAAAAGAAGAAAATGGTCCGGGAAGAGGTCTGGAAAAATTCTCTTAACCTTAATATTATTCAAGATTTTTCATTTAGGTTTGAAAAAAAAACTTATTTGATAAATATGCAACATTTTCGCAAAAACGAGATTAACCATTACAAAAGCTATGAAAGTAACCACTTAAATTCCTTTTATTTCTTCTTAAGATCAACATTATGCTTTGATATAATTTTTAAAATAAATTTTTAGTCCTTCCCCTTAATTAGTATAAGCAAGACAATGATAAAATATGTATGTTAAAAAAAAAAGACAAATGTTTTTTGATTTTTTTTTTGTAGAATCACTTGTAAACAAAAAAAATCTCTGGGTATGGGGACGGAAATTAGGATGTAGGGGATGCAATAAAATAAGGAAACAAGGGAAATAAGCTGCCGTGGAGGATATTAAAACGAAAAGTCTGGGGTCAGGGGAAGGAAAGGGCTAGCGAAAAAAGGGGAATTAACGGTGGTTTATTATTAGAGCTTACTCGCACAAAGGTGATTACTTAAGTATTTGAAATATATCCGGAGTACTTGGGAGAAAATTTATCGAAAAAAAAATAACAAACATGATTTTAAAATTTACATTATATACCTAAAGTATCGCTGAGTATTTAGTATTATGGCTATGTTCGTACAATGAATTTTTCGTAAAAAATATTTTATATTTGTTGAAAAATCAATCGTATTCAATTAGAAAAGTGTTTCACAAATAGAAAATTAAAATAACCGTCACCAAAACCGACCCACGTTAACTTTTACAAAAGGGAAGCTTCCTGCACAGCGATGGAAAATGGCAACGACTATGAACATTCAAAAAACTATGTACGTTATTATCTCGGACTTTATATGGGCGGATGGAACACACATACAAAAGGCAAGTACTGACAACATGAGACAAACAACTAACAAATATTTCGGACTATAGATCATCACTTGACTTACGAAAGAAACGACTGATCGACAAATTTATACTAAGGCCCATTTGGACAAATTGAGGATTCAGCAAAGCACGTGCATATAAACAAAATTCAAACAGCACAATCAAAAAATCCTGATTCAATCTTGATTCAACTGAAGACATGATGAATGAGTATGAACATCCCAATTGTAAAATCATATGTTCACGACAAATTCATTCCACTCGTCATCTTAACACCATACTCCTTTTGTTCATTCTCTTTCTTCCTCTCCGTTTCCGGAGTTATTATAAAAATATTTAAAAGATCCTGCCCTAGAGACCTGCACGGGAACCATTAATTATTTATCGAAAAATTCATATTCCTGCAAGTATTAGAAAAATCGCAAACAACAAATTTGCTGCATGCGATACTCCGAAGTTCCAAACAATATAAAATAATAATAATTTAAACAATTATAATTAGACTAAAATACATAATAAAAGAATTAATATAAATTCAAGATGTTAAATAATTTATTTCATTAAAAAATACTTGGAACTAGTCCAAAAATTATTTCTCCTCATTAACAAGAATAATCATCAAAGCCTCTTCTGTAAATCTAAGTTTCTCCGTAAACCGAGCTTTGGTTTAAAACGAAAGTGAAGCTAACCCGATAGAGATACTTTGTAAACAGAATCACTTATTCAGTTAGTCGGTGGAGCAGAACGTTAAACATTGTAAATAATTCATACACCTTACGCAACCCCCTAAGTACTCTCCTCTATAATCGCACAACCTGAAGTGAGATAACTCGTGGATGCATAAATATGGAAGACATACTTACAAATATAAAAAACAAGAAGAATAATAAACAATGAAAAACCATGGAAGAATAAATTATGTAAGAGCAAATAGAATAGAAATATTTTTTTTTTTAATCTGGTCTGGAACATAGTGCCCTTAGTAGCAAAACCTTCATAAAAATTTACTTCGACCTTGACAAATTATGTTTATCTATTTTAGAAGAAACAAAAATAGAAATCTATGAATGATTATAAGGAGAAATAAAATGTGTTTGTTTATTTAACGCCACTCCATGCTTTTATGGCTAATCGGGCGATGCTAAAGTGGGAGCTCTAAATTTTGTCTATCCAGGTTTAAGTAGGATAGGGATTTTTAACGAGTACTTGCCCCCCATTTAACGTCCCTTCCGAAGGACGGAATAACCAAAGATTTTTCATTCCCTTTAGAGAATCCTATGGCCACCCGCGATCTTGGGCTTAGTGTAATGATAACCACTAGACAACACCACCTACTAAAATGTGCTGGAGTATACGATAAAGCTTTGTAACAATAAATTCTGAAATAAAAAGCAGAACAATAAAGTTCCTTAAAAAAAAAGACGAAATTCTTACGAAATGTATAGCAATATGTTTGAAGACATTAAAAAAACAACAAGATAATTATTGTTGTTGATTATTGTAACACAGCCCATACGTGGGTCAATACCACAGCACAGCATACATAGTCAGTGCCGGGCGGTAATGTAAACAGGGACTGGAATGGGAAGGATTTGAATTTGCAAATGAAGGGTCCTTGCCGGATTTTAAGAGGGAAGGAATTCCACAGAGTGGAAGAGCGGGCAATAAAGGAGTACTGAAATACGGTAGACCTGTAGAAAGCGGTATAAAAGCCAGAAGGTCTTCTGGTGAGAGAATGGATAGAGGAGTTGAATAGGATGAGATTGTGGGCAAAGGAAGGGCGAAGCTTGATGATTATTCGGTGAGGGGGTGTGTCTAGGAAATGATTCCTACGGAAGGATGCGAAATGGGAAGTCAGTGGTGTGAAATAATAGAATGTCTCGGAATTCTATAAAAAAAATAATCAAAGCTCCTTACGATCGTCTGCCCCAGAGATCCATTAAGGTTGTCGTCAATAATTCTAATTATAATTATAAAGTGCATTAGAATTACTGATCACTCTACTTGATAAATTATTTGAGTATTTGCGTCGTTTAATTATTTATTTTATTTTTTCTATTATCACAGCCACTGATTCTTTCTCCTTGGATCGTTTAAACAATGGGAAAGGAATAAACAATAGGTATATTTGTGAAAAATGAAGGCCCTTCATGAAAAAAAGAGGAGATATACTAGAACCTTTCACAACTCCTAATGAAAGAGCAAGAAGGGAGGGAAAGGTTGGCCAGGAACTGAAACTGCGTAGGAAGTGGTAAGATTGAAACCAACAGAAATGTTGGGAAAACAAAATGTTTTAACTTGTAAAAAAAGGAAAAGAAAAATGTCTTTAACTTGTAAAAATGTGTTTTTGTGGGTTATTTAGGAAAATAAAACTCTTGAATAAATCGAGCAACTCTCTAAAAATAAATATTAGCAAAGCTACAGTTATTACCACTATTGGGGTTACTATCACTAATATTATTATCACTAATGGGGTTTACAACATAATCACTACAAGTCTAGTAAAACCAAAAGCAGTTCAATGTGGGTAACCGTTTTTTATCTGTCAGATCACCATTTATGGAATGATTGTTTTTCTAAGTCCTAATGTTGAACATTGTATGGTAAAAATACAATTCGAAAGTGAAACCTATTATTATTCAATTGTATCAATTGTGTAACATTTAACGAGCCTAAGCATCACAATTTGGGCTGCGATAAAAGACCCGGGTGTTTGATGATATATCACCTCTATCCCGGTTCCACTAAAGAGAAGAAAGACCTTCCGAGCAGTAAAACTCACCATTATAAAGAGCCCAAACCACCTTTCGTCCGCCCAGGAAGCACTGGTGTTATACACGGCGTCTCTAGAGGATCAAGGGAAGTAGAAACGATTGCAATGAATAAAAAAAATTGTTGTCACTGTTGCCATTGGAGTCATCTGTCTCCATATGAAATATTATATATGTGTATGTGGGCTACGCCGTGTTCTCTCGAATATAAGAATTAAATAATCAAATTTTAACCATTGCCTGAATTAACAACATTGAAATCATATAAACTTCTTATAAGACAAGAAGTCAACTATGGAGGAAAAACTTGGTGTCTCAAGAAAATTGCTGTAAAATGAGCTTGTGGCACATGATATGGAATTTTCTTTACTCGATATTTCGATGGTACAAATCTCAAAAACTTTTGGCAGGAGTGCAGTGTAAGTTTCGAGCAAAGAAGTTGTATTGTATGGATTTGCCACTGTCATCATCATTTCATCATTTCTTATCTATTTTTATTTCTGCGTTCATTAATAAATCAATTCACATTTATTTTCTAGTCCATTATTTTGAAGATCTCTTTTATTTATATTTCAGTGGAAAATCCATTAGTAACGTCAGACAAGGTGTTGTATTTCTGGCTGAGTCCAGAGTCTGTTGTTGTATTTTTCTTGCTTTTCTAAATGCTTTTTAACTGTTTCTTTTACCTGGACTTAGCATTTAGTAAATCCGCTTTCTCTTCACGGTATGGTAAGTAAATATGTGGATAGCGTAAGCATTATTATTCGTACACCATCCCGTAGAGCTCCTTCAAAACCTCAATTTTCGAGGGGAAGTGAGGTAAACATTTCTTTCTCGATCAATGTCAAATATTATTGCAAATAATAACCAAAATATGCAACGGTGTTGAAAGTTGGCATGTGTTAAATTGGTGTTTTTTTTAAATCAAAACATGGCGCACTAATATTTCTAAAGTGACACACCTCAAAAACACCCATTGATCAGCGTTTTTGAGTTATGACCATGAAAGAAAAGGTATACGCCTCTTTATCGCTCATCAGAACTGTATCAACCTTTGCTTCAAAGCTTGTCTGCTTAAGGCACTTGTGTCACTCCTAATGTTATTCCAAGCTCACTATTAGTTTTTCCTGTTATTCCAGAAATCTTGGTTTTCGACTTGTGTCACTTTAGAAATACTAGTGCGATATGTGTTATTTGTTTCGCTACCTCTCTCAAACTCTTTTATAAAAATACTTAGTGAACCGTAAATAAACAAGTTGGTGGACACAATCCATTTTTCATTGGCCCTCGAAGGAGACTTTCAATTGGATTTACAACGCCCCTAACAGTAGGAGCTATGACTGCTATTCTAGTTCCAGTGAATAGGGGCCTAAGTTTTTTCGTTTTTTTATGAAAAGTCATAATTTTGCCTGGGCAGAAAGAAAGGAGAAACCCTTTATAAGCTATAAAGTACAGTAGCGGCTAAACCCTCCTCCCTCTGGCAATTCCACCTCAGCCCTTCCATTAGGCCACTTCAGTTTTCATTTCGGCCCAAAGTTTAGCAAAGTGCTTTCCTTTGTTTCCAATACAACAACAACAACCTACAGAAGTACATAATTTTTACATTCTACGCCGCTTAAAGCCATAAATTTCCACCTGATAAATGTGTAATGGTAGCGATTCGTGTGGATTTAATAAGTAAAGGTGTGCTTACACTTTTCTTCATAAATGTTAAAAATCGATAATACAAAACAGAATTGATAATGTCCATTAATTTTTCATATTTTATTATTATTACTAATTAAATATTTTCAATGTACAGCAACCTGCTCTATCTCTTTGTTTGTTCATTGAACGTCACTTAATGCTGCTATGGCTAATCGGACGATGCTACAGTGGGAGCTCTCAATTTTGCCTATCCAGGTTTAATTAGGATAGGGATTTTTAACGAGTACCTGACATCGTACAGGCTCGTGAGCCCCGTTTAACGCCCCTTCCGAAGAACGGCGTAACTAAGGATTTTTTACTCCCTTTAAAAAATCCTAGGGCCACCTTCCCGGATACGAACCCGCGATCTTGGGCATAGTAGTTTGTTACGCTAACGACTAGACCACAGGTTGCCAATTTGAATATAATATAAATCATTATCCTAATTAATTACAGCTATTTTTATTTGAATAACAATACAGGGCATTTAATTATCAATAACAATGATAGCTTCATTTTGAACTGTTTTAAATACTAAATATTTGCTTAAATAAAAAAAATATATAATACTGGGATGTAACATGATTGTATTTATTTTAACAAACCACAGAATTCATAATAATGTTTAATTAAGAAATTCTTGATTTCTCAGACCATCGGTGTAAAACACAACCTTAAAGTGGTGTTACTTTCTTGAGGCTTGAGCACGTTTTGTGCCACTTTGTGCTGTTCTTTACCACAAAAGCTATAACTGGTACTACTTATACAGGCTTGACCTTATTATTCTAAAACTCTTATATCATCCCCTCCCCACGTTATACCCCTAAACGAGTCTTGCTTAAATAGTAAAGGTATGAATGGTTCTGCGATATCCGTTATAGCTATTTCATCCAGGCCGGCGAATACAATATGTTCCAAATGACATGATTATAATTTCTTAAATAAATACTTATTGTAAATCAATTCTATACTCAGAGAACGATCCGAGGTATTGCTAAAATTTTCTTTAGGTTACATTTGTTGTTCAGTCGCGAATCAATCTAATAAATTAAAATTTAAATCTCCGCGGGTCTCGTTCACAATTGTTACCTTGGCGACAGATAAAAGGGACTTTGTTTCCCCCACTCCGTCATCTCGCACTACACTTGACTTCCGATTCAGACTGGAAGCTAACGGCATCTCTCCGCTCTTCTCCACTAAAGCTAACCTCGCCGTTCACCGCATGGAGGACATTGTTGATGATCGCCTAGCACCAGAAGACACAAGAAGTATACCCTTGTTGATACCACCAGATCGCCTGCTAACCAGAGGCAATCAGAGCTCAGGAATCGAATCCTTCGCTTCAAAAAGTAAGTTCACCTTTTCATTCAATTAGTTAGAGGAAGCTGTTCACCGGCCATCATCAACCTCAAAGACAATAATTTTCATTCACCGTTAGAAATAAGTAGGCCCTGTCGCCTACTGTTAATTTGTTCTAATTTATAATATTCTAATTTGTTCATGTTTTTTTTCTCTTTCTTTGTAAAAAATGATAATTTCTGTATTTTCTTCAAGTTTAAAGAATGCCTAACCTTGTAAATATATTTAGATTTTAATAAACTCCACATGTTTCAGTATCTGGCCAAATTATTTAATTCCCCGACTTTATTCTACTAATATATCATTATAATTCAGTCTAATCACACTCGAAAATTTGTTTTACCACACTTCTTCATAACTCAACATTCACATTTTATAAATTATTTTAGTACAAAGAGCAAATGCTGTAATAAGGATTTCAATTTACATTAATAATACATGGATTCTGTTGTATTTGATCGCTCGTACAATAAATAAGTTAATAAAAATGTACTAATTTAAGTGAAATATTACCCTTTTGCCAAGTTTATTTTGTAAATAAAGTGAGAGAATAAGGAGAAAAAAAATAAAATTTTATTATCTTAAGTACTGTACTAAATATTGCAAAATTAAATTATAGACTAGAAAGTTTAAATAGGTCTACGAATTTAATGGAACAGACTAGACATTTAGATGTGGATATTCATAGTTTAGGAAGGGATTACAAATACCTTTTAATAGGCAGGACCTATTGAGTAAAGAGACGCCTAATAATCCCAAGAAGGGTCAGGGACAAGATTAATAGCTGGCAATATTAAACACATGTCATATATTTATCAGTTAATGGTTCAATAAAAGAGACTAAAGAGAGAAATCACCTTGGCAACGGCCACCAGTCGCATATAAATAGCAACGGTTCCAGCAGAAGTATACCAGTGTAGTGGCTGTCACTTCCCTATTACGGCTCAGCCTCTAACATCAGCGTAAATAGAGGGCACTGTGCTAATTTATTAATTAGTTGCTTTTCTTCAAATAAATTGCCTCTGAAGAGATAATTTTGGATTCGGGGTAAAAGATGAAGCTACGAAATAGAAACAGAAATAAATAATTATATTATATTCGATGTCAAAGATCCCACGTTCGCAGTACAAGCCCGGCAGCTGGCCTTAGGATTGTTCAAAGGGAGTAAAAGCTTCTTGGGTTGTGCAGTCCTTCGGAAGGGACGTAAAATGAAGGTCCCGACAATGCTCCATGACAGCTACATGTCAAAGATCACTGTCCTACCAATACCTGGAACAGCAAAATTTTAGGTCTTCCATTGTAGCATCTTCGTATACCAAAAGCGGGATAAAAATGACTTTAAATCAAGTTCATTAAAAATAAACTTTATATTATTTATTAAAAATACAGTAATGGTATTGATTTTCTTACCTCCTAGCCACCCTTCAAGCTCCTAAATGATAAATTTGGTCTAAACAAGCCCATTTCAAGAGGCAGGCCACGGTGGCCGAGGTAGTAAGCGGTCAACCTTAACAACCTCGTAATTGGCAACAGCGCTGGTTAGAATCCTGGGCGGGCGGAAATTTATTTTGAGGCGAACCTCAACCTGCCGACTATAGTAAAGGCTCTTTACCGGTAGCAATAATCCGGTCTGCTGGCCTAAAACAAGTACTTAGATATTTTTACACGATATTGAAAACGTACAAAAATTAGTAATTTTTTATTATCATTTCATTGAGAATGATTATTGAAGGCCGGGTGCAATATAAAATTGACTTTCCTAAGTTGACTGTCTAAAGATTTACAGTAGAGAATCATAATAATTGTAAAGCATTATGAACCATTAGTTATTTTTTCAAAAATGCTAGTAATCTAGACCTATAACTTAGCACCATTAATTAAAATGAGAAAAAATTAAAAAATCAATGTTTAGATTATTTGTGAGTAATTCGAAATAATAGCTGTTTAAATTAACAGGAAACAACTATTTTTTTAAAAACTCCGAAGTATTCGAACAGAGAAAGATAAGATAAAAAAAATTCAGAGCAGATATAATATATATAACGTCAATATCCTAAAAAAGACTAAGCAAACGGAGTTGTTATATCACTCCAAAATAATTCAACAAATAATATTTAACGTAGTGTAGTGTATTTAAATATTATTTATTTAATCTAAAAAAAACGTAGGTTAATTAAAAAACATTCCTTTACTCGATTTGAATTTCATATAGAATTTGCATTTCATACGTTCACTTTGTTATTGATCAAAATTTATAAATTAAAGATCTGGCCAGAAATTGGTAATAAAAAAATAATCTGTAGATGTAAAGGTGTAATTCAGACCTCTCATCACATATTCGTGACTTTTATTGTGACAAAAGCCTAATAGAACAGAAAGAAGGAGCACGATACTAAATCAGACTAAACACGCCCTACAGGAAAATTGATGTAGAACATCAACAGATCGTGAGAAGCAGGACTGATATATATACACGGGACGACATAGGAGATCTCCTCGCTATTTAGGGACCAACCTCAGAGGACAAAACCTCCTGTCGTCTAGATATCGACTACGTCTTTTAATAGCTCTCCCGCTATATACTTTATGGGCTCTCGTGTCTCTAGCAATAAAACTATAGGACAGCTTTATAGATCAATTACACTGCTATGAACCGGTGTTTTATGATAGCTCGTTGAAACTACTTCACTGACCTGGGTTGCCCCTCGTGTTCCCCGTAGTACAGAAATCCTTTCATGCTCCCGGGATTAGCTAGTGTTTTCAGGAAGGTTTATTCCTTCATCCCTTCTTAAAGCTTTCTCCACTAGACCCTTCAGCAGCTATTCTTTTCACCATAATAACACCAAGCTCCTTGCTTCATCTCCTTCTGAGAATCCCGTATCCTATCTCAGAATCCAGTAACTTGATAAACTTATGTAGTGAATCGAAAAGTTGAGGTATATAAATATATATGTACATGCAGTGGAGCGTCGATTATCCGAACGTTCAATTAACGGAAGTTTTTAACGGAAACAACAAAAAAAATAACTTAGACTTAAGTACGTATTTGTTTACTAAGAACTGTAACCCTAATTAGGTAATTTCATTTGTTTCTATGAATCCTTTCCTATTCATTTGGTTGGTACCTATTTTTTAGTGAATTTCGATTATCCGAACCACCCTTGACAACATTAGTTCGGATAATCGACGTTCCACTTTTTTATCAATTGATACAGATTTCCTTTATATCTTTTATTATATCTATTTATACTATTACACCCTCCTTTTTACCCCTAAAAGTTCTAGCAAACTTCTTTCTGGAAAAAAAGATCCAGAGTTAAGAATATCGGAATGATCATAAAATAATATGATAGTAGTAATTTTTCCTCAATATTGATATTATATTGATATTGATATTATACTCATAGTATATGCTCCTATAATTTTCAATTTTTGTATAGAGAGAGAAATGGTTTATTGTTTCAGCAGTGCTGTCCAACTACATTAGATTGCACACAGCATACTTATCAATCCATATTGGACATATGTACATAACAATTTTAAATTTATGAACATTCCTTTTCTCTATTTCTCCTTTTCATGCCATTAATCAAAATTTATACTTAGGATTACACTTTTCCTATTTCTTACTACTATCCTTTTTTTCTTTTTAATGACGAGAAAGCAAAGAAAAGATTAAAAAATCGTGTGGGGTATCAGCTACTATATATATGATGGTGAATTATCCCAAGGGAGTCGAGTATAATATTCTCAGCGAGCACTGCCACATCCCTGCCACTGACATCCAGGTCATCGAGGAAGCTCCATGTTCTTTTCGGAATCATTCCACGAGACCCAAATCATAGGCCTCTAACGGTGAACTCTCTCTCTCTCTCCGCACTTATCATATATTTCCTTATTTTCCCTTTCCACTTCACCCGCCTGGACAAGGTCGTTATTTTCAAATCTCACCATCGGATCCAATATCCACGCTATCTTTCCAGTCTTCGGAAATGCGACAATATCGGCATATCTTGTTGATCCCTCGGTGTCGATACAATAGACCTCGTCAAAGCAGGCGAAGTCTTTTTCTTTAAGGAGCCTCATTAATTCGTGTTTGCCCTATGGTGTCGGCGTGTTATGAGGAGGGAGTTGTTTTGGCATTTACCCAGCACATCTTGCCTCACGGACCCAACTTCTCTCGCCTGTCCGCCGGCTCCTGGGACTCCACGCGCATCGTTGATATTCAGTTTTAGGGCGCTGGTCCACTCCGACCCCGAGAGTACCTGTTTCTCGCATAAATATCTGTTGGTTTTCGGTGTCTCCTTGAAATGACTGACTCCAACGCCCTGCCTTCTTCAATTAGCCCATTATTCGTAAGAATTCTCTCGCAGCGACTGTCGTAGAGCTCTGCCGCTTCGGAAACCCTGATCAACTCCCAGTCTTTCAACACATTGAGCTACATCAGCTTCATAATTAAATACAGACTGGAACAGGGCATCCGTGACATTAGACAGTCGCTGGGCAATTGACCAATGCTGCAGTGGAACTTTCCATTGACAGCGGATCAGTCCCAGGCCTCGATACCTCCTCGGTGCGTACATCATGGCCGTAGAGATGTTCCCTGGGAGCCCGATAATGGCCTTGATACTTCTGCGAATATTTACGTCAATGCCTATAACTAAAATAGGTCACTGATTCCTTTTAAGAATTAATTTAAATCTTATATCATTAAGTAAATTTAAAATGTTCACTTTCAATATGTATTTCCGTCATCGTGTTTATTTTTCGATCATTACATAAAAATTGCCGTTTTGGTTACTTGGTCATTAGCTGTTGGCCCGTCCACAAGTCCTGAGTGTAAGGAACCCAATCAGATAAATCGTAGCCAACTATGAGAATGGTTTTCAACTAATTATAACACTTTTCTTAAATATCTGCATACATATCACTAGTGAAAAACATTTTTTTTTTTTTATAGATGAGCCCATTGTTATTTTCTATCAATATTGATCACAAATAGTTAATGTAAATATGAACGAAAAAATCTTAAGAACATTGTATCATGTATGATTAGGTTTCATTAATGATGATTTCCAAAAACTCTATTTTTGAATAATTATTGGTTAATCTTATAAGTTTTATGGATGAAAAAATTGTCCAGGTGAAAGCCAAAAAATATATTCTTATACAGTTACCCACATTTCGACCAGCACTGCTAGCATATCTCAATTAAGCCTTAATACTCATAAATATGCAGGGTTCGAGATAAGTTATTAAACAAGAATAGAAAATCTTCTTTCTTAAGAATTTATTTATTATCTCCTCCGTAAAAACGTATTACGTAATTATGAATAAGCGACATTGTATTGATTTCAGAGTTTCCGCCAACATTTTGCAATTTATACTATACGATGTAATTAAATTAAATTTTGGAAGAATCCGGTAGTGTTCGCCGGATTCGGCCTGCGGATAATAATTTGGAGACTGAAACTGTTGAATAAATCAATAAAAATACAGTATTGTGTTTTCCAACTCGACGCTTAATATTACATAATCTTTTAATACATATTAAAGAAATTATTTATAGTGTTCAATAAGGAATTGTGTTAATTTTCCGCCTTAATTATAGGAATTATCACCGTTAAATTATTTGGTTCCTAAGGTTTTGTCTTGCCACCACAAACGTGTTACGAGTTTATTTATCAACTCTAAGTTGGCGATGTCTAACCCCGAGGTGATCAAATCACGCGCTCAGTCTTAAATAAAGACTGATGTGGAGGCAGAGGTTGCGGATAAGAGCAAGAAGAGAGTAACCACGTTAAATATGCAGGCAAAGGTGAAAAGCCCAGATAATTTTTTTACATCGCGGTGGGAGGGGGAGGGGGGGGGGGTAGGATACCTACTGAATTTATCATCCCAAATTGTTTCCATCAAAGCCTCTCCTACCTCACTATTTGTTCTGTCTCTGTCTCTACAAGCTAAGTCATTTATAAAAGAACATTTCTGTAACAGTGAGAAAGGTAATATATATACTGCCGTTATATCACCGACAGTAAATCACCAAGAGGGGTCAGATCGTGTAAATAATGAAATTCCTTCTCAACTGACGTTCTATAACCTGGAATGAGTATAGTGAGTTCAAGTTAATAAGGTATACATTCATGGTTGAATTGTATTTCGATTCGGGAAACACCTGAGGCAGGCGGATGAGATGTTAAACCTGGGAGTGTTTAACTAAGTTCATTGCTGAAAATAATAAACCAAATAAATAATGCCCAGTTTGCAGAAAAACACAAATATGGTAAAAAAAAAACCTATAAATAGTCAGTCATGAGGACTACCGACAGAAATGAAAACTCAAGACTTAGTGGAATCACTGTGTTCTTTTTTGAATTTCTTAATCAATTATAGACTGATTTATTTAAATTTAAATTTTGTAAATTTAAAATATGAAAACTCTAGTTTTCATATATATTGCTACTCCGAACAATAATTATATACATTTTACAGTAGTTTATTTTTTAATCGGAACATTTTATGGGCGGCACAAGCTCACATCAAATTATCTATAATTTTATTGAAATAATAATTAGTATATAGAAATATAATTGACCTCTTGTATTTGTATTAATATCCTTTAATGTATTTATTGAAATTTACAACTGTATATTGAATACATCAAGTAAATATAATGAAAGATAAATAATATCCCGAGATAAAGGCAAGTAGAGAAACTACCCAGAGGTAGTTAACAAAACGATGGAGGTTTTGTATTAATATAGATTTTATTTTCATTTTAGCATTATAATCATCGAAAAGTTCTGAAATACTTAGATCATTTTTAATAAAACAAAACATTTAACTATTAAAAATATAACCTTTTAGGGGAAACAAAAAGTTCAACTAGTTAGTGATGTTTTTATTAGTTCTTATTGCGCAACTATTCAACGACTCTTAAGATAAATACAATTACTCTCATATAAATGGAATTCTAAGCTTTAAACTAAAGTTGGTAAAAAGCAATAATATAACTCGTGCACAGGGCGCTTGACGTCGACAGTCTCCAGCATGTTGCTGACGCCGAAGCAACGAGTTTTTCCCACGCCTAAAGTCGCTAAACGCGGCTAAAGAAGTTATCACTTCAAAAAAAACTACTTCGTACGAACTTCACTAAACACTTTTGAAATTTAAATATTTATGTAATACCTGCCTATGAGTTATAAATAACATTTGAAATAAAGCTTATTTGAATTTCCTTCATTTGTCATTTTCAACGAATTCACACATGGAATGACAGCATTTAGTCAAATACGTTTTTGTCGAGTAAAGAATTGGCAAGGGTTACGAAAGATTTGGACGAGAGACAAAAGAGAAGCAGATAGGGTTCACCTAACCAGCCTAGACAAAAGACACCTGTAATAAACTGCATCGCATAAGCTCAAAAATTATATCGATTAGTCCTTGTTTCCAGAAAAAGAAAAAAATGAAACGAAGAGTATTTAAAAAATGTATATGTATTCTACAAATTTATTTTATTTTATTTGTTATTGATTGTTTAATTTTTAAATATTTTTATTAGAAAAGAAAAG
The DNA here is from genome assembly GCA_964056705.1 of Troilus luridus. Classification (NCBI taxonomy): domain Eukaryota; kingdom Metazoa; phylum Arthropoda; class Insecta; order Hemiptera; family Pentatomidae; genus Troilus; species Troilus luridus. The sequence goes on along the minus strand of OZ057412.1, from coordinate 51,336,186 downwards.
ATATGTCCCGGCCCTGGACATATCTTTTCTTTTCAAATAAATATAATTTAGAAAGTTTGAACTATAGCAACGAGATTTATGTACTCAGCAGTTCGTTTATTGAATTCTATTTCCTACGAACTTACACCAAAGCGGAACAAGGCTGTTTTTTTTTAAAGGAATTCATTCTTGAACTGTTTACGTCCAGAGAAGAATTTATTTATATTCTCCTTCGGAAGGCTAAAAGTTACTGAGAAGGTTGAGGAGTTTTCGACGAAAGAGTTGAAAATTAGAAGTGAAACGGGCAAGTCAAGCTTCATTCAGGTAACTAAGTTACATTTAATTTTGGCAAATTAAAATACTTAATTACAGCAAATTGCTCGGCTCACTCAAGGGCGGGGACCTTCGCATTCTCAACGGCCCTTCTTTCTTAATTAATGCCCTGGGTAAAACTAGCCGATTTTGAGACAGTTCTACTTTAAATAGGGCCCTTTGGACTCTACGCTGGAATAAGAGTTAATGTCTTAAAGTTCACGTTCAATTAAATGAATTAACTTCCCAACGAATTATTTAAATCTAATGGTTTCTTTCTATCATAATTTATATTTAGCTTAAGAAGTAGTTCAAAACAAACACAAAAAGAAATACTCACTTTTCTGGGTTATAAAATAGTTTTATTTATAACTTTATTTTTATTATATCTAAAAAATCTACGAAATAGAAATATGCAAAGAGATTGGAGAAAATATCGATATGTCAATTACAGCTTAAGCAATAAATCTTCATTTTTTTTTAACGGCGCTACAGGTCTCGGCCTCCTCCAATCGCTTCCTCTAAACAAGGTTTTGTGCCGACGCCATCCAGTTTCTAACTCAGGACATTTCGAGCCTCACCTGCCACACCATCTGACTACCTCAGCTTAGGTCTTCCTCTACTTGTTTTTCCACGAATCGGGATAGAAGTATCGGCTGCACCAATGTTTTATAAAGAGAGGGCTTGGCCTGTCTAGAATGTATCCGCCTGCTTAGTTGTCCTCCATCCATGAAGATTGGATTATGTAGTTATAAATGGAGGGAGTTCTAAAAGAGATCAAGAACATACGTTAGGTAATAAAAACAAGCAAATGAAAAAAGTTGTTTTTTGTTATATTTAGAACATTCAAGACTAAAGAGTGCATAATAATATTTTATTTATGCATAATTAATAAGGAGGAATAGTGCGCCGACCAGAGCCATTGGAACAGGTGGCACAATAGGTACCGCTACGGCCCCATTCTGATGAAGCCAGTTCTCTTCCAAAGAGGAGAAGAAAAAAAAACTGCCTGGTAGGGAACATATTACTTTTCTCTCTCTCTGGTCTGAGTCAGATGGAAATGAGAAACCAAATACAGCCACGTCCATCGGAAAATCTCTCTAATTAGAAAAGAACTTTTCTTTTAAATCACTCCCCTCATTGCCTTTCACCCTCTCAAATAGACTTCTTTCATTGGCTTAATTAATATCTAAGCATAACCGCAAAAACAAACTATAATTTAGAAATTTATTTTATTTTATTTGTTACTAATTTTTAAATATTTGAATTTGAAAAGAAAAGATATGTCCAGGACCGGGACTCGAACCCGGGTTCCAGATCGCTTGTCTGGGGCTCTACCATTTAGGGCCCAGGATAGCTCAAATGGTAAAGTCCCAGACTAGCGATCTGGAAGAACCATGTTCGAGTCCCGGTCCTGGACATATCTTTTCTTCTCAAATAAATATAATTTAGAAAGTTTGAACTATATCAACGAGATTTATGTACTCAGCAGTACGTTCATTGAAATATCGGGACCAGTAATGTATCGTTTTTTCTGAACTTGATGCTTACACGAAATCATAAAAAAAAGAGAAAGAAACTCATATTGCCAAACAAATATCATCATAACCTTAACCAAATGAACAGTACATCTCTTAACCTTTTTATTTTATTTTTAACTCGGAACCGTATTCTTACTAAGTTTGTAATACTGACTTAGTGACGAAACCGTTAGCAGCGGTCATATGCTCTCGTTATGTTTGTCGTATCAACGCATAAAACTTGTCATAAGCATTTAACAATTACACCCATGAAAAATATCGAGCCGTCGCTCGGATAAATGGGTCGTTAAGATTTTCCAAGACAACATATCGAAATTAATTAAGTTTAGAAATTAATCTATTAAGTAATTACTAAAAGGGTTTCCTATAAAGAAAGGAAACTAAATAGTCTTAACATGAACTTAACAGGATACAAATAACCAAATTGCGTTATCTATTTTTTTCTTTTCTTTTGGAAAAAAAATTGTTTTATTACAAACGAAAGGTATGAAGCTAATGTAGGTACAGATGTTTATCACCAATTGTAGAAGTGATAATACACCACAAAGTAGTTAATAATGGTTATCCAAGTGTGAAGAGTAGTTTCGATGAAATTTGCCATTGTATGACAAAATTTCATCATTCGATGAAATTATAAAATTGTGATTTATAACTAACTAATGCCAATAAATTATTATATATGGTGGGTGAGGGTAGCAAAAAAGCACCCAGCGAGATAGGCATCTCTCAGTCCATTCAGGTCTTGGCTTCTGAGAAATTTTTCTTAGTACGAGAACCCAAGCGAGGTGAAGAGCCTCGCCCTGCACGGGGTACCCCTGCACAGTGGGGAGCTCCTCCTCACTGACGAAACCCATCGTAACTAGACTGGGAAGTCGATAAACATCCCCCAATCCAGGTGGAACTGCATAGGCTATTGGATGGAAGGCTGAGGGTGATTCAGTCGTACTATGCCAACTCCGGACACCTGGGCGACCTCCGGTTTCAATAAATGCCTTCCTATAGTAACAGGTTCTGGTATAGGTGACGGTATAAATTCCTTGATTACTCGTGGGAATCAAAATTAACCCTAATAAAAAACCTACAAAAATTAATGAGGATTCTATGGAATCCAATATGACTGATTTATCAGGAATTAGCCTATCGGTCTCTGAACTGATGGCCAACTAAGAACAAGAGGTCCCAGACCTCGCAGAGGAAAGAGAATCACCTGCACAGCAGTTGGCAACCACCTCTGAGATTAATATAAACAAGCTTCCAGGCGAAGTCAGGAAGAATATGACGCAAAGGAAAAACTTCCTACGGCAAATGAAGAAGGCGACTTCCACCGAAACTCAACCCTCAACCGCAAAGGATGAGAGGAAGAGAGGCAGGAGACTCCTTCACCTTGCAAAACGGTGAAGAAACCCCTGCACAGTGGACTATAGTGGAACAGCCGCAAGCATCAAGGTTGCAGTTGCCCACATAGAATCTGAAGGGATCCTCACCAGAAACTGAAGGATGAAGATTTTCAGGGCCTTATTTTTAAGCTCCTGAAAAGAATTAGAGAGAGAAAGGCTGAACAAGCCCCAGTCGGCTACTCCCTGAGAGACGGAGCACTATTGGTTAACTGCAAGGATGAACCCGCCAGGGAGTGATTCATTAATAACATCGCGGAGCTCTCCCCGTGGGAGGGAGCGCCGCTGAAAACCTGCGACCCCAAAGAACTTGAGGGTTTCAGGAAGATGGACATATTCATAACCAACCCTGTAGAAGGCATCAAGGAATATCTACATAAGCTGCAGGTACAAAACACGGGCCTGCAGACTGACAGATGGAAAATCAGGGAAGGACACACCTACACAGGAAGTGGTTGTGGAGGAGGCAACAACTAGAGAAGAGGTGGGGAAAAACCGGGCGGTGGGGGTCAGGCTGTGTCGGCGGCTGGCGTCTCCGCGCCCGGGTCCCCTTTGGGCCAAAGTGCATCTGTCACTGTCAAGCTTGGTACCAGGCGGCAGTGTACCGAGGCGGAAGGGATCTGGGGGGGGGGGTTGCGTCAGGTAATGGGCGCGGCAGGGCCCATAGACCGTAAACCGCCCCCGGGCAGTTCCAATCTCAAGGTCTGTAATCTATAGAAATCTCAGAAACACGGACTGGGATGGCTTTAGGAAAAACTTAAAAGATTTAATTAAAGAATGCACCCCGCGTTAACACATAGGCGATTTGCAAAAGCAAGAATGATTGCTTTAATCCACCCAATGGTCTAAATGTGTATACGGATAGATCCAATGGGGAGCATGGTGCTGGCTCGGGATTCTGGTTTAGGGGATGCCGGGGCACAGGCCATTACTTCGCTCTAGGCATGTCATCCACTGTATTCCGAGGGGAAAGATGGGCAATACTTCCAGGTGGCTTCGCTACGAAGAACCACAAGAATAAGGTAATTAATTTTCTTACTGACAGTCAGGCAGCATGCAATGCATTACAAAATTCAGACTAGTGGAGGAATGCTATATAAGACTTGATAAATTAGCTGAGCATATCAGAGTTAACAGATTTTGGATCCATGCAAAAAAGGAGCAGGAATTGCTCCAATAGGACCAGAACCATGGTGCGGGGTTCCCCTCTCCCGGCTAAGGATACAATTAACAAACTAGCCAAGAGGAAGATAAAAACGCGTAGGGATAGAGCCAAGATAAGGCATACTAAACTTTTTTATAGGATCCCAATGATAAAAGTTCTGAGAAAATCAAGAAAGAAGCCGCTCACATGTCGATAACCGATCTCAAAACTATGGTCGAAGTCATCACTGGGCATTGCAAACTCAGGAAACATATGCATCGCTTGGGCATTGAACAAGAAGCACGGTGCAAATAGTGCACAGAGGAGGACGAAACCCCCTGGCACACTCTCTTTGAATGTAAACCACTATGTCGTAAGAGGACATTTGACCTTGGCCCTGAAGGGCACGATTTAAAGACTATATAAAATTTCTCAGAAGCCTAGACCTAGGATAGGGATTTTTTTAAGGACTCGAGCCCAATGGGCCTCTTTAGGCCGAAGTGCATGGTAGTGGAAGAGTCATTCACAATTAATAATTATTAAATGTGCCAAATGGGATTTCTGTGATTTCTCAAATAAATTTGTGTAAATATAAAAAAAAATTAACTAATAAATTCACTTATCACTAAAATTAGTAAAATAAATTTACTATTTACTATTTTATTTTTATATTAGGTCACATTTCAGAAACTTTATTTTCCTTTAAAAAAAGTAATCATGTTTTTTGAACCAAACATTGTTATTAATGTCCTTTTTTCCAACATATTAAGGAGAGAATGAAAAATGGACGTTACTTTTAGGTTTATTCATGGGAAAAATGTCACCATTTTTCAATGCAGCGGTTTTGTGATGACAGAAAAGGCTTATTTTCCTTATAGTATCCTATATTTTCATAATTTATTCATACCTCACAATATAATAAGAACCCTATTTGACACTTTCATTATTCATATACTATGTAGAAAACGATTGATAATGCAAAAATGAATGAGGCAATACGCGCAGAAAATGTAATTTTCTACAACTATTCATAATAATCCCTAACGGAAATAAGGCTCATAAAAAGCGAAGAAACTTTTTTTAAAGCTTTAATAACTTGAGACGCCAAAGTTAGACTTTTACGTCAATATCTGCCAATATTTAGAAAGCCATGGAACAGGTTAATGGAAAATTTTAACTCAGTATCTTCTTAATTCGAACAGGAATTCCACAGGGATATAAGTTCTTGGGCCTCTTTCAATTTGTAATTGCGATATTAATTACAACCTTTGAGAACATAACGGTGGAATATTGTAAATGCCTAAAACGATTATATTGAAGTCTGAAGAAAATCAACTGTGAAAGAAAATAATAATAAATTAAGGACCAATTAATTCACCATTATTAAGTATATTCGTCCATTATTTTCTTATAATGGAAATAAAATAAAATATATGTAAGTAATATAAAGAATTTTGCGTGTTGAGACTTTTTTGTTGAATCTTTCAATCTTTTATTGACCCTCAGACTCTTCATCGGCTGTAGTGGTGCACTATTTTTTTTTTTTCCATGTTAAGCAAAAGTAAACAACATGGCTAAAAAACTCTGTATTTAAAAGTTATATAAATTTCTATATAAAATAACTTTAGTAAAATATGAAAATTAATTTTTAATAAGTACTTTTTAATATTCATTTTCAGCAACCCCGAAATTTACAGTATTTTTATCAAATCGCCTGATATTAAAACTACCCTTTATTGAAAAGGGGTACTTTACTCCCTTCGCTTGGACATACTTATGAAAAAATATTGGTAAAATTTACAAGAAAATCATAGAACATATTCCTGTATTTATTGCAAATTTCTACCACACCAGGTTTTATTATTATTTTCGTAATAAGTAACTGACTAAATTATTAAAATAATTTTTAAATGGCATAGCAATAGGACAAGAAGAGTAGTATTGAACTATGAACAACATTTAGACAGGCAATCAGGGAGTGTTGACTCAAACACGGCCCGGGCATTAGCAGTTAAACAAAACATGATGACGACCTACTTCGGGACTAGTTGGGACAGCCGCGGGTCCTCATTTCGCATTTGACGTAACTACCAGTCCTCAGTAGAATTAATAGAAACAACTAATAACTATAGTCCTATCCTGTTTAAAATACCAATATAATCAAAATTAATATAATAATTAAGTAATCATGAATTAACATAAATACGGACAATGCAGCGGAAAATAGTTAACTCATAGATTTGTAGACTTCATTCAGCTCATAGAACAGATAAACTTAACTAGATTAATTTAATAGTAATATATTATTAAATTTTATATAAATCAAGTTTTCCTTCCAATATTATAATTAGGCAAGAAATGCATTATATTAGACATTTTAAATCTAACTATTTTCTTTAAAAACGTTTTCATTTCATCTATTTTTTAAATTATAAAAAATGCGATGGACTGTGATATTTATTTATTTGAAGTAACTTGAATGTAAACTTCTAATAGGAAATGAAACCATGATATTTAAATATAAATATTTGCAATGGCGAATGAGAATAATTACATACATAAAACATTTAGGCGGATATCTTAGATTTTAATAAAGAAATTAAATATATAAGCTATTACTTTTCACGAGGTATAAGACCGTTTGGACCTTAAAAAAAAATAGTATATTCTTATAAATAATTTTAATTATTATTATTTCAAAATGCAATTCAAAAGGTCATATTTCTAAAATAATTTATATGCAAATCCTTAACCAAAAAATTGACTTAACTACTTTTTTTAAAAAACAGCGCATATATAAGGGAAAGTTTAATATATTTTTTTTTAAATTCTAAAATGAACATCATTTTTAGGCTTATATTAATTATTTTGTAAGATTATTCCACTGACTATTATTTGATTTTAACATTTTTCTAGTTATTATATTAAGTATTATAAGTATCCCTGATTATCATTTAACTCTTAATATATACCACATTAACGCGGAATAGCGAAGAATGCATCCAGTAAATATTATTCAAGTAAATCTGCAATTCTGGCTTCATGGGAACAATTAGCTCAAGAAACAATCAAACAATTGTAGGATTCATTACCAAACAGAATTTTTGAATTAATAAATGGTGGTGGAACGGCCACGAAGTATTAAAATGAGTTTTATTTATTTTTACCAGGGAGCGTGTCTTAACATTTTGACGGACCTTAACTTTAATTTGAAAAATAAAATGTATATATTTATGGTTTGAGAACCAAAATACAAGCAGGCTACTGATTAACTTCGGGGGAGTGATAGATTATTTTAATACTGTTTTACGGGTAATTCGAAAGTAGGGATAGCAATTTTTGAAGTGTGTCTAACATTTTGACACTGAGTGTATTATTATAGAATTAAATAGTAAATATGTATTCTTAGGAATATAAAATTTATGTCTAAGAAAATAAAGATGCAATGTAAAACCTTCCAGGTGACTTCAATAAACTTTTCAAAACAACCTGAAAAGTGAGATGGGATAAGATTTATGGTCAAATAAACAAAGGGAGAAACAGTAAGAAAGGCATTATGCATCCGTAACGAAAGCGCGGGGGTAGGAAGAGCTGGTGGAAGACAGATCCTACCATCAATAACACCGCGCCTTGTGATAATGTTTCATATCTAACCTCATCCAGCCGCCATTAGCCTATCTTCAGCGCTTTTATATCCAAAGTGCTAAGGTTATGTCTTCGTATATCTCTTCAGAGGTCGTAATCGAGGCATATAAGGCAATGTTCAATATGCACCGTGGTGTATTTAAGCTCAAGATTGGCAATTAGATGCTTATAATAAGTATATATTATAGGTATCCCATATAATCATTTAAATATAATTATAGTGATATTAGTGATTATTTAAAAATATAGAATAATATAGTAAACAATTAGATGCTTATAGCTCAAAATCTAATCATCTTTTTAAAGATGATAAAACCTTAAACAGTCGGATAATAACAAATAATAATAATACTTATTCGGCGGAAGGAGCCAGAATAAAAAAAAAAAAACCAAAAAAAAAACCCTGTACCGCCACAATCCATGAAACGTATAAGACGCCGTACATGGTAGAGGCTGGACTATTTCTAACCGAATAAGGTGATTTTTTCCTAGAGCAAACTCTACCGACAGGTTTATCCCCTAATTAAATGTACTCACTTTAAATTGTGTTCTAACGGCAAGAATAAGTGTGAGCAAAGACTAGAAGAAATTAAAGAAACGTCTCGAGTTTATCAGGAACCTTAGGAACGAAATGTACTACAATATTTTTTTTAAACAAAGTAAAACTAGGTCTTTACTAGTTCTAGACCAAAGGCTATGCAAGATTTTCTTAGTACACGCTCAACCTATAGGTTTTCCTCCCAATTTAGGATGTCCAGTTTGGAGAGGCTGGGTAAGAACCGGGGAGTGTCTCCAGATCTCAAAGGTTCGATTCTCGACTTATAACAGAATAAATAATGTATCTGCCTGGACCACTCTCAAACTCGGAATCTTAAGTATATATACCCAACACCTAAAATACCGAACTACCCAATCCCTCTCAGAAATTTAAGTAATATATAACACATATGAATAAAATTAAACCTTCTCATGTAGCCTACATGATAACTAGATAGCATCAAGTCGAAATGTAAAGGCAGAATCATGGATAAAGCATTGGAACGCATCTACATGGACAACGTTTTGGGAAGTTGCGATGTGTATATACGAGTATAATGGAAATCATAACAATAAAGTAATATTTTTAATATATAATATGCATCCTCATGCCCTCAACAATATTTTAAATTGAATAGCAATAAATAGCAATAGCATTGTAATATATTCGAGTTTAACAGTATTCCACAGCAATTTAGATAATTTTTAAATTAGCCCCTGGTACAAAGCAAACTGGCAACTGCCAGCGGAGTTCAGGCTTCAGTGAACGCTCGTTGAGGCCAAACGATGTTCAAATGAAACTCCCGCCGTTGAGTTGGCGGGTTAAAAGTGTGTTTACACTGAAATGTCACCAGTAACAATATTATTAGCCAAATGTTGCCATTTTTGTTTACACTCTTCGAAAGATAAACAACTGCAACAAGCATGTTTTTAGAAAAAAGTGTTTCTAACAAATATGATTTTTGAACCGTGGTTGTTGAAGCAAAAAGTTGTTAACATTTTTATTTCGTTTATCCATTTTTCCCTTGATTAGTATCAAGCTGAATCTTCGTGACTAGCTTCGTTTCGATGAGACGCCCAACAATTTCCTGTGCGAAAATTCTCGATTGTGGTAGCTAAAAGAGGTAGCAAGGATAAAATATGTCGATTTGATGATCCTCAAAACATTATTACTAACTGGGTTTTTTTAAATTTTAAATCTCAAGATAATTATCTAAATTATTTGAAAAAATATTTGTCCTACAAAATGTATGGTTTGATCAAAGAGTCCCCTCCTTCCAATATGTATCGATAACGAAGTAAAATAAGAAGAAGTAAAAAAAAAACAGCTGGTTAGTAATCATTTTTGATGAACTCGTTATCGATACACGTTATAAATAGAACTAACAAATAACAAGAATAAAGAGAACTGATTTATTGATTTGGACAAATAGAAAAAAAACTTGATTTATTTATTTTTTACACCTACTTTTTTGGGCCAAATGATTATAATGATGAGTTATATTACAACCTGTATTTTTTACAATTATATTTTTTTGTAATACACAACAATATTATATATGGGTTCATTATGTGCTAGAGACTGTACTGCTTCTAGGACACAGATCCCACAAGTCCATCTCCGGCTATTAAAAGATTAAATAATCTACCTTTAACAGCACGGCAACTCATCGCTCTACCACTGAGCAACTCCGCTCCCCTATAGTCATCAAAGTTTAGCCTAAATTTACATTGCTTAATGTTATTATTTTTTACTAATTAAATTTATGACAGACTGATTCCAAAAATATTATTATTTAAGGGGAAGAATTAATAATATTATTGTTAAATGATAATAATATTATTAATAAATTTAATACATAATTTATTAAATTATAATAAATACTTGTATATATTGCACTACGATAGAATAGAGGACTGAGAAAATTTCTTATTAAAAAAAGTACCATCTTAAAGTAAATGGAAAATTATGTGACACTACCTAAATATATTCTTTTTTCATTTAGATCAATAGAAAAAAATAAACATTTGAAGCTTATGTTTTACTTACGAATTATCAGAAAACTTCCTTATTAATCATAATCAGGATACTAACCTGAAAAAACAAAAACATATTAGATAAAAATCAATAACTATAAACTTGCAACAGCTAAAAAATTCAAGAAATTCGAGAGAACAAATTAAGTATTGCACTACTAATTAGTAACAATAACAACCTTTAAAAAGACAATTTCATTTGTTTGGGTAAGTAGTTAGTTAAGTTTAGACTATAAAGTTTTATAAAGAAAATTCCACCTGTTGTGAAATTCTATGGAAGCTTTAACACCCCTACAGCGGGTAGGGCGGCTGGGAGAACGGGAGAGGGTGAGAAAGAAATAACCTGAGTGAATGTTCCATTAGTAAATGGATTACCCGCTAGATTTGTGGCCTTTTTTGTTCCTCTTCCCAGGTTTTATATTTTATATTGATCTGAGGGAGCGAAAGTGTGCTAATGGTAAACCTAAGAATTAGGCAAAAATATCTGCAGTAACAGAGAAGTAATTAAATTATATATATATTTTTTTAATTATAAAAAAACAGTATAAGTACAAAAAAAATTGGTAATTATAATGCTATTTTTAGAAATCGAATTTAAAACCCTGATGCTATATATATATAAGTTAAGTGTGTGTCAATAGACTAATAGAATTAACCTTAAGTCAAGAAATAAGATATTGTTTTGGTTTGTATATAAACATTCTGTAGTATATATAAGAGCTGTATCTATCAATAAAGTTAGTTGTTGTTCAAGCGCGTGTTCTTACTCTTCCCGAAACTTTCCTTTTTTTTTCACCATTAGTTTAGTATAATTTTAAGTTATATATCTAAATCACTATTAAACCAAAATATTAACAATCCATTAATCCTTAAAGTGATAATTGTCAGTTTAATAGGAGCACAATCTTTCTTAATATGATATAAAAGATAAGATGATACCCGATGAGGTTAGCCGACTGATGGAAGGATATAAGAGTAGCCGACTAATGAGAGAAGAGCTAGGTTAGTGAAATAGTAGAAGCGGGCCAATAAGAGCGAGGAGGAATTTCATTAAGCTACTAACAGCAGCCTCATTCGTCAGATTTGCAATTTCCTGTCTGATCGCTCCGCCCTTGTCACTATGCCAGCTTAATACAGCCTTGATAGCATCACCATCGTGCGAGGCTCTTCGGAGGAAATTTATTATCAAAAGCATACGGTCCGTAACAGTAATACCAAACGATATGTTTCACTTCTAAAAAACAGCAAACAAAAATGTCTGCTTTGTGTATGCAATGGTGATAATAATCACACAAATGTTTGAAATTAATACTAGTTTACAACTAATGTAAATAACTATTATACGTATAAAAGTAGCAGGTGGTTATTAGAAAGTAAATTTTATAATGACAATCTTTTTAGATATTAATTGTCTACCCCACCAAATAAATATTGTAACGCCCATTAAATATAACAATGCACTACTCATATACGATACAAATTAGTGTCCTAATTAAGAATTAAGGTTTTTAATTTAAAAATGGATGGATAAAATTATCTCGTGTGTAAACGTACATTTAAGGACAAGGGATAGCAGAAGCTAAAAACTTAGAATAGTATAACAGTTTTTTTTTTCTTATATGCAGTAAAATGTGTTTAAGCTTAAGTGGTGTCACAGAAAAAAAATAAATATAATTAAACATAAGATGTTCTACGTTAAAAAGAAGAAAATAAAGTAATTTATTTATAGCATTTTTTAGCCCTAATTATAGTGACCAATGCCTAGCATTAAATTTACATTGCTTAATGTTATTTTTTTGCTTATTTAATTTTCAAAAGACTTATTTCTAAAATATTATTATTTAAAATTAACACATCTTTATAATGAAGTAATTAAAAAAAAAATCTGGGAAAAAATCAATCAATCATTCATTTGTTGTCTCTATTTTCAAATATTTCTAAAATTTACATTGCCCATAGGCTATTCTTTATTTTCCCCACATACTAACTGCTATTGTAATCATTTTTTATATTAATGCTGATGACGTCTATAGTTCTATCTCCATTTTTGTGCTTTGTTAGAATTTAAATTTCAGTAAAAAAAAAAAAAATGTTCTGAGACATAATTTTTCTAGTTATTAAATAAGTTTAACAGTTAATGATGTTTCAATGCTGCCTAAAAGAATGATATTTTAGAAGTCGATAACAAACAAATAAAAGTTTAATAAATAATCAATATAAACAATACATGCCCTATAATATCTTAATCTTAATTTTTTGAAGTAGCTAGAAGAGAATGAATGGGGAGCTGGTGTTATCGGATATTAAAACTTCCGGATTGTCCGCAACGTTTTCTAAATATCTGCTTTGTAATTATCCACGACAGGCAGGAGCACCAAAATCTCCAGCAAATTGCTCTTATACGGCACTTCTGCAATCTTGTGAAACCTAGGTCTTTTAAAAGACCCTTCTCACGACCTTTGGGAAGCTTATGGTGTCATGGCGAAGATGCGCACGAATCTAAATAATCATGAATCGGCAGTTCTTTCTCGCATTGCATCAAAATAGAAACGACAGGATTAGTTATATCCGAGGCATTCGTTGCATAATTATCGACAAGGGGCGACTTCCCGATGAGGCAGCGAGTCGTGCGGACAACACGCGTCCTTGCGATATCTTTATATTTTAATAATATTATCATGTTAACATTGAGAAAAGCCTGGAAGCGTGATACAAGAGGCCTTGGCATTATCAACACGCGAGATTTGTGGATATTGCGTACGCATCTTCTCCGTCCTATCTGCTATAGCACTGGGCTTAAACGTCGGAAATAAATTAATAAAACAAAAAATAAATTAGTCATGAATCCTTCCGAGGACTATGCATCATCATGGCCTATAATTTATGTACATCTTCGACTCCGAGGGTTAAATACGTGATAAAAAATATATATGCATGGATCATGATAAGCTTCAGGCGGATACTCAATAGGAAAAAACGCATTTAAAAATATAATTCTCACAAAGCCTCTATGAATAATCTTATTAAAGGGTCATATTTTTTTTTAACCATTTATCTAATAATCTAAAATAAATGGTTACATAAGAACAGGCAGAAAGGAGAGATGCTGACCGAATTCTATTCAAATATTGTAAATCGGCTGATCTATTTTTTGAAATTAATCGACCGTTTGAGCGATGTAAGTTCAGAAGTCGTCAGAAACATCCTGGGCCAAATATAAAAAAAAACATAACCGTCGGAATCATAAGCATCGGAAGGAAATAAATCAAACGATAGTGCCCAATATACCACGATGTGTTCCAACCGAAATCTATAAAATATTAAATATACCTGAACTACTGCAACCCTTGGGCCTGAACCCTCGGAACTCAATACCAGGTAGGGGCTGAACCGTTTCTAAGCAGTGTTGTGAAATAAAAGGTGATTTACGCTACTAAGCAAGTTTTTCTCCTATATTAATGCCAACCAATTCATAAAGGCTGAGTGAGCCCCAGAACACCCACAGATCCCGCAGGGCCAATCCATGGCTGCAGTTAAATCATATATCCGACTTAGCCTGTATCGAATTCTGTACCTCGAAATCAATAATATAGCACTCTACAATCTTACCACCACTCCCATGAGGTTTAGTAAATGGAGAGTTTTTATTTATGTCATCTTCTCTAAGCGACTTTTCATATTCACAATCAAAGATGTTAAAAAAAAATCAAGAAGTTGGATGAACCTTTCGACGTCGTTTGATGCTTGCTGATTATAGTCGCCACTGATTATAGTCATATTAAATTGTTGGTAATAATAAAAAGGGGCAAATATTAACGAAGTAAGGGTTTGATAATTAGTTGAAGGAAAAATAATGCTTCAATAGCTGAGGGTGTAGGGTGCTGATCAATTGAGCTGTGTAGGTTGAACTATCCAGAGGCCAGGTTCTAGCAGAGTACCCACAACATTCATAAAATGCGAACCCTTAATTGGAGAAAATACATGTGGAACGTGATCTCTATCCATTCACTTCACTGCACAACCTTTGAGTTATCAAAAGTACGATCCATATACTGAACTCCAGCCAATTCATTTTATTTTTTTATTTTAAGGATAGATATTAATTGCATATATCTTAATTATAAATTAACTGTATAGTCTAGGAACAAGGTTGCTACCTCTATTTGATCAGTCTATTTCGACTCATAGTGTAAGATGGGCTGTATGTGAGTGATCTGATGATGCCTGTATTGGCGGTACGTTAATTGGTCGGTTTTTACAGTATCAAAGAAACTTAAGGTTTTGTTTTTGAAATTTTCCCTATTGCATCATTAATTTATGACATATTAAGCCGTATAAAGTAATGGAGAATACTAAAAACCACGCCGATTTAAAGGGTAGCAGAAGCAGTTTATTCTCATTACAGATAAATTAAAAACCTCCAACAGCAGAGAACATTGTTGGCGAAACCTTGGCTGGATGATTTATTTATTGACTTAAGGCTTTGTTTTGGGTATTTTATATATAGATGTATTATATATTAGGTTCTGGCGATTTTAACAGAGGATGAGGAAACTGCCATCCAGCAGCTTGAGATAATTAAAGAATGTGCAGAAAAAGTGGGACTACAGATCTCTTTTGAGAAAACTAAATTCTTCTGTTCCAAGAGAGATATCACGACCCTGAGAACAAAATACGGTAAAATCGACCGGGTTCCGCACTTAAAATACCTCGGAGAATTTATCGAACCGAATGGCCTTGAGAAGATCTCGCAGCAAAACCGTCTCCAAAAAGTCAAGAAGGCATTAGGGTTAGTTCAAGACATCTACAACAAAAATTGCATGTCAAGACAGACGAAAATTCGGCATTACAACACAGTCATAAAACCAACAGTCCTTTACGCAAGTGAAACATGTTCACTTAACAGAAAAGAAGAATTAGAAGAAATCAAAAAGCAGGAGAGGAAGATCGTCGGAAAAATCCTAGGAGCAAGATATACCCAAAATGGTTACAAGCTACAATCAATCAAAACGACAGAAAAAGTTTCCAACATAAAAATTGACATTAGGAAAAGACGAATGAAATTCTTTGGACACCTCACGAGATTACCAGAAAATCAACTGTCAAAAAGAATATTAAATTATGTTAGCTCACTTAAGAATAAAACACCTTGGCTGGACGAACTTCGAAAGGACCTCAAAAACGTAAACATATGTTCAACGGACATTTTAGAAAGAGACACCTTCAGACACAGTCAACAAGTGGCAAGTCAGAGCAACCAAAGCAAAAGCAGTGCAGACGGAAGTGGTCGGAAGAACGTAAACAAGCCTTCTTAGAAAAACTGAAAGCCTATTGGAAGAACAAGAAGAACCCAAAGAAGGCTTGATTGAGTTGTTTGCTTAACCTCTTCCACTATTGGGAGAATACGCTAATAATAATAACAATATATATATATATATATATATATATATATATATATATATATATATATATATATATATAAGTTATGATGGGACTGTATTGTAAACATATGTAAATGCTATACGAGATTTGAAGCTGTATAAGTAATGGAGAATATTAAAAATCACACTGACTTATACGATTAATGTTTACGATGATTTCTATTTTATATAGGTATTCATAATATTTCATCGATTCTGATTGTTCTAAGCAGGATTAGAATGAATTTAGTTCTAAACTGTAATCTAAACTTACAAAATTCACGATCAGTAGTGTGGTAAGTGCAGGTTCTGTAATGAGCATTTAGATTTTGGTTTACACTAAATATTTTATGGCCGTCATATAAACCCCGAAAAATCGCTAGGGTTGATGCAAACAATAACAGGTGTATTTTTTATATACAATTTTTTTTAAAATATAAGAATATGCATATAAACTCAAATAATAGTAATGTTATAGATGGGAAAAGATATGGTGGTGTTAATTATCGATCTGCCCACGGTTAAATAATTTCTGACCAATCTGCAATGCTTGTACAGAGAACTGTAAAAAGCCAAATTCAATTCGACAGCAGGCTAAAGCACATAGGCCAGGCATCAAGCTTCAAAGGTAAAATTCATGCTCCAATCAACCAGTCAACAGCCTCTCTACCTCGACAAGAACCATTATTGCTTTCCCAACTGAACCGGAGCAGCAAGTTGATACAATATGACAATGTTGTAAATTACATTGAAATAGATTTATTTGAATATAATACAAGAGGTATGCATTTATTTTACAGTTATTTTCAAAAAGATTAATTTTGCATAGGTAGTCGAAAGTGATTTAGATATTTAATAATGCAGATTAAAACTTTGTCGGATGCTGGAGGTGAAAATCAGTAAATATGAAAAAATCAGACAATAAGAAAAGTGATAAGGACAAGGGTGTAAAGGGTTAAGTAGCCAAACTGAAAATTTGAACTAAGGACCTAAAAACAAGAAAAAAAGGTCCTATGGAGGAACGACAGTAAACGCTTTCGTTAGGAGATATTCACACCTAAAGATTTGGATTGTTACGAATTATTTAGGCATAGTAAGTAAACAAAACTTATATTATTTGTCCCAACTAGTTAATTCATTAATTATAAACATTAGCATTCATATTAAATGTTCTTCAAAGTGATTAAATCCGATCCCAACCAATGCAGAACCAGTGGCTTGACCTGGACGCTATCCAGCCCTGACACCACTGGATTTTTTTGTTCGTGGAGGACATTAAACAAAATATCTACGCAAGGCCGATCAATGACCTTAATTCTTAACGAAGAGGGATAATAGAATCTTGTGAAACAAATATCTAGTGACGTTCCGCCACTGCCGGTACTGAAGAAAGATGCTTGAACAAAGCTTTTGCGGACATACATCCACGGAAAATATCCTCAAAGTGATTTCCTTGAGTATTCAGCACCTTTCTTACCTAAACAGCTATTAACACGAATGTTGTTGTAATATTATGAGCTTGAGATAAATCCTTATTAAGAAAACAAATAAAGGAAGAACCAGAAGACAGACTCCTTAAAAACAACGAATAGGGAAGGGAAACGAAATGTTTAAATTTCCTAAAAAATTATTAGATTCTATTAAAAACATCATATAACACGTCAGCTGTTAGCTGTTGGATAGAACCTAAAACGATGGTGGAACTATCTAGGATTTTTTACGGTCCGATAACATCCCTAGTTCACGTAGCGACGGTTATAGATATTACACGCTTGTTGACTAGCAGTAACAGAAAAATAGAAATATTAGTCTAAAAATAACGAGCAGAATTCCCGATATTCGAGGAATTCTAGGTCACCAGACACCGTCTCTAACAACTCTATATTAAAGCTAACATCAAGATATAGCTTTCCAACACTTAGGGTTTCAAGAAAACAACAGTATCTATCTCAGTAAATAAAATATTTTTTTTTTATAGAATTCATTATAATGAGATCAATTTTGGCCAAAATTTGAACGAGAAATACTAATAAGAGTTTATTGAATTAGTAAAATTTCCAGTTCCATGATAATTTAATTTGATCTAGTATTACAGAGATCAAAGTTTGGTTTTAGTGTAATGCATATTTGTACATTTGACCATGGAAGAAGGTTGACTTCCAGGATTCTATATAAAATTAATTTTAGATTTGTTTTACCTCAAGGTATCTATACTTATTGTTATTGGTTATTTTTGACAAATTGTTTTATTGTTGTAATTTAGTGTACTTTTATAAATTTTGCAGTGATGAATTGACTTGTGAATTTTTAAAGAATGTTGTGAAGAACAAAAATTGAAAATGACAAATAAATTGTCGAAACGTCTTTTTAATCCTTTTTTAATTTTTTAACAAAAATTGTCTGACTGGAAAAAAGTTTTTTTCTTCATTATTGAATTATATGAATAAATTGATTTTTCTCGTCGTAATTGGGAAAATTGGTCTAAAAAAAATAATAATAGGTTATTATGGAAACTTGATTGCAGTACCAGATTAGCCTTCCCCCCTTAAACTTAAAGTTTAAAACTTAAAGCATAAGTTGGCATTTTCGACTCTAAGACATACATTTTTTTCCTACATGAATAAAAGATCTTTGGTAGTGAGGTACCAATAATAAATAATAAATTGCTCCCTACCAGTGAGAATACCCTCCCTAACGCACTAGTCAAATCCATTTTATTCCATCCAAAATCAAACGTATTTTAAGGACTATGTCGGTATACATGGTCTCATGCCTTATAGATGACTATACGACTTTTTATCGAATAATGTATTTTAATTAGTAAACAAAAAAAAAAGATTGGCAGGTTTGATTATCTATAATTTATAATAATTTTTCTTTAATGTGCAACGCATAATATCAAATGTGGCCACTTCATTAGTCATAATCAATAGTCTGCTTTAAAATAACTCGTTGTTTATAAGAAAAATTGCAAAAGCGAACAAACGGAAATGATATTGAATTTGAATTCGTTACTACTAGAACCAGATCAAACAGGTAAATGTGGTACATTCGAGAATTCGAAACCTCCAGTTCAAAACAAATATTCACAATAAGAAAATTTTTATTCGTTACTTTGCTTTTGAACATCTTCAAGATGGTTACATATTCGATATCTTGACAGGATTATTTTCCCCCTATACAAAGTGAATTCAAATTCAAGAATTTGCTAAAGCATTCATCTCTCGTTATAGATCAAAAAGAAAAAATGTGTTTTCACACGTTCGATACTTTGTTCGAGCATTTGTTTCGACGAGTTATGGACTATATCCATTCGGTTAGCATCCTTTAAGATTTATGGGCTATGAATCTGTGGAATGTTGGCCAATTTACTGAACTGATTATGCCCGCATGACAGAGAATACAAGGTATAAGAAAGATTCTAGGTGTGTTGAGTATCGTTTTTTTAGGAAATTTGCTATCAACAATTAATAATAATTTACTTATTATTGCCCACTGTATCAACAATTTATAAACAAACCTCCGGTTGCTAGCAGACTAAATAAAAGATTTGCACCGGAATTTGAACCAGGATTTTCGGCATGGCAACTCAGTGCTCTACCACTGAGCTACTCTGATACCATAGTAATAATAAAATGAATGCATAATTATAGTCGTAAACAATAGAACATTGATTCCACTAATAAAACTTGTACTTCCACAACCCGTCAGTCTTGGGTTGAGTACGCGGTAGAGACTATTATTGTTCCTTGGAAAACGGTTGTGCAGGGAGGAGGTTTGTCCGAGATCCTGTTTCCCGATTTACCGTTGCCTGTGGTGGAGCAGCATCCGTGACCGGACCTCCTTGGACAGGCTGACTCAGGAGTTGCAGCACCCATAACCCATTGACTGCCGCGGGTCGTGACTCCCCCCAAGGACCCGACCTCACCGGCTATAATTAATTTGGTGAGGCCTTGGTAACCTCTTCGGATATTATTAAATGTTGCCAGTCACTTACACACAAATCTTTTGGATGTGCTCATGTAAGGTTAGGTAATCTCCTCTCCGACGCCTCGTCCTGATATTAGTCCTCCCAGCTCCTCGTAATAAATTACCGAGTTTTTATGGAGCTAAACGTGAGTGTAATTATATACGCGTAACATTATATTCCTTCAGGATGATTTAATTTTATTTTAATCATGTTGAGGAACAAGTATAATTCAATGTCAATAAGCTGATTGTAAACTTTCCTCTTCAATAATAACTTCTTCGATCTCGTGTCGCAGATAATATAGGGTTCTAATAACCGGTCATTTGGGATAATTGTAGTCCACTGATGGAAATTAATGATATGAGTAATATAGCTTCTCAGAATCTGCTATTTATCCTTAAGGAAAATATCATAATAATCGACCATTCAACCGAACATTTATTTTTCTAATTTAAATTTTTTTAAACCAATCCACGGCTATTTGCCATTGTAGGCTCAAACTTATACTTACTAGCTTTCAATATTAGCCCGGGTACAGAAACTTTTCATAAATTAAATACATGAGGAACGGAATAAATAAAATTTAACAAATATAGTATACTCTTACAGACAGAAAACAAAGAAAAAATATTCAATTGAATTGGGATCTGTGATATCACACCTACTTAATGTATACCTGTAAAAAAGGACGTTTGACTATTGTAAAAAATAAAACGTACAAAAGGCTTTGGAAACCTTAATTCACCCCCCCCCATAGTCTCTAACTCGGTTCTTTTGGGAAGCGCCATGAATGTTAATATCACACACATTTTATTTATTTATTTATAAATAGTTTCAACTATTTCATTTACAAAAAAATGCCGAAATTAACGAACGAAAGTTGGAATAGCCCAAGAGTTGAGTGTTAGTTTAGGTTAGATTAGTTTGCTGAGCTTGTGTAAACTCTCATTGTACTTCAGCGGCAGCTTGCTGTTCCTTGGGGCTTCCCATAGTTCGGCAAAGGTTTAGGATGCATCTATAGGCAACTATGATCGACAGTACCGATTATTTATTAACATCGTCCAATACGCACTGAAAGTAAGTAATCTGTGTAACGTATAATGACGATTCTATGAGGCACTGTGCCTAGTTTGTGATTTATTTTTATTTTTTAACGTAATAGTATATATTATAATATATTATCATAATGGATGTTACAATCGCCAACGTCCATTTGAAGAACGGCATTTATGAAAAAAACAAATTGATTATTTACATATTAAGCATCAGGATAATAATTTTAAAATAACAAAAAGAATTATTTGGACTTCATTTTATTTTCCTTTTCTTATTATCAGAATGCTTAATCCAATGATTTTTTTGTTCTGTTAAACGATTATTACTTAGGTGTACGAAATGAGCCATGGTAGTAAATTATAATAAAAATTAAAAAGTGTTAAAATTATCAGTCAAGGTAAATAGAAATTCTTTTGTTTAAATAATTAAGTTATTCCCAAATAACTTATAAATTTATTGATTTGGTCATAATTTATTACTAGCAAACAATATATAATGAGTTCTTAATTACAGCAGTAGAAAGGAAATATAAAATATTTATGATTATATGCAAACACAAAAAATTGAAAGAAATTTTTCATGAAATAATTTAAACTCAGTATGTTTTCTCCTTCTAATATGAATTGAGCAATATAGATATCTTAGTAACGAAATTCAGGGCCATTTTTAATCATAATCTGGAATATTCCTTATACGTAATTAGATTAATAATATTCCTCGAATGTTATAGATTCAAATAGCCCCACATTTGTTGAAAGAACAGAACACTGATAAACAAATGTTTAAAAACTTCTTCTGTTCCTCCAGTTGCGCGCTTATTGAGCCAGTTAAGAACTAAAAGGGAAAGCAACAGAAAGCACTTGAATGGCCAATAGAATTTTTAAAGTGCAGGCCGGTTAAAGTCTTTGAAGAATTCTTATTTTCTTTGAGAAGACCGTCGTAGTAAGAGGAATTGAAAACAGATTGATTCGTATACAAGACACAAATAGGTTAGAATTCTCCTTAGTCAGCTGCCCTAGGGCGAGTTGGAGGGTTTCACCCTTTTCAGCTTTCTCTGGTAGTTTTCTCTATTTTTTATCCCTTCTCTATTGTTTTAAGAGGTTCTTCATATTGGACCTTCCAAGGGCTTCCTATGTCATACAGTTCATACAGATGTATTAAATATTTTCTATATACCCGTATTCCTTCGTGTTCAAGAGAAGAAAAAAGCCGAATAAGCAGTTGTAAAATATAAAATGTATAGATAAGAAATTGGCTAAAAGAAAAAAAGCGCACATAAATGAAGAAACTAAATAATCAAAAAGACTTTTAAAATCCGGTTGTAAAAAATTATTTTTTTCCAACTCGATAATTAATATACTAATAATAAATATTCATTCTCACAATTATTCATAAAATATGCTAGAACCTACCCAGTATATCTCTATGTCAACGCCTCGATAGTCTAATGCAATACTCTCTCTTTTTAATTCACTTGTTTGAGTGTGTAAGACGCTGTTAAGTTAATTTATAAAAACATGATGGGTCTTGGTTTCAGTATTTAGAATGGACGTACAGTTTCTATACCAACGGCTGCGCAAGGAGGTGATTCCATTAGGATCGCGCTTAACTAGTTGATTTTCTACCTATTAAAAAATAGAAGATTGCAGAGGCTGTTAGCCCAAAAAGGGTCTACGGACCCTATATGGTATATCTGTCTACACAAGAGTACATAATTAAGTTAAGCATTGGTTACTCAGGACTTTTATAACTCACTGCAGGATGGATATGAAGGACAGTTTAGCTAATCACCACTGATCTACTCATCTTTCTGTAATTCATCCATTATTTAATACAATATACTTGATGATATATTGGAATCCATAGGGTGTTGCACCGTACAGTTGTACTCCTTATGATCATATTTTACAAGTAAGACTTGGTTATCTAGCTAATTAGGTAAACATAGATTCGAATGCCTCTTGTGAATAAAACATTGTCCTTTTATAAGTGGCGTGGGGTATATCTTAGTTAGTATATTAGTTGCGATATCTCAAACATAGTAAAAAAACATCTGAATTATAAAAAGCTAGCAAATATAACACGGTTTATGTTTCACGATGTGAACTTTAAATTGTATTCCGAATATTTGAACTGCAAATTTTATAAATTAAAATAAATGATGAATGCGTTATACTTCAATAAGTACGAAGAGAATACATAGTTAAAAGATGTCATCAGAAATGGTAAATCCACGAGATCGGTATCTGATATATCCAGATCATAAATGCTTTACCTTCAACTACTTTTAACATTAAAAGTCTCTTAAGTATTGGTTACTCATGGCTTGAAAAACATAAATACATCATGAAACATAAATAATGCAGATCCATTACTGCAGTAGCCATAACTTATAGCCATTACTTTCTATGGCATATAAATTTTCAAAACGTTATATACCGTCATAACCAAAATAAGACCTTGAATACATCCACAGAACGTTCTACTTGACTATAAAGGCCTATTATCATTTAATATGGAAATATCCTGAATTTGTAAAATTCAATTCCAAGATCCATTAAGTCGGGCTACGCCTGGTTAATGCCTGTAATAACAAGCAAGCGTCCAAATTGAACTCTTAAAGCGGGCTAATAAAAAAAAAAAAAAATGAAAAAAAGACCTAAACTTTTTCAACATTTAGCTATTACTAGACAGGAAGCAATTTAGTTTATTGTAAAGTAATAAAATAAGGATACTACAAGGAAGTGAAGTGATGGATTTTTCTAACCTGATTTGCAGGTATGCATCAATAGACACACATGAGCTATGTAACTATACCGAGTCGGTGTAGACTATGCTTATAACAATTTGGTGAAGAATAAGATGATACGCCTGAGAGTTGAATCGGAATGAGGGTTACTCCTAAGGAAGAGTAGGTCGGACGAATATCCGACTTCAACGGATATTGCGGACTGGATCCCAATGCCTCAGAGACCCTTAACAACCGCTCTCATGTTCCGCATTCCGAAAAGCATAGAACACGAGTAAGATTATGAAATTATTCGATAGTGCGCTAAAAAAATAGGATAACAAGAAATTAAGTAGGTATCATTTTTAAAATGGAAAAAAAAATGGATGCACAAGAAATAAAATAATAAATAGTACGACAAGAAGGAGAATTCTAAGAAAAGATCCAAAATTTAGTAACTAGAGATTAAAATAATATATACTATTTCTATGATTACAATATTTATCAGCCATTTTATGTAATATCTATACATTATTCTTTTTTAACAGCTAATCTGGTTATAAAAATATTTTCTATTACATTATATAAATTGTCAACTTCAGAGACATTGGGAGAAGAATATTGAGAAGCATAAGATCCAACATTTAACTTATTTAAAAAAATGTATTGATTAATTTTTAAATAGGTTTCCAACTCTCAACTCAACTAATTTCGACAAAAAAATAAATTCACATGTTTTTTTTTCAGTGTTTCTCCCTATCCTCTTTACGGAAACACTCGCTACAAAGAGCACATTTGTGAAAAAAGTAGCAGAAATAGAATTATTTATTATAAAATAACCAAGTCAAAAAAGGAAATTGATATCAATGATAGCAACTAATGATGTGTCAACGGAATTCCCTGAAGACGAAATGCAAAAAATAGAACGATTCTTTAGGACTGTAGATTGTGACTCAAATAATCAGTTTTATGGATGATCTCAGGTAAACATACTATCAAAGGATTGCCTTGGTTGAAAAAAAAAAACTTCCAGGTTCGATTAAGGCAGAGAATTTCTTTAAGATAAATTAAATGAACACTGAGATAAGGAGAAAAACCTTGGGCACACTAAGTCTTCCGAAGACAAGTTTTTCTTCATTGGGTGTACAAAGCACTTAAGTATACTACAGGGGAAAACGAGGAACTCGATTTTTTTCTTAAAATATGTAGATCGGTTTCTGATAGCTCTTTCGATGGCAAACACGATGGTGTCATAAACACAGAAGAACACCAAATTTAAACACCTCAAAACGGCTGAAAAAGTAGGTCCTAAAATGGGAAGACTAGTTCTTCCGAACAGTGCCTGGGGAAAACGAAGTAAGGAGACTTCAAGGAATTGGGCTTTAAGCCCCTCTAATTCGTCTTCAATGTCAAATGGACTGGACCAGAAACCGCATGGATTCTAATCAAAATAATGACGCGGTAAGTTTGAATTCCTAAACATTTAGGAAAAAGTGAGTAACCTCGTTTTGCCCTTGTAGCCTTCATATCCAATCAACTCATTGAATATAAAAAAAAACTGTAACCACTACGACCCGTGAACGAGTATGGGGTTCAGTACATGGTAGAGACTGTACTGTTTCATGGACAACCGTTCTGCAAGGAGGATGAATTTATATGTATAAAAACAGTACGACATTATGACAAACTTATGAACCCAAGAGTCTTCATACGTTGTAAAGGTATTTTTTTATTTATGTTTTGTCAATGAGGAATTATCTCATTTCTTCTTTTTTTTCAGTATATCACAAAGAGGAATATGCAATTAATAGAAGAAAGTCCAATTAAATCCATCAAGCAGTAATAATTAGAAAAATCAATACAATTTCATGTAAATGTCAAATGGACTGGACCAGAAACCGCATGGATTCTAATCAAAATAATGACGCGGTAAGTTTGAATTCCTAAACATGGAACCCCGTCGACTTAGTTGAATCTAAAACAGCGCTGGCTAGAAAGATAAAAATAGTAGAAAAATATGATACTATAAAGATCTATCTTTATGAATCTACATCCAGAAAATCACCACTGTTTGAACCAGTTAGGTCATAATGTAATTATAAAGTAATACAAAATTAGATATAGCAACACGATCGAGAAGGCATCAGAGCAATAAATAGAAATAAAATCACTGATATTATTAGCATTTGGATTTATCGGACATAAATAAAGATAAGGGCCATCAAATTACAAAGGAGATTATATAGTAAATCATTTTTATTGTAGGAGCTGGTGATATAAATGCACTAAGGCTGACAAATACGGAAAGATATGAGAGAGGAAAAACTGGGACAGGAACATTTCTAGAATGGTAAAAGCGCACAATGCCACAGCGGGCGGTGACTCATCTCATCTTAACCCGTTGTTGATGAATCGTGAAATTCGGCAAGTGTTTTCATTGCACACGAGGTCATCTGGTCCCCTTCTTAAGGAAGGCCACAGCATCTGCGAAATACCAACAGGAAAGAGTAAGGAAATAACTAATTCAAGATGAACTTTGACTAAAATTAATTTTTGCAGACGGATATGGGAATGAATTTAGGACATTTGATTTTAACTATTATAAAGATAAATTTAAAAATTGGGTATAACGAAAGTTATGCTAAATACATAGTATTAACACAGTCGACGGGAGGAAAAACAATGAAAAAACTTACACAAAACAGTTTGCTATAATAATTTTTTCCACACTGGGAGGTGGATTAGATCAACACATTGATACCAAGGTAAGGAGTGAAAAAGGTCTTCTGCCGTTCAACAAAAAAAAATAAAAAATAAAGAAATAGAAAATTTGACGGTAATACTGAATATTCCTGTTTCTAAAATTCATATGTTAAAGCTCTCATTGACCTCAAATCTTCATAGATTACAAAAATGTTACCTCTAGTTGCACTTCTACACCTCAGAATATTTGCGGATTTTCTAGATTTAAGGTTCTCAATCTTATATTGTACACTAAATATTTACAATTACCCACCGAATTTTTTAAGGCTTCTTTTAGACCAATTTCATTAGCAGAGATGTACGAGACGATTTGGTAGCTTATTTCAACGTAGCTTATAAGCAATGTAACTTCTTCAATGCCGTGAACCACGAGTTGATCTTTGAAATACGATGAGAAAATGAAATTTATCATTTGAAGATGGTGTGGAGTTTAGAGAGGTCAGAATTCGAAGTAGCCGCTAGGTGAATTTTGCCCTGGACTTCACTAATCGCAGAACTATCTCCTAACTTTGTCCTCTCTCAACCGAATCCCAACATTTGGTTGTCATTATCACTATCATTATTCTGGAGAAGAGAGAAAAATTACGATTGTGAAAATTATTATCTTTAGGGACTATTAAATCTATAAAGTAAAAAGCTCTATTAAAGATCATATTATCAAAAAATTACTTTAAAAAAAAGGGTATCTGAAATATTTTTCGGGGTGGTGTTAGTATTGATGATAGTGGGCATGGAATAAATAATAAGTGCTAAATTACTGGAACTTCGAATAATTAAATTTGCTATATCTGTTTTTAATCATGGGCAAAAAATAAAGTATTATAAAGTTAGAAATTATATATATCTTATAAACTGGAGAAATCCCATCTGGGTTCTTTGTTCGAGCCTTCGGGTGCACTAAGCCTTATTATTATTATTATAAAAACAAAGTAAACAATTAAATACAATAAAAATATTTTTACTAAAAAAAGTTGAAACCTTCAATCCATAAATTTTAATTTTCATAAATAAAATTCGATAAAAATAAATTGAAATTCATTTTTTAAATAAGGATAGGGAAAAACCAGTCCTTTTTGCAGACTGTCTTGAAGAGACGTTACAACCACTACCTCAACAGGCAGGAGTAAAAAATACTTCCAAGAGCCAAAAAGTGGATGAAAGAAATATAAAAAAGGTAACACTTCAAGAATTTAAAGGGGAGATAAAAAGCAATTTAAGCTTGAAAAAAGCACCAGGATATGACTCAGTGACAGGGCTAGCAATAAAAGAACTGCCGGTAAAAGCTCTGAGAAAATTATTACACCTTATAAACGCGGCGTTCAGGCTGAAGTATGTACCAATTCTATGGAAAATGACTGAGGTTGTAATGATTTTAAAACCTAAAAAAGCACACACTGACACGAATTAGTATATCCCAATTCGATTGTTGACAGTAATTTCAAAACTGTCCGAAAAGCTGTTTTTGAAGAGATTGAAGCCACTTCTTAGAGGAGAGAAGTCTACTACCATATCACCAGTTCGGGTTCAGACAGCGGCAATCCACGATTGAACAGGTCCATAGAATTTCTCACGTGATCGAGAAGACTCTTGAGGAAAATAAAGTTTGCTCGGCAAGAAGGACTAGAATAGTAGATGAAGTCTGGCATCGAGGACTAGAATTTAAACTTCATAGAGATCTTCCAGAAGAATTACACCTACAATTAAAATTGTATATCACTGACCGATATTTTAGGGCAAGACAGGGTGATGAATATTCTTCCCTAAAGAAAATAAACGCAGGTATTCCAGAAGGCAGCGTGCTACTGTAGCAACATTTGCCGATGATACTGCTAGATTAGCAGTAGGTGATGGTATAGATGAAACTACTAGAGAACTCGCAACACTCAATCACGGATGTTTGTGACTGGACCAAACGCTGGAGAATCAAACTAAATGAAAGCAAATCTGTTCATATAAATTTCATAAATAGAAAAATAGATAAGCGAAAGATTTATATTAACAGACCGGAGGTACCGTATTCAAATACAGTCAAATATCTTGGAATGACATGGGATGCTAGACTCAACTGGAAAGAGCATTTGAAAAAAAAGAAAGAAGACCTGAACATAAAATTTAGGAAAATACACTGGCTTCTAAGAAGAAATTATAATAGTGAAGCCTAGGGATTTACTATTAAAGTGAATTACGCTAAGTAAATAAATTAAAACTACAAATTAAAGAAAATTCCACTAAATTCTACAACCGAGATTTTGCACATGAAAGAGGAGCGACTTGTTGGGCTAGCTCAGTTGTTGGACAGCAAGGTGGTTTTAGAGGGTTAGATTTCCACACTATCTGAAGATTTTTGGCCTCAGGTGTCTATTGAGAATTCCACCTTGTACATATATATTAAAAAAAAAAAAAAAAATATTTATTGGATTCCTAATGAGTGGCTTACTAAGGGATGAAGGGAGTAGTTTCGGGCTTAACGACATACCATTATCTGAACTGATCATCGGAAAATACTATAGCTTAGCAGATAATAAGGGCTACAAGGAAGTGCATAAACTGGGAGAAAGCGTTAGGTACAAACAGAACAAGCCAAAATCAAACTGGGCGGAGGGAGTTTGATTAGAGCGGGAGGTAGTGGTTAGTAGCGGCCCTGCATATCAAAGGGCTCCTTTAATCAGCCCTCAGCCCTTCTCCTGGGCCAATAGCCTCTCTTCAATTAGCCACCAGCTTTCGGATAACCACCACTTTTGTCCGACAGTTATGCAAATTTACCATTCCAAATATGGTATATGTATGCCAGTGAAACTCTAATACTCAACAGGAAAGGCGACATTGAAAACATCCTGAAGGAAGAACGAAAGATCCTGAGAAAAAGTCTTGGCCCAGAAAGAACAGAAGAAGGATACAGACATTAGTCTCGTATAATAACGGAGAAAGTATCTAGTCTTGCGGCAAACATCAAGAAACGAAGATTGAAATTTTATGGACACGTTCAGAGACTCCCACCAACAAGGTTTACACATAAGACCATGACTTACGTAGGAAAACTGAAGAGTATACCGTAGATCCAGCAAGGCAAATAGGACCTAGAGAAAGTCCAGATAGGACCAGCAGAAGCACTAGACAGGAACACATTCAGTCAAAAAGTAAACAGATGGGTAGTCAAAGAGACCAGGAACCAAATGGACTGAGGAAAGGAAGAGAGAATGAAAGCCATATGGAACATCAGAAAGGCGAACAATAAAAGCACCGCGTGATCTATCATGGTCCATACGAAAATAATAATAAAAGCACAAGGGAGAATACAGAAGACCTTGGCCTCCATTTGGAAAAATTAAAATTGACGCAAGAAGCAGTTCTGTTGGATACCTGCAGAATTGTCAGAAAATTGTGAAATAACTAAAATTTACACTTCCCTTGAATTTTGAATTCCGGGATGTGAATTTGACGCCGGAGAAATCTGTGACAAAAATATTTAAAAAATAATAATAATAATATTTTAAATACATATATATGTATATATCGCATCAATTAAGGTCATCAACAGCAAAAATTACCATAAACCATATATCTAATCTGCATTAGGTAACAATGCAACCTAAACTGATCACGTCAGTATTTTAAGCATCTTGGGGTGACGACGTTTCTGCCTTTATCAATGTATGTTTAGACTGTTAATGTGGGATACGATGCATTTGATCTTCTTCTTCCAATGACCAACAGTCCATTAGTGGTCCCTGGGTTCATCTAATAATTCCGCAAGACTGTACCAAGCAGCAGATTTCCAGTCCCAAACTCTTAGGATCCTCCGTTACGTCATCCATCCAACTAAGATGTGGTCTTCCACTACGCCTTTGGGGATCTCATCCTCTGACCTTCGAGCCACATTGCCAGGTTTCCAACTTCCAAGCATAATATGATTTACAACGTCAGGTTCACCAAGGAGGTTATATATTTCTTAATACCTCTCCTGAGGTATGTTTGACCGACTCTCCTAGGCCCATAAATGCATTCTCTCAAAATCCTTTAAACTTTGCTCTTCTGACCGTGTTAGTACTCATGGCTCCGATCCGTATGTTAGAATCGGTCTTATGAATGTCTTCTACACATTCCATCTTCATTGATGAGAATTTCCGAACAAATCGATTACCATATTTCACATTCCAGAAGCGTTTACGACTTTCGCAAATTTAAACTGTATTCCTGAATATAAAAAACGTGAAAAAGTAAACTTTTTCTAACAAGTTAAATGAAACACCTCTGTTTGACTCAGCACAACTTTTCTCCAGAAGAATATAAAGAAAAGTGAGAAGCATGAATAAGCAACCAGGAGTCATGAAAGGCAAAGAGAATCCTGACAGGATATTTCAGGAATAAACTTTAGCCGTGCTAATTGAACTTAGATACTCTGACGGCTTAGGCTTAAAAGTTCTGGGGTTTTTTTTTAAAGTTGAACATTAGGCGGTATTTGAATATTCCTCGAACAATATTGCAGCGAGACATATGAATTGATGAATAATATTTTGTTATTCCGGAGGGAAGTTGAAGAAATATAAACATATTCATGAATGCGCACAACTTGAATCGAATCTGGACTATTATTTCTTTAAGATTAAATAAATCATCCGTTCTCATTGGTATTTTTTATTGAATAATTGATATATTCGTTTCCGTCGAATGCCCCATACGGAAATTACAGCTATCAATGACAAAAACAGAAGGACTCAAAACAATAACAATCCGTTGGTTCGCTACGACTAGAAAAGTCATAAATATTAACTGTTAAACATAAAAAAAATGGTACCTCTACAACCCGTGAAGAGTCTGGGGTTCAGTGCATGGTAGAGACTGTACTGTTTTTTGGACAACGGTTGTGCAGGGAGATGGATTGTCCTAGATCGCACTCAACCGCCAGATTTCCCCCCTTATTTTTGGTACCCACTTTACAGAGGGTGAGTCCGAGTAGGGTCCTAGATCCCATATGATTCATCTCCGACCGCTAACAGATTAAATAAAGCCTACCAGCGAGTGGGATTTGAACCGAGGGCCTTCAGCATTGATACTCGAGCTCTGTCTTTACCACTCCCTTTTAAATCATAAAGGTAGGATTGATTACTGCTATAATATAATTAAAATATTTTTCTGTGTATCTGCTCCCCTTATACGATCATGTTTTTATATTATATTTATGTCGACATTTCAACAACTTCCATTTTTATATAAATGATACTTTGGTTTTATGACAACCAGAGTGAGTCCACTTAGGTACTCGAGCTTTAACGGGTGGGTACATTGAAAGGCTCATAATCATATTGATAAACGTTGTGAGGTAAATGTAAAATATAAATAGAAAGGGAAATTTTTTATCGAAATATAACCATGAACATTACTTCTAAAACATTGGTAGTTGGTTTTTAAATGTTAAAAACAGTTAATATTTTTACAAATATTACTACTTAAAAACACAAAGGAGTCTCAGAGGTAGAGCACCGAGTTGCCATGCCGGAAATCCTGGTTCAAATCCCGCTGCAGGCCATGACTTTTATTTAATCTATTTACAGCGGGAGATGGATCATACAGGACCTATGACCCTCCTGAAGCCCACCCAGCCTCTATAAAATATTATAAAATAGGGTACCCAAAATAAGGGGGAAAAATATGGCGGTTGAGCGTGACCTAGGACAAGTCACCTCCTTGTAGAACCGTTGTCCATGAAACAGTACAGTCTCTACCATGTACTGAACCCCAGACCCTTCACGGGTTGTAGTGGTACTGGTTAAAAACACAAAATGTAGAATTTTAAAGGTGTTTGACTAATTTTACATAGACCAAATATATTTTCGGTTTCCTTTGAATATCGCATACGGCTAATTTATCTTAATTACTGAGATTAAACAGTTTAAATATTCACCAAAATATCAGATTTATATAATTGTTGAAAAAATATCTTGTAAAACCAAAATATAACACAAATGATCGGCATTGAACGTTCAAATAAACCGACCCGGTTATTAAGACGTTCAGTTGAAGCAGTGAATGGGCCTCTGTATATCCCGTGAAGAGAAGAATTACCTCCAAGACAAAACCCAGATGTTCCCTTTTTAGTGTTTCCGCTTATAAACCAAGTTATTTAAAGTGTCGAACGTCATATATTTGAATTACTAAATATTTGCATGTTTAACAAACAATTTCTGATAGATCTCGTTTACAGGGAGAAGTTGATGTTGATCAGATACCTATCTATAGTGTAGGAAGAAGGAAATTTTCTTTAAAGAAATAACGAATACAGCTATACAATATACTAGTCAAAAACACAATTTCACTAGTCCTACACATCTGGAAGGGAATTACACAAGTTGTGAACAACAATGAAAAATAAAGAAATTAAAAAAAAAATCTGAAATTTGAGATTAATGAAATAGCATTGAACGCTTATATTTATTATATGTGTGTATTTGTATTGTACCTGCTTCTTCACATTATGTATCATATTGTCATATTATATATTACATGACAGCTTAGTAATTGCTTCTTCGGATTATATTTTATGCAGTACATCCGACGTTAGCGATGACTATAACGAATCCATCACGGTCTGCTGGCAAATGCAAAAATTGTTCTGCACTTCTTATTTCAAATACTGTGGAAAAAGATATCTGTTTCCATACTTTCCTCATCCAACTTATATTTTTCCACTAATAAATAGCATACAAATCCGATAACGGTCCTCAACGTAAGATATAAATCGTAAATTTCCAGTATTTAGCAGTAATTAGCAATTCCCTATTCTTGTTAACTTTTCTTATAATAAGTAAGTTTTGTATCCTGTAAGTCTATTCTGAGCATGTCCAAGGTATACCTGTATGTATATATATTTATATGAGTGTGTGTGTGTACGCATTAAATAAAATTTATATTATATTAAATTATACGATTTTGTTTTTTATTCGTCGATGCCTTTTTACTATCATATTTCCGAACTGTCTATTGAGAATGGATTGAAGTAACAATGCCATGAAAATTAAATGATGCAGTAGATTAGATTCCCTATTTTTTATATGAAGCGGAGTGGCTCAGTGGTACAGCGCTGAATTGCCATGGCGAAGGTCCTAGGTTCAAATCTGGCTCGCTGGCAGACTTGTATTTAATCTGTTAGCGGCCGGAGATGGGTCCAATGGGATCTAGGATCCTCCTGGGGCTCACCCAGCCTCTATAAAGTGGTACCCAAAATAAGGGAGAAAATTTCGCGGTTGAGTGTGATCTAAGACAAATCACCTCCCTGCACAACCGTTGTCCAAGAAACGGTAGTGTATCTGCCATGTACGGAACCCCAGATTCTTCATGGGTTGCAGTGGTAAAAGGTATTTTTACATCGATAACATATTTGATAAACATAAAAAAGAATACTAAAATGGCATTGTAGAAAAACCACACGAGACCAACAAAACTCAATTGCAGTACGACTAAAGCGTGTCTTCAATATGCAAGTTTAAAACGAAAAAATCACCTTGCAATCAATTCAAAGTTGAACTTGAAAACAAGGTAACGTGAAAGTGAAAACCTTGTAGCTTACCGTCCTTCATGAAGAGAATAAGCTAAATGATGCCACCACACCTCAGCACATCGTCGTGATGAAATCATTTACAGTTGTTCCTATGTAAATGTATTCTGAGAGGGATTACATAATAGTATATCAGTATTGCAGTCATCAGAATAGAAATGAATTGTTTTTCCGATTGGACAAACAGAACAAAAACAAATCGGATAACATAAGTGACGTACATGGTATTTATATCTGAAAGGGTGTTTTTTTTTTTTTTAACCAAGTACTCAAGAGAAAAATAACAAAAAAAAAACTATAAATTGAATGCAAATGTATTTTTTCATGGAGCATATAACAACATCCAAGAAGGGACAAGGGTTCAGTACTGGATAGACACCTTCAACCGCCATCTTTTCAAATTTAGGCAAACCCTAATTCATTACTAACAAGCTACATTTGTCAAAATACTTAAAATTTATGACGGGGCTGTGTTGTAAGTGGAGGTTACAAACAGCTGGTTGGAACAAAGAGGTTTGTGTGATTTGCCACTGTCTCAATCACTTCACTTACTTTATTTCATTTCTATATTTATTAGAACAAATTTATAAATATTTATTTTTAAGTTCATCATCGTTTTTGTTTGATTTCTTTAGAAATCTAATTTTTTTTAATGATAATCGAGGGGCTGGCCCGATGCATCAACCCCCAACTTGGAGGACCAAGGTTTTTATTTTGGTGTCTCCTTCCCCTAGACAAGTTACCTCCTCCACGGTATTGACCCTTGTCCTCTAAAATATAGAGAGAGAAAATAAGAATGGTCATGATAGATGAATGAAGGAAGAAAAATAGTCCAATTTAATTTTCAATTGGAGTGCTGAAGGGAGGAAACGGCGAGGAAGACCACAAAAAAGATGGGTTGTAGGGATTGAGAAACGTATGCACGGTCATGGTCTGAGGGAGGAAGATGTACAACGCTTAGAAAAATAGTTCATTATTGTACAGTTCTTATTTATTTATATTTCAGTGGCAAATTCTTGAGTAACCTATCCTCGGTCGTTATGTTACTGGCTGAGAGCAGAGTTTTTGTGGAGTTTTTTATTTTTCATTTTCTGATCTGTTAAATCGTTATTTTGTCCTGGACATGGTATATGGCTATAATTTTATTTTATTAATTATCTAATAAATTCCTGTAATAGGTATATTCATTGTTTATGAGAACCTAGGACCCGAAAATTTCTATCGTTTTGATAGTTATATTAAAATAACTTTGGAATACAATTAAATCATGGTCATATGAAGGGTTTGGTTTCAAGACCGGTTACACCCATTTTCAAAAATTTGCCAGGACTGATCAAAAAGGATTTATTTAAAAAAAAAATTAAACAATTTTAAAAATTATTTTCGTTATTTTTCTAACAATTCACTACAAATAAATAAAATATACATTATTAAAAACAAATCCCTAATATAAATATAATTAAATTATATATATATATATATATATGTATATATATGTATTTACACATACTTTTGATTTTTCATACATCAATTTTAATTGTTTTCATTTAATGTATGAAGGATCTAGAAGGTTTTGAAACAAACACATCGAATACCACTTTTGATAGGAAGTGTAACCTTTTGATATTGATTTTTGAAGGATCTAAAATGTTTTTAAACAAGCACATCTAATACATTATTTCTGGCATTAAGAACATATAAAAAAAATTCTTTATAAAAAAGTACATGTTTTTGAAATCAAAATCATCATATATTAAATGGTAAACTTAAGAAATAATTTTTAAAATACCTTTTTTTTTTAAATTACAGGACCCGTGCAATAGTAAATTACAGTATATACTGTTAGTGAGGAAGAAAAACAAGAGGAAAGTAAAGGTAGTGGAAATGGCAGGAGGCTCTTTGAGGAGATAATGGTTGAGACCAAGCGGAGCAGAAGGCAGTGATTGAAGGCTCCTGATGGCCCCATCCGCTGTGTCAGCGACTCTTCTATCTCTTATTATCCATCATTATCTTTAATAAATTCAATAAATCAAATTCAAGGCTAATTATAAATTATATATTTTTTTAAAAGCCGGTATGAGGAAAAGTAGGAACACCTAATTTAATAAAAAAAAAAAAAAAAGACTGAGATCATCAGGGAGGCGGCATTATAAATATTTATTGGTCAAAGAAACAAAATATTTTATTTTATAGACATATATGAATTATATTGTTAAAAGCTTTGTAAGATTTAGGTCGAAACGTCCAAACGAAACAAAAGTAACATTTAAAGTAAACGACAAATCTGCGATCGGTTTGTCGACCTTTTCTTGATAATACGAACGTAACATAAGCTAACACCAACTAAAAATTAATTAATCTTAAGAAATACCCAAAAAATTATATTTACAAAATAAGACAGTAGGCTTACCGATGAGTCGCAAAAAAAAATGATAAGAAGGAAATTTTAGCTGCTTTAGCTACTTCTTGGCCAAATATAACTGAGGAAAGGTACCCCTCTATATGTAACGATAGTTCACAAAAAAATGAATAAAAAATGGTGGGCTTCAAAATTCCATAGATCTACCCCAATAGGTAGCATGCACCACCGGGACGAGTTAAGCGATACGAAAATGTCGTTACAATGTAATTATTTAATAATAGTAGGGAGCAGGATAGCTCAATGTGTAGAGAGCTTAGTTGCCAAGTTGAAGGTTTCGGCTTCGAATCCGACAATGAAAAATAAATTATTTCATTTGTTAACATTTATATAAATGTCATTATTATATTAAGTGACGAATTGTTTTATCAACATATAATTCATTAATATTTCAATGAATTTAATATGAAATGGAAAAGTTAATATTAAGCGTAACTATGAATGACATATAAGCCTTCCTAAGATAGTACTTAACCTCTCTTTTGTTTGCTGTAATTCCAATACAAATGATAGGGTGTATAAAAACCAGAGGACCGTTTTATCAAATTCCAGAGTTCAAAAGTCTGCAAATAATGGCGACTAACAGTATCTTTCGACACACCACACTCCCTGGCAAGCTCGCGAGTACTTGTGGACGGATTTGACTCAACAGCTTCCTTCAGAACCTCATCAATATCCATTAATGGACGCCCGGAGCCCTTCTTCCTTTCCAACGTTGTATCTCACTGCTAAAATTTTCAAACCAACGCCGCTCAGTGCGCTGCTCAAGGACACCTTCCCCTTCATATTTAATAACTTCACGAGTTGCTTTAGCGTCTGTGAATTTTTTTTCAGTAATGTATTAAAATTACGAGAATTTCGTAGGACACTGTCATGTTTCTTCTTTGAAATAAATAACTAAACTGAGGCTTTTTTTGAAGAAGTCCAGTGTTAGTAAACAAGCTTAGAGAATGCTCTAAGGGATTATTAACTGTTGGTAAATAATAAATAGCATTAAAATATTTAATAATTTAATATATTTTTTTTTTTATACACCCTATTATAAATCAAGAAAAACATATGTCAGCCAAACTATAAATTCCTGAATAAAAAAGTTCCATATTTTTGCATAAGTAAAACTTGATATTCTCTATTACTTTAACATTTTTAAATATAACTGAATAATAAAATAAAAAATTTTAATTTTTCATTCAGAAATTCAATGATTATTTCTTAAGGATATTTTGTTTTCCGTGATTGAACATTTCGCACACGATTTTTCAAGAAATTAATAATTGTTTAATGATTGAGACATTAGTGCATGTATTTATTTATATATACAGTTAAGGTTTATTAATTAAATTTTGAAAGGGTAAATAGAAAAAGCATGTAAATGGTAAATATAAATCTACTTTTAGTAAATTTTAAAACAAACTACACTCAAAATTTAAAAAATTGCTTACCAACGACCTGGACTTCAATTTTGAAAAATATAGGAAATTTCCGACTCACCTGAAACAGTAATACAAAATCATTATAATAATTTAATAAAAAATAGAAACTAAAACTATTGGTACATACTTAACTACAATAAATTTATAATAATGTATAAATTATTAAGCACCATTAAATGACCTAATTAAATAATAACATTATAATTAATATCAGTTAGCTAATTTTTAGAAATTCATTTGACCTCAGTCCATACTCCTTTCAACGCAATAGATAAAAATCTCTATAAAGTACTTTTATATAGAATGTTTGTTATATCCATGTGAATTACAATCCAGTAAAATTCCGAGAAAACTGTAAAAGAAAAATGATGCGAGACATTACACATATAACTGACATTGTGCTGCTACCGACAGCTAGTTTCACAAGTCAGCAATAAAAACTTTGAGAAACTACAAGTTTATCAGGATATACTTTACATTCGTTCTTAATAATGTAGTGGTTCTCACTGAACAAAGAGTATTGAAAAAATATATACATAAATAACGAAATGTACCTACTTATTTTTCAACTGCTAATACCACTTGCATTACCTGCTTTGGGATCACTAAACTCCATTACTATTCACCGAATGGAATCGAGATAAAAACCTAAGAGCTAAATATAAACTGAATTTCAATTTTACGATATAAGTAACGGAAATAAAATAAGTTTAACAGAATCGTTGAAAGCAAACAATTGCGTCATGAAATGCAAATCCACTTCCTTATACAGAGATTTTTTTTTCTAATTTTATCATTTTTTTTATTTGTGTAATTCAAACAGGAAAACAATAACGATTGATGGAAAATCGTGATGAGGTGGCCCTTGACATTCATAGGAACATGAGTTTATAATTTTAAACCTATGCCACTACAACCCGTGAACGGGTCTGGGGTTCAGTACATGGTAGAGACTGTACTGTTTCATGGACAATGGTTCTGTAAGAAGGTGACTTGTCCTAGGCCACGCTCAACCGCCAGATTTTCCCCCCTTATTTTGGGCACCCTATTTTTATAATATTTTACAGAGACTGGGTGGGCCCCAGGGGGATCCTAGATCCTATATGATCGATCTCCCCCTGCAAACAGACTAAATAAAAGTCATGGCCTGCAGCGGGATTCGAACCGGGATTTCCGGCATGGCAATTCTACCACTGAGCCCCTCCACTCCCTAGTTTATAATTTTAAAAGAATAGTATTTTATTTAAAAATGTTATTGAAGCAGCGATGCCTACTGTTCCCCAAATTTATTTTTTCTACATAGAACTTTTTGTAAACTGGTTAACTCAATTTTGGAGCTAACCATTACTTCATGATCGCATTGACTCGAATGATACCCATCATTCAGATGATTTTAAAGCAAAAAGGTACCTAATTTTATATTCCAGACGAGGCTAACAATTTAACGGAAAGGCGACAGGGGAATTGCCCATAGCATTTTGTAAGCTATTCAACCCGACGACAGATAAATCCACATTTTAGCCTCAGTGTGCCATGAATGAACCCAATATGAGAAATTTTATAGCCACATTGACATCGGTATTGCTCTACCGGCATAAAGTTATGACTTTCCAAACAGAACGGTTCGTAGGAGGAACCCCCACCCCCGAACCTATTGTAGCCGTTAAATGTGACCTTTTAGTTTTATTAACTATGTTCTATGTCCTGCTGGTACAACAGTCATGAATTTTCATTGATCATGTCCAGGATCCATCCGACATAAATGCATGAATCATCTTAATTTTACCTTTTTAAGAAAATCCTTTAGTATATAGGTTCCCAAGACAAATTCTTTTCAGAAATAAATTTGATTAAAATGATGATGCGTCTAAAAATATTAGCAGGTTATGCACCAATCGAAAACACGGTTGACCTAAAAGGAATATGAATATCACGATTTTTAAAATGACAGGAACCTATGTTCTTGATATGACAACGTGTTAAAAGGTCTGAATCAACTTTTAAAACCATAAAAGACATACAAGTTTATAGAAAAAAAAACCCTGTACCACTACAACCCGTGAAGGGTCTGGAGTTCAGTACATTGTAGGGACTGTACTGCTTCTTCGACAACGGTTATGTAGGGAGGAGATTTGTGCTAGATCACGCTCAACCGCTAAATTTTCCCCCTTGTTTGGGTACCCACTTTATAGAGGGTGGGTGAGCCAGCAGGGTCCGAGATCCTATAAGATTCACCACCGGCCGAAGGACCTGCGGCATTGCAACTCAGAGCTCTATCACTGATCCACTCCGCTCCCTTAGGTTTATAAAAGGATCAAGTAATTCCTCGACATATTTATATTTTATACTCTCGTTTCAACCTCTGAACCACGAACCGAAGCATAGAAAGACAATGATAAGCAAATAACATAATGAATGGCCATTTAAAACTAATAGGAAAGACGGACGACGCTAGTTGTGGATACACGGCAAATGTTTGCGCTGCTTAGGACAGCCTCAATTAGCTTATCAAAGTTTCATCAAGGCAACTTCACTCTCGGCTGGCAACCTCTCGCCAGGCCTAAAATGAATATTTGATCGGGGCTAAATAGTTTTTCATCATCCCAGTTCAGTGGGTTAGGCATCAAGTGGCTCTTCACGTTCTTCTAATATTTACATTTATGAAAGAACCTGAAAAACTCTCATAATAAAAAAAAATCAGAACTAATGAGCTTATTAATTGTAAGACTACTTGTAATTAGCGTGGTATCACTCCGAACATGCGTTACAAGAGAGACATATAAATGAGGGAAGGAAGATAAAGAGGTGATGAGGTTGAAGGAGACAGCTGCAGGCGCTTCATAAACACCTCAATTCATCTCCCCATTCCACAATCTCAACCGGCCATCTTTTCTAAAAGCTCCGCTAAAATGCTCCTCATAATTTACAGTAATGAGCAACAGCTGAGAGAATGATTCGCTCATGTCAGTTGCAAAATGCTTAACACAAGTGCGAGCGAAATAAACACCACAAATAATAAGGTCTCCTTTATATCGAACTAAGTAGGATGTTTAGTAAAATTTAAAAAAATACATTCAATCCGTAACACAAGAATTGCTTGAGTCCCTCAAGAGTCAATAGGGGACTTAGCGGTTTCGAAAAATGAATTTACTCATTCATCTGTCCTACATGATTAAGTAAAACAATATTAAGTTGCTTGCTTAATACACAACACGGAATGTACA
Organism: Troilus luridus; assembly: GCA_964056705.1. Taxonomy (NCBI): domain Eukaryota; kingdom Metazoa; phylum Arthropoda; class Insecta; order Hemiptera; family Pentatomidae; genus Troilus; species Troilus luridus. The sequence continues at coordinate 51,295,032 of OZ057412.1, read as the reverse complement.
AGAGTTTATGCTATCAATGGAAATGTTTTGGGATTAGTAGGGGCCTATTCCAATTATCTAGCTTCAACTCCATACAATTATAGGTACCAGTTATTTTCGATTGCGAAGATCAGAATTAATACACATGTAATGATGGAAGATAATAAAAATCAAATAATGAATAATTGTGCTTGAGAATCCACATTCGCATATACTGAACAAAACAACGATATAAATCATCAAAAAGGAACGTATTTAACTGAAAATTTCCTTCTGAAAGTTGGTGTTGTATGACACTATTAACAATACAATACAATAATATTATAACTAACAATACACTATTAGTAATATCTAAATAAATAAGTTAAAGGTCACTGAGCAGGTAACTTAAGCGTCCCTTAGGGCCGGTACCTGGAGATGAAGGATACCTTAAGATTGTTGTTGGCAGAACAACCAACAGACACTCAAGATGGAGGCAGTCACAAATAAAAAGCGCTACCTTTTTAGTAAGTAGATATATAATTTTGTAACCATAATCAGCACATAAAAAAAGTAATGTTAATTAATGAGATGAAAAATAATCTTTATATACTAAACAACCCCTAATCGGTCAATAACGTCAACCAATGAAAAAAAGAGAAATATATTTTTTAGTCATTAATGACACAGTATGTAAACCAAGAGATATGCATTTAATGATTATTTATAATTATAAATACATAACTGACTAAAAGCATGCAAATGTATACAGCAGACATTTCCGGCTACGATAATATTATTCTGAGTTAGAGTTTCTTGAATATTCATGTAAACAAAGTAGGCAAGTTGAGATTTAAGTCCAAGATTCTTATCGAAGATCTCCATATATTTTGAGTAAACATAGTTCCCTGCATGTTACAACTTAGCAACACATCAAGTAATTTCGGTTAAACAAGGTTAGGAATACGTGCAATATTTTCGTTCAGTTAAGCTAAAATAACTTAAAATGTACAAACAAAATAGAGCTGAATTTTTTATTAATTATTAATAGAAAAATACGAACAAACATACTATGTAGCACATCACGTTCCCATTAAGAAAGGCTTATTTGGAACAAAATATTTTTCTTATTCACTGCATTTTTTCAAAATTCATTTAGATATAAACTCCATACAACTAAACATTTGTTTTTCTTTTCGGGGGGAAATAAAAAGTCGTCAAAAAGGCCTTTACGTTTATTGAAGTAGTTACTGATATTTTTAATGTTTATCTCAAACTAATGGTTTAGTTGATTGATATGTATTGCGAAAAAGGCTAATAAAATGTAATTGACTGATAGAACTGTTCATTTAAACATTAAAAATGGAATGTAATAAAAGATCGGTGAACAGAACGGATTTGTCTGACTTGGATACGACCCCTGGTAGCTCAGTGGTTCAGAGCACTGCAACGGAGACGCAGGCGACCTAGGTTCGAATCCCGGCCAGGGCAAATCTTTTCTCTTCAAAACAAAAGTATTTAAAAATGGAATAATATATTAATTAGGAAAAAAGAAGGAAAATGTGCAAAAAAAAAAAAAAAAAGGCCTAAGAGAAGAACTTTACGAATAACAATGAAGTAATTGGCAGTTTTACTATTTTTATTTTTATAATTTATATTGTAATACTTTAATTAAATTTTAATTCCTAATAGTATAATAATCTAACAATTTAATTTCTTTCAACTTTAAGCATTGGTTAATTGATATGCCCTGCGAAAAAGGATTGTAACAATTTAACGACCAAGAGACAGTATTTTTTACATGGTTGATTAAATGGCGCATTTTAAGTAGATTACTGCCAAATTTATTCACACCTGAAAATCACAACAACTGAGGAACTATGTATAGGAAAATAGATTCTATTTTTTTTTTTTGTAAATTCCTTAATGTCTGAACTCAATTGGACATAGTCTATTCATATTATTAATCCACCGTACTTTTTTCATATGTATAAGAATTTGGAAACAAGAAAAGTGAAAAACCGCCAGGAAGGCTTTAGAGAAGAACTTTACATTTAACAGCAAGGTAGTTATTAATTTTTTAAATCTTTGTTTCAACCGGTGGGTTTGGTTAATTTGTATAAAGTAAAAAATTGGTCCATAGTTTAAATATTAACTATATTACACCTGTTTTATATAAATCCATGTAGACATGGAACCGTGTTGCTCACCTACGGAACGTTGAGTTGTGGGGCTCAAGGACTTCGGTTCAAATACAGCTGAGGTAGATGAATTATTCAATCCGATAACATCCAAAGATGAACCCTGTGGGATTTCAAGACCCACCAGGAGCTCACCCGACCTCAATAAAAGGGGTACCCTCAATTGGGGAAAAACCTGGCAAATAAAGCGTGATCTAAGGTAGGTAACTTTCCTGCAGGACCGTTGTCTTAGGAATAGTTATGTCTTTACCATGAACTAAACCCAAGACCAATCCCAATACTATATAACAATTTTTTTATAATAAACCAAATACGATTAGAAATACATCGCAAAAAAAAAGAGACACGTATGAGCTAAGTAGAAAATTGTATTTATTGGATTTTGATAGGACGGAAAGGGAATCTTCCAGCATTCCGTCAATTATTTCTCCTTGATCGGGAGGAAGGAAACACCTCCCCTATTCCGAGGAAAATTCCCAATGGACCGATTTCTTTCACCTACCTGACCCTTTCACCATTGTGAGGAAAATTGTGTTGCAAAGGACACAAGAAAAACTAGCTGAGTAACTGGTTTTTGTATCCCATCCACCTTCCAGTTCCACCAATTTAACCGGGTGAGAGAAACACAATTTATAAAACGTTGGAGGGAACATTTCACTTTTTCCTACCATGAAAGAGACCATTCAACCTACTCATAGTTAAATTTGAATAAGTGGGTGTTTCATAAGAAAACACAAAAAGATTTATAAAATGAATTTGAGCCATAGGAAAAAAAATTAACAATTAAATTAATTTGATTCCAACAAAATATATATGTAAAAATGTAGCTTTCTATAAAAAAACCATAGGCGTTGATGACCTAGGTTTTAAAACTTTAAACACCAACAAACAACAACGAATTGTAGCTTTGTCAGAAGTGCTAATTTTATTAAAAGCGTCATTGATAAATGTCGATTATATTGTATGTATGTAGATTGAAATCAAACAATCATGAAATATTGTATATTGTATATCCCGTTGATGGAAACCAACGGGGTTGTATGAATATATATATGCATATTGAATAAACATAAACATCGCTAACCAATTCAGTTAGAATGAAATATGGAATCCAAAACATAAATTGCTTATGCAAATATCTAATTTTTACTTGAACAGAAAACGATATCCAAATATCAACTGTCATATGGTTTATTTTAACATAGATTATAATTAAATAATATACTTGATTAATTAATATAGCAATAGGAATGAAGTGTCGGATGAACTAGTATCGTTGAATATTAATTATATATTTATGCATGTATTACAAATCGGTACAACTTTTAATTTTGAACACAAATTAAATCATTGACTAGATAAATTTTGAGAAAACCATGATTAAAAAAAAAGGAAAACTATTACTTGACAAAATATTTTATTTTATAGAAATTGGATCAAGGGGGGGGGGGGAATAATTACTAAAAAAAAAGACTTGAAAAGTTAAGATTGTTTTATTTTCCCAGGATAAAAAAAAACATTTTTTTGTTTTCGGTTTATTTATCGGTAATTCACATCTGTGCAAACCCCGAAATGAGAGATTAAAATCTTTTACATATTTACGTTCAACAAACTCCTATGCGAACAGCTCGTATTACAGTTGTTTGAATTTTTAATTTACATATTACGAATGTGTTTGGGTATTAAACATTATTTCCTGGTAGACGTGGTATACGAATATTTCAACTTTTAAAGGACAAACAATACAAATAGTTTATATCAAACAATCTCGACAAATCTAAATTATGGTATGATAAAATCTAATAAAACAAATTAGAGGAGACAAGAATATTTCATTACAGACACAGCACTATCACTGAACTAGAGGATCTTGTTTCCACTAAATTCTATCTCCATCTCATTCTAGGAATAAATTGCAAAACAAAGTTTTATAATTAAAACAACAATTTCATTTCAGCTGAAACTCAATTATCAATCAGCGACATCAATACAAGAGGAGTGGAAATAATCCTAAGTAAAGAATTGTTATACAAATTAGCTAATAAAGTTTCACTTTAAAAAAAATGGCCAAAAGTATTATTTAAAAATATTATAAATAATTGAAACAAATAAAATTAATCTCTACAAATATAAAATAAGTAAAATAGCTAACGTCAAATAGTTACTGAAAATTGAAATGACCTTCTGATGTTTCTAAAGCTCCAAAAGTATTTAACTATATAGATAATTATATTATATAATAAAAATCATAAAGTATAATGAGAAGATACACGCAGCTGTAACAAGTGGAAGAGCATTAACTTCCCCTACAGAAGTAGGTTCCGCTAAGCCAGCAATACGTTCCTGTCGTCAGGGTCTTAGCCTCGCACGTATGGAATGTTTTAGGAGCTGCAACCGGCGAATAAAGTCCATTACTTTCACAAGTTGTGTGAAAGTTATATGTTATTTCAACTTATATGTGGACGACCCGGGTTCGAATCCCGGCCGGGGGCCAATCTTTTCTCTTCAAAATAAAAATATTTAATAATTAAAACAATTAATAAAAAATTATAAATAATATAATGACGTAAGTCAACAAGATCCTAATTTACGTAATGTTCAATGAGCATTGTTCCTCGTGTATACATCGCAAAATTCCGAGAACATGGGGATATGGGATCGGTGAAGAGAACGGATTTGTCATAGGTGGGAGGCGACCCCTGGTAGCTCAAATGGTAAGACGACCCAGGTTCGAATCCCGGCCGGGGGCAAATATTTTCTATTAAAAATAAAAATATTATTAAAATACTTTAACCTTGGAAACAACAACTTCATTTTTTATTTATTGAATAATAATAACATTTCGAACCAGAAGCCATCGAATTGTGCGTTAATGAGGTACGGTTATTTCATATCTTCGCGAGGTGAACGCATAAGGGGGTTAATGATTTATTAATCATTAACCGATCAAAAATAAACAGCAATCGAATCATATTGAAAACATTTAATTAAGCAAAACAATTGAACTTAAATTGCCTGAAAACCAGCAGGATGGCCTTTAAAGACAAAAAGATGTTTAGGGAAGCAACGTTAAACGTGTGAAACAGTGAGGGCACCTATTTTCTCCAAATACATAAGACCACACTTGCGGAGGACGCGTAATTAGGTTAGGAAAGCTCTTACAAGTTGGCAAAGTTTGGGCAAAGGAATAGAGCGGCCTTAAGGAAAGTCTCTTTGAATACCGGGAGCCCTTTCCAAACTTATGGATAACAATGAGTTTACTGACATCCTAGCCCTAATGAAAATGCAATTAACTTATTCATCCGCCAATTATTACTTTAGGCAATGTATTTAAGGTTTATGTGAATTCATTAAGTTTAAGAATAATTTATATATTTTTATATACTATTAGATATATATTTAATATAAATACTTAAAAGTACAATATTTTATAAATGATGTACATATTAGAAAATAATTCTATGATAATCATAATACTTTTCCTTGAAAGAAAAAAATATATATACTGATTTAAATTTTTTTTTAATTTAAACCTGGACGGACCTGTACACCCCATGGAGGATCTTGGGTTCACTACGTAAGAGATTGAACTGTTCCTTGGAGAACGGTTGTGCAGGGAGCTGATATGTTCAAGACTACTCTCAAACGTCAGATTTTCCCCCTTTTTTTAGGTACCCACTTTATAGAGGCTGGGTGAGCCTCCTAGATTCCTTAGGATCCATCACCGGCCGCAAACCAATTCAAATAAATATCAAATTGTATACCCTGTGTAAATTATACAGTTTATTATTTTAACTATTTTATCTAACCCATTATTTTTAAATTATACAGTCTCATCTTTTGCTATAATTTTAGGCTAAATCTCAAGAACGAAAAGTAATAATTATGTGTAAACAGTCAAGAAAAGTTGATACCAAAAGATAAATATATACAAAAAAATAAATTAAGATACTTCTTTTTCTTAAGGTAGTTAAACTGAGAAAATAAAATAAAGTGAACATAAAATACAGATTATAATGGAGAAAAAAAGGAAAGAAAATCTTTAAAAACGAAGCAGAATAGAAAATTTTACCGATCTTAATGAAACATTAAAATTTATAAATATATTTATAGTGAAGATTTAAATTTTGAACAAAATCAAAATCATTTTAAGATAGCGTTATGGTTATATCATTGTACTAGTAATCTCTAGGCCCTGTGATAATGATTAGCTACGGCAGATAATTATTTGTTCTATAAACCTTGAACCGACAATTTGGGATCAGGAAGCCCCTTATTGGGTTCACTCAGCTCCTATAAAGTGGATAATTTTCTTCTTTATATAATCCTAGGATCACATTACAAGCATAATATGTTATTATGTTTTTTTTTATAAAACTATATGTTTATTATCAGTATAATAATATTTTTATATTATATTTTATATAATCTATTTATTAAAAACACACATTACTGTATGACATTGTGTGAGATTACTCTAGAGAAATGTATTTTAAAGGGTCTTCTATATCGAGCATTTTCAAGGAAGATACATTTAAAACGCTTAAGACTATTACTAGAATTACAATTATTAATATCAGTAAGGACATAAAGTTCTCAAACTGAATGCTTTGTTATCATAACAAACTCTCGGCTTCTTAAAATACCTGAGACGAAAATAGACATCAAAGAAGGATCGGAGTCCAAACAATCATTTTAGAATTTAATAACTTACGGAGTAGAGCTTTGGGGCTCCACTAAGCCATCGAATTCCTGTCGTATCCAATCCCTACAGTCCAAAATCCTTCGTAAAATCCTCAACGCTCCTTATTTTGTTAAAAATACCGTCATCCATAACGACCTTAATGTCCCATTTGTTGCTGATTTGGCCCGAACCCGGTATCTATCCTTTCATAACAAACTTCATTCCCACTCAAACCCTCTAGTTTCAAACCTAGCTTCCTCTTCGATTTCCGATAATCCCCCGAGGCGTCTGAAAAGAAGATGGCCACGTGACCTTCTTAGTTGAACTAGTGATTTGAGTACTACCAGTGGGTAGTTTCTCAACTTGCCATTACTCATGTCATTTTGTATCACATAGCCTATTTACTGGATGTATTTTTTTTATTATACAGTTGTAAATATCAATAAATTAAATTAAAAAAAAAAAAAAAAGAATTTAATAACAAATAATGGAAGGTTAATATTCAAAGGATATATCCAAGCTAGGCTCTTCTTTTTATTTAATTAACACCCGACCTCTCGAGAGTAATGGAATGGAACCGGATCCTTTGAGACGTCTCTTCAATTATAAGGATTGACTCAAGATTTAGTCCTATAGGTTCCATATATTTAATTTTTAATCCCATTATCTTTGTTAAGAAAAAAGGTATGGCCAAGGCATTCTTTGACAACAGAAATATTGAACAAAAACTGAAGGGAACGTGACAATTTTTTCTTTAGCAAAGTACCAGGGTTCTGTACTTAAAAGCTTGTAAAAACTTTGGTAAAGGATAACTTTAAATTTTCCTACATATTTTTTTATTTTTGTCAATTACATATATATATATATATATATATATATATATATATATATATATATATATATATATATATATATATATAATATAAGTTTGTTTTTTTAACTAGAAGAATAAGCAATTACAATATCATAACACTAAATAATATTGAAATACTTATTCCATGTAAGTGAAAAGCTGAAAATACAATTTCCTTAGATAATCGAATATCGTATTCGGTGTAGATCCAGCTATGTGCTCTCTAATATCTACATGTATCTCTCTAATACATACATGTGTATTTATATATATATATATATATATATATATATATATATATATATATATATAAATATATATATATATATATATATATATATATATATATATATATATATAAATATATATATATACACGGTGGAGAATGTATTGTTTTAAGACCAGGGTTGTGCAGAGAGATACTTTATCTGAGATCACGCTTAACCTCAAGGCTTTTTCCCCACAATTAAGGGTACCAACTATGTAGAGGCTGGGTGAGACCCATGACGGTTTTAGGATCCCACAGTGTCCATGTATGGCTGTTAACAAATTAAATGATTTATCATTCACAGGCGAATTTCAATCCACGATCTTCAGAATTGCAACTCAGTGCTCTTACTCTGAGCTAGCCCCTATTGTAAATTGCTAATAACGAAAGTACAATCGACTTGTACGAAATTTGCCTCATGCCTGCAGTTCGTTTAGAACAAATAGGAAATTTTTTTTATGAAAGAACAAGAAATTTAAACCAAGCCTTCGTTAGTATGAAAAATATACATACTAGTTACTTAACCATTATACTGAACTTTCCATATCATTAATGGAACCATAACTTTCTACAATACTAACCTGAACTATTATGACCTAAATTGAAATGACCTGATTGAAATACATTCAATAAGTCAGATTAAGATTCATGAGCTGAAAATGAAATTTAGTACCATTGTAATAGTACTTTCGAAATCGTTACACGCGCATTAGAATGTAACATTTGTTTGTGTTATTATACTTACTTAGAAATTTCAGTTTCATTAAAAATAGACAATCATCATGTTTCATAGTTGTGGACGAATCAGATATTTTTTATTTTATTACGAAGCTGTATTAAAATAATATTAACACAAACAAATATTACATTCTAATGCGCGTGTAACGATTTCGAAAGTACTATTACAATGGTACTAAATTTCATTTTCAGCTCATGAATCTTAATCTGACTTATTGAATGTATTTCAATCAGGTCATTCCAATTTAGGTCATAATAGTTCAGGTTAGTATTACAGAAAGTTATGGTTCCATTAATGATATGGAAAGTTCAGTATAATGGTTAAGGAAATTTAAGTAACCAGTATGTATATTTTTCATACTAACGAAGGCTTGGTTTAAATTTCTTGTTCTTTCATACAAAAAATTGCCTATTTGTTCTAAACGAACTGCAGGCATGAGGCAAATTTCGTACAAGTCGATTGTACTTTCGTTATTAGCAATTTACAATAGGGGGCTAGCTCAGAGTAAGAGCACTGAGTTGCAATTCTGAAGATCGTGGATTGAAATTCGCCTGTGAATGATAAATCATTTAATTTGATAACAGCCATACATGGACACTGTGGGATCCTAAAACTGTCATGGGTCTCACCCAGCCTCTACATAGTTGGTACCCTTAATTGTGGGGAAAAAGCCTTGAGGTTAAGCGTGATCTCAGATAAAGTATCTCTCTGCACAACCATGGTCTTAAAACAATACATTCTCCACCGTGTACACATCCCGAGACACTTCATAGGCTGTTGTGGTATAAGCTGAATAGCTTTACCATAAGCTCCTATACAGAAACTAGGAAGAAAAATCAAGGAATTTTCTATCGAGCGCAATTATTTTAAAATTATGAAATACTTTGAAAATATAATTATAAAATATTATTTCATATATATACTGACGGATTTGGGTTCGGGTAATGGTCTGAGGTCAGATGCTTGGGATTGGTGATATGGCATTGAGCCTCTGGGTTCGCTAAGTATTATTATTTATTTATTTATGTTTATAATTGTATGATCCTCAAGGTAGTATCCTTGGCCTAATCCTTTATACAGTTTATACAGCTGACATCCCAACTCATCCTAATACTATCCTTACCACGTATGGTGATGATACATGCGTATTATCAGTCTACACCAATCCAGTTATTGTATCCCAATGTCTCCAATCCCATATCACTGATGAAGAATGGTGTCAAAACTGGAGAATTAAAATAAATTCTCAAAAATCGCATCAAATCACTTTTACCTTACGTCGTAAACCAATGACTTCCTGCCCTTCGGTATCCTTTAATAATATCCAACTTATGCCTATAGAACAGATCCGATACTTAGGGTTGCATCTTGACAACCGATTAACCTGGAATCCTCATACAAGACTGAAAAGACAAGAAACCGCTCGACGTTTCAGGCTACTTCAACACTTACTAGACAAACGCTCTAAGCTCCCAATTAATTACAAAAGAGTCATCTACATGACCATCATACGACCTATTTGGACTTACGGAGTAGAGCTTTGGGGCTTCACTAAGCCATCGAATTCCTCTCGTATCCAATCCCTGCAATCCAAAATCCTTCGTAAAATCCTGAATGCTCCTTATTTTGTTTAGAATAAAGTCGTCTATAATGACCTTAATGTCCCATTGTTGCTGATTTGGCCCTAACCCGCCATCTATCCTTTCATAACAAACTTAATTTCCACTCAAACCTTCTAGTTTCAAACATAGCTTCCTCTTCAATTCCCGATAATCCTCCGAGGCGTTTGAAAAGATGATGGCCCCGTGACCTTCTTAGTTGAACTTGTGATTTGAGTACTACCAGTGGGTAGTTTCTCTACTCGTAATCTTCACATGTCATTTGTATCGCTTAGCCTATTTACTTGATTTATTATTGTAATACACTTGTAAATATCAATAAATAAAAATAAAATAATTGTATGAACTGCGTGCGGGTGTAATTAGGTTGGGTTTATGCGAGATATCTGTCGGAGAGCCTCTTAAAAATTAGAAGCAGTTCATAGTTTTAGTTCAGTAATGGCTAGAAAAGGTGTATTATAAATGGAAATTATGATTAATAAAGACAATAAAGTAACAGCATAATATTAATAAAAACTCAATAACCAAATGAGACGCTTGAAAGATAATAAACCCTTATATTATATACAGGAACCTCACCCGTTGGAAGGAAGAGAGCCAACCAGCCGAGGGAGTGAACTTGCCAGACGACTACCTAACCCTGTTTTTCTGCCCTCCCTAACTCACTAAAAACAAGCTTACTACTAACTCAACACAACAATCAACTGGCTTTAATCCAACTCCCATTTTGATCTATGTTTCTTCATATTTTATCTCAGTCCCTAATGTAACTAAAAAATCCATTATAAAAACGTAATCTTGGTGATTTTGGGCGAACATTATAATTTTTGAAGTATTTTTTTTACTAGTCTTACAAAGAAAAAAAAAATTGATACGGATATGTTTGACGGGATATATATATGAGGAGTGTGAAATGGTCGGGGCCAATAAATTTAAAATTAAATAAGTAAAATTTATTTTATATGTGCTAATGTTTCGACCTTATTTTAGTTGTTTTTTTTTGTGTTTTTTTAAAGATTCAAATATTAGTATAAATAGAAAATATTCATTCCATTTCAAGATAAATAAGCACATGTATAATATCACAATTTTTCTATTCAGAAAAAACCGAGTCAATCATGTTCAGAACAATACTGTAAACTAGTTAAATGATATAGATATAAATTATTACAACATTAGCAAAACTGAAAATGAAAATTCTTAAAACTATATTAAACTTAACTGATAAAATGATGACATAATATTAAGAATTGCTAAATTATTCTAAAACTTTCAGTTTAATTTGAAATAATTGTTTCAAGTTCCAAGTAGTTTTCTATAGTTTACTGTCTGGTACCTTCTACGAATTAATATCCATTTTACACTAATACTAATTAATTAATTAAAGCCTATCAAACAATTTCAGAGTATAAACTGAGAACAGAATATATATAATTCTATGGCTGTTCACAAGAAAATTGAGTGTTAATGATATTAAGTGTCTCTTAATTTGGTAAGAAGATGTTAGCTTTAATACGTGGACACTTATGTATAGACTAAAGGACCTTCAATCCACTAATACCGTTCAGAACAAAATTATGTTTTTTTTTAATTCGAATATTTCCCCAACTATATATCGCATATACTGAAAGTACGAATAGGAAAAAAAGAAAGCCATTTTGAAACGATAAAATTAAGTTCAGCTCGGTTAGTCTTTTTCGATTGCTTATCTAGTTTATATACTGCAGTTTACCAAATCTGCATTTAGGTTTTTAAAATTTTCTTTTTTGAAAAAGATTAATTGAACGAACAGGGATTACTTGTTTGTTCGACAGTATTTCAGAAAACTGAATAATCTCATAATTGTATTAATTTTAATTAAAACTTTTATTATACACAGAGCGTAATTTCCCATATGAATATGTAATTCACACCTAACGAGTTGATCAATTTATCCTAACCCTCCACCCTGGCAAAACCAACCGTTCCGGAATTAATTATATCAAAAGCACGTGTGTCGCGCCGCCCCTACACGTGAACCACGTCCCAGTAGACTCTCTGTAATCATATTCAAATCACAAACTCCCCGAAGATTGCATTAGCCAAGTTATAATGAAACGAGGTATACATGCTCCAATACGAGGGTTCACACCTCTTATTTAACCATTCGTTAAACCGGGGTGTAATGAGAAGGTTGGTAAAATTATTAAAGGATGATCAATTCGTTTTTATATTACCTAAATTTGCAAAATAGTCAAGTGGGTTATTCCACCTCATATCAAAAATCAATCCATCAACATGTGTATAAGTTATATGTATAAATATTAACAATTGTAGCACAACCAAGATGGTTCAATACATGGTGCAGATTGTTTGTTTCTAGGACAACGGTTGTACAGGAAAGTGAATCGTTAAAGATTTTTAGACGCCAGGGTTTTTCCCCCAAATAAGGATAATGACTTTATAAAAGCTGGGTGAACTCCAGAAGAGATTAAATTATATCCGCCACGCCGGATTTGAACCCAGAAACTTCAGCATAGCGACTGTTTAAATAAAGTAAAAAATTCAACGCTTCAGGTTTTTCTCATTCATTTACAAACTTTTAAAAAACTAAAAACTGACTAGAGCTTTGCCACGGTGAGGCGGAGATCCGGGTTCTAATCCCGGCTGGGGGCAAATCTTTTCTATTCAAAATAAAAATAAAAATATTTAAAAACTGACTAGTTTCCACTCACATTCTAAAGTGATAACAAACTGTTAGTTTTAGATAACATGAAATGGCGTCATTATTTCTAAATTTCACTGGTTTTAATTTTATTTAACTTTAACTTTTCAAAACAATCTTAAAATGTTTTTTAAAAAGCTAAAAAAGTTAATTCTTAATGGACAAACAAAAATGTTATTCTTATCTATACAGGTTATACGAATATTTCAATTTTCTAATGGCGTTTTTATGGATAACAAAATTAAATTATGCTGCAGACATATTTATATATTTTTTTTTTTTTGTCACAATGATAGAGAAAATATTTTTTACCTATCATATTTTGAACAACAACAAAATTTTAGCAAAAAGTTATTGTTGAATCCATTGGTGAATTCGCTTTAACAAAACATTTTTTTTTTTTAATTAATCCAATTTACAACTCATGAAGAGTCTTGGGTTCAGTACGTGTTAGAGACTGTATTGTGTATAGGAAAACGTTTGGGCTATTTTTCAATCTGAAATGATTTTTTGAAATTTTAGTTTACAATATAACTATATATTAGATACACCCAGAACTACCGAAACCGTGCATTAACGGTTATGCAATAAATCTTAAAGACTACATCCTATACAGGTCAAGCCGGGAAAAAACAACAACCTAAAATGGAAGTAAGGTGACTATTAGATGGAACAGCTTGGCTTCTCATCACAAAAAGATGTAGCGGTCATCCTTGACACTTCGTACGGTTTCATCAAGACGCCAGAGGGCACCATCGTGGCACTGTCTAGTTTCTTCACCGCTCGCACCATTCCGAACTCTGAGTGACAGCCATTCACTTCCCTGAAAAGGAGAAGTCAAGGAAACCCCAAGATAGGATAGTGACTTAGAATTCTATCAAGGTAAATGTCAAATCAAATAGCCATTATTAATAATTTTTAAAAAATCAACTTTAAACGACAACTTTTTACAATCTGTCTAAAACTACAGAAAATGGTTTTACTGAAATCAGAATTTTTCTTCCCGAAAAACTGAAAACTTCATAATTTCTAAGAAAACAACCTACTACAGGGTTGATGCGGAGAAGCAGCTCTTAACATAAAAAACATATTTTATTTAATTGATTTTCACTATTCTTAGTAATGATTACTTAAAATTAGTTACGATTATATGAAATTAGAAGGATAAACAAGATTCCGCATATAAAATACAAAATCAGTGATGTTTCCAAAAAGGCCAACAATGAAGGCGAATGAAATCTCATAAACAGTGCAGAGAAAACTGAAAGAGAAAAAAATCAAGAAGTAAGGTTATGAAATTTGCTCAATGTAAACTTTCACGTTCACTATATTTAACTTAATCATAATAACTAGCCCAATTTAGGGTTTGACTCCTGAAAAAGAGGACATGGTACAAATAATTGGAAGAAGAAATGACAACGAAGGGTCACCGAAGAGAACATTGGAAACATAGGTAAGGACCAAGGGCAAGAATTGACTTGACGATAACCCTACGCTGGGAAAAGTAGGAAAATAGAATAGAAAACATAAGAATTAAATAAAATATGATGATATGTTGATAGATATGATATTGTACACCTTTTGAAGGTGTAATATGATTCTTGGGAAAGATTTTTAAAGACTTTGAAATAACCCAACAAACCATCTTCAAGTGGAATCAATTTAAAGAGAGGAAAACATAAACAATAATGCTAAAAAAATCCGCAAGCTGTAACTGTCATTGTTGTAACTGTAAACTGTAACTGATTGCTTTGATAGCGAGTCTTCTTAATAAATCCGTTAGTCAACTATTTGAATTAATACATATTTGGTTAAAACTAGGAAAATCGTGAAAGATAAACTTTTATTTAAAAATTAAACTTCTTAATTAAAGAAAAAGTTAATTTTTAAAGATACCGTGAATTTAAAATATAGGACTTGTTTGGTAAGTATATTGATAACCGTACGCACACACACACACACACACACACACACACACACAAACACACACACACACAGACAGGAGCTGTGAGCCCGAGGAGAGAGAGAGAATGCAAATCCCGTTAATTGGCTGGGAAGAGGAAGAAGCCTCACAAGGGAATACACTCAGCCTCTTTTATTAGAGTTACTCTTCGCACACTTCGCCGTTACGCAACGGAGTCTGCAATTAATGGGCGAGATAAAACTTGCCAGCAATTGAAAAAAACTGCCTACTTGTTTCCAATCAGCCGTTTCGATTGCTTCGGTAGTAATTAAGTAAGCCGAATCAGTTGTGTTTTAAGGGGCCACTAGCCTAAATGAGAGTAGGGCCGGGGCAGCAGAAAAATATTGAAAGTACATATACGAATATTGATGATGAAACTTCTATTAATAATAAATGGTTTAAAATAAAGCATTGAAAATATATTTGTTAGTAAGAATGTCAACGTAATACAAATATACTCATAAAGTTATTAATGTTTAAATTTGTTATGTAATATCAAAAGTAAGAGGATACAAAAAATAATTACTCCGCTAATAGTAAGAAAGTATTATTAGGCATAAAAAAAACAATCAAAACATCTTGAAAAAATATTTCTCATTTTATTTGATAGATTATGATATTAAATTATCATAATACGTTTCGATATAACACCTTAACTATGGGTCTTATTATACCTTGTCCTTTTAAGGATATCTTGTTATTTCTTGTATGTTCCGCTTATAAAAAATATTTCGTAAATAATATATTTACACTAACTCAGGAATTAATATTATTTATTCACTAATATAGTTTCCATATTTCCCTACTTTGTAATTTGAAGAAAACATTAATAACCTAAAACACGACTTTTTTCATCCCACAAACAGCAGTCACTATCAACTCATGAAGGTTTGGGTCTTAGTCTTGTGCCCAAACCACAGAGAGGTTTTTGTCGTAGATCACGATCAAACCCCGATTTTACCCCTATTTTGGATACTAACTTTATAGAGGCTGAGTGTGCCCCAAGAAGGTTCCAGATTCCAAAGGATAAACCCCCGGCTGTTTATGTTCATGTAAGTTTAAATCAAATCTGCTAAAGGCAGATTTGAACTCGGCACGCCAATTCAGCGCTCTCTAAGCCACTCCGCTACCCACAAAAATAAAAGATGGAATTTTCGAAACTAATAAAAACATTGGAAAAAGTCAACGACTTCAATGATTATAAAAAATCTATTGTAGCAAGATATAATCAGATTCAAGAATTTAAGAAGACAACGAATTATAAAAAATAAAACCTAGAATAACTGACAACAAAAAAATGATGACTCAGCGGTTTATCGCACATTGAATAGATGTGAACATCTCTATTCCTCAGCAAGGATTGACAGAACGTCCCGTTATTCAGCGCTAATAGGACACTTCTGAAGAATAAGCTGTTTTCTATCGAATTCTTGCTTGACAAGTTCTCCCCCTCTGTCGCTTGAAAATAGCGCTCGCTTCACAACAAAAGCTGTCACAGTCATTTCGAAGGATGCATCCGACATAGACAGTAGAAAATTGAATTAAATACATATTACTAGAGCGAGAAAAAACGATCAGGTTTCAATTAACGAAGAAATTTCATTTGAAATTGAAAGAACGATCGTCGAGAAATCAACAGTTATTATTTCGAATCATGTTTTATATAAACAAATATATATAGAGGGAGAGAGAGAAATAAAGAGATACATTCAAATTATGAAAACCTTATTGAATACAACATTGGTGAACAATGAATTATTCCTGTTTCCCCCAAATATATTGAAATTAAATAACGCCCAGCAAACAATAAATCCCTCCATTCTAAAGTATATTTCTTTTCAATTCCAACCCAATATATATAAAATAATTTTCATAAAACATGATGAACGGAGTTATCATAAAAACAAATTGATAGTGAATTCCAAACCCTTTTGAGGGATTATTATTATTTAAACCTTTTGCAAAACTCATCAATGTTTCATTAAAGCTTAGCAATAAATGAAATGGTACATAAAATATACATATTGAATACATTGTGGAATAACTTAGAAGCTATTAATTTTAATAACTGGAAAAAAATAGATCATTATATAGGGAAAATATATCAATATATAGGGAAAAATAAATAAATAGCTAACTAAAGATGAGAAAAAACATTTTCAAAATAATAATATATTCTAGAAAATGTTTCTACCTGATAGAAATAATTGGAAGCTATTTATAGAAAATGAAAAAAAAGAAAAAATATTTTTTTCCGATCAATAGAATAAAATATCTCTCAACAAACGACTCAAGCCTCTTTCAAGAAATATTTAACTCTAAAAATATGCTTAAAACGTTAGAAAACAGCTAAGGATAGTGCTTTATGAAAACAATATCTGTCCTTACGCAAATCAAATGCATTTGGTATTTTATGGAGTCATTAAATCAATTAGTACTGTAGTTTGGAATCAAATGATAATATTAGTCTTTTGGGTTAGTTTATTTTAGGTTTTCTTTACAGTCCATGGACATTTTTGCCCGTTGCATGTACGTAGTCTGTGACCCAAACTCACATCGTTATGAACAGTAGTTTCTATGGTGCATCGGATGACTTTCCAAGCCTTAATTATCTCACATGTATGTTATGGCCAAGTAAGTAGTAGTAAACAAAGAAATTCCATTTTATTTCAAGGCCATTTATTTAATACGGTCTAAACCCAGGGGTTATGGCAGATCAGGGTCAGGAGTCGCAATGGGAAGCTATATTACTTCTCTCCAAGCAAATCGTCTCTGGACCAAGCCTGGGGGCTCTTTCATATCCTAGAAATCCACAACGCAAACGTTGATAGCAGTACAAGTTGTAGAGCCATCACAGTGTTGCCTCCAGTAGTCTGACAAGATGTGAGGGGAAAGAAAAGCTAGAAAACTAAATCATCGAATTTGTAAGGTGGTATACTTTTTGGAAGCGCATTAACCCACTCGGCCAAACTGTTTCATCAATAAATGTAACTATGGTATATTAAACAAACAATTAATTCAAATTATTAGGGATTAATTCAAATGTTCATAATAAACCAGTAAATACAGGTATTTACCAATTTTATAAATTACTGAGCTAATTATTTTTCTTATTTATATTATGACTGCTAAATCACATATAACAAAATACCTCTCAAAATGATGTGTTGCTAAATCATAGTAGATGATAGTGATATAAAGGAAGGAGTTCATAAAATCCCAGTAAGTTACGGCTGTGTTCACAAGTGTCTAAGAACTTTAAAGATATAAATTTATTTTACTAAATAGAGACCGTTGCACTTCAGATGATTCCATAAACAACGATAAAGTAGTGCCAGTATACTGAAGGAGGTATAAAGTCGCTTTATATAATTGTACGTGTGATGGAGCTACTCGTGGGCCTTGAAGATCTTTGCCAAGTGACGTTTAACAAGTCTGTAGCTTTAAATACTGCTCGGCTTGTCTGCGTTCCTCGTGTCTTCCAATCTGCGTCAGTTATTAATCCAAAAGGGAAACTTGTCTGAAAATACTGAGTCTGTACGTCATACAACTTATATCAGGATGTGTCAAAGGTTTCAATTATGCCAAATCTGATAGTTATCACATAACAAATCTTACAAAACCTAGATAAAAAAAAATCTCCTTCAGAAATACAATTCAAGTCAAGTACAATTCTTGACGTAATTTATATGAAAATATATAAAATAATAAAAATATACTATTGTCACAAAGCACTTATAAGAATAACTGTCGCGCACAATCTACTTTAAAATAAAAACCTGGGAAACGTACAAAATTGCAAGTTGAATGAATCTTATAACACGTCAATCCCAGCAGCACTGACATCTATTTATTACCAACATTCAATAATGTATCGCCAGTAGCCATTGCGAAAATAGCTGATAATTGCCTCGTAACCAAGGTCTTGATGTGCATCGGTGACTTCGCTAACCGCAGCAACCTCCAACATTATAATTATTAATGAATTATAACTAACGGTTAACCAATCTTTTTTTTATTCAAGTTCCTTTATTTTCCACAAGGTCGACTATAGTATTGAAATTATCTCAAATGCAAATACAACAGTACATATAAGCTTATCTGATATGTACAACCGCAAGCAAAACATTTTCAACGAAGATGCAACCTTAGAAACCAAATCAAGTTACTCCATTTATTCTTTTTTCTAGTAATGCTTTTATATTATACTAACACCTGCGAAGTTTTGCAATCAGCAAATTTGAAGTCGATGATTTTCTCGTCAATTTGCAGGAATAATAATTTTAATTAAGTGGAAAATTTAGTGGATTGCTGGTTCCTGAGTAGATTTCTAGGTCATTGTCTTCGCAATCTTCCTTTATAAATTCCAGTTAACAGAGAGCAGAAAAAAAGAAAGAAAAAGATTATTATTGTGAAGTTGACGAGTAAAATGTTATGTATTGGCTGTGAATAAATGATTTTACAGTGGGCATGTCCATAATGTTGTGTATAGTGGGATTTGAAATAATCCAAGCATCATTCATAGTTGTTCTTAGAATTTCGGATTCTGTCGTTTGCATCGTGTGTATATGAACGTATTTTGCTGAGCCCTAAGGTTCTGCTTCATATATCCGGATACTTCTTGTTTTAGTTTGTTTCATAAGCCTAGTGAATATATGAAAGTTGCTCTGTAATGTTCTATAATTACAAAAAATATTTACTTTATATCAAATTAAATAATTACCATTGCCATATACCTATCATATGATACTCAACATTATTCAAAGATCCTACTAGTAATCAACAATGTCTATAAGCACAAATAATCCATAATAAAATTCAACTAACATCAAAGTGCTTGAAATGAAGCAATGAAGAAAACTCCATTTTCTCCTTTTGTCCCTTTTTAGGTTAGACAAATTCAGAACTAACACTCGAAACAGAGAGTAACTCTAACTTTTACTAACTGTGTGCTTAACAATGCAGAAGTCGTTTCAAAACTACACGGATATGTCGGCTGAGAGGTAGCGGGGCCTACCGAATTCCTGCGTCCTCAGGAGTAACTGCCTCAGGGCCTTGTACTCATTTCAGCCAAGTTTCCTCAACATTAGTTGACACCATCAGAATTAAGCATTATCGCTTTAAAAAAATTAAATACCCTAATTATTGTATAGCATAATTAGTTGAAATTATAATTTGTTCCTCTACAAACTCTATTGCCTTCCATCCAGAGGTTTATGTTTAAAGGGATGTGTAGAAAAATATATTTAAACCAAACTAAGAATAACCTATCATGATCTATTGCTTAATACAAAGAGAACACTATGATTTTTTTTTCTTGCATCTTGTATAGATAAAACAGAACAATAAATGTGAGTTAATCTCGAGCCTAGAACGTAGCACAAACTGGGAAGAAGGCAAGAAAGGTTTAAAAAATGAGTAAAGTGGAACACAGCTCTTAATGAGCATTCTGTCAATAAATGGGTATCATTTCCGTAGGGAGTCGATTCGACTCAAGCCAAAACAATTTTTAACTTTTCATTCGTTTCCTATTTAATATTGTCAAAAATAAAAACAATAACAAGTTTAAGCATGAAAAAAAATAAATAGTGTGGTTATGGGAAATGTTTATATGTTGGTAATCATTTCATCAAGAAACGTTTCAAAGTATAGCTGATATATATTTGTTGAAACGTTCATTTCTTATTAAAATGGTTATCGAAATATAGAATTTCCATAACACTCTTTTTTCCATACTAAAACTCACTATTATTTGTATTTTTGGTGATTATTAAAAAAGAACGAATGAAAAGCTAAAACTTGAGACTGAACTCAAAGCGACAATCTACGGAACTGATCCCCATTTTTATTGCCTCTTTATTCATACAATTGACTATTTGCTCATTGAATATTCGACTTGTTTTTTCACTATTATTTACTCATTTTTTTTTCCTTTCCTTGCCTTCTTCCTAGTTTTGGCAATATTCTAGGCTCGAGATTATGTTTTTATTTGTTATAGAATATTAAACAGGAAATGAATGAAAAAGTTCTAACTGTTGACTCAACTCGAAACAACCTGCGGAACTGATACCAAGCTGGTTCTTTCTTATATTTCAGGAATACCGAAAAGCAATTCTTATGAAATTCGCAGATATATAGTTGAGTGCGGCATTATATCGTACCGATTTGATTTTAATGATAGCAGGGATAGAAAAAGATGAGACGTTATCCTGCATAATTGACATGGATACACAGGACAAGACAATGGCGGGTATCGAAGGGGAGAGAGAAAACAGAGACGGTAAAGAGCAACAATGGGACAATCAGAATGGCTTCGGAGATGAAAGTCGATGGGGCGACAATGTCCTCATAATGAGCAGGTGCTATTAGGAGAAGCAGGCCGACAGTCTTCAGGAGACGGTCTAGTCTATATCCAGTTCATTCTCTGCTAAATTGCAAACCTAATTATCGCATTCAATAAACGAATTAGTTTAATAATTAATTATCGCGTGGCAGTATTTGCGTGCGGAGCTTCCATTAACAGGATAAGGACTCAGGAGTCCTCCCATGTTCCCCAGCAATAGAAAGGTGTCGAGGATATACTTTACCGTCTTTTAAAATGGAAAAAGGAATAAACAGTAAGAAATCCACTTTAAACAATTTATGTATTAAAGAATAACGATATAAAATGACAATCAGTTCCGCAGGTTGTCGCTTCATGTTTTCACAAATAGTTATAACTTATTATTGCCTTTCTATAACAGTAATATAAAAATAATCATGAGTTTTAGTATGAAAGAAGAGTGTAATTATGGAAAATGTGTGTATTTCGGTAACAATTGGAAGTAGAGATGATGATATTACCTAAGCAGAATGTGTAAATCGGATCTTTAATATATATATAGTCAAATAATAAAAGTGTATTTATTTCTGAGAATATTTAAAAGGAAACGAATGAAAAGTAATAAAATATTTGTGAAATAACTCGAAGCGATAAACTGCGGGATTGATACCCAAAAATTTAGCACTTCTTCGGACTTATGAACATATCAAAAGACTGGACCATTAGTAGCTTATTGAAGGAAACTGTGGGGCTCCTCGTACACATACCTATGAGTATTGGTAATAAAATTAAATGTAGCAGGTTGGGTAAAAAGAAATACGACCTAAAACAATCTAAATTTAGCGAAATAAATTCAAATGAACATAAAAACAGACTTATGATAGAAAAGGCGAAAGATGACCTGCTTGTCAATACGAGACTGAATGAGATATATTTCTAAACCAAACAAACGCGAAAAGAGGTGCTGCTGAGAAAGACATTTTCCCATTACTAACGTCATATTTCTATCAATATTTGTCTCAAATAACTGGTTGCTTAGTCGTTAAGAATATATTTTAGCATTCCAACCGGACAACAATTTCCTCTTCAATTGTATATATATATATATATATATATATATATATATATATATATATATATATATATATATATATATATATATATATATATTATATTTACCACCAAAACCCGTTGAGGGTCTTGGATTCAGTACTGCCAGATTTTTCCCCTTTGTTTGGGTACTCACTGTTTGGGTGAGCCCCAAGAGGGTCCTGGACCCCGTAAGGTCCATCTCTGGTCGCTAACAGACTAAACAAAATTATGTCAGCGAGAGGGATATGAACCTTTGGAACCTTCGGTATGGCAATTCAGCACTCTACCACTGAGCCACTCCGCTTATAATTTTTAAATTCGACAAGCACGTTTGAAGGGCCTTCCAAAGATTTAAGCTAAGCTACCTGCCGAAGTTAACACCAAGTCGAGCCGATGTGGAAGATCATCAGCGGTCAATGACGTAAGGGATCACTTTTACTCTCGTGGACTCCCAAAGACCTCGTCCCCTTTCAGGACACCGAACTATACTCTTTGATCATCGTCTTACATCATTTACCGGTTTATGGGCCCGTAGTTCATCTTCAAAGATTCACTTTTAAACGTGACACCGCGGTAGTACATTGGTGGTATGAATACCGTAACAAATTTCATTGTTTTTTCACCACAAGAAAACGTTTAATTCAGACCTCAATAAAATAAACCAAAAGAAAACATGACCAGAGAATGCAGAAAAATATTTTTTTTTCTATCCTATAATACAATAACGGATTGAAAGAGACCTTTTACCTTCCCGGTTGATACTTTACAATACTAAGTATATGGACAATTATATTTTACATAAGAAAATATTTAAAATGCAGCAACTGGAATCTGCATCTCCTTAAACAGGGTTTAAGCCTGAAAGTAATAAGATTTATTTTTAATATTAGAATGAAATTGGAATACTACAAAAGAAAAGATTTTTATTTGAAAATAAAATAATGAGGTTACTGTCTCAGCTTGACTATCGATGTGGGATGTGCTACATTTTTTCATCATCAATATGCATCTTTGATGAATACTGAATTGGTCAAACGTAAACAGGATAAACGTTAGTTTTTTTAGTATTGAAAGAGTTAACTTTTTATGTCCCTTTTTGAGTGTTTTCTCATGTGTATTAGTTTGTTTTATATTTTATTATACTATCTTTCCAATCTAGCTTAAAGAAAAATGGGGTACTTGATCCTTCGAAGAAAAACAAGCGGTGGTGCTATACTGAAACCAACGCATGGGCTTTAGACCAACAAAGATCGCTGCAATCTAAAGACCAGTATAGAAACCACTAATCGCGACATGTTTCATCCTTTAGTGTCAAGTAATTCAACCCTTTATGTATTCACATTATCTCCAAACCTTCATTCCAAACATTTTTTGGTTTTAAAATTTGCAAAAAAAAAAGTTATATTCGTGCTGGAGGGATTTAGCATTATATGAGATTGAATTTTACAAATTAAGAATACATTACCATTACCAAATGTCCGATGGATTTATCACCAAAAATACGTATATATCAACTTCTTACCTGCAACAGAAAAATAAAAATGTATAACATAAATAGGGAAGAAAATAGTTGGGGGTGCAGTCAATTAAAACACTAAATAAGTGGATACTTATTTTAATTAAGTGCCGACGTTTCGACCCACTTTGTGGGTCATCTTCAGGGCTAAGAAAGAAAACAGACAACATACAATGAATACAATAAAACTATTTTCTTCCTTACATCATCCAGTCAACGATCCCTCGCTTCTTATAACATAAATATTTTAAATATAACTTACATTTACTATATAACATATATTTACATGTTTTATTTATATAATTTAATATATTTCAAATCTGTTTTAAAAGATTTAAATATTTATTTATATTAGACGTACATTATTAACATGGAATTCTTACAAACCTTGTAAAGGTAGCAGTCCCCATTTATATTTGGTGCATCTATAAGTTATTTTTTGCTTATAAATCACTATCGGTGAGCCGACTGATTTCGTGTAATTTCGAGACTACTATTACCAGAACAAAACACCATTTTGGAACCGGACGTTTAGTAAAGACATCGCCTTTACTTATATTTCAGCGGACCTCCGAACCTCGGGGCGTTTTTCGAAATAAAAACGGAAAATATGCGTTAAAATTATCGTACTAACTACGCTGTAGCGCTAACAAAACTAATACCAATGAAAGCAAACACGACAGTGAAGGCCTTTTTGATAAGTATCATTATTGTCAAATAAAGTAAAGAGAACTAGGTATACATGAAAACAATTTTCACAAAAACTGAAAGAACTTATGATCCGACTAACTAACAAAAACAAACAATACCTCACAACTAAAAGATCTAGTAATAATTATATGGAGGTAGTACGAGCAAAACAACCTCAAGGTGGCATCTCAGGACTAGTCGAGTACTGTGGCGCAGTCCAAGGTGATCAAATTCCTAAAGAGCTCATTTAGACTTCAACGTAATTACTCCGTGTCATCAAACAACGAAAATCTATACTCAAGGCCTCAGAAAGGGGGAAGAAATGCGATATTTTTCTAAATAGTTTGCCCGAGAACTTCCAAGCCTTTTTTATTTCACTTTTACTTTCAGGCATAATACAATTGAAGGATTTCTTTGTATTAAAAAAAATCGAAACGTTTTTAAAAGCGTTGCAAAAACTGCACTCTTGGAAACAGGAAAGGGTGGCTAAGAGAGAGTGGACTGTCTTCAATCTGAAAAAAAGAGGGATATAGTAAATCGTTCGCCAGGAACACGGGTCGGAATACGGAAGGTAGAAGGAACAAACACTATAAGAACTAAAAATCTCAAGTCAAGTAGAGGTTTGACGTGAAGTGGGATGGATGGATGGTAGAGCACCGGCTCCTGCCCGCTTAGCCCATCTCATTCCCTGGCAATAGGTTCTGTTATTTTAGATTTTGTTCCTGCCCGGTAACCGAGTGTACATCATCCAGAAATCTCTGGCTCTATCAAACCAATGCTACCTTGTATTGAGGCCATTCGACAAATTTTTTAAGAGCCAGCCAATAAAGTGAAATCACTTTATGATATATCTTGATGCTTTTGCTACATTGCTTTCTTTTCTTTCTTATATTCTGCTTTTCTTACCCCAACCCCAGAAATAACTTTTCTTGAATAGTAAAGCAATATTTTTTTATCATTAGATTGTTTATATCTTTTGTTATTAACTCAACCTCATTGAACCATATATAACTTAATAGCTGTCTATAAAATGTTTATACGCTATTTTATTATAACCACGAATTATTATTTTTTTAAAATATTTTTATTTGAAAAGAAAATATATGTCCATGACCGGGACTCGAACCCGGGTCGCCCACGAGTCTTGGACATATCCTTTCTTTTCAAAATCAAAATATTTAAAAATTATAACAATTAATATAAAAAAATTATAATAATATACAATGACGTAAGTCAACAAGATCCCAATTAAAGTAATGATCAATGAACATTCTTCCCCTTGCATACATCGCAAATTGCGAGAACATGGGGATATGGGATCAGTAAAAAAAAGGGATATGTCTGACCGATAAGCGAGCCAGGATAGCTCAGTTGGCAGAGCACCACTCAAGTCACGAGGGCGACCCGGGTTCGAGCCCGGTCCTGGACATATCTTTTCTTTTCAAATAAAAATATTGAAAAATTATAACAATTAATAAAAAATAAAATACATTTTTTTTGTTTACTTTTCCATAACGCGCTAAAGTAATAACATTAAAGTATAAAGTGAACCAAACGCTGTGAAGACAGAACTCGGAACGAAAAGTGTATGAGGAAGGAAGAAACTTTATTTACTAAGTCAAGACTTGAACCTAGACACGATTCTTTCTTATTCCACCCACAGGCATTGGGAGCGAATACTTCCATAAAATGTTAGCACTCACTTCAACTAAAATAACCACTCCCATACGGTTTTTGAGCCTTCCAACTCACATTGAACACACATTTTATTTCTTAACTATGCATTAGTAACGATTTTTGAAAAATATACAACTAAATAGGCAGTTAATACAAACATCCATTATCTTTAACTTTAGTAAGAGGAAGAAAATGGCCAGGATGGAGGTTAAAACAATTCTCTTCAATAGGAAGAACTGTTTATTGAAAAGCCAACGTTTCGGCCCACATTTCAGGTCTTCTTCTGAGCTATTATGACATGATGTTAGACGTAGTTGACACTAGACGGAGACCAGTATAGTGTCCATCCCCGATCCTTCTAGGCCTGAAGAAGTCCTGCAATGTGGATCGAAACGTTGGCTTTCCAATAAACAGGTCTCCCTATTTAAGAGAATTTTTTTTACATCCACCCAGAACATTTTCTTTCTCATAAGTGTAAGGTCAACTGATATTATTCAACATTTAACTTTAGTAGGATGGTGTACGCGTTGTAAGAAGTTGAAACAGATAAAACTGACATTATATAGATAATATTTCAAAGTTTTATTCCTATATTATAGAATCCCAAGTGGAGACATTAAAAAAAAAACAGAAAAAATGTTTTACTAATTATTTCTATCTACATTTACTATGTACATTAACACGTTGCCGCAAATGAAGGCTACAGCCGTCCGATCTTTGGCGATATGTAGGCAAACGACGGCTATAGCCGTCGTGCTCAATTTAATCAATAAAAAAAAGAACAGCGCTAGTACGGAGTGTAGCGACGCATACACTTGTTAATTATTGAGTGATACATAAAAAAAAAAGTGTAGCATGCCAGACAGCATATTGATGGCCCATGTATGAGCTTTCTCATGCTTTACCGCTTCGAAACATTTGGGCATCTAGAGACAAATAACGGCTATAACAGTCGTTCACGACGTCGATAACGTTCGGTAGTCGTACCAAATGTTTAATCCATTTCAGTTCATGCAGTTGACAAATGTCTTTCTGATTAAAAGTGTTAAACATAAAATTGGCAGTGTTTCAGATTATTCATTTTATTTTATATGCTGGATTTTAATGTTTAATTAATGGTAAACCATTAATCGATAATTGAATGAATGAAAATTTATTCTTCCATAGGTTATTCCTTGAATGTTTCTAAACAAAGCTCATGGGGGAGGATACGCTAAATACTTTGAAGTGGGCTATTCCGTAAAGAAACACTTACAAAAAAATTCCAAAACGTCAGATCATGCGCATTTTTTGTTCACACTATTTTTGCAAAAGAAAATTTTAACTTCAGAAAAAATTGGTATAAAAAGTAAGTAAAATATTAATTAGTTTTTTTTTGTTTATGTTTATGTAATTTTTCGATTTCTTCGACACGTGGGCATTGAAATAGTCACTTAAGATATAAGTAGCTGTAGTACAATAATCAGAATCGCATGAGAAAAGAATAACGCAGAGAAATATTATTTATTCTTTTGGGTAATCTATATTTTCCATATTCTTCATTTAATTTATTTTTTCTGTTTATTTCTCATCCTGATATTTCTCCTTTTTTTGTTGTAAGAATATCTCTAGTAAATCCGAATCCTCCCATGTAAATAAAATATTTAATATATAAAATAGATTATTTCTGGAATAAATATGGCTAAACAAGATAGATACGCCAATATTGTCCATAGTTCCAAATGAGTCTCACCACCATGGCCGTTCACATTACACATATTGCTGTTGAAACAAATCGTTTTCGTGATTAATGTGCGGTGCAGACTAACAATAGGAGAATTCATTTAGATCAATTTATAACATGGATGCTTTTAAACAGCACATAGGAGATAAAAAGTTTTGTTTCTAGTAAAATCGAAATCATAATCGGTCAGGTGGAGGTTTTACTGCGACAATGGATATATACTTAATATAACTACAAAATTGACATATTCAACAATACAATTCTTAAATTTTATGAAAAGAATACCAAAAAGTAATATATCACAATATATTATAATATACATTTGATAGTCCACCTCGATGCAATCCCTGTATTGTTTCCTTGTTTATTTATAATATTTGTATGGAGCTTTTATAATATTTTCTTAGTTTGTCGACCACAGCAGAATATTTCCTGCCCTGCGGATTGTTATATATTATATAAAATACTTTTATCTTAATACCCATTAAAAGAAATAAAATATAATAGAGCTGCTTAATAATATTTCACCCAAAAATGGTAACAATTAATCTTCAATCATATTAGTTCAACCGATACTACTCCCTATAGATCGTATCCTGCCGTATTGATCTCAATGGAATACTAACATTAATAAATGGTATGGTTATTTAACTAAATTATGAATAAATAATACAACGGCTACGACTATTTGAATACATATATAATATGAATGCAGTTTTAGTGGCAGAATCCACTTACCCCAGTTTCCCGAATGAAATACGACAGACGATATTAAACGACCTATCTTTTCCACGAGCTCGCCTAGATACGTACGAGTACGGCAGCCCTTACGGTATCTCTAAGGGCATCTCTTCAACCCGAGGAAATAACAATGAAATTTATCTCTATGAAAAAGAAGAAAAACCTAAAACTTTCATCATTTCTGTAATTAATTTATGATAATAGAACAGGACTTGTATAGTGAAATATCAGGATTTGGAATAAAACTTGACCTTCATCAGTAAGAAATAAGATAACTTCTTACTAAGCACTTCAGCTCTATTACTTTTGTAAATAATATTAATGCATCAATTGTAGTATTATAGGTAGACGAAACTTACTACTTCGTGGTTCATAATTTTTTTTTGTTCAATTACTTCAAAATTACTTACGACCAAATTACACCCATGTAAAACCGTTGGTATATAAATATATATATTTATAAAATATATTGCAGTTGGACTCAACATCCCTCTATCCTAATGATGGCCAACAAATTAGGCCGGAACGTAGGCACAAATACATTAAGTAATACTTCACAATATCCAGGCAATCATTTTCACAAGAGTATATATTGTATAAATAGATTTTTTTAAGCTAGTCTAATTCTAATTTATAAGCTTATGATTTCTGTGGTTATATATTAAACAATTAACAATATTGTTGTTAACTAATACAATTTACATGTTTTTACACTATTTTTATGATCGTAAAGATTGGACTTGGAAGTTAATGACCAACAGTTTTACTTGTTTATATCCGATTATTAATTAACTACCGTGATGAATAAATTACATACAAATGATTAACTGCTCTTGCCTATTAAAATTATAAATTATTTGATAGAGAATTTACATTTAATCAGCAATAATGTAAGCCTAGATTGAGGTGAGTCCACTGTAGCAATTTACAGATTCCGAGAAGGATTCATTTCAATTACTAGAAAACAGTTACAAACACCACAATTTGTGCAAACAGAGGAAAACTTCACTTGGAAAAAAAAACAGTGATATTGATATTGCTTCTAGTTTCCTGAATCGAAATGATAAACCTCCATCCAATATTTACTCATCTAAAATGGAGCTGCTCCACAACAGAGGTAATTAAATACATAGCAATAAAGGTGAAGTTGGAATCGTATTTGAACATGTTAGAATTATATTCGGCTGCCGTGGCCGACAGTGAGGAATAACCTCATCCGGGATCAAATGTAATTCTAGGCCCCTAATTAATCCTCTAGCTAACGTCAACAATTTCGATTATATTACAAACTCTAGCCGGGTATCTCCTATCGAATTGATATAATTAGTATCGGGAATGTGATCTCACCTCAAATTATTCTACTCTACTATAGTTATAATATATAGGTCATCATCCGTGTTCGCATCCATTCCCCATCAAATACTTCCTTTCAGAATAATTATCATTAAATTGTAAATAATTAGCATCGTTTCCAAAATTTGCATTTTTAAAATTTTGCTTTTTCCAAACCGTATATGGGTGTAAATAAATATATATATGCACAAATACATTGAGAAAAGCATAGTGATGTTGCAGATGTCAAATAGCCGCCTAGAGATTTTGGGATATGGGCGGTATTCTTTGAAGAAAGAAATGTAGGTACTCGTGCGCCTCGGGACCCCGAGCAGCCACGAACCTTGGATGTAGACCGACTGTCCATTAATCCGAGTGAATAGAACACTAGTAACTTGGCCTCGAAGGGATTAGTTATCGAACTATAGGCTTTCAGCGAGGAAACCACGGTTCCTGGAAGCGTGAGGTTGTGTGACTCCCTACCTCAAGAAGACCACAGACTGACTTCAAGCAGACCACACTATCTGTTAGCCATAATATATATGCTCTACAGCGGCAACCAGTAATATACTAAACGATCAGGATTTGCATTTGAGGTGATTTCTCAAAACCTATTGAAGGTATTTAATTTCGACAAACACGACAAAGTTCCTGAATTACGGAGAAATGTAGATCGACATAACTAAATCCATCACGAGAGAAATTTCGAGAGCAATACTTTTAATCACACTCTATTTACATATTTCTCAGCTTCCTACTAAGGTTGAAATACAATCAAATACAAACACAAACAAATATCCAAATTGTAGAAAAACTCGTAATAATTTATTTTTTTAAATATTTTTATCTTGAAGAGAAAAGATTTGTTCAGGACCGGGATCGAATCCGGGTCGTCTGCATTTCCGTTGCTGAACTATCCTGGTGCGCACCTCGGTCAGACAAATCCCTTCTCTTCACCGATCCCATATCCCCGTGTTCTTGCAATTTGCGATGTATACAAGGGAAAGAATTTTCATTGAAAATTACTTTAACTAGGTCTGGTTGACTTACGTCATTATAACATTATTGATTATACCATTACATTTTTCATTAAAAAATAAACATTTAATATTTCAGACATAAACTGTACTATAAAATAACAATTAGCCAAAAATTAATAAATATATAGAAGTTACTTATTTGTTTATCTTATTTAATATTAATGAAAAATGATGGCGCCTCATTTCTTATTTCAAAACAATTAATCAAGTTATTTCCTA
This sequence comes from Troilus luridus, assembly GCA_964056705.1. Taxonomy (NCBI): domain Eukaryota; kingdom Metazoa; phylum Arthropoda; class Insecta; order Hemiptera; family Pentatomidae; genus Troilus; species Troilus luridus. Next base: position 51,263,691 of record OZ057412.1, on the reverse strand, counting down.
AAGAATTTATGCTGGTACCAGCATTTCATGCTCATCCAAACCTAAGGCCGTTTCATTACTCAAAAGTAACGGAATATGGATCAATAACCAGATGCAGGTTGTTAAATCTTTTGGAGTTAGTGTGAAAAGAGTGATCTTTTTCATTGATTTATAGATGCTTTACAAAATGCAGTCATCGATAACCGTTATTTTAAAAGTTATTTAATTGATTGGGACTCGTAATACTTTTTTCTAAATTGTCATGGTCTACTACTTTTACTCTCCCCCTAACTGTTATTCATTCATATCAGGCAAAACTCTTACCGAAGGTTATATTACAAAATATTATAGCATGCAATTAGGCGCAATACCTTTACATGGAACGCACTAGTAAATAGAACAATATAACTACATAGAGTTCAAACTAGCATCAGCTGTCCGAACTGTCTCAAAAGTGATTTGCAGTAAGTAACTTGCTGTAAGTCCGAGTGAACTTAGCGTAAGTCAGGTATGATAAAACACCCATGTCCAAGTAGATAAGAGAAATTAATTCCTAGGCAACTTGTGTAACAAAGGAAATTAATCAAACTGTTGTTTGCAGAGCTTGTACACAGTGAGTGCATGACCAGCAGCAAACCCCCGTAAATAATCTACAACGTTAGACACAAGACGTAGCGAGTGAAATTCAAATTTCGAAAAGATAAGTAATGATGATAATTCAAAACAAATACGCAATTATAAATCCAGGTACATGTATCATTATGTGATTATAAGTTCGTTTACCGGTAACACCAATCAATAATATGAAAAAAAAATGAGTTTATAAAACCAGTACTCATAACTGTCAATACTTCCTCGTGAAAGAACTTGCTTTTACAACTGTCACTGCAAGAATATAAAAAAATAAAATAAAATAGAGTGCTGATCACAATAAATCACTACTACTTGAAACATATTTATGCAAGTCTTCTCCATTAAGAGCTTTTCCCTTTTTAATTGTGATAAACAACTTTTTTGTTCGCTATATGTTTTTAGTTTCTAAGTTCTGATAAGAAGAGATATTACCTTCAGCCTCTTTTTATTTACACATAATCCACTAAGTATATTTATAAACATAAAAATGAACAATAGTTAACAACAGGGGATATAAAGTATCGGAAACTTCAGCAATAAGAAAGAATGTGAAAAAGAAAAAGAAAACGAAATATGAACAAATATTATTCGTCAATGTTACATGCTTTGCCATCGTTGGCATTCAAAACTAAGATGAATCAAACCAACCTCACTGTGGGCGGTAAGTTTTAATACTTGTTATCTGAAAAAGTTAAAAAAAAACCTGAATCACTACAACCCATGAAGGGTCTTGGGCTCAGTACAACATGGTAGAGACAGTCCCAGTAAGCAAACGGTCATGGAGGAAAGTGATTGGCCGAGATCAAACTCAACCGCCAAGTTTTCCCCACAATTAAGGCTACCTACTTTATAGAGGCTAAGTGAGATCCAGGAGGATCTGAATATTGCACAGGGTCGATCTATGTCATATAATAGATTAGATAATTTATCTGTCATAGATTTGAACCCGCAACTTTTAGTGCTCTACACTCAGAACTAACAAAGTAAATATATAACAAAGTATAAATAAAAAAATCTGACGATGTTATAGATAATTTAAAAAAAAGTTATAATAAAAAATATAAGAACTCAAAATAAAAAAAAAAGTTTTATCACAAATTTTCAGGCATAAGGACAGTAAGCTCCTTCGGTTATTCATAAATTGAACAAGAGATTTAAGTACAAATCCCATTTAGATTTCAGAATATTTTAACCATTTCAGATCTCTGAGGAAAGCTTGCGACTTGATAAACCACTTCCATAAATATGCAACAGTAAAACTATTCACGTTCTCAGAACTCGTTGAGCATGAGAAAGGGAATCGGAAATGTTGAAAGCCAATACCGTGGAAGAAGGAGATAATAGGAAATCTGCTAAGAATTCTATCAGGGGAGCACCTGAGCAGTCAGCGGGAAGTTGGATCGACTCGGGGCCAGGGGCGTAACTCATGCCAGGGGACAAATTCGTTCCTTGAAGGGAATAATACAATAGATTTCTTTCTCGAAGGCTCGTCCTCGATGTGAGTGTAGGAAGGATAACCAGCAAGAAAGAGGGATAACTGTTCACGCTCGGCGGGGCGAAACCATCTTCGAGGAGTACACTCGGCTAGTTCAGTCTCCATAGAGAACTAACCAGGAATAAGTTAATTCTATTTTATGTTCAAGATACATCGTATGTATTCATGATATTTTGTTACCCTGAAACGTAAACGCACCACTGATTATTTACTTATATTTTAATCTTGAATAATTATTAGTTCATAGTATTAATACGAGTATTATGGAGAAGGTGTGTGTCACGATTGATCCTTGAGGTATTCAGCGATAATGAAACTATGTACCTATCAATAATACCTTCAAATTTACTAAAAATATTTGAGATTTTCCATTTGATTTGACATATTAATATCTGACTTAATAATATTATATCTTAATATTATTTTTTATATATTTTAACGTGTTAACAATAAGTATAAAAATAAAATAAAATAATGTATATATATACTATTAGTATAACTGAGTATTCATTTATATAATGGCTATATATAAATGTTATTTATACAATAGGATATAAATATGTTTACTTAAGTACTTATTTTGTAAGTAAGTGCATATGTACATGTGTGTAAATACAGCCCATATTCTCGAAGACTGTACGTTTTACAAAAGAGCGATGGATGAAATAGGACTACCTGCCAATGTATCCATGATATTAGAAAATGAAGAAAAGTGCATAAGTAAGGTCAACGCCTTCCTATCAAAAGAAGGATTAATTAAGAATATCTAACTAATTTACACATTTTTCTTTTCTTTTTTTTTTATTCCGGTTTTATAAAAATTGTTACTAAAAAAACGATTATACTAAACTTAGGCATTGATGGCCAATCGGTTTTACGACTCAAATTTGGGACCGCCAATCAGTTTTTTTGCTTAAAAATAAAACAATACTATAAAGAGAAAATGGTCCGTTTGCAAGGAAAAAATAAATTCATAAATAGTAAGCAACTATTTATTAGAAAGCAACGTTTTTGCACTCATTACAGGACTTCATCAGAACCCAATCAAAAAGATACAAAACATGTATATGTACTAAAAAGCTTTATGAAATATTATTATTACTTTTTGAAAACAAGATTGATTTTTTTAAAAAAGCTACATACATATAGATATGTAAAAACACCTAAACAACTAACTAGCTAAAAAATACAAAAATCTAAATCAAGTAATACTCAGATAAAGTTACATTATTAAAGCAAAGCGAGGTAAACCAATAAAAGTATAAGAGCTCATAAAAAAAGAAGCAATAATAATTAACAACGGCACGAAACAAAATTATATAAAACAATTAATGTAGTAGATATTTATTTATCATAGATAATATTAAGTTGGGACAGGCAGTAAAGGGTTCCGATTATAACAGAAAAACTGAGAACAAATATAAACAACACAAATAACTACTTCGATCTAATAAGGCAAGTAATTTATTACAATCGGTATAACTTCGTAATGGTGTAAGATTACGAATGTGGGTGACTTTCAGAACCGAATAAACCTGTTCCCGTCAAGCTGCTAGGCAATATATAACGAAAAAAATATCACTTGTAAAGGCAGATTTTTTTGCGAAACTAGTTCATGGTCTTGCCCTGATCCAAGAACGTCTTAAGATACCTTTCACAATCAACAAGACTGATAGAGAAGTAAACAAGTGAGAACATTGAATTCGGTTATCCTTGGACAATTTACAAATATGTCTCTTGATACGAGAACATAAACATAATTCGCGATCGTCAAAACCGTTACTTGTACTAGCGCCAGCTCCTGAAACGCACTGCAATGGAATTTGTTTCGATTTTGATTCATTTAATCTCATTGTGTTCACTTATGAGCAAGTGCAGGAAAAAGTTTTTGTACAGTAGCAGTACGAAAAACTACAATAAATTAAAATAAAACACTAACCATCTTATTTTATGGAACATAAAATACGACACCTTGGATGATTATTGTAGTCACAACATGGGATAGCTAAATAAAGGAATAAATGATGCATGAGTTCAGAAGATTGAAAATCATTTATTGTTAAAGAGGAAAACATGGAATCTTAAAGTTAAGATATAGCTAGAACTGGTGTAATAACAATACCTATCCACTGCGGATGACGGAAGGCAAGAAAAAAAAAACAAATAAAAACTTAGGTGAAGTTCAATCTTAACAAAGACATATCCAGGTCTTCGATTTCCCAAATGGGAACCAAGTCTTTCCAAACAATATTTCAACTTCCATCGTTTGTAACTCGATTCATTATTGGATCAAGTCAGATAGACATCATCCTCTTCTTTTTTCCCTCCTCTATGAACAGTAACTTACTCAAGCCAAAAGTTAATTTCTATGATTTATGATAGCTAAAATGTTTTTGTGTTAGCTAAATGCATAGAATTTCTAACTCTAATCCAACTTCTTTTCAAATTAAACCTTTAAAAAAACAACTAAAATCCTCTCCTGTTCGCCTAAACAGGAATATAAAATAAACCCATTAAATAAAAACAAATTCAATTAGATAACATAAACAATTTTAATGCATATGATTTTAAGATCGTGGAAATATTATAATAAACCTCAATAACGAAAATATGCGAAAACATAAACTCGATACTTACATAAATATACGATCATAAAAACCAAAACAATTCTAAATGAGTTCAACAATGAAACTCAACATGGCGCATAAGCGAAAAAACAAAATAAATCAAGTAAGCGCGAAATCTTAAAATCGATAGTACTTTCTAATTAGTATAATTAGGACCTCTGATAACTCACAATAATATTCTAGTTACATAAAAACATATATTTTTTTATGGTATATACTGTTAAATTTTTTTATTTCTTGTATAAATTGCTAATTTCACAAAATTACATGCTGTACCAAATAGACCAGACTCAAATTAAAAACAATTGTACAAATTTTAATGTATCTGAGCAGAATTATAATTTACAATGAAAGAAAAAATGTATAAAAAAACTTCCAACAAAGAGAAAAAAAAGTTTTATGTCTTAAAAAAGGATTGTTTACCTAGTTTTTTTTATAAATACATAAATATAAGGTATACTTAATTCTTTATGCATAATTTTAACTTTAGTGTAATATGGATAATTTCCAGCTAAAATCTTAGGCATTGTTTTTGGAATATTTGTAGTTTTTAGTAATTAGTTTTAGACATATAACTAAATATTGGACATACATATGTTAGTATGTCGTAAGCAGGTATTAGTAACTTATTATCTATGCTTAATTTATAATTCCTGTTAAAGAATGGATATTGAGTACACAGAGCCCTCTCTCACATAATCAGTGTGGAAAGTAAAAGTTAACCTTTTGTCCGTAATATACTTTTGAATAATTAGAGGACCGAATTAGTTTACTAAACTAGACATGGCATATTCAACTTTAAAAAAATTCAAAAGTCAGCGCACAATCTTAAAATGTATAGCATCTCTTACAAAAGTTTTGGTGTACTCAAACTCGCAAACTGATTTTTGTTTAGATCATAAAAATCGAATTACTAGATGAATTCTAATTCTAGTTATTACTGAGTGAAAATTATTCTGACATCATAAAAAACTGTATTTTAAAATTTTGACCTTCCACTTTGGCTAAAAACCAAGAGGGCTGAAAAGTTTCTAGCAGCATTATTTGTCTTCGAAACTTTCACTCTCTGCCTAGATATCGATCAAAGTCGAAGTTCAATATCAGGATAAACTATTGAATGCAAGATGATAAGCCCCAGACAACTAGAATAAATATACAAACCATAGTTCAATTATAAGAAGAACAACGGATGTCGCATGGCTACGATTTCATCTGATGGCGAACTGACTTGATGAGAATTCCGTTTAATCTAATGGAACAAGCGAATGGCGAAAATCACACTCCATTCATTTGGGAATGTTACTAGAGTAATGAATCCTTGCTTCCCAGTTTGGAGTGTTACACAATTTATGTCAGTAGCATTGTAGAACGAGATAAAACTAAGAATAACTTTATCTAGGTGGTATACGGCTTGATGTATTCTTAGTATGATTGTTTTCAGAAATTGTTTAAGTGTGTAAAATACCTTAAAAACCAAAATACCTGAATAGGTATATTCATATATATATATATATATATATATATATATATATATATATATATATATATATATATATATATATTGGTTCGTATTGTTCTCGACACTTTATACTTAAAGTTTATATATATATATATATATATATATATATGGAAAAGGTTAAAGAAGACGATTTTGCTATTAGTGTGTAAAATATTAGCTTTAAATGTCCTTCTTATTTTAAAGGTAAGACGCTATAATAAAATGAGTTATTAAAATCAGTTTAAGAAACACATTGTTATAAGAACATTTTTTTTTCATATTTTACAGAGAAACTCAATTCAGTTTTATTAACACCACATTTAGTATTTGATACTATGAACATCTCTCTTTCTCCCTCTCTATCTCTCTCTCCCTATATTTATTTATATATATAATCTAAGGTAAATAATGCAATTACATGAAAATATTTTAAAAATATATATTTTTATGTTTTAGGAGTCTATCATTGAAGAATTGAAAACGTGAAATGAATTAACTCTTATGAATTTATGTTATTTAACTGTAATGTATCGTCTTTTTTTTTATCTTGTTTTATTTTATGCTTTATGGAAATTCCGTACTATCTCACAACGCTGTTTAATTATTTAGTCAACTTCGTTACGCGGAATTCCTTGAAAGGACTGTTCATCAGAGAGGAGACGGTTAATCAAACGAACATTAATTGACGAATTAATTTTTTTTTAAATGAACTGTGAAGTAAAAGGTGGAAATAAATAAAATAAAGAGTAGAGAAAAAGAAAAGGCTTAATAAAATCCTCTTCGATTTGTGAAAACGTTTCTCACTTAAGTATACTAGTAAGCTGGTTAAGGGAAGATGCCCCCATCAAGGAGAACGGATTCCGCTGATTGGATAAAGCAGTTGTGTTGAATTAGTCACTAATAGAGTTTGGTCCGATTTAAATAAATCCGAGGCCATCTGAGGAGGAGTGGGGAAAATCTTGATTGCCAGCTTTTGGGATTTCACTTATCATTTAATGGCCAATTATAAAGTTTCATCTTCTACCTCTCTCGTCCTAGGGCGAGTGCTTCTTGAGCGAGTGCAATTTCGAAGGCAGTGTATCAGGGAACAAGCAAGTTGGGCGCCACCTGCCAAGTCATTACTGCTCCGGGCTCAAGAGTAGATGAAGTCATTTCGGGTCTAAGTCCGTCGCTCATAAGTTCGCGTAAGTTCGAGATCTACGAGGTAACACCAAAAAAAAAGAGAAAAAAAAGTATCGGTTCCCCAGGCTGTCGCTTAGAGTTGATACACAAGTTTTAACTGCTTATTCGTTTCCCTTATAATATTTTCCAAAAATAAAAGTTATCGTGATCTTGAGCATGGAAAAAAGAATGTAATTATGGGTAACGAGTAGATTTCGATAATAATTTTATCAAGAAATAAAAGTTTCAACTAAAATTTCGAAGATGATATAGATGATATATGTTTGGTGAAAAGTTCATTTCTTGATAAAATGAATAACGAAGTAGACACATTCCCCATAATTAAGCCCTGCTTTTCATACCAAAGCTCATGATAACTTGTATTTTTGGAAAGTATCAAAAGGGAAATGAATATACTAATGATGCCGAAAATCAGATTATAAATTTTGATTTTATTGTAAACAAAATTTTAATTTAGCAGGAGATAAGAGTTTCTAGAAATCACACACGCAAGACAGTATATACAAGGGAGGTTTCACAGCTGCTTACACATCATGTTGCGATGTTCATAATTAATTAATAAGTTACATTTTATTAATTGGATTTCATTGCCTTATAAAATCATGATTTTGACACTCCGGAGGTTGTACAGCGCCAGCGAGGATATCTAACCACGAATCGCTCAATCCGTTGTAGTATGTAAATCAGAATCAACACCAACGACACTTTGTGAAAACAAACGATTTATGTAATCACAGCATAAGAGTCATTATCTAACAAAACACCTCATTGGAAGATAAATTAATTTCTTCATCGCTTATTCATAAAAGCTTGCTCAAACGCCAGGTTCTTTAATCTACTATATAAAGGGTGGGTGAACGCAAGGAGGGTTTCCAGATCCCATCCAAGGGTGATAATAATAATTGATCTACAACATGACACCTACGGACTCATAGCATCCGTACTCACAGAGAGCACTGTGTCAAATATACTGGGCTACCCCAATTTGTTGGTGTTGATATTTATTTCTAGCTAATTTAAATATATCACTTCGGAGTCAAGGCTGAAGAAAGATGAATTTAGAAGTCTTCAAAGCAAAATATACCAGTATAAAACTAGACAGTGCTGAACCGACAGTTAAACCACCGAAAAATATAGAGCGAGATGCAGTTGGGAGGATAACACGATATCTGATATTGGGGATTAAAATTTTGACGGAGATTTGTGATATGTGACCTTTAGGATTTATTGAACTAATTATTGATGTTATTTGCCATAATTATATTTTATAATTTCTAATTACTAACATTTCATAAAACTGCTTATAAATCGGATTTCATTGGGTCTCATAAAACTTCAGAGGTTGCACAGCGCCAGCGAGGATATCTAACCACGAGTCATTCAATTCGTAGAAGTATGTAAATAAGAACCAACACTAGTTTTTAGTTGTTTTCAATGAAAAACGTACCAAATAAAAGATAATAATAAAAAGCAATATTTACGCTATTTCTTCCTAATTTAATCCCTTTCCGGTAACTGCTATTATTATACGATTGTATAAAGAAGAGTTGAATACTGAAGCATTTTTCCACCGTAACTCCGTAGCCTAAAGCAATCATAAATCCTGAGGATCTTCATTCTTTTCCACTGTAACGCTATAAATTAATCTTTCTTTATCTCCCATCTCCTATTGTGTCTTTGTTAGGTTCGTGTTTAGCGAGTAGCAGCTACAATTTGTGATGTCGTTTAAATTTACACCGGGATAATAAATGAGAACAATGGAGAAAATTGCGTAGCGTTTAATATAATGACAAAGTTTTTATAATTATCAAGCCTTACAAAATAATTTATAATTAAAATATCTCCTTTTTAAATAAGTAAACTATGTACAGAAGACTAAAAAATAAAAACCATTAAATATTTAAAGATGTGCCGAAAGAATAAATATAAAAAAAAAATTAAAGAACAATTCCTGACAAAATACAAAGCAATTAAGGAGAGTAAATTAAAAAAAAAATCCAACAAATAAAATCATGAGCTAGGATATGTCTTTGTACAAAGCATATCTTCTTTACCAAAAAAAAAAAAGTCTAGACAACAAAATCCATTATTTAATACAAAAATTGAAGAGATGTGAGATGTGTACATAAAAGGGATATAAAATGTATTCGTGAGTAAACATTAAAATCTTCCACAATTATTTGCTTACACTATATTTTGTAAACAAATAAAGTGATTCTAAGAATATTATCAACTGTTTTTAATATAATAAGTTTAATTAACAGTTATTATTTCGGAATGCAATGATTCAATATAAGTTGAATGGGAAAAAGAATGAATACAGAAAAATTATTTTAGAGTAAATGAATATAATTATATACAAACTTAAGATCTAGGTATTAGGTTTCATCAATTTATTATTGAAAAAATTGAATCCTAATTTTCTTTTTTTTTTATTCGAATTCATTTTTTCATAATTTAATGTTTATCTATCTCTGATATCAACAAAGCTGTAGTCAGCTGACAGAATAATTAGGAAAAAAACGTTTATTCATTACTAGTATTTGAATTTGAATTAATGTTAGTCCTATTGGATAAATATCTGCGTCATATTTCACAATTTTATCAGCTTATTTTTTTTTAATACAGCATTGAAAAAGTATTGACATCATTAATTTTCAATATTGTCAATAATTCTACAGATGCAATAATCATAAAGAAAATTCATCAGTAAAGTCTTTAATTTAGATTTAAAATATTATATATTTTTAAAACAAATCGGAATAGCACAAAGTACTTTTTATCATCTTGAAACCGAACTCAAATAAACATGTAAATTTCACCAAGGTAGTATATCGTAAAATATCTGACTATTTTGAAACTTGTTTTTATTTCAACTCTAAGTATTCAAAACCACAATCTAAATTAAACGAGCATAAAAACAAATAATCAGACTTCTAAAAAATTATATAACTTATATATAATTGTATATATATATACAAAAAAAAAAAAACGTAGCCTTCAAATTATATAGAGTGAGGGAGCCGTATGTACAAATTATAAAGCGCTGGCAAGCACGAGGACATCCCAACAACATCATATTACTCAAGGAACAAAACACATTCATTAATTTTATTTTTCGAGGAACGAGGTATAAACTTCAAATTAGCGAGTGTCAAATTATCAAGGGGGGACTTCAATTACTGTCTGTACAGTGATTTTATTTAATGACGCCTTTTTAGCCACCGTATCTGCTGCAACCTGACCCACATTGTTTTACTGCACCGAAATGGAATAAACAAACATGTTTTGTTTTTTTATATATCATAGGTATTGACAACATACTCAGGGCAGATCTTTTGAACCTTTATACCAAGATAATCATAGCTTTAAATGAGCTTGGAATTTTATTAATAAACGCGAAGGACTAAATCCGGCTGACAGTTTATTGATTGGTAACTGGATAGCCTTAGCATCATAAAGCAACAAAGGTTTGTAACAAACCCGGAGTATCCAGTTCAAAACTTTGCGTCATACTGTCAAAAGACAGGACTACATTATATTATTACATTCAGTAACTGACATCCTTATAGGCCATTTCGTCTAAAGGAGATGAAAATTATTGATAATTTTAACATGTATGCTGCATAAACGTATTCTGGAAATATGAATGTGATATGATTCATTAGAAGCCTGAAATTTTAAAGAAACCTCAGAGGTCGTAAAGTCTTCAATTGGTTAAGACATTTTATCCCTCAAGTAATTGGAATCATGTATGAAGATCAACAGTTATATTTTTATAAAAATTGAGATTCCACTAGTTTTGTCGTGTAGTTGTAGTCTAGGATATCCAACATATAAATAGATGATTTAAGTAATATAAGAAAAACAACAGGTAATACCTTCACATCATAAAAGTATCATCCATATTTTTTTTTAACCATGAAAGTTCATCAAGAAGGATTCGTTTTTAATGAAGTGTCTACCATAGCATTAGCCTTGACATTACATCATTCAGGAGAGTAGAATAGTTTTAAATACTTAGTTAGAAAATAAAAAATTATACATTATTTTAAAAAAATAATAAATGACAAAATATTACGTTTTGAGAATTTTACTCTACAATTTAGGGAGTATGGAAATTTACTAATTAACCATATAATTTACAAACGATTTCAATACAAAAAGCGTTATTAAAAGCAATTTATTAATAAAGGTAGTAGAGTAGGCTTTGAATCTCCCTAAAGCTTTAAAATAACGTTTAAACATTTTGTATTTTGTGTATTTTAAAGGTGTTACAGTAAATTTTAAACCGACGTGAAGATTTACAGTATCGATTAAAGGCCAAATTCTCCGGTTTAACACCCGAAGGGGTAACAGAATCCGAGGCCATGTTCTTCTCATTTCAACAGGTTACACCGCAAGTCCCGGCGCGCGGGTGGGGAACATTGCTACAGTTTCCAATCGACAGCTGAGGCGGCTAAAATTTAATTCATTAACCAGATAAATTTAAATTCAAAACTAGAAATGGAGTTTAAAATTAAAGAGGGAAAAACTATATTTTTTTTAGATAGTTTTATGCTGATTCCAGGAAAACGGAAATGGAACTCAACTTCTGTTGACGGCGTGTAAAAGTTTGAGTAAAACTTTGATATACTTTTTAATTAAAACGAATCAGGGATAATAAAACGGAACTAAAATGACTACTGCTAAAAAAACAAATTCTACTAAGTAAAGGATCTATCCATCATCATCTATTCATAGGGTCAATGATAATTAGAAGGAACGAACTGATGTGACTCTTCCAACTAATCTTTACGGAATTAAAACGTGGCTTTAAACGTTGAAGGATAAACAAATATTCAGTGAATTCTTTTCTTCCAAAGTAATATCTAAAGTTTTAATTTTATGCTAATTATACACATAGAAATAAATCTTTGCTGTTATATAATGAGCTTAAACTTTGGCATTTGTCCGCTTTGATTATAAGAACATTAATACAATATATTTTTTTAAATAATAATATGATTGAAGTCTATTACATCACATTTTTATAGTTAAGTTAATCATAAATAGTAAGAATAATCTAACTTCAGAAATGAGACATTCCAATAACAGAGTGAGTTAATGAATGATAAAAAAAATACAGATATTAAAATTGAATGATAAAAATAAAGTAGCATTACTAAATTCACACCTTTTATTCATAAATTTAAAAATTAGAATACATAAAACTATCATCCTTCCAACCGGTCTTCATCTGTTTATAAAAAGTGGGCGTTAACGTTAAAGCATGAATAACGCCATAAGGCACTCCAATAATAAGGTATTGCTTAGAATATTCGGTCCGAAAAAGAATGAGACCAATGGAGAATTTTGGTGATTCCACAACGCGGAATTGCAGAGCACGAATCCGACTAATATTATTGAAGTGATAGCTTCGCAAACATTGAGATGGGATTGTAAAAATCTTGGGCTTTGTAAAGAACAAATTCGCTCAAAGATAATTTGCTATGCCAACTGGTAAACGAGGAGTAAATCAAAGCATAGGTGGGAAGATTGTGTTATGAGTGGTCTAAAGGATTTGGGTCAGGGTAGTGTGTGGATGGACGTTTGTACGTTGGAAGTAAATAACAGAAGCGATTGGTGTCTTCGGGTTTGCCAGGCATCTTACATAGGATGACTGCATATTGGTTAAAAAATCGAGACAACAATTAGCATAATTATTTATAAATATTAATAGGCAATAGCTAAAATATAGTCGTTTAACGGGGAGCAAACAAGAATATGCCAGGCCTAAGATATATTTTTTGTCACTACAAGGTGAGTGATACAGCTGGCTACTGTTCGGTTTGGAGTCCCTTCACAAGATAAGGGAGCTCTGCCTGTCATTTGGAATAAAGAGGCAGCAGCAGATACCGAGACCTGTTTCACTGTCTCACTTCATGCAAATATTTCCATATAAATTTGTCGGGCCTTCGCTTTCCGTTCCGTATCCTCTCCAGTCAGTTTTTTCTGGAGTTTCTATCAGGCATTTCATAATTTCGGACGACATGACAAGATTATTTATTTAACCAATTAAATTGAACAATCGGCGCCTTTCCAACTTGAATGTTCCATCTCGCTTTTTGGTTATGCGTCGACATCCAACATACTACAAATAAATATTTTGTATTTAAAAAATGAATTTGTTTTTAAATCTCTAAAAAATTCTAAACCTTAATTATGTTGAAGGTAGGAATGGGTGCAAGATAAAATTGATGTATTTCTATTTCATTTTAGATATACCATTTAATAATAACTATGATAATATTTTTTTAAATATATTAAAAAATCTCAAGGTTTATATTTAAAAAAATGTTCTATGCATTTAAGGTTATTTACAAGGCGCAAGTAACTTCCCTTGAAAGAAAACAATTTCTGTTAAGCCAACTTATATGGTCAGCATCCGGTCTTAGTATGAGCGAACTCTAAACGTTTTCGTTGCATATTGAAGACTGTCCTACTCGCATATGTTCACAAACAGCTGCTACCCCCAACTGAACCCTCAACGCTAAACACACTATGTTAAACGCTATGCTAAAACTCGGACCCCCTTTAAAAGGAATCAACCTAAGTAACAAGGAGTCTATAGGTAATTTTCAGGTTGATAGTTCCAGCAGAATGGAAGTAAATTTTCAATTTTCTAATAAAAAAAATGTTAGTTGAATTAAGACTTCTTTGAATGTCGGCTGAGAAATATTGGTTATGTGCTTTTTCCAGTATGTCGTCATTGTATCGAAGGAGTCCGTTTGTATGGTGAACATAAAGCTCTTCTGCAAAGGCATTTAGCTCGGCTATTGCTCTAAATAGGGACACCCAATTGAAGTCTATGTCAAGCTTATCCTTGTCTAATGATTTAAGTCTATTAAAACAAAGTTTTGGGAGTCGCTCTTCTGGCATAAACTCGAGCTTGGACCATAGATTTGACATAGATCATGTATAAACTCTTAAAAACTCTTTAACCTGAAGCACATTTACTACTCCATTTTCATGCCAACTACTATTCAATGTCCGTATAATTTGCAGCTGTCCTTATTTCAGTCGATAACCAACTGTGTTTAGATGTCAAAGAATCGACAATTCTATCTATTGAAAAACTGAAAGGAAAAAAAACTTTCACAACTTTTAACCTTCCATGATTCATTATTTGAATTCTCAATGTTCCCAATCCTGGAGTTCTTTACAGTTCATCCACTCCTTAATAGGTAGGCTTATATAAGTCCTCAAATTTTTTAGGACTACATTCCATATCATCTCGTAATTGGAAATTCCTCATTCTCTGAGTCTTCTAATGCCATCCTAGGAAGCAAACATGGAAGAGGTATCAGATGACCTGCAATTCTGAGCGTACAGCTCGGAATTCATAGTTTCATTCCTTTTCTAGAGACTGAATAAAGGAAGGTAACAATAATCGTAAACAAAATAATAAATATGTATGTAGGTAAATAATTAAGCCATTTAATGGTTCTAAAAAAAAAAAATCTTTAAGGAAGCTATTTTGTCAGAACATAAGCTTACTTTTCTACGATTCTATCAGGTAGTTTCTACCAATAATGTAGAAAAAAATGGAACTTGATACTCTAATGTCGCTAACAACATTGATCTGAACAGTATTTAAGTTAATTAATAATTAAGTTAGGATGTAGGTTCAAAGTCCAAAGGTCCAAATGAAGAATTAAAGAATAATATAATAAACTACGTTGTTATTACTTCATAAATGTAACATAACATAACCTAGCATGGCACCTTAACATAACGCCAACTAAAAATTAATAAAGAAACAATAAATCTTACAAAAAAAAACAAATTGTATACAATACTATTCACTAATAACCATAGAAGGCCTACCGCTAGCTGCAAAAACAGGTGGTTAATATCAGGGAAATTTTAGCTACTCCTTGCCCAAATAAAAAATTGAATTGAGGTAAGTTATAAATCCACACATAACAATAGTTCACCAAAAATCGAATTACAGATGTTGGGCTTCAAAATCCCTTCGGTCTACAACGATAGGTAACAGCACAGGACGGACTTAATAAATATTTACGTATCATCTCTTGATCCAGAAAAAGTTAAGAAATAAAAATAAGTAAATAACTGTAACAATAGAATGTTCATAAAAATATAACTGTTTGCTTAGAAATAAATCTATGGTCTGGGTAAACAATTCGTTGCATACATTTTATAACATAAAGCATAGGATAAGTTAGATATTTAAAAATAAATAGTATAATACTAAATCGGTTATAATAAACATTATAAGTACTAAATGGCCAGAGATGATTTGTGGTTTAATTAACAATACTGGTATACCCTCAATAGAATATTCTGAGAAGTAGATAAAAGGTTGCCGAGACGGTACTTAATGAGCTAGCATCGGAAAACAAGAGATGCCGCTACTTAAGGTCCTTGATGGATAGATCCGCCATTGTTTGCCCTGATATTATCATCATCAACATTTTCCTTTAGCACATGCTGGAATAGGATGAATTAATTTTTAATGAGTTGGAAAACCGTAAAATTACGGTATAATTGGTAATTACTCCCACGGTAGTATTTTCTTAGCACTACTAACAGTATTAATTTGCCGTGAAAGATCCGTTCCTCCCACATCAATGTATTTACCAAAAGAAACGAATATAGGGAGCAATTCGGAAAATTAAATTATTTCTAGAATAATTTGAAAATCAAGAAAAGCAAAGCTCTCGTTAACTCAACGTGAAGAGACAATGTGAGCAGAGTTATAAACATGTCGAAGATCTCTGAAAACAAGTCGATAACATGAGCTTATAAATAAAAAAAAAGCTTAGCTAACCCGATCCCACCAATCTGCTTACAAACCTCTGTCTACGGACCACTAATAAAACCCACATCCTTCAGATCACTCTTAACGCAATCCTCCCACCTACGTTTCGGTCTACCCTCAGAAGCTTTCCTGTTAGCAAAGCGTTATTAATTTATAACTTGTGCCATGAATTCCCTGAAGCTGTCCCCACCCAGAGACCGAACGGGGGCCTTGTTTACTTCTGGAAAATAGGCGTTTTACCTCAGAAAGATCCATAACTGTTAGTTGTATTTTTTGAACTAAAAATAATGTGAGTAGGGCGTTCTAGCCTACGTCACATCACTCCAGAAATCCTTGGGGGCCGCTCTCATTGCTTGACAGCGAGTCCATCGGACTTAGCCGGGAGGAACGTCAAGGGAATTTCAACCTACTGTCCCCACTGACGTCACCCGTGGGACTATTTGACTGTAAGATATAGTCTTTTTTTTTTTTAATTTTGGAGTTATTTGATCCTTAACGCCTCATAAATTCTTTCACTTTTATAACCTTAAAAAATGTTGAATATGAATAATAAACATCAAAAATGGTGAGGCTGAATACTATTTCTTAACAATATATCTGAAGGAATGAAGGAATATTTTATACAGGGCTTAGCTAAAAACTTCTTAAGTAAATTGTTACGCCTACATAGCCTAAATTGTGTGCTCATAAATTATAAACTATCTAATCACAACAAATTTATCTCTAGCAGAATAAAAGCAGTTACTAATAATAAGTTTAGGGAGGAAGTAACGATAAACATAATGCAAGAGTCACGAAATGAGTATATTATCTTTTATTTTCTGAATAAATTTAACACAAAAGGCGAAATATGAGAAATCATTGCACTTTGTAAAACCGATCCCTGTAGTGGTTGGTTATATCGAAAATTAATTGGGTCCAGTGGTAGACTTTTCGACCAAGGTTTGTACATGGGTTAACATCAGAACAAGCAAATTCAATGAGCATATAACATCACTTGAAAAAAGGTGTGTGATCATATCTAAATTATGAAACGCAAAATTTAAATAAACCTCTCCTCCTAGATAAGACGGTTTGGGCAAGTGATTCAACCTCAATTAGGGTCCTGAAAGCTCTTCTTTCACTGATGGATCATTAGCGGAGTAGACCTCAAGGACCAACCTTTCAAAGGATCTCGGGAGTTCCTCTTTATCCTCTCCAGGTCGGGAAACTTACCTCTCTTCAATCCTCGCGAGGAATCCTGAAAGAAGCGGTACGGCCCCTGTCGGGTGCCTAATCAAGCGAGCAACAGAGATTGGGTTTAACCTTTCAACATAGTCCTTGTTATCAGAGGTTTCTCTTCATTGTTATCACAGTGAGTGGCATGTGGTGGTAGGTAAACGTATCCGACGCACAAATATATATTTTGAAATCTTGCATTAAAACATATAGATACAATGAATATATTAGCCTCTTAATTCATTAGGATTGAGATAGTTTTAGAAAAAACAATAAAAGATCTAATTTAATAGCAAAGCGTTTTTTTATTCAAATATCTTTTTATGATTGGACTGAGTATCTCCGATAGTAGGTAAATCAGGCGATTAAGAAGCACATGACAACGGTACTTCTTGATTACAACATGAAGACTTTTGATGTCAACAGAAAAAATCGTTTTATTTTTTAAATATTAATATAAGCTTTAGTTGTCTGTCTTGTGGACCGAGGAGTAGAGGGGAGGATTATTATTACATCAAATGTATTTTCAATGTGTCAAACATAATATTATGATTATATACCATAATAACGATAATATCTATCATCGTTGGCCCTTTTGCTAAATGTTACGAGCAACATTATATCGTTGTTGGCAAAAAAAGGATCATTCAGTTTAAAAAATCGATAAAATCCAGCATCAATTTATTGCGGCTGGCAAATTATTTATTCTTTTACAGCGGGAAAACGATTTTATTGGATCTAGAGACCTTCCTGGGGCTTTAATAAATAGAGTATAAAGAAACTTTAGGCAGTGAGAGTGATTTCCCTTCACAGCCATTGGCTTAGAAACAGTACATTCTCAAACCATGTACTGAACCCAGACCCTTCGCGGGTTTTTGTGGTACAGGTATTTAGTAGTCTGTAAATATTTCGCGTCACGACTAGAATTTTCAAAGTAACTAAACCTAGATACTTTAAATGTATAGTTATTTAGAACAAATATACTCTAATACGATCATGTACTATTGTGGTACAATTTTTTTTGGGTGGTTTCGAGATAAAAAATATTAATAGTAAAACGTAATAGAGAGAGTAGATTACCCCGAGCCTTAAGATCGAATATAATATTCTCCGTTGAGGCCAACCAATTTTTTTCTTCTTAAAGACGAAGGGGATCGGAAGGAAATAATAAAATGTAGAGCCCCTTTGGAGGAGCTGATGAAGCCTTGAGGTGAGGACCCGGAGGAAGATTTAAGACACGATAGGGGCTAAAGAGGATTAAGATTTATATTAAGAGTGGAAGAGGGAGGACAAAGAGATGGCCGCAGGAGCTTCATTAACATCCGCAGCCGGCACAGGGTGCAAAGGTCTCTCTTTAAGAGCTCTTGATGGCCGTTTTGTATTTCAAGGAGCTCCTCTGTCTTTTACGTTTACCTGTTATTTACGACCAGTGTCTTCTTCTCTATAGCAAATGAAGAATTTTTAATTTAAAAATAATCCCTTTTTATTTTTTTTCTATAGTAATCCTTGCTGATAAATTTGGGATAGCGCTTCAGATAATTCAGATGTACATTTGTCTGGTCATTTAACGTCACTCTATGCTGATATGGATCTTGGACATAGTATGTTGTTATGCTAACCACTACACCATACGAAACCAAATTCACAATAAATAAAATCATTAAATAACTAAAATAGGTTTACAATAGACAGATGAACTTAATATAGGATAAGGTTTACAAATAATTACAGTTAATAAAATATTGTGTCGTAGCGGATGAAATGTCAGTTTCGTTTATTTACAGTTTTCTTATCATTAGGGATTAGATTATTTGTACACAAACAATTATCATTTTTCATAATCAGTCTTACTTTTCCTTTTGAAAGTGAAGCAACGTTTTAAAAATAAATATGAATAAAGTTATGTCTTCCGCGGAAATTCGTATAATTTTTCTCTACGGATTTAAACTTGGCTATAGCGTCACGGAGGTGTTCCGAACCATTAGTATTCTTTACTGTGAAGATACATTGAGCGAAAGAACAATCTTCCGTTGGTTTGAAAAATTTCGGTCTGGGGATTATGACCTTACCAATAAAGAACGTGGTAGGCCGAAGATTAAGTTGGACAACGAAAAGTTGAGAGAGCTGGTCGAAGCGGGCCCTTCCCAAACCACTCGTGAACTTTAACCATGACTGTTTCCAGGCACCTTAAGGAGCTTGGTAAGACAAAACAGATGGAAATATGGGTAGCACATGAATTAACCGAGGCCCAGCAGCTCACCCGATTTTTTATTTCAGGAGCTGAATATAGAGGGCCTTCCTCACCCACCATATTCTCTGACTGATTTTTACTTTTTCCGTTGTTCGTATAATGTTTTAAGAAATAAAAAATTTGACAACGAAAATCCGCTAAAATCGGCCTTCCAACACTTCACTTCTTCCTTGACACCTAATTTCTACAGATTATGCATGTTTCATGTTGGGATAAGTCTATTGAAAGTGAAGGATCCTATTTTTATTAATAAAAGTATTGTTTAATATTTTTTTGGCTAATAATTTAAATTTACACCTTCACTGACATTTCATATGTTACAACCCAATACACCTTCACAAGGTGTTTCCAGGAAAAAACAAATTCATGTAATGATCTTTGCCACCAGTTAAAATTTGATTATACCCAATATTGTGCGATTTGACTTTTAATAGACTTTTACAAATAGCGTCGTAAGTACTTCCTAGCATCCTTTCTTTAGCAAGTTGTCCAATCCGGCCACTATCATACATTTTCGATCTCCTTCAATTCAAAACCACAGTCCTCTCCCGTAACACCCGTTCTCGGCTCTATGTACGTATATGTAACCAAAAATTGTTTCTCTTATGTAATTATTGTTAACTTATTTTAATTTTGTATTTCTTTTCTTCTAAACTGTTTTTAAAATAATGTTATTTGAGGTAATTTACATTTTATTTTTATTTTATTCTTTCTCACTTAATAAAATACTTGTAACAATTAATTAATGTAATTATTTTACGCTCTAAGGCATAATAGCTTACAACACCTGTATTGTAATTCTAAAGGGACTTGTCCCAGAATAAATAAATACGTTATCATTTTTATTGATATTTAAGAAATTTTTTTTTGATGAATTTTTATGGTTGAATAAAAGGCTATCCAGCTTAAAAGAGCGAACTGAACTTGAACAACTTTTCAACGGTTTCTAACTAACCATAAATGAATTTATAAAAAATAATAAATACACGTATGTATATATATATATATATATATATATATATATATATATATACACACACACATACACAAAGGAATAAATCAGGAATTCCGTCTAAGCTGTCTTTCAAGTACAACCTTCTTTGTAATTTTCCTTCTAATTATATTTGTTTCCTTCTAGATTATATATTTTTATAAATCCTTAACATAAAAGAAGAATAAATCCGAGAATGAATGAAAAAATAAATAAGAACAATAATCTTTCTTAGTTAAGTTCTACAAGATAGATTCGTTGGTCTGAGTGCTTTCACAGATACTCTAAGCCCCGAGGACAGATTACAGATTAGAGTACAAGAAGAGGAAGCCTTGAGGGGAAAGTAGGAAGGAACTAAATTGAAAAGTATCCTAGGCTTGATCTATCTTCAGCTAATAACTAGCTCGTTGCCATGGTCACCTAATCTCAGTGTGTGATCACAATCATCTCCAACTCTAATATCACTGGTCTACATCAAATTTGCCTTTCACGTAAAAATGTACTTTATTGATAGTACTTCACTCGCTGAAGATAAATATACAAGTTAAAATTCATAGTTAGCTCTTATTGTTCATTTGTGTCATATTTAATATAACAGCGGGTAGCGCGTTAGATTAATCACACTAATGATGATAATTCCAAATATACAGGCATTACCCGCGAAAATTGTATTATTTCTTATTTGTTTGTTGGGTCTAACGGTGACTGTGTTTTGTTTACCAGTTAAAATGTGAAATTGTCATTTTTTTTTTATATTCTTAGTGAAAAATCAACAGTTTTTATTATGTCGCGAAATTTGTTAATAGTGCAGACAATTTTGGCTACATATGTGGTAAGGTGACCCATATTAACCAACGATGCTGAATAACTCAACGTTCAAAAACTGCTTACTTCCATTATTTTGGAATCAAAATTAAAAACCAAGATAAATCGTGGGTACCACATTTTAGTAGTACAACTTGCTCCGCAATTCGATTAAGTGACTAAACAAAAAGAAACGTGCATTGACTTACCAATCATGCGAGTGACTGTTACTTTTGCTTGACTCTACCCATCCAGCACGGTATACCAAGAAAAAATAAACGAAGCTTGGTATACACTGACGTATTCTCTGTATCGCGACCTATACCACACGGAACCGATTTACCTGCTCCTCGACCTTCCGAAGAGTACCAGCAAAATTCTGAAGAAGAGATTAATTTAATGGAAGTTGACTACAATGAGCCTACATCCTCACAGTCGTCACAGTTTTCGGGTGACAATATTGTTTGTGACGTAGCTCATAAAATTTCCCAAGATGAACTCAGTAACCTTAAAAGAGATATAAATTTGCCAAAAGATAAAGCGGAGTTACTGGGATCAAGACTTAAGCAATCGATTTTGCTTCAACCTGATCTCAAAATCAGTTTATACAGAGCTAAAATAAGAGCTAATTAAAAATATTTGTTTTCGTATTCAGGAACCTCAAAGCAGTATAAAAATATAGTATTCAATTGAAAGGCACGCACAAAGTTAAATTTTGTAGACCAGTGTAATTAATGCTTGACTGTTATCATTATTTATTGCATTTCCCACAATAACCCTCGCGGTCAACATAATACCCAGAAAATAACCATCATGAAATTTTGGCGTAACGGTCTCATCCAGTCGACTATTTCAAAGAAAAGTATGACAGGTGCAAGGAACATGGTATATATTTCAGGTAAAACGCTTAAAAAAAGCCAAAAGACAGATTGTAACATACATACACAACCCTTCATGCCAAATGGACTATTTTTTATCAGACACGGATGCATATGAATGAGCCACAGAAACAAATACTATCTCTAACAGGTTCTATCTCAGTTTCTCTAATGGTAAAAACACATAAAATACAAGCCAAAATAAAAACGCATATTAAATATCAAATACGAAAGAATGTTTGCATCAGCAGTTTCACAAATAATGAGTTTAAGAGAAATTTAATCAGTTAAGTTGCTATTGATCGGCAATATTTTTCTAAATGTTCTTTATGGTCCATAAGTAGCCAAAAAAACCGAAACTTCCTAATTTCGAAAATTGACTTTTTCAATTGTTTTTCAAGCAACGCTTTAATGCTTAAGAAACTCCAGGTTCAAGGCGGAACTAAAACCAGGAAAAATAAGACAGCAAAGTATCGTGTTAAAAATAATGCTTGACTAAACTATTACGAAAAATGTGAAAAAGTCAATTTTTTTTTATTTAGAACCCACTTTTGATACTTTCAATAGTTTCAATTTACACGAAACCAGTCAAGAATTAATTGATAACTAATAATCTTTGCCCAAGAAGCCCAATAGACAAAGATTATTAAGATTAGTAATTAGTAAATTATTTAAATAAAATTAGTACATGTTCTCATTAACTATAAAAGAAAAATACTTACTGATGGTTCCGTATAATTTCTCTTAATGTATGCTTGTATGTATTTGAAACATTTTCCAATTTATTAATAGAACTGGAGCTTCCTGACGTACTCGGATATAGTTCTTTTTTTCAACTCTCATATATTTCCTCTCCATTCCTAATGAATACTTTCTTAAATAGTTGGTAAATATTTATTAGAAACACATGGAAAAAACCACAAGCAAAGCCTTATGTTTCCAAATCTGGAGTAAAACAAACAATTACTAGTCGACGTTTTGCCTATTCAGGCATTATCAAGACACAAATAAGAGTAAGATCAATCACATCCCAAAGAAGAAGTGCAATACATCCCAACGAATAATCGCCCAAATAGGCTCATAACCTGAGACCGCACCTACACCCCAAGACGTTTAACTCTAACCCTTGTTTTGTTCAAACCCTTTGAGAGTTTGAGTTGAACGTCTTGGGGTGGAGGTGCGGTCTCAGGTTATGAGCCTATTTGGGCGATTATTCGTTGGGATGTATTGCACTTCTTCTTTGGGATGTAATTGATCTTACCCTTATTTGTGTCTTGATAATGCCTGAATAGGCGAAACGTCGACTAGTAATTGTTTGTTTTTACCCCAGATTTGGAAACATAAGGCTTTGCTTGTGGTCTTTTCCATTTGCATTCTATAAATGTTAATGTTTCGTTTTGAGTTTTGGCTCTATTTTATTGATTTATTAGAAACCATTTTTTATTATTTTATGGATATATTATGATTGTATAAAGGAGGTTTAGAAACAAAAGAAAGTTAGAAAACAACTTAACGATACACATGGCATTTTTTCTTCGGGCTTCCTGGTCACAAGTATGAGATTGACCATTCTCGCAGTATAAAAAAGCTTAGCAGTCTTAAAGACCTTTCTATAACAGTTATTTATATATTTTATTGACAATATTTGACTATTCAAATAGTTTTAATATTATCAATAAAAATAAGCAAATACTCAAAAAGAGGTATACTCGTACAATAATTATAATAATGCAATTGGAAAAAACAAAGCCTTAAGTCACTAAAATGTTCTTCCTGGTGATGCCTGAATTGGCGTACCGTTGAGTGTTTATTTCCAGTATTTTCCTAGAGAGTTAAGGGTTTTTTTTGTTTTTTTTTATTTTTCCAATTGCATTCTTGTAATACAAAATTATAATTTTTTTGTAAAACAAAACTATTATTAATGATAGAATAATGTAATTGGAGTGAAACCTCAATTTTAATTCATATATTTGTTCTCTCTTAAAATAAAGAAAAATGAAAAAGAGAAAGAGAAAAGGATAATCGTAACTTTAACAACTTTTACTAAAATCAATATACGCCCACTAAATTTTAGTTAAGAATATAAACAACTTCCTTAAGAAAATGTAAAGAAAAAAATCTAACTTTAGCCTCTGCCCCAGAAATAATGAGTATAATTAATATTTACAGCGCCCGTCCTCAACATTTAACATCCAGATTCCCATTCCGGGGAGAAATGCAGGCTATTATTTAAAGCTTCATAAATAATAAAGTAAGAAATAAGTTCGGAATAAAAGTACTTTTTCGGGTTAATTCGATAATATATGAATGTCCTTAGTCAGTGGCTAAGGACACGGGTGATTATTTATTTTGTAAAAACGAATTTCAAAGTTATGGTTTAAGTTTTATAAAATCTAAAACATGCTTTAACTTAGTATCTTACATAAGGCACTGCTGTATGTTCAATAAATAACTGGAGATGGAAAGCGTTTGAGCATTTTATATGCGTTAATCTATTCAACACTGCATTCAACTGGATATTTAGAAAATTGACTAGAACCAGAGCTTGGTTTCATAATCCCTCTCATATAATACAATTTTAACTTAAAACAATTATTAATTGACAGTATAAATATGGGGAAGAATTATTTCATTTTATTTTATTTTTCTATCCTAATTACTTCAATTTTAAATATTTTGGTACCTTGTCTATCCAGCCCTGAAGAAAATTGAAGCGTGGGTTGAAACGACGGTTTATAATATATTAAATAGTTTTCCACTATTTAAGACATTTTTTTTTCGCCTACGCTTGGACCATTTCCTTCCCCGATAAAATGTTAAACCTATAACCTTTTTAATAATGGGTTGAAATGGTCAGGGGATTATGATTACACAAAACAAAGATGACTCATTTTATTGTGCCAACGTTTCGGACTAAGATGTTGGCCGTCTTCAGGGCAGCGGGGTGCATAGTCCGAGGTGACGCGTCAAACTAACAACTGTCAGCTGAACTCACCTAAATATAAAACCATCCAAATTCCCCATATAAATATAAAACTTGTCAAGGTTGTAATATTTTAAACAAAAATATCATAATATCTTCCTCTACTTTTAGTCACAGTGAAAAAATGTAAAAGTTATAATACAATTGAGGATCGGATTATAAGATCTACAGGGATATCCACAGAATGGAATTGCTCAAAATTTTGACTTAAAATTTTCTACCATAACCTCTATTAAATATTTAAAACAAGGTACGGACGATTCGACAAAGGTGTGGAATTTTTGGATTAGTAATGAATCTATTCATCAGTGGATGAATCAAAAATTTTGATCAATCTTGAATAATAAAATTCCATTATAACATCTGAAGAAGACTAGTGGGTCGAAACGTTGGATTTACAATAAACAATTCTCCCTACTTAAGAGATTTTTTTTTACCTCCACCTAGACCTCCTCAAAGTTTTAATGCTCTATAACCTTAGTAAACGGTAAACGCCTACTCTATGTTCGTTTACAATCTAAAATCGGTCATTGTATTGAAATTAATAAAGCCTTGAGATTTTAATATTATTTAAAAATCGATATAAATCAGTCTAAAAAATAAATAAAAAGTAGTTATCCGGATTCTTAAAAATTCAAAGAAAGCCTATCTGGATTGCCAGGAATTGTAATGGAGTTCACCGCTTTTTTTCTCATCTTCATGAAAATCTAATAACAGGACCAATATTACTACCCCACTACAGCTAAAAGGGTCTTCACAATTGAGTTTGTTTTTTCTCTCTTTTTAATCAACATAAAATAAACTTTTATAGGATTGGAGAAATATTTTTAGAAATTGAAAAAGAAACAAGAACCTAATTTCATCTCCTATTCAAGCAAAAACCCCATGCTCCTAATCAGGGTATTATTTTATAAGAACGCGAAGCAACACGAGTAATACCTGTATATTCCAGTTCTACTATAATTACAGTAATGCATCAAGTAAATTTGATCTCAAAAATTGTTTTCCTCAACTTGCAGGAAGGTGAAATTTTCCATGACTGATTAATGGTTTCTGAGCAGGTCTCTTTAATTTCCTGTTAATTTATTGGAAGTAAAAGTAACAGAGAGTAGAAAAGTGAAAGAACGAAAGGTGGGGCGACCTGTGGTCTAGTGGTTAGGGCAGGTGGCCCTAGGATTTTTTAAAGGGAGTAAAAAATCCTTAGTTACGCCGTCCTTCGGAAGGGACGTTAAACGGGGGTCCCGAGCCTGTACGATGTCAGGTACTCGTTAAAAATCCCTATCCTAATAAAACCTGGATAGGCAAAATTTAGTGCTCCCACTGTAGCATCGTCCGATTAGCCATATAAAGTGTAATATGTTAGCAGTATAAAGTGACGTTAAATGAACAAACAACAAACAACAACGAAAGGTGAAATTTGTATTTGATGTGAATGTATAAGCTTACAGTGGAAATTTTCCTGGCGTTGTGTATAGTGTGATCAATAAGGCAAGACATATATTTGTTATATATATAATATATAAGTATATAATATATGTCAACTATATATAATATATAATAACAAATATATGTCAACTATATATGATATATATAAATATTATAAAGGCATATAATTATAATTTAATTAAGTGTAAATAGATTTAATTGCTTAGATGAACACATAATTATGAAACATCAACTAAGCTCCAGTCATATATGTTCATATTATGTTTTTGTAAGCGATGGCGTGGACTTAAACTCAACAATCGAAAAATATCCCGTTCATGTACTTTAAATACATACAAATCCGAAAATTCATTTTACAATCTGTTAAATTATCACAATTAAAAATTTAAGTTAACTGGCTTTCTAGCATAAGAGTTGGTTTTAAAGAGTTAAAAAAATTCAACAAAAGCGTTAATTCTACTACAACTAGTAATACTATTAAAAACCAAATTAAACCACGAAAAATTGAACTTAAAGAAAAATGGATATCTTCAAGTTCAACAAATCATTTTAAAAAATCTGAACAACCACTTACACATACATGTTACACAACTCATTCAATGCACACAACCGTATTCGTCTTGTAAACATAAACAAATCAAATCTTTCTTATTTATGTTCAATGGTAATTGAATGTGTTAAAAAGTTTGAACTTAAATTTTCTTCAAGGTTTAATCTGGCCTGGGATGGTATTTTTTTTTAAAATAAATAAATTCTTGATGTTCATAATATAGCAAGTTGATAAACGGTAGGATAAAATTAATTAAATATTTTAACGAAATAAAACGAAGTGACAAACCGAATAAGAAGGAAATAGTTCGAATGAATATGAAAAATATATAATAGAATAAATGCAGGTTTGCTATAACCATTCAAAATAAAAAACATGCCAACGTACAAATAAACTATCGATACTTAACGTTAAATGTTTCCCAGCGGGCCCTAATTTGGGAGGTAAATATTGACTTGAGGCGTCTTAAAAATCCATTAGTAAAATAAACTGTGTCCAGAACAAACAAATTAGTGGTTAAACTAATAATTTCACGAGGTGCGTGACCACACAGCGTTTTCGAAGATATATTGCGATTTCAATCACAAGGAGATGGGAAGTGGGCGATATGGGAAATAGGCGATCTGGGAAATCCGTTTTACTTACCAATAAAACATATTAATACTTGATACTTATTTGTTACAATTATACTATTTTAAATAAATAAATAATAAACAATTTAATTTGTTTCTTAACTTTGACTATTATTATTTTAATTCAATAAGAAAAAAATTACAATTGTACAAAAGTCCAAATCAAAATATTAGTTTATATATGTTACTAGATACTCATCGCTATTATTAATAAGTGTATTCATTCTTTATATACTTTTTTTTATACTTTAGTATTTCATCTTTCAACGTTGACAAGTTTACACATATATTGAAATGTTTTACGAATTTCAGTGACTCATAGGCGTAGTAAGTCACAGGAGAATTAGTATTTCCACTTCTGTACTTAGTTACGAAATATAACTCAGGTGACAAACCAAACACATCCAGAACTACAGCTGCATGTGCGCAGGGAATGATGGATGGGCAGGGGAAATTATGGTACACCCTGAATATTCTAATGGTTTAAGATGGGGTCACTATGCAGATGGAGAAGGGTGTCTTGTTCAAGTCCCTTAAGCAAGAAACTGATATGTGAGTGGCATGCATAGAAAAAAAATCTTATTCTAATCCGACTTCATTTTAGAAGTTACTAATTAAGGATAGCTCAATATTTTTGAATAGCTAGTGAAATGCGTAATAATGAATATTTCGGAGAAATCACCTCCCCGCACAACCGTTGTCCAAGAAACAGTACAGTCCCTACCATGTGCTGAACCCCAGATCCTTCGCGGGTTGTTGTGGTACAGGTACAGGTAGTACGTAAAAATTTCTCGTCATTTCATTGACGCGAAACTAACTACACCTACATTCTTTGAATATATAGCTATTTAGAATAAATGCATGTGAAGCATCATTGAATTTATGTTAATTATTAGAAACCCCAAAGCTATCCTCATCGCTTCTGAGCACTTATTTGTTTCATTTTCTCTTCTTTTTTCTCCAATTCTACTCAATAATTAATACATTAATTTTCACTTGAATGTAAAAAAATTCTTGGAGCACCATTCAATCAAGTGTGAATAAATATAAGGGAAATACCAGCTAAGTGCGAATAATGATTTATGGTCAGACCTAGGCGGTTTTTATTATCTTGAATCATGCACAGTGATTATGTGCTGAGATAATCTGAAGCCCCCCGTTTATAAAATTTAAAAAAAAGATTAAATACGAGAATAAATTCAATGTCAAAAAAATCGAGACTAATTTTTTGATTCTGGATTCAGAAAGCTCCTGAATCCATGACAGGAGACAGGGATCCAACTTGAGGAAGATTCGAGAAAATGGTTATTATCTAGCAGAGAGGAGAAGGAGCGGATTTAATCTAGCCTTAGCTTCAATTTGTTGAACCTCCCTCCTTCATCCTTCATCCCCCAATAATTTCCTTATTAGGAAGTTTCACAACCCCTTAGCTACCGGAAATTGTTTAGGACAGTCTTGTCACCCCCTTCATATAACGAACCATTTCACGGTAAGGACGTTCCCCGGGTCGATTTACATAGAAATCAGATGATAAGCCTCGAAGCCCTGACCAACATAAATAGGATAGCGCCTAAGTAAACCGCTTCTGGGGGTGAATCTACCCCCACCCCCCTCTCGTGCTAAAACGTTAACTTCTAAATCGAACCTAACCCTTTACAAAGTAACACACAATTTATTTAAGGAGAGAAAAAAAAGTCACTACAAAACACTATAAGTCCCCTAGTGATATATTATACGAGGTAATTATCAGAAAATAAAAACCATTCTATGCAAAACTAAACCAGACAAAAGACTAAAAAAGTATTTATTTTTCGAAATGTATAGTTTCCGATATATCCGCATTCATAATCTACAAATTAAAAAAAAGAAACCGCTTAAATTGTATAAATTACTATTAAATTTCGCCGTCTAAAAAACTAAAATTTTTTAATGTAGAGAATTACGATTAGTGACATCATAACTCAATTACAAGGCATATTCTGTAAGCTCATTTTGTATCTGATGTCCTCGTAGCCCAGACGAATATTTATCGAGATGCAAAACAAGAAGCAAAAAAGGAACAATCACAAACTCGCAACCTCTCTTTCAATTACAATGTCATCAAAGATACCTACATCAAAAATTCTAGATTACTCCCATTTTTCCAAATATATTATTTTTGCAAGAGTATTATAAATAAACGTAATGATGTGATATAGAAATATGGTAAAATTTCCCTTATCAATAAGACCATAGGTAAAATAAATGAAGTTACTTTTTAAATAAATAAAATAAATAACGTTTTTTATTCTTCTTGAATCAACTGTAAAATGATCCTTGAATAAGGCACGTTTACAGTACATGGGGCAATGTATTGGAAAATTGGTGGTTCTAAATAAAGATACATCGATCTTTTTATGTTTTTTTGCCCATCTCTAGTGCGAATTGATTTCTTGGCATTAGCTTAGAAGATATTTTTCAGCTCTTGCTATAGCCCGCAGTGCGTCGTTCTATCTGCCGTAGCAAATTTGGTGTTTTGGGATGGATTAGACATTTGTGCAAATCTTAAAACGGTCGTTCTGCAATAAAGTGATTAAAAAAATGCATTTATGGGTTTGTATTCGAATCGAGTTTATTTCTTTCATTAAAATCACCGATGAGATTTTTCTTCATGAACTATTTTCACTACAGTTTTTCTAATTTAATCCTTTATCCGTCTTAGGGATTGAAAACGCTATAATACTATACATTTTTTATTATTATAGTTGTACATATTATATTGTATATTATTATATTTGTATTAAAGCTATAAACAGCAGTGTTTTTAATTTTTTATGTATTTGCAAATTAAAAAACTTACTAATATTTACACTAAAGGTAAAAGATGATATCATCATCAGAACATTCAAGGACTAGATTCAAGCCACAATTAGTGTTTATATAAATTTGGAAAATTTCACTGTAATTTTCAACTTTCACTCTTTATGTTTTTACAGCCTTTCTAATTTATATACCAAAGTAACATTATCATAAAATAATTTATCACTTTTAATAAAAATTTTGGCGAAGTCAATTTATTTACTACCAAGGGTATAAAACTGTGATGACAAAGAAACTTCTTTAATTTATGGTTACAATGGTCATATGATTCTTAGCGTGAATTCATAAAGCCTTCTAAATTATACGGTGTGTCTAACCAAAAAGAATTTTACAAGTAGGAAAATTAGGAAAAAATACTCCTACTGAAAACAGCGTGTTCAAATATACGTACAGAAGAAGAGTCAGTTACAAATATTTACTCTTCTAGGGTTCAATTTTTTTTTTTATCCAAGTATCATTTAGCTTCAAGGCAGGTGTGGAAAATAGCAAAAATAATTGGAAGGCCAAACGTTTTCTTTACATTTTGCAAAACCCTGATGTTTTTTAGTTTAGGTATTCAAAAATGATACCAGTCGAAAAAAATGTATAGAAAAAAGGAGGCGACTTCTTGCTGAAGGATATAATGTTATTAATTTCGTAATGCTTTTGTTTATCATTTATTCGAGTAACCATTACCGTGAAAATGGGCTTTTGGTGTAAAAAGAACCATACATAAAACTGGATCGATACCAGAATATTTTTAAACCTTTCCGGGTGAACTCACCAGTAGCTCGATGCGACCGGTAATCGATTTTATAGTCGAAAACAATTACAGAGTAAAGTTGTAAGTGCCTAATGAAATAAGTTAAGTAATCAAGGACCACAAGAAACTTTTGAAACGGGACACAACATAATTAATCTGAGGTCTTGGGCGAAGGGAGGGACTGCCCGGGGCTAGGACCTCAGCACTTGCCCTCTCCAACTTGTTCCTACAGGTAACGCAATAGTTCCCTAATGGATATGAATTAGTAAATTATATCAGGCAGGTTCGTTAGCAACTTCCTTCGGAGTGATATGGTTCGAGCACTTCATTGCCCTTCTACCTACATAGACTTAATCCAGTCATTAAAATTTTAGAGCAGTGCCAGGGTAATTATAACAAAGCATAGCGAAACTGAAGGCTCGTTGTCGATACTACCAACGTCTACTTACAAACGTTCGTGAACGGACTACAACCCGTACCCAAAACCGTCAGATCAGTCTTAACGAAATCCTCCCTCCTACGTCCCGGCCAACCTCCCGGTACAGTGCTATTAAACTCTTTAGGAATCTGTTCTGTACTAAAACCACTTCAGTCTTCAGGAAGCCATCACTACATTTTATCATTTATTTCGACCGGATGAATATCTGATATTCCATATTATAATCTCCTAAATTCTGCAGTGGGTTCATCCTTTCATGATCTGAATATTCTATGCAATTATTTTTTAACGCCTTAAGACGTTGTCCATCCTTCAAAGTTAGCTGTCACGTTTTACACGGTACTAAGGATGATGTTATATAGATTTTCATTTTTTCATTTCGGATCAAAAGACGAATTTAGTAATGTTATGCAAGGCTGATGTATTTTTTTTTTCATTCAATTTTAATATCGACATTTCTTATGTAATTTATTTATAATTGATGAATTCTTTATAAATTTTTATTTTTTCAGTTCTGAAATACCATTTCTTATTCTAACTATTCAAGATTAACTTAAGAGCAAAAATGGTTGATTAAATACGAGTATACTTCGTATACTTTAGAAATTTCACAATAAAATAGCATATTCATGATTTTATAGCCAGAGCTGGCAAATGCCACGCTGTAAGCTCCTTAACGATCAGTGATTTATCTCCATCGCCACATTTATCAGAAAATTAAAACTTCAGATATTAGTCGCGTAGATTTCCAACAATTATAAATAAAATAGATAATTTATCAGCATAAATCCTCTGCATACTGCTAAGACAATAAAATCAGATTGATAAAATAGATTTTATAAATTAAAGAAATACTAATGTAATAAAGATCATTTTATTTTAGTAGATGGCCCAGTTAACTTCTTTTCCATGGTCTTGTTAAGTTTTTTGACACAGGTTATGGCTAAGTAAACCTGATTTTTTTTTTAAATGATATTTTATCACCATAGATTCACTTAACCGAAAAACAAACATTTAATGAATTACACAGTAATGATGAAAATAGAAGATAAAACTGCTATCATCAAGAACATAATAGCTGTCCATTTTACCGCAATTTTGATGTAAGTTAATAGTTTCCTGTGGGATAGCACGTAGTTCAGTCGCATCCAATGATAATATTATCTAATAGTTTCCTCCTCTGAAGATTTTCGACATGGCTGGCTCCTTAAATAAAATTCACGCGCGAGCCATTTGTCATGGCGCTGATACTGTCCCGCGATTAAGTAGCGCTTTAATTTATCGTTGTGTCCGTTCTGCTTCTGCTCATACAAATAGCTATGAATTAGTATGGGCTACGGCGTTCTCAATTCGATGTAGGACGTTTCGTAAAATATGTATTTATCTCGAGACACGAGTGTTTTGCTAATTGTTATATTGATTGATAGTTAAACAGGAATGGTAGATATACTGCTATAATGCTCATAAAGCATAAGTGTGGATTTACTTAACCAACAATATCATTCCAACTAGTGACAAACATATTTGGACTAAGAACCTCAAAACAAGAAACAAATTCCTATGGAGATATGTTCACAAACGCTTCGTTTTGGAGATATTCGCAACACTTTTTTTTTTGTTATGAATTATATAGGCATATTAAATAAGTAAAATTTATTTTATTCGTTCCAAATACTTTATTCATTAAGTTTAAACATTAACATTCATATTAAATATTGTTCAAAGTGATTTCCTTGAGCATTAAGAGAGGCGCGGCATCTTTTTTCAACAACTGCAGTAGCAGTAAGACACTGGATATGTGTTATTGTATCACAAGATTCAATTATCTTTCTTAGTAAAGAAATAAGGTCATTGACTGTCCTTGCATAGGCTTTTAGTTTAATGTCCCCCCAAACTAAAAAATCCAGTGGTGATATATATGATCCGCTTCAAGGCAACTACAATAAAATATTACAGCACTAAATAAAAACTACTTAATATAATAAAAAACTTTCATCAGTAACAAATATGTTAAATATACCATCATGCTAGAATAAAACATGTGATTTATTGATGTGATTTTAATGCATTTTTAAGCTGATGGTGTAGGCTACACTTCTAGAGGACAGAACCACCCACAACTTTTAAAGCAACATAACAGCGTACTTAAGGAAAATATTAATAAAAATAATACATAAGTGGAAAAATTCCAAATAAAAACCTTAAGTCTCTAAACTAAAACAGGAAATTAAAAATACCTGTCCTAATACTATACTAACAAGTATGAAACATATTTGTACATTTGACCATGGAAGAAGGTTGACTTCCAGGACTTTATGTAAAATTGATTTTAGATCCGTTTTTACCTCAAGTGATGAATTTACTTATGAATTTTAAAGGATGTTGTGAAGAACAAAAATTGAAAATGACAAATAAATATGTCGAAACGTCTTTTTAATCCTTTGTTAATGTTTTAACAAGATTTGTCTGACTGGAAAAAAGGTTTTTTCTTCATTATCGAATTATATGAAAAAACAAAAATCGAATAACGCACTAATGCAACTTAGAGAATAAACTGAAGATTTTTAAAGATGCTACGTAGAATAAAAGAAATTCAAAATATTTGTTCTATTCGGAAATATTTGTCCCTATATTTAACACTTTTAGTAACAATATCATCATTACGATAATAATGTTCATTCAGTCTATTCAATCATTAAGAAAAATGTAGGAAAAAAAAATTGACAAACGAAAAATATATTTTTATTGAAAAAGAACAACAAATGGAAATATAACACATATTCTGTCACATATAGTTAAAAAATAATAATTGTGACTATTTTTTTAAGGCAAATTAAATAAGTTAGTAACTAATAAAAAACTAGTTGTTAACGGATCTAGTAAGTAAAACATAATAAAAAAATAAGATATTAATTTTTTAATTAAGTTTTACTTTTCATACTAGTTTCATTAAATAGAAGAAAACTATTTTTAAAATTCTAAATAAATATGAAATGTACTATGCTCAACAAGGATCTACGTTCCCATTTTCCTAAAGGCAATGAAGGTGGGTGGAGAATATTAAAAAATTCTTGGTCCGGGAGGAGGGAGACCTCAGTAGGAAATAGAAATTCCCTCTTATTTTATACTTATCACTGAAAATACCAACATCTACCACACCATTGCAATTTTTTTGAAATCTAAAATTAAACTGATATTATAACCAACCTAATTTTTTTTCCTAAACGGAATATTAAAAAAAAAATACATTATTATATAAAACTATAGAATTAAATTATAATATTGAGCTAAAATGTAGTATATTTAGAATTACATGATAAAATGGAATTGATCATTTTACATGTCGCCCACCGGAAAATTCTAAAATCTTTTTTTTTTTTTTTTTTAACTGTATAAATAGAAACTGGAAGCTGAACACATTATATTAAACGATTGAATTAGATAGTGAAATATATATTTTTCTCAATATTCTATCAAACAAATGTTGCTTAGTATTCATTAGGATATAGATTCAAATTAATACGTAATTTTTCATACCAGAAACAGAAAGTACAATTATCGATCGAGAAATACAAGAATTCTTGATTGTCATAGAACTCAAAGAGAGGGAATTTTCGGATAGGTTATACCGCCAATACACTATAAATAAACTTAATTTCACAATTAACAAGCTGTAATTTCAATTATGATATCCTAAACATTCAAGAATTAAAGCGATAGGTTATCTGTGACACACAGTGTCGTAGAATAGATCGGAACCCACTAATCATATGATTTTATCATCCATCAGAATTAGTGTAGGACGGCAATTTAAATAAATTATTTATGAAAAAACTCTCATTTTTAAATTATTTGATACTAAAATTCACTTTTGATGCAAAACTTTTTAAATAGTAAACTAACACCTAATTAGTACAACCAAGGTTAATAATAAGCTTGTTAGGACGTCACATACAAGGAAGATTCGAGATCATTACCTAAGATAATATGTACGCATCAATCTCATGGAGGAAATGTCAAGGGAACTCTAAGTTATTAATGACTACAAGGCTTCAACATAACCTGCGCTATGTCACTAATAACTACTTAGTTTGAAAGGGTTATTGATTGCACATCAATTGTAATTTGCAATTTTAAATTGAATAGAATTAAATAACACGACACTATAACATTGCTGTTTGAAATGACGTTCTTAATAAAGAAGTGAAATTATTATATGAGATCATATTTATTGGGGAACTTTTTGGATGAGTATAAAATGTAAACGGTTTATGAATAACTACTCCTCACAAAATAACAATAACGCAGTACACATGAAACCTGGAAAGCGTTAAAACGGTTAAACAAATAAAAAACTGTTAAAACTTAAGAATTCCTAAAAAAAATTCTATATTTTTGTCAGAAATGTCTAATCTGGGGTGAAACCGGTAATATTAAACTCAAATTCAGAAGGTCATTCAATGACTTCGGTGCCAAATGTTAATCTGTAAGTCAGTTTATCTTAGCTTGATAATTGCTTGTTTGTTTATTTAACCCTCGAGTAAACCTCACGTTATGCTACTTTGGTAAATAGGACATTGGGAGTCCTAAATTTTGTCTATCCAGAAGTAATTATGATAAGGATCTTTTACGAGTGCCTGGGGCCGCCATTTCATACTCCTCCGAAGGACATCATAAAACAAGGATTTCCTTTAAAAAATCATAAAACTACCTACCGGTCTGCGAACCTTGGACATAGAAGGTTGTCTTTCTAACCACTACACCACAGATGATTTGGTACTTGTGGTTTTGTAAAATATTCGTAATAAACCAAAGAATTTCCCGAAATATGAAGATATGAACACTACCAGACGTTTAGAGTTGATAAGCGTATGAAACAAATTTAATTATTAAGAATTACATAGAGGAGACCTATCAATGCGGAGGTGGTAAGTCTATTCCAGGCTCCGGACAAGACCAAAGCAATAAAGCTTAGAAGGTGCGCTGGACTGTTCATGTGGCCAGAATTACTAGTCTCGAAGGGCCCACAAGAATAATTGATGAAAAGGTTAATGGCACAAGAAGAGTAGGGCTACCCATCGATGGCTGGATGGGGTCAGGGAGGACTCCAGGAGCCTGCTAAATGTTCGGAACTGGAAGGCCACAGGACTGGACAGGAGGGACTGATGGGTGTGCATCGAGGAGGCCAAGGCTCATTGATGGATTGTAGAGCCATGAAAGAAGAAAAATGACGTCAAATATAAACCAAAACTTAGACATAAGTAATGTAGTACTATTCCTAAGTTGTAAAAAAAAATAGGAAAATCATTATTTTTTAACTGTGGTTGTCGACAACATTCGAGAGTTCCATGACAGTAATTTTTCCCGAGTATAATGTTCGAAACAATTTTTCTAACAATGTTAAAGGATAAGGTATAATATTATTATATAATATATGAGTTAATACATATATTTTTTTTGGAAACTTAGATCTTCAATATTTAAAAAGTTATATTATTAGCCAATTCCAGAGTTCAGCGGTTACGAAAAAATAATAAAAAATGATAGCTGCCTTAATTTTTCATTGGTTGCCCGTTTTAGGAATTTTGTTTTCCTGCATATATTTAAGCTTCGACCTTAATTCTTCAAATTGAGACATGTTTTCTGAATGGCCACACAAAAGGGATTTAATGTAATGAATCCATTCCCTATTAACCGATAAAACCATTTCAAGGACCCCTTAGATATTTCTGTAACGGAAATGTTCTAGCCAATAAAAATCCAATCTTTCCAAACGAGAAGCGACCTCAGCGGAGGAAAACATCAAACCACGACAGCATTTCCTAGAGCCATTCCATTCGTCCAATTGCCCCAGTGAGGTATTATTAATACCCTGAATTATTGAGGCATGACTTTCTCACAAAAGAGAAGAAGGCAGTTCAAATTGTGACAAAAAAAAAAGACGTACAAGAGTTCAAAAGGGTGGTTTTAATTAATAATGCGTATTAAAAAGTATTCTTGTAGCTGCCTGGATCTTCTCCCCTCTTTTACTTTTTAATTATCATGAATTGATAAAGTAGCTCACTTACTTTCAGATATTAGCACATAAAAAAAACAATTCTTGTTAAAATTCGGGTTTTCCGGAAATTTTAAAGTAAATATTTCAAGTAAAATTGACCCATTTTAAATAAATACATTGCAGATTCTTATAATCTAAAAGGATTTTGGAGAAAATATAGATTCAACAAATTATAAGTTGAGGCACAGCTAAGTATTGTAGTAATGTAGTAATAACAAAATTTGTTTAGAAAAAAAAAATCATTCGAAGATTTTAAAAAATACCGACGTTCTAAGGATGGCCAACAGAGGAATTCTTACCTTGTCAACATTTGTGGTATTGGCCCCACACTGCTTCCTCCAAAAATTGATTTTTAAACGCCGGAAAAAATAATAATATAAATACATTTTTAAAACTTTATTATTTCAGAGTTGATGATGAAATTATCAATATGTAAATGGCAAATCATCAATATTAATTTCCGTAACATATGGTTGATTGGTTCGTTTTAATTATGTTAGTCACAAAAGTCCTTTTCGTTATTTTCTTTTAAATACGTTCTTTTATATATAAAATTATAAAATGTTACATATGTTATTGCATAAATGTACATACAATTAAAAGTTTAAGTTTTATAATATGATCATTTAAATATTTTGGGAGGTCTTAGATGCAGAATTTTTTTAAAAGTTCTTTATTTTGTATAATTATTTTTTAAATTTAATTTATTGATATTTACAACTATAATAACATTACAACAAGTAAATCTGCTAATATGAACAAAATGACATGAAAAACCAAAACAATTGTGGAGAAACTACCCATCGGTAGCACTCCAATAAAGTTCTATAACAGAAGGTCTTGAAGCCATCTTCTTTTCCGACGCCTCGGAGGGTTATCAGGAATAGTATAGGAAGCAAGTTGAGAGACTAGCGGATTCAAGTGTGTATTGAGCTTGTCATGGAAGGATGGGTATCTAGTTTGGGCCAAATCAGCAACATATCGGGTATTAAGATCATGATGGATGAGTTTGTTTGTGACATAATAAGGAGCATTGAGGATTTTACGAAGGATTTTGGATCGTAAGGATTGGATACGAGATGAATTGGATGGTTTAGTAGAGCCCCAAAGCTCATCTCCATATGTCCAAATGGGTCTGATAACTGTCATGTAAATGAGTCTTTTGTAATTCATTGGGAGCTTAGAGCGTTTGTCCAGTAAATGTTGAAGTAGGCGAAAACGTCGAGCAGTTTCTTGTTTTTTCAGTCTTGTATGAGGATTCCAAGTGAGACGTTTGTACAGATGGGGTCCTAGGGAACGGATCTGTTCGATAGGGTTCGGTGGAATATTATTAAAGGATACAGTAGGGCAAGAATTCGTAGGTTTACGACGAAGGGTGAAGGTAATTTGATGGGATTTATTAGGATTAATTTTAATTCTCCAATTTTGACAACATTCTTGAAAGTTTGAGATATGGGATTGAAGAGATCGGGATGCAACAAATGGATCCTTATTTACTGATAACACACATGTGTCATCACCGTACGTAGTGAGGACAGTGCTTGGATGGGTTGGGATGTCAGCTGTATGTATCCTGTATAGGATGGGACCCAGGATACAACCTTGAGGAACACCGGCAGAGTGAGTAAGGAGGGAAGAGTAGGAAAAATCATGGTTTAGTTGAAAGGTTCTATTAATGAGGTAGGATCTGATAATAAGGAAGTAAGTAGAAGGTAAGAATTTACGGAGTTTGTACAGCAGACCCGGATGCATGACTCGATCAAAAGCCTGCTCTACATCGAGAACAACTCCCGGGCAGTAAATTCCGCGTCTAATGCGGATGGGACAACGTCTATGACACGATGGCATTGCTGGATAGTGGAGTGTGATGTTCTGACACCAAATTGGTGATCTCGGGTTATTTAATTGGATTCTATGATAGGATGAAGAGGTTTCAGAATGAGTTTTTCAAGTATTTTGCCCATTATGGGCTGCAGAGATATAGGACGGTAAGAATATGGGAGTTCTGGTGGTTTTTTAGGTTTTGGTATCATCTTAACTATCGATAATTTCCAGGAATCAGGGAAGTATATAATGCGGAGTACGGCATTGAATATAGATCTAAGAAGTAGGATCGGTTTCCGAGGAAGGCGTTTTAGAATGTGGGATGTGATTAGGTCGTGTCCAGGGGCTTTGTTGGCGGATAATCTGTCCATAATGTTTGATATTTCGGAAGGATGGAATGCTTTAGGAGGAGGGGGACAACTGAAGGGGAATACTTAATTCTGCTCCAATGCATTCAGAGTGGGTTGGAATAAGGATATCTGGATGAGAGTTAAACGTTTTGAATAGGTGCTGACCGAAAATTTGTGATTTTTCTTCATCAGATCTTGACCAGGTTTGGGATTCGGTTAAAAGAGGATGGTTGAAGTTTTTTTATTTTAGGAGTTTTTTAAAGGATTTGTCAGTAGTACTGAGATTTTCTGTACGGTAATACAAATTTTGAATTTTGAGTGTTCTGATCTCTGATTTTAATTTGTTGGTCAGTTTGGTTTAATGACTCCTGTCCGATGGATATCTGGTGCGGTGCCACTTCACTCTTGCCCGTCGTTTTTCTATTAATAACTCGCGAATATGAAGTGGCCAGTTATTCTGTTGATAATGATTTTTACTTGGTAAGGTGTAATCTTTTATATTGGTTTGTATTGCTTCTGTAAGTTTGTATATTCCAGAATTGATGTCTCCTTTTGTTTTAAGCGGAATTTTGAGGTCAAAGTTATTTTCCAGATTTGATCGAAATTTTGTTTAATTTAATACACGTTTTTATTCACATATAAAAACAGAAAAAAAGTAAAATTAGTTTAAAGAAGGAAATTATTTTTCCCATTGGTGTATAAGGGCTGTATTTGTATACACCTCTGTATTTTTATGTTGAACAATTTCTGATACTATTTTTCGCTTTTAATTAATATTTCTTATTAGATTATGGGTGCATATATTGTTGGAGAAGTATTTTTTTCCAGGTATGAGAATTACAACTGAGCCTTTGAAATCGGTAAACCATAAACCTTATAAAAAGAAAATTGATTTGGAAAAAGTTTTATTCATTTATTTATTTTTATTTAACTCTTGTTAAACTGCCTGATAACAACCGGAAACACAAATTTTGCTTGAAAGGTTAAAAACATTTCATAACAGCTTCCCACCCATAAATAGTAACTTCCTATAAAAAAATGACCCTGGAAGGCAAACAATGAAACTAAATGGAATTAATCCTAAACGAGAGAGTTTGTGAAAATATTAGCAGAGCAACATTAAAAGACCGCTGATTAAAGGAAATATTCCAAGGGCTTTGAGCCACGATTAACCGGATTTGATTAGCTTATTTCAGAAATTGAGATAGAAAGGAAAACAAAAAGCGACCACGACCCTTAATAATTCACAATGGAGACGAAGGATAATAAGTACTATATTATTTATAAACTTTATTATAAGGGGCCGATGACCTAATTTTAACAATTAGATCGACAGCACTAGTAAAATCGAAGTTGAATTAATAATTATAACCTTTAATAATTAATTTAAATCATACTCCTTATTAAGGACTGTTGGTAAGAAGCTTCTTGAGTAGTTTGGCCCTCAATGGTTTTTTATTAACATGGGTTATTTTTAGTCTGTTATTCAGAAAGTTATTTTTAACTATAGTTATATAGTTTGAAATGAACTAGGTATTTATTTAATTCACTATTCAGTGTTTGTTTGTTCATTTAACGTGACTTTATGCTGTTATGGCTAATTGGACGATGCTCCACGGTAGGAGCTCTAAAGTTTGGCTATCCAGGTTAAATTAGTACAGGGATCTTCAACGAGTACCTGACATCTTATAAGCTCGAGACAACCGTATTACGTCCCTTCCGAAGGAAGGCATAACCAAGGATTTTTACTCCCTTAAAAAATCCTAGGGCCACCTACCGGACTGAGAACCCGCGATCTTGGGCTTAGTAGGTTGTTATATTAATTACTAAAGCACTATTGCTAATCAGAGATAATACTACTAACCACCTTGTTGATATTATCGGAGTACACAAGAGAGTATAAAGAACCTACGAAAAACAAATAATAAATTTAAAAGTAAAAATATGTAAACGTTAACAAATGATTTTTTTCTCTAATTTTTCATGCAACATAACGGTCTTGTTTTTATTTTTTAATTAACAAAAAAAACTAAGAAAAAATTAATTAAAAAAGCACCCTCCAAACTACCAATAAAGAAGCAGACTTGGTTAAGCGCCTTGGTTAAGACTGAGGTACTTAACCAAATTAGAGGACATAGGGCAAGGAGAAAACCATTTGCTGATTCGACAAAACGGTTTGAGTGCAGAGTAAATTAGCCCTTGTATCTCGAGTCTGATTTAATTAAACAAATGAGGGAGTCATACAAAACCAATCGTATGGGGGAGTACAAAAACCACTAAAAATAAAATATATAATTTGCAACGTCCATTACCACCTCGCATCATGAATTAACAATATGTACAACAGCAGATATAACCAGATGATTATACTAAGTACCGAGAGAGCTGATTAAGTTCAATAACACGGCTGGAGCAACCTTTGATCAAGTAGTTAGCACAACAAACTACTTAGCCTAAGATCGCGGTGTCGTAGCCCGGCAGGTGGCCCTAGGATCTTTTAAAGGGAATAAAAATTCTTCGTTATACCATCCTTCGGATGGGGCGTTAAAAGGGGGGTATTTTTGGAGCTCCCACTGTAACATCTTACGATTAGCCAAAGAAACATAAAAGTGATGTTAGACAAACAATTAGACAAACAAGTTCAATAACACTAATAAAAATTATGTTATGTTTGTACTCCGAGGCCTCTGAAATGAAAATAGCCTCGAGATGATTATTACGAACAAAGTCATTCATATAGCCTTAATGTACCATTTGTTGCTGGTTTGGCCCGAACCCGATACTGGTCTTT
Organism: Troilus luridus; assembly: GCA_964056705.1. Taxonomy (NCBI): domain Eukaryota; kingdom Metazoa; phylum Arthropoda; class Insecta; order Hemiptera; family Pentatomidae; genus Troilus; species Troilus luridus. The sequence goes on along the minus strand of OZ057412.1, from coordinate 51,220,634 downwards.
TCATGGCAAACTATATTCCTATTCAAACCCACTATTTTCAAACCTAGCAACCTCTTCAATTCCCAAATATCCTCCGAGGCGTCTTAAAAGAAAATGGCCTCGAGACCCTCTAAGTTCAATTTGCTATTTGTTCTTAGTACAATTCGAGTACTACCACTGGGTAGTTTCCCTGCTCGTCTTTACCCCATGCCATTATATGTCTTTCATTATATTTACTGGATGTACCTGTTACAAATATACAGTTGTAAATTTTAATAAAAATTGTACTCGATCGAGAAGTATTTGAATTATAAGTTTGATATTAAATAGAACTTTACGCAATGAAAGTCGCTTTCGCCGATAAATGATTCAAAATTTCCAAATACTAAGCATTTTCAAAAAAAAAAAAAAAAAAAATACAGTAAAATACATCGGTCCAAACGTAGAACGAAAATAATCAATTGTCCATGATTAAAAATAAGAAAAGAAAAAAAAAGTTAGCTATTTTTTTTAAATGTACATTAATTATGATATACACAAATGCTCAATATTTTTGTATTATTATGCTTAGAGGTACCTGGTAATATATAATCTGCTCTTTGTTTTCAAAAGGACGACATCTGCACACTTTCTCTCTTTGTGTATTCCGTTGGCAACTAACCACAAGATAAAAGTGAGATACAACACACACCGGAACTTAATTTTCTTTACAATAGTAAATAGGTTTACAAATTAGATATGAAAACATAATAGCTTTTAGTAACAGCAACAAAACGAGTTACATCATTTTATCGTTTGACTTGTCAGAAGTTCTGTTTCAAGGTGACTTCGACAGACTGAAATATTTATATTTTTTTATATATACGAGGTGTGACTATTAAATAACGAGACTGGCGTTGCTGCGGAACAAGTAGGCATCCGCCATTGACTGACAGCTGTTTAGTGTGCAATAGCTGAAACTGTAGGCATTGATAAAGAACGTGTACGGCAAATTTTACATGACAATTTTAACATGCGAAAAGTGTGTGCCGAAATGGTGCCTAAAATTCTCATGTTTGAACAACAAGCAGCTCGCAAAAATTTTTGTACTGGCACTTTGGACGCCATTGAAAATGACCCAAATTTATTGGAAAGGGTAATAACATGTGATGAAGCGTGGTTTTTTACTTATGATCCGGAAACGAAGCGCCAATCCATGCACTGGAAGACCCCAACTTCACCGAGAGCCAAAAAAGCTAGAATGAGCAAGTCAAAATTTAAATCAATGCTGATTGTTTTTTTCGATATTCATGGGATTGTGTACCTTCACTGGGTTCCTGAAGGTCAAAATATTAATCAATACTAATACCTTAAGGTACTTGCAAAACTACGTGAAAGAGTAAGGAAAAACCGACCCGAAATGTGGAAGGACAAATCATGCGTTCTCCACCAAGACAATGCGCCAGCTCATTCCGCGTTATCTGTCAAGAGGTTCATAGCTCAGTACAGCATCCCAGTGTTAGAACATCCACCTTATTCACCAGATCTTGCACCATGTGACTTCTATCTGTTCCCTAGATTTTAAGGTGAAATCTTCATTAAAAGGGACGAGATTTGAGTCCGTGGAAGCTGTAAAAGAGAAAGCGGCACGCGTCCTGAAGGAGCTGACAGAAGATGACAACAATGGAAGATTCGCATGGAGCGTTGTAGGGATAGAGAAGTGGTGTACATTGAAGGTGATAGTAAGCAATTATGTATAAAATAAAAACAAATTTTATTGCAACGTCAGTCTCGTTACTTTATAGCCACACCTCGTATGATGAGGGTTGCCTTTAATGATGTATTCATTTAATTGAATTATGTTTAAAAAAATTTGTAAGTAGTTAATTAATTTATAAGGTACGAACAAAACCATTTAATTGACAAAGATTTTATTCATTTGAAATTAAAAATGAATCTTATTTGATTTATATTCAAATCATGTCTGAAACCCTCGTAGAATGTTAAATTTATACAACCATATAATTTTTTTAATGAGATCTAACAAACCTTACATCGATAAACAATCTAAAATGAATAGCTATAAAAATATTATTTCCAGTAAAGATTTTAATTTTCTGATTGCTTTGCACATCCGATTTGTCAATTTTATCTAAAATATATTTTATTTCCATTAATATAAAACTGTTAATTTGTTTTTCTTTTTATATTTTTATCTACACCTGTCAAATACAAAACAGTGACAATCAGCAGATTGGCTGGTAGTAAAATAATATACAATGACTTCAAAGGCATGAAGAAAATGTTAAATATTAAATTTAAAATGAATTCATTTTTTCAAGAAGGTGTAATTTTAGATTATGACATAGACACGAAACTTCTGTCAGCAGTTTGCCTTTTGTTAGTTATTCGTACACACCTCAGGCCGAAACTGATGTATTTAAACGGTTATATCTACTGAACTCTGAAAATATAGAATATATCCTAACTAGATAAAAATAAAAATCATTACTAATAAGTTATAAGCTTTGAAAACTCATAAATGCGTAAGAAAAATATAAATACCTATGAAACCAAAATAAGAAAAACATAAAGAAGAAAAATTGGGGAAGAGCACTTAAATACTACACGGTATCCCTCCCAGCAAAATGTTCTGTATATGTATTAAGAAACCACTTAAATTGAAAACTCCAGAGCTATGAAAACACCAAATATTCTGCAGGATTCCATTTACCAGAGGCTATTGGGGAAAGCTTCCTTCAACTGCACACAGCTCCTATAAAATAGGTGCTTGACATTTCGCTCAGGTTGAGGATATATAGAGAAGTTGGAGTAGGATACCACGCACCATCAAACCACGTCCGTACCACGGTTCTACATTATTTATTCATGTACAGGCTAGGGGCTAATACGGTGGTGGAAAGGATTTTTTCTCTTATTAAGGATTATTAGTTCTTTATGTCAGATAATTTAAAGTAAAGAGGAATTTAAATAAACATAGAAAGTAAACTAAATCACAAAATATGATGTCTTCATTCAAAAATAAACTATAACACAAATAAGGAAACAATTAAATTGTACTTACCAATTACATTACCAAAAATAGATGCGTGAAAGTATGAAATAGCTCGATGTAACAGCTATGTAGGTACAGGTTGCGATACAATCAATTCCAATATCAATGTGACACTTACCTGGAAAAGAGAAAAAAGTTAACACAAACAAAATTTTTTTATGAAATCAAACAACTACAGAATAAATTTCAACTTGGTTTAAAAGCCTATGCATATTAATATGTAAGCTTTTTGGGTTTTTGATGAATTTAACCGATATATTAAAAAAATATCTATACCATTTTTCTTTCATGGAGGTATTGTGCTCTAATGCCCCCCCTCCAAAAAAAATACGATTTTAATTTATCTTCATTATATTCAGTGCAAGGTAAGTAACTGGAGTCATTGCGTGTCCATATGTTCTCAAATATAAAAAGTTATTTTTTAAGTGATCTAAATAAGACAAAAAAACAGTTTATATTACTTACAAACTTATATATTACTTACAATCTTTTCGGGATATACGTTAAAATGAAATTTATTTAATTAAAACAACAGAAGGTTTTTGAATTTAGACGCAAAAAAGAAAACAGTCGGAACATAAAATCACTTTACGAGTCACTTAGCAATCACTAAGTTTATGTAAAAAAATGGAGAATTATAAATTCAATGCATAGCTAACTTGCTCATTATGAAATGACTATAATAAAATTATGGTGAAAATGGTATTTAATGAAACAAACTGAACCTTTGACTTTTAAATAGAAGTCAAAGGCGAACGGTACAAGCCAAATTAGCTCAAGCAAAAAGAAAAGAAAAAAAGAATACGACACTGAGTTGGCAATGAAAAGGGGGAAAACCCAACTGTTCTTATGTGACTTTTTTCTCAAATCGAATTACAAATAAAATAATCATTTATATCGAAATCGAAATTACTTAGTCTATAATTTACCGCATTAAGCACATAGACAATTAATAAAAGTGGGTCTAGCAGTATGTGTGTGTGTGTATATATGTTTTTCAGAATTTTTTTTTTAATGTGGTCCTAATGCATTACAACATTTATTTATTTAGACTCATTGACTAAAAAAAATCCATTGTTTCCCGAAAAATTATTTCACATTTCACAACAATTTTTAACTTTTAATTCATTTCCTTTTTAATATTCTTGAAAATAAAAATAATCGAGGGCTTTCTATGGAAAAATGAGCGTAATTGTGGGAAATGTGTATATTTCGTTAATCAAAAGCCAAACATAAATTTGATTAAAAAACCAAGCACTATCTTAACTGGCGTCGGAGTATAAAATATCCTTATTAAAGGAGTCTATCCCGGGTAAACATTAAAACAGAGGAAGAAATAGAACTGAATCACAGTGGATAACCATTTACTTAATGCTATCATAGTAAACATTCCGTGACTATTCAATATCGTGTCGTTCACGTATTAAAAGAAATGCAGTAAAAATAAATTATTATTTTTATTATTCTCAAGTACCTCTCTCCAGGAACTAATGACAATAAAAGCGAAACGTTAAAACTCGTGACTTAATTCGAAGGAGCAGAACTGATACCCAAATATTTTCTTGTAACTCTTCAAATGGCAAATAATATTCATTAGAAGTCCGCCCGGTCAAATTCTTTCAAAATAATGAAGACCCAACTTCAAAAATCCCCAAGACAGGCAGCTCCCGGACATCAAACAGCTGCTTAACAAAGACGACACAGGCCTAATCAGGTTCTTCCCCCAGCGATCTCTTGTAAAAAGCCCCCAAAGGCCGGAGTTCCCTTTCTTCTCGGCTCCATTAGCGGTGGCTCTCCAGATAATGCAAATGAGAGGTGAGGCTATGTGTCCAGGTGTCCGCCCGCTTCTTTGCTTTCCCTTAGTAATCAACCTGGCGTACCAATCAAGTAACTGGGGAGGAAGGTATCTTATCCGGTAAGGAGTCGCAACATAATTTATAAAGCTAGGTCATTTCTGTGAACAGTTCTACAAATATCAGCTATGTTGGCTTCACTGATCAAACAATGATCTCAGGGAAAATTAAGATCTTTTGATCTGAATAACATTTAAAGAATAAAATGGGATACCACGTCCAGTAATACTATACTATTAATGACTAAAAAACATATCCTTCTCTATTTCAAAGGTTGACAGACTGGGAGTTGTTTAGTAAAAAAATATCCTTTTTATCTCATAAAACATTACATTTATTATATTTACATAAAGAAAGATGAACAGCGCTGCAGCGTTTTTGAAAGGAAGATCCTCAGAAAGATTTACGGTCCTAATAGGGATGCGGGGGATGGATAATACGCCATTAATCATGAACTATACTTCCTCTACAAGGAAATAGCTACCGTCAAGTTTATAGAAATAAACTGATTACGATGGGATGGGCAAAAAGCGAGGATGGATTTCATCCTTCCTTTTTTCCTTAACTTTCGTGCGATGCCACGAAGACTCCTGCAGTACAAGCCCCTTGGTTTACGCAAGATTGGAGGGAAAGGGCATAGGACAGGGAGTGGTGGAAGAATCGCTTGGAGAAGGTCAAGGCTCGAGATGGGCTGTAGTTCCGAAAAAGTAGTATCTCATAGTAACAATGTTATGTATTACAAAAAAGGGAGCCCTTTCATTATCTATGATTGCCTGCATCTTGAACGTCTGCTGTTCTGTCTGCTACTGTCGCTGTTCTGTACTTCCTTGAGGTACAGATCCTACAGGACACCTGCTCAGTGACCCTTAACCAATTTCTTTATATATTTCTATCGTTCCAAATAGTGTCACATATCACGTATCGGAGACGGATTTCGATTTTGGTTACGTAGCTGACTCAATTACCAATAGTAAAAAAGTCATTTTACCCTCAATTCATTTTAAGGCAGGGAGTAGTAGCCACACAAACAGCTAATCACCAAACCACAACTTGGTTAGCCTCAAGGATAATGAAAATGTTTATGGTTACCATGTTTTTAAAGGATGTGATGTAACTTATTGGACATACTTTTTCTAAAGAACTATATCTTTAACCTTGGAGAAGGATTGACTCTTTCAAATACTACCTCTATATATTCCAAAAGAAATATGATGACTGGGAAAATTTAAAAGAATGTTTTTCAGTACTTAATCACTAGATAGTATTTAACGGGACAAATTATGACATCAGCTTTAAAAAACTTTTCTCACCTATCAGCAGCTAGAAATCTGAGTACATGATATTTATAGCTGTGATATTCGTATGTAATTTATTAGTCAAGTATATTTTTTTGGTATTGACAACTATTAACTGAGAAATATAGCTAAACCACAACGACAACAAAACAATAAAATATTCTCACATAGAAAATTGAAGCAAACCTTTTTAAGAGTCATATGAGCACTTTACAACTAAAATTGGCTGAATATCATAAGCCACACACGACTAAAAAAAAAAAAAAAAAAAAAAAAAAAAAGTAAGTAGGAAATGAAATTCCGGATTTCACAGAAGGAATAGAAAGCCAGAAAAGAAATTTTAATAAGTTGGGGAAAAGTGAGAAACAGGAGGAGAAAAGTTAATACGAAATCGTAAAGCAATCTGGAAGGGAAGGAAAATGAAAGAAGGTAGATCTAGAGAACCTTTCTTTCAAGAAACGGAAGCAATAAATCCCGCTGGAGGACTTGCTCAAATCATTTACTATTAAAACAGCTATCTCGTCAACAACAATTTCCTAAAAACAACACTAATCTCGTAAGTTTCCCCTCTCATTCATTTATTATTGACCAAAGAATCTTCTAGAAAATACACCAATCTTAGTTTCCCTTAACGGGTTCCTATCAATTTCTTCAGGTTTTGATATATCATCTTACAATGTTTGGAATCGTTCGTACACATGATCCTTCTAACAAAATACAAAAATACATCTTATAACTAAATGAAAAAAAGTTGTGATAAATGTAGGATGAATTTCAAAACATTTAGAAATAATTTTCAATAATATGATACACTGTTCTAATAGAATACGCTATCATTAAAATAAAATACAAACAGTTAAGGGTTACTATTAAAAATTATTTAATGATACTTTTTGCTATGAGTGGTTGTGGAAAAAATGGAAATAATCAGTTTAAAATAAAACATATTACATATAATTATTACACCGGTGCTATTATAAAGCACTAAAAATAATACTGAAATTTAATTATAAAAATGTAATTACTTGCAAAACAAGAAAACATGTATAAAAAAAAATTACGGGTTATTTTAATATTTTAGAAAATGATTCCGCCATGACTACGCAGCTGAGAAACAGTCCATTATTAATCTAGGTAGGAAAAAAAAATAAAGAAAGAAAGAAAAATTAATCATTTTTTCCCTTGTTTCAGGAGAAGGAAAAAAAAAAGATGAAATGGTTGATCTTTCTTTATAACTGAGCTTTCCGATTCTATAAAGGAAAATAATACAAAGGCACTTAACTAGTTTTCCTGAAATAAACGCTGCGTTAAAAGTTGACCTTCCTATTTTAAACGCTATAATGGAATTCAGAGAAAAATCGGATAAAAGAAAAAATGTACTCAAAAAGTAACAAACTTCGTAAGCTATTTAAAAAAATAAATTACTAGGCTATTATAAATGTCTCAAGTTAATAGATGTAAAGTTCTTATAGAATAATATACAGATCTCGATTTCGCATATATCTCCATTCATTCCATATCTATGTATAAATTTTTTGTAAATGATATAAAAATATAACTAACTTTTTTGGATATAAACATTAACTGTTAATAGAACTGATAAAAGAAATTAGAGTGTAAGGTGCTAACGGCTAAATAATAAAAATTGTAAAACATCAAATTTTGTATTCGATGAGTATTTGTAAATCGAATCGAGTCAAATATACATGTTGAACTTAATGTTGAAACATACTTTTCGGAAAACCCTTAACATAACGCGAAAAAGCGTTTCTCGCAGTTACAAAGATATACACATATAATTTTATTTCGTTTTTAGTTATAAATGCGTTTGTTGCATACGTCCTTCGCCAACTCTAAAACTATATGATCCATAGCAACGGAAAAGCAATGTAAAATAGATAAATATTACAGTTATATCATAATTATAATTTATTTATTATTAATAATTTTATAAATAAATAATTTATAAAATGCAACCGACCCAAAAATATCCATTTACACACGAGGCGTGGAGATAAAAAGGGGGTAAATCCAAATTTGAAAATTTTTCAGGAAACACAAAAAATGTGCTTATTCCGGTGATTATATAATTGAGACAAATATTTTTAGAAAATTAGATTGGATTTAGCATATTTTGAATGGTGAACCATGTACCACCATTTGTGAGAAAACATTAAAAATAATAATGTATGGATTTACGCTTTTTTGCATCTCCACGCCTCACATATAGTTAGGAGAAGCTTAACGTTGATGTAGAATATTGGAAACAGAATGCCTGCACTGGTAAAGTCAAGTATTTATATTGAAATGATGGTGTTGAAATTCCTTTATTAATCATTAAAATTAAACTTTTTTTTATTTTAACTTATGTCATTCATTATTCCCATAAAAATTAATATTCTACCTTCATACAACTCTAAATATGACTTCATTAAAAAAAACAAATAACCTCATCACACCATATGTATATGTCGTTCCTGAATCGAAAAGCTTCAACCAATACAATTACTACTATCGGATTAACTCAAACATGCCAATTCTTGAGTTATGTCGTCGTTCTTTTGAAGGGGCGATATCATCACCACTGATGGTATATAAAAAAATTTGAAAAAAATATTTACTTAATTTATGAATATGTATAACTGAAAAATAATCCAAGGATTCCTTTTAGGGTAGTATTTTCGTGTTTAAAGAATTTAATGTTAACTAAAATCAGAGAAAAAGGTGAGAGAGATAGAGAGAAAGAGAGAAAGTCAGAGAAGGTGCAATAATAATTTAATTAACTAAATTAATTGATATAATGTGTATAATTGTCTCTTTCTTAATAACCCTGTCAGGTCCAGACATATCGCCAGATTTGTATAATAACCAGCAACAGATTAAAATAAATCTGTTTTTAACACCCGTGTTTTGGAGTTATTTATGTATCCTTTGCGTTATTTTCCAAAATGAGTAATTCAGTGAAATACATTTCGTGGAATCAAGAAATTCGTGGAAAATTAATAATTAATCAAGCATATTAAATAAACTAAAGAAGTCGAGCATTTACACGGTTATAAATAAAATACGGTGGATCAAATTTATCTCTGTAAATTATATAATGCTAAAATTAACAGCTAAGTAAAATATAATCTTTAATTGTCCTATAAATTAACGTCTTATGTGTAGTTAATATAAATGTATCGTATATGATAGGTTTAAATAAATATTAGCTTCAATAAATTCATATATTGAATCACGTGATCATAAATTGAAATGAACAGAGGACCATTGAAGACAATGACTTCTGAAGGACATTTTTTGTTATGCTCTCAACAATCTACAAGCTAAATTTCCATAATACCATCAGAACTCGAAAGATTTAATTCCAGTCATCTACCATTTACCTATACCACTACAATCGGTGATGGATCTGGGGTTCAGTACATGGTATAGGCTGTACTGTTTCTCGGACAACGGTTGTCCTACTGATGAACTGCTGATCTTGCTCATCCAGGATAAATAATTTTTACTCCTTATTCTGGGTACACACTTTAAAGAGGTTGGGTGAGCCCCAGGAGGGTCCTAAATCCCATACGATCCATCTCCGGCCGCAAACAAACTAAATAAAAGTATGTCAGCGAGCAGGATTTGAACCAAGGACCTTCAGCGTGGCAACTCAGAGCTCTAGCACTAAATCACTCCGCTCCCTAATTGCCATCTACCGATTTTATAAAATAAATATTATAATGGTCCACCAAAAATGCTACATTTTTTAATTATTTGGAAAGAGAATAAAAATACAAGAAAGCAAATGGTCTTAAATAATTGTGTCGGACGGTAGACTTCCATTAACTCACCTTGTGGAAATTCAATTAATTTAAACCTGTTTGATTTATTTCCTAGACATCCTAAGGATTGCAAACGAAGCACTCAGTGAATCAATATTATTTACGAATACTAAAGTTGTAAAATTCAAAAGCGATAGGGTAAAATGGATGGCGTCTTCCAGGAATTTCGAATAAATTTAAGCAGCTCAGGCTTTCACTGTAAGGGGTTCGATTACCGGCACAACTAAAATATATTTTCCTAAAGATAGAAGATACGGCGGCACAGGATCCACTTATCTCCGAGTATCAGAAAGGCGTAGATTAAAGAGGTTTCTACGCTGTATATAAACCAATATTATCGTTTTAGAATTCAGGTGAAGCCGGCTTTTTTATATTATATAATAATAAATAAATAGATCAAAAAGAGATATCAAATAATTATTAGAATGCTATTGATAAAAACAGAAGGATCGACGACTCTCTAAAATAGTGGAGAAAACTAACCAGTCATAATACTGGTAATGATAATTTACTAGTTATTTTCTAGGATTTAAATATTAAACCATTGCCTTTTTTAGAGCCTTTAAATTGTTTATTTATTCAATTAACGTCACGTTATGCTATTATGGCTAATCGGACGATGCTCCAATGGTAGACCTAAATTTAGCCTATCAAGGTATAATTAATATAATTATATAATGGGGATATTTAACGAGATCCTGATACCGAACAGGATTAGGACCTCCATTTTACGTACCTACCGAAGGACGGCTTTACCATGGGATGCTTTGTCCCTTTAGTAAAATCTTAAAGCCCTTTGCATTCTTGCAAAGTTTTAAACTTAATGAAGAGTATCGCCTCGTAAAAAAAAAAAAATGTAATTTGTACGGATGCTGTCGCTTCGAGTTTTTTTCTTATTAAGATTTTTACCAAAAATAGAAGTTATCATGAGCTTGAATATAGAATGAAAAAGAGAATGTAATTGTGGGAAATGTGTATACCGAAGTATACGCATTTCATCTAGAAATGAACTTACCAACAACCATACATCATTTATATTTCGGAATGCTAGTTGAAACTTTTATTTCTTGATAAAAGGATTACTGAAATCTCTTTTCCACACTAAAGCTCGCGATAACTTGCATTTTAGGAAAATATATATATATTTTTTAATTTAATTTATTGATATTTACAACTATAATAATATTACATAATATGATTATAACTAGTAAATCTGCTGATATGTACATTATGACATGAAAAACACATGTGGAGTAACTCTACCCATCGGCAGCACTCCATGGAAAATATTAAAAATGAAACGAATAAACAGTTTAAAGTTGTAGCTCATCTCGAAGCTACATCCTGCTGAACAGATACCAACCCTTGTGTTAGCATTCAAGGTCGATATCTGATATAACAAAGACACAATGTATTAGCACAAGGAATAAAATAGCAGCTATAAAAAAATTATTGAATAAGTAAATTAATTAAAGGATATATATATATATATATATATATATATATATATATATATATATATATATATATATATATATATATATATATATATGTATCTGTTAATAAAACAAAGTGACTATGTGTAGATTTTCGCTCTGGAATAAAGGGACATGAGAGGCGTGAAGAAGAACAGTACCCAGCGGCACCTCTCCCGCGGCTTAATTTGATACTCTTATGATAGCAGATCCCTCATCCACGTTCCGAGGATATGTAGATAAATTTAAATTGAATGTTTCCCCTTCTTTATTCATTTTATTGAACCAGCTTATCCTCGATCCGTTTAGGTCACCCAGAAAGGGACACCCTTACACCGGGAATAGATAGGAGACCAAGAACCGAGGTGCGCTAAGAGAGACAGTGACACAGAAGAGGGACCGTACACCTCCCTCAAGAGAAAGAAGTTGATTATTCCAAGCTGGGACAAGTTCCGTGGGGAGCTTAGGCCCTTCGCCTTCAGGCGTAGAGTCAAGTCCCCACCATATTATTACACTCTTAAAATACTCCACCATTTATCAACTCAGGACCTTTTATTTTGGTGACTTTTTTTAACACAGAAAAATTTTAATTTCTCAACTAGGTCCCATTATTTTAAAATTAGAAGAAAATAAAGAAAAATGCAATGTATAAAACCATATTTTCTTTTTAATTACTAATAATTTCATTACTCTTAAACTTTAATTCAGCTTATATTTTTCGAGTGAGAGGATGCTCAATGCTTAACGGCATTTTCTAGCCAGATTGGAAAGGGAAGAATCTGGATTAATTCAAATTTATAGTAAAATATAGCCGTAAAGTAAAATATAGAATACATTTTTTTTTTTTTTAAATTCTTTAAACAACTACAAACTTTAGTATAATTATATATTATAACAGAAAACATAACTAAAAGTTAGAAAATCATTTTCAATAAGTTTAAAATAAGAACAGTGTTAGGATAAAAAAATTCATTTTATGGTAAAAAAAGCGTGGGGTTCTTTTTAAAATTTAATTCATAATGATTCTGTTTTACCAACATCAGTCAATTAAATATATACAACTATTAACATCAGGCAACCAAAAATTAATAGTTTTGGTAATTTTGGAGACTATAAGAAATTCTTTTTTGAGACTAGGATTAGATACCCTATTATTTTGAATGTATTTTTTTTTCTTATTCTTATTATTATAATCTTTAAATTGAAAGAATTTGGCGGTAATTTTAATCATTTTAGAGGAACCTGTTCTGTAATTGATACTCCACGATAAATTTTACCTTAATTATAATTGTTTGTATATTTCTGTCTGATGAATGTTTTATTAGAAAATTTTAGTTTATTTTTATAGAAATATATGTCAGGTCAAGGTGCAGCTATATTAAGGATTGAAATTGGTTACATTTAATATGTATATATTTATTATTAGAATAAGAGTATTAATATATTTTGATGAAATTGGATCTAATTGTAATGTCTAGGATCTAATTCATGATATATGTTCTTGATTAAGTACACATTGCCCGTCGCTCTCATCATTGAAATGAGATAAGTCGTAACAAAGTAATCCTATCGGAAGATGTGGTTAGAATCATACAGGCTATAATCTAGGATTAATCTTTATTTACATTAAAGATTTATTTTTGCAATTCAAATTGGTTTGATTATTACTTATTATTTAATATCACATTTTTTATTAATTTAATAATAGAAATAACTTACATTATATTCTTTAAAAATGATTCTGTTTTACCAACATCAGTCAATTAAATATATACAACTATTAACATCAGGCAACCAAAAATTATAAGGCAATGTCATTAAATGGCTTTAATCCATTTTCCGGTTATAACCGAATAACCCATTAAAAAAATTACCCAGTTAAATATACTTTTTCAATATAGGGTTATATTTTATATTATAATGAAACCTATTTTAGGAAATACAAATATACCTGTTTAAAGTTAATATGCATTATTTGTATACAACCGCCCTGGCTTTGCAGGGATAGTAAGACATATTATGCCCACATGTCTGTCTGCCAAATCTATTTTATTATGTAGATATTATAAACATAAAAACAAAACAAAATATATTTTTTTATACGAATTTATTTTCTTGCACGTTAAGTTTTTGCGATAACCCATAAGAAACTCATTTAAATTATATGTTATAAAATATTCTAATAATGCGCATGAAATGCTTAATGTAACTAAAGTATATAAGTTGATAAGGATTAATACAGTATTCATCTAAATAGCTTTCCAAATACCGCACTGTACGTTAAAAAATTTTTGTAAGATAAAATGGGTATAGTTAGCTTTCCTTAAAAGCAGTTGTTATTGGGTTTACCGCGAACAAACGCGGCTGAGGACTTTGTTTTATAATACGTATAGATAATGCATATTGTATTGGTTTATAACAATTCATTTATAAATTGACCTCATTATTATTTAATCCATTTTCATTCTACGTGTTTACGTATTAAATTATTAAACACGATCTATACTAAGTGTAATGTTGCTTTCAACTTTTCATTATTAGAAAATAAGCCCTTCTACAGTATCATTTTCATAGGTTAAGCAACGCAAAGTAAGTCTCTAACCATGTTTCCATTAAGATCGACAAGTGTGAATTAACTTAATGAATTAAAGTAAAGTTGACATTTTTAGGTTTGAGTAGAAAAAAAAAGTCACTTTCACTCTTATTTTTCTTCATATTTATAAGTAGAGCGATTATATTCTTTTAGGTCATAGCATAAACTAATCACAAAATGGATCCCGAATCATCTGTACTTCATGGGTGACAAGTAACAATGAGGAAATACGCTATCGTAAAATAATATGTCTAAGACGAAGGCCTCAACAAACAATTATTAAATGCAATATTTATTAGATAATAAGACTACCTATTAAATGCTAGAGAGGTAATCAGATCGTTTTTGATATATAGACAGCCCCGGTGAATAAGTGGTGAAGTCGGATTTTGTCCAGAGAGAGATAGCTGCTTTCAGATGACCGGAAACGTATCATTGTAATAGTTTTTGGCATTAAATGGAATTTTCATATACAGAATAACTTCTTTCAAGCCAATGCCTTAGTTAGGCCCTTATTCACAACGAAAATAATAAGTACAAGAAACTCATTTTGGAGAAAATTAGACTTAACCACTTATTCACTTTGTGACGTTTTTCTTACTTCCGGATTGGAAAGTGTCCAATGTGATCCAGGAACTTCGAAGGCTAAATAATTTGGATGTAACGTATAATTTAACCACTCAGTAAATTTTAAACGAGTAGCGATAATTTAATAAAAAGGGTCCTCTGTAACCTAGGCTATCAGCTCAAGGATCGGCAAAAGAAGGGGTTGGCCATTCTGTGTAAATCACATCATTTCCAACCCCCTAAGTCGTTGGCTATTTTTTTTTTTTTTTTCATTGAGTCAGGTAGTTCTCTCAAAGCTCCGAGTCAAAGAACACTAAAATATATATGCATTGCACTGAATGCATATATATTTAAAATGATATATGGCGGTGATAGGTTAAATTGTATCTTCTTAAACTGTTTTATCAATAAATTAATCGTATTGGAGACAATAAATTTTTACATTTTGCTCGATATATACAATGCCGCACACCCCAGCCGCCCACTCGTACATTCTATCAATCCTTGTTCGGTTCTACGTGCCCAATCGATCAGAGGATATATTCCGGATTCGTGCGCCTGCAGCTTAACATTTCATGAGAGTTTTCAGAATTCCTAAGAAGTAGCAGCGTTTCTGATCTTGTATTCCATGATTTACGGAAGAGGTTTCCATTTTATACATCAATCATTAAATAAAAGACTTGTATGTAAGAGAAAAAAATGAATAGTGTTAAATATATTTATGTCTGATAATAATATCCATATTGTTCACTAACTTTGCTATAAATAATAATGTTGACATAAATTAATGATTTTTTTAAACCCTATGAAGTATCACCGAAATAAAATAAAAACCATATGCTTGTTTGGCATTCCTTTATAATAAAAGTGATGGTAAATAAAAACTATTCAAATTATTCCATCCTACTCTAGTTGATGGTACAAAAACTTGAGAGGGCAGTTGTGTGTAACTGTTGGGAATAAATGGAAACATTAACTTTATAAAAATCAATTGAATCGATTATAATTATACTCCACTTTATACCTGGAGATTTATGCTATAATAATTCGAAAAGAATGTTTAAGATAGTTCTTGTTCCATGAAATTGAGAACTTAAGTGCTATAATAATAATTAATAATAATAAAATAATTAAAAAGTATTACTCATTGAATCCCCAAATTAAAAAGCAGGTTATACCATAGTATGGTTAATATGTTATACCTTAGGCAAAATTTAATAGGAAAAAACTTAACTTCTTTTGTTGTTTAGACGGTGCTTCAAAATTAGGAAACTGAACGTTAATAAATAATGAAAATTGAAATGACAAATTTAAGAAAATTAAAATTTTCTGTACTAGATAATAATCTACAGCTATAAAATATTACCTTAAAATCTAAAAAATAATTCTCGAATACTCCATAAAATTCTCTCTTTTTTGATACATTATAATATACTCATTATAAAAATCCATCATTCCTAAGAACCGAAAAAGAAATAAATTCTACTGTACTGACATATAGTAGGAACCTTGGTATTTTCATGTTTACGATACAATAAGACTGAAATACATATCCAATTACACTGGCTTAGATTGTTATTTAACCGTAATCTAACTCAGAGAGCGGAGTGGTACAGTGGAAGAACGCTGAGATGTCGTGCCAAAGATCGCGGGTTCAAATCCGTCTGAGACAGACTTTTATTTGATCTGTTAACATCCTTTGGGCTCTGGCGCCGTCCTGGGCTCACCTATTCCCTGCAACGTGGGTACCCAAAATAGAGGGGAAAATCTGGCGATTGAGGGAGATCAAGGGCAAATTACCTCCATGCACAACAACTGACCAGGAAACAGCGTACCTAGTCTTTACCATGTTTATTTAAACAGAACTCAAGACTCTTTATGAGATTTAGTGGTATAAGTTTTTTTTATCTTTACTCAAGGACTGTGGCAGATCCTCCTAGGGCCCACCCAACCTCTTTAAAGTGGGGACCCTTAATTGTGGGGAGGGGATCTGATAGTCGGGTGTGATCTTGGCAAAATTACCTCCCTGTACAACCCTTAGTTTAAATCATTAAAACTAACCCAATAATCTTCATGGGTTGTAGAAGTGCAGATTTATAAAAGCAGACAATGAGAGATTTACTATTTACATGCTTGTATCACAAGGTTCGTAGAAAAGAGCAACGAATATATAATCGTGGTAGTTTCACGGTAATTTAAAATTATTTCCTCTTTGGAGAACTCTTTGGCGGTGAGAAAGTTTTGCTGGAGGGGACACCCGTAAGCTTTTATCTATGCGGGAAGAAGACATAACAAGACTAACTGCCTTTATGCCCCAACTTGAGCGATCATAAGGACAGCTGTAGGTAAGGGCACAAACTCCGCATCCCATCTTGGATATCTTCTTTCTTCGCCCACTTTCCTCTTTTATATTCACTCCATGCCTCCTTTATCATCTCTACTTTTCTATGAGGATAAACGATTTAGGAAGAATGAAGAAGGATGATGTCCGCAATTGTTCTTTTCCAAAATCTTATATTTATTATTAACTCGTTTATCATATACATATTAAGAAGAAATACGATAGATACTTCGTGAAATGCTTCCTACTCTCAATGAGATTCAGATTAGAGATTAATTTAGTTTCATTTAAGAAAAATCGAATGTAGTATTTCTAAGGAATATACCTGATCCAATACTTCGCAATACATAATAGAAATTTGCAAAACATAATTTTAAGACAATAGTCTTATAGCTGTGAATAACTATACAATCTACCACCTTCAATAATTATAGACTGGATAAAAGTTTAATATATTAATAAATTATGAGTGATTAATCACAAAAATATGCATATAGGCTATTATAACTTAATTAGAAGTAGACTCTACACACCCTCAAAAACCACTAGGAAATAATCGAGTAAGACCGATAAGAAAGAATCGGTCAATTCTATGCTTTCTCATAACCGAAAGAGTTGGGTATCCAGATTACTAATTATTATTTTACTATATACCAGATTATATATATATATATATATCAGATTACTATATAAATCAATGTAAATAAATAAATATTAAAATAATTGAAGTAAATTGAGCTGAGTAAATGGTAGATTTCACAACTTACTATATCATAAGTAAGTCTATACAACTTTATAAAAACCAGCATAAAATACTTTTAAATTTAATTGGTTTTCTCTACAATCGCAATTATTTCTAAGACACATAACCACACGGTGAAATAATATTCAAATAATTACCAAGAGGAGCCACATGTGGTATAGTTATCAGCATAATAAGCTTTTAAGCAAAGGTCCCGGGTTCGCAGCCCGGTAGGTGGCCATGGGATTTTTAAAGGGAGGATAAAGTCGGTAGTTATGCCGTTCTTCAGAAGGGACGTACTAAATGGCAGTTTCAAGCTCAAGATCTGATTATAACTGACTATGCAAAATTTAGGCCTCCCACAGTGTCGTCGTATTACCATTAGCCATAGTATCATCAAGTGACGTTGAATAAAAAAACAGAATATCAAACACATAATTTTAATAACTCTATTGCATCTTTAGATTTTAGCATACCATACATTTAAATATTGAATGCTCACTAACTAATTTATTTCAATTTTTCAGGACTTGGCAGTATCAAGAGATACAATATTATTATTTCATTGATGATATTTGGAAAATACCATCGATATTTTGATTTATTTTATCTTTTCTGTTATCATCAATATTGAGATCGAGATGATTGAGAAGTCGAAAAACAACATCTACCGCTTCTACATTATCTATATTTCTTATTTCTAGTTATACATAGAAGTCTAACTATATTTCAGAAACTATTTAAAATGTTACGGCAATACATGCAGCCATTTTTAATTAATGAAAAAAAATATTAATGTATATTATATTAGTATAACAGATGGGAATAAAATCCCAGAAGGAGAAGACGAGGATACAAACATGCCCCAGGCACCCTTCCAGACACTGAGAAGCCATTACCTTCTAATGACAAGAGGCATAAGAAAAGAAAAGGAATTTCCAGTTTATTAGCACCATCGATTCCTACAGGAGCCTGCCAAATGTGTGTATATATTTAGTTTGCCTCTGTAGCTAGCGGGCCAAGAACCACCTCCTTCGGCCAGCCTCTCACAAGCGAAATAATATAACTAACTTTTTCTATATCTGTTTTAACCTAGTTGTTCGAGTAGAAGGGAGTCATTGAACCGAGGGGGGAAGAGGGAGGATCTGGAAAATATGCTTAGAATGAGAAAGAAAGTGAATGTCAAACTCAAGAAATCCCATAAATAAATATAAATTACCGTTTAAGTTAATCCCAATCCAAAATAGTTGTAGGCCTTTTAAATACCTAAATACTTTCTGGCGTTTAACCAAATACTGAATGAGACATTTCCCCATATGGTCCAATGAGTATTTGATTGAGCCTCTTGGTGTGAGATTACTGTTGCTGGTGTGGCTGTTAGAGCTGTTGGTGTGAGGTGTGCATTTGATATTCATCTTTTTTTTTTTTTTTTTAGATGATACCATGAAACATTGACTAGTTAGTTATTTTCCAGTAATTTATAACCTAAATACTTTTTTTGGTGAGGGAGTCTTCCAATAACATATTTATAATATATTTAATACAACAAAAAATGTATGAATTACACATAAAAAAGATAGTTTAGAATTGCAAGGACTTAAAAAAATAAAACAACCTACAAAACAAAACAATAATAACGATTACGTCTAAGGTTAAACAAATTTCATAAATAACATAAATATAAATAATACCGATCAGAAACTCAAAAATAAACATAAAATAATTTTTATAATGCCATTGGAAAACTAAAAAAAAAAATACTAATAAAAAGCTAATACGTGATATGTGACTCAAACTAGACCATCTGGAGTACCAAGACAAATAGGGTAAGGGGACTTGAAGTGGGTACCTTCAGGTAGTTAAGTGTCCCTTAGGTTTTATTACCTTTAGTGTCCAGATAGGGTCAGTTGTCAGAAAGCAGCAGTCAACTCTAGATGTCAGAATGAAGGAACAGGATGAAGAATGAAGTCACATGTATCACAAAAGTCACATATAGTGTTCCCCTATTGTTGTAAGTTGTTTTAAAAGCTTGATCAGCTTTGTAACCATGATCAGCATAAATAAATGTGATTCAATAATTATTATTATTATTTAATAAACAACTCCTGGTCAGTCAACCACGTTAACCTTTGGAGAAGAGTATATATGTCTCTTATTTATTAATGATATAAAATTACTATATATTAAGTATAACGATCTCCGGGAGGCATCCAATTTTATTATTAAATATATTCAGATCAAAGGATCTGACTTTTCCCTGAGATCATATTTTAGGCAGTATAGCCAATATAGCAAAGCCTTAGGTCTCTAAAATACTGAAAACGTTTCGGCATTTAAGGCATTATCAAGATATGACACCGAAAATCACATCAATAAAGATCAAACGCAGAGCATCCATATCAACAGCCCAATCCATCTATCAGATACAGCACAATACTTGAAGGCGCTCAATCAAATACTGAATGAGACATCCTCCAGAATGACCCAATGGATTTAATATTCATCGATTTTTTTTTGTATCGGACGATGACTTAATTGGCGAAACATTGACTAGTTAGTTATTTCCCAGTATTTTAGTTGCTTAAGGATTTTTTTTAGAGGATCTTCCAATTAAATTTGTATAAATATAGTTCATAAATTCCTGAATAATTAATCTTTTTCACGGTTATGAATAATTCATGAAGATTTTTTTAAACATTGTTCAAAGATCCCTCATTTAAAATTCCGTGTCAAGCAACAATATTCCAGTTAAAGAAACACCATTATATTCCAAATGCCTTGTTTTGATAATCAAGCTTCCGTAGATCCTAATCAGAAGTAGCGAATTAACAGTGATAAATGTTAACATCGAAACAACTTCACCTCATTATCTACCATCATAACGAGCAGGCGTCAAATATTTTACTAAAACGACATACAATATATAATTGCTAATAAAGCAACAACCTTTTGTAAAACAGCAAAAATTGTTTCCATCCCGTTGTTTCAATATTAGTATTACACTTATGCATTAGCTCATATATTTATTTATTCGTTAATGAAGCTGAAAAAAGGGTTTTAGCTACATTAATTTTACACCTCAAGGCATATTTATGTATCATAAAAACTCAATACCTTTTTTGGTATTGACAGTAATTGTTTACTGTGGACATAATAATGTTCAAGAAATTTAAATATCTTTTGAAAAGGAATTTAATATGTTCCAAGAAAGGTATAAATTTGGACTACACCAAATATAAATATAGAAAACATAATTAGAACAGCACACCATTCTTTAACTCCTATCAAACAATATGATCATAAGGTGACCAAAAAAAAAATCCGTGAATATAATTAAAACTTGCGTGTGGCGCATCCAAAATATTAAAACGGATCTTACTATTTACTATAGTACACTACTATTACTAAAATACACTAAAGTATAATAAGACAACTAACGGAAACATCATTTGAAGTGGGAGGTGAAAAGTACTTTGTATATATATTATATACACATTTATATATAAATTACAGTTTCGAGCTAAACATAATTTCAGGCTTATTATTTATATCTAAAATAAAATGTGAAATAAGATATCAAAAATAGAGAGAAAATCCAAGCTTGTAATACCCTCCTTACCAAGTAGTAGTAGGTAGTTAAAAACATCTTGTAAAGTAATAATTTAATAATGAAAAAAATGAACAAATAATTAATAGCAATTAAGCTTGAAAAATGTAAATAAAGTTAATACTAAATTTAAATGCAATAAAATGGGGATGCATAGAAAAGTTACAAGGATTTTTTTTCATTATATTATGCATTTGAGTCTTCAAAACGTTAAACTCAATTTAATTTTACGTGCATGGTTTACGTATGCCTCAGTCATATATAGGTTCGATCTATAAAATAAACGTGAACATTTGGATTTCTCTCTTTTAGTATTTCTATGTCACAAATAAGATAAATTACTTACACGACAGCCAAAGAAAATTAACAGTAACTCACCTAAAAATAAAAACACAACATTAGTACGATTCTTTAAAATAACATATTTTTAAATAATAATATAACAAAAAATAATAAGCATGGAAATTAAATAATTATTAACAATACAAATGTTCTAGCCATGACTATACCTCAAAAAATGACAAATCATTTAAAGAATATTATTGTAGTGGTTCACGTTACTTTGAACAATGACTAATACGACTGGGTTATAACAATGTATTCTAAAAATTGAAAAAATATTAAATTCTAAATATAAAACGAATTGTTTTCTGAAGAACTTGAAATACCAAAAACGAAAATTCCAAAATTATCTGAAAAACAATATAACTAAACATATTACAAGAATGTAAATAAATATATATATATATATATATATATATATATATATAAGTGTGTATATTATATAAAGAATACTGGGTTAAATTCCCAGTGTTTCTGTTCATTGGTATTAGCTTTTTAAATAATTCAAAACAAAACACTTCTCTAACACCCGCAGACACCCCTTTCAAAGGTAATTAAATCGTGTACTGTGTAATAGAAACATACGATTTACTAATTGACTCCTTCTATAATTAATGCATCTCATTAATTATGACAGTCTATGAAGCTACTGTTTTATAATTAATTGAACAAGCTATATAAACGAGAATATATTTCTAGCAATGCCACTTTAAATACGAGTCTCTATATTATCACACAACTGCCTAAAACAACAGACAGTTTTTTAGTTTGTAAATGTAAGAAATTAAACCTATTTTTAACTTCACCATGGGGCGACCTGTGGTCTAGTGATTAGCATAACTACTAAGCCTAAGATCGCGGGTTCGTAGCCCGGTCAGAGGCACTAAAAATTTTTAATGGGAGTATAAATCCTTGGTTATACCGTCCTTCGGAAAGGAAGTTAATCGTCCCGAGCCTGTACGATGTCGGTTACTCGTTAAAAATCCTTATTCTAATTAAACCTGGATAGGCAAAATTTAGAGTTCCCATCGTCCGGTTAGCCATAGTAGCATAAAGTGACGTCAAATGAACAAACAACCACTCTATCTCCATGGCTCCTATCATTACAAATAAAAAAATATATTTGTTCTACACGTGAGACCGGCAGCAGCGATGACCCAGGAGCATTGATAAATGAATTGTACCAATTATAGAACTAGCCACCCTAAATTTTTAATATTACTACTTTAAAAAATTAAATATTTTCGATATTTTGTTTTATGACAGTACCTACCTTGTAATATACATTTGCTAATTTGTATTAAAGTATTCAAAACTTGATTAAAAAATAATAGTTACAATAACAGTAACATTTTGTTCTACAGACTATTTTAAAGAGTGAGCTAAACTAGTTGAAGCGCATAAAAAATTAAAAATTCAATCCTGCATCATCTAAAGGATTTAAAAAAGGACGATGGCTTAATCCTTTAATCTTTCCTCTCCGCACCTTCCATAAAAAATACCCTCTTTACGTTATAACCCTATTAAGAGGAACGCCCCGATGAGGAAAGCTTTTAGGAAACCCGGGGGCCGAGGCTCGGAAGACAGCTGTCTATCGAGTTTCAATTTTCAAAAAACCCCTCATACACACTCATAAACGTTAAAAGGTGATAGATAAATGATCATTGGTCATCCCAGGGAAGTGTATTGGAGAGCTTGGGACACACTATCGTCTCCTTCAGTTAAAGTAGTACAGTTATACGTTCTGGACCCAATAAGTTATAGCTACCACCACCAGGTACCATTGCTCAGTTGCTAGTTTTAGCCCACCCCAGGTATTTCATTTCCCCGGTGCCACCCATATCTGGGAGGATTTCCTCATATCCGCCACTCGGGGAGGCGCATTATGGAGGACAAGCCACAGGAGACATTTTTAAATTATCGAAATAATAGTTTAAAAATTATTACAGAATACTAAAAAATATAATATATAAAATATCATATTCACGAATACAAAAAAAAAAAACTATTCAAAATTGACATATCCATTGAAATCTGAAAATAGAAAACGAGTATGTTTTTTAAATAAAATATTGTATTTTAAAGGTAAGACTATTAATCCGTATGACAATATCATTTAAAAATCAATCTATTAAATTTCCATTAAATATCTATAGCTGTTTTCCTCTCTAGGTCTTACCTTTTCAATGGCCAGATGGAAGATATAGTTTGGCTAAATCTCTCCATAAAGTACGGAATGAAGGATACTAGATGGCAGGGGAACATTAGTTATCCTTTAACCACCCTACTCAAGAGTAAGATCATTCCTGTCAAGATAGAACAAAGTGCCACGGCATTGGAAATAGATGCCCAGGCGCCGGCTCCCAACTAGCATCTACTGCACCTTCAAGCTATTTCAAGAGGCGGCCAAGTTAAAGAAGGCGATTATTAAATTTATTAATACAAATACCTTAACTAGATATATAACAAACACATTAATCTCTCAGAACAATCCTGATAGCTTAGCGTGAAAGGATCAAAGAGAAGGATAGTCTGGCAAAGAGCCACGGGATGATTTCTCAACTTCTCCTATAATTATTCTTTTAAATTTTATGTCTATGTTTTAATAAAACTGAGCAAAAAATCAACAAAAAAAATATACATTAAATAATACCTAGAATGGAGTGGGGGAAAATCCTATAAAAACAAATCCGGAAGTCCATAAATACTAAAATAGAACAAACCAATCAAAGATTCTCCTATTCAGGCACCATATTGATATACATCGAAAAATCCACATCTAAATTAACAATAGGTTTTGTGACTGAATGTCTAAGTCTGGCTAGTTGTTGCATTTTCGTTTGATCTCCAATGATGTGAATTATGTGGTTGAATCTTCTCTGATAATACCAGAATTGGTGTATTATTGTCCAGTATTTTAAGGCAGATACTAAGGAGGCTTTGTTGTTTGTTTTATTCCAGGTACATTGTAGTCTATGATATTAGTTCTTGGAGAAAATTTACGGGTTTTTTTCAATTTAACTTTATCGGTTTAGGTCCACGTAAGGAAATAAAAATTTCAGGAATCTAAAATGTGACACTATTTAGAACGATCGTAATATGTAAATAAATCGATTAAGGGTCACTGAGCAGGTAGCGTATCTGTCCCCAAAAATCTATACCTGAAGATGAGGCAGTGGTAGGCAGGTTAGCAGACAGTTTAGATGTAGACACTCATACAATGAAAGGACTTTCTTTTTTGCAGCCAGATATATAACTTATCTTATA
Source organism: Troilus luridus (assembly GCA_964056705.1). Classification (NCBI taxonomy): domain Eukaryota; kingdom Metazoa; phylum Arthropoda; class Insecta; order Hemiptera; family Pentatomidae; genus Troilus; species Troilus luridus. The sequence goes on along the minus strand of OZ057412.1, from coordinate 51,195,688 downwards.
ACCATATTCAGCACGTAATAAATGTAATGGTATTTAATGAGATAAAAAAGGATCTTTATTCACTAAACAACTCCTAGTCCGTCAACCACGTCTAAGTTTGGAAAAGAGAGGGATATGTTTTATAGTCATTAATGATAGTCTCACTGTGCCTTTAGTGCTAATGATCTCAGGGTGGCATCACATCTTATTATTTAAATATTATTCAGATCAAAGGTCTTAATTTTCCTTGAGATCATTGTTTGGACAGTGAAGACAACATGAGAGGAGATGTAATTTTTAGTTGATTAATTTTTTAGAAAATATTCTAAAATTAATTTGCAAGGGAAATGCTGGGCACAGAGACAAGTCAGATTTAAAGTAGCAGACGGCTAACACTTAAGTTGGCACAGGTCTCCAAGGCACGATGAGCCAAAGCATCAAAGGTAATATCACAAATTAAACTGCTGTATTTTAGCGATCGATTAGCAACACTTTACTGTAAATTAACATAACTAATTATTACCAATGGTATCTTGACACAGTGCTATCCAACTTGTAAAATACAAAAATAAATGTTCATCAAACAATTTTTTGGTAGTTCGTGTATTAAGTGAGGAAACAGCTGCCTGCATGCATGATTGCGCTATTTTTACATACTGAATTTCCGATTTTAACAGTATTGTGGAACTGGGGATTCCGAACCCATTCCCAAAGTTGTTTTGGAGAGGGAGTATATTAAAAAGTTTTCGGGAGAAAATCTCGGAGGATATTGGCCGGAATAAAGAATGATAAATCTGAATCGTATAGCAGAGGAGCCGGAGATCGCTTATGCATACAGTTCCTCGGCTGTGGTGCCAAGGCTGTATGGGACTACCAGCCACCACCTCAACATTATAGGATTATCACTCCGATGGAGGAATCTCTTTGAAATACCATTTTTCATCGGCTCAGCACATTGATAAACCAAAGAAAAGCAACAAAAACAGGTCTTTGAATTATTGTTGTTTTTGTTTTTTACAACCCTGGTAAAATAATAATCACTGGCAACTGCATGAAGGCGCCTAATTCCTCGAATGTCACAGTTGACGAAACGGAAAAACCAACATTAATAACAGCCTGTCTCATTTTATTCCATTCATATCATTCTCCAAGCATAATCACAGAAATAATGACAATTTTTTATTAACGAAGCGAAAATATCTCTGATGATGAGGATTTCGAAATTGTCTGATATAACACAGATTAAAAATTAAAACTATATCGGGAATTGTAAACTAAATAAGTACGTTAATGTTTAAATTTTATAAATATAATGTAGCGATACTCTGTCAAATAGACAGGTTACAACTCGTATCAAAGATCTACCTAATTCTGAGAAATTTACTCAGTATAAGGTTTAAATAATTTTTTGATAATACATTAATTCTTATAACCTTACCATAGATTCTTAATTAGTCATTAATTTTTTTCATTTAATTTTAATTCATCATAATGAATCCGATTCGTTTAACTTCGTCGTGCCAATGTAATAATTAATAAATTCCAAAACCAGGCGATTTTGACTTAATTAATTTTCCTTCGTCATTTATTGCGATTCAGGACGGAATAAGAGAAGAAAACAAAAGGAGCTGTAATAACATATAATAACGAAAAAAGAATAGATTGGATGTTTTACAGAGAATAGCGTGGAGGTGGGTTAGGGGGATGCATTGATTTCGTAGAGTACTGCATACTTGCACATCACCACCCATAATCATACGTATTCAGCGATTTTTAATTTCCAAATTAAATTTGACTTTTTAAGTAACAAGTAAGTTTAATCCATAAGAATGATGTTTACTAGTTAATATAGTTCCTTTGAATTTAAATTTTTTAAATATAAATGTGAACATAAAAGAAAATGTTATGATTACGTTAATAACAGAGATTCAAATGAATTTTTTTTTTTTTTTCAAATGTAACAAAGATCAGATACATAATATACACCATTAAATGATTGAAATACAAGTACATGAAAATACTAAATATATAATGGTCTAAAGTACTTCTCTTGATTAGAATGAAGATACTAATTAATCATAATTAATTTTTTTAAACACGTTTTATGAATATATAATTATGAATATATTGTATTAATTCATATAATAAAATAAATATAATAAACTATATTTAAAACAAATAAATATATAGTTATTACATTTACCAGTTAATTTACCGAGCGCCAAAGTTACATTTTAACCATTATTAATCTGATTTTTTAACGCAATACTGTATAATTTTTTTTAATAATGAATAAATATTTTATACACGAATTCATATATTATCAAAACTTGTAATATAAAAATTATGTTGAACCAGGCTATTGAAAATGAAGTAGACCATCAAAACAATGAATAGAAATGTTTACAAGCAGGCAAAGAAAAATCTACATCCCATGCAATTTATAAATTAAAAATTTAAATATTTTCTTAATTAGTAAACTTATGAAATATTTTTATGTAATTTTATTTATTATGTTCATATTTAATAGCAATTCAGAGAATACATTTCAGTAAAACATTCTCTTTTTTTTCATTCGTTCTAAAGAAAAATATTCAATTAGTCTAATGGATTTTATTTTTAGCGCCAGAAGACGTGGTTGGGTCTGGCCACCAATAGTATGAATTGCATATGTATTTTTTAATATGTTTTATATAACTGTATAAAGGTGTTATTCTGTTAGTATTAAGTCGGAATAATATATATACATATATATAAAACATTTTAGCAAATTAATTATAAATTCCAGAAATATCTGAAACTTGAATACTCTTGAAATTAAAGTTAAGCAATCAATGAATAAATTATGGAGTAGGTAAACAAAGATAATGGAGATGCACAACTTGGGAACAATAGGCAAATAAGACAAAGGGGCTAGCACCTGAGGGAAGATAAACAAAAGTAGAAGAGAATAAAAATAAGATGGGGCGATAGGTAATTATAGATAAAGAAGCCTAGTTTATATTTATAAAAGAAGGGGAGAGAGATTATGTCCTTGTTGTACTCCGACAAAGACGAGGCCAGTGCTCCATCCGACGCCCAGGCCAAAAGTCTTTAAATAGTGAACGCCGCTGTGTTGAGAGTTCGCCCAACTTCCACATCTGGCTCGTCTTCTACTCACTTAAGTGCCTTCTTTCTCTCTCTCTTTCCATTCGAGGGATAAGGCCAACTATTTAAATGTAAGTCTCAGGAGAGGCACGTAAACACAAAGAGAAACCGATAAACATTTTAACAAAAACCTTACCCAAAAGGGAACCCATTAGGGATGAGCTAATAGCGTGTATTTTAAACTGGGTTACCGAAAATAGTGGTATAAACCATCCGGAGAATATATCTCTCCCATAATTGGTGAAAAATATAAGCTTCGTAGCCATGATTATGAGCCGGAATATCTAGGCGTGATAGGATACCCAATTCACCACCAGGAAAAAATCACCATACAGCAATTAGAGTGGTTGGTTTGGATATCTAATGAGGATGCAAAATGAAGATAAAAAATGGCCATGTACTGGTGAAAAAGAAGAAGCCGACCAAAATGTTTATGGACGAACCATGTTCACGAACAACGTTTCAATGAAGAAGATGTTCTTGACAGGAAGACCTGGAAAAAATGTCCTAAAATTTGGTTGGAGAAAACCTCAATTTAGTGAAAAATCTTTGTTATAATTTTGGATATTATAACCATACCAACGTCATAACGTGCCTTTTTATTCTTTAAAAAAAAACCTTAAAAAATTAAAACAATAAAATAATTATCCTATACATAAATAATTTGTCAATAATGTTATTTTAAAAATAATACAATATTAATATATTATAATAATATATAATATGAAAGGTTCACATCAACATAATTTGTAATTTTTAATGATAAGAATATAAAGCGAAAACGGTTTAATATATATCGGCGACAAATGTGTCCTAGGAAAACAAATGGGAATATCAATTGATCGAAAATGGCGTGTATTGTAAGAACCAACAATTAGTAATTACAAAGAAAAATATTATACGAAATTCATAAAAAAATAATTTTCTGAGGCTGTATGAAAAAAAAACATATTAATGAATTGATAAGTTATCAATTAAAAATAAATCAAAATATTGTATTAACAAAATATACAATCTTATAAATGTTAAACGATAAAAAAAAACTTGATTTTTCCGTAACAATCAAGGAATAGTAATAGTTTCGTAAATATTTTTTATAAATTCTATCTAATTGTTTTCTATAACTAGATCAAGTGGAACATTACGAATTTGATCCGACCTTCCATTGAAGGCTGAAAGTAAAAACGTTAAAAAAAAAAACAACAACGTTAATCATCCTTCAAAATTAGTTCTCCTAATTACAAGTGAAAAAAACCAATCATTTATATTATTTAAGCAATACAAATATTATTGTAAGTAATAACGTGTATTTTATTTTAAAACTTCAATATTTAAAATACATAATTTAAACCGTAAATAAATGTTGACTAAAAACAAAATAGTGAAAATATTAGGATATCTGATAACAAATTTAGCATCGGATGCGATATAGTAAACCATAACCACAGTAAAACCAATGCGTGATATTAACCTTTCTATTAAGTATTGAACCATCACGTAATGATTCCTTGACACGTAATGACCATAAACAGAAGACATTTGTCAATTATGCAAAAGCTTTATCAATTTGTATTTATTTTCTTTCATGCTTTATTTTATTTATTTATTTTCTTTCAACTCCTACGATTATGGACAACTGATGGACAAATTAATTTATAAAAATTGCTTGTTTGATTCAACATAATAAATTAGATGATTGTATTTATAACAACTAAAAAAAAACTCATACAGGACAACATATTTCATATTTTTTAATGCTTATACATGATTAACATCTGATATTGCTTATAAGGTTCCTGTAATTTTGAGTATCAATTTAAAATCATATCTTGGGGTTTTTAACAACGATCGTTACGAATTTATGTTGTAATTTCTTGTAAGTAAATTAATAAAAAAAAAAGATTCTTGAAATGAAACGTATTATTACTATAAAATAAAATACAACCCCCTCGATATGATATCAACAATTAAATGAAAAAAAAAACTATAGGTTATTTAACTACTGCCTTGGAAAATGTAAAAATTTATGTTTTATTTTGTTTTTCCCCAGGTACTAAGAATAAGATCTGATTAGAGGATTCTGGGAATAGATCGACATTCCAAGGATGGATCGGATGGAGCTCAGGGAATCCCTGGACCCGGACCAAGGAGTCATACCAAACCTGGCTCACCTCTCACCTTAGCTCTTCACCCCAAGCACTGTTCCAACATTGTTATAGGCGCTCAATCACATCCGTTACTTAAATGATTTAAAGCATTAAAAGATTATTTTACCACTCTGGATAGAAAAATAATTCTCTTTACTTAGGAGGATCGGGGCACCTCAATACGTAGAGAACTCGGTTACTGATCGAAAGATCCCGGGGTCGAGATCAACTATGGTAGATAAACTAGTGGCTAGCCGTATATGATCCGGAGAACCTCCTAGAGCTTACCCAGGCGTTATAGTGAGCACCCGAAGTTAAATCCACGCAGTTGAGCGTGATCTCGGACAAATCACCCCTCTTGAGCTTAGGGATCAGTCAGTTCCCCTTGGATTTCTTAACTCATCAAGTATCCAGCAGCCTAATTCCTCCTCAGGCCCCTCAATCAATTTCCCTCAGACAGCAGTTTCTTCTTCCGCCTTCAATCCATATCCCCTACTTGGTTCTTCCATTCTTTCCTCAAATATCTTCCCGCCTTCCTTCTAGTTTCTAGCTTCTCACTCTAATTCCATTATGAATCCCTGCATTGAACCCATGAATTCATCAGTTTTAAGAGACTACACCACCATGACCTTCTTTCTTCAATCACTATATATTTCCTTCCATTATTTCCAACACAACTGCTCAAAAACCATTTTTACTGCCATACTATCTTTACGGTTAGGGTACATTTACTATGTTTAAGGACCTATGTACAGCACTATTCTTTCTACAGGGATATAACTCCCTTGTAAGTAGGAAATTTAGAATGCCAAAAACCTACCTGATTTATTCTAACTTAACGATTGAATCCTCTCTACTTTCCAATATGGATATAAATTGGAAATATATTCTACTTCTTTAAGGACTGTACAAGGATCCCGACATTATCAGGTTTATCAAGGTGAACAGGCTACGATGGGCAGGACACATCGCACGTATGGGAACAGATGAATCCCTAAAAAAGTACTTCAAGAAAAAGTGCATGGAATAAGAAGGGTTGGAAGACCAAGGCTCCGATGGGCAGATAGTGTGGCTGCGGGCGCTCGGACCATCTTACCCATCCGTAACTGGATACCAGCAGCTATGAACAGAGATGACTGGCGGTTGATGTTCCGGGAGGCATTGTCCCCACAGGGGATGTAGAGCCAGCTATGTATGTATGTATTCTACTTCTTCGGATTTATACGTGAGATGCTATCTTTATCCGCACGCCTTCATATACAGTATAGACCAACGTTATTTATACAAATAAAGATCATTTTTTTTTTTTTTTTATATTGACAATATTTTTTTAACCACAAAAAAAAATTAAATGAAAGGAATTCAAATAATGTTTCACAACTGAGCTGTTATTTGAGAAAGTGGTACAAATCCAGATTTTCATATATCGGGCTAGCGTTATGTTTTTAAAACTTAGCAGTTAGCAAACAGTGGTGGTTTTAACATTATAAACTTTTACAATATTGTAATGAAATAATAATCATTAAAATTATTTAAAAGAATAGATGCTTTTTTTTTAGAAACCAATGCTATTTCTTTCTACTGATCTCTAAGTTCAAAATAATACAGCAATATATTATTATGAAAATACAAGAATGAGGTATAGTAAATAATAAATAAAGAATTTTTCGTTTTCTCCAGCGCCATTAGAATTGAAATCAAATTAGACATACACTCATTAATAACTTTTTTTAATAGGAAGAATCAGTCTAGTTTTCTGTAATATATAATTTGTCACTAAAGGAAAATCCATTTACTATAGTCCGTGGAAAGATCGTACAACCAACACTAAGGTATTAAAGCTAAAAGAACTGCTGGAAATATTGAAGCGAAGAAAAGCGTAGGCTGCTTGAATTTGACGGTAATGGGTCATATATTCAGAAACTCTAATTACCAATTAGTTTTATGCTCCATAAACTGATTATGGAGGGGAAAATAGAAAGAAAAAGAGGCAACGAGAGGAAGAAATGATCGTGGCTTGAGAACCTAAGAGATTAGAATTACTCGATGCTGATTCCCTTTTAAGAACAGCGCGAAATAGAAACGAGACTGCCGAATAGTCGTCGATATTTAATAAATGAAAAGAACACTTCAAGAAGAATACGTTGATTTTGATGAGTGGGCAATAAAATCAAGAAATTGTACTTGTTTACAACATTTTAAATATTCATCAAAGTCATTAAATTTAAAATGTTGGGATAGTTTCTTGATTGTATTGCCCTCTCATCAAAATCAAAGTACATTATATACATAACACAATATTTTTTCAATAATGCAAATTTATATAATAACTATATTCGCGATATCATAACAACGAAAAATATTTACCCAAAGAAGAAATAATTCCCGAGTTGTTTGCGACTTCACTAAAATAATTATACGAAACCCGCGAATCCCATTTGCTTAATTTAGAATCTCAGACATTTTTTGCCAGCCCGTGGAAATGGTTGTAGGCACGCGAACAAGAAGTAGGGACCTAGCAAAAACCGACTGCCCTCAAATAGCCCATATAGCCCTGCGGGTTAAATCATAACATGTATTTTTCATACTCCAAGGGTTTCTCATGAGCGTGTTATTATTCTTTATTGCCCTTTCCTTCACCCCACCCTCCACCCTCAGCTTAAATCTCGTAAATCTTAGGCGTTGTAAATTATTTTTTCTTGGATGGTAGTCAAAAAAGGGAATTATGAGTTTGCTAAACACGTTCTTAGCTCTAGTACATGAGACTTTTTTTTATATATTCGATGATCTAAACTTTAAAAGAAGCATAGGTCAAACAACAAAAACATTTGAGTTAAATCTGAAGAAAACAGATAGCTAGAAAAACTGTAGCGAAACATATAAAAATATTTGGTGCAGCTGAATAGAATTATTTGAAAAAACAGCCATATATGTTAAACAAAATAACAATATGAAAATAATAAAAGGTTTGCAGAATCCGAATATTACCCAAACTAAAATCCGTTAAATCTGTCTTAATGGAATCCTCCCAGCGTCGCCACGGTCCAGGTCTCGGTTATTTATTAGTCGGTTCAATGCTTGTTAAGTTTTTAGAAATTCCCAACAAGTTACTATGCCCAACAACGATACAAGCGCATCTCAACCTATTATATAAATCACATTAACCTGGTAATGCTCTTGAATTATGTGTTGTGTAATCTCCTATATTTTCTAGCGGACTCGTCCTATTTTAGCACGAACATTCCACGTAATACCTCTATTTCTAAAAATTCTGACTTTTTGGTAATAACGGCTAAAGTAATTTTTTATGTCTGCACGTATAAAAATCTGCTGTTAACGCTATTAACATGTCTGCAGCACTAATGTACCTTTAAAAGGAACTAATGCTGGAAAATAAATAGACATACTACAAGGCTAAAAAGTACCAAATGAAATTAAAATGATAAATACATAAATCCAAAAATCTTGAGGTGGAAAACGCGCATTCTTACAAAAGATAAATATGTTGTTGTTCTTTTTTTAAGAAAAAAAAATGTACATTTGTTTTCCTTGTGTCCTCCAACTTTAGGAATGATTCCGAATTCAAAAGGGCCAGTGTGTTACAAGTTCGGGAGCCGAGGCCGCATTGTCATGCCAAACCTTTGTTCCTGGTAGTCCAGGGAATTCACTACAGCAACTCCGGAATCCTTGGAGTTCCTGGCCTATCTTTTTTCCCTCCTATTTCCTTAATTGTTTTTACAATTTGGACACACTTTTGAGAGCAGTGCTCACATTAACATAAATAAAACGTAAGTTTGCGTTCAATAAGTAATAGTTTTATAAATGCTTACTATTATTTTAAAGTATCAATGAGAGTGGAGTAGAGTTGATATTTAGCAGTGATGGATGAAAATAAAGTAAACAGTAATAAATTATTAAATATTAAGAAATATTAAGAAAGCGACGAAAAGTGACAGAAACTGAGAAGAAAAAATGTATTGACCTACGCCTATCACTTTATAAGAATTTTTATAAAAATTAAATAGTTCATCATTTTTTTTAAATATTATTTTTAAAAATGAAGATTTTCTCGAAGACAGATAACATAAAAGATCTAAATGGGGGAGATATGTAAACTAAAAGAAAAACTTTGGCTTAGCATTTGAAGTTCCGTATTGGACTAACTAGTACTGTTTCTAAGTCAACGCTTGTGCAAAGAAATGGACGAGGCGCCAGGCCCCCCCCTAATTAAGACTCCCCAGACTCCCCCACCCATTTCATAGAGGCAGGGTTCATCCCCAGGAGGGTCTGCAAATCCCACAGGGTCGATCTACGTCTGAATAAATAATTATCTGCCACACCCGTCCGATCTCGAACACGGGCCCTACAAGATTTGTTGCACAGTGAGTGCTCCAGCATACTGGAGTATCCCAATCCCTGTTCAGATTTTTTGTATGCTTACTAGAAAAAATATACAGGCTAATAAATTAAAATATCTAGGACACTTAAATAAGTTTAAAATATAATCCTGTATTGATTAACTTCAATTCAAATCATGCCTCGTCTAGTGGGATCCAAAAATATAATCCAGACATTTTTTTTTTTAATTAACCGAATATTTTCCAAAGCTTTGTGAAAGAAGAATAGAGAAACTATTCATTGCAGCTTCAAATTAAAAAAAATATAATAAACACGAAACACTATAAAAAAAAATTGGGATAACTCCTAATATATTTCATTCTCAATTTTGACTGCTGGCGAAGTAGAATAATAACGTGGTGAAAACCGCATGAAAATCCGTGCAGTAGTTATTGAGTTACCGCGAACAAACGCGGCCGAGGACTTTGTTTTATGATATGTATACATATAGATTTATTTACTTATTAATTTATGTTAATTAGAGAATTCAGATGTTAAAAATAGAATCATTTGACCTTTAATAGACATATGGTGAGGTCACTTGGCAAGAAAATCCAACCAGATGGTGACAAAATATTTCAATTTCCTCTTAGGAAGGTGCCGCTGCTGGTAATTTAAACGAATTAGATATCAAGAGCTTTTTAAAAAATAAACTAATCTAATGGATTCTTGTGAAAGTTATAGCTTGAGTGTAGGTAAATGTCTGTTAAACGTACGGGAAAATTAAAAAAATAAATCATAGAAAAGCATGAAATTAATACTGGATATGGAAGATTTGACAGGAATTGGCTCGGTATTATTTAAATCTTGGGAAAATATATTATTCGCGAAGTAGGACAAAATGGAAGAGTATTCCCACCGCAGAATTTATACATGATAACATCCATAAGGGGGCGGAGTGGCTCAGTGACAGAGCACTGAATCCTGTATCAAATCCCGTTGCGGGAAAGACTTTTATTTAGATGGATCATATAGGATCTAGGACCCTCCTGGGGCTCACCCAGCCTCTATAAAATATTATAAAAATAGGGTACCCAAAATAAGGAGGGGGAAATTTGGCGGTTGAGCGTGACCTAGGACAAGTCACTTCCTTCCAGAACATTTGTCCGTGAAACAGTACAGTCTCTACCATGTGCTGAACCCCAGCCCCGTTCACTGGTTGTAGTTGTACAGCTTTTTTTTTTTTAACATCCATAATGCATCTGCATTGAAGTTGACTATCATGGAGGTTCCCTTGGAAATTCTCAATTGATGAATGATATAATGAAAGACGCTCATACCAAGCAGCAGCTTAGAATAGACCAAGTAATTTAACCTAACAACTGTATTGAGAAAGAGCAAATGGATTTTCTTAACTGTAATCATTTCAATTTCATCGTTTTGAATTTCTATAAGGTATCCCAAATGCCATCTTTTAAGTTTACCAATTTGATAACATTACAAACAGTTTGTAGCTTAGCTAGTCCAGTTTTCGGGGGAATGCTCTGTAATCCAGATATTGAACGTTCCGACTCAATTAATAAGCAATCAACTATCGTCGCGTGAGTAGTAGTTTTACTGATGGTTATGATATCTGGTTTTGTCAGGATTGCAATCACAAATTGTCAGTGTAATTAATTAGCTTATTAGAAACTTGTTATCCGCACAGATATATAAAGTATAGATTCTGAAACTATCGCATGCGGATCTCTGGGTGGCAGTGTAGCCATCATGTTTCATTCGAACTTTTCAATCTCCCAATTTTATATTTATTAAAAATGATTATTCATTTGTATGACGAAAAATATTCTTCAACCTTACAGAAATTCGGTCTTTGACATGATTGAAATTGACTACACGGATGACTCGGAGGCAATACTACATCCTTTACGCCAATGACCCAAAATAACGAGTTCCTCTAAATCCACGTCTCGGCCAAATACTTCGATCCATTTCCGGAAGGAAAGAGACCTGTGGAACGATATCCTATCCCGGCCCCGAAGGAGAACTGTAAGATTAACCGCGCGATACATTTGTCCGGGACAGAGAGGGAATGGTCGGCGGCGGTAGAAGAATGAGATGAAGTATAGGCCCACCGGAGGAGGAGGACGAGGCCCAGAGGAGAACTCAACCGCCCCCTGATTGATTGCCGAGCCGCCTCCTTCCCAATCCCGGCTTCCTAACACCGCAGTTATCCGAAAACTTTCCCCTTCCTTGTTGACTTATCGCGCCCAGCAAGTCTTAAGTATCTGTTACACTTCATATCAATGAGCTTGTGCTATAATCATTATTCATACTTCTCAATCCGAATAAGTTCCTACCTAGGGAAAATTTATACAATAAAAAAGCTCTTCTAAACCATTTCAAACTCTACTAAAATATTTTCTTTTCTCTGTAATTAACCCAAAAATTTTTCTATATAAAAATTTATAGAACGTTGAAATGGAATTATCGTTGTTGAAATAATGTAGCTTAATTGATAATGATGATGTCATTATCACAAAGAGAATAAAAAGCTTAATAACAAGTAGCCTTGTACTTCTGGTTTCACACACGAATAAATATTTGAGTTAGATTCTATTATAAGAGTTCTTGGCATTCTGCTTATCCAAGCTCATATTGATATACAACTTAAAAGCTAACAAAAAAAGATTGAACCACAATTCTCAAAAGAAAAACTCTTAACGAAATTGAAATAACTATTCTTTATTATCATTGATTGTTACCGTTATAGTTGTTTTCAGTGATGGCATCTTGAGTCCTTCTCTTATTCTCTCATTTCTTATTCTGGCTCTCCTGGTTTTACTCAATACTCTTCATAGTATTTGAAAACCTGCTTATTTGTTTGTCTTGGAGGACCCAGCTTTCACCATCATATAATAATGTAGAGAGATATACTGCTTTGTAGACGTGTAGTTTGACATTCTTCCATACTTCTCTCTTCCAAACTCTTGTGCTAATAATATTTATTGCTTGCTTTCTTTGTTTTATTGGATTCTTCTAGATCTATTTTCCCATATTTGCTGAAAATCATTTCAAGGTAGGAGTAGCAGTCCACGTTCCCTAGGATTTCTCCATTTCATATCATTCCTACGTATATCCTACCCCCTAAATATCTGGCTACTGTCATAGCCTTGCTCTTGCGGCCGATTATGATAGATTATAATCAACTTAATTTCCAAACTTTTAAGAACTGGGAAATGGACAGGAATTTAAAGAAAGAATGGAGTCGAATATTTGTCACTTCTAAAATGGTTAAGGATTTATTAATTTTTTTTAGTGTGTAGCACAATAAAGAAATATAAATAATGTACACAGGGATGTTAAAACTAGACCATTGCTTTAATGGACAAAGTAATTACCAAATAATTCAAGAACCCCGTAAACTGCAACAGATTTATTCCTTGAACCATTCTAGGCACACCCTGCATGACACGACAATGCTTAATAAACGGGGTGGAGGGAGGTGAAAAGTGAAAATAAAAGATGGAGATAGATAGGTGCGAAACGAGAGAGGGGACAATGCGAGCGAGGATATGTTTATATCGTCCTCTTGGTTGGGAAGGGGAGCCCCAGCGCTGTATTCCCGGCACGTACTCTCCTCAACGACCGATCCTCACAAACAAGAATACTCCTTTCGGGACAAGGGCAGGCGTTAATTACCTTCATAATAATAATCGTCTGCAATCAACATTTTTGAACGAACGAATATATTTACAGCTCAGGCCCTAATTCCTCTTTTGCCAATATGGTCCTAATGAGTACGAGCAACACGCTTATTAAATAGTCAGTTTATTTAAGAAGTGACATAAAAAATTTTTCTTTTTATTTCATAACTGAGCGGCCCAAAGAAGGTTTTAAATAGCTTTCTACCGTAAATATTCTAGCGAACAGCTCATAAACTACTCAAAGGAAAAATTAAAACTTATCATTGAGCGGTTGATCAAAGAACAGTAGGAAAAAGACCTATTAGATTTTTCAAGATTAGCCTTTCCAAACACCATTAGTGAGATACCGGTCTGAATGACCTGTGGCCATTGATCATTTAATGGAAACGACATTGCTAAATTAATCCATTAGAAAATACTTACGTCTCACGATGGGTCTTAGGTTTAGTACATGGTAGGGAATCTAGTGTTAATAATTCGACAGTTATATAGGAAGATGGTGTAGGGAGATCACGTTGAGCCATCAGATTTTCCTCAATTATATGTACCCGATTTATAAAGGCTGAGTGGGCCAAAGGAAGGTCTGTTAATCCATCAGGGCCAAACCACGGTAAACGCTTTTTATTTATTTCAGAGAGCCAGAACGGCAACAATTTTCAATGAATCACCATAATTGTACACGATCCCATTCTGGTAGTATAGCCGTTTACTGAATCCTTGAAAAACATTTTTTTTTTCCACAAGTCACTATGGTCCATAACTTGGCCTTCTCGACAGTTTCCCTCCTCTCTGGCCGATCTTCCACGACTCTTCTCCATGCTCTCATACCAAGGAGCCTAGGGCCACATCGTCCAGCAATCGCAATCATCCGATTTCTCCTTCTAGACGTACCTCCATGATTAGCTCAGGGAGCCTATTTTCCATTCTATGTACGTGTCCCAACCATCTTAATCTTGCTGTTTTGATACAAAAAAAAATATATCAGGTTCTCCATATAGATTCTTAAGTTCTTGATTATTTTTGGTATGGATAAGATTTTCTTATTTAGTTGGGTCATATAATCTTCTAAGGATATTTGTCTCTAAGTGTTCAATGATTTCTCCTGCTTATTGGACAGAGTCCACTATACATGACGACTGGACGAGTCTCATCTTACATACCCTTATTTTGAGGCTTCGGAGGATAGCTCTATTTCGGAACAATAACAATACCAATAACATATACCGTTCTCGATTCTAGGCTTTATTTCCTGTTCCAGTCTCTTGTTGAAAAACATAACGATTCAAAATTTGTCAATGAATGAAACATTCTAATCCGTAATCGACGTAAAGATCATTTTTGACGTTCAATGAGATCGCTGCAGCCTATCAGTTAGATAGTAAGTTATTTTGTAGGATAGTTGTTTCCTACCTCCCCCTTCTCGATAGGGATGCTAGTAAGGCGCGAGGTGTTAACACAAAGGTGCGTAATCAGAAATGACTTAGAACAGTAACTATCCACCCTAACTACAGATAACCGTTGGCTAGAACATAAGCAACAAGTTTATCACGCCCTTCATGGTCCAGTGAAGGAACAACTTCTCTCAATGGAGCGCCCTAAATTGGTCCCAGTCTTTATCTCCCACTTCTCCACTCGCCCCGACATTTCACTAACTGCTGACTCTACTTCATTAACGATGCTCCTAGCCGGCGGATCAATAGCAACGACGCACTGACATAGCAATGACCCCGGTACTTCCATTTCCTTCAGAAATTTGTCAGAATAATTAAGGTATATTTTTTTTTCTTTAGTGGTACCGAATAGGACATTATACATAAACGAAAAATTAAATACAATACTTGTATTAAAACGAAATATAATAAGTATGTTTATATATATTTATAAATAACTATAGCTATAAATAGCTTAATCGAGGATATCACTGTTGTATAGTTGCAATAGCATACTATCAATTTACACAATTGTGTGGGAAGGTGTTTTTCAAAAAACAAACATGGAATCTCATAATGAATAGAATAGAATATATTAATTAACTGAATATATATAACTGAATATATAGTTGGCCGAAGGGATTCATAATAACAATGATTCAATATTTACAAAAGTACATGAAAATAAGTACAAACTAAACGATAAAGATAAAAAATAGAATAAAAATCTAAAATAACAAGAATTATGCTGAGAGAAAAAATAAATAAATAAAAGCACCCAACATTGTAACAAATAATATCGTGAGTGAAGAAAATTAACAGTAATTCATCTATTACTTCTGATCTACATGATCTATTAATTATAATTGATTAAAGAGTATCTGTAGGAGAATATAGGAGATGTTGGAAAAGTTTGGCTTGAATGTGGATAAGGAAGAAGCATGACGGATATCAGGTGGTAGTAGTGAGTTCGAAGTGTGGTGGAACGGGCGAGAAAGGGATGCTCAAATGTTTTGGTTTTGAGTATTTGAATTGTGTGTGTATATATATATACACGTATGTGTGTATATATATATATTACAATATCCACTATTAAAAACAATAACCCCATATATAATGCGTCTTGGAGTGAGGTTGCTACCTCTGATTCAAGGGGTGTTTGAACTATTGATATGTGCTGTGCTCTATTTGACCAACATAGCAATTATAACATAGGTTATAATTCTCAACAGAAAAATCTTACAACAATCAACATTGAGATTTAGATGAAGAGGTGACAAATGTGTGACAACATATATTATAAAGAAACATCCAGCTATAGATTGTAGAATTTTTCCTAATTAAAAGTAATAAAAATAAAGAAATATTTCAAAAATGGCCACATTAATGCCAACGTTTTGGACTAACTTTAGGCCAAATTCAAGGGTGAGTAAAAAAAAGTAACATCAACTATTTATTACCAATGATCGTAATAAAATAGTTAATAAACAGAAATTACTGGAATGATGAAACAAAAGAATAGAAAGAATAAAAAGTTATAATAATTGATAGGAAATTATAAATTTATGGAAGAGAAAAAATATATAAAATGATGTGATTGACATTGATGTAATTTTTTTTTTGGATTCGATGATGCTGGGAGTACCAAAACTTTGACTGGTAAGTTATTATCCCATAATTTACAGAGGCTTTGTGTCCAAATCTATATATATATATTATTTATACCTCAAAATGTATTTGGGACATCAAAATAATATTACGTGAGGTTATTAAGGGTGGGAATCTGAACAAATAATAAAAATAATCGAAATATTTTGCTTTAATTTTTGTGCAATGGCCTTTATTGATACCACCTAAAATATGTTTAATTAAAAATAATAAATTTAATAAGTCTTAAATAGCTTATTGCAGTCTAACTAAGTGCAATCAGCTATTTAACACTGAAATTATAATATTAATTTGAAAAGTGAATGAATAGCCAGCCACCAGTTGCTAAGAGAGCTAAATTTATATCCCATGCGCATGTTACCTTCTTTATATAGAATCCAATCGAATTCAATACAATTTCATCAAGGATTAATTATTTCATTCCCCTAACAATTTCTCTTGAATAAACGAGACTATTCTTTGATCAGACTAAAAAACAAAACAATCAATACAATAAGACTCGATTAAATGTATCTATGCTTGCACACTGACATTTAAATCGGAGCAATACAAGCATACAATAATTATAAAACTGCAGATCCATGTGTGTTCAAGCTGTAATGAAGACAAGTTAACTTCAGATGCGTCAACTTGCCTGATAAATGGCGATTAATTGGAATTAGGGATAATTTAATTACTTGGAACTAACGCCACTGCCGTCGATAACTAGCGTTCGTTCAACCATTTCAAAGAGACTGCAAAGAGCTGCTTGGGATTAAAATTAACCATTCATCGATTAACAGGCATCAATCAAGTTCAACAGCTTTAAGTAGTCTCATTGTCGATTGAGGGTATCATTACCAGCACTTCGTTTCTAAATTTAATATAACTTAATATTAACTTACTTAATATAACTTGAATATAGTAAAAAGTACATAAGGTTAATGAAGATTTGTTTTAGTAGAACACTAAATGAAATCGCTGAAGACGAAATAAATTTTTAGGTCAGCTGTGGTCAAGTGGTCAGCTTAACAACCTACTATGTACAAGATATATTTAGATAGATCGCGGGTTCCGGTGTTTTGTTCCAAGTATTCAATCGTCTCTAGTTCATCCGAGTAGACAATTACCTTGACAAAATCCCAAAGGAAATAATCTAATGGGGTTAGATCGCACTATCTTGGTGGCCAATTACAGGACCATTGCGTGAAATTATTGGCTCGTCAAATGTTTCTTTGCGTAAATTAATTATATCATCCTTACATCCTTGCATTCTTGGAAGATCCTTACATAAAGTCTTCCTTAAAGTGAGTGGACACATCTCCAATAGCTGAGAATGACGTCGTAATGATTGAGTGCTTCTTCATCAATGCTTCGTTGTCTAGCAGCCATCGCTTGTTTGGTGTGCACTGTTCATCGTCTTAAAGGTGCATATTATCATTTAAAATATACGTGCTGTGAAAACGCATAATTAATCGAATTCGCCGCGCGGACGATTATGATAGGAGTAAAATTTACGTTGCGCACTACTATCGACCGATTAGATGTAGAAGCATAAAATGACGTTACACAGAAAAATAAATGTTTTGAAATCCTAACTGCTTTCAAACCAGGAAGGGTATTAGGCTTAGTACATGGTAGTGACAATACTGGTTCCATACCAATGATTGCGAGTTCTAAGTCAAGGTTTTTTTCTACATCGAATGTACCAAAATTAAAGAGACTGTGTGAGCCCCAGAAGGATGCCTTTACTCCAAAGAGTCATTTCCCAGCTCGTGGCAGAATGCATAATTTATTTTCCACAGCGTGTCTCGAACTCAAGTCCTGGAGATCAGTAACTCTGCATCTTGAGTACGGAGCTAAGCCGGTCCCAATGTTTATTTTCTAATATTTTTAATTGAATTGAAGATGATGAATATTTTGTTTTAATTGGATTATTTTTGTCTAATAATATAACTTAATTAAACTATCTCGCAGTTCATATCAATATTCGACCCATTCATCTCTAGTCGACTGGAGTCAGCAGCTCTCCAGGAATTATACAAATATAAATATTTTCGAGATTACACAAGAACCCATAGCTTTTATTAAAGGATTTATAAGACTCCGTGATTCCATTTCAGTAGCAACTCCTAGCATCCCCTTCCGCATATCACTTCCGCCACTACGTGCTTGGTGTACGGAGATGCTGCGTTTAAGGTGGAGCTGAAGAGACTTATCAATTGTTTCAAAGATTTATCTTCGACTCCGTCATGCCCCTTGCAGGTGGAGTTGGAGTGGCTTTATCCGACTTTCCGACGTCGATGTTTCCTTTGTGGTATTATTTTCTCAATCCCTTAGAACTAAATAACCCTCCAACTTCCTTGATATTCTTACTCCTCCTTATTCTATTCACCCTTTGAATACAAGATCTGAACTTATCGATGCATACATAACCTCTTATAGAATTGCTTCCTTCAGAAAATGCTTCACCCACCATGAATCCGTAGAATTTATAACTCATCTCCATTTACTGATCCCCTCCTATATTTTCATTAAAAGAAAACTCGCATCACAATCTTCTCCATAATCAAAACACTCAACACTGTTTGATAATTTATCGGTTCAAAACTGTTGGTTCAAAACTGGTTCAATGGCCAAGATGTTGATAAAAATATTTCTCTTTCCCAGACTAATTCCATAATGTAAAAAAAGTCATTATATTATCTCTAAATTCTTTCCTTATTGAAACCTGCGTTAATTTCAATTCCATTAATGATTTTCAAGCAATTGACATGAATCTTCAATAAAATGGTGTTATTAAAACCGGACAACATCCATTCTTCGGGATTTCCCTCATTCTCAGAATTTAATTTCTGCAAGGAAATACTTTCACGTGTTTTAAATGTAACTACCAGTTTTCTGCTGAACTATCTTCTAATTATCTTCATATGGCTGTAACTTATCCAAGAATAATGAACGTATAATAAATATGAATTAAAATAAATCATGAAGAATGAAGAAACGATGAAAGAAGTATTTATATGCATATAAATTTATATTCAGGAAGAAAATATAAAAAAATGTTTATTTACGATAATTTCAACTCCTTAATAATCTAATAGCACTAATTTATTTTCTAATTTTGTAAACCTTTTCCAATCCACATCTCTCTCTTAAAATGAGCAACGTCCAGACGAAGAGAACCCTTCATTCAATGCTCCTTCCGTAGAACAACAGATATAAAAGTTCAAATCCCAGAGGCTACGAAAAACTTTTTTACCAACTAATTTTAAAATTTTGAACATCTATTTAGGATTCTTTGGGAATTGTATAGATATGAAGTGACTAAATAGGCGGGATTTTAAGATCTGAAGGATATCGGAGAGATGAATGGAAGATTTTTTGTACCTTATAAATCATTTTGGGAATCGGAACCTTTGATCCTTCAACCACCGCATTAAGGAAAGCCTAAGGGCATAATGGAGGGATAGCTCGTGAATTCGCTATTATTTCTCAACCTGGGAACATAACTCAGGCATTCCTTGTTGCATTAGGCGATCCTGCAAATAAAAGCTTCTTTCGGACAAATAAATGAGGGAGAGTTGAACACGTGGCCCAGCGCAAATAAGGAACTTAAATTGGAATTCTTGAGTCGGACGAGGGTCGCTGCCAGGTGGCGAGGATTGTCTCGAATAGTTGCAGCCCTGCCAACTTGTGCCTCCCCACTGCCTCCCTGTCCCGTCCTCTTATCTCTGCCTTATTGATAGCTATTGGAGATAGCCTCGGGGATGTTCAGCTTAATATCGGGGTGACATGTGTGCTTCAGGTGGAGCGGAACTAAACGCGTGGCTGCCTTTGAACGATGGAGTCTCCGGCTGGTCTTTTAATAGCTCGTGTTCTATTTGGGATCTACAAGAGCTCTAGTCTGAAGGACGAAGCTGTTATTTGTTCATCTCTGGGTAGACTGGCACGGATAGAGAGACACCTATGCGATAGGTCGGAAGGACATTCCGTTTGACAGATTACCATGAATCGGGATTCCATCATGGTGCATACTGTCATTCCCACTGATCAGTCAGGAGAACCATAAGAATGCCACCAAATTATGGGTTTGAATTTCAAATTATTTACTTTTCACTCCGCCCTCTCCCATTAAATTGATACGATTGTTTGTTGTTTGTTAATTGAACGTCAATTTATGTTGCTATGGGTAATCCGGATTCTAAAGAAAAGCGAAGGAAACTCGTGAGAACTATATTGGACTTAACAATAAATTTATAAATTATAATTACTCAAAAATAACGAACCAATCTGTAATAATTTTGCAGTGTTTTTAAAAATATATATATGAGATTAACCATTGAACAGCATTTAGCAGAAAAATACAACTTCGTTGGGACATGTTATGAGACAACTCAAGTTACAGTCAGTGATATTAGAAAATCTGAAATCTTTCAAATATATTATGTTAGTTTTCTGGTTTATAAAAAAATAATATTATTGTTTGATTAAATTTAAAAAAATTTAAAACCTAAAAATTAAAAAAATGTAATTCAGCAATTCTGCCGTTCAATTTCGAAACGATATGATTACTGTTCAAGGTTTCTTGCATTGATTTGATGCTTAAATTTTATTTAATCTTCTATCTTATTCGAGATTGTTAAATTATTAAACTTGTTCTCGGGTGATTGTTTTAGATAAATTTAAATAGGTGTACTGATGATTGGATGAGCAACTATTGAAAAAGCAGACATTGGAGAATGAGCTGGGTGTTAGGGGGAGATAGGATAAAAGGCCGGCTCCACACGGATTTCGTGTGGAAGTAGATTCGATCCTTCCCGGGGTCACGCCATCGGCTCCATTACCATATCTTAATTCCTCTTTCGAATTATGGGCCAACAGTTTCACGCCAATTGGAAACTCCCTAATTTACCTATAAATTAAATTTTTCTCTTTTTAAAGTCCCCATTATCTGATACCGAGCTATCCTTCTCGAGATCTAATCAGTGCTATCATCTAGCTCAAAGCTATTCTACTGGTTCCATCTCATTTATTTGATTCATTGCGGGAAAGAGAACTTTGTTTATCTTTTTAATTTTGACTAAATTCACAACAATTATATTAATGGTACAAAGATAAACAAATGTCAGTTGAAAATGGGTAATAATAATAAGGGTTACAAGAGAATTTTACAGACATAAATACAATACGAGTAGTTAATAAAATATAATAACAAAACACAACAAAAAAGGAAATAGATTTTCTGCTTTGTGGCATATTCATTGGTTGTATATCAAGAGAACTATGATAATTAGAAAACAAAATTAAATATAATCTAGTATGGAATTTATTTTTACTTGAACCATTACCCATGAAAAAAGACTGTTTTCCCCCATTTATGGGTACATAATTTATAGAGGCTGGGTGAGCCCCAACTATGTCACAGCCAGATTTGAACCTTAGACCACCGGCACGGCAACCCGGCAGTCTACCACTGAGCTACCCCACTCCCATGATTTCTTTATTTTAGCTTGTCATTACACTATTAGC
This sequence comes from Troilus luridus, assembly GCA_964056705.1. NCBI lineage: Eukaryota > Metazoa > Arthropoda > Insecta > Hemiptera > Pentatomidae > Troilus > Troilus luridus. The sequence goes on along the minus strand of OZ057412.1, from coordinate 51,173,761 downwards.
TATGTTTTATAGAACGATTAATTAATTTATTCACAAACCTTTATACAACGAAAAAACAAAGTGAATGCTTACCCTATCTTTCTATCAATTGTTGACTAAATCAGGCAAGTTAACGCACAAGAAAAGCAAATCTAGAAAAACAACGCACACTAAGCCACATTACATTTGTCTATGATTTATGGAACCTTCATTAAACTAATTAATATTTATTGTTTAAAAAATCCATGCCAAAAAGTAGACAGAGATATGTTATTAAAAAATCCCCATCACAATTAAATTTCACTTTATATTTGACGGCTGACAGTATTCAAAAATGTATGTGTCCATCAATGCAGGCTTTCAACATTCATTTATTTATGAGATGTGACGTATGTCTTAAGCGATAAATAACAAATGTAATAATTGTCACTCGCATTATAGATTTTGTTGTGTGTTTAAAGGGATAAAACCCTTAGGTCATCCTAAGGCCTAAATAATATTTATTTTTTTTAACTCGAATGTAGTTAAGAAGAAAACATATTGTAGGAGCTGTGTTGCATTTGTGAGGGGGATTTAAAGGCCGATGATAAAACACATTTGAACGTTTGAGAAGAACGTACCGTATTCACAAATATAAACTCGATTTTTTAAAAATGTTTTTAGGAGTAGGTGCTCCACTAAGCCATCGAATTCCTCTCGTATCCAATCCTTACAATCCAAAATCCTTAGTAAAACCCTTAAAGCTGCTTACTTTATTGCGATAGTCACACATAATAAACTCAATGTCCCATTTGTTGCTGATTTGGCCCGAACACGACACCAGTCTTTTCATGACAAAGTTTATAGGCTAGCGGCCAGGAACCAAAAAAGGGCTTTATGTCGCAAAAAATTAAAGAGAGTTGCATCTTTGATATGTTGTAAGGGCCTATATGAGTAGTTCAAATCCAAGTTTGCAACCGAAAAACGTTTTTTTCGTTATTTCTAAAAAGTCCCAATTTTAAGTTTTGGCCGACTTCGTGAGGAACACCGCTCGAAGGAGTGATCCTACGATGAAAGTCAAGGTAGTAAATTTAATTAGCTTTTATTAAAGCACAAATGGACTTTTTGAAAATAATGACCAATTTTCAAAGAGGCGTAACTCAGAATCTGTTACACCTACAGGCCTTGGTCTGTAAAAAATTTGAGTTGCATATGGTTTCTAGTATATAATTAGAGAGACAGTAATAAAATATTTGATTATTCCTTTAACATCTATTCTTTCTTACACAACTATTAAAGTTTAGTAGCACAAAATACGGTCCTGAAATAAATAGAAATCTGGGAGTACAGCATGAAGTATTAATAAAATTTCAATCATTGCATTAAACCTAAAGAAAACTACAAAATATACATGAAGTAAGCGGTGCGATTACTAAAGAAATTAGTAATCGGGACAAACTATTTTTAGCACGAATCCTTTATCTCTTTGTAAGGAATCTCTCTTTTTTTTAAACCTATTATGACCTTTAAGTTCAATATCACTTCTCCAATAACGCGGGAGCAAAACTAGATTTAGATATAACACTTTAATTGCAAAGTCCTACATTTAAATACAAAATGAAAGAAAAGAACGAATAAAAAATGGATACATTCATATAATAAAATCGAAAATTTTCAAGGTTTAAGAACCTCTCCAACTCTGTTATGAAATTAAAAAGTAACTCTATACTCATGAGCTAACACATCTTCTTAAATTAAAAAAAAATATTGAAAATAAAGAAAATACAAATTATCAAAACCTTAATATCGTATTTGTTTGTAGGAAAATAATGAAATTCGTGATGTAAATTATAAAATGAAATATAAATATCACAAGTATAAAGGGACTGTATTTTACATTCATTAAATAAATTTCTATGTTGACAGAGATGAATTATTTCGTTATTAGGCTAAAAAAAAGTGTTTTTTTATATCTTGGCTCGTAGTCAAGTGAAAATTTCAAAAACTACTCAATTCGCCTACACACGACATATAATAAAATAAAAGAATGTAATAGAAACAAGACAAGGAAGAAAGTATAGCATTAAACACCGAGAATTTTATTTTTTAAACAAATACTACCAACAATAACTAATAGCATATGGAAAAAACGTTAGGTAAACAAATATATTTTCTCGCTTTTATTGACAAAGAAAGGAAAACAAATGATCATTAAAAATAAATTGACGTCATAAGGGCAGGTTTCCGGTGTTTGGTTTGAAGAGGCCAAAATAAATACAGTTGAGATTGTTGGTAGACAGCTGATGGGAGGTGTCAGTTGCTGGCAGATAGCCTACAGGTCGTCCACTGCTAAAACCAAACACAAACTCAATACATGGAACCTAATTTACACGCTCCATGTATTTATATATATAAAACTATTCTTGTAAAACATTTAATCTTATCAGCTATCAATGGCTCTTCGAAAAAGTAAGATCCAATAATTCTGTAAATGTAACTTTCCACATGGAAAATGGTGGATGGTTTTGATGCTCCACTTCACCCAACCAATTAGGATCAACATCAGACATCGTAATGACAGTAAACATCAACACCCCTGCTAACTTGCGCGGTTCTATTGATTGAAAGATTCATCACTCCAGCAAGTGTGAATGGAAAAAAAGGGGAGTTTTTTCTCATCATTCCCACTCAAAAATCACACGAAGGCGAAACCTAGAAAGACGCTCATAATCGGAATGCCAGAGAACCTAAATTAAAGGTGTGTAGAATAAATGATTAAATGTCCTTTCAATAATCGGTTGAGAACTGAGTAAATGCTTGTATACAGAATTATCACAAGTGTTTTATTCTTGTTCAAAGGTAAAACATGAGAAGATTACTTTCTGATTGGTTATTAGGCAAATGTAACACTAAAAACGGTACTCATACTAGACTGAAAAGACAAGAAACCGCTCGACGTTTCAGGCTACTTCAACACTTACTAGACAAACCCTCTAAGCTCCCAATTAACTACAAAAGACTCATCTACATGACCATCATAAGACCTATTTGGACTTACGGAGTAGCTTTGGGGCTTCACTAAGCCATCGAATTCCTGTCGTATCCAATCCCTACAGCCCAAAATCCTTCGTAAAATCCTCAACGCTCCTTATTTTGTTAAAAATACCGTCATCCATAACGACCTTAATGTCCCATTTGTTGCTGATTTGGCCCGAACCCGGTATCTTTCCTTTCATAAGAAACTTCATTCCCACTCAAACCCTCTAGTTTCAAACCTAGCTTCCTCTTCGATTCCCGATAATCCTCCGAGGCGTCTGAAAAGAAGATGGCCACGTGACCTTCTTAGTTGAACTAGTGATTTGAGTACTACCAGTGGGTAGGTAGTTTCTCAACTTGCCATTACTCATGTCATTTTGTATCACATAGCCTATTTACTGGATGTATTTTTTTTTATATACAGTTGTAAATATCAATAAACAAATATAAAAAAAAAAAAAAAACGGTACACTCACTTAATTAAAAAAAAAAAACATTGATTACCCCACAAGCAGTAGTTAGACATTTCTTTTTTCCCTCTCTAAGTATATGTATATGTACATACATATATCTTCCAGGGTCTCCTCTTTGGATCAAATAAGCTGAAAAATGGTATGACCGCTTTCTGCTCAGAACAATAATGTAAAAGAATAGGTAAATAAAAATCAATAGAAAAAAATTTGTTTCAAAATTTAGTCACTAGCAAAGCTCTTTCTGATGTGTATTTTTTTTCTCATGAATATTTTAATTTTACATTGACATACTATTTTTATTCGTACTTGGATAAATTATGCATAGCTTATTTCATTTTTCACGAGCATACTTGATGGTAAAATTTGGTCTCTATTAAATAAGAGGTACTTGTTTATTTATTCTTCCCATGATTCAGCATTTAATTATTGAACTAGGTTTAAGTTAAATCATCCTATTACACTTTCAACTATTCTACGGCAATTAAATTAAATTTGAATTAATTAAGCACTTGTAGTTCGTGGATAAATTCAAATAACGAAGGTAACGTGTTCCATATTGTAGAGTTTTATTACGCTGCTCCTTAAATACATCAAAACGTAATAATTATACAAAAACAGCCAGCCTAACTCACAGATAATTACCACTCCTATATGCTATCAGTCAATCTAATTTATACCCCGAGTGTTTTAATGCCGGAGGAGAGGGAGGGATTCGGTTGAGTAATGAAGTTTTATAACAGCAATAAAAGTTATACGGAGGACGTTACCGCGCCAATGGGCTCACTAAATGCCTTAGGTTACGCCCGTTGGGGAGCAACTCGCGAGTGGATTTGAAAGCGCCGTAAAATGGTAGGAGATTTTGGCCCGAATCTGACGTAATGGCATCTCTGAGTGATTGGGCTCCGCCGGTTCGGCCTATATCGTAACTTCTCTTTAGGAAAGGATTCTTCATATTTTTTTTTTTTTTGCTTTATATATTCCCTTCGCTTCCCTATATAACCCAATAATCCTGAAAGAAGGAGGGAAAATCATGAAATCTTTATGCTCCAACAATTCCTGCTAAGGGAATTTCGAAAATACTGAACGAGAGAATTTTTCCGCAGTTGATTATTGAAGTTATCGTTCGATATTATTGCTTCGATAAACTGCTAAACCCATACTATGCCCATTAATCTATGATAGTAATTTTACCAGCCACATAATTGGAACATTAATGAGTTGTTTTTAACAGTAAGAATTGCATAGAGAAAGGATTCCATGCCATAATTAAAACCAGTGAATCTAAATAGCACTGATTATAGTATGTCGATTTTTTAAAATTACAAGTTGGTGGCGTTAAACTGACAAACGATTAATATATGGTAGATACTATAGTTTTTAAGACAGGAGTTGTGCAGCAAGGTGATGAGGCAAAGATCGCACTCAACCACCAGGATCTAACCAAATATAGAGGCTGAATGAGCCCAACGAGCATCTGCAGATCCTACAGAGTTTAATCTATGACCGTGGACAGATTAAATGACAAATATTGAGAAGGGAGATAAAATAATTCTTTCTATTCTTCGGTTCGCGGAGTAACCATTGCTATCAAATCTGGTGGTAGATAAAATAAGTATGCGTTAACAGCAACGGATGGACCCCGTGAGACCTGCAGACCTTCCTGGGGCATACCCAGCTTCTATAAAGTGGGTACCCTTAATTGGAGGATAAACCTGGCGGTTCGCGCTACATATTCTTTCCATGTGCTGGACCCAAGACCCTTGATGGGATATAGTGGTACAGTTTTTTCATACTATTTTGTAGTTCATTATTTTATATAAATATATTTTTTAGGTGAAAACTTCTTTAGCCGCGTTAAGCGATTTTTCCCACCTTAATAGGGGAAACACTTAAGGATTCACATCGCCGACATGCTGGTGACGTGTGAGCGATACTGGCGACGCGTAGATTGTTTTAATCAACTTTGGTGATTGATTTAATAATAATTATATTTGATTAAAAGGTGTTTAATAGTTGTGCAATCCATATTAACAATAACTCGAGAAACTTTTCGTTTTCCCTAACAGATTTTATTTGATATTGTTGAATGCCTAATACCAAGTTGCTAATGGATGAAAATACACAAGAATTTGGATGATGCAAATAATATACCCGTATACTAATAATTATTTGTATTGATACTATACAGTCGACCATATGTATTGATTAATAAATAAACTACTTGAAAATGTATAAGTTTATTGCTCGAAATGCCAATGGATATGAAAACCAGGCTAATATTAACAATTCCAATTTACAAATTATGGAATTTAAGTATTTAATTCAGACTAAAATTGATTTATAAATCCAAAAAAGAACAGGGGTTTCACAAAGTTTTGAGTTTCACTTTTGTCGGCAGTCCTCAGGACTGCCAATTTAATTTTAATTTTTTATTTTAATGATTAGTTTAGTGATAACATTAATGCTTTTAGCAATATTCCTTTCATGTGAGAGCTTTGGAAGGTAGGGAGAAGGCTTGATATAAGAGGGAGGATTGGAGCAGACAAGGGAGAGAGAGAAGCAGATAAAAGAGAGATGGGAGCTCAGGTGGGGCAGAGCTAATGCCTGTCGCTAATGAGTGCTGTTTACCTGCCCCCGGGGATCCCCTCCCCTAATGCTCACACACACAAACACTATCTCCCTCTCTCTCTTCTACTTTCCTCTGTCCTTTTTTAGAAACACTGTTACATTGCGATAGTAGATAGCATTAATGATTCCTGGCAATGCAGTTAGGTAAAGGCATAATGTCTGTTCCAACTGATAATAACCTCTAGCATATTTAGTACCTTCAGATATATTTGTAAATGAGCACAGAAGTAGATATACGTAATGTTGAGAAAAAAAATCTTCGGATTATAAAAGGGCAAAGTTTGGCAGAGCCGGTTTATAAATATTAATGCTTAAAAATCGCTCCGTAGATTGCTCAGTGGTAGAGCGCTGAATTGCCGTGCCGAATGACCCCAATTCAAATCCGGCCTCCTGAGACCCTCCTGGAATTCACCCAACCGATATAAAATGGGTACCCGCAATAGAGGGAAAACCTGATGGTTAACCATGATCTCGGACAAATCACCTTCCTGCACAACCATTGTCCTAGAAACGGTACAGTCTCTACCGTGTAATGGACCCAGGACCCTTTATATGTTGCAGTGGTACAGGTATTTTAAAGAACAATTAATTTATTAATATCACATAGTTAGCCATATCTCTAGTAATAAATCATTATTCCTACAGAGTGTCATAAACATTTAAATGGTGGACTAAAACTTGCGAATCTTCAACAATATCCACCATGGCAAATATAGGAATGAAAAAAACAACATTACAAATGGTAGACAGATCACGATATATGTTTTTATTTTAGTTGTTTTTTTTGGGGGGGCGTTTCAATTGGTCACATAATAATCAAATTAACGTACTATAACCCTATTAACGTACAATTCCGCAAACGCAAGTTCCGCGCAATAAACTATTCTTTTTGTCTTCATTTTTTTGTTTGTTAAAGGGTTAGATATTAATTAGTCTTAGTTAAAAATGATACGTTATGAATGGAGTGAATAAATCATTTAATTTTTTTTTTTAATTTGCCGTGCAGATATGGTTTACAATTTTTCATTTTTCATTTTCATTTTTCATTTTTCAAGTTACCGTATAACGAAAAAAACATAAAATTTATAATATTTTTAATACACTAAAAAGAGCAGATGATAAAATACATAATATGATTTGTCTGGCAACAACTACTTTTAAATTTAGTGTTTATTATCAAGTAAGGATTTATATTGTTTATAAAATTCACCAACAACATCACAGACACCTTCGGAAAAACATTATCTTGTATTTAATATAGTTCGATAGCCGGGACAGATTTTTTTCTTTTTCTTTCTAATTATAAATGAAACATATTTGTAGAAATGATATTCCACGAAAATCTGAGAAACTACGTCATCATTCAAAAGAAGGACTGAGATTCTATTTTAGAGTAGTGTTAATTTAAAAGAGGAATAGAAAGTAAGGAAAAGACAAAGTAATTAAAATTATTAACAAAATATTTCACGTAATAAGGAAGTCTCCTGCCCCTCAGGTGCCAACGAACAAAGTAACACCTGTATTGTTAGTTTTCTTTTATTTTTAATATTCTTCTCCATTACTCTTAATAAGAGCGCATAAAGCACCTGGTTTCAATATTTTTCTGATGGGAATAGAGGGCTGTACCCAACTCTTTGAGTGATGAAAAGAAAAGATACACATTTGGAAGATTGGAAAAAAAAAATATTAAATTAAGAAAAAAAATTATAAATCAAGACCTCTAATAAAGGATTGTAGAAATGATTCATATTCTTTTAAAGTACCAACCACTTAATGAATTATAACTGACTTGTATTTACGCTAAATAAAACTACAAGGTTTTAATGAAGTCGAAAAAAAGCATATATATATATATATATATATATATATATATATACATGATCAAATATGATCTAAAATAGTTCGTACCTGCGAAGGGGTTTTTAGTGAAAAGAAAATCTCTTTCCCAATGAAAAGTAAATGTAATTTTAGATTAGAAGATATAAGTTGACATAAGCGAAATCAAAAGTAATTTTAAAATCAGAACTAATGTATTTAACTTAAATTAACTTTTTTGGAATCTATAATATATTAAAGATTTTTTAATAACGTATTTTATTTTTATAATTCATAATACAAAAAAAAACCTGTACCACTACAACCCATGAAGGGTCTGGGGTTCAGTACATGGTAGAGACTGTACTGTTTCATGGACAACGGTTCTGCAAGGAGATGACTTGTCCTAGGTCACGCTCAACCGCCAGATTTTTCCCCCTAATTTTGGTACACTATTTTTATAGGATTTTATAGAGGCTGGATGGGCCCCGGGAGGGTCCTAGGTCCTATATGATCCATCTCCCGCTGCAAACAGACTAAATAAAAGTCATGGCCTGCAGCGGGATTTGAACCAGGATTCCAGCATGGGAACTCAGTGCTCTACCACTGAGCCACTCCGCTCCCTATTTCATAATATAATAAAACGAAAAAAATAATAAAATAGTAGCTGTTGTGCTCTACTTTTTTGTCCTTACAACATATCCTTAAGTCGGGATTTCTATTCAGAAGGAAAAAATTAATTCATGTAAAATTGGAAAACGAATTTATTTAGTGGTAAACATTATGTTTAACTGAAAAAAGAAAAGAATATTAACACTCTTTCAGGGAAATACGGCTGACTATTTATTCCAAAATAACAAATTTATCTGGCAATAATCTTGAATTTTTTAAATACTTTCTTCACCACTTAAACCATGCATTGTGAAGAGTAAAATTCACAATCACCAAATTTGTGTGATTAAATTAACCAAAATATGGTGGTTACTACAGCCGAATATGGATTTGTCATGCCTATTCTAAAAGCACATGAAATATTGCTGAGATGCAACATTATATAATGTTTTAAGCTAATGGAAATTTTAATAATTATTTGTAAAATAACTAATTATAACCGAGGTCGTATATTACGTCGTTATTGCTAATTACGGCTTAGTATAATGCGAAGGTCACAATGTTAATGTTGTAATGAAGGTTACTCATTAATATATTACGGAAAATATGTTAGTAAATATTGAGTACGCATTTAAAATATAAACACATTTCATATTTTTTTATATACATCCATAACCTTATTTTGAAAACTATAGGGCGCTAAAAACTATTAACAAAACGTAATCAGAAAGCAAGTTTCATTTTTTTGAATCAAGTTTATTTTAGACTTTATTCTATTCTTTAATCTTAGTAGAGTTTCAAAATATTTTACTTCTTAGAACATGTTATCAACAATTGTGATTCTTTAATCGCAACTTCTATAAAATTGGGGTATACTCTCGACAGTGCTGTTCAACTAAAAAGAAGAGTGAACAGTGAAACATCGAATTCTAGCATAAGGTGATGATCTGGCAGCACTTGGAACTAATGACTGGGTAGATATTGAGAGCAAATCGGCTTAGAAGTAAACAAAGAATCCCGTTCCGATGTCCCGGAAATATTTACCTAAAGTCTATTTGTGTGTACAGCAAGTCGTCCCCAAAAGTAGAAAGTTTCAAATACCTCAACCCCAAAAATAACAACTGTACATGTCCAACATACATTTAGTAAAACAAGAACAGACAGAACTTTCTTCACTCTCAGAAAAGAATTGAAATTCCAAAGATTCTCCTGAAATGTAAAATTGAGAATATGCAATGCTGTCAAGAGAGGACTGCGAGACCTTTGCCATAAACACCACCATGTCAATCACAGCTGAGGGATTTGAAAGGAAAGTCAGAATCAGATCCTAAACCAATCGAAGAGAAGGAATAATGAAGAATGATCCGCAAAAACTCGACAGACGATATTCCATATTATTTTAAGGCAGTGAGTGAAGGACGAGGAATACAGCTTGATGTAACCCATCAGAACGACAGGAAACAATATATAACAACGCATCAGGATGCCTAAAACCAGATACATATTATAGAATCAACAAAAATGTGGCAGAGTTACGAGAAACAAACTAAGAAAGTGGCCAATGATAGGCAGGATTTATTTTTTCAGGATGAAGGCTGCTGATTAAGACAGCCGGCATGAAGAGTAAACCGAAAGAAAACATTAAGCAAGAAATGTATTTTATTTGATTTTAAGATATTTAAAGAAAAAAATATTCCATTGATGAAGAAACAATTAGATAAAGATGCGTTCAATACAAGGTTTGAAGTGTGTCAAAGACAATATAAATAATTAGAACCATAACATTTACGAATAACAGTTTAAGAAGGAACAACAATTTAATAAAATTATTTAAGTTGATGGAAATGAATAAAATAAAAATGAATTCCTTAATTAGTGAAACTATTTATTACAAATACGTTTCGATCGACGCTGCTAGCCTTCTTCAGGGCTTAGTGATCTGACGAATGGCAGTGAAGTTGATATAAATATTTAAACTAGTTTACTCTGCCTAATAAAATTTTAAAAACTACATATACCAATAACCAATAAACATTAACTGAAAGTACGTTACCCTTAATGACACTTGATGAAATTTTCGAGCCTTACCTAAAAAAAAAAACATAAATAATTAAAAATGGATCAACAAATAATATGAATAAATTCAGCAATAATAAAAAAATATATTGAAGTTTTTAATACGAGCTAGTAGTCCAGGATCCATGGTCTATTTTTTCACAGTTTCAAGCTGAATCTTCGTGAATAGCTTCGTTTCGATGAGACGCCTAACAATTTCCTGTGCGAAAATTCTCTATTGTGGTAGCTAAAAGAGGTAGCAAGGATGAAATATGTCGATTTGATGATTCTCAAAAATTTATTACTAACTGGGTTTGTTTTGTTAAATAAATAAGAAGTAAAAAAAAACAGCTGGTTAGTAGTCATTTTTGATGACGTCGTTATCGATGCACGTTGGAAGGAGGGGACTCTTTTATCAAACCATACATTTTGTTGGACAAATATTTGTTCAAATAATTTAGATAATTATCTTGAGATTTAACAAAAAAAATCCAGTTATTAATAAATTTTTGAGAATCTTCAAATCGACATATTTTATCCTTGCTACCTCTGTTAGCTACAACAATCGAGAATTTTCGCACAGGAAATTGTTGGGCGTCTCATCGAAACGAAGCTATTCACGAAGATTCAGCTTGCTACTAATCAAGTGCAAAAATGGACCATGAATCCTGGGCTATAGTATCCGCGTAGTATCATAAAAATTTAGTGATATTTATTTTTATTATTAAACCTTTTCATTAAAATAATACTCAGGTCACTATTAAATACAAACCTCAAACTCTTCATCAGCTTTTCAAACATATCCAGTGTTGATAAATGTCATTCTTAAAACAGTTAAGACTCATAAATAATATATTTGTATCGTCAGAGTTAGCAGTTTCTCAACTAAGGAGGAGAGTTCCATGATCCGTATAGTGTTCGTTACATGGACAAAGTTTTGAGAGGCAATAGCTTGGACATAAGCCACTTACATTAAGTGCTAAGCCGTTGAGTGGCCTTGGAAATGGGAACCACTAAGGCCTACGTCATCAGTATATATACACAAATATACAAAAATAACTAAATAGTCGACTAACTGAACTTGATATCCCTCAAAAACCAAAAATTAAAAAAATACTTTTTAATATAATAAAAATGTAATTTATCACTGTAACTATGACTAAAATAATTGGTAAGCGATAAGCATGTCCTCAAATAACACAATTTGTCAACTAAAGTTGAGCCGCTGAGAATGGATGTGGTGAAATTTTCAATAATTTTGAATAAAGTTTAGGAATATAATTTAAAATGGTAACGCTGTTGTAAGAATATGACACAACCTCAATATGTAATTTATAATTCATCTAAAAAATTATATATACATTTGTGTGTGTGTGCGTGCGTCTGTGTAAAGTGGTGTAAGTATAGAAAAAATGGTTAAAAACGACTACAATGTTAAAAACAAACATGCAGGGAGGTGATTACGCCACAAGCCTTAGGTGCACTCCCCTCATTAAAGTTATCCAATTTATACTGACTGAGTGAGCCCTTGAGGATCAGCAAATCTCACCGGGTCGAACTACGGCTGATGCCATAACAAATAATTTATGTCATGGGGGATATCGAAGCCGGAACCTATAGGTTAACAGAAATGTACATCTTTTTCTGGCTAATAACCAAACTGAATATTTATTAGTAAATTACATAATATGCGAAATTAATATCGGATTAGTTGCTAAAGGCATTACACTATAAGATGTTCTATATACAAATAGTGTGCGAAAAATAGTTTCAATGATTATAATATTTAAAAATTATTAGTTGAAAAATTATTTTTTTTAAATATTAACTAATCAATCTGATTTAATAATATGTTTTAATAATATGTATTAAATATTTCACATGCAATACTTATTTTGATTAGTATTTTCGTACATATAATACATATCCCCTTAATTTCCATAAATTGTTTGAGCTGAGGGTTTAGGAAAATAGCCCACGAAATATACAAAAATAAAAGTGAAGAATTAATATTTCTTATGATATCTGGACAGCAAGACAACAAAATCATCCAAAAATTTATACAGTTCATTTCCATACCGAAACAAACAGGAATGATAGCGTCGCTTTTCAAGATCTTTAGCTACGATAGTATATTTGTTGTTTTTATTCCCCAACAACTTTCGTTAATCTTCATTTATTTTCGCGTTGTAAAACTTTAAATATAGAATTTAACATTTACTAATACTTAAAATCGTATTAAATACTGCGTTACTGCTATTTCAGTCGGACTTAAAGCAGTTAAAATTGGAATTGTGTAAATGGGAAAATATGGATCCATAACAATGGAATATTTTAACAATATCGCTAATCAAAACTTTCTAGAGACAATCAAATTACATGGTAATAGGTAGTGAAAATAGTTTAAAAAGTATCTAGGTAGCTAAGAAACAATAGGGGGAAAACTAAAACGATTTCTCAACTCTTAATGAGATTATGCAAAGTTTATGGATTTCCAACAGATGAATTGTTAATTCTTTAACAATTTTATAAATCATAAATCTTAAAAGTTTTATATATTTATTCATTAATTTTTAAAAAGTTAATATGAAGTTTGTTGAAAGCTAAAATTAAAAAAATACTTCACGTTTTATTAAGAGTTTTAATGAAAAAAATATTTTCATTAGCTGCAAGCTACTTCATGGAAGGCAATCATATAAAATTAATTAAAGGATGAAATTCATTCATTTTAAAATGGCATTCTTTTTCTTTTTTCTTTTTATTATTTTAAAAATGGTCCGTTCCATAATAATAATAATCTGTAAGTGATATAACGATTTTTAAGTCACGAGCTCAATTTGACGCAACTAAACATATTTTATTTTATGGTAATGAAAATAATGATTAGCTAGAATAAATAATTACGCATTTCTTCTCTAATGTTATTCACTATGAGACACGAAACCAGCGAGATCGGATGCTGAAAGACTCTATCTGTACTTAAGGGTTAATAGTCAAATACCTTTCTTAATATACCAATAAAGGCACTGCAGTAAATATTTCTTCGTCCCATTTAAAACGATTTTTCTTGTATATTAATCATTTCATAAATGTCCAAACATATATAAAAAAAAACTGTACCACTACAACCCGTGAACGGGTCTGGGGTTCAGTACATGTTAGAGACTGTACTGTTTCATGGACAACGGTTCTGCAAGGAGGTGACTTGTCTTAGGTCACGCTCAACCGCCAGATTTCCCCCCCTTATTTTGGGTACCTTATTTTTATAACATTTTATAGAGGCTGGGTGATCCTCAGGAAGGTCCTAGGTCCCATATAATCCATCTCCGGCTGCGAACAGATTAAATAAAAGTCTTGCCCGCATATACATATAATTCCAAACATATAATTAAACCTAAATATATTTCTACAAACGCAATCTCCGGCAAATGAAATACACACTAAACGTTTAATCTATTGAGAAATCAAAGTGTATTATAGAGCATACTAGAAATGACTCAGATCTTTAGCTTGGTAAATATACACAGGGGTTGGATCGAAATAAAGGAATTAGTAAATAAGATGGAATGAAGCCAACGATTCGGTGGCACGGGTGTGACTAACGACGTGTCTCGTCCAAACTATACGGGGTGATGTTCTATATAATAATATGCTACTCTACATACGTTTCAATAATCTTCTCTATTTGAGGATCTATAGTACTATACATCAAAACCCTACCAATTCACCTCCACACTTCTGTTAGAAATCCTAGAGTTATGTTTGGCAGCCACCTGTCCCAGAATGACTATATCCCTCTAATCACCCGAAAACCAATTGCTATCCTTAAACAGGCCCTAATAGAGCATGGTTTTAAATCCTCCGAAACACTTCGGTACCTAGTATATATATTCCCGCCCATAGATTATGGTTGACAGGTATAGGTGGAAGTACTTGGTCTGTGACAGACTGTAACTGCTAATGCATTGTTCCATTCGATTTTTCGTGGTCAACTGAAACCCATACGTCTTCAGTTGATATGTAGAGTTGACGTAAGTGTGGCCAAGTTTCTCCATCGACAATCTTCATGTCTACCTTTCCAGATACTTTAGAATTAAAAAGCCTATATACAACCAGTATTTTTTCCTCTATCAGTTATATAAAAACACAATAACGTGCCTTAAAACATCTCATTCTACTGCTTACTATATATTTCGTGCAGCTTCCTTTTGAAGTTCCGTTCATAAGAACTCATTCCTAAATTAATTTAAAAAACAATTTATTCTCCACCTTCTTAATCATCTAATTTGCGCAAATAAAATATGTCGATAAGTGCAATATATTTACATTGCTATGTATCGTACCAGACGTTATTATAAAAATAAATATGAATTTACTAAACTAAAGACGGTTACAAGAACTAGGTCACTCAGGCAGGTAGCGAGACCCACCTGTGGAAGAGGCCTTCTCTGAAAGGACTCCGAGGAAGCAGGATTCTTAGTTTAAATTCTGCAAAGAAGGTCGGCCGGTGGTAGCCAAAGGTGGAGAAGCTGGCGAGAACATAGAAATGGCCAGACCAGGGAAAAACATGCCTCCAAATGCACAATTGTTTTACCAGATAAGTTTCAATTTAAGACATATTTGTATTTTATGTCAATCCTTCTATTATATATGAATCATTATTGTTCATGTCAGAATGTATATATATTAAACGATAGTCCAAATAAGAAATTGTATTAATAAATTATATTCATTATAAATATTTTTATTTGAAAAGAAAAGATATGTCCAGGACCGGTACTGTCGGGTACGAGGGGAAGAATGTTCTTTGAACATTATTTTAATTTGGATCTAGTTGACTTACTTCATTATAATTTATTTTATTTTATTTATTACTAATTTTTAAATATTTTTATATTTGAAAAGAAATACATTCTTACCCTCGTATACTTCGCAAAATGCAAGAAAGCGGGGACTTAGGATCAGTGAAAAGAAAGGATATGCAAGCCTAGCAAGGCGGGGAGCAAGCCTGATACAGCCAGGATGGCTCAGTTGGTAGATTCCCATACTAGCTATCTGGAAGACCCGGGTTCGAGCCCCGGTCCTGGACATATCTTTTCTTTTCAGATAAAAATATTTAATAATTGGTAACAAATAAAATAAAATAAATTATATTCATTATAATCCCTTAGGTACATACTTAACCCCGAAGCAATTTATACTTATGAATACTATATTGATGGGCAACCTCTGGAAAAGAATCCAATTTACAATAAAGTTAGGACGTTTAAAGAAATAATAATTTGAGTGTCATTTAAAATACACAAATTTCTATATACCTATTTTAAATGTTATTATTGCATTTCATTTACAAAATTTAGCTACTTAATGTAAATGTAACTAACAAGTATTACTGAAATCCTACATTTTTCTTACCCTTAGGGGGGGTAAGTATCCCAGAATAAAAATTAATTGTCACCCATTTGTCAGTGGTCATGGAAAATTTATTATACCCATAGAAGTCGACATTAATCATTTTTCGGTCACGTAAACAAGCGTCAAAAATATAAAATAAGGCAAGAAATGACTAAATCCTTCATATAACTAAAGGTACTTTTAGCTGAAAATATGCAAGGCACTTGGAATACATTACGTGTTTCTGCTTGAAATGTAAGTTGTTCCTCAAAACTTGGCCGTCTTTTTCTACCTCTTCTTTCCTTCCTACGGATTAACGAGTTTTATCGTGACAGTTCTTTTGTCCGCTGCCAGATGATTAACGTCGCACCGTACCGATCCTCTCGAAATAGACGCAGAAATGATGGGCTGCCAAGAATGGAAGCCAATCATTCCTATTGTTATTTACATCTTTCTACGTAATTAGCTATGCTTTTTTTTTTTTTTTTTTTTTTTTTTTGGCTGCGTTCGTGGAGTTTCAAAGCAGTTATGCATTGTTTTATCCCATTGTTAATTCGGAGTGGCAATTCAAACAGCATTAAATCATTACCTTAACATTAATCGAGTGATCAAAGGAAACAATATATATATAATTAGAAATTTAACGTAATTCGCATATTCAGGTATCTTGTAAAATGCGGAGAATTTTTCTTGAATATATATATTACAAAAAAACAAAGTTTCTGACAAAATTTTTTTACTTCTTTCAGAAGATTGCCCTTATCCGATTTGCACCTCTTTAATTCTTTTCAGACCCAACCCAACGCCAATAAATATATATTAAGGTATTGACTAATTGCTTGTGTCACAATTTTCTCATAGAGAATCGCGCAGACCTATTTTTTCTTCATTGGTCTTTTTGTGAAATTAACAGTTTCATAATATAAATTATGAATTGAGGCGTTTGTTTTCAAAACCGGTTACAAAAAATAAACAATATAACAATTTTCTAAATAACATTTGTTGTTTTTTTTCTAACAATTCACTTAAAAAAAAATTAGGGACAATTTTTTATTATCTCCCTTTTTTAAAATTTCATTTAAAACTTTAAAAATATCTTGGATATATCTTGATCAGAAAATATCGAAATATGGTTAATTTATGGTTGATTAAAATAAATAAATAAATATTATATAAAAACAAAAAACAAACCTTCTTCCATTCGTCGTTCCAATAATCTTTCAACCTTCAAATCCCGTATATTCAATCACCTAATATCCTTACAATTCCCAAAAAATTGGAAATAATATATTCAGTTTTGAGATTAAAATTTATGAATGAATGATCTTTTTTTATGTATATAGAAGTTTTATGTAAATAGAATTGTGTGAATATATAAATTTATTGTCTTTCTAAATTGACGCTTCACTCATCCAGTTAGTTATTTTCCAAAATTGTTTTGAAACAGTATCTTTGTTGATACTGTTTGTATTTTTCTTTCATTAATTTTTTTTTTTTTTACTTGGCATAATAAATTGCATTCATATGTAACTATCAATTGTTTCTCTATATATAATTATTGTTATCTTATTTCTATTTTATTTTTATTTATTTTACTCTGTTTTTTTATTCTTTAAATACTGTCATTAGAGGTTATTAGCAATTTTTTTTCATTAGTTCTTTTCCATTTGTTAATTTAATTGTTCTAATTAAATATATGTAATTGCATTATACTCTAAGACATAATAGCTTATATATTGTTATTCTTGTTCGCTGTATTGTTATTCTAAAGGGACTTTTCCCAGGATAAATAAAAACTTCATTATTATTATTGTTAGAAGAGACATTTTTAAAAACAAATCACTTTAAACAATATAATTATACAGTATATATACATAGTTATGAGTTTTCATACGTCTAAATTTTTCATTCAATGTAATAATTGTAACCACTTAAAAAATAAAAACATTTTTCGAAAACGTGGAATCGAAAATGTACCTGATTTTGAAACCAAATGCCTCAATTGATAGTATCAGCAAACAACTGTTGCTTTATTAATATTTTTTTTTCCACAATACATATCAAAAACGTTTATTTCACCATCAGAACAATAACTTGGTTAGATTCAGTTTCAAGAAGGAAATTTTCCTCCCAGGTATTTAAAGAATCCAGATGAGAAATGTTGGCAGAAAAATATATTTTGTATTAAAGTCGGAAAGTCACATAATTTGGTCCAAAATATGAGCCACGATGAGGACAGTGATTGCGGTTATATTAAAAACATATTTTATAGGATAGAGCGCATTAGCGTCTCTTTTCCCATCCTATAAGCTAGTTTAATATTATACTTCTACCTTATGGTAGTTATCATTATTCATTTTTATATATTTTATTCCCATTTTTGTAATAATATTGTAAATTTATTAAAGGTTTGAATAAAAGAAAATTTCTCCCATTCCTAGTCTCAAATACTCCCATCTCCGAGTATTGAATAAAATCATAGTATTAACATATCTTTGTTAGTTTGAAGTCCTCACCTTTTATTCTGTTATTACCAAACAACGGATAAAAACTTCATTAAAAAGTCATGACTAAAATTAGATTATATTAAAATTAAAACTGCTCTTAATAAGCTATCTTAGCCAGATTGTACGCTGGTTATCCTCAAGTCAAAAATGACAAATAGAATTTTAAATTAATAAAATTAAAAAATAAATTATTGTTTTAAAAGCCACTCAAATGTAAAGCCATTATAATAAAAGAAAATAATATCTGGTCGAGGTTTGCGTCATAAAAAGCAGTGTCAACTGCAAATACACATCCCTTATTATTCCAATTATACAGAATATATTTTCTGGCACGTAGAATAACCCAGGTCATCTCTAATATTAAATATAATACTATACATAAACTACGCCGATTGCATTTATCATTTGTATCATCGTTTGTGATAAATTCAAAAGCATTACTTCTCAAAAAAGAAACATTCGGAAGCGAGCTTATATATAATATATATAAATTAAATTTTGTAATAAATCTATATATATGTATAATTTCCCAATATAAAAGAGACCGTCCTGACTGAAAAGAGCATCGCATAGCAAAAATGGCATAAGCTACAGACTTGAAATTTGGACAGTATGTACATTTTATAAGGCCGACGTGCACTAAGAAAGGATTTTTGAAAATTCGTCCCCTAAGAGAGTGAAAAGTGTGACAAACATTTGCAATTAAAAAAATATATGGAGCTTATTTATGGAATCAAAATTCACTCTCCGTTTAAATTCAACATAAATTTCTATTTAAAATCAACGCTGTGTCACAAATAAAACCATCCATAATGACCTGAACGTTCCATATGTTACCGATTTAGCCCATTCCAGATACCTATCATTCCATAATAAACTCCAGGCCCATCCAAACCCACTATTTTTCCATACTTGCATCCAATTCCATCCCGGACAATCCTTCTAGGCGTCTGAAGAGAAGATGGCCTAATAGATTGTAATTGGTAATAGAAATGTAATTAGAGTGGTGCCAATGGGTAGTGCCTCTACATGTCCTTTCATGTATTTATTTATTCACACAGCCCTTGTACTAGATGTAAATATTACAGTTGTACAATTCAATAAAATAATATAAAAAAATCAATAAAAAAAAATCAACGCGGACGAAGTTGCGGGCAAAAGCTAGTATATTATATTATTTAGATGTGAATAGTGGTTTATTAAGCTTAATATATTATTTGATAAACATTTCCTCATCCAAATAATAAAGTTTTTTTTGCTAATGTGAGGAATAATTTTCCTCTTCAAAATTTTCGTAGGCTGGGTTACTGAATTCTAGGGGACTAAATCGAAGATCGGCTAAAGCGGATAAATTATTTATTCTGCGAACACCCGTGAAAAGACTGGACAGAAATGAGGGGGTTAGAGAACCTCTTGGGGCTCCTTCAGCCTCGATAAAATTGTTATCCATAGTTGGTCAGTTGAGGCCACATCACTTCCTTGCACAATAGTTGGCTGGTAATACTCGCTGTCATTCCTCAACCCAATACTTTCATGGGTTGTAGTGAAACAGGTTTATGCATGATAGTAAAATAGTGGACCCAGATTAAAGGTTTTTAATGAGGAATGGGCAAGCATATGTTGTAGATATGCAGGCTTTCGTAAACTAATATTTTGTATTTTATTGTTTAATTTCATTTTTGGCTACTTTACTTATGTTTATTTATTTATAGATGCATATTTTAATTTATATTGATGGTTTTAGAGTATTTGATAATTTCTTTAAATATTTTTTTAATGCATGGCAATAGCAACAAAGAATAAAAATACATAATTTTATTAAACAATGTTCAGTTATTTTTCTATATATATGTATATATACACCACGAGGTTACATATTTATTTATAACTTATTACGCTGCTCAATAATAATGATATAATCAAATCGCTACTCGAAATAAGAGTTCTCATTACTTCTGTAATGCTCCTGACTAAAAGATACGATAACAAAGAGATAGGATCCCGAAAGGCTCAATCTGTATTTAAGGTTTAATAGTTCAGTTAATTGAACTGATAAGGGATATAAGATCCCGGAAAGAGCCCCATTATCAGATTCTAGATAAAATCGTAGAGGCTGAGAATGCCTAGTGATGCAGTTAACCCAGCGTAAACGTTTTATGTCAATAGCCGAGAGCTCGAGAACCTTTGCATAATGCATCAGGGGTCTAGAGAGCGTTTCTTGTAGCGACGTTTCCTCTAGCCGATCTCTATTATACATTTCGGCTTATTTCCTGAGTCGGGAGATACGAAATTTGAATATCCTCAACAAAAGGGCTATAATTAAAAAACAAATAAACTTTTATGACCAAACCCTTTAAATAGCAGAGTGGGGTATTGTAGTTATACCAATAGTAATAAGGGCAACCTAACCAAAGAATACTAAGAAATAAAAAATATTTTAAAAATCACTCTAATATTAAAAACCCTCAAGATCATACTGAAATATGATCCCTGGTACCTTTTGGTACATAATTTCTGGAATTTCCCACCCCTCCAGAATACCCCGTGTGACTCAGTACCTTCCTATCTTGATAGTACCATATTGAACGTGAAAGTGGAAGGTTGGTTCTAAAGTTTGTTCAAAAAATATAAGCAATGCCTGGTCCCTCGGACCACACCTTTGCACTTGTGCGACATCTTTGATTTCTTCGAGGTAAGCATTCATTTAATGTTTTGTATTTATTAGTTAATATTAATCAATTTATTTAAAAATTTATAAGTCATCAAAATATTAACTGTTTTTCTTATTACTTTTTAAGCATACGACCTGATATTCTGTGACCAAATAAGTTTCTTGATATGCGAAAGCATTGTTACTTATGGCAAAAAAAAAAAAAGGAAAGCATATTTTCCTTGTGGTATATGCAAAAAACCAACACAATTGGAGAGCTCAAAGAAAACTGTAAGTCAATTGCTTGAATATTGATTATTTTATTTTGGAAAAGTATTTTTATTTTCATTAATAGGTTTTTAATTGTTTAAAATCAAAATTAAATATATTATAATTATTTTTTTATTATAACAAAAGTTTTAAAATATGTTATTTTCAATTTTCACTATTACCTTCTTTGATCTTATTTGTTGTTTGTTCACTGAGTTTTGAAAAAATATCATATATTCGTTGATTGTGGGAAATGCAAGAAGGTTTATATAAGTAATACAAGAAAAAAAAAAGTTTAAATAATGTATTTTGTATTTATTAATGAATTTTTAAATAAGATGGTCCGTGGGACCAGGTGTCAGTACTAGCCTAAGGAAAAACTGTGTAAGTAGTTGAAGGTTAACAACTGAAAGAGGGAAATGTTTTTCGACCCTAAGCTGCGGACTGGAGTGGTCATCACCTTCCAACAACCACCTGATTAATAACGTGTCCACGGGCAAGTACTCGTCTTGAGGGTACTACTGCTCTAATTGTAATCTACAGGTGTCTACCGCCGAGGCTGGAACTAGGATTTTTTTACTGGGGAATGGAAAGGGAACAAGCTTAATATTCCGCCATTTCTTTCAGCTAAATTAAAATAAATGTCAACTGTTTTACAACAGTACACTATGCCGTCTGTTTCAAAATAGATATCACCGTCTCTGTAATAACTGAAATAAGGTCAAAACAATTGAAATAGAAACAAATATTTTATGATTGACCTTAAAATACATTTTTATTTTGTTGTCAGTCGCACTCGAAATTATACCGCATAGAGCAAGTGCTTATATACCTTATACCAATGGCGTATTCCAGTTTAAAATTTATTTTTATTATTTCTCATTATTATTTAATCCGCAATCAGTTTATTACCTAAACAATATGTAACAATTAAAATTAACAGAGATGAAAAAGACTAAAATTAAACAAATCGGCTAGGCGTCTATCGATTATTTTGATACAATGTATTGCTATGAATCTTTAAGCTTCAGAACGAAATTTAATCAATTGTGAACGATCTTCAGACTTGATGAACTTCGATGATCAATCATGGATTGAAATCTTTCTTTAAACTGCTTTAAATCGAATTACCTAAACAATATGTAACAATTAAAATTAACAGAGATGAAAAAGACTAAAATTAAACAAATCGGCTAGGCGTCTATCGATTATTTTGATACAATGTATTGCTATGAATCTTTAAGCTTCAGAACGAAATTTAATCAATTGTGAACGATCTTCAGACTTGATGAACTTCGATGATCAATCATGGATTGAAATCTTTCTTTAAACTGCTTTAAATCGAATAAAAAAAAATAAAAAATTTCGACATATTTTTAATATATTTGGTATTCGCTATAAGTAGAACTAAAGTGAATTATTCAACTAAAATTTGAAGAGAAAAAAATGTAAAAGTAACAGAAGTGTTACATTCTAGTATTTGATTTTTTAAATGTGCATTACGGACCCGAAAAAAATGTTTATCTTCGTATGCACTTACAAGGTTGGACCATTTTATTTTTATTTTTTTTTACAAATTGTAATTCAATGGAAAATACGTCGTTGTCAAAACAATAGCGCCTATGTACACTTTGGGCGATTTTACAGAAGAGAAAAAAAACTGCGCCGAATGAAGGCTCGTCAATTTTTTTCAGAACTATTGAAGAAAAGTATCAATAAATCATACTCTGCCATGTTGCTGACCTTATTACGTGCCTTCCTTAGTGTGTAATTCAACCAGTAGAATGCGTTACCGTTACTAACTCATTTTCATAAAAAGTTGTAGATAGGCGGTATTGTTTTTACAGCGACGATATGCAGATTAAGAAGATAAAAAGATAATGAAAAAATAAATCAAATAGATTTTTATCGTTCGATCACATATTGGCTTTATTTAATCTTAGAAATTTGGGCAAAATTCATATTATTCCTTTACAGATTTTACTTATCACAACGAAGTTAACCTCTTTGGTTGTAATTGAAACCAATAAACAATTGGAAACAATGTTTGTACAAATCGGTCGAAGCCTGCAGCTCACACTACATCTGTGAAGACGCGATCCGGGTCAAAAATACAAAACCGTAAAAGATAACAAAATTACAATTCAGAATTAAGATAAAAGTTATTCATGGGAGTGTCCTGTACAACTTACTCGATGTCACCATCGGCGAATTGTTTAAGGACTTCATCCCTAAATTAGTTTGGGTTTCTACCAATCAAGGAAGTCGCACATCGATAACGGGACTAACATCTCAGTTCAGTCGGAGATTAGAGGATAAACGGAAAGGACATGGTTGCAAGCCGGCACGTCCAGAAGACAGGCGGTCCACGTACCTCCGGTCTGCACCACTTCTGATCTGTCCTGAGCGATTACAGTGCGGTCAGTCACCTACCTTGCTTACGGAACAAGAAACATAATCTTGGGATCCGTTGGAATTAGCTGGCATAATTCTCAATCCGAAGCCATGAGATTAACATTGATATTGAATTTCAGTACAAAGTGAGTCCTTTTAGAAGTGAAATGGTTGGGGGAGTTCAGTAAATCAATTTACACAAAATAAGTTAAACTTATTATATTTGTGCCAACGTTTCGGCCTAATTTTTAGGGAGTCATCAGGGCTGAGAATAAAACAGAAAAACAATATATTTTTATGGTACTCATTTCAAACTCTTCTTTTCATTCTCCAATAATATTGTGTTCCTTATATTTTGTAATAAAATCATTTCTACAGCAATTTTACAATTTTAGGTTATTTTTATTATCTGCATATCATTTTCTCTGGTGCAAAACATATCATTATCAAGTAACCGATCCGCCAGTTCAGACAAGCTTTAAAACATAAACTGTGAAACAAGGAAAGTAGATATTTTCATCATATTATCATTCGTTGATGAATTCGTCTATGTTTAGTTCTGAAAACTTCACGTTTTAAATGATATTATGGAAGATGCGAGACAAAAATTGCTCTACTTGCTTTGCGATAGAAAAATCTCTAGTTTTCGCGTTTCCACGAGATTTATAACAACAGTCTAAAGTAAAATTTGTACCAAACTTGATCACTTCGAAAAATAAAGAACAAAAACAATCTGCGTACGAGTATAATGATGTATCTACTATGGAATTTTACAGGTTATTGTTAATAAAATTCATAACTGAATTCTCCTTGCGAAAACATAATTATTTACACAATTTAATAAGCTAGAATCTGATGTCACATGAACAGAGCCTTACATAACCATTATATTATCATAAATTCAGTTCTGAAATATGTTCGAATTCTGAGGTTGAAAAAGGGAACACTCAGCTATATTTTGTTTTGTTTTTTTGGCTACATTATTTATTCATAACAATGTTAATTATGAAGCAAAAACGTCTCAATTTTAAATTGAATTGATAAAGCAACGCCATTTAACCGAGTAACTGGAATTGAGTGTTCATATGAGGATTGAATGTAATTAAAATCCGATTAATGAATTCATCATTAGCTTCTAAACGAATTACATAAACGAGGTAATAAAAATTCATTGTTGGAGCGTTATTAAGATAGTAAAAAAATAATTTGTTTAATAAAACCATACTCAAAATTCAAAATGAGCGTTAAAATAAAACAAAATAACAATAAAATCACCCCATACTATTTTCGAAGCTAAGAAATAATTTTTTTTACTAGCTTGTTTCTTCTACACTTACATCATATTTTATATTAATATAACTTCATTCCTATTGTATACTTTTATATAACATCTGATACTTATATTTTAAATTTTATATTTATATTTTACTTCTCTGCCTATCATACACGAGATTCCTATTCTTTACTTTCTACAATATTCTTCTGTATTTATTCTTTGGCATCATATTTTGTATAAATTTTCTTTCATTTTACTTGTGTAACTCCCTAGGAGTCTATTTCATTCAATTTTTTTTCTACAATACAATTCTATCTTTATTAAACAAAGTTTTCCATACTTATATATCTCACTCATTATATTTATATCTTTTTCATTTTATAATTTTCTGTTAAACTTGATTTCTCTCTTTGTATTTTGTTTGCATTATCAACTTTCTATACATCTATTATGTAACCATCTTTATTCATATATCCTTTCATAATATATCCTTCACTTTTTTCGATCAATTTTTCTATATCTCTATATTATTTTTATAATTTTACTTTATTTTATTATATTCTTGGAACTGATATGTATTTTTATAGTCATTTTTGTTTTTGTCTGTTTTTTCTCATAGCCCTGAAGATGACCTACAAAGTAGGTCGAAACGTCGGCACACATAAAATATAATAAGTTTCCTTTATTGTGTAAATTTTTGACTGCACCCCCAACTATTTCCATCCTACACTAAGAAATAAATGTTTTAAGCATATTTTCTTATTCTATACTTCGTTAATGCCTCTGTCCAAAAACATCGTTATGTACCTAATTCTGAAATCAATGCTTCATATCTTAAAACAATAACAGAGTTTAATAAAGTACACAGTAGATCCTTAATTGTTTATTCAACTAAACGATTAGTAGAGCGAGCTAAGATCGGACTTTAGGATATAGGGAGTGAAAAGTGGATAATTATGGATAGAAATAATTTTGACAGTATCTATAGTTAATGAAAACAAGAAGAAAAAAATAAGATAACAGTAAATATTAAAACCCAACGGATATTGATAATAGTATCAATATTTCGATAGGTGATTAACTAACTGACAATGGGCCAAGGATTTTATCACTCAGCATTTTACAATTCTCAGTAAATATAAAAACCCAAGTATAAATAAATATTTTAATGAGAATTTTCTTTGTCAAGATTTATCTATTAACATTTCTTTATTAACACTCAAACCCTATTAAAATTTATAAATATTCTACAAAACAATTAGCCAGAAGCGTGTTGAAAAATAAATCCTTGAAACTTTAAAACGTGGCTAATAATTTATTTCTTATTATTTATTTATTTAAAAAGCAATCCTGAGAATTCATTAACTCTAAATAAAAACATTTTAGTGACTTTTATAAAAAATAAATTTGTTTCATTAACATAAGTATTTAGTTTCATTATATTTAATTACTTTGGGTTTTAAATAAATATTTTTAATCTTGATTTATAACAGAGGATTCCAAATTTGTTATTAATTTATGATTTACTTTTCTCTAATCATAATCATGAATAATGTGCATAGGAGTGCCTGAGTAAAAAGTGTATTTCTGTTCACTTAATTTATGTTTAACATTTTTTTTCGGTAATTAGTCCGTAGGAGTCACAACAAATTTTCGTCCGTTCCCCATTTAATATTTAAATAAATATAAGATATGAATAATTATAGGAAATGTGTATACTTCAGTAATAATTTCATCAAGAAATAAACGTTTCAACAAACATCTATTACTATTAATTGAAATATTAGTTGAAACTTTTATTTCTGGATGAAATGATTACCGAAATCTGCTCATTACCCATAATTTAATAATTACATCCTCTTTACCAGACTAAAGCTCACGAAACGAATAAAAAGTTAAAACGTAACTGAACTGGAAGCGACAACCTGAGGAACAGATACCTTTTTTTATTTATATGTTTATTTTACCCGTTTGATCACGCGGTTATGCTATGGGCAATTACATAATTATCCAAACACACTGCCCTCAACTGTGATGTAATAAACTGTTTTAAAATAATAAAAAAAATTGTTTCCTAAAATTCTAAATTAAAAGTTTACACTAGTAATTATTAATTATTAGTAATTAATTTGTTTGACCTCAATGTATCTATGCTTATTGTTATTGGTTATTTATGACAAATTGTTTTATTATTGTATTTTAGTGTACTTTTATTATTTTTGCCGTAATGATTGGACTTGTAAATTTAAAGGATGTTGTGAAGAACTACTAAAATTGAAAATGACAAATAAATGTCGAAACGTTTTTTAATCTTTTGTTAATTTTTTAACAACAATTGTTGACTGGAATAAGGTTTTTCCTTCATTATTAAATTATATAGATCAAGACGATTAGTCCAGTATATAAGAAATATCTTATAAAGAAAATAAAGTTGGCACTAGTTGGACGCATATAAAAAGTATTATTATAGCATACATTATTATTTCTGGTTCATCTCTTTTCAAATTATTTCTAGTATAGGCGGAAATAAGAATCATACTTTTATTTTTAAACAATTATTAAAATAATATAATAAATATTAAAAGAGGAAGAAAATATTCCGGGTGGACCCACATTGCTGCTCTTCTTCAGGGGTTGTAGAATAGAATAGAAAAGTAACTTTATTCTGGGACCAAGTCCCTTTAGAAAAACAAACATGAAAAAGAAATGTAATATACATCTGGCCAGAAGGCTACATAATATAAATTATAAAGCGTATAAAAAGCCACAGAAAACAATTAAAAAATATATAAATAAATAAAAAATAAACATTTCTCCTTAATAAAGAGAACTGTTTTCTGATCATTTTCTTCCTCATATATATAACGTCAACTAATATTATTCAATATAAAAAATATTGTTAAGATAAAAAATACCTATCAAATAAATATATTTAATCAAAGGAGACTAAGGATAAATATCTGCAACACTAAATACAGATAAAAAATAGCTGTTAGCGTAAGGTATGTGAAGCTAGAAGGGACAATGGTGGTGTAATAACATAGATCAGCGTGAATAAACATCGGAGAACGTTGTATCTGCTTCAATTAATTGTCCTAGCAAGTTAAATGGAGGCGATATATTCGTATCGGAGCGATTTGTGACAGAGGCAGAACCTAAGCGCTAGGATAGTGTGCAAGCCGATCCCTACACTGGGTAATAACGAGGGCTGTAAATCAATCTATCCCCTTCCTATTGTGGGCAACGTTCATCGCCGAATTTATACAACAAAAAGTAACAATTACAATATCTTTATATGTATTAATAAAATATATTTTTATTTACACACAATATTTTTATTATGTGTTAAGGCCACAAGTATCACAATGAATGTATGTTTAAGTGAATAAGGTTGAAACCTATTATATTATATATGTGCTGACGTTTCGACCTACTGCGTAGGTCATCTTCAGGGCCAATAGGAGTGGCTGCTCGGTGCAGAAGGTAACTATTTCCCTCTTACCCTCCTTCCCGTTCCCTATTTCCCTCCTTCCCTGCACCCCCAACTATTTCCTTCCTATATTAGTACCTACCAGACAATAATAGGTTTTAACTTATTTGCTGTGTTTTTTTGACTGCACCCCCAACTATTTCCATCCTATATTAGTACCTACCAGTCAACGAATTTCTTTCCTTCCTGTATGTTTAAGTGATATATTATACTAAGGGTAAATATTGTGTGTACATTGTATCAACTGTGTATACATATATTGTATATTGACTAGTTGTGAGGGCAATGATGACCATTAGTAGCTTTTTGCCCTTAAAATAAAAGAACAATTGCAACTATCAATATCAATAATTATTCGAGAATTGAAGAATAAATCTCAGTTACAATTAAACCTAAAAAAAAAAAATAACCTGAGCAATTTATTATTTATTTATAAATAATTAATAAGGACAATATAAAATAAATATATAAAGCGAATCCTATCTTAGAAAAGAGCAGAAATGGGATTTTTTTTTTTTAAATTATCTATTATATAAACTAGATTATCTTATAAAGAATTAGTGATTATATTATCTACTATATTAACTAGAAAAAAATACAAAAATTAGGTACGTCTCAAATCTCCCGGTCAGTTCTTTTACATCCTTGAAAACCACGGCAATGTCCCCAATAGCAACAGTAGAACTCCCCGAAAAGGAAAGATGCATGCTCTCCTATGCATCGGGAGAAGCCCATGCTCTTAAAAACTCTTAAAAACTTTAACTTTAAATCTTAATAAACTTTAACGATGCCAAATTTTGTATGAGTGTTCATGGTTAAGAGAATCAATACAAGTCATATCATCAAAACCACGAAAGCATGACATCCATGGTGAAATCCCGGTCAGTTCTTTCCCATCCTTTTTTATCATGTAAATTTAGAGATGCATAGTTTGAGGGGATATTCAGAAAATAGGTACATTCCTCTTATTACAACGATATTTTCACAAAATTGGTGAAAACAGACTCTAGATTAAAATTCAACTAGCAATATACAGTTAACTAAGTATCTTGAAATGCTCCCATATGCATTTGATATGCAGAATTATTAACTCTAGTAATGATTTAAGCCTCCATAATATCGCTATGTATGTAGGTGGTTAATTTATGCTTAAATTGCATACCAAATATTACACATACAAATTTTTAATAAATTAATTAGAATATCTTATGGAAAAATATTGCCTGACTACTAGAAAATAAATAAATAAACTAAACTACATAATTACCACAATCAAGGTAGGAAAATGAAAAGCAGTTCAATCCTTACCTGAAAAAAGAAAAAAAAAACAATGAAAAAATCATTCTAACTTTAAAGTAAAATTATAATTATACAAAATATATAAACAATAATTTCTAAGCATAAACATAAGAGTTTTCTAATCTGAAAACAGGGAAAAGAAGCTGGAGATCCCGGCATGACAGATGAATTATTTAGTCTGTTAAGAGCCATAAATGGACCTAGTGGAATTTGCAGACCCTCCTAGGGCTCGCCCAGTCTCTATAAAACGGGTACTCTTAATTGGGAACAAATACTCTTTAATCTCGGACAAATCGCCTCCCTGCACAACCGTTGAACCGCTGTTCTTAGAAACAGCACAGTTTTCAACCATGTATTGAATCCAAGGACCTTCAAGTGCTACAGTGGTAGAAGTTTGTTTTGTGTGTGTAAGTGCAAATATGGACAAGTTACATAATAGAACACAAACACAATTAAATAAATTACAGTCATTTCTTATTTAGAGGAAACTACTTGAAGAGACCATTCAGGAGTTCCCGTTCTCAGTAGATGATTAAGGATTCCATAACCTACTCTTAACAAGGAGTTGAAACGACTTAACCACAAGGTCTTGCGAAACACGGGTCCTCAGCAGTCAAGCATTGATTATTTCCAAATATGGCGATGAAGATGTGATGATCACTAGTTAACCAAAGAGGTGTTAGTGTACGATTGTAGATCGCCATGTCCTAAAGAGAAAATCAATTAATTCGCATAAGATGAACTAACTGCAACCTTCGTCAATAAATATTTTCTTCGAATTAGAAAACTGACAATAAATAGATAAAACAATAAGTTAATAATTAAACCAAAAAAATAATTTAATTTTATACAAACGAATGGACTATGAGAGTTCGTTCTAGGTACGCGTGTGCACTCACTGCGTTAGTGTACGATTATATACCTTGGCCCACGTTATAAAATACGTTCGTAGATAATTATCATTTTTTATTTTCCTATTCTTTTACTATAACAATAAAACAAAATATATTTAGTCAAAGGAGACATACGGACTCTTTACACTAACAATAAAACAAAATAACCATTAAAAAATCAATACCAAATTTAAAAAGAAATGTATCCTTAACAGCCGCTTTAAGCATTATTTTACAATGAACTATCCGTATAAACAATATATTTTTAACACTTAGAAAACAATGGTTTAAAAATAGAACTTTATTATTTTTCGAAGGAACATTCCAATAGGCTTTTTTTTATTTGTTAACAAAAGGACTAATAATTTAGTTATCAATTCGATGCTATGACATGGTAAAAATTATTAGATTTAACAAATAACAATGTTTAGTAATAAATTCTATTAACTATAACATAATTCTATGACTAGTCTATAAAAAATTAAGCATTAATATTGTATAGAAATAACTGAAGCCAAAATTAGGTTTTGGGTGAAAAAAAAACCTGTACCACTACAACTCATGAAGAGTCTTGGGTTCAGCACATGGTAGAGACTGTACTATTTCTTGGACAACGATAATGCAGGGAGGTGATTTGTCTTAGATCACGCTCAACCGCCACGTTTTTCTCCCTATTTCACTTTATAGAGGTTGGGTGAGCCCCAGGAGGGGGCCAGATCTCAAAGAATCCATCACCGACTGTTAACAGATTAAATAAATGCCACAGCCAGGACCTTCGGCACGACAACTCATAGCGAAATATAAATGAGACATAGCGAAAATTGTTTTTTTAAAGGTGTTTTAGTGTTGTTTTTTTTAGTTTGTTAAAAATGTACGAACAAGTTCAATTACTCAGAAGGTTTAGCTAATTACATAAATATTTTAAAACCTTCTTCAATCCAATCACCAAGATTTTATCCTCGAAATAATTATAAATCAAAATAATTAAAACATAACTATATTTCAATTGGTGTTTAATATCGTACGGATCAAGGCACAAAAAATCAAATAACCAATACGAAAAAATCTAAATAAACCACAGGTCCACTCTGCCGTTCAGTTTAAGTTAATTACTTGTGGTTTGCAAACAATTTATCTATGAGCAGGTTGAGGTTTCCCGCCCGCAGTCGCCACTAATACACAGTTGCAACATTTATCTGGTTAGGAACTGAAAATGTAATAAGGATCGACAAAGTTTTTCCCCATAAAGAAGATTCATGATTCAATTATAAGAGATTTATACGTAAAATTTTAAAATAAAACACTTTTAAAAGTACTCGACTATTATAAACCGACCTCGATTGAGCCTCTGAAACTTGTTTAATTATCTTGTTTCTTCCGCTTCCCCTCTGAGGGCCCATCTTCCATCACGTGTAATCTGATGCAGTCCTTCTTTCGCTAGGTAAATTATATATGGATGAGGAAAACATGTTGTAAACAACAATGCAAAACTGTATAACCTGCTACAGCCCTTCCAGTAGTTAACAACGTTTTCCAGTGTTCAACAGGTGCATGTATCTTTCTTCTTGAGCATTTCCTCTTTGCATGTCTATGTAACTTGTCAAAGATTTTTCAAAATCGAGATCGCATATTTATGCTACTGACCTTGTTGTTTGTTATCGATGAGCGACTAAAATAACCCTATCACCATACTTTTCCCTCTCTTGAACATTGTGAGAACTGATCATATATTTGCAGACCCATTTTTAATGTAATTCATTTTTTATTTAATTTTCATTTGCACCTGCGCAATTGCGCATCCAGCAAATTTGATCCGAGTGTTTTTCTCTTTGCTTTTCTACATGATCATCTATATGATGACGGAATAAAAATATCAATAGTTGCGTAGGCCTCTTGGCCAATGTCTTTTTAATCTTTTCCTATCAAGTCCAGGTAACAGGGAGTAGGTAAGTGGAAGAATGAGTGGGTTTGGGTGATATTGGGTCGATGAGTGGAATGTCATGGATTTGTTATGAATATATGATTTTATAGTGGGAATGTTCATGTCGTTGTGTAAGGTCTGATTCGAAATATACCATGGTGCATTAACATTTTTTCTGAGAATTTTGGACTGTGTTGTTTGTATCTTGTGTATGTGGACTTTTTTTGCTGAACCCCAAAGTTCTACTCCATATGTCCAAATAGGTTTTAGTATACTATTATAGATAAGTCGTTTGTTCTATAAGTCAATTGAAGGTCTGTAGTCCAGAAGATGTCATAGTTGTTTGTACCGTCTAGTCAGTTCTTGTCTTTTTAATTTTGTATGTACGTTCCATGTAAGTCTTTTGCCCAAGTATAGTCCGAGATAACGTACATAATTTTTGGAAGGTACTTCGTCGTTGTCAATTTTGACTGCTGGACACGAAGCTTTGCGTAGAGAGAAGGTTACATGGCTCTATTTTGAGGCGTTTATTCTGATTTGCCATTTATAGAACCACTTTTCTAAATCAAATAAATGATTTTGAAGAGCTATAGATGCTAGGTTTGGGTCTCTGTGAGAAGAAATAATGGCTGTATCGTATAACAGAATAGAGAATGGGGCTTAAAACACTGCCTTGCGGTACACCCCTGTATTGAGGAAAGAAGGAGGAAATCGAAGAGCCAACGGAAGTACAGAAGAATCTGTCTTGGAAATAAGATTGAAGAATTAAAAAGTATGTAGGAGGTAAGTGAGGTTTTATTTTCAAGAGAAGACCCTTGTGCCAGACACTATCAAAAGCTTTTTCAATGTCAAGAAAAATCGCAGAGCAATATTCTTTTTTCCCAAAAGCGATAGATATTGCATCCACGATACGCTGACAATGTTGTACAGTATGTTGTAATCGTGGAAAGTTTCCAGAGGAGCGGAAAATAAGTTGTGCGCATGATTGAATTATAGATGAGGGTAAGAAAGAGATCAGCTTTCTGAGGTAAGTGGCGAAGGATGAAGGGAGTGATGAGATCATAGCCAGGAGCATTTTTGTTTGGCATTTTGTTCAGCACTTGATAGATTTCTTTTGGATCACCTGGGGGGTGATAAGGATAGTGCTGTTGTCAAGTCGCCGTATATTTCGTCAGTGAGAGTATTATCCTGGATTTCATTTGCCTTAAATATATGAGCAAGATGTTTTGCAAATTCGTTAGCTTTTCCTGTGTTGTCTGTACGTCTAATATTGAACCACCTTTTGCTTTAGAATACTTCTTGTATCTGTCCATACTTGTCTGTCTCTGTTGTTTATATAATATAAATAGTCCTTGTAACTGTTGTTTTTAAATTTTGATAATTCTTGTTGAAGTGTTCGGGTTAGTTTGTTGAGTTCTATTTTGTATGAAGGATATCTTGTTCTTTGCCATAAAGCTCTGATCCTACGTTTTTCTTTAATAAGATTTCGTATTGGTTCAGGCAGGTAGGAATAGGTTTTGATAAAGTCGTCTTTGGTGTTGTGAAATACCAAACTGCGTTTTGAATACATTCAGTCAAGTGATAAACAGCATTGTTCAGGTCGTCGGCTGTACGTATGTTAGTATTAAGAGTGATTTTGTTGTTTAAATAATTTTCGAACTTACTCCAGTTTATATAGCCATTTATTAGTGCCAGGGGTGCAGGTTTTGTAAATGGGTGATTTGATAGCTCGAGGAAAACTGGGCTAGATCTGAAGAGAGATCAGAAAGAGTGGAAACGTTGAAATGTTTAAGTGGCAAGGAGTTCGTAACAAAGAAATCGATAACATCGGGTCACTTTGATATTGCTTTAGGCCAATAAGTAGGTTCAGAAGGGGAAATAGTAGAAAGTTTTAGTTCTTCTATGCATTTATTTAGCCTTTTCCCGCGATTATTTGAAATTCGAGAACCCCAACTAGTATTTTTAGTATTAAAGTCACCACCAGCTAAGAATGGTTTACCCATAGACGAAAACAGATTTTTCAATTCATTTATAGAAATAATTTTGTTCGGAGCAATATAAACGGAATAAATTTTTAGCTGATATTTTGTAGAAGTTAAGCAAATAGTGGTGAGCTGAATTGTACTCGTAGAAGTGGAAGGAACAAAGTAATAATTCAACGACTTAGCTACAACGATTGCAGTACCTCCAAGGGCCGAGTGATCCGGATGGTCTGTTCTGTATACTTCGTATTCATAAATTTTGAATGTTTGTTTGTCTGTTAAATGAGTTTCAGTTACAAGTGCAATGTTTATCTCGTGTTCTTTTAGGCAAGTTTCTAATTCATATTTTCGATGGAGCAGACTATTGGAGTTCCAAAGGAGTATTTTAACAGTAAGTAATAGAGTTTTAGTAATAAGAAGTATTCAGAATGACAGAGGAAGTTAATTTAGTGAGAAGTTCAAGAATAGGAGATAAAAAGGATTTGAGTTCAGAAAGCAAAGATTCAATAGAAGATTTTATAATCGAAGAGATATCGAAAGATAAAGAAGGTGGGTAGGAAGAAAGAGTGCAAGAATAACTCCCTGTTACCTTTGTAGCTGTTTCTCTAGTTCTCTCCAACGAAGAAAATTGTTTAACTGGATTTAGGGCTGATTTTTCTTGTTCATGTGTTAATCTGAGAAGAAGGCTCCTGGTTGACTAATGCAATTGAGGCGGTTGGTGCAATGGTTGTAGATTTATTATTACGAAGAGTTTTTAAAGTTTTAAAAACTGAGCATCCTTTGTGATTTGCAGGGTGGGCACCGTTGCAGCTAGCGCAAATCCCCGGAGTTTCTTTTGTCTTCGTACATTCAGTTATAAGATGTGTTCCTGCGCACCGGACACATTTGGCAGGAAGGCTACAATAACTTCTTGTGTGGCCGTAAGCCTGGCACCTTTGACATTGGGGTGGTTCATTTTTCATATATGGTTCCTCAATTTTAATTTTTGTGTGAACCAAAAATTCAAGTTTAAATACATCTTGGTTTTTCGGACTTTAAATCTATGAAAAATTTTCTGAGAGATAAGACTTGTTTTCGGAATAACTTTTTAGAGCCAAAGGCTAGCCTATGAACACTTATTTTTGAAAATTTTTTTCCTCTTCAAGTCTATTATTACTGCAGAGATATTAGTTCAAATTATCGATACAATTTTAAGTTGATTAGCTTTTTCTATCGATCATATGATTTCAATGTAATTTAATTTTATTATAAAATATGTTTTTATTTATAAATCGGGTACTGTGAGAAAACTTGCGTAATGAAACTAATAAATTTAAATTTAAATATTTTGTTATTCTATGTGATGGAGTGGTGGCTGAGCATTTTGTGGATTCGACTACCACCTTGATCAGTTCATATTTATTTTCAAAATTCTTTGCTCTTGCGTGATATCGACATACAGTTAGCAAATAAATTTTAGAGAATCGTATGTGCGCTAATCTATAGAAAATCGTGTTCTTGGCTTGTAAGCAAACGCAATGCCTTACGAAGTGAATTTTGGCACAGACCTATCTTGAAACGAAACAGTTTAGAACAAAACTAAAATAAACAAAAGCGCCCCAGTTTAAGAAATAGAGTGGCACAGCCAGACAGTTAAACATATCTAATGAACTTATTATTTATTTTTATTATTTTTTTGGACGAACTACACAACGCTTAAATAGTGCGGAATTACTTACAAGAATTTTCCTCTGCTGATAAATATCAAGAGTGAATCACACACTCTTAACCATTAAGTGATTTATATGTGCACTAAGAACCTACTGACTTTATGGATGCCTAATTTATTAGGTAATTTTAATTTTCTACTCTAACAAAAGAGAGAAAATACGCCCTAATTT
Source organism: Troilus luridus (assembly GCA_964056705.1). Lineage (NCBI taxonomy): Eukaryota > Metazoa > Arthropoda > Insecta > Hemiptera > Pentatomidae > Troilus > Troilus luridus. The sequence continues at coordinate 51,137,228 of OZ057412.1, read as the reverse complement.
ACAATGAAAGGAACACAAATCCTAAGGTTACATCGGGAGGTAAAGAGGAGGTTTATAGGGTGATTTAGTGAGCAGATAAATGCTGCTTTGTTTACGATAGGGATTGGGCCCCCTTCCCTTCAATACTTCACATTGCCCTTGTTTTCCACCATCCAAGTCTTTCATTAACCATTTTTTAATGGTTCCCTTTATTATACTACCCTAGATCCTTCTTCAGTACAGTTCCGCCATTAGGAAAATACCTCATCATCATGATTAACCAACCATAAATATAAAAGTATTCCTCCTAAATAATAATGCTATTTTTAATAACCCTCAAGTATGAAGATGACATGAAACTTGCATAACTAACAAAAATAAGGGTTTTAAGCATCATTATATTTTTTTATTGTTAGAATTGTTTTAGCATAATTAATAATATAAACATCTTTTACCTAAAAATTTCAACATTCGAAATATTAAACTACAACTACGCATTTCTCTAGAAAGTAAATGCGATTCCCGAAAAAAAAACTATACAGAAACTTTCTAAATTTATTCAAAGGAAAAATAATTATGGAAGACTAAAACTAAGAGAACTGTCAATTAAGATAGATTGATTATCTTAACATATTCACTACGACGTCTATACTATTGGGTTGTCACACGTGAAATGTCCGATTTTTTAAATCTTAATCTTTATAGAAGATTAAAGCGATGCCTGTTGATTCCTAGCAAAATATTTACTATCTATGATAAGCACTTGTTAATCCTCTATTTGCAAACTGTGTTTGTTTTTTTCCCAAGTAAGCATAAGATTTTAGTATAATTTTAACCGTGGCTATGGAAATGCGATTTCCGAACGATTTTTTTTTTATTAGTACAAACTCGGTCATTCCACTGCCCAGGCAGCAAGAAATATTAATCATGTGTTTGGTGAAGGAAGTGCTAATGTCGTTGGTTTACAAAATTTTCCTCAGGAAATACGACATAGAGGACGAAGATCTTAAGAATGCTGTGGAAGAAGACCCTCATAAAACAGTCAGAGAATATGCTTCAGAGCTAGGCACGTCGTACGACAGTTTCCAGGCAATTAAAATTGATCGGAAAGGCAAAAAAGCTCGATTCCTGGGAACACGCGAGCTCCTTCATGATTACGCTCGACCTCATGTTTCAATACAGACAGTGAATAAATTAAAGGAGTAGTTGGCTATGAAGTCTTACCACACCCCCCATATTCCCCTGATCTATCCCCTACAGACTTACCACTTTTTTCGGAGTTTGGACAACTTTTTGCGAGGAAAATTGTTTACCAATGATTTAGACATTAAAAATGCATTTTCTGAATTCCTTTCATCATGTGACTCAACGTTTTTCAAATCTGGGATAGAAAACTTGGTAACCCGTTGGCAGAAGTGTATCGAAAATGATGGGTAAATACTTTGAATAAAAAATATGTTAGATTTGATCTCAAATTTTTATTTCTTCCTGGTTCTAAAAACGGTCATTTCATGTGTGACAACCCGATATTAATGCAGTTAAATATAAAATAGGAGGCAAAGATGAGATATTAAGTGTTAAACCTTATGAGATAGCTACATTATTCTCAAATACATAAAAGCGGCTACATCTACAGGAAGATTATCAGAAATATATTGTTAAGCATAGTATGATTTTTTTTTTGGATGGGGATATGGTTAACCGTATACATTCTGAGTAATATAGAAAATAGCCAGTGTATAAAAAAAACGTTATGTAACAATTTCCAAGTAACGAGTTATCCTAAAAGTATAGACAAAAATACTTTTAAAGATAATTAGATATGAACAATACTGTTAAGGCCGTGTGAATAAAAGTAAAGAGTAATTCCACAGAGTGTAATTAATTAATAATTTCTTCACCGATACGAGCATTAGAAAATTACTAAGAAATACTGGAATCCAAGCAATCGGTTCCACATTAACGAATTACTCGGACGAGTAGTTAACGATCGGCTAGGCTCATTCCAATTACCAACGGCTTTGTAATTAGAGCTCCAAGTGCTTTCAATACAGAGGAAACCAAGCAATTGCGTCCTTTTTTAATTGAAAATTGCGAAATTATTTTTTTTATTTTACTGTAAAATAATTAGTCAACGAACCATGTTAATCAACAGTAGTTAATGAAATATTGTAGTGTCATATTGTCACCTTGTTTACAATAACTCGTAACTCCACAAATGACTTTAATTAAATTCTTCTATAGATCGTAATAGATAAACTTGGAAAAACAAATTGTTTCTATTGAAGAGTTCTAGTAAAGAAATGTCAACTTAAATCACTGACTTGATTAAGAAATTTATTTTTAAATAAACTAATTAAAAAAACAATACACATAATTGAAACGAGGATTTATTTTGTAATTAGGGTGATACTATGTCTAATACCTCATATATATTTTCAAAAACAAAAAATATTACCATTCATTTACCCTTCTTTAACGAAGCAATTGAAACGTGCGGTTCAGCGACAAAAATAAACTCACAGAAGAGAAGAAAATGGTACCGACGGTTGTCAAAAAAATAATTTCATAAATAGAGAAACTATCTACTAGAAACCAAATTTTTGACCCATTTCGCAGGTTTTCTACAGGATGGGATGAAGAAGATCCAAAAATATATAATACTAATGTAATTAAAATAAGCAACAAAATAATATATAAAAAAGAAAAAATGGAATAAAATGAAACAAAAAGAAATATAAAATTAATTTTTAAACTAAAACAATAAAATATAAGTTAATATCAATAATGATAATAAAATACATAGTTATACATATTTGAACTCTGCATGGACTGTTTTCTTCTCCATATTTATACCGTCATTTAATAATTATTCAAAACGTATATTAACTAAATGAGAATGTAATAAAACATACTTTATATCTATTTGAAGCAAACTTAGTAGTTAGCCAAGTCAAAATACTTGAGTTTCCAAAACGGTCGGACGCTAGCAACTAGAAAGCCTATATTTCAATACTTTGTTCCAATGTTTGCTCAGTGGGCTGATAGGAGTATATTTGAGTTCCTACAATTAAAATGTAGATACGAAGTATTATACTCCTCACCTTCTCACGATATAACGTAGGTATATCTGCCTGTATGTTTTTATTAATGACTAAATGACGAAATCCTCTTAGTATTCGTGCAAGTAATACATGATTTCACAGTTAGCCAAACTAAATCTTTATCTTGCCTATGTAGATAAGAAATCTATAATCTCTAATATAATTTAAGCATGATTAATACCGTTCATATCTCGATTTCTCTTTTAATGATATAATAGAGGGTAGATCAGTAGCACGGACCCCCCCCCCCCCCTCCTCAAATCTCTTAGTTACAGCAGAAGAGTAAGAGGAAGCTGCAGGAAGGAGAGACAGGACATGGAAGGGAACAGTGCCCTAAGCCCCCAGTAATTAAAATTCCTCCTCCCCGTTTGTTTGCCTAATCCTCTTATTCCAGCCTTGTTTAGGCTCTCCTTCCACCAGCTGACCCTTGTAAAACTATATCCGTCCTTCAGTGCTTATAAAAAATAAAACAATCTTTCTTATGAGTAAGCCTATCAACACCAATTTGTCATAAGATAATAATGATATTTATAAAGATGGCCGTGTATTTTTGCTGTGGTACTGGGACTAAAAATTTAGAGTGTAAATCGAAAATAATTGACTGCATTGAAAATGGACTATGATGTAGGCCATCTTTAGGGCAGTGAGGTGAAAAGTCAAACCGGAACCTCAAAAAAATTATAGTGCTGTGAATAAATTTACCTTAGCCTACCTTAATTTACAAAATCGCTCGAAAAGAATAAAGTCCAAATCACGGATAATTTCAAGTTTTCATTTGTATAAATAAATTTGATACGAAACAATACCCTCATGCATACCTGCATTGAATCATCAGGTCACGTTTATACCTTTTCATTAATATATGTAAGAAGTGCTTAAAATCTACTAGATCCTCCCAGAGAGAGTACAAAAACGATTTATTTTTTTTTTGGATAATATTGTTTAATTAAGTAAGGACTATGTTTTTAAATTAAAACAAAGAACATGATACTCGGTCTGAATAAATTAAAAGATATTAGTAGGGGGTCATTGGAATAGACAATTAAGGTTATGTAATATGTTAATAACGAACGAAGTGCGAAAACGTTGACGCATTGGACCAAGGCCTTAGGGCTTATAACGGGAAAGGACAGAGTGCATATGAAAGGATTGATGCTTCGCGAATTTTCGTTTTTAAATTGGTTCCAAATCTGAACGGAAATGGGCGGTATCGGGACCCAACTACCGGGTTGTTCCTGAAAATACACATCAATAATAGTTAGTGTTGCATTCTTCAGCAAAGATGAAGCTTCTTAAAAATAAGATAGCTGTGATCCAAGCATAAATAATAAATAAACCTGGAAGCGGGATAGCTCAGTGGTGAGTTGCAATGCCTGCCGAAGGTCCCATGTTCAAATCCGGCTGTGACAGATAAAAAATATAATCTGATACCAGCTGGGCATGGACCCTGTGGATCTGGACACCCTCATGGGGCTCACGTAGCATCTATAAAGTGGGTACTCTGAATTGAACGAGGGGGGGGGGGGAGAATCGGCTGTTGAGCGTGATCTTGGACAAAACACTTCCGACCACACTCGTCCTAGAAACAGTACGGCCCTACCATGTACTGAACTCAAACCCCTTTATGGGTTGTAGTGGTACAATTATTTTTTTATAAATAAGCCACAGCAGTAATTAAAATTTTCCCCGGTTTCTCAAATTACATTAACACCGTTTTCAATTGAAGACGATTCCCGATATAAATACATTTGTTATATTTTCCTGGTCTATTCAACATATTCTATTTAAAAAAAATGAATGTAAAACAGGAATACCTGTAGAATGGTCGGGTTGAAAAAGCTGGCGGAAGAAGGTTATTGGAGAGGGGAGAAGAGAGAGGGGATTCTGATTTACACGACATCCTCCAGGGAAAATAATGTCGCGCGACGAGAAAAAAATCCGCAGGATGTCGAGGGCAACGAGTTCCAGGATAGATTCTATTCACATCGGCCTAGTGGACTATCCTCCACTATTGGACAACAAAACAATAGTTCTTATGTCGGTGGTACAATTGCAGTTACAATTAATTTTTAAAAAAACCTTAGTTTTCCATTAATTAAAGTTAGTGGGAAATCTAAAAAACGGTTCAAGAATTCTTTGATAGAGACTTGACCAACCTATTCAGTTAATGTTTGTTGTAAAAAAAAAAATTGAACTATGAAAACCGAAAAAAAGCTCTCAAGAGCATATAGTGAGCAAGGTTCAATTAGACAAAAAAGAATGGAGCTTAATAAAATATATTTTTAATTTCACAGATCATATAAGAAATATAATGCATACTCGATTTATATATGCCAAACATATATCAGAAATTAAAGTAAATATCAAAAATAGTGTTGACATCACCGTCAAAATGAATGGACCTTTTGAATGAGGTTCTTAAGATAAATAAAATAAAATCTCAGATATGAAGCCATTAACTAAAATAAAATACATGGTAAACAAGGCCTGCATGATAAAAATTAAACTAGAAAAAATTATAAAATAATTTCTAGAAAACGAATATCAATCTGTCACTTAAAATTAATATTTATTTTATTTTAGTTAATTTATTTCTTTTTTTAGATGTTTTATAATAACGACTATTTATTTTATTTAAAAAATTACTCTGTTAATATATTTTAATACTAATTTTTGTAACCACAAAGTTAACTTCTACCATTCAACTATTCAGTATTCGGCTTCAAGCAGCATGTGTCTTATTATTCATACATATTAAATGGATTATATATCCCGGAGAATAAGTGGTCAGTTCAAATTTTTTTTCAAAAACCGAGCTTGTTGTAGTTAGAGGAGCAAAATCCTGTTATTTTTTAAGTGAATAAGAGGCTAAGTCAAGCATTGGCTTGAAATGGAGTTATTTCTTTAATTTTAACTCCATTTCAAGCAAACAGAATATTAGAAGAATGATACCATTCCGCTTCCATCAATACCTGGTAATATCTTTAAGTTCATCGATTTTACCAGTAAATTTTGTAAGAAAGCAAAAGAATTATAACATAATTAAAAGATGAATTAATGTAAATCTTCACTCGCAACGTTATTATTTTTTATATTCTTAGGTGCTTTCATTTATTTTTCTCTCCCTCTCAGCATAATTCTTGTTATTTCAAAATTCATTATTCTAATAATGTAGCCCTTTGGCCAGATATATGTTTATGTTCACATCTGTTATTCTTAAAGGATCAGGTCTCAGACAAAAAAAAAAATCCTATTATAATCTAGTTTTATCGGATTGACATTTGGATATAAGGACGATGGATAGATGTTTTATAAAAACTAAATACGACCTTAAGTAATTTTTATTGCACATTTTTCCTTGTGTGTATTCCATACACAAACTGTCTGAGAAATGTCCCGTACTTTCTTTGAACGTCCCCCTTTTTGTAAATATGCACATATGGAGATAGAGAAGAATATTCTTTTCAAATATTTACCTTTGAAGTTCTTTTTGCTCGAGTCCGAGGGGTTTTGACGTATGCGGTTCGAGAGAGATAACGATGGGGAAGATATACAGAGGGGGACTTTGTTTACCGCAGTCGCTACCGCAGTTAGTTTTTGTCTTTCGATTAAATTAATTGTTATTAGCGTGTATAAGAGTAATCAAATAATACTCACACTCTTCCGTTCGTAATTGCAATAATTTTCATTATGTATGAACGCTGACAAAAATTGATGACATAGTCTTTCTTTTCAACATAAAAGTTTATTTTTCCTTCCTCTAGCTACAAAGAACATCAACAGATTTTTTTGGACAGTACCAAATCAGTAATCAATTAATCAGAAGAAAATATAGAGTTGTCTTCAAAAATTTTTTATCCCTGCTTGATAGATAAGCATAGAGAATGATGAATAAAAATTATTAATCTTTTTAAAATTTAATTTAGAATAAGAGAGTGTGAAGTAGGTCAAACCTTTGCAATTGTCTCAATATTTCTTCGAGAGGGAAGAGGAAAAGACAGCATAATAATACTTGATCATCAAACAAGTTACAGTAAATTGATCTTCAAAGTCGAAGACCCATTTGAATAACAAATGGAAACAATAGATCCTAAAATAAAAATAAAAAATAAAAAAGATCCTGAAGTTATTATGTCAAATAGTTCCCCGTTACCAACTCCGAGCAATAAACATTAACGAGCTACTCAAAGATAAAGTCCACAGTTGAGACCTTTCTAGAGACATTTTGCCACTATCTCGATTTTTTTGGTTTTTATTTTATTATTACTGACAAAATTTCAAAAATGGGCAAACACTGTTGGTTCGTCTATTATTGATTGAGTTATTATGTAAATATAATATTTTTTTTTACTATATCTTAATATAAAAAACATAAATCTCTTGCCTAATTGATTACCCCAAAGGTTAACTAGCTACCTTAAGGTATAATAAAAATGCTAGAATCATCCATTTCTATATTTACTGGACTATAATACGATTATATATTTGCAAGACGAAATCGTATGTCGAGAAAAATTGTTGATTATCGTCCCACACTAATTTCCTACGAGCTCCGAATAAACGGAAGATTAAGTAATTTATTCGGATAAAACTAAAGTCATTACTCATCATCTTTAATGGGTCTAGACGAATTAAGGATAGCGGCTCTGCTAAATTTATTTTTCACTTCATTAATATACCGCGGGGTGATGTATCTGGGGCAGTCGAGTATGAAAAATAAGATCACATAAGTAATTAGAGAAGGCTGGAAATAAATCATGTAGTGCGAGAGGAAGAACGGAGACGTCACCGCCTCGCGAAATGTTTTTCCAAAATGTTTCCCGAGCGACAAAGATGGACGAGCTGGGTACTGCTGCGATTGAGGGCAATCCTCTAGTCGGCTTTTAGATATTGAAGGAGTGGGCGAAATCAACTAGATGAAAGCCACTTCAATTCTTGACAGATTAAATACATTAAATGTTAGAAAAATACAAGCACACACTACAATAATAAGTAGAAAGTAGTTTATACATAAATAGTATACAAATATAAAACAGTTCTATAAGGATCGTAACCCTTGACCAACATATAAGAAGAAATTTATCTCAATGAAAGCCAAATTCAAACCTTCTGAAGTTAGACCTGAGGCAATTTATGCTAGTGAAACATATTTAAGTTGAACAACAAAGCAACCAAAGATAAACTACAAAATATAGAGAGGGGAATCATGAGGACAATCATCAATCAAAAAACAAAATTGCCATATTCAGTCACATAACAAGATTAGTAAAACATTTATTCAAACACTATTGGAAAAATGAAACCAAGAACAACTGTTTCATAGACGGAAAAGAGAAGAAGATTCTGAAGAGTAGGGATACGAGACTTAAATTAAAAATATTGCAAGGAAACGCCATTACGGATGAAGAAAATTATATAAGAATGAAGAAGTTTTGGGAACAGAAGAGGACAGAAAATCTTCACACCTAATATTTTAATGAATGTAAAATGTGGGCGGAAACAATTAAAAAAAAAAATCATAGCCACTAAATCGACATGGTGGATTGTTGAAGCCTGTTCTGAATTTCACGAAATGTTTTACACAGAAGAGTAATAATTGATAGTAAAAACTAATAATATTTTTTATATTAATATAAATGGATACAGACAACAAAAACATACCTGAAATAAAACAATAGTAAAACATGATTTTAATTGTATATTTCAGGTTACTAAAGGATTAGTAGTAGCTGACTGTTTCCAACACTGTTCAATACTTATGTGGAACAGGTACTCAAATCGTGGAAAAAAGGATGTTGGGGGATGGGAGTTGAGTTCGGAAAATAGATCATGTTCACATCAGTATTTGACATGGACTTTATGATGAAGAGACTCATTGAAGAGTACAAATAGTGGGGCCGAGGGGCTAGAGATTAATGCCAAAAAACGGAGTAAATTGCATTCGATTCCCCCAACCCCTATATATAGATGACTCTCTATATACAAGATTGGAGGATCCCCCAAAATACTGCTATTAAGTATCTTGGAGTTACGATAGACAGATTTGACACGGTGATACAGAAAACTACCAATAATAGAAAAATGGTAGGTATTCTAAACGGGATATTGTGGTATAAAAAAAGGTCTTTATTGACAAAAAAAGGAAAATATATCACACCTTCTTTGTCGGCACAACAATAAACGGTTCAGAATGGCAAAACAATTAGCAAATAAATTGATGGCCCCAGAAATGGATTTCTGGTGCCATATCGAGGTAGCAGAAGATCTAATTAAATTAATCTATGGAATCCTGTTGTATGGAAAGACGGACTGTAAAATCATCATGTTTATTTAACGTCACTTTATGCTGATATGGCTAATCGCACGATGCTACAGTGGGAGTTCTAAATTTTGCCTATCCAGGTGTCATTAGGAAAGGGGTTTCAAACGAGTACCTGACATCGTACAGACTAGGGACCCCCCGTTTAACGTCGCTTCCGAAGGACGCCATAACCAAGGATTTTTTACTCCCTTTAAAAAATCCTAGGGCCACCTGCCGGGCTACGAACCCGCGATCTTGGGCTTAGTAGTTTGTTATGCTAACCACTAGACCACAGGTCGCCCCATCATCTACTGTTCTTAGAAGGAAATCTATATAAAGCTCTGAGAATATACTTCTCTATGGAAGGAAGGGCCGCGGGTCAATCACTTAGCATGTGAAAAAGAAAAGAAGATATTTGGCGAGCTGCCTGGAGAGGATCTAGGGTCGGAAGGGTCCCATGTACTATCCCTTACACAGTATATCCTCAGGGCCTAAAAATATAAAAGGGAACGCAAAAATAAAGGTCTATAAACTGCACAGACACAAGCTAAGATCAAATTAATATTAATTATTTTTCTACATACATAATTAAGAATTAATTTTTAATTTTAAGGATTAATTATGTATCAATCAATGATGTATATTCATCGTGACATTAGGTTAATGTCAAAGATAAGAAATAACTCCTGCTTAGCTGATACAAGTAGTTAAATAAGTTTTATCTGCGGTCGTCCTACAATTGCAAACACCTCCCCTTTCCTTTAACTACTACACCCCCCAATAAAACAATTAGTACTGCTCATTAACTACTTGGTCCTAACTCATTCCCGATGAGCCCTAAGATAACCACCTGATGATCAGGAGCTATAACTTGATGTGATATAATCGAAGACGAGTTAGTTTGTCAAGACACAAAAATGAAAATTCAAAAATATTTACTAAATTTATTTAAATTTTATATTATATCAAATTGAATAAAAGTTAAGTTGATTAACTTTTTCTTCTATCGTTATGTTTAAAAAAAATAAATCTATTAACTTATATGTCATGCTTTTCTTTTTTGTGGATTTAACTTCACTTTATGTTGCAATCGCAATTTAGACGATCCCCTAACATTTGCCAATCCAAGTATAATTCGGATATGGATACTTAAGATTGAATACCTGACACAACATATGCCAGAGAGCACCATTTTACCATCCTGGACATCATAACCAAGGATTTTTTACTTTAAAAGGGCCACACATATGTCATTCTTTTGTACCAGTAAGCAATCATATATTCCTTAGATTGCCCCGAATATAAAGAAAATTAAAAATGAAAAACTGTACCACAGCCCATGTAGTGTCTTGGGTTAAGAATATAAATGAGGCTGTATAATATAAAACCCTAAGGTCGTGCAAGTTTTTCACCCAATTAAGGTTAGGAACTTTATATAGACCGAATGATCCCCGGGAGAATTCCCAGCTCCCCAAGAAGGATCGTTCCGCCTAGTAATAAAATAAATAATTTATCAGTCGGTCCTGAATTCGCAAAGAAGTAGAATAGTACCATACGCATTATCCACGAATAATATATCATCTCATAATACCTATATATTGTACAAAAAAATAGCCTTAAAGCTGATAGAGAGAATAATTTAGTACTTCAAACCAGAAGAAAGGAGCATCAGGGGTTAGGAAGGGGCGATATGCAGACACCGTAGTTGATTTCCCTGGACGCTAGGTGAGGTTTATGAAGCAACTTGTACGACCGCCTTGAATAACTGAATAGTTGCCCGCTCATAGCTCAAATATGAATGCACCGCAAATCCCAGCTGGCTAGATCAACAACCATCAAAGTATCCTTTATGCTATGTTTAACATCAATATATCCACCTTATACACATTAAGATGTTTTAATATAAATTCACTCCTGCCCTAGTACTTTTAATTGGAGCAAAAAAATCATAGGTTATGCCGTCTTTTGGAAAGGACGTTAAACGGGGATTTCAAGCCTGTACGATGGCAGGTAATCGTTAAAAATCCCTATCCTAATTAAACCTGAAAGGGCAAAATTTAGAACTCCCACTGTAGCACCGTCAGATTAGCCATATCAGCATAAAGTGACGTTAAATGAACAAATAATCATTCCAAGTTTATTTAATTACAAGGAACAAATTAAGGATAAATTTCAAATATTTCAATTTTAGACAAGAGGTTTTACAAGTAGCTTTGAAAATATCTTTAGAAAAAAGATAGGCATCTGAATTTGTATTTTCTGATAAATATATACAGCAATTTATGGAATCAGGTAAAACAAAATTAGAAGGGTAAAAGGAGTAATTCATCGGATGGTAATCGATATCCCTATCTGCTTTGCATCTCTGTACGAGATGTGATTCTCATCTTAAGGTTGGCGATAAAGACAATGCTTATATAATTATGATGCATTTAAAGTTCTCGAGGAGCATTCATTTCGGTGCTTTAGCAGTAGCATCAATTAGTAACACTGTTAATATAAGGTATACCAAACCTTTGGAAAGTACAGTAGGGTTACAGAAGAATTTAGGATAGTGGAAAAAAAAAATTCCAAATCCTTTCACGAAGCTGAGTGAGCCCAGTACAATTGACAATAAGACACGCGCGATGGAAAAATAATTCATTAATGCCAGAAACAATAACAGATTTATAGCCACTGAAATGGACTATTGAAGGAAGTCGAAAAGAAAATTTAGAAGGAAAAAATTGAAAAAGAGAAACTGAAAGAGGTAATCAAAAGTATTAAGTTGTTTTGAGCAAGATCAAAAAACCAAAAACACATGAATAATAGTGGCAGGAATAAAGAGAGATCTAGAATAAAATGGCGATATGATTTTTTATTTAAGAAAAAGGAATCCTGTCATATAATACGATATCAGCGAAGCATTGGGTAAAAAGAACTACAAAAAAATGTTATTATCATATAAAAACATTCAGATCAAAGTAAACGTTAGTGGAAATGTTTTGTTTTTTTAACCTACATAATTATTCGATGCATGAGCAGTTATTTATAAAAGTGGTTAAGTCCATTTGAATCATTAAAAAATCGTATATTCTTTTAAACGATTTTAATAATTATTATTTCATAATAAAATTTAAAAGTTAAAAGGTGTATATGGTTTAAAACATCACTATTCGCTGAGTCTAAGTGATAAACACATTTCCCGGTTTGCCTAGATTTTTAAAGTAATTCAAATGGGAATTACTTTAATAATCCTTTAGGTATCGAGATTATGAAAAAAATGGACACCACTTTCAAAAATAACAGCTCATATAATTGTGTTTGTAGAATTAACAGCAATAACAGCAACGTATATACCTTTTATCAATATTGGTTGACCGCGAATGAACTAATCGAAATTACATTTTTCTTTTGTATTTTTTAGTTCTATTCAATGCGTTTTTAGAGTACACCGTCTGTGTTTATTTCTCGGTATACCGACCTTGCGAAGGAGGAATTGGTGCCAAATGGCTGAGAGTGCCACCTTGATTGTATAACTAATAAGACCTACAAAACAGTTGTCAACTCTCGTCAAAAGCCATTCTTTACACGTCTTTAGCTTTTGTTGTTTCCTTTCCCTGGGAATTCTTTACTGATGCTCGCGTTACCTATGCTTCTATTAATACTGACACAAACGCGCATAATTTTTCTCTATAAAATAATAGGAAAATATTACTCCTGCTCATTGCCACAATACAATACGTGGCTCACCAAGAGACTTTTCAGAGTGACGGTAATGATAATTGAAATCAATAACAACTTATATTAAGGTGAATTATTAATTAAACCTTTTGTTTTTAATTTAAAGAAGAAAAAAATAGTTCATATAAACAAATATCTGTTTGAGATATGCTATTGCAAAATTATAAAGGTATGAACATTTACGAATTTCATTACTCGCCAGCCTAATCAGTGAGCTATTATTAAATTATTCTAAAACTCATTGAATTCCTTCGAAGGAATTGTATCTAAGTTGTGGAGCAGGTACCTAAATCAAATAATCTCACATAAAACCAATATATTTTTACCCATAAATTAATAAATATATATCTGTGGCTTGGTTCTAAAAGGGCCAAAGTCAAAAATGCCAAAAGATCCAATGTCAAGATAGTCCCTTTTAAAAATGAATCAGAAACACTAGCAATGACATTGGCTGACATTATAATGAAAATACAACCTATTTTAGTTTGTTATGAGGCATTGGCCTTTTTAGAATTAAAGATTTAATAAATTGGTATAAATAACACAAAATTTGAAAAAAATTACATAGGCCCTTTTATAACCAAGCCACAGATATAAATGTGCAACTAACTAAAGACATATAAAATCCAAAATTAAATCAAAGTTTTTTCATTAATAAAAAACTTAAGGAACATAAAATGAAAATTCGCCTTATAGAATTTTAGATAAAATTGCTGCATACATTATTTTAATTTAATTTAAAAGAAAATAATAAAAAAGCAGAATTGATAATTTAAACAAATTGAGAAATTTGGCAACGCTTATTTTTATTTATATTTTCCCTTAGTTACAGCCGTTCATGGGTTACGATTACACCACTTTCATAATTATAATTCCATTTCTTCTTATAATTTTTGAAGGATTACTTGTTTTGTTTTTTTGTAGATTTCAGCATTTAAATGTATTCCGTACGTAATGTATATTTTATGTTTAAAATTATATTTCTTAATTTTAAACGGGTTTTTTCAATCTATATTATAATATTTAAATATGAAAATGAATTCATAATAAAACTACTTGTCTTCTAAGCATAATGAAATAAATAAGCGAAGGGTATGTTTTTAAAATTAATATTATAAACAAAAATTAAAGCAATTTTATCAATACATTTTTTATTTACACTACACATACATGAGTAACAATCTTGTAGGAACTATATAATCGATTTGAAGTAGTTATTTTTAGGCTTTTTTCCTTAACATAAGAAAATAGAGAGTAAAAATAAACTTACGTTGAATTTGAAACGTGCTTTCAACTGTAGTTTCGATAAACTGTGGGCCTAGCTTACAGCAGTCAACTTCTTGTTCCATAGCGACCCGCGCGGTGCAGCTTCTATCGAGAAACCCGCTTGACCAGCACTTCTATCAAGAAACCCGCCTGACCAGCACTTCTATCAAGAAACCCGCCTGACCAGCACTTCTATCAAGAAACCCGCCTGATCAGGGTATTATAAACATTTTTTTTATTTCATTTTTAATTGCGCAATTAAACCTAGTTATTGTATAAATTCATTTTTTTTGTATCAAATGGTTTATTGTATTTAACAAATCTTAAGGTATTTTCAGTTTTCTTGTTTTGTGTATTTCTTGTTTGTCTTGTTTTTTTGTATATTTCTTGCTTGTTTTTATTTCTTCAATATAAAAGTTTCAAAAAACTAGCATTTGGTATTATATCTGACGTCCATGTATATATTTGATTTTACAATTCAAGATTTAACTTGGTAGGTAATTTTCTGTAAAGAAAATTTATCTGAGTCAGATTAAGGCAGCAGCCTATCAGAGATTAGTTTCCTATAGGGAAAGCTGTACAATATATATATATATATATATATATATATATATATATATATATATATATATATATATATATATATATATATATATATATATATATATATATATATTGTACAGCTTTCCCGTCCTATGTATGTATATATATATGTATATATATATATACATATTTTTATATATATATATATATATATATATATATATATATTTATTTGTGAAATAGGTAAAACAGCTATTGAGTAGATGATTATATTATAATAAAATTATAATATGTAGTATTGAAAAAACAAAAGGTCTCAAGTTACTGTCGATGTTTCCTAATATTGTTTAAGAGTTACATTAATGGACATACATATATAAACATCCATTTCAACCTAAAAATAAGAACGACAACAGTTAAGGGTATTTTGTTTGGATGTGAAGTTCTCAAAGGTGTGAATAATTTGTTTAAAAGAATAATAAAAATGAATAAATGAAAACTATCATATTTATTCGGCTTCTAAATTATAAGCCACTGTAAAGTTTGGTCAGTTTTTGAAATGACCTACTTGTCATTCCAAAGCAGACGTGTTTTCGTTTGTCAGCGATAAAAAACTTTTAATACCCCACAGAGCTGTCAACCTACATTCAAGACTGCTGAGATAACTGGCGCCCATACAAGGTTTAGGGTTTGGTAACAAGGCATTAATAAGCGCTATTGCGTCGTCAGATATCAGCATTTAGTTCAAGCACCGTTGCGTTAAGCAGTGATTCCTTCGATAATGTGTTGCGGAATGGAACTACACACTCATGCCCTTTCACAAAGTGATTGAGACTATCGATCGAGGTACCATAGTCGTACGGTACAAAGGAACCGAACAATGAAACGGTTGAACGGCTAGTGTATGATGGTTACACTACAAGAGACAATTAAGGAGTTGCAGGCTAAGGACATGCAGTTAATGCTAAAATCGAAGAGGTATGATGTTGGATGATTGGTGGCTCAACTGCCGCTCGATATAGGCAACAAGTGTCGGCCACAAACCACGCCCCCATCCACCATCCGATCCATCTCCGCGCCACATGGTCCCTCCTCCCAACAGGTCCATGTCTTCATCCGCACATTATAAATCTTAGGAAGGTTAATGAGGCGATGAATAAATTAAATTAAGTGCCTTTATTTTATTTATGAATTGTCATGATAACAATTACATTATAACAGTTAATAAAAAATAAAATAAATTATAATGATATATATGATGTAAGTCAACAAGATCCTACTTAAAGTAATGTTCAATGAACCTTCTTCCCCTTGTATATATCGCAAATTGCGAGAACACGGGGATATGGGATCAGTGAAGAGAATGGATATGTCCGACCGAGGTACGAACCAGGATAGCTCAGTTGGTGGAGCACCACAACGGAAATGCGGGAGACCCTGGTTCGAATCCCGGCCCTGGGCATATATCTTTTCTCTTCAAAAATAAAAATATTTAAATTAAGTACGGTACTTAATATAATTACTACTACGCACAGTGGAACGAGCGTTAGAGAGGACTGGACATTCATTAATATCTCCGCTTCTGGTTCTCCTAGAATAAGGCTATTGCTACGGTTTTAAAGCTTTTTGAAGGGACTATTTAATTATATGATAAACAGGATCAAACCTTTTAGGGTAAACGTGTAAAAATGTCAGGATTGATATTTCGATTTTAGATAATTTATTATCTAACATTGTACCTATATACTACTAGAATGGGTACAATACAGTATTCTATGGAAAGACAGATACATAGGTATTAAATAAAGTTATACAAAAAAAAGTAACAAACGAAATAATTTAATTATTAAGCAAAATAAATATAATAATTGATAATTACTTTTGTCAGTTAATATACTAGGTATAATTGATACATCAAAATTATAAAAAATTTAGGTGCCTATATAAAATTGTTTTATTTAAATAACGAAATAAAAATTTGAAAAATAAATGAATAAAAATTTAAAAATTTGACGATTCGTTGTAGGGACTATTGCACCTATGTGCACCATTACACATATGTCGTTCAAATACCACACAAACTGAGTTTCATTGTTAATATTATTATGTTAGATAAGGATTATTCGGATAAATGAATGTAAACAAACATTGGTAAACAAAAGAAAACTTTCGTAAAATAGACGCCAATATCAACAGAAGTTATTTAAAATTGATTCTCAAGGCCCGGAAAAGAAAATAAAAAAATAATTTTCTCGGAAAATAGCACCTAGTAGCAGAATCCGACTAGTGGAAAAAAACTTCAAACATTCTAGTTATTTACTGTGAAGGTAGTTTTTTGGGCGATTTTCACAATTGATTATTTTAGTTTTATCCCCCAATTTTCACCAAAAAATTCCAAACGTTTGAAATAATCCTAAGTTTAATTTGCCTAAAATATCTTATTATGGATGAGTTTTTTTCCAGTAGGTGCACGATTAATTTAATGCATTACCTCAAACAGTGGATTGGTTTAAAAATATGAGTTTTTAGAAGAATTTGTATTTCAATTCAGAATGTTTTATATAAGATTTAATTTCACGATTAATTTATCTATGGATTTTGTTGAGAAGAAGTATAAAGTATAATTTAAGATCAAAATAAAGAACAAATTTAGTTATTAGAGAATTGGTCCAATGTCCAACAAATGCGTTGATTCGTTCCACTGTGCTACGGAGCAATCCTTCAAACTAATAAGAAATGTAGTACAATCAAGTTTGTTGCTTCAGTATATGTTTTTAAAATGTATATGTACAATGCATTTTTCCATTCTATCTTCAGAATAAGAAGATGGCCTTGTTTTAGAATTTCGGGTCTTACTTTCATGATTTGTGATTACATTATTTTATGACTAAAGACACGACTCAAAACATTTTATGTATAAGTAAACAGATAAGAGAAGAAAAATAAATTTATAAAAATTGAACATCATTAATTGAGGCGTGAACATTGAAAAGGAGGTAAGTGCCAAAATTGCCGAATTTTTTTCCCTCACTGTAACGATGTTCCAAGGTCAACATCGTTGAAAAGGAGGTAAGTTACTATCACCCTTTATCACACTAGTTTTGAGTGATGACACAAGGTGCCGCTGGTGGCAACAGAATAGTTGAACAAACTGTGAAAACCGTTTGAGAAGAAAACAAATTCGGCAATTTTGGCACTTACCTCATTTTCAATGTCAGCGCCTCAATTAATTTTAAATAATCTAAATTATTGTATAAAACTTATTACAATATAAATTTTTTTTAAATAATTACTATCACTAATACTGGATGTATCCTTTGACTCAACAGCGTACGATGCTAGTGTAATTTGAAGAACTTTTATTCCATAGGATAATGTGCATTTGAATAAAAGTGTTAAATATTCAATAAAAAAATAATTAATTTTAGAAGAAGAAAATATATTTAAAAAATATTTTATAATAAAGTAACCACAAAATCTTATAATAAGACACTACTCTACAGTTGTGAAACCAGAATGCCTATATGCGAGCTAATGCTTAGTATTAAACTATAGAGTAGATAAACTTGAATTACTTGAAAGAAGAATAATGAGAAAAATTCTATGCCCAGTGAAAACCACAGAAGTATGGAAATTAAGATCTAATGATCAAATATACAGGAACGTAGAAAACATAACAGATACGATAAGAAAAAGGAGACTATTATTTTTTGGACATGTTTTCATAATGGATGATTCGAGATTAACAAAATGGATATTCAAGTACCTTTGGGAGAAAAAGTCAACAATTCGAGAGGTAAAGAAGGATTTGGAAGGAAACAATATAAGGGAAGACGACACTATGGACAGAGAGAGTTTTAGAAAGAAGATCTTGAGTGTGGAAGGATCCCAGGGAAGAGTGAGGAGGAGACCTGGGGTGAGATGGTCTGAAGACAGAAAGAAACACAATAGTGGAAGGATGAAGGAATATTGGAAAGGACGGAAGAGTAAACAGCCAAGTGCGAAGAATTAAAATTGGCACGTGGTCCTCAGCTGGCCTCATCGGGGGTAAGAAGAAGAAAGTAACTACAGTACAGTACCGCTTCGAGTAATTATGTAGAGACTAAGATGGAGTTACACCTACCCCAAATACGAAATAACTATTTTTTCAACTAACTGTTTTTGACTAGCCTACCTACATACATCACGTTTTAACTAGTCAAAAAGAATTCAGGGATGTCCAAAACATACATATCTTTTCTCTTTAAATCTGAAAATATAATCTCGTATATTTATTCTTGAAAAAATAGGACAGAACACTCCAAGACAATGGAAAAACTATTAGAGCTATTTTGGCCGCTAGCAGCGCATAATAGCGATTAAATCCAGGCTTCTCAGGTTTTGATCCAAATAATAAATGACTCCATTAATAAACTCCACCAAACAAAGCTCGGTCGAGGATCCTAAATTTATTAATAATCCGGTTCAGACTCAACAAATCATAGCCTGTTATTTTAACATTGAGAATATAGGCGTGGTTTATTTTTGCCAAGGGTTCTCCCCATGTTCCAATTGGCTCTCTCCTTATTTTCGAGAATTCGGAACAATACATTTCGGTTTATACATCATTAATCACTTCGTCCTTTTCAAGTTGACTTCTCGTTAAAGTTGTCGTACCGTTCATAGAAAAAAAAAAAAAGAAGAAGAAAGAATAGGCAGGTATGTTAGAGCAGTAGACTTTTCAAGCGCCAGAAAAAAAATTGGAGCCTACGTGTGCAAAATACAGAGTAAAAGCTGTTTAGTTATAATAATAAATCCAAGTAGTAAGGCAGTGTTCCAATTCCGCTACCTCTCTCACAAATATGGGAGTTGACTGACAAAGAGTTGGGCCGAGTCCAAGAACCGACATTCTTAGCCCCTGCGGCTCGTAAGTATCACCTACCTGTCTTTTGACGTATTCCATTAATCACAAAGAGATATCTATCGCTCTTCTAGAAATTGCTTCCCAATCACTGTCAAAGATTCAAAGTCCTCTTTAAAATGCCGATAGTCTCCGTTCGAATGACGCTTAGTATCGCACTGTTAGGAGGAAGATCAATGTGTAAATGTACTCAGTAAATATTAATTTATATTATAGAATTAGTTAATAACACATAGGTTTGCTATGTATGGTACAAGCTATATCGGCCTTTATTATTAGAAAAATAAATGTGAATTAAGAAATAAAGGAAACGAGCGATAAAAAAAACAGGTTGCACCAAATGGTCACGTAGGCAGGAATCAGTAGAGCCTATGAGGGGAAATATACACCTGCAAAAGGGCACTATTGCTTCTAGCAAGAAAGATGGTTTGTTTGTTGTTGCTTAGAGGCGTAAAACCCTAGGGTCTTCAACGTCTGTAGATTTTTTATTTTTATGATTAATTATCTTTAAAAATAAATAAAAATAAAAATACATACACACACACACATACTACCAAAAAAGTATATCTATAATAAGGGAATAAAACAATCGGAAAAAACAACAATTGCATCTATAGTAGGGACAATGGATCATCAAATATTGGTTATTAATTTACAGTTTGTAATAAATTTCACAACTTTGTCGATTTCAGATTTGCTATCTCTAAGTGCTTCTCTAACATCGGGTGGTATTTTGAGCTGATTTAGTATTTTTTTATAGAAGTAGCATTCCTCAAATATATGTCTGATACTAAGATTTTATTACACCTAGGGCATATCGGAGGTGCATCCCTTGTAATGAGATGTGCGTGGGTAAGCCGGGTGTGTCCTATTCTGAGGCGAGCAATAGCCACCTCTTCATGGCGTTTCCTACGACTAGATGTAGCCCAAGGTTTTACTTCCCTTTATATATATTTCAATTTACTGGCTGGACTTTCATCCCACATTGCTTGCCATCTTTAATCTATACATTCTTTAAGGGGGCGTTAAAGTCCTCTACCTGGGAGGGTTAGAGCTGCTCGAGCAGCTTTGTCAGGCATCTCATTCCCGACAATACCCACATGTCCCGGGGCCCAGATGAAGAATATTTTTTTGCTTATGTAGTTTAGCCTTATTAGATATTCGTGAATGCGTCGGATTATGGGGTTATACGAGTACATATTGTTCAATCCCATGAGGGCGCTAATTGAGTCGGAGATTATTACTATATTTTCGGTTTGTATGTTTGTCATGGATAAATGTAGAGCGGATGTTATGGCATTTAGTTCGGCGGTATAGACCTTGCAGAGGTGGTGTAGCTTTTTTTTTAAGGGTTGAATTTGGCGTAATAAAGGCAGATCCAGTTGAGCTGTCAGACTTTGAGCCATCTGTATATAATGCAGTGTGGTGTGGTAAAGATTGTATCAGTAAGAAAGAGATTGCTAGCAAGGGAGGCCGCCAGCTGAAGAGAACCCTGATGCAATACATACTAATGAACACTATATTGGCTTAAGATATTAAGTTGACTGATTAATTAATTGGACAACACAAAATCAACCACCAATAGAGTAAAAAAGTGTCTTTGGGTGTGTTTATGTATGAGCGTATTTCCTTCTTTTTATGAGTGCATTCAAAGTATAGCTTTAAAAACAAAACGTTTCACAAGACATAAAATACAAATTAAGATATTTGTCTAAAGCAACGTTCTATGGAAACTTCTCTGTAATAAAATTACTATTTTACAATTTAGTAGAAAAAGGCTAAAAAGATTTTTTGAAAAAGTCTATATCCATGTGTACATATATTAGCTGATTAGCTGAGTCTCATCGTTAAAAGTAATAAAAATAAATTAATATGAACTATGAAAAGTTTTGATTACTGACTAGAGGAGAAGTTTTCCCAGAATTAAAAACGAATTTTCGAAAACGAAATGGAATTAAACAGAAAATTTAAATTTTCCTTTTTTATCAAGTGAAAGTTCTATGATGCGATATC
The DNA here is from genome assembly GCA_964056705.1 of Troilus luridus. Taxonomy (NCBI): domain Eukaryota; kingdom Metazoa; phylum Arthropoda; class Insecta; order Hemiptera; family Pentatomidae; genus Troilus; species Troilus luridus. The sequence goes on along the minus strand of OZ057412.1, from coordinate 51,115,399 downwards.
AGATTTTAGTTTTTGTTTTTTTTTCACATAATTTACACCCACCTTAAAGCACTTGAGTCAATTCACGTACCTTAAAGTCATTAAAATATATGCTTTCTCCTCTTCAGTTCCAAAAACTTCTTCATTCTTATAGACTTTTCTTCATCCGTAATGGCGTATTGTTTTAAATTTAAGTCTCTTATCCCTACCCTTCATAATCCTCTTCTCTTTTCTGTCTGCATTTTGTCGCATTGTTAAATGTAACTCTTTTAAATCACGCTGGACCTCTATGAACCAGTTTTTCTTGGTATTATTTTTCCAATAGTGGTTGAATAATTGTTTTACTAATCTGGTCTCTCATAATCTTGATATGTGACGGAAATATGCAATTCTTCTTTTGCGCAGTGTATCTACAATTGATTCATTTTCCCGATAGACCACTTCATTAGGAAGCAATTTCCATTGTCCGTATATTTTGTTTAGTTTAGTATATTGTGATTCTAAAATCTTCAACATGCTTCATACTGAACAGAATAAAATAATGAAAGCAGGACGATTATAGCTTGCTACAAGCTGAACTAAAAGTTGGAGACAAGATGACAGCTGCGAAAGATCCAACTAGAGGCAGGATGACAAGAGATGCCGGGGTGACGACTCCTTATCTTGGCGAGGACAGTCTTCCTTTAGTCCGACTGAGACCGATCGATTTCACTCTTCGATACGACGAGGAGGATACACCGCCTTAGTGCCTTTCTATAGCACTGTCATCATCACTTCGCGGCTCCCACAATGGCACGGAAAGTAATACCCGGAGCATCCTAACATCTTCCCAATCCTCAATCGAAGACAGTAGGCTTTCGTCATTTAACTCACAGCAAAATGAACGGAAAGAGTTAGATGAATGAAATAACTTGATTAAAACGCTGCGTGCTCATTTGAACATAGAAAAAACCTGATTGGAGTCGGGTTATTGCATCACGGTGAAAGAATGTGCCGAGGAAAGTGAAGGAATAAATAAACAAGAATAAGAGGTTGAAGTTTCCGTCAAGAAAGAAAAAAGAAATACATTTTTAATGTAAAACCTGATGTACGTCGAAGGAAAAGAAAGAGAATGACATATACAGCAACTCGATGCAAAATTCCAAAATGTCTGATTATAAATAGGTAACCTTAAATGAAAAAGTAAAATCACGCAAAAGCTGCAAAACCGGCTCAATCCGTCATCACAACTTTAAACACTGGCAAAAAACATTTTTGTCCGAACCTCATTTTTGAAAAAAAGATAAGGGTAAGAGCGCTTATGAACTATTCACACAAGTTGGGCAACAGTTGGTTAGAAGATGAAAAAAAAAATAAGTGATAAAAGAGGATTGAACCGATTCAAAATGTATTTCTTCCCTCGCAAAAAAACAAAACATTAAAGACTCAATAAACCACTTTATATGTCGACAGTTATTAAACAGATTTAATACATTAATTGATTGAGTAAGTAATGATATTTTCTAATACATATACACGTATAAATACAAGCAATGATTGTTCCAGCTGTTCCTTTTCTTCTTCATTCCTCATTCCTCATAACTCTGGTATTCCCTCAAGGAAATATTGTAGTTCGCGTAATTTTTTCAATCCTGCTGTCAACCCAACTCAGAAATATGCCTCCCTTATATTCAGCTACTACCACTGCTCCCCAAACCATACCTCTTTGGGGCAGCATAAAAGCAGAAGAGTCGTTGAACAATATTGATAAATTGTCCTCATATACTTCAATATAAAAATTTAAGCACTAAAAACTGAAATTAAATGGTATAAACATATAATTTTTCTTTAAGTAATAATGATTTTTGTTAAATACTGTATTCAAATGTACTTGAATTCCTTTCATGGGCTAGTACTCCCGAAAACGAAAGTATGGTTAATACTAACAACGACTTTAATGTACCACGAATTTTTCAGATTGAATTTTACAATTTGGATTACAACAAATTAATTAGAACGAAAAATAAATAACTATAGAGCACCATCTCGTCCCAGGTAGGACGAAAATATTGCGGAAAGCGAAATATGATCCTTTCCTATTCCTATCCCACATGTGAGGGTGGTAATTTATCATTATTTTTATTTTATTTATTTATCATTGTTCATTGAACCAATTAGCTTGAGCTAGGTGCCATAAGAGAAATTAAATGGAAAATCCTCATAAGGAACCAAAGTTGTCTGGTACACTCATACAATTTCTAATTTATATTCAAACGTTAAAATAAAAATATACTAAAGCTACCTGAATTATAATATTTTATATGAACCTACGATGGGGGATAAGGCGACTAAGTGATACTACCAAATTAGTGTAGTAGTATTAGTGTTAGTGTAGTGCAGGTTTGTCATTGTGACATGAGTGCGAATTTTATCAATAAAAGATGATGACTAATATCAAAGATAAAGATTTTATCATTTAAATTTTATTGAATTTTTAAGCCTGAAAACAAATAACCTCAGAAAAAAAGAGATGGTAGTAGAAGAGAAGAAATCGGCACATGCTGCAGAATACAGAGCTGGCTATAATGTCAACTGACTTGCCACACCGGTCCTTCGCGAGAACCTGTTCCTGGACGACTACCGTTGGCGGCCACGCATAACACTAACCCTGAGAGCACTGCTACGGCCAGCATGAAGGTAGGAAGCAGAATGGAAAGCCTAGGCGACTACATACTAAAATAGAGGGGGTAGGGTTAAGACATTACGAAAATAACGGGTGGAAAAAATAGTGGTGCCATGAAAACATCGTTTTCGCGAAAAATTCCATGCTTTTAGAAGAATTAGTGCAATAAGGAATACCGATATAAAAATTAACAAAAGTTATTACAATTTTCTTGATTATTTTCATAGAAATCTGTACCAATACAAAAGCACAGTTTCTAAACGAACGGTTGTGCAGTGAAATGATTTGACGGATACCACTCGTACTGGCCGGCTTTCTTCTCAATTAAGGGTACCATATTATTACAACTGGAAGAGTCGCTTGGTCCCAAAGTCTCGTTACATGGCTAATAACGGAATAAATAATTATCACTAAATCTGGAAGTTCAGGGATAGTACGGCTTATTTATTTGCTGTTAGGAATAAGGCCCATCCACGTGCTAAATACTTGTACAATTAAGTATTTAATGGTATTTAATTTTCTTCATATTATGTATAATTAAAAGAATTAATTTGTATTTTAATCAATTAGAAACCATTTTAACGCGTTTATTTTGCTAATTGTAACAACATTTAAGCGTTTATTTAACAATTTCTAGTAAGATAGTTAATGAATCCAAATTATCTGTTTAGTGTTTAAACCCTGTTTTTCACAAGTCATTCCTACTGACTGATCTAGAAATATTCTTTAGCTGAATGAGTGGATCCTAAAAAGAAATATGAATGGTATTGAATTACGATAATACTACATGGAATTACTTCTAAAGGTTTTTAGAAAATGAATTGGAAAATAGGTTATAGCTTGAATAAGACAATCACGCACATACACACACAAACAGCGAAGTATTTATTTTTTACAGATACTGTCTCGAAAGTCGACTGAAACTCGTTCACTTTATCATCTAATTAGACCGAGTCTGTAGATGAACTAAGGTTTGTCTCGTCTATTGGCAAGCAAATGGCTCAAAGTGTGGACTAGGCTTAAGATCAGTTTTAATGTACCTAAAGCTGTATATTGAACATCTTACTTCAATGAATTTTATTTTTGAGCCTTTATTGTAAGTTGTCAATAATTTAGCCTTTATGGTTAAATTATTTTATGTTATGCATTTATCGTTATCTATTTTTCAGGTTCTCTTCGAGTTGAGTAGCAAGATTTAACGGTTTATTCGTTTTATTTTCCAAAAATATAAGTAATTATAAGTTTTAATATGAAAAAAATAATATAATTATGGGTAATGAGTAGATTTCAGTAAAGTTCCTTTCAAGAAATAAAAGTTTCAACAAACATTTCGAAGCATAAGTGGCACAGGTTTGTTGAAACTTTCATTTATATATGAAATGATTACCGAAGTTTACATATCTTCCATCATCACATTTTCTTTCCCATTCTAAAGTTCACGATAACTTGTATTTTTGAAAATATTAAAAGAGAAACAAATGAAAAGTTTAAACTTGTTCTGTTTGGCTCAACTCAAAGCGACAACCTGCGGAATAATTACTCATTTTTCTTCTCCTTTCGATACTGGAGCTAAGAACGCTATTAGTGATGACAAGTTAATCAAAATAACTTCGCAGTTATGAAGAATTTCATACAACAAAGTCATAAGAAACGTTCGCGTGATGGATTAGACCCAAAAATCGAAATTTGACTTAAGAGTAACAAGAAAACTTTTCCTCATGAGAAAAACTATCTAAAGCGAAAATCAATGATACCAACTCCGAGGTAATAAACTGAAAGGCAGGGGCAGTTTTTCAGTGTTTCCAATCACGGGAAGGCACGAGCGTTAATCTTTTCTTTGATCGAACCCTATATCCTCCGAAAACATCAAAGGTTAGGAAAAAAGTATCTAAATGAAACAAGAGTCTAATCAGAAAGCAGTTACCACGGCTGTATATCAACCAGACCACTTAGTGATGTTCAATCTATAGGAGGAAATTTTTCAAAAGAAGCTAAAATATATCTTGTCAATTAGCTGGAAAACGGGTCTGTCATTAGGAAATACAAAGAAAAAAAAATCACGGGTTTAGATCGATCGCTTCGTTCGTGTTGATGTACGAGAGAGAAAAACACGCCACAGAGATAGAACGATACCAAAATAATGAACAGTTATAATAAACACAAACATTAGCCAGGCATTTTGGCTTTAGCACAGGCTTAACATAGCTGTGTCGAACATACTTTAGGCTTATTATCAATATTTCTTACGTGCCAATTTTCTATTTTATAAGATTTATGATTTACATTTATCATTTCTGCACCTTATGGGAAATATATCCCAAAATCCATCTTGCTGATCTGCTGAAGAACGACTTAGTATAGTATGTTAGTATAGTAAGTATAGTATGTGTTTCAGGTGTATAACAATATTTTTTACAATGTACTAATGTCACAAGTATGAATACATGTATAACCAAAGTATATTTGTTCCATTTAAATTAATTTAATTTAATTTAATTAAATTAATAAATTCAAAATTTACAACAGATAACAAACTCAACCAATGTTGAGTTTTAATTGTTTATATTGTACTATTGATAAATAGAGTGTGTACATTGTATCAAGTGTATATAAATCGTATTTAATGTATATATTGCCCAGTGGTGAGGGAAATGACAACCACTAGTTGTTTTTTGCCCTTAAAATAAAACAATAGCATCGACTTAAAAACTAACAATCAACAACAATCTGTTATACAACATGGAGATATAAAAATTAACTAATACTACTAATGGAGATATAAAAATAAATATATAATACCTATTTTTTCAAATATACACGTGATGTATCTTAATATATATATATATATATATATATATATATATATATATATATATATATATATATATATATATAAAACCAAAACATAACGCCAATTTTTTTTTAATTTTATAAAATGAGTATAATTAAAGAGAAAGGAATTGGCCTATTTAAAACGTCGCTTTATTAGATAAATTACACTTCTACCATTTGCTATCATCACCCTTCTCCTAAGAACCTTTCTGGAATGGCTCCAATACGTCTCATTGAATTTAATATATCTCAACATCAGAATGTTTAAGGCCGCATTAATCTAATATTTTTAGTTAATATGTGTCACTTGTCAAATTTGGAGAAAAAATTAATTCATAAATTTACTTCATTTTTGTAGAAATACGACTAGAAAAATGTTAATCTGGAAAATTGCTACGACTAAATACATTAAATTAAAAACAATATATTAAAATATGAAATTACAGGAATGTTCATTAAAACAGTTACAAGTCATAAATATGGACACACGTTTAATAAGGTAAATTTCATTTTCTTGCCAGAACAATACTCTAAAAGTTTAAGGTTGATTTTAAAGAAATTTAATATAATTCCAGATGAATCAAACAAGTATATTTAGCAAGAAAAAATAGATAATTTAGCACAGAAGTGCTTTTCACGTTGTAACAAAAAATACCTGGAGAGCTAATAATGAAATTAACCCAGATATAAATTTGAATGACAAGTATGGGATTAAAATTAAACATACAAAGGACTTTTTTTTTTTTGTAAATGAAAATTTTAACTTAAACAATGTCACTGAGTAATAATTCATCCCGAGGAAAAAGAGATATTAAAAATGTATTGTTAAGATATCATGTAGACGTCCTTCACCTAAGGTTATTCATTATTGTCACATCTTAGAATTTAATATATGTATAATATAAGGTAAACAATTTTTTTTAAGTATGTGAAAATATTTCGAAAAAACTATTTAAAATTTCCTATATTTTTCGAGCCCGTTTTCCATCAACTGTGTCATTACCGTATGTAAATGTGAACATTAATTCATCGAAAGATTTAACCAACTATTATTTAACAAAACCTCTGGCAAAACTACGCAATAATATATCTTATTTATATTATCCATTAGAAAATATTTTATTCCAACACAGTCATTAGATATTACATTATTATATATTTAAATTGTTACATAGCGCTATATAAATTACAGCAATAAATATTTGATTAAGATTTTATCTATCTTAATGATAATTAATTCATGAAATGTATTGTTTTAATACATATTAAATGGAAAAAGTAAAATATATGAATATAAAATACCCTGTATAAGTGATTCTGAAGAGACTTGTCCCAGAATAAATAAAGAATTTATTATTATTAAAATACGAGTATCATATAATCTAATAAAATAAAGTGGACATGCACAGATATACAGACAAAACCCATATTGAATCGGAGAACAAACATATACAATACAGAAAACACAAACCCTCCTGAAAGCAACATGCTCTGTTTCCCTCGTGCATTTTAAATTCTCCAAACCGCAGGAAATTACACAAGCAGCTGTTCTTTCTCAGATCGGGAAGACATTACCTTGAGTGGTATATATCAATAACAAGGGAAACGATTTCACAATTCAATTCTTTGATCTGTACATCAAAATATACTTGCTGAATTATTTAGGTGATATCCCCTGATAATAACAGCAGATTGTGGGATGAAGATTTTTACCAACGTTTTGTCCTAGTTCCAAATAAAAAAAACAGCTACTTTAACTATAAACAACAACACAACATGAAAGCGAAAGACTTATAACGTGCCATAAAGTTTTATAAAGGTTTAGTAAAAAAAAAATCCTTGTAGGTAACAATAATTATATTATCACTATTAATAATAAATAACAATACTCACACATGATTTTCCCACGCAATTACGCGACAGTCTTTTTAGTAATTCAAGTTTACTATAAACAGAACCAATAAATAATGTGCCCTCAGCATTAGCTACATATGAGTGTATATGTACGTAAAGAAAACTACGTCGCTAATATACGAGCGCTTTTCTTAATTTTGTATTTGCCCTGATAGCGACACGGTCTACTTGATATAACATCTGTTATAATTAAAGACATGAGAGGCTACACGTGTTAATTTACGGTTAAAAAATTGTTCAAATAATATTGTGTTGAGTAAACTACAACTAATCTTCTGAAAGATAAAAAGAAACACGGAGTATAGGCTTTAAATGCTGTTTCGTTTGTGTTTTTTTCAGGTGATTATATGTTTTGTTAAAAATTATTGTAATTATTTAAGACTTGTAAATATGTAATGTAAATAAATCTTTAGTTTTTTCAGAGAAACATAATTCAGTCTTTATTTCCTTATCCAAGGACATAAAAATATTATATGTATATATTTCATGTATTAATCATCTTGACTTAATTGTGAAATAAAAGTTAGCATCAAGAAAGTTTGTAATACACTTTTACGGACCGTTACTTGAAAGTATCAAAATTCAGCCTGAAGTAATAAGAATCAAGTAGCATGGCCGGTAGTTTAAATTCCCAGTATTAAGAACTTAACCGTTACTTATAAATGCGAAAGCCGACTTAAATTCTAAACTATAACCGCTCATTTAAGACTAACAATGCCTGTACTTACCGAATCCAGGCATGCTCTACCACTGTTACTGCAAGATCCTAATTTCGGTCCTAAAGGCGATACGGGTATTGCGCAATTCAAATACGCAAATTTTAGGTCGGAAAAGAAGCGGGATAGGAAATGGCTGGGGAGCAGTTAAATGAACAGTGGCAAGAGTTCGCGTGCTTCTTCCTCGAATACCACAGTCACGCGAGTCAGTATCCAGGGATCCTATGGTCCTATCGCCAGGTGCTTAAGCACTCCAAATAGAAATCTATTACTGGTAATATACCACTGTATTGTAATACTTAAATAAGTAAGTGCTATAATAGTTACTATATAATTATTCAGAGCGAAGACGCAGAAAATATAAAACTAAATACAGAAACGTTGATAAATCCAGGTAAGGAAATAAGGCTGGAATTAAATTCGGATAAGACCAAGCATATGATTAGTAGCAGAAAAGGGAACATTTTAGGAATATTGTTTTAGGAGGGAATAAGCTTGAACATGTCGAAAAGTTTAAGTATTTAAGGTCTATGCTAACTAGAAAAAACGAAATTCATGAGGACACCGTCAATATTATTCAAGTGATAGAGTTGGGAAGATTAAGATGGGCTTGTATAGTTGTTGGACCGAGTAACGAATAAATTCCTAAAAAGTTAATAATCGCTGTGGCCCGTGGACGGAAGTTTGTAAGCACACCAGTATCGGCATCGAGCCTTCAGGTTCACTAAACCTAATTATTATTACATAAAAAATATAAGTATTGTACGTAAACATATTTACATAAGGACCGAAGTATTGAAACCTTGCTAAATGTTCTAGTCAAAGATCATTAGTAGAAGATTGAGAAATAATCTTACATATTTAATGTTTAAAGAGAAAAAACAATTAATATTTTTACGTGTACACTTTGCTAAACTTATAATAAACTCATTATACTGCCACATCAAAAAACTATACTAAGATATAAGATGAATAAAATGTAAAATCAAAAATCTAGTTAATTAATTTTTTCCATTCATTCATTGTTTCTTTAAAATTCAAATTTCAACATAATATTTTTTAAAAATATTTCAACAGCCACAGCAACGCGTGTTATACTTAAATATAACATTGAAGTAAAGGGTTAATGCAACTGTACAACAATATCGGTTTCACAATCGTCAAACTTTTAATACATGTTACCATTTTTAATAGCTAATAATAATAGCATCCAAAACTAAACTTGCAAAAAATCGTGAAAAAAATCCACAGCTGAAATGTCCAAAATGAAACTTCTGGACTTAATAGTATTTAAGGTAGGTTGAAACCTAATGCTATGAATCGTAATCTAACTTGAAAGTGAAAGACACTGACACTGATGTTAGAATACCAAATGCAAGACTACATGCAAGAATGACATTGAAAGAGGTTTTATCCGAGATAAGTCCAGTCAGCTGAAGGTAAATGGATTTTTTGGTAGCGAGGCAACGAAACTCAACACCACTTTCGAAAAAGGAGGCTAGCTGTGATGAAACGCAGCACACGTGTTTCCTATTGGCCAACTAATAATATTTCGTCAACATAATGTAAATTAAAATAGAAAATAAGATTCTTAGTTTGGGATAAGATTAAATAAAACAAAAAAAAATGAACGTCTTTTTTTTTTATTACACCTTTGTGCTTGTGTTTTTAACTATAGTAGCCTTGAATTTTTTTAACAGCTTTCCTCAATAGTTAGTCAATGAGTTCCAGGAACAGAAAATGCAGAGCATTTCCTTATCATAAATTAAGTTTTTGTTTTGTTTTGATAATTTCCTGAGTTGGAAAGAAAATAAGAATATGTACAAGCCAGAAAACTTCTTTGCATATGGTTGCGAGCTCACCTTAAGGAAAACTTACAAAGCCTCCACAATATAATTCAACTCTCTAAAAACAGGGCTCGGATGATTTCAAATGAATTTATCTACATCTATTTATCTATTCTATCGTTGATCTTGTGAAATAGACATTATATAACACGCTATATCAAAGAACATAGCCGACATCAGAGTACAACAGCAATTAGCCAACAGCTAGATAAAACAGACGAGGCAATGAATAGCGATTAGTCATCAAGTTTATATTCTAAGTTCAATTTAAATTGAGTACAATAACCCCAGGCAAAATTCTTGATGGGATACTGCCGAATTAATTAGTATTTTTAAATATAGGATAAACAATTAGCTAAGCCTCCAATTGAATGGTGGCCTATGGCGTAGAGGTTAGCATAACAGATAATGCTACGCCGAAGTTTGCGGGTACGTAGCTCGTAGGAAGAAAAAGATCCTTGATTACACCGTCCTCCGCAAGGGACGTAAAATTGGGGTTATGCCTGTTACTCGTTAAAGATCCCTAACTTAAGTATGGATTGGCACTATTTAGGACTATGGGATCGTCCCATTAGCTATATCAGCAGTAAGTGACTTTAAATGAATAAACATATAGGAGTAACCTTCAATTGATAGCTGTTAGTTTTATTATTTTAATTTTTTCATAATGTTACTTGTGGAGTAAACCCTATTCGCCATGCGGCTGCTCAGCCTTAGTTGTTCAAATCACTCGAGCTCCCATCGTTGATTTTAAAGTTTTTACTCCAAAATTTAGCACACATTTTTGTTTATATGGCATCTTATTGGTTATTTCCAGCCCAATAATTGAGGTGTTGTCATTGAAAAGAATGAAAAAGAAGTGGAAAACTATTTTATATAAAACAAAACTCATAACAAATATAAATAAGTTTTTCCTTTCTGAACTAAATACTAAAGGATAAAGGACCAAATAGGACTTTGGGAAACCATTAGGCAAAACAGGTGAATGACATCCGTCAGAAGACTTATAATAACCAGCAAAGACTATTTTGGTTAAACAATATTCCACAGGCGGGGGTTCCCATAACTTAATAGCAAGTAACAGCTGTAAGTGGTTACGCCACTAATGTATCAGTGTAGCCTACCACCGGGGTTTTAATTGGTCAATTATGCTCAATGCATAAATTATAAATTATCGGATTACATATTTCTGATAAACTATTAACTTATAGGGTATTATATAGGTTGAAATAATACCATAATAAATACTCTCTTAAATTGGAGCGGCCAATAGTTTGAATCCATTCATCAAGTACTTCTTCTGGTATCGACCACGTTCTTTGCCAACGTTTCTCTAGACATACTCCTCAGGTCTTAACCTGAAACAAATCTTTGAAAACTTATAAATACCAGAGTATAGAAGGACATTTTCATTCTCACATTAAGCCCTAAGGGAGCTAGCAGTACGTCTAGACGAAACATTAGCAAACAATTTGACGACAATGTCGAAACAAGAAGAAATACTAGTAAAAGTCATTTAATCCGGAATTAAGAAAAAAAAAAATTCAAACATTATTTATGTTTTTGTTTATTCTGGAGTAATAGGCTTTAGTTTGATGTAAAAAAAAAAATAATAATAACAATTAGAGCGGGTGCGGTTAGAAAAAAAATTGACGGTTTAAGTATGACAACGTTTCGACCAATTAAGTAGTGGCTAAAATTAACAAGAAACAAGTGCTACAAAGCAGAGCTATTTTTTTACTATCTTTTATTATGTAATTCGTATATTTTTATATTTTATAATTTAAAAAAATTAAATAATGGCCAACAATAATCTAAAAATAAATTACCAGGCTTAACGAGATAAATACAAAGTTATACCTACCCATTGCTTCAATGCCGAGATTCCGAAGAAAGTAGCCACAGAAGAGATCTTTGGAACAAGGAGAGTGGGACGACCGAGCGTGAGATGGATGGATGGTGTGAGTGAGGACGCTAGGACTCTTCTCGGCGTGCGGGACTGGAGGACTTCTGCACAACAAGATAGAGCCAACTGGCGGAGGCTACTTGAGGCCGGACTCGGTGGCGAGTTGTTGTACCGGTTATTGTATTGTATTGTAATTAAAAGTAGAATAGAAAAGTAACTTTATTCTGAGACTAAGTACCATAAGAATAACAAACATGAATAGAAAAATAAACGCAATACATATATCTGGCCAGAAGACTACGTAATACAAATCATAAAGTATTTAAAATGTGCCAAAAAAAAAAAAAAAAAAAAAGTACGATTCATGACAAAATACTAAGCAACGAAAGAGAATAAATAAATTAATAACAACCAATAAATACATGAGCATATATACCAAAAATACATATATAATGATGTTATGATTATATATTATATTTTATATGTTATCGTTATATATCAGTACATAATGTTCACAAAAAAAAAAAAAAAAAAAAAAGACCAAACAACAAAATCCATTTAAGCAAAATTATTCAATAATGACCTATTTAAGCAACTTATAACCTGCTTATAGAGCATCTATTTAAGCCAGGATATGTTGGAATTAATTTACTTACTTTGTTCAGTTCAGTGAGTCTGATGAAGATGGTTCAACTTCGCCTGCCCTTCTTTGTTCTTTCAAAAATTTAAAAATATGGTGGTTTGACATCATTATAATAGGAACAGTTTTCTCATTAAAATCTAGGAAGTTCATACAGTACTGTCACTACTACTATTTAAACGAGGTGCAAATAGAAGGCAAAAAAGTATAAAACTATTAAGAGTAAAAACTTGCTAGGAGCCGTTCGCTAAAGCTGCGGTTGCGTAGCGAGAGGGAGCCCACTGATAAATGCTCGCAATTAGTGTAATAGTCGGCATAAATAAAATGTTTGCGGGCCTAACTGTAACAAGGAGCGAAGCGACGCCTTCTCTAGCCCACAATGTCTACCATTATGCTAAACACTAATTTGGCTGAAGATATCGCCTAAAATTTTATTTTAGTTAACAAAAAAACTAAGACCTTGGGCAATAAAGGAAAAAAACATTATCAATACAAGAATTGGGAGTGAAAAAAACTTTTAAAAAATGTAAGTACGTGGGGAAAGTTTGGATTACTTTATGTTCAATACCAATCCCAGATATGATTGAGAGGGGGTTGAGATGCCAGTGGTAAAAGAAATATTTCTTCTATTGCAAAGGACATACATACGGTCATTCAATTTATAAGTCTCGTTTAAACTTAAAAGTGTTAGGTTTAGACTTCTTTTTTTCAACGAATAAGTTGATGCGGTCTGATATAACGGCAAGAATAGATGTAATGCCAATAAACAAAACTATAAAATGTAATAAGCAAAATAATATAAAACAATGATAACCGCTATTTGATTAGTTCCGTGTAGTCAATCATATCAAAAAGTGCAACAAATTCTGAAAAATAGTTTTTGGATTTTCGATGAAATCTCTTTTTTTGAAGGCGACAACGGGCATCCCAACACGTTAGGGTTGTAGCAACATATATTTATTTTTTAAATAAAAATAAATATAAAGCATGTCATCTAGATATATATAATAAATTTTAAAAAATTACGAAAACAATTTCTTGAGGGTCAATCCTTAATACTTGAAAACTTTTTATAAATACTTTATATAATGACGATTTGAGCTGTCTTGATCATTAGTAAGTTGAATCTCACGTACATAATTAAATTTATAACATTTTATATAAATTATCTCTACTCCTTTGATAGGTCTCATTTTATTTATATATAAATATGTATTTAATTATATATATATTTTTAAAATTTTTAAAACATCTTTTTAACTAACCAACTAAATTTTAAAATTAGGTAAAAAAAATAGAAAATAAATAATATTTATTTAATTCTTTATATTAAGATAAATTATTTATTTAAATGATATTCATAAAAATATACCGTTTTGATCAGAAAGGATCAAAATTATCAATTCAGAATTGGGAAATAGATCTCCTATAAAAAATAATGAAAGAAACACTAATACAAATATTTTTTCAATGTTTAATATCAATATACATTTTTAATGAATTTTGGCTCCAACAGAAAACCCAGCTCTTGGATTAAAAACATAGATGCTTACAACTGAAAAAATCCTAATTTCTTATTTTTGAAAATCTGTTAGTTTAGATTGACAGAGGAATCTGTAAGAATAATATTATAAGACTTACTACCTGAAGCCCTAATACTTGGCTAATATAGAAGTGGTACAGTAATAGAAGAACTGAGAATTCTTGTTAAGAAATCAAGTTACAGAAGAAGAAGAAAATATAGTACGATTAAAAAAACTCATAAATCACCGATTTATAAAAGACTTTTATATATATCTATCCTGATTATTAAGAAAAAGGTCACAATTGACAATTTACAAACTACAAACCGCAATAATTAGGACCAGGAGAGATAATTATAACAATACTGGATTAAAAGACGCAAAAAGAGGTTAACCAGTCCGGATTATATTATGTTTAAATGGAATTGCTCCTGCTAACAAGGTCCAGACTCAAGTTTGATTTCGGTCGAGTTGCCGCAGACCACAGGATTCCCTCAGTAGGAGGAGCTCCACATCATACACATAATTGCGACTTAACTTACTTTGCATTTTCAATTTAAAAGTTTTAACTTAAATAGTATTATACATAATACAATATACTTCCATTAGCAGTTAAATTACAGCACTAAATCACTTAGCCATTAGTGCACTAATACTTAATTAACAACGAGAATCCGTATTTGGGCTAACAGTTAAATTTAGGACTTCTTGTAATTCAAATCACTCAACGTAATGCTTGAAATAAAAGATAAACACGTATACGGCAATTCAGTGAAAAGGATTTTTTTTCCCATTTTGAAGTAATCTTTGAAAGATTTGTTTATTTGTCAACATATTGCATACATGTTTGTATTATGTACCTATATATTATTATTTACAATAAAAAATTATAACATTTGTAGTAATCAAAAACGTATAGAAGATATTATAGCATTTCCAAGTCAATTTGAACCTTTTCCAAGTCAACTGTAACCTTTTACAAATCAAATGCTAACCTTTCGAAGTAACAAGCAACACTTTCCAATTCAAATGTAACACTTTCCAAATGAATTGAAACCCTTTCCAAAGTAAATGGATTTGTCTGACCGAGGTATGAACCAGGATACCTCAGGTGGTAAAGAACCACGACGGAAACGTGGGAGACCCGGGTTCGAATCCCGTCCCTGGGCATATCTTTTCTCTTTAAAAATAAAAATATATGTTTTTTGAATTTATTTCTCTCATTTTTGTCCTAACAAGAGTTGTGAAGAAAAAGGTTTTGATGTTTTTATCCCAGCAAGTTCTGAGGTCCTAAATTCGCCCATTCCCCACGGAACACGTACGGTAAATTTTCAAAACATTTTCAATAGTGACAATTGAAATGGAAACGGTTACAATTAAAATAAAAATGGTAACTGTTGAGTTGTAAAGCGTTACATTTGCTTTGGAAAGGGTTGCTTGTGACTTGGAAAAGGTTCAAATAGACTTGGAAATGCTATATATATATTTACCTATTACTAGGTATTTTTATTTTACACCACCTATTTTATACTATACACTAACTATAAAAAATTACTTGATGATAAGTTGCTTATTACATTATTTACATATGGGTGTTGTATAAAAATCGACGATAGAACTATTTTTTTCGTATTTTTTTATATATTATTATTTATAGACGAATATTTAAGGAAATTCAACTCACAAAAATTCATAAAACGTTATTCAATAGCAAAATGAGGAAAACTCGTCATTGGCAATAACAATAAATAACTAGGAAGAATAAATAGCACTAAATTTGATAGATGATATAAATAAAAAACGGAATATAAATCGGAGAATATTAAAGAAAACCCTGATGTATTTTTAACGTAACAATAAAAAACTGATTCTGACATTTAGTTTCTATCTTGAAAACAACTGATATATAACTAATCAAAATTTATAAGTTACATAACGAAACTAATTAAATGGATCGTTTCTTTTGTGTAATAAAAGAAACGAATTACACAGATCAATGGTTTGGTAAAGGTTGAAACATTTTGGAGTTGTATAATAAGAAACGTTTCCTATCTGTAAGAATAGTTGATCCTAAGCAGAAAAAAAAAATTCAGGGCATTTAAAGCCTTAAACAATATTGTCATTAACACAAATCAGAGATTTGCATAAGCAATTTATAAACCAGATGATTTAATCCGGGTAATTAAATAGT
The DNA here is from genome assembly GCA_964056705.1 of Troilus luridus. Classification (NCBI taxonomy): domain Eukaryota; kingdom Metazoa; phylum Arthropoda; class Insecta; order Hemiptera; family Pentatomidae; genus Troilus; species Troilus luridus. Next base: position 51,099,189 of record OZ057412.1, on the reverse strand, counting down.
AAATAAACGATACCTGAATTAACCATAAGAATATGCATAACTTTAAAAAAAGAATTTTTGAGTGATTTTTATCCTACTGTAGAATTATACCAAACAACATGCATTAATAAAATAATGAACTCACATACTAGAAGTCAGGAATTTTGAGGACTCACCTGAAAAAAAAAAAAGGTCAGAATACCACATGATTTTAATACAAAAAAATCTGTAATCTTATTAAAAAAAAAACATAGAAGATACTATGAAAACATAAATATAACAAAAAATTCTATTAAAACATACGATCAACAGGACCAAGTAATAAAACAGATACGACTGATTAAAAAAAATCAATTGCTTCGTTCTAATATAACTTTATAAGGATAAAAAAGATATGTGAAAAAAAACGAATCCTGTATTCAACAATATATTTGTGCTTGGTAAATTTTATAAATAGAAATATATTTATAAATTGTATACATTTTTTTCTCATACATAATTAAATATCATAGACATTAATAGCAATAATAATTAAACAGATAACTACGACAAATTTCTAACGCTCCTAATCAACGATTATTTTTCGAAAAAAACGGCAATGCATTACTTCATAGAAATTATTTTTAATTTGATATTAATTAATTACTATATTTATATTTAAATACGTTTTAAGTGTGTGAGCAGTAATATATCACTAATTTAGGACCTCTATTTTAAATAAAAATATATATCATATCGTTATCATAAATCTTTGTGATAATTGGTCTAACGAATTGCCCCACATGTATAAATCCTACTTTTGTATAAATCCTTTTTTTCTGGAAAACAAGAAGAGTAAAAAAGGCCTGTGAAATAAAAAAAGAAAGTCAGAGAAAAATCTCCCCCAGTAAATTTTACACGGGAGCGGTTTAGACGTGTCAAATTAAGGGGATGGAATGGGCATTGTAAGATAGGCTTGATGGGGCGAGAAAGGGTTGTTGTATGGGCGTGTGTGGATATTGAATAAAGGCTATTATTCCACCTGGAAGCCATTTTCATGAAAGGTGATAATAACCTAATATAAACAAATGAGGGAAGGCATTGAAGATGGAAGCTCCTAAACGATGGAGCTATCTCCCTGAATAATGAACACAACATTCAATATTGCCCGCCTCTACCTTGGCTATCGTCTCTCTCCGCCTTTCATCTTTCGGTCATATTCGTTATACTGATAGGAAAAACAAAACAATAGCTATTTTACATGATAATTAATTAATAAAAATAAAATACAAATCCATCCTGATTAAGAGAAAAAAATAATAACATCCAACAACTATTGACTTTAATTTACAACTATTGATTGATACATTTAATAAAACTGCATTTAATGCTACAAGTCAATACCTGTAATATACTGGAGTCTTGATTAAAATGGAGGTTCTCGAAACCTTTTGGTATCCACAACAAATAAAATAAAAATTACCCATTAGTTGAGGGAATTATTAAACAAAATTGTACCCACTCCCACACATGAAGGGTATTAGGCCCAGTGATTGAGACCATGGTTTTTCCTAGCCAATAGTTGTGGAAAGAAGCGATTTTACACCATACGTACAGAGCTATCCCTAATATTCTCCAGCCATACTTATAATTCGCGAAAGAAGCAATAAGCCTTAAATTTTAATTAAAAAAAAATCTTAAAAAATATATAATTGCACAAACAAAATAAATATTATATTACTTTAGGAGTACTCTAGCCAACTTTATATCTTTGTTGGCCACTTTTATTCTCATCACCCTGAGCTCTTTGAATGACATTTCCTCACCAGTTGACGCTCAATCCTATAGATGGTGGTTGCAATGTTTTCAGTGAGCACTAGCACGCGTCAACTGTAATTGGCATGAAAATTCAAAACGTGAGAAGTGTTGCCAACTAACCCCACTTTCAACTACTTCAATTTCCAATTTACCTTGAGATAATTTAAGAAATATTGGTTGTAATCATGTACTGGCATTTACTGTACAAAGGAACCAAGTGAAATTGAAAAGATTTTTCAGATTAAGAACGTTAAATAAATTTTAACCAGATACGTATGCTTATATTCACTTACAGGTGAAAAGTCCACAAAAGAAAGGGATAAACTACCTAATTTTTTTACGAAATTGATTTAAACGTTGACTAGAAAAAGATAACAGGCTGAATACGGATCATGGGGTTTGTAAGGAACATTTCCCTCATCTGCTCATGGTCACCATTTATGTTATGTATATAACATTAAACGTCATTAATCAATAATGTCCAAAATATTTTTTAAATCAACTCTTATCTAGAACAATTCTACCTAGCTTTATTATTCTACAATATAAAAAGCTTGGATCGATATTTAAAATTCAAAAAAATAATTTTCTAGGAGTCATTAACTTTGAAATGACCCAACATTCCTTGGTTAAAATAGTCCCTCGATAAAAATGGCGTAGAAGTAAAAGTTTAAGATTTAAAAATAATATTAATATATTATTCTAGAATAAATATGTCCAACCAAAAACCAAGTCGACCAGTATAGCTTTCTCACTATGTCAATATGCAATAATATCAACAAAAACAAAAAGGAATGTGCCTCAGGTAGTAAGATATTAAAGCGTAAACGGAATAAGAAAATAAATATTTTAATTTTTATAATTAGAAAACGAAAATATTATTGCAGAATAAAATCAAAATAGGCTGAACAAATCATGTAAGAAATCGGAAAATTCATGTTTTCCATAATTTTAGGAATAAAACACAATTCCTGGAAGAACCCAGTTTAAACTCGATGAAGTAATCAAAACACTAACGCAAAAGTAATCTTAAATTAAGACATTATTATTACTTCCATAGACATAATTAAATAATGAATAGGATTTCGCGGGAGCAATTATCTTAAAACACAAGACAGAAAAATAAAAAATACTAACGTTAAATACCTCTATGAAAGAAATATATTTAAACAAACAGGGCAACTGTGTTTATAAACTTTGCTTCCAGATAAAAGGCAATGCACTAAACAAGTTCGCAGGAGCAGATCAATTCGGCATCCTAAATAAAGATAACACCCACGGTTTCTTAAAATACCCATCTTCTATGAAACAAGCATCCGTTAACGATGCTAGTAACGAACCGATGAAGATAAATATTTAACTCAGAAATTACATTTATCTGATCAAATTATAACAGTTATTTTTTTTAAATCTAAATAGAAACGAGATTTTCCTAGAATGATTCCGAGCTAGGATGATCCCATTTAATTAATTACAGATTCATTTAAAGGTTATTCCAGATGAGAAAAGAATAATTATTTACACTACTTCGTATTAATGAAAATTAATTAGCGTTCGTATTAAATATTTAAGTGAACATAAATGTTCTTCCATTTAAAAGATTTTACGCATTACTTAGTTAAATTATGTTTAATGTCGCTTCTACTGCTGGAGCCAGTAGCGACGACTGCACTTCTTAGAATTCTTGAGTTAGCTTCGTGGCTTTTAAATGCATCAGCGTCTTCTATATTTTGTAATATTGTTTAAACGGTAGACACATTCCAATATTTAAATTCATTCTTTGTATCTGATACTTCTTACATTCAAATAGATGCTTCGCTGAAATTTCTATATTATTACGGTTTTGGTAGGTTGGTTGATATAGCCCTAAAAGAAGATAGACATGAGTCAGCTCTGAAAGTCTGAGTTTTAACCTGCTCAATATGCCTTAAGGTCGTTTGGAGAGATCCAAGCAATGTTTTCATCTTTTATTTGACGCAGGTGGTTTAGCGGAAGTGTCTCCCAATTAAATGTTATTAAGAGATAAAATAAAAATTATCGAGGACGATTCTTCCTGACCTCATTATTCGATACAAGAGGGATTGTACTGTAATATAAATTTACCGTAAGCTTAAAACAGAGTGACACAATGTAATAAGATAAGTCCAACTGTTTCTAAAAAGCAACCTCGGAAGATTAATTGAAGTGCATATTAACTGTTTGTTTCGTTTAATGTCACTTCATGCTGCTACGGCTAATCAGACGATGTTACAGCGGGAGTCCTAAATTTCGCCTAATCAAGTTTAATTAGGATGGGGATCTTTAACGAGTACCTGACATCGCAGAGGCTCAGGACCCACATTATACGCCCCTTCCGATGAAAGGCATAACCATGGTTTTTTCATTACCTTTAAAAAATGCTAAAGCCATCTTGGACATAGTAGGTTGTTCTACTCACAACTAGACCACAGGTGACCCCTTCGTATTACCTGATGATTAGCCATTAATTATTCATACGAATTGAGGGCAGATCCAAATAATTTTTTTTGGAAGCAATGCAATGCAATAGCAAATAAAATATAACAAGTAATTATAATAGTAAAAAGAAGGACGCAGCTTCCACCATTCGCTGAAAAATACCGACGAAGATACAAGCTGTCATCCAAATTAGGACATACATAAATACTCGAAAACTGGAACGACCAACAACTTAGCGACAGAAATTAATCATAAAAAAAGGGAAATAAACAAACATAAGCGAGGGAGAAGTATCGGGGTCAATGAGGAAAGTGGTGTGACGTCAGCCGTCCTTGAGACCAGCTGATCGGACCAGTTATGACGTAATGGAGCCGACGCAGCGGTCCACCATCTTCCACCCACCCTTTCCTTTTCACATTCTACCTAGCGGAACTCTACGCTACTAACACTGGGTCCTAACTCAAGCTTCGCTCTTATGGATACACCATTTCTTTGTTAAAGTTTACCAAACTGCACATGCTAACAGATATGGACTAACGTTTAACAAATAAATTTTAGCGCATCAACGACTGTATGGACTTTAGTATAGACTGTAATGTTTCTTGATCAACGGTTGTAAAGGGAGGTGATTTGTCCTAGATCAAGCTCAACAACCAAATTTCCCCCCTATTTTATGTTCCCAATTTATGAACTCTAGGGAGCCGCAGGAGGCCTAGATCCTATATGACCCATCTCCGGGTGCTAACTAATTAAATAAAAGTGTGGAAAGTAGAGGAATTAGAAGCCAGGACCTTCGGCACGGTCTGCGCGTTCTGCGCTTACTCTACCATTAAGCAACTCTTTCCCATGCATCCATGGTATTTCACACCTTATATGAGTCTTTATTATGGTCTCATTGCCAACCGCAGGTAATCAAAATATCACAGACTTTGATTCGAATTTCAGATTCACAGACATTTTTAAAGTAGAACTACAAAAACCAAAAAACTAGACGAAATACAATTATTTCGGAATAATATATATTATATAATCAAATTGTGTTATATAATCATAACTAAAGGATCACTAAATTCTATGTAATTTTTATAATCCCCAGGTTTCTCAACATTCTTTTTATATAATCTCGGAATATACTGGGTTGTCACACATGAAATGTCCGATTTTTTAAATCTTAATCTTTATAGAGGATTATAGCGTTGCCTGTTGATTTCTAGTAAAATATTTACTATCTATAATAAGCATTTGTTAATCCTCTATTTGCAAACTGTATTTGTTTTTTTCCCAAGTAGGCATACAGATTTTAGTATAATTTTAACCGTGGCCATTAGAACACGTGATTTCCGAACGATTTTTTTTTATTAGTACAAACTCGGTCATTCCGTTGCCCAGGCAGCTTGGTGAAGAAAGTGCTAATGAAAGAACCATCCGTAGTTGATTTACAAAATTTTCCTCAGGAGATACGACATTAGAAAATCTGCCCCGTGGACGTCCTCAAACATCAATAGAGGACGAAGATCTTAAGAATGCTGTGGAAGAAGACCCTCATAAAACAGTCAGAGAATATGCGCCAGAGCTAGGAAGAAGTCCTACAACAGTTTCCAGGCATTTGTAATTGATCGGAAAGGCAAAAAAGCTCGATTCCTGGGTCCCACGCGAGCTCCTTCATGATAACGCCTGACCTCATGTTTCAATACAGACAGTGAATTAAAGGAGTTGGGCTATGAAGTCTTACCACACCCCCCCCCCCCATATTCCCCTGATCTATCCCCTACAGACTACCACTTTTTTTCGGAGTTTGGACAACTTTTTACGAGGAAAATTGTTTACCAATAATTTAGACGTTAAAAATGAATTTTCTGAATCATGACTCAACGTTTTTCAAATCTGGGATAGAAAACTTGGTAAGACGTTGGCAGAAGTGTATCGAAAATGATGGTAAATAGTTTGAATAAAAAATGCTAGATTTGTTCTCAAATTTTAATTTTCTTCCTGGTTCTAAAAACGGAAATTCATGTGTTTTTACTGTAAATTGTATAGAATCTTAGATTTTTAAATACTCTGCTTTCTTGAAAGTAATTAATTTTTTTGATAATAAAAAAAATAAAATTCCTAAAGTCATATAATATTCATAAAGCTCAATGCCTAGCAAACCTCGGCTAAACTTACTTTAAACTGCCATTAGCAACATATTTAAGGATTATTGTTTCAAAAGTCACTAAGCATGTTTAACAAAATTAAAATATACCTAGATAAGTAGCAGAATACAATACAATTAAAAACAATAATAACATAAAAAGAAGAGAATGCAATTTTTTAAAGCATTTATGTTTGATATGCGATGTAAGCGGGAGCCATGATTTATGTTTTTTGTTATCCTCATATCAAATTCATTATGTACTATCAACTTACAATTAATACAGATTATGTTAGCGGTATCTCTAATACTACCAAATATTGTTTAACTAGCTATCTAACTAAGGAATTCAACATGAATGTTGAATTCCTTAATTAATCATGTTTCCCATTTTGGTCCTTGAAACAAATGCTTAACCCAGAAATAACTACTTTGTTCCAGCTATCTACTTGTTTATATATTTTTAATTTGTCGATTTAATTATGAGACAGATCCAGGAACAATAAAAGGCCGTTACGTGCCTTACTCCCAGTGACAAATATCAGACGATGCACACACGGTGTACACGATTCTATGTTTATTTATCAAGTAAAAGTTAACAAGAGGGATGGTGATGAAACAATAATCATCTTGGACCGGTTTCCTCCCACAAACTCTCAACCGGTGTTGACTGACCGCGACCAATACTCCCGAGGGTATGAAATATTGAAAAGTGAGTGAACAATTTAAAGCCACACAATATTTCCGAGTTGTACACGTGTAAAATGAAACTTTACCCAAGACTACCCTTAATGGCATTCATTTAAAAATACTATGGTTTTATGGATCATTTAAAAAATGTGACTTGGTTTTACTCAGGGGTTTTAAAATTCACGGGATCATTTGAAAACTGCCTATCCGAAAATTAACCCATACAACTGCAATAGTTTCCGGTAATTATTCCACAGGTTGTCATAAAGTAACATAGTAGATGCATCCTATTTCTCTGTTTAGTCTTAAACACTATTTTTCATAAACAGGGAACCCTATCTCGATAGCTCCGTTTACTGAATATGTGAATCCCCCAAAATATGTGAATAGTATTTAATTACGATAATAACACATGGAATTATTTGAAGCTTTCTCGTAAATAACTCATAAAAACTACTGAAGTTTAGATATCAGAGAAATAGGTTGTAGCTAAGTTAAGACAAGCATACAATTATTTTTTTGTAACTACAGTCTCGAATCAACAAACATCATTCAATTTATCCAACAAAAATAAAGTATCTAAGATCAGTCTTAATGTAACTAGAGCTTGGGATTGAACATCTTATTTCAATATATTTATTTTGGGTTCTTTTTAGTTAGTTTTAATGGTTAAATTATTTTATTTTATACATTTTCGGTATCTGTTCTTCAGGTTGTCGCTTTGAGTTGAGTCACAACAATTTTTAACTCTTCATTCGTTTCCCTTTTAAAATTTTCCAAAAATAAAAGTTATCAGGAAAATACTAAAAAATGAAACGAATAAACAGTTATAACTCGTAGTAACTCGACACGAAGCGACGACCTGTGGAACAAATATCTAATTTCCTTACTTCGATATTTTTTCAACTTCTCAACAAAGGCGCTTATTCGCATTAATTTAATAGCTAAACATAAAGAAATGACGGAAATAAAGGAACTGAATCGCAATAAAATAACTCATAAAACTTAATAAAAGTTGAGGAAAAAACCGCTGTTCCAGAGGAAGTAATATAATCGCCCTACCGTTATTCGGAGCTAAGTAGCATCAGCTTTGGGAAAGATTAATTGTTCCCTCACTAAATAAAACCTCGAAAATAAGAATATTGAATTTCATTTCCTTCATTATATTCATCGTTGATAATGGGTTGATATTAAACAAATAAAACAAAATAAAATGCTAACAATATTATGAAAATCATGTCAAAATTGGGTTTTGGATTGCTTTATTATTATGATATAATTAAATTAATTATATAAACGTACTTCAAGAGACAACGATAAAAAGGTAAACAATTATTTAAAATAATTAGAATTAAAAATAAGAATATTGAATTTCATTTCCTTCATTATATTCATCGTTGATAAAGCTAAGGCTTAATATTAAACAAAATAAAATGCTAACAATTTTATGAAAATCATGTAAAAATTGGGTTTTGGATTGCTTTATTATTATTTTTTAATTAAATTAATTATATAAACATATTTCAAGAGACAACAATAAAAGGAAAACAATTATAAAAAAAAAAATGGAACTAAAAATGGAATTAAAAATAAATAAATTGTAATGTTCATTCTTACTCTTCTGAAATTTAAATAAATTAAATATTTTTAAAAACATATAAAATTACAAGAGGTAGAGGCTTACACCATTCATCATATTAGATGATTGCTGTTACATAACAAAAGGAAACAAGAGAAAGGCACAAAGAAAGCTTCCTAACCTTTAGGCAAGGATAAATTTTGGCCAGATTTAGAGTTAGCAAAAGCAGTTTGTTGGTCGAAAACTTTCACTTTTAAATTTGACGAGTGAAGGGCCGTGTTAAAAATAAAACATTGGTAAAATCTTTCTATAAATTAAAAATTTTATTTTTACCATTATTAAAAGGTATTGCAATAAACATTGTCTGTAAGACATTACATTGCATTTATATTACGGTAAATGAAGTTGTTAAAAAATAAAATTTGTTATTAACGCATCTACCGCTAGATTACTATCCCATAATAGCCCATTTAGCTATTTAAATGTAAAATTCAAGAAAATGTTAGTAGATTGCACTATTTGCAAATTAAAATTATCCATACAAAAGTATCCCTCAAGAAAAATTTTTGTTTTCAAACATTTCTCGAGGAAATGAGATTATTTAAATATTAATTACAATGTATAAAAACTGATACAAATATTACTTTCATATAATTCATCCATCGTTCGATTTCTCATTTAAGCTAATAATACTTGGTAATACTTGTTCAGGAATTTTAAAAATTGAAATATGCATTTTTCAATTGTAAAAATCTATATTCGGATGCCAAAAATTCATTTGTTAAAAGGGAGTGAAGAAAGCTATATACCTTTTGCTTCCTTTCGAAGGGAAGTAAAATGATGGTCCCGAATATTAATGGGGTCAGGTACTCGTTAAAGATCCCTTTTCTAATTATATGAGAAAGAAAATGGTTAGGGTAGAGGTTAGAAACAATAAACAAAAAAAGATGAATGTTATGTAGTGAACTGTTAACCCTTTAACCCAACATAAGCCCTGAAGAAGACCACCAATGTGGGTAGAAACGTTGGCTTTAAAATAAATAGTTCTCCTGATTTATGAGAACTTTTTATGAACCCCCCCGTATCATTTTCTTCATTTTATGTATATATGTTAAACAAATATTCTAATTATACCGAAGGCAAAATTCAGGAATTCCATTGTAGTATCATCGATTAATCACAGTACCATAAAGTGAAATTAAATAAATTTAAAAAAAAGTTGTAGGCATTTAACTAAAAAATTTTTGAAAATTATTCGATTTAGGGTATTAAGATTGCGTTCTTAATCTTAATATAATTATGGAAAAATGGGAATGATAATGGGAAATCAATAGTAGACAAAATATTCAATTATTAAATTTAATTTCAATTTGCGTATTAGAATACGGAATACGTAATTGATACAATCATTTAGATGATTTCTGACATTTCCCTTATATGATTTCTGACATCTGCGGCATCTTTCCGCATTTAGTCGCTTTCGATGCAGAATTTTTTCTGTAACAATATTTTCGGATATAGGTTCGCCACTTTGAACTATATACGTATTAAGTCCAACACTGGACGCTGGACCCCTACTTGTACTCGGCATGGCATCTTTCGGCACTCTACTAATTTTTTTCCGGCGGCTCAGAGTGTAGTTCAGCTTGTGAAGATGACTGAAGGCCTAAATAAATTTAAATATATTGAATGATCCGGATAAAAAAAAAAACTTCATCAATATTCATATTAACTAACTAATGCGAGAAGGTAATGGACATGCAATAGATGTAGGAAGCATTTTGAGGCGACAGAATAAAATGTAACGTATTAACCGTTAGCGGTCGTTTGTAATGTTTAGAGTTTTAATTTTACGGCGTAAAATTAATTCATCGTCGGATTTGTTCGCACTATTCTCGGTTTTTCCTGCGTTTGCCGGTTTATTTAACTCTCTAGCTGTATCGTTATCCATCACGATAAACTAAATAAAAACATTTACATTAATACACAGATCAAAACACAAAAATTCCGGGGAACACACGAAGAAGTGAGAATATAAATGAAATGCTCCACGGTCAGCTGACTGGGCGCCGCCATATTGGCCTTGGTTGCTCTGGCTTTACCCCTACTCCAGCTGTGCAACATGCAATAGAGAAACGAAAATTTTTGGGACGATAGAAAAAAAGTTTCACCTTAAAAAACGCCATAATTTAAAGAAAATGAGCATTTACCTAGTTACCACTTATATAATACACCTAGATAATATACCTATGGGGGGTTTTCCCCGGTTATGGTAGGTCCTGTATCCATCTTCTGTCTATGATCTTTTGATAAAAACATTTTTTTTAATTATTTTTTATTATAACAATCTGAGCAGTATTACACAAAAATCATAACAGATTGACAAATTTATCTTACTTTCATTCAGTTATATCTGGGGTGATGCGCCAATTAATACCACTCTTTTCATGATAACCTTCAGCGTAAGAATAAATTATTAAGGGATATATTAAAATAAATATAAGTATTTGCATTGGACGTGAGCCGGACCTCTGGGGGGCTAGGAAGGGCCGGCCCATTACTTTCGATTACGATAAATCATCCAACACAATAGCCGCTCTCAATGAACGCTCCTGTTTCCTCAGCCATATTTTCTAATAGCACTGCAATAAACACTTCCTACCACCAAACAGTCCCTCCGATATCCGCCAGAATATTCAATCAACACATCAATTTCGCAATAAAAATATATTTATTTTATCTATACAATATTAAAAAAATATATCAATTAAGCCAATCTTTCAACTTAAGTTAGATAGACCAAAACCTAGGTCATAGGGTTTGTAAAATATCATTTCTGAAAAAAATAATACAAAAATAATAGGAACAGACATAAATCGTTTGTAATAAACCTTATTTAAATATATGAAGAAAATGGTCACGGTGGAGGTCAGAAAAAATTCTCTTTAGTAGAGAACTATTTATTTTGAAGCCAACGTTTCGACCCAGATTGCAGTTTTTCTTCAGGGCTAAATATACAAGATACATATAAATTAAAATAATATATAGTAAAGTATAACAATCTATGTAATCTAGGGATATTGGTGATAAAAAATATATAACAAAAATGGAGAACCCTTTAGGTATAACAAAAACAGATAGAGAATTGTCGAATAAGTGATATGGAATAACATGAAGTAATAAAAAATAATAATTAGTTACATAACATAAAGACATTCTATAATACCAGAAGAGATTTAATCATATAATAGCAAAAGATTAACAAATAAACAATTAGAAAAATAAGGATTTTTACCTATTCATGTCAAACGGCAATATTTCATAAATATATGAGAGTATAAAAGAGTTACATGAGAAGGGGTGATTAATATTACGGAATTACTTGATTAAATCAATCAGAAAGGAAAAATAAATAATAAAATGCACATAAATTGGTATATTTATTTTTAAAATGGGGATGTTAATTTTTTGTTTCAATTATTTCTATGTTTCAATAAACTACATTAATCATCATTCGCAATCCTCCAAAACAGAATCATTCAAAAATGACACGAGAAAAAAATAATTAAAGGAAGCATCATAGTAAAGCAATCGAAAATAAAAAATAGTGGGGTGTATAAAAAAAAATGACCGTTTCACCTTCCCCATGGAGAGAAGATGGCGACTAACAGTATATTTCGACACAACACACTCCCTGGCAAGTTCGCGAGTACTTGTGGACGGATTTGACTCAACAGCTTCCTTCAGAACCTTATCAATATCCATTAATGGTCGCCCGGACTTTTGTAGGACACTGTCATATTTCTTCTTTGAAATAAATAACTAAACTGAGGCTTTTTTTGAAGAAGTCCAGTGTTAGTAAACAAGCTCAGAGAATGCTCTTAAGGGATTATTAAGTGTTGGTAAATAATAAATAGTATTAAAATATTTACAGACTTATGAAATCTGGAATTTGATAAAACGGCAATTTTTTTTTTATACACCCCATTAGATATTAACTTTTTCTTTAATTTTAAAACAATCTGAACTCCCTTTAAAGTTTAAACAATCAGGAATATGTGCTTAACTATAACAAATTGGAACCAGTTTCTGAAAGCTGGCAAGGCTATTTATCCAGTAACTATCATGTATATGGCAATTTAGAGAGGCCTATATAGGCACTTTAGGCGCCATATAAAACCGACCACTACATCACAGGAATTCGAAGTGCTTTTAAAATTATATTATTAATAAAAATGTTCATGAGAATTCAAAAAATTGAATATTTTGTTTTCTCAATGATATTTTATGCAGTTTCGGATTATTAATGAGGCAAAGCAATTTTAAAAACTAGCCTTAATTCTTATTTGAAGTACGAAACGTTTTTATTAATCAATGGTTAAAGACTAGAGTAACATTATGTACATATGGCAAAGACAATCCCATTAATACACCAACAATTGCTGTTACACCAGCATTATTACGAATACAGCAGTTTCAGACCATTCAACTAGCATAAATCATACAATAACACTGCGAATAAATATAGTGGTCTGTATTATTAATTTAGTGCTAATTGCCAATTTAAAATTGACATGGAGGACAAAACAGATTGCAATATAACAGAAAATAAACAAAATTATCTAAACATCACTCAAAAAACATGGGGCAATGTAACGAAAATAGACCTGTAGGTGAACGAGCTCACAATAAATTTATTTTTAAATTACCCTAACGGAAGTGAAGCAGTCTCTGTAGTAGTCCGTAATTGGTTACGTCCCTGGCTTAGGACCATAGGGTTCCATTTCCGTTGCCCTTCGGAATTTTCAGGACGACCACAAAGAGAGGCATCCAGTTAGATTTGTAAGGTACATTGAGAATGTAACTGAAGAAAAAAACATCTTTTTTCTTATCGTGCATCTTTTTTTCTTATAGATTATGTAGCCCATTTTAGCAACAAATAAAAGTTAAATATAAATATTTTAAACTGGAAACTGCACAGTTTATTAACTTTAATAAACCCATCGCTTGTAAATAAAGAAAAATTTAATGTTTTAACCTTAAAAAATAATGAGTAAATGTGAAAGGTATGCTGTATAGAATGCACGATATCCAATTAGAATGTCAGCATGGTCGTATGGAAATGAGGAGAAAGAAGTAATGGGACTTTCCATTGCAGATCCTAGCGCAATGGCGAAGTCTATCGGATTAGTTTACAAAAGGAATTTAATAAGAAATCAAAGTAGTACAAAAGAGTATGGAACCAAACGTTAAATCCCAAACTAAGGCGCAATGCATATTTGCGTCTCCATGCATTGTATATACCTATATAAAGTTTTAACGTAAGAGTCGGAACTATACTCATTTGATGTCACAATTATGAGAATATATATCAGAACCCAGAAACCTTGCAGGCAAACAAATAACAAATATAAACAATTTTATAAACTTAAATAGAACGATCTTAACACATATATTATTTCAAATAACGAGACGAACCGTTAATTATAATTTATGTTGGGTTCTACAGTAGCCTGAAAGTCCTATGGTACTTCTTTAGAAGCCATGTTGATTAAAAATCTCGAAAGGGGCCCTGGCACGGTGCATTCTAATTAATATAATAATCTGTTTAAATGCAATTTTACTACTATTTATATTAATTATGTTGTTTCAATAAATCATACTTGTTTCCCCCACTACCCACAAATAATAACCGTCATATGATTTTTCAGCTGAACTCGTTCTAAGTTCGTAACCACCATTTTGAAAAAAACAATTAAAAAAATGGAAGCATGTTTTGAATTTGTTACTATTTTACCTTTGAATTAGAGCTTTGCTGCAATATCATTTTGACTACATCATCGGTTAATTCGATGCTAAGTGCACAAAGATCGGATTTTCTTAAGGGAAGTAAGATTTTTGTTTCAATCAAAGTTAAGATTTTCGTCATAAGTAGAATCATTTAATATTGGAAAAATAATAAAATGCGTTCCCTGGTTTTATTTTATTTTTTTAAATCTGACGTTAAGACCGGCAATGTATATTCATCGTTACTTAGACTAAATGACAATATAAATTGCACAAGGAAGTATATCTATAATTTTAGAAAACCGCAAATCGTGCTGAGATGCCGAAATGAAGCTAGGTAAGAGGGGAGGCATCACGCAATGACGAAGCCGAAAGAAAAAAGTGAAAGGCGAGAAGAAAAAGCAATCTTCATTCTTCTGTTCTAATCATTGTCAGCAGGCTCTGATAAGAAATCTGACAGGGGCGACAATATTTTCCAGAGAAACTGTCTGACAAATAGATTGAAAAAATATTAATATATTTTCAAAATATTACTATATCGTATAAACCAACAGGATTTCATCGATTTCAGTAAATAGTGTGAAAAGAAATAATATTTTTCCTCTAAGATTAACAGATTCAAAGGTAAGCATAACGTATTTTCAGACATTTATACTTTCAGTTATTAAATTGAACTAGTATTTCTAACGTGAATCAAAAACCGACATTTTCGGAAACCGACAAAAAACTATTAGTGAACTTGGAATAGCATTAGTAGTCTCGCAGTGATACAAGTGCCTTCTGGCAGATAAGCTCTGAAGCAAAGTTGATACAGTTTTGATGAGCGATATAGAAATAATTTGACCATTTCTTTCATGGTTATAACTCACCACCGATTTTTGAGTTGTGTCACTTTAGAAATACTAGAGCAATTTAATTAATTAACGTTGAACAGAATCAAGTATCTTTACAAAGATAGGAGATTAAATTTAGCCGGGAAAACAATCAACTGAAAAGCAGTTTCCGAATAAAAAAGAAAAATATTCCGACAAAATTCGGATGAAACTGCAGTAAAATTTTAGATTTTGCATCATAAAACGTTAATAACAATAGCGACTTCAAGAATAATGAATAATGAAGTTGCTGCAATGACATGATTCTCCATTCAAATTCTACCTACTTTCAATATCAATAACACGGACGGGGGAGTGACGCAGGGATCTCCTGGAGTTATGCTTTGCCTTCCACTTTGCTAGCCTTTAGCGAAGCTAGGTTGAGATATTCCCAGAGGAAAATGGCGAACTTAAAAGGACGTATCCAACCAACGAACAAGCCATAAAATGATTATAACTAAGTTTCCATTCACAGCAAATAAAGTAAGGTTTAAAACAATGATTGTCAATGTAACTATCTTTTTTTCCATCCGAAAATCCGTTCAAAACACGAGGTGTGCAGATTATTAACGTACTGTCGTTTACAGAACATCCATCACTACTGTTGTTATGCCAATTCGATTGAGCACGGCAGAGAGGTTGAAAGGGAATCTGTTACGTCTCAGCTACCCCTGTTCCAAACTCCTCTCAATGATAGACAGAAATTAAGAATCCTAAAATAAGCCGCCCAAATAGAGGATTGGTGAAAGTAAGCTAGGCTGGAACTTACGCAAGCTGACTTTCACAGTTCCATCCCTACCGCTATCCTAATCCGGCGAGTTGTTGCAATCGCATTACTGGGTCAACGGTTCCTAATGCCAAGCGGTACCAAGTTCACGTTTAGCTCTCAACTTGTAAACCTTATCTCTCGGTTTATTTTTATACGAGTAATTTATATTTTTGTAACAATGTTTTCAACAATTTTTGATTTTAATAAAGAAGTTACTAAGTTGGTAAGAGGAAAGATTTATTATAAAAAATTTAAATCCAATTAATTTCGGCCACAATTAAGGACAAATCACAAACTCAAGTTTTCAAGTTCTTTAAGTTATTGAGATGCCCTTCACACGGTCAAACACATATTACAGAACTTGAAGCCTACTGTCGTTTCATTGTTAGCGGACCATTTATGAGTAAAGTAATGTCAATGTGCAAGTGCACAATCGTCTTATTGAATTTCTTCACCCAGATAGTGAACTTTTAAGAACTAACTTTTGGTTATTGACACTGCTGTTTCTCAAATCTACCACAAGACTTCCCTCAGTGAAGTAAAACGAGTAAATAGTTCAACTTCCCGTGTACCACCAATAACGTATTTTTTTGTTGGTTTTATTTTCCTCAGCATAACATAGAAGTGGGAAGAAACTGATGGTGAAGTCATTCCAACGTCATGATTTGCTACAATAAAATGGAAATTATTTTCCAATGCATTATGTTTAACATTCAACTTTCATCACTGGAATTGACGTTATAAAATGCGAAAATCAAATGCAAGATACCAACATAGGCATTGGATAAAAAGGAACATCGGCTCAACAGCTATCATGGTATAGGAATTAATCATAAATAATAATATCCAACGTTTGGCGACAACAAATGTATCCTCATCCAAATGTATCAAGAAATACTGATAATTTTTATTTTTTAGAATTTAAGGTTGGTCAACAGAAAAAGTCAAGCACAAATTATTATAAAAGTAATGAAACGTAAATAACAATATTTTGGCCAGATTTCTGAAAAGACAAGAAAGCTAATATATTTCCTTCACTAATATATTTTAGAACCTCCAATTTTTTTTTACTTATTTTTTTATTTTATTAAGTACGGGTTTTTTCGTAGATTATTCTTTGTTAATTGGACTGTTGTTCTTTATGATATATATATATATATATATACTAATGACCTTTGCAGCTTATCGAGTCTTAATTGCATACTTAGCCACTTTAATAAGCGATTTAAAAAATAAAAACGATACACGGGTGTGCGACATTTATTTACCACCAACCGCAAATTCGTGGAGTGGAGTATATCTCCCGCTTTGGTCGCATTTTGGCGTAAACAGCGAGTGAAGTCTTATCAGGCGCTGATAAAGCACATTTAACATTTAACAAGGAGACAATGGAACTAAACGACTGGGAAGATAGCTGGTTCACCGTCAGCGTGTCCCCATCATTTGCTGATGCATCGTTTTTGGATAATTATAACCACAACTTAGTCTAAATGTGTCACTTTAATTGATTATGTAATTAAATGTAATGTATTAAACGTTATTAATAGAATATTATAAAATTAATAATTATTAATTTGTCTATACTTCATTAAAACAAAAAATGTAAAGGTGTCATTTTTGTGGGGAGTGGGGACAGTTAGGGACATTAGAACTATATTTAATTGTCATTGAACATCTTGAATACAGGGTGTTTCGGAATTGCACTGCACTATTTTAGGTATGTGTGCTCTAACACAAAATAATCAAAAATGTTCATATTAACATATATCTCAAACTCATTTATTAAACAGATATCAAAGGTTAAAGATTTATTATTTATTTACTACATTAAGACTGACTGTGTTTAATACCATTACAGGTATTAAACACCTGATAAACAAATGGACGATAAGCAATGACAGTAGCTGCTCATATGTTTGTCTATTTCTGTGTGTTTTAGTGTGAGTGAATACTGTGAGACAGTTCAATTTATGATTATCATGGGAGACACCACAAATTTATTCACTTTTGCAGAACAGACAGACATGCTTTTAACTTATAGCGAGGTACATAGAAACGGTGCTGCTGCTGTTCGAAGATATCGTGAAAAATTTCCTAAACGAAGAATACCAAATCGTAAAACGTTTGAGTCCATTGAAAAACGCCTTAGGCATAATGGCATCTAAAACCTATACGAGTAAAAGCCGGTTGACAAAGATTTCGACAAACTGCAAAGGTTGAAGAAGAAATACTCGATGCTGTTCAGTTATCTCCTGATACTAGTACTAGAAGATTGTCACGTCGTTTCGATGTTTCCTCTACTAGCGTATGGCGAACATTAAGAGAACAACAATTGTATCCATTTCACGTATTGAGTAGGCAAGGTTTATTACCACAAGATTAAAACAAGCGCAGAAATTTCTCCCAGCGGTTAATTCGACAATGGACACGAGATCCTAACTTCCTGAACTGCATTTTGGTTACTGATGAATCTTGCTTTACAAGAAACGGGATTCTTAATTTTCGAAATACCTATAATTGGGCTGAAGAAAACTTTCATACGACTGCTGTTGGACATTACCAACATGCCTTTTCTTAAAATCTCTGGTGTGGTCTTCTAGGCAACAACATCATTGGCCCCTTCTTTTTGCCACCTAGGCTGTCAGGAATATCTTTCATGTCAGGACTTGCATTTTTTGCAAAATAATCTTCATGAACTCCTAGAAGATATTCCACTAGGCATTCGGCAAAAGCTGTGGTTGGTGTCCATAATGCAACTTATGGAGACCGATGGGTTGGTCGAAACGGACCTGTTAAAAGGCCACCACGACCTCCGGATTTAACGCCATTAGATTATTATGTGTGGGGCTGGATGAAATCTATGGTTTATTCTGCGGCAGTTGGCACGCAAGAAGAGCTAAGAAATCAGATCATGGAAGCCGCAGTAACTATCAAGCACCATCCTGATGCAATACGAAGAGCCAGCCAGAGAAGCATGGATTCGTCGTGCTGAAAGTTGCATTCAAGAAAACGGAGGCCCCTTTGAACTAAATGATGTTGTTACTCTAAATGATGTAGTAATAATAAATACATAGAAATAATAAATAATAAATCTTTAACCTTTGATATCTGTTTAATAAATGAGTTTGAGATATATGTTAATATGAACTTTTTTGTTTATTTTGTGCTAGAGAACACATACCTAAAATAGTGCCGTGCAATTCCGAAACACCCAGTATAAAGATGTTGAGTGAAAATTAAATATAGTTCTAATATTAATAACTGTCCCCACTCTCCACAAAAATGACACCTTTTTTGCTTTACATTTTTTGCTTGAAATATTTCTTTATCAACTGTATCAACCTAGCTTCAGAGCTTGTCTGCCAGAAGGAAATTGTGTCAATCTTAGTATCACTAATAGTTTTTCCAAAAATTTAGTATTTTGACTTATGCCACTTTAGAAATACTAGTGCGATATGTAATTAATGAAATGAAACTAATAATAAAACCAATAATATGACATTACTCATAATCTTTTTTATGAAATAAAATGTTTTTACTAAAAAAAATAAAAATCAGGTATCATAGAAAATAGATACGTTTTTTTTTTTATTTTAGAAAGAAGAATACTGTTAAAAAATAGAACTGTCAAAAAGTACTTTAAGATAAAAAATGATTTTTGATGATTCAAATACTTTTTATATTCTGCAGTTAAAAGAAAACCTTCACAGTCTAGAAAACTCTTTGAGCGTCATAAAACTTCCTACTTAATTAGACTAAAATTTTTACTAATTAATTTTTTTCAAGACTTCATATTGCTAAAACAATTGAATCAAAAGTACAGTTAGCTACTCCTGGAATGTGTGTATCAACCCTCTTCCCGTTTCGAACTTAAATGTCCCTTTGTTTTACAAATTTAATCTAGAATCGCGGGATCTCATAGCGCAGAATTTCGGGCTAAATTTATGAGCGAGGATTGTGATGACATTTCTTCGCCCTGTTTAATTAAGCCGAAACCCGTGACTCCCGACCCCCGGAGGATATTAGTAATTCAAATCTATTCACTCTTGTTTAAGGAATTTGTATGGTAAACCTCGGCCGGGGTTCTGCAACCTCCTTTGTACAATTGCTAATGCCTAATATTTTATTGTCATACCAATCCCCTGATTTATACGTTCCTACATGAAATGTTTATACATGAACGATGATTACAATATACACATCGATCATCCCCCCCCTGAAATTAGGGCTATTTCTTCAAATGGAAATTCTATGCTACTATACTATTATAGAAATTGACACGAAATGGTTTTAATACTAATCAATGATTGATCATTTGTTAGATTAATCAATACACTGTATAATTCGTCCAAGGAAATTTCCTTTTATGTCCGATATTCTCAACTTCGAAAATTAATCTTACAGATTGAAATCAATTAGTCAACTGTCAAAGACATTTCTGATGCTAATTAATGGTTATTTTGTATTCAGGCAGGAGTCATTTTTTTTTTACTTTCTGTATTTTTCAAGTATTCTGGGCATCGCTAATTTTCGACAGTTTCTGTATTTTAAACTTACCGTCAATGGGCCTAGTATTGATTATGAAAAACAATTTAATATTATAATATAACCACCTGATTGTGAAAATAACTTTATAATAATAATTTATTTTTGTAAATACAAGATAAAGCAGAATTTAGAAATATAAAAGCGAAAATAAAATAACTAATTAGTATTTCTAGACTAATATTTTTAAATATCATATTTCTTAAATAAATCACGGATACCAGTTTTTTTCAATGGATTTGTGGAATTTACAAATGCAAAGGCCGGCCGCTGTTAACTTTCCATTGCCCAATTCCTCAAAGAGAACGATCCGAAATTCACATCAAAATTTTAAGTCGTGTTGGTTCAGATGCAATCCAGGGTTACTAACTGGAACCCCACATGCTCTGTGCCCATTTCAACCAACTTACAGCATAAGGCCGTGCCCTGTGTATCGACTTAACGGTTGGAGTTAATAGTTACAAAAAATACATACCGATAATATCAACAATTCTCTCACGAAATGCCTATAAAATTTCCGAAAATGAATTCTGAAATATATAGTCAATTAAAGTTAAAATTTTTACATTCCAATGACGCTTTTTAAATTAACTTACTTAAAAAATATCTTTAGAGGAATCAGTATATCTTTACAATAAAATATAAAAGCAATATTATTTGCATAAGTTATTAATATTCCTACTAATTCTATTTACTTCTGTTAAGTAAATATACAATCGGAAAACAACATGAAGATGTTTTTGGATGATTAAAACTATAAAATACAATAAGAGTGGTATGAAATGGTCATTGTTATTTTGTGTAACGGTTGACTGTACAAAGTGACCATTTCACACCACTCTTAGAATTATCCACACTATTTTCCACTTAAATAAAATACAATAATTTATAACAAAATAGTAAATGTCATCAATGCAAAGGAATGTGGCAGCCAAGCAAAAGTTTTAAAAAAGCTTGCTTTCCACAATAAGAGAACTTTAATTAGTTAAGCTCATCTTAGAACTAGTCTCGGATAAACTGAGCTAGTGCTTTTCTTAACAATTTAACTTTCTCGGACAGGAATATAACTTGCGAAAATTCAAATACTGTTTAAAAAAACAACAAACGTCTGCTTTTCCAAAACTTTATCCAGCTAAATCTAAACGAGAATGGGACTTTTAGTAATAACAATTTATATACAGTAATTTAAATTTATTCTTAAAATGAAAAAAAAATATAATATGGTCGGTTCCATCAAACAAAGTAAATTTACTTCGATATACAAAATAAGATTATGATTATCAATTGATGATTCAAAATATGAAAAAAAAATCGCTTCCGAATACAAATACAGTTAAAATTTAAAGCTTTCTAATTCATTCGGTACATGTTAATAATATTTTTCATGAATGATATTAGTTGAACTTATATTTATATTTTATATATATGTGTGTGTGTGTGTTTGTGTGTGTATGTGTTTGTGTGTGTGTGAAGAAGGAAATGGTCCCTGTGGAGAAAATTCCTTTGAATAAGGAGAACTAATTATTTTAAATCCAATGTTTCGACCCATATCGCAGGTCTTCTTCGGTGCTTATAAATAAAGGGGTCAAGGGTTGACAGTTGACAACCAAGTCATATAATGGCAGTCAACTGTCAACCCTTGACCCCATTATAAGCCCTGATAATCATAAAAAAATATATTCTTTACCAAATCTTCTTTTAATTTATATATATCTTATAGTTTTAGCCCTGAAGAAGACTTGCAATGTGGGTGGAAAAGTTGGCTTTATTCTGACCTCCACCCGACCATTTTCTTCTTCCTGGTGATAATATTTCTACTATCAGTACAAATTATGTTCTAACGATTGTCATCCTAGGCCTCAAATAACTGTCGTAAAAAAATCTGGAAATAACAATCGAAAAGAGACGTCTTGTAGATTTTGACGGAAGGTAAAAGAATTCATGAAGCTTTTTAATAAGTGTAAATTTATAATTGGATAGGACTGCTACTGAGTACAAATAATTGCTCCAGTTGTATTATTAAAGTGTGAAGGGATATTGAGTTTGACGAACTAATTACCAATTTAGTAAACTGTTACATCAACATGTCATTATAAACTGTGGTGCTTCACCGAACACATGGGCTAAATAAACTTTATTGTTGAAATATAATATTGTTTGAACCAATAAATGTGTTTAACTATTTTCGCTTACAGTACCAGTATATTAGGGAGAAGGATGGAGATCATTTGTGAGCGTAACCGCAAGTCTAAACTAGTTTTACCAGAAACTATAATGAACTGGCAATACTCCTGAACACAGTTTGTAATCATTATATAAACAAATGCTCTTATCTTTTTACAAATAATTTGTTAGAGAAAAATTATACTTAAAAAAAAAACAAGTTAAATATTTGTGTAATTCCACAAAAGTTAACTTCTTAACCACCAAATCTTATCTCTGTATTAAATAAAAAAGTTTTTAGTGATGTAATATTTTATCGGTGGTGCCTAGCAACGGATCCAGGAACTAATTACCGCTAAGCTTGATCAGGTAACTAGAAATAACTTTAAAAACTAAAAAAATCACAAAGATACTGTTCCTGATTTCTTTAAACCGTTAATCAAAATATAGCAGTTTGTTAGTTTAAAAAAATAAATTTGATTCCAACATTTTAGGATTGTATTCCAATGCAGAGAATGCAGTGAAATGTTATTAAGACATTCTTCTTACAAATATAAACTATAAATTATCTGTTATAAAAAGACAAAACAAATATTTATTTAATTTTATTTAAAATACACAATAACTTCAATTCACTCAAATTATAATAGGCTCACTTCAATAGGAATTATAATTTATATAATTCAATAATGAAGAAAAAACCATATTCCAGTCAAAAATTGTTATTAAAAGTTTGGTTTTCAATGTAATACCTATTACATTTGACCATGGAAGAAAGTTAAGTTCCAGGATTTTACATATATTTTGACTTTTAAATTGTTTGACCTCAAGTAATGATTTGGACTTGTAAATTTTAAACGAAGCTGTATGAGGAATTACTTAAATTGAGAATGACAAATAAGTGTCGAAACGTTTTTTTAATCATTTGATAATTTTTAATAACAATTTTTAACTGGAATATGGTATTTTCTTCATTATTGAATTATATAAATCAAGAAGATTGAGTCCAGTATATAAGAAATATCTTATAAAAATAAGAAATATCTTATAAAGAAAATAGGAATTATAATAGGAAATTCAATTTCTAGAATAATACCGAGGTACCCCTTCTAAAATGTTAAGTACCTTACTATAGTACAATAAAATATACTGTTGTATAATTAATATAATGGGGGTTGGTCCGCAGTTAAGTGGTATATAATATATACTATATTAGTACTAATATATATGTAAATTTAAAACATATAAAATGAAGTGAGCTACAAATTAATCGTCGCTTTATTTAATACTATAACTCAAAAGGATAGCGGCGACCTGTGGTGATTAGCATAAATAAATATATATTAAATAAACCTAGTTTAATTATAAACCGTTTATATAAGCATTTAAACTTATAAATGCTCTATAACTGTATGTGTGCGACTCTTATAACTTCTTGTTACTATTAATTTAAAAAAAAAAACACCATTAAGTCAAGAATTTAATTTTATAAACAATATGCCTACCGTCGAGAATCATAGTCATTATTTAGGAATCAAAAATTTATTTATATATATGAATGTGTTCGGTTTACTCGGAACAATATTTTATTTTTGTCTATTGGCGTTATTTGAACTGAACACGACAAGATCGGACATTTTAAAGACTAAACTGATGCACGTCTATTCAATTATTAAAACCTATAAAAAGTCTCCTGAATTTTTAAAACATCGATAACGCAATAAAAAAAAAAAAGGTCAAATGTCTTGAAGGATGCAAGAGACAGACACATGGGTATTTTGGACTAGGACCGATGTCAGTCATAAAAGAAGGTCGGACGACTTTATTTATACCGACAGCTCTAGGAAAAAATGGTTGGGATGGATGTGGGATAGAACAAATCGTGATTAGATTTACTTTAAATAATTAAAACAAATGTTAAATTTACTAATTGCTAAGCATATTTTCTTTCGTCAATTACAATATACTATGAAATTAATTGAAATCACGATTACACCAAACAGATTTAAAAAGCTAAATTAATTACTATTAACTATATATATATATATATATTATAAACTATTAATAAATAGTAATAAAACAAATAAATATAGCTATAAAAGTAAATAAATATTGATCACTATTAAAAAAGTCATTATTATCAAAATAACGGTCTCAATTATCCATAATGGTCCTATAATGATAGCAGAAAGTAAAATATAGAATTACAGAATTCAATAATTAATTGGCCTCAATGAACTATATTTTTATATAAATAAAATCAATGAAAAATTAAGCTCTATTTTCATTAGTACATTTATTAGTTCATTAGTCTCTTTATTGTGCAGTCAAATTACTTAATCTAACATAATACAGGACAATTAAAAAAATATTAAATGCAGATATTTAATAGCAACCACAATAAAAGAGTAATTAAGTCTTAGATAGTATAAATACACAGCTTTTGAGGTCATGCTATTAAAACGCCATGACTTATAAAAGACCTTTTTTTATCAAGATGTTAATGAGTTAGGTACTTAAAAATATAAAATCTTCATTTAATTTCCAGTTCAGCTTAATTTTTAATCATAATTTTGATTTAATGTTATATACTAAAGTTCATAGACACGTAAAATGTTTAATAAACTAAAACGTATTTATTAATTTTTAAATATTTTTATTTGAAAAGAAAAGATATGTCCAGGACCGGGATTCGAACCCGGGTCACCCAGATATGTAAATGTATTTACATCTAACCATAAACACTCCTGATTAATACTATAGTAAGTAGACAAAATTATAATCAATCTTAAAAAAGAATGGTGAAGTGTAATGTTTATTAGAAAATTTAATTTCTTTCAAATATAATTGGCAAGAATAATTAAATAATATTGATGGTATTAGTTTTTTTGTCAAAACCCCAATAAATAAATATTTTTGAAGTGTTTCTTCTTCTTATTTTGTTGCCGTGTTCTGCAATCTATTGCATTTTAAGGCATTCCGTGAGGTATGTTACACTTGATTTTTATTATCAATAACACCAATTTTTTGAATTTCTTCAGCTGTTGGTGTTAATAATTAAAATGTATTGCATAACCACCGGCTTGAATGAATGAGATTGAAATGAACTACCATCAAGATCACAGTAGAGAATATAACTCCAACAAAAAGGATAAATCAAAACATAAGTTGATCATTTGCTAAAGTGCCTCACTTTAATAAAAAATTAGCGATTATAAAATACAAAATAATTAAATATTAATAATTAAAGTCCACATCACTTTTTTTTAGCCTAAAATTTGAATACAAAAGAATTTTTAAAAACTGTTACACAAGGGAAGTGACTTCATTTGAATTTATAATGCTTGTAATTAAAAAGCCTTGAACCCTGATTAAATTCTCTGAGATATAAAAAAATTGTTATTAACAATCATAATATATTTAAAGGTCTGTAACTGTATTCACACCAATTCTTACAATGAAAAAAAAAACCTGCGCAAAAACGAATAGGGACATTTGTAATCTATTCTTTATCTGTTAATTTTAATTAAAATAGCAGATATTTTTAGTATTATGTTTTTTAAACAGATAATACAAAACAAAAAAAAAGGTAGTTGACTTTTTATTTTAATAATGAACTTTCTTCAGAATATGAAGATTAATCATTTTGTAACCTGACAACTTTTCTAGTCTTTATATATATATATATATATATATATATATATATATATATATATATATATATATATATATATATATATATATATATATATATATATTAATCCAGTTGTCTTTCCATTAACAATTAACCTTGAGCCCAGAAGTTGGTAATATTATTGTGAGGATGAGCCATCAAGGTTACCGACAAGTTGATAACGGAGGAATACCTTCAGTAGAGTGCAGTCTTCCGGGCTCTAGCCCGATTCCGAGAGACAGGGAGTGCCAATGGGTGGGTAGCGGATCACAGCGAATTAAAACGCAAAGAGAGGATAGAAATATTGTCATCGCTGCCAGAAGGAATTCTTTTTACAGTTCCCACCATCAGTTCTTCAATGAAGTTCAAGATTTCTTAGCAAGGCCTTCATTCATACAATCGATTCGTAATCGTTTTTCGGAATTTCGTCTTGCATCTTATGCCTATTTGAGACGACCTGAAGCAACAGCCCGCTACCAGCAACTTAAACGAATGTGGTGCAGCGAGCGCCTGGAAGCGCATTTCTTAGTATATATATATATATATATATATATATATATATATATATATATATATATATATATATATATATACAGGGTGTCCCATTTCAAGTTGATCAAACGTTTTTAAATTTTAAACAAAACCAAATTCAGAAAAACGTTTCAGGTAAAGGTTGTAGTTATTCAGGCCTAGTTTGAAGAAATAAAAAAAAACATTTTTTGGTTTTTCACTTTAAATGGTCAATATCGACCTTCAAACAATGTAGTTTCCTCTTGACCCCATTTATGTTCTTTTTTCTGAAATCTACAATATAAAACACTAACATTTATAAAATATTAACAGTGGCTGGAAAATGTAGAAAATTAACAATTGTTTCTATAAAAACGTCAAAACAGGAGGTTTTTAAATGTCCAGACATTTTAGGAAAGATTCAAAATACCTCGATTAGTAAGTTATTACGGCTAAAAACTCTTAAATAAAATAACTTAATGCTACATTACGTTTCCTCGTAAAGGAGGTATACTAAAGTTAAGAACTTTGAATGCTTTTTCTACTTAAACTATGAAAGATAGAAAAAAAAAATGTTACATGCATTTTTTTCCATGTTTTGGATTGAACATTTCAGAAAAATATAAATAAATGGAGTCAAGAGGAGAACTACATTGCTTGAAGGTCGATATTGACCACTTAAAGTGAAAAAAAAAATCTTTTTTTTATTTCTTCAAACTAGGCCTGAATAACTACAACTTTTACCTGAAACGTTTTTCTCAATTATATTTTGTTTAAAAGTTAAAAACGTTTGATCCACTTGAAATGGGACACCCTGTATATATTTAAATATATTATATAAAACATTGAAAGCATATGTAACCACTGAGAATATACTATTCAACAAATATACAGTCGGTACCAAGACCATTGAAGCGTCCATGAGAGCCCTAGTATAGAGGCTAGTACACCCACTTTGTTTTTGCATCATTACAAATCTAGAAAAATATCGTAAAGAATACTTATCGTAATTATATTATTAGTTATAATTATCGTAAAGAATATGGAGGAAAACAATTGATGATGGTTTTGAAGCTTAAGCCTATGAACTTACATCATAAATATATGATAAATTAAGATTAAAATAACTAAATATCGAATGATGAAATAAAAGTGTGAATTGAAATGTAATACACTTTCTCTTAAATCTATTATAATTTTTAATTATCTCCTAACCCTTTATTCTCTTGTAATACCAAACTGGAAGCCCCTAAGGTGTCATGCAAATGAAAGAAAAACTAACTTTAACGACGTTATTTTTATTCAAAATTCGTATAGCCTCAATAGGTTTCTTTTAAAGCTCAAAAAGGCTTTTTAATCATTTCTTTCAAGAGGTTTTTCCGTTTTGATTTAATAAACTCGGAGAAAAGAAATTTTCTCTCTTTATTATTTTGGAATATTTTGGTTTTTAAAACATTAAAACAATCAGGAGGATAAGGTACACTTCATATGCAATCAGCTTACAGATCACTTAGTAAAATATGTCAGTTAATATAAATAATTGCGTCATATTTCAAAAATATAAATCAATAGAGGGTATTTAATTTGAATCTAAAGACTTTGTATATGGCCGGTCAATGAGGAGGTATTAAACGAAAATGATGGAAAAGCTTTGTTTTTGATTTTTAATTGAAATCACGTCTTTAAGTAGACTAATACAAAGATTGACATATTTAAAGTCATAGGTTATAGGAGATGAGAAAAAGTGAAGACGGAGTGGAAACGAAAGTTCACATATTTCGGTTTTTTGTTTATATCTGGAAAATTATAAGTAAAATCGAAAATCAATGATTGTTATAAAATTATAGTAGGTTAAGAAATACAAGAATAACCCGTGTTTAGTTACTCTGCACATATAAATATGTATGATCTGTAAGTAACTGGAATATATAATGCGTTCTAGAAAACATGTTAAATTGAAAGATGTCTAATAATGATTAAATTATTTTTCTTGGAATAAGTTGATTATTGTAAACATTGTATATTAATAATTGTGTATATATAAATTTGTAAATGTGCATATATTTCCAGTTGCATTCCTTATTTGTTCATTTCATTACCGATCCTTTCACATACCCTGTACCTGATCCCTCAAATCACAGCCTCTGATTTATGATCATGGTTGAGTTTGGCACTGATTGAGTGCGATAGTAAATACAAGCTATAATTTTATAACATGTATAGTCAAGTCTTTGAAAATATACGTTAGTATTAGAATAATAATATCATAAACTGTGGAAAAAATATTTAAAATAAATAAATTTTATCCGTTCCTCCAATTTTCCTTGAATCTTGCTTTCTTATTATTCTTTTTTTTTTGAGCATTAATTGATATGATTAAGTAGCCATAAATTGCAGATTAAGATCAAGCTAGACAGCTACTCTTCCATTAAACCCTTAATATAGTAAAAAATAACCTGTGCCAACTCAGGTTTTCATTCTCAGTTACAGGAACTATGTTTCAGGACAGGGAGTAATAAGCAGCCCTTAAAAACCATTAAAAAAATATTGAAGCATGTGAAGTTTGGGTATGATCTAATAAATGGACAAGCAAGTTTTTTTTTAAATTAAAAATAAATGAATTTTTAGATTCACCATAATGTAACTTTCACAAAAATATTTATTTTATTTTTAAAAGATCATTTTTCATCGAAAAAATCGCGTTCGGATTATGAAAAAATTCACGCGGGAAATGAAAACTTATAAACGCTTCATTCTGGCTTGTTTACATTTTTGTAATAAGAAATTCATATGATGTTTTTGCATTATCATATAGAATATTGTGTTCATCTTGAGAAATAAAACAATTGCTTATTAATTAAATTAACGTATTTCAAGTAAAGAGTTATTTTTTGTTATTTTTGGCATCTTTTTATTCAATAACTATTAGTTTTATCAACATAACCTATATATAACAAAGGCTTCTTTCTGATTTTTTTTTTTGAGTGTGCTTAAAACTTTGTAATGCAGAAATACTTTCTTTATTACAATCACTTGGTTCACTCAAAGACAAAGTAGAAAAATCTTAGTCTGTTTTATCATCAACATATTATGAAATGTTATCTGAATCACTGGAGTCATCACTATAAATATTGGCAAGAAGTTTTGGTACCATCATGTTGGTA
The DNA here is from genome assembly GCA_964056705.1 of Troilus luridus. Lineage (NCBI taxonomy): Eukaryota > Metazoa > Arthropoda > Insecta > Hemiptera > Pentatomidae > Troilus > Troilus luridus. Next base: position 51,069,070 of record OZ057412.1, on the reverse strand, counting down.
CCTTGATGTTTGCATATTTTTTACCATTAAAATATGCGATGATGACCTATCTTTCAAACATGCCTTTGTTTGAACAGCTTTGCTTCTGGCATGAACTTTTTTAGCATTGTGTTTTTCCGATGCTCATGATACTTGTGGTTCTGCATCCACTTTTGAAGAACATCTAGGAATTTCCATTATTGGTTCTGAGACATTCAATCCTGTGTTTTTCATGTTTTCATTATTCAATATTGATGGTTGCAAAACATAACTGATTAGTGATTGTCTCATTCTTTTGACACCAAGAGGTTTTGTTTGAGATGAATATGCTAGGATCCTCTTTGTTTGGCAATTGAATTTGGTTAGTACTACTTCTTTTTGTAGGATGATTTGTACTTATAATTTGAATGATAACATTATCATGACAATAATCTTATTTAAACTTAGGTAAAGACACGTTTAGAGTTCAGGAGAAGTGACGAGTACAAAGCTTAAACTTACATTAAAATGATCTTCACAGGCATAACAGTTTGTAGAAGAAGCCAGGTTATCTTTTCTTCTCATCAGAGAAAACCACTTTTTTCTTCTTATTGGATCCAAGGGTAACTTTAAGGAACAGTTTATCTGGGGTTGATTTGGTGGTGCTTTCACACATTGCTACACAACAGTATTTGTAAGACATGATATGTGATTTATTTATTTAATAGACAAAAAAAATATTTCAACTTTATTAGAGATTTTTTTAAAACAAGCTAAAAATATTTCAAAAATAATTTTGTTACAAGGGAAAGTAGCGAGATAAACTGACAACAATCCTGATGACGTCACATTATATCTTATCAAAACTAACCGTTTTGGGGCGAAATTCAAACAGAAAATTTTCGAAGTCAAAAATTTCATGTTTAAAAAAATATTTTTCCATTAAAATTAATGATAGCCCATTATTTAAGGTTGATAGGTTTCATTGAAATGAGTGTTGAAAATCACCTTGATTGTCCATTCAACCATTTCTCAGGTAACAGAGTAATAGGGCATGATGAAATTTATCAATAAATATATAATTTATTGGCGATGAATAATAAGTACTCGTACGTTGATTCGAATTAATTATTAACTTAAAACAAAAAATTGAAAACAAAAATAAACCGAGGAAGAACTGTTATAAATTTTGTAGAATGGAGGCTCTATCGAACACATCATAAAATATTTACCCTAGTTTTAACAGAGTGAATCACGGAATGCGGAGATGTGATTACAGGGAACGATCAATGTGGACTCTAACCGATGCCATCACCTATTGTCCAAATATACTCACACTGGCAGATACCACAACCCAAGTTGGAACAGGGTTGCAGTCAAAGTTCCAATTATTTAGATAGGATACAAAAATAAACAATTAAATAACTGGCGTATCTAATAAAGATCTGCAAAATCCAAATAATGTTAAACTGTGATCTTATATCACAGTTTTACATAATTTATAGCGTATATAAATATGGTTAGGCAAAAGTAATAACATTTTCTGAAGAATATAATTAAAATTCACACACTAACTTGAAAAACTATGTATTAAATCTTAGTCTTGAAAGGCTAAACATTAAGCTGATAAATATTTATACCAAAAATAAAAAAGTCCAGAATTAACGATACTGTAGACATTTTTATCAGTCAGAGTTATTACGATTACGAACTAACAATCACCAAAACAAGCAATTGATATACTTTTAAATATGACCAACACTAAATTTCAGAAGAGTGAATAAACTGTTTCAAGATTCAAATGTATGTTCGGTAAAGAGCTGTGAATCGACCCTACGGGGCCTAGAGAGCTCCCTGGGGCTCTCACCCTTAGCATTACAGTTCTTTAAACTCGGTAGACTTAATTAGAGGGAAACCTAAACCTGGCTGCTAGGGAGTGATCTCGGCCAAACCAACTTGCTTTAAAAAGAATACAGTCCAATATGTACTGAATCCCATACCCTTCGCCTCATATGGCAGTACAGGTTTTCCCACTCAAAAAATTGATGCTCTAGAAAATGCATTAAGTCTAAACTTATAAACTAGTAATGCCTGACCTGTACCACTACAGCCCATCTAAGGGTCTTGGGTTCAGTACACGGTAGAGATTGTACTGTTTCATGGACAACGGTTGTGTGGGGAGGTGATTTGTAACCTCTTTGATTCGAATAGGCACTTTATACAGGCTTCGTTAGCCCCAGGAGATAATAAATAAATTGCCTACCACAGCTAGAATTGAACCCTGGACCTTCGGCAAGGCAACTAAGCGCTCCACCAATGATCTATCCCGCTCCCTAATACCTAACTTGACTCAAGCGAAAAAAGGGCCTAGATATATAGCTAGATTTAACTTACTAAATTCGCTGTAGACCAATTGAAACAAGATACAAGTTAAATTAACAAAAGAACAAGTTATATTAGTTGTTGTTGTTCATATTTTTGTTTCATTTTCTGCTTTCTTTGTTTCTACTTGGCATTGTAATTTATATACATTTGTAATCATCTATTTTTTCTATATAAATAATTATGGTAATCTTATTTCTGTTATTTTTTATTTCTTATACTTTTTTTTTAATTGTTATCACTGGAGGTAATTCTCAAAAAAATCAGCATCCATTATTATTTTATATGACACCCTACCGTGAATGTAAAAAAAGGCGGGTATTTGCGAAAGAGTGACGGTATGCATTTCTTCGAAACGACACAATGCTGTAGGAAGACCTTGTCATATCAGTATCAACATAGCTCTGCACAGAGCATGTTCTTTGCTACTTCCTTCTCCAACTTCCTTCTATTCTATTCTTATCTTCTACGGCTTTCTGTTTAGCTTCTCTCCTACCTAAGGATAAGTACGTCACCACTATCGTCTTTCAACCGCCACCACACACGAAAATGACGGTGATTTTGACAAGTGATCAGACTCGGTAATCCAGCAATCAATCCTGATCAATTTTAGTACAACCCCATTCCTAAAAGTAAACAATTACTTTGAATAAACAACACGAAATACAAGGAAAGAGGAAGACCTCTCTGGATTCCCATTCTCCCAGAGCATTCGTTCCCTGATCGCTAGAACAGGAGCACACTCCACTGACCTTCAATTATGCAAGAGGTCCCCCGCCAGGACAATGGAGAGGGCTAAACAATTGGAACAGAATTAGAGCATGGAAAGACTTTGCAGCTAAGTCACGTCGTCTGGACAGGGCAGAATTGTCACCGGGCGTCAGGTCCCTGTCACCAGGCCTTTACATACCCGAGGGGCCTCATCGCTCATTCACCAGGACGGTGAGAGTTTGACACTGATCACAAGCAGGCCTTTTCTATGAATAAAAGATTAAGAGGAACGGAGTATCCAACAAATAAAAAAAACAATTCGAAAAAATCTTGAAAGGTTGTATGAATATTTACATAAATCAATGGTATTGTGTTTAATCCTAAAAAAATAAAATAAAGACAAAATACAGCATTTTGCTTAAACGTTTCTCAGCCAAACAGATTGCAATCGACCATCACAACATTATGGACTAAATACATGAACAAAACATCCAATTAAATCTAAATTTAAAAAAACCACCTAAACCACTAAAACCCATCAAGGGTCTAAGGTTCAGTACACGGTAGACCCAGCAGTTTCTAGGACAACGGTTGTGCAGCTAAGGGATTTATCCGAGATCACGCACAACCGTTAATTTTTCCCAAATTTATCCACTTTTTTAGGCTGGGACCATTAGAAGAGTCTGCGGTTTCCACAGACCACATCCATAGCTCTTAACAGATATTATGATTTATCTGCCACAGCTGGATTTAACCAAGCACAGCAACTAAGTGCTTTATATACATTGAGCTAACCGCTCCCGGTTCAATCTAAATAAGATAATAATTTATAAGAACATTGTAAATACCAGTAAAAAACCAAAAGCTGAAGTAACTCAAAGAGTTAATTTGTCAATAAACGACAAATAGATTTTCCCAATTCAGACATCATCAATAAATATTAAGAAGAATAAGTTAGAAAAAGACTGTTCATTGACTTATCTTTGTACATAGAATCATCTTGACTAATTCATTTATTATGATTACATTTAAATATATAATTGAAAGATAATTTATGATTACTGTACACACTACCGATTACTGGAGTGCTAAAGTATCGATATTTAACATTATTATCGATGTATTATATATAGATTTTTTGACATAACATAAGTTTTAACATTAATATTAAAATTCAGATGAGGAGACCGGTGGAATAGTGGTTAGCATAATAACCTTCTATCAGAATATCGAGGTTTTCTATCCCGATATTTTGGCCCTAGAATTTATTAAAAGGGAGTAAAAAATCCATGGTTATCCTATCCTACGGAACGGACGTAAAACGAGGGTTCCGAGCCTGAACGATGTCAGATCCCTATCCTTATTAAACCTGGATAGGCAAAATTTAGGGATCCTATCTTAATTTAGCATCGTCCGATTAGTAATATCAGCATAAAGTGGCGTTAAAGAACAAACAAAATTTAGGTTTACCGAACAAATGACAATAACAAAAACTTTCGTAAGTTTTCATCTAAGTTAATTCTTTCTACAGCAAGCCAAAATACTACATATCGAAATATATTTACTAAAGCTTAAATCAAATATTTATTTTGGAGTTAGAATGTCAGAAAACGACTAAGGAAAATCCTGTATAAGGGCAGGAATTTAATTCAGCAAGTTAGCCGAGATATCCTGAAACCTTAAAATCGGGGTCTGCTGAATTTATTTGTCGCTGTAGGTTTAGGAAGCATGAGATGGTAGGGAGGGTATTTATGTTTCAGTTTATAAAGTTGCTAACGACTGGGCAATCAGGAGCCTTAGGACGAAGTTTTTATATTAGCTATAAATATTTTTTCTGCAATAGTACAATACAATATATCAGTATGTACGATCTGAAAAACAAACTAATAAATATTGGCAGGGTTTTAGTCATCCTGAGGAAATCCATATATAATAAATTAGTATTTAATCTAAAATGCAATTAAGATATTGGAAGAACTTAGTATACTTAATGGAAATTATTAGTATACAATAACACACTCAATTGTATTAAAATAAAAGTTATAAAAACCGACTGAACATAAAATAAGAAATCATATTTTCTAGAAAGAAACCATTCCATGTTAAATCACTGTAACAAACAATATAAAAGATATTAATTTAGTAAACACGGGGGGTTTAAGACCGACCTATACCCCCAGGAAACGCTCTTTGAGTAGGCTAACAGAGGTGCCAAAGTCTCTCTGCAGCCTGATGGGTGTCAAAAAGGATCAGGAGTCAACGCCGCTGGAAAACCTAATGTAGAGCATGCAACAAACACACTGCCTCAGGTAATTAACTGCTGTATGATCTAAGCAGCGAAGCAGAGAAAGAGCCGGCCTGACGACTCCAAGGAGGCAATCCCTCTATCAGGCTTTGGAGATTTAACAATGAAAAGAATAGTTAGAAATAGAGCCGATCAGATATCATGGTACAGTACATGGCGCGGGAAAAGGATTTGTAGACTAGGAACTTGGAACGTCAAGAGGTTAAAGGGTAAGGAATCGGAATTGGCTGAAGAGATGAAAAAAGCAAAGGTGGACATACTAGGAATTACGGAGACCAAGAAAAAAGGCATCGGAGAAACAGAAGTAGGGGAATACATACTCATTCACTCAGGAGTAAGTTTTCAAGAGCATGCAAGAAGTGGAGTGGCCTGCTTTTTCCATAAGGATAGTTCTCAACTGATCATAGACTGGAAAGCAATAAATGACAGACTCTTATTGGTCAAGCTAAGAACTGAAGAAGCACAATATACCCTATTCATTGCATATGGACCTAATGATAACTCCATAGTGTCCGAGAAGGATTCGTTCTTTGAAACGCTACAGAGAGAGGTGGACGACAGTGAGGGTATCATTATGGGAGACCTCAATGGAAGAGTTGGTAGTGATGCAAAAAGATGGAAGGACGTGCAAGGAGTTCATGGAGAAGACCACCTAAACAACAACAGAGAAAGAATATTGAACCTCTGCCTTGCAAATGAAATGATCGTTGCCAACAGTATCTTCCCCCACAAAAGTGTTCATAAATACACCAGAGAGGAACCGAGTGGAAGGGAAAAGGCGATCATTGATTATTTCCTGACACCTAGGGTTCAAAGAAAGAACTTACTGAACGTAGGAACAAAAAGAGGGTTTGAAATCGGCAGTGACCATTACCTACTTATCTTGGACATGGAAATTGCTAAAGGGAAACAAAAACCTGTAAAAAACCCTAAGCCTTTGTTCAAAATAAAATCGTACAAACTGAAAGATCCAGAAGTTTCTGAGACCTACCAAAAAGCAATAGAAGAAAATGCTCTTAAGCATAATCCGTGGGATAGCCAGCAGGGGGAAGAAAGTTAGGCAGCATTCAAGAAATATTAGAATTAGCGTCTCTCAAACTAGGAAAAGCTGCAGGAATGGATGGCATCACGCCAGAGATGATGAAATACCTGGGGACCGCAGGAGAAAAGATGTTTCAGCATCTCCAAAACATGGTATGGATGAATAAAGTAATGCCAAAAGACTGGGAAATCTCTGTCATAATACAAACATTTAAGAAAGAAGACAAAAGAGATTGCCACAACCGTAGTAATCTCCCTTCTTAGTATACCCAGTAAAATATGCTCCAGAATACTGGAAAGACGTCTTAGGAATGCAGTAGAACCAATGCTGGGGGAAGATCAACATGGATTCAGAGGAAACTGAAGCTCCTGAAAAGATCATAGAAAAGAACAAGAAAGTCTTCACCGGTTTTGAATGAATAATTTCAGTTTTTTTTTTTTTTAGTTTTTGAGCCATCAATGAAAAGCAAATAAAATCTGAAACATCACAGTATTTTTTCATAAAGTTGAATGTATTAATAGCTCAAAGTCGAAAACTATTAGCCATAGAGATAGTGATTAAGAATTTCAGAATTACACCAGTTTTAATTTGGTATTTATTTGGACTAAATTAGACAAATCTTTTTAAAATTAATCAGTAAAATAACTAATAAATTTTATTGTTTTATAACGTGCAATGAAATAAATAACTTAAATATGAATATTCCATTACCAAGCAATATTGTTTTAGAATATGCATGTTGTTTTCACAGATGATTTTTTCTTAATTCCACAATAAAATATTGTGATATTTTTTTTCGTAATACCAATGCCTATCAGAATAATAATAACATTGAGAATAATATCATTGACTCCACATAAGTATTATTTATAACATTTATTAACAACCTTAAGTTAATTTTTTTTTTATTTGTTGATTTTGTAAGAAATATCCCGTAAATATAAACTGGAAAAATTCATGAATTAAATTTCCCTTTTGTATAGTGCATACATATCTATGCTATATGTATTTCTAAAACCGTAATAACATTTTAATTATGATAAAATTATAATATATTTCGATAAAAAATAATAATGTTCTGATTAACTGTTTTATAACAGCGTGAAGAGTTTTTAATTGTTCTTCCCCAATTCTAGGAGGGAGAGGGAGAAAGAAGAGCGCTAAGACCGAGAAGGGTTGAGTAATGACACAGTTGATTGCTCCAGCCACCTAACACTAGATCCTCTCTGTCCGCCACCACTTTTTCTTATATCCAATCCTAGCTTTAAAAGAGTAAACAATGTTTTACCTTCTAGCTGACGTTTTTAGGGATATTGATGAGAATTACCACTTTATTTATATTATAACAACTTTATTAATTTTTTTAACAGTTTTCAATTAGCTGAGACTACCGAATTTGTTACTATATAGGCATGCCCTTGCACGAGGCAATGTCATGCTCGACTTGGCAGCGAGATTAACTCCTATACCAGGCTGGCTGCCCTGCCTTCAGGTGAGCTTCTCTTCAAAGATCAACCAACGGATTATTTACTCCAAAATGACAGTGCTTATGAATATTTTAAAATTATAACGGTTATTTCACCTAACTTTACATCAATATTTATTGTTATTTAATATCTCGTTCACATGGTGGCTCGTTTATAATCTTACCGCAGAAGATTATAGAGGACGTGGGTTCCTAATATTGGAAACATTAAACAACATATTATAGCATAAATACAAACATTAAGGTACATGCATATTGTCAATAATATCTAAAACTATATGAATAAAATTTGTGTGTGAAGGTTACATTGGTATTAGACTTTTTTATTATATATTGAGTTTTGTGAATATTAACTAAAATACCTGATAAATAACGAGTAATTTATAACCCAATATTGATTTATACAAATATCAATTACTCAATATAAAACATTACCACAAAGGTAACCTTTACGCACACAAACATAGCTAGCCTTATTAAAAGCTTGAGTTAACATATATTATATTCAAAAACTATATTGGAATATAATATACAGATAAAATTTGTTTTACGTCCGGTGAAAAGGTAGTTTATAATATTGTATACATTATGGATGCTATGAAATATCTCCCCGAATTATTACAGTACATTTATGACTATAAATAATCAAAAACAATATTATAATGGTCAGTCAAATAAATTAATAAAAAATTACTAACGTAACAATGCAATAAAAACATTTTACTTACGAAAATGAATCATGATCAATGGAGCATGTTAATGAAACAAATTGTTGCTTTGCGCAAATCCATCACATCAATAATTATGAACCATTTGTTTTTAAACTGTATTTAAAACATTTCTCCTTTTAACTATTATAATCTTTCACAGTTTAATTGCATTCATTATTTTCATAATAACAATTAAAGACTGTTATTTAATTCAAATAAAAAAATAACTTGGAAATCTGTTATACCATTACAATGAGGAGACGAACTAGCTAATGTCAAATAGTATTTAATGTCAGTAAGTAATTAATTAATTAAGTAAAGAAATTAATCAAAACCTACAGAGATGATTTCAGGAAATTGTAAACTCTATAATATAAAGAGGCAATTTCAGTCGAGTTCGATTGGTCAAGACCTATCTTAAGTTTCGTACAGCCATATATAATAACGCAGAGAAAATGAAAAACATTTACAGGTCACTTCGAAGTACATATGAATTTCAACGAATCCTATTTAATTTAAATTAATAAGCTAACTTCACAAGAGTATTTGTGTAACGAGTATTCTTTTGTTTGCTAAATTCGTCCGTCAGGTGTCTCTACCTATCTGACCTCACTTAACTGAGGACCGTCATTCCATACGGATGTGTATAAGTGGGTTATATGGCCAAGTAATTGCCAAATTTAATTGTTTTTTTACCTTATCGTATCTTTGCGGCTCAGCGTTGGTGGTGTTACGTTGATGTTACGATATATATTATGGTTATGTCGTTGGTATTGGCATTATGTTACCGTTGATGTATAATATAAGAATACAACATTTTTCTTTGGACAATAGTTTATTTAAATCAATTTGGACCTTGGACCGAAAACCCCGCAACCTGGTCACAAATATTATGGCGCTCGAATACAGGGACTACAAAAGAAAAATCTACAGATAAGTTATTAGTTGAAGATTTAATTATTATATTAACATTTTTTTGAAATAGTGAAGTTAACTGTTAATAGTTTTATGATAATAGTAACAGAATAATTTTTCCAAACAATACTTTAATATTTTTTTCTAATGTTTAAATATAATTATCGTATTAATTGAAGGTACTAAATTTCTGTTGATTGAAGCTAAATGTTTGTCTTAGACGCAATTTTGGAAATGTAAAGATAATTATTTTTAATTTATAATTTTGTATCAACAACAAAAATCAGGAATTTTTACTTAAGGTCGTAGAACGACTTAGTTTTGTTTAACACATGTTTTGAAAATTAAAATATACTAATATATTATTTTATTTTGTATTTTTACCGTAAGTTTAAATAGTTGAATTGAACATATGTTAGATTAGCAAGTAAGCATTAAGTTCACTTAGAGACAACAGCTGTTGTTTGTTTCTATTTAGCATTATCTTGTGTTTCCTTTTAAAAGGAAAATATTTGTTTATCTATGGCTGACGTATGAAAAAAAAATTATATATTAAGTTTGTAAAGGACGCTTACCGATTTAATTTAATTTGTTAGTTTTAATATAATTTAATCAATTTAATTTTAAGTATTTTACGACTTTTAAAGGTTCTGTTGGTATTTTTTTCAACATTTAATTTCTTTGGCATTTTTTTTTGTAACTTTGGGTAACGTCTTGATTTATTGTCACGATGGGTGATCCAGTCGTTCTAGTGTCAGAGAGGGAGGATATTTTTGCCGCAGTTCAATCCATTTTCACAAAATCCAAATCTTTGAGTACCGATTCAGCATCCGCTTTTAAACCCGCTTATGACCGCTTACTCAAAAATGAAATCCGATTTGAAGAAATTCAATCAAAAATTCGGATATTTAATGCAAGTATAAAGAACAAAAGTGAAAAACTCGAGACAACAGCAGTACAAAATTCATTTAACGATTTAGTCGATATTACTAAAGCGAATTATAACAAAGTGGTACAATCTACCTGCCCTCCTGAGAATAAACCTGTGGTTGTCCATCCTCATTCTATTCCTCAGGAGCTACCGAAAATTGACTTACCGGTATTCACAGGGAAATTAGAGGACTGGAATGGATTCTATTCCCTATTTGATTCTATGGTTCATAGGGAAGAATCACTATCGACCATTAGGAAATTTTACTATCTACGAAGTAGCTTACGCGATGAAGCTCTGTCGCTTATCTCGGGCTTCGCATTAGACGAAGCTAATTATTCACTCGCTTACGACGCATTGGTCTCTCGCTATCAAAATAAAAGGCGACTAGCCAGATTTTATATCAAGAAGGTGATGGATTTTACCCCTTTAAACAATTCTTCAGCGTCTAATTTGCAGAGATTTTTATCTGAGCATGAAAATAATTTTTCTGCGTTATCGGCTTTAGGCATTGAAGACATGGGGGATTTCATTAAACTTCATTTAGCTCTTAATAATTTAGACCCAGGGACTAGAAAAGCATTCGAAGAACGAATAAAATCAGCAGATATTCCCTCTTATAAGGATTTGATTAATTTCGTCACCGAACGAACTAGAGTATATGAGATGATGGCTCAAGAAGGCCGTTCAGAAAAGCCTTTTATAGAAAAATCTCGCTCTGCGAATTCCACTAGACGATATAACAAATCCAATTCCGGAAAAGAACAAATATCTCCGGGAATTGTTACTGTTTCGCCATTGGAAAAACAAACCGATTTTGCTGCTAACACAACGAATCACGATCCTCAATTCGACCAGTTCGAAATTCAGGCAGTTGGCTCTAAGAAACTGGTATTCTCTCCGACTGATGTACAATCAAGAAATAGTACCAAACCGATTCTCTACGAGAAAACGTGTCTAAAAGGCTCAAAACCGGCTCTACCAGCTAAGAAATTAATTTGCTGGAATTGTGGTGGACCGCATGTTTATTCCAGGTGTCCGCTACCACGAAAGCTGTTTTGCTACCGTTGTGGTAACCCAGGAGTTTCCATTCACGCATGTCCTAAATGTACTCCGGGAAATGTGCAAGGGAATCGGAAGTGAGGGTCATTCCTATTCCCACGGTTTCAGCTGACCCACCAAGTACCGATTTACCTATTACCGTGCCTTATCGTTTACCTTTTTGTACCGCTAAATCTGATATCGTTTCTCCTTGTGTCGTATCGAATTCTCCCGAAAGTTTTACCGTATCTTGTTCTCGTTTACCGTTTCCTAAACAGCACTATATTGATTTCCGAATAGGGAAACCTGACAAAGGAGGCCTGTCCTACTTGGCCCTGTTTGACCCTGGTTCCACTACCTCATTTGTTGGACCAGAAGGGGTTGAAATTCTCCTTAAATTGGGATATGAAGTTGAGAAAATTCCCGAATTTAATATTTGTGTCGCTAATGGAAGCTCTTGTATTGTTGATGAAAGATTCTCCATTTCAATTACTGTTGGGTACCGGTCATATGACACGAAGCTTTACGTTTTAACCAAGCTTCCATTTATGTTTCTTTTAGGGTTAGATTTTATCGTTAACACAAATATGAGTACTAATCATCGTGAAGCGACATGGTGGTTTCAAGATGACCCCGACCATAAGTTCTCGTTTCGTCAAGATGTTCAATTAGTAGAAGAGGAAACATCAAAAATATGCGGCATTAGTTCACTTGATCCCTCAGAAAGGGTGGATCTGGATAGAATAGTCAGTGAAGGTTTGCGAATTCTCCAAGATTCTCCAGGATTAACGACGCGCATTAGCCATAAGGTAGATGTTCAGGATGCCCAACCTATCAAGCAGCGCTCCTACCATTACTCACCCAAAGTACTTGAGGCAATGCACCAGGAGTTAGACCGAATGTTGGATGAAGACTTAGTGGAACCTTGCCAATCTCCATGGTCTTTCCCGGTAGTCATGGTTCGTAAGGGATCAGGTTATCGTTTCTGTTTAGACTTTCGTAAGGTTAATGAAGTCACTTGTAAAGATTGCTATCCTATGCCTAATATGACATCTCTCTTAGACGGACAGGCTAGATATCTCTCCAAGTTTGACCTCAAGCAAGCATTTTTGCAAGTGCCCCTTGCCGACGAAACTAGTAAAGACATTACTGCGTTTACAGTTCCTGGCAGAGGACTATTCAGGTTTAAAGTTATGCCCTTTGGGCTGACGAATTCACCTGCTACCTTTCAGAGGTTAGCCGATGCAATATTTGGACCCGAACTTTACCCTTACGTAGTAGTTTTTCTTGATGATATTTTGGTTTGCACACCAACTTTCAAACTGCATTTGGATATGCTAAGGGAAGTGTTCAGTCGCCTTAAAGCCTCAGGTCTGCGTATCAACCCGGAAAAATGTGAATTTGGTTGTAATGAAGTTAGGTACTTGGGCTATCTGGTTAACAGTGATGGCTTGAGTGTAGATCCAGATAAGGTTGGTTCCGTTACTTCGATTCCTCCTCCCACCAACGCTGGGCAGCTCAGAAGATTCCTTGGAATGGCAGGATGGTATCGCCGTTTTATTAAAGACTTCTCCACAGTTTTCTCTCCGCTAACAACTTTGCTTAAGCGTAACGCTAAATGGATCTGGTCAGAAGAGCAGGACGCCTCTTTCAATGCTCTCAAGTCAGCACTGACTGAAGCACCAATATTAGCTAGGCCAGACTTTAAACAGCCTTTTCAATTACAGACTGACGCCAGTGATACAGGTCTTGGAGCGGTCTTGACTCAAATACAAGACGGCGAAGAAAGAGTCATCGCTTTTTGTTCTCGTACCTTAAGTTCAGCTGAAAGGAATTATACCGTAACCGAAAAGGAATGCCTCGCAGTTCTGTTTGGTATCGAGAAGAATAGGCATTACTTGGAAGGTTATCCATTCACTGTAATAACTGACCACGCCAGTCTGAAGTGGTTACTGAACTTGAAAAACCCTTCAGGTCGTTTGGCTAGATGGGCTCTTCGCTTGCAGCCTTACAACTACAAGGTGGAATATCGAAAGGGGAAACTCAACACAGTGGCCGATGCCCTATCACGAATTGCTGCAATCACAGTATTGTCTACCAGTTCCGATCCTAATTCTTCTACCGATTCAGTTTCGACTTCAGGAACTTTCATAGCGACCGACGAATGGTATAATCAGAAATTTTATCGAGTCCAGAAGTCCCCAGAACTCCACCCTGGATGGTCGATAAAAGATGGACAGCTATTATACCATCGAAAGAATCCTTTGAAGGGAGAGCTAGAAGACCCCAGTGAGGAATGGAAAGTTGTCGTTCCTAGACATTTAAGGGGAGCAGTAATATATGAAAATCATGATCTACCGCAGTCAGGCCACCTGGGGATAGATAAAACTGTTTCTAGGGTTAGTAGACTATACTATTGGCCTGGATTATACCGAGATATAAGCCAGTATGTGAGGCAGTGTGAGTTATGCCAGAAGGTCAAACCCAATAACACGCCACCTCGTGGGTTAATGTTCCCTCGCTATAACAAGCAGCCGTGGGAAATGGTGTCAGTTGACATTATGGGTCCTTATCCTAGGAGTTCTAGAGGCAATGTATATCTACTAGTGTTTGTAGATTTATTTAGTAGATGGGTGGAATTATGTCCCATCAGAAAAGCTACCTCTTCGGTTATTGTAAATAAACTGAAATCCCGCATAATATACAGATATGGCGCACCGCATAAAATAATTTCCGACAATGCGAAGAACTTCGTTAGTAATCTTGTAACTGAAGTGGCTAAGGAGTTTGGAATCAAGAGAGAAACTACTCCTCTTTACCATTCACAGGCAAATCCGACAGAACGAGCGAATCGGAATATCAAGCAACTTATCGTAGCGTACCTAGGGAAGAAACACCAACGCTGGGACGAAAAACTAGGAGAGATCCAGTTTGCCTTAAATTCCGCCGTTCAAAATTCGACCAAGTTCAGTCCTGCCTTCTTAAATTTTGGTAGAGAACTGAGGCCTCTACATCAAGCTAACGACGATGATATCCTAGTGGCTGGCACAGACGAACATGCTGCTTGGGCCGCTAAAGTGGGCAGACTGCCTGAAGTTCATCATATAGCCGAGGAAAACTCTCTGAAGGCAAGTCTAAATCAGAGCAGTCGTTATAACTTGAGACGCCGAAAAGATCGTTTCCAACCGGGGGACCAAGTCTTAAAGATGAGGTTTCAGCTATCGTCGGCAGCTGATAAACTCGCTGCTAAACTGAACCCCAAATATGAAGGCCCTTTTACGGTTGTTTCCGTTACGGGTGGTGGATCCTGTAAACTGAGAGATGAAGATGGAAAGATAATAGGCTTATGGCATCCCTCAAAACTTAAATTATTTTATCCAACCCGACGGACTTAATCGCTGGAGGGGAGTGTGTAACGAGTATTCTTTTGTTTGCTAAATTCGTCCGTCAGGTGTCTCTACCTATCTGACCTCACTTAACTGAGGACCGTCATTCCATACGGATGTGTATAAGTGGGTTATATGGCCAAGTAATTGCCAAATTTAATTGTTTTTTACCTTATCGTATCTTTGCGGCTCAGCGTTGGTGGTGTTACGTTGATGTTACGATATATATTATGGTTATGTCGTTGGTATTGGCATTATGTTACCGTTGATGTATAATATAAGAATACAACATTTTTCTTTGGACAATAGTTTATTTAAATCAATTTGGACCTTGGACCGAAAACCCCGCAACCTGGTCACATTTGAACATTTAATTATAAAGTAAAACAAGGAATGGTGGTAAAACAAAGTTCATGATAACTGAATATCACAGAAACGTAGCCAAGCATCACAATTACCTTCATACAGAATAGCCTTCCTCATGGGTGTTTATATATCTCATTTCACCAAGACATAAAATTATTAATAAATTCACGCTCCATAATTCCAAACAGCATACAATTCAGAATACCTGAAGATCTTAAGTTTAAGAAGGTAATCTTTGAGAGCAATTTCACGAATGATTGAATCTAAACCCTGCACTGTTGAAATTAAATTACATATTGGATAATATAGCATGGATCATATCAACGACCAGCTTAGTTACATAAGTAAAGTTATTTAGCCGAGTATTTCAAGATTTTGTTTTTCAAGAATAGGTAAAGATGGAAAAAAATGGAAAGATGGAAGCATGGTACGATACAAGCGGTACGAAAAGTGTGAAACGAAAGAAAAGTGTTAGTTTACAATCTGTAAACTAACCCCAGGCTAAAAAAAAAACAATCATAAAATGATCCTTAATGACAGGGTTGAGATTGGCCACTTATTCCAGTCAACACATTCATCCATCCACCTGTTATTACGGGCGTCAATTTATGGAATCGGCTAAATTAGAATGGAATTATATTTTTTAATTCAAAAGACTTGTAAACATCATAGGGTTTCTGTAAAGTAGATACGACTTTTGGAAACTAGGAACAATAAAAAGTTAACCAAAAACGCGATATGTAGCTAAAATCAAACAAACATATTATCCCTAATACTTTTACAAGTGAGTTCGCATGTACGGCAAGTCTAGTAACTAAAACTACATTTTAAAAGTAGAAATATGTTCCGAGTGTAACAGAATCTTTTTTATTTTTCGAGATCAATCTAGTTGCCTCTTCGGACCATCGGGTTTACGCAGCTTTTAAATTTTCTAATATAATACATCAATCTAAAATTAAATAGACTTCAATGTAACTAATTCAACTAACTTATTAGCCAACTAACTAGTCAGGACATGACAAAATATACAGTATAACAATCAAACAACAATATTTCGAAGTGATATGAATAATTATTGAAATATTGGATTGGCGGACAGAGGATACCCCTTAGGTTTTGGGAATCAATTTTTATCCAGGAACATTATATTTTGACTAAGCTTTGACTGAACATATAAGAATGGCCTTAATTTGATTTTAATTTCGCAATAGAGGGGAAATTACTGCTTTCACGTTTCAGCTATAAATTCCATAAATAAATATCTGAGCTGTGTCCTTGGAACATGGTGTAGAATAAAGGTAAAATAATCTGAATCGATTTAATTCTAACATTATATTCATTTTGGTACCAATTACTACATAGACTAGTTTGTAGCGGTATAAGGCATCAAAATATGAAATAAATTTTGTCTTCCAATGTCCGTGTCGTGAGACCAATTGTTATTATCTTTACGGTATAGTGAATAATAAATTAAAGATTGTTACTAATGAATTAGTATTAATAAGAAACTAATGTATGCCGTAATTGTTATCGAATATAAAAACAAAAATAGTAAATATTATTCAATAAAATTCAAAGACAATTTTTAGTTTTAAACACACATTTTTAAGTGGTTATTTTTTTATATATGTAACATAACTTGAAACCCATAAAAATAAATTATTAGGGAACCAAGCTTCTATACCAACAGATAGTTTCTAATTTCTAGTAATGCCTCTAATTTAGGGTATGTGAAGGTCACTGCGCAAAATCGAATTCGTGTCTATCCGAGGAGCAGGAAGGATTTTGGAAATAATGCATTATGATTTTACATCGGATAGCTGGATCATTAGGCGTAATTTAAAAAGCTGGAAAAAAGGTTTCAGACAGATAATTTGGTAATTCTAGACAATACAATCCCAATTTTCATGGCAACGGAACCTTCGAAAATAACAACAAACATTCTAAAAGGAAACCTACAGCCGAGTTGGCCAATTATTTTCAAGGGTAAACTATTCACTAACTTTCGTTAAGTCGCGTATAAATAGCATATACTAATTTTCAGGCCCGACTCCAGTTTAGATTTCGGATCATATGTCACCTTCAGCCCTCAACGTTCCTTGACAAATTCAGTTAAAGAGAATAATAAAAATCATAAAGAAATTTTCATATTAGTCCTGTCCACTCTAAGCTCACCCCCTGGTTCTTCACTCAATCAATCTAGAAGATCTATTAAACCATTTTATGCCAAACATACAAATTATCTTGATTTCTCATTTAGGTTAGGTTGAAATATATGATGAGATTATTCGAAAAATTATGGTAAAAAGGTAAGATTCACACGAAATAATCAAATACAAACCAATTGAAAACTAAAAAAAAAACATCCTACCAAATATACAGAAAGCACTAAAATATCTGTTTCACAAGATAACAGATATTTTAAAAGTAAACACGAGTATAGTACATATACTGAGCCTCCATAATGGACCGTTATAGCAATATAGAATATTCTTATTAGAAAGTAAACAATTGTTCTTAAAGTTATCAAAACTGATATAATACAACTTTAAAATAATTATTTAAGTCTGAACTGTGTATATTAATCAACAACAGGGAAAAGTTGTTATGTTAATCAAGTTATCACCTAAAAGTTTTAATTAACGAGTATGAAGGTGAGGAATCCTTTAATCAGCTGATGGACCAGACGTAGGACATGAAAGCTACTTGAGATTGGAATTATTTCTACGGATAATCTTAGCAAGAGGTAATCTTCACTAATCTTCGGTGAAAATTCTACATTGAATATTCATAGAAGTGCAAATCTGACCGAAAAAACAGAAAGAAAACATATGCCGGTGAGAGCTTTCCCAACCACGAGGCAGATAAAAAATCAGAATTATTAACTATGATATTACAAGTGTCACTAAAATAGCGAATAGAATTAAAAATAGATTGTCCGTAGCTCATGGTTTACATGAAGTGATAATGCAGATAATTACTTTAATTTTCTGTTAGCGATATTAATTACAATATTATTAATATTAAGTACAGTAATAATAATGTATTAGAATCAGCTTTTTCTGCTAAAGCGACCATTTAGGAAAAAGTGAAGAATTGCGAAACTTAGTTTTATAGGTGCCAAAACTACAGATAGATAAGAACTGAAGGTTGTTTTTTAGATAAAAGAACTGTATGACCATGACGTTCAGCATCGGCGAGATTCATGTACGGTCTAGTTATTTTGATATTTTAACCTTACAATACCGACCATTGGTAGGATAACTAACTACTAAGCCCAAGATCGCGAGTTCGTAGCACGGCAGGTGGCCCTAGTATTTTTTAAACGGAGTATTTATAACACCCTTCCTTGCCTTATGGCAATACGGGTTTTGACAATAAATAGTTATCACTTAATTATAATCTTCAAAGTTCTTCACTATGCCTCTTCTACGTTCGGTATTTCCATACATTCGTTTTCCGAGATTGAAAAGTTTTGTGCCCGCTTCGACTTTCCACTCGTACACAAACTCTTTGAAGTACGGGTGATTGTCTCGGATCATTTGCTGAGGGGAATCATTCTCGGAGAGGACGTAAAGTCCGGTTTTAAAGGGAGTAAAAAATTCTTGCTAATCCCGTCCTATGATGTCAGGTACCCGTTAAAAATCCCTATCCTAATTAAAGCTGAATAGAAAAGATTTAGAGCTCCCAATGTAGCATCATCCGATTAGCCATTAAAAGTTACTTTAAATAAATTAGCAACAACCATATAATTTAATTTATAACAAAGAAAGTTAGTTCAGAAAATAAAAGTCGATCAACTGACTACATCAGTTGCATTGCATACCCCTGTCCTTCAACTGAGAGGTGAACATTAACTATATTCATTGTATTCCGAGTCATTAATCTCTTGCTAACTCACCTAGCAGAAGGACGAAAATGAAACTACGATAAATCCCGGATAGGGCGCAATAAAAACCGGAAGCTACGGGGAAAGATAAAGGAATATGTAAATGTTAGGCAAGCGAGTTGGGGCCTAAGAACAAGGCCGAGGCAAGATCTCTCCCAGTTGGCCGCTCTAGCGTGGACAAGTACCTACTTCCGCCACTGTTACCAACTTATTAAGGCTGGATGCGCCCGACGGTAAGGCGACAATGAGTTTCGACAGCATTCAACTCGTCCCACTTCTATTGAGTGACCTTTTATTTTACGTCACGTTTTCCTTTCGCAATCGTTAGGCATGTGCCGAGCCTCGCGCTAACTTATCGGGTGATTAACGATTTCTGTCACATCGACGATTTAGCTCCGTCATTAGGATCATAGTAAAGATTGACTGCTTGTTACGTTATTTATATTATATCATAATATGGCCCATATTCGTTGTTTGGTAACTAATTTCATTTTTTATGGCGTAAAATACCTAGGTCATTATTACCGATTCATATTAAAAGCTGATGCGAATAAAAAACGAAGTTTTATAATTTATTATACGATCTTTCTTATGCTTTAGTATACGAGCTGCCAGTAGAGATTTAATCAGGTAAAATAGAAATTTACTTTTAAGAAAGCCAGAGTCCGATTTTTGCAGTATCCATGTTTAGGTATCAGTTCAGCAGGTTATCGCTTCGAGTTGAGTCACACGTTTTAAATTTCCGTTCATTTCCATCTCAATATTCTCCAAAACTACAAATAATCGTGAACTATAGCATGGAAGAAAGAGTGTAGCTATGGGAAACGTGAATATTTCGGTAATCATTTCATCACGAAATAAACGATTCAACTAACATTTCGAAGTATAGATGAAGTAAGCGTTCATTTCTTGATGAAATGATTACCGAAATATTTACGTTTCCCCTTAATTACACGTTTTTGTCCGCACTAAAGCTCACGATCTTCAATAATACTAAAAATGAAACGATGAAAAGTTAAAACTTGCGACTCAACTCGAAGTGACAACCTGCAGAACTGATATTTTTTATTTTAGGGATTTGATTAGAAGTATTTCTTTACAGATTATGTAGTAGATGAATGCCATATACAAAACAGGCTAACCATACTTCCTTTCATACAGGTACTGTGAATAGGTGAGTCAGTTTTGCCACCCTTTGTATGTGTTTAAGTATTCTTGGAGAACTCCTGCTCCACATATGCTGCCATTCCTTGTGGATATCGTCTTCCAGTGAACGTGAGAATTCCGGTGACGTTAGTTAGAGCTCTCTGTACCACGATCTAGGATAGAGAGTGTCTCTTTTGGAGTAGTATAATTTTTTTTATTTCTAACAATGAGACAATTTTACATCATAATTCATTATGATCTTCCTCTTTTTCTAATTTCGTTGGATTTCTAGACCATTGGAATAGATCTTAAGGACTCGATTATATTCATGAGAAGGAAATTGGAGAAAAACACAAAAAAATAAGTAATTCAATGATGTGTTTACAAATTATACAGTATATTGTATTAAATTGTTGATTTTTAAATGGATAACACATCAAAAAAACAGCACAACTGGGGCTTATTTCTTTTACTATAACATATATATATATATATATATATATATATATATATATATATATATATATATATATATATATATATTAATGAGTAGCACTAGGAGGGAACAGGGAAAAGTTATAACTAGGTACTAATTAGGACTAGAGAGAGGATAGAGGCCATGGTGAACCCGAGCAGAGGCAGATACAAATCCCTTTCATGCTGACCCATCCACAGTCAATAGCTCACAAAGGGAGGGGAAACCTTTCAATTTGAATCCCTTATTCCTAACCCCCCCAATGGGAAAAATAACTATTTCTCTTCCTGTTCAGGGACGACATAACCTACTTTTGAATTTAAGGCGTATGTCAGTGGAGTCATAGCATCACATCACTGATAAAATCACATAATACATATTTATATATAGATTTATATATTAAGTTACATTAATTTATATGTTGTATCTATACAGTACAGAACAGAAATTTTAATAGAAATATTAACCATTTCTTGTCAATGCTGTCATGCTTTTCCTCGAACGTTTTTCTCTCTAAATCTTAAACTGTTTTTAACTTAACTTAAGAGTATATAATTTTAGCGGTACGTTCGATTTTATTTTTATTTCATGAAAAAAAAAAGATGAAACATTAAAACAATAAAAAAAAATATCCACAGGAGAAAACAAAATAACTTGAATTTTACAAAATATAACAATTTATAAACCGCGTAAATTTTGCTTAATTAGTCCACGACAATGAAAAATTAGTGATTTTACTTATTTTGGCACTACACGTAAAATATTTTTTTAAAAATCTTTTGAATACAATATATTGTAACATATTGAATATTTTTTTACATTTTAATTAGAAGCAATTAAAATTTATGATGTAGTATTCAATGATATAAAATTCTATAATAAATAAGAAAAAAAAGTAAAATTGTTAAAAGCGTGCCCAAAATATTTTTTTCAGAGGAGGAAGGTGTTTCAGATTCCAAGCTGAAACTAGTTCGTCATAAATAATCACAAGTGTATACAATCGCCAAACACGTTTAATTGTTTTTTTCAATTCATCAATTGCTTTATGGTCGGATGAGTAGTTCTCAAACACAATGTATTAATTATAATTGTCGTTATGAAATTCAAATGTTTTAATAAGTTCCGAGAAATTGGTATCAATCTCACTTATAACTAGGTACTAACATTCATTATTCAAATGTTAAACAGAAATTTACGGGGATATATTATTAAAAATTGTATTTCAACAATACTTATGAAAATGTAAAAAAAACTGTAAGCTTAATAAAATAAAGAACAACTAAAAGTTTCAATGATTCATTTATATAATAATTACACAGACAGATATATTTTTAATATCGGTACTACGATAAGAGAACGCTTGACAAAACCAGCACGTGTCGCAAATAACAATAATATATAGAGGATGTGAAGTGCTCTGTTTATTTTCATATCGTTTGATTCTCATTCGCTTCACTGAATCGAACGAAATGATAATAAACAAATAAAATAATTATAAAAAATTTTGATGACAACATATACAATTTTGCCTCAAATATTAGCAAGAAAATACCAATAATTCATGTAAGGCAATAGGATGCCTTTCTCTCGAGTTCCCTAGGCCATAAGCAAGACCGTTCTGAAAAGAATTAGAGGGACTTATGGGCGATTATTCCGAAGGTTGCGACGTGACTCCAGAATCTTCCTCATTGGCGGCCTTTCCACAGGCGTCCTAAAACCTCGGGTGCTTCAGCAACCTTGGATGTCAGTGTAAGGAGAAGAAAGACGACAACTCGGCGATATGGGTTAAGAAACAGGGTCAAACATCTTCAGTACAGTTCTTATCCCAGCCATAATCATCACTTAATAAAAGGTCATCAACGATAAATGTAAGAATAGAAAAACAAATTACTCGTTAAAAAGTAACTCAAAGGTTAAGCAATAATTTTAAAAAAAGTATAAAGAACGCTCTATCCCACACCCAAAACTCCCAGGCGTATGCTAGTTTGAAACCACTGATCTGTAAGAACGAATTATATATCCCGGGAAAGACCTTCTCGTGTGATATAGAGGAACGATATCAGTGACATTTATGGCTCTTTGTGTATATATATTGGAGCCTATATGTTGAGCCATAATCCAATACCAAAGGTTAAGCTACTTTGGCATTTCCGGCTGCAAAACCACAATGGTCTCGTTATTACCAAAACCTAGGTAAAGTCTAAGAGCAAGTGTAAAACCATTGTAATCCAAAGCAAAAATACATTAAGTAAAGAAGTTAATAAAATATTTAAAAAACCCTATTCATATTTTAATCTACAGACCACTAAATCCCTTGAAAGACTTAAGGTAATTGTCCAAACTGAACACTTAAGATTATAAAAATATAACTAACATACCTTAAACTTCGTTTTTTTTAATAATCAAAACATTTTACATATCCTTATAGAACAGCTCCACTAACAAGATATCTGTGAAATCGTCTATTAACACGGAATGACCATAAAAGACTGAAGCGACAAGAAATTGTGGTTAAATCAACTTATATTTCATTATAAATAGAATATTTAGAAGTTATTAGTGAAAAATGCCAAGGTATTTGGGACACTTCTCTCATAATAGAAACAAATATTTGGTACAAACTTCAAGAAGGAGAAAACACATATAACAAGGACAAATTCTATAGCTATAATATGTTTTTTGACGAATAACAATACATAACAACTTATACCAAAATCAAAATTACCCCACATGTTACAATATAAATCAAATCAACAGTAACACTAAGGTAATATTATAATTCCCAGAGAGCAGGAGATTTTTATAGTAATAAACCGAATTTTAAAGTCAGATACTTAGTTGACGCAGAATACAATCTTCTACTTTTCTCTTAGAGTACTGAATATCTACGCCACAGGCTTACTTAGTATTCTGTTTTCGAGAAGAGTGAAAAATATCGATGTTTTTATATCGCGGTTTTACTACACATCTTAATCGTTTTGTGATGAGAAACTTTGAACCGTACAGGAATTACTGGCTAAAAAACAAAAAATAAGACCGACAATTTTCAAGCTATTTAACCAGTATTAAAAAAAATGCGGTGCGATGAGAAAGAAATGTATATAAGGAATACGGTGCGAATTCTGAATTTTCTCTTAAATACAACGAAGAGATAAAGCTCGTTTCAAACTTATCGATAGAGTTTAACCTACTAACAACAATTATGCTCAGCAGCCTATTGATGGCATATAAAAAAGTCATCACAATCCATTAAACTTATTAAATCAATTGTTATAATTTAGCGGAACCAAAAATAATAATTCATAATATGGATAGAATCGCAATGTTATAGTTAAGCGTTAGAAGCTACTTAAGTTTACTACAACTTCATTGCCAATGACTTTCATCGTAGGATCACTACTTCGGCCGGTGTTGCTCACGAAAGTCGTCCAAAACCTAAAATTCTGTAAAGTAGCCAATTTTCAAAGGAGCGTAACTCAGAGTCTATTAGACCTACAAAGCTGCGGTTGGATTCAAATTTAATCTTTTTTTTTAAATGGTTATCCAAGTCTTTTTTTTAGAAACGCACCAATTAGGAGATATAGGCCAAAAACTGAAATAATGCCGTAAATTTCGAGGGTTTTCGGCCACCAAAAGTTTTCCCATCCGTTATTTCGGTAGCAAATTTGTATTTCCACTAGTCAGACATGCCCTTACAACATATCAAAAATGCAGCTCTCTTCAATTTATTGCGACCTTTAAAAACCTGGCCGCACATATGAAAAATATGTATGGTCATATGAAAAAAAAACTATAAGTATTACATTGAAAACAAAACATTTAGTTTAACCGTCACAAGATACAACATCAAATGTTTCAATTTAAGGTAAATAAGTACTCATAAGAGAAAAATAATTAAAATTAAGTCAGATGTTTTCATTTTCAACCGGTCTCGCGACCCCCTTGACTTGTAATCACGCGCCAGGTTGGGAACAATAGTGTTAGAAACAAATAATTCAACTTTGCTCAGTCATAGAATAATTCAAAATTTTAATTAAAATAAGAACGAAAATTACAATGAGAGAAATGTACGTTTGTGCGTGTCGACATAGCAAACAACTAAATCCCGATCGATATTACTGAATGAACCCTATTTTTATTGTATCAATATTATTACAACATGATCTTAAGATGGTCAATAGATGAATGAATGTCGAAATTGAACCAATAAAAATGACCTTATAATGATAGATTTAATAATTGTATGAATAATAATAAAAATATAACCTTGTCAGGATCTAAATCAAACGAGCGTCTAGAGCATGATTCACATACCTGAAACATACAAAAAACCACAATAAATTTTAACTTAACAAGAACAAAATATTATGTGTATTAATATAGATATGCAAAATATTAGTTTATCAAAACGTATTAGTTATTTAAAAAATCATAATGATTAGTTATACTGAGAAAACAGTAAAACCATCCGGAATAAAAGCAGTGAGAAAAATCAATAATTTTTAAATAAAACTAACATCAGACATTTCGTAACAAGGCTCACATTTAGTATAGTTTTATACATGATAAAACATCATTTTAACATATTAATTGATTAATCCGTCGAAAAACCTGGGTCCAACCAGATAGTATGCTTAATACACCTCATTAACTCCTAGTGAAAAACTTTTCCTGAAGACTCGTTTCCTGAGACCCGGGAGGAGGAACTAAAACTCTTCGATCAATTTTTTCTAAAGTGTTTGAAATCCCCGAGCGAGAAACTGATGGAAGTCCATTTACTTACTCGGTTAACTTTTTCGATCGAAAGGAACAAGATAAAAACTTGACCCGGTAAATCAGACTTCATTTTTCAGTTTAAATCAGTCAAAAAATAGTACTACTTCTGTTACTTAATATCACTAAGAGGGATAGGTCAAATAATTCTTAGAAAAAATCGTAGAAAAAAATTATAAACACGATAAAATACACGGAGCACATTAAAAAATATATTAATAACAATTTAAATCAGGCGGAATCGTCGCCACTACATTTAGATAAGTTACTACATTTAACAAAGATATATTTTTACATTTCGTATAATTATAACAATCACGTAGAACTAGGCTTCCAATTAATTACTAAAGACTCATATACATGACTATTATAAGACCTATTGTACTAACATTGTAGAGCTTTGGGGCTCCACTATGTTATCGAATTCTTGTCGTATCCAATCGTTAAAATCCAAAATCCTTTGTAAAATCACTAATGCTCCTTACCTATTTTGTTACGAGGTAATTCATCCATAATGCACTATTTGTTAGTGATTTGGCCCGAATCCGATATCAATCTTTCATGACGAACTCGAACCCACTAGTTACCAAGCTACTTCTTCAATTTCCGATAATCCTTTGAGGCGTCTGAAAAGAAGATGGCCTCGTGACCTTTTAAGTTGAATTTGTTATTTGAGTACTACCACTGGGTAGTTTCTCTACTTGCCTTTATCCATTCCATTATGTATCATTCATGTCATTATATTTACTAGCTGTAATGTTGTAAATATCAATACATTTGAAAAAACTTGTATTTTATAGATATCTAACCCCTAAATTGGAGTTTCATTTTGTAAACACGGTTTTAGTTAATTAATAAAACTAAAGAATTCAATAATTGCGATATTTCACATTCTTTACGTAAATATTATGGGGGGGGGAAGGGATTTTTTCTCTCTACATAACTTCAGAAAGCTTTATTAGCGTTTTCCTTATTTAATTTTTTTTAATACATTTTGAAAATTATTTTACATTCTTGAAATTCTCTGTACTAACTTTCGGTAACTAACAAATTGATTATTAATCGAATCAATAAATAAATAAATAAAATCTACGAAGAATTATTTCAATCAATAAATGAAAGGCTACATAGAGTGGTTAATATTTTTTCTTCAGGCACCAACTCATACATACTAAAAAATAGATCTTTTTTTTTTTTTTTCCATTAACTCCGAATAATAAAAACGTGACATAAATATTCAGCAAACTTTTCAAGATTATAAATATAAACGTACAAACTTAAGAACCTTGAATGTTCTTGATTATCTTACCCTTTCAAATTGGAATGTAACGGCTGAATTTACTAAAATAGGGAGCGAACAGCAACTTTTCAAGAGCACCTGTCAAAAATAACTTTGAAAGCCTGTCAGGGTTTATTGGAGTAGAATGAATAACTTGTTTAATAGCGGAGTAATGACTAAACTCAATGGAAGTCAGCCTGAATAAAAATAAAACGAGATGAGTGATTTTATTCCGTAAGAAAACCATTCATGCTAATAATAAAACAGTTTTGTACATTGAAAATGGAATAGTGACGTGTACAGCTCAGTCATTTTTATTTTTATTTTCAAATTTCTAGAACCAAATCAACCAATTAACCAAAATCAATCATCCAATGTACCCCTATGCCCCCAAATGTTACAAGATTTGAGATACGGTATTTTTAAACCCTTTCAAACAACACTCAACGACTAGTTCTAACGATTCAGGACTGTAAATGGCATAAAAAAAAAATAATTAATGAAGCCAAGACATAAATGACTAAAATTCGTATCTCAATAACGAAATCAGGCCAGTTTTGGCAGACATTACTTAAGAACTGGAATAATACAGTCTCCAAAAATTTTTTTTAATTATATTGGGATACCTTTCACCAAATTTTCAGCATTTTTGTCTGAAAGGATAATTAATGTAGACATCCTTTTCTCTTATATGTTATTTTTTATTTATATGTTACTCTTGTCGAGATATGAGTTTTTTTTTCCAAAGAGTATTTGGAATTAATAGGCATTTTAATATATCAGTGTTTAAGTTGGAAAATGGGTTACAATATATTGAGCATTAATTATTATATTGCTTTAGATCTTATCCAATACACACTGCTCTCCTCTGATATATACCAACTTCTGCGATTTACGATTCAATTTTCAACGAATCCACCCCAATAGCATTTTAGTGTACATGTACGTTCCTTTTCAACATTTAGTTAATTTGTATACAATTGTTTCCGTTGAGATTTTTACATTAATTCTTATTTATCTAGTTTTTGAGAACATTTAATTTTTTTTCTATTCAAGTAAACTACTAAACTACTGATTCGTTCTGAATGTATTTTGTTGGAATGGTTGTATTAAAGGGTTAAAAGTGTTTTATGGGTAAGAATAGCAAACAAAGTATAATTAGTCAACCGTCAAAATAACTTTTTTTTTCAAAATTAAATACACTTCTTTAATGTTACTGATCTATTTAAATAATTGAAAAATACATTCTAATTAGTTTCATAATTATTTTACCACAAAATTTGTCGATTGTTGATGTTTCCAAAAGTTTTGCGTGGTTTGTGGCAACCTATGTTTGAAGAAAGATTGAAAATCATTGCCAAGGAAAGATTAAAAGAAAATAAATACTTAGGTAGTTATTACTACCTATAAATAAGTAATTATATTTAATATTAATAACAATTATATATTTATAATTAATCTTAAATATAACAGAAAAAATAACAACGCCGATCGCTAAATAAAACCCGAGATTAACTACTATGATTTTAATTAGTATTCGTTCCATTAACGTTTGTTGGAGAGAACAGTTTAATATTTAGTGCAATAATATAAAAACCAACGTGTCGGCTTCTACGATACATTGTAGTACATGAAGCAGTCATCAACCTTGTAAAAGAAAATTATTCAATCTACTAGTATTGAATATAGGATCGACACATAAAATGTAAACAGAATCAAAGCTGGTTAAATTCTATAGGGAAAAACCATAATGGTAAAAACAGACGTACCCCCTGAGGTAATTAAAATATTTAATAAAATCTATTGTAAAACAGAGAGATGCGGTAGAGAAGAAACCCGTGAGGACGCGGCTTCAAGACAGAGGAAGGGAAATTGTGTATTATGTTTGTAAATATTCTATTATGAATCTTATTAAGCTTAAAAAATACTATTGTATTCTTTTCTGTGACTAAAACTGTCCTTGAGGGAAAATAATGTTACTCGACACTCATTAACATTTCAATTGTATAAAATAAAATAATAATACTTTAAATAGAAAAAGGAGAGCTCTGGTTAAGAATTTTTTTTTTTTCTCTCGGATTTTTAAAAACTTTTAAAGAGATAGTTATTTAAAGGCCATATTAAAAACATATTTTTATCTAATAAGTTATAAAAAATCGGTTCCATAAAAACTTTATAGGTTTTTAATAATGGCGATAATGTAGAGTATTGTATACACACAATAGCTTTTTTTAGTCATTGATCTTTTTTTGGCCAATCTAAACGGCAATTTAAAGTTAGATAACAAATATAAATATATTAAGATAAAATTAATATGATTAATCATAATAATAATAAGAGAATTAATATGAAAAATTAAAACAGAAATAATACAATAGTTCTATAATGGCGGTATTATGGCATTCATTAAAACTACAAATGAATTATTATGTCGATGAAAACAAGATGGAGAAAAGTAAGAAATATTTTATCTTAGTAACGGGTTCATTAAAATAAAAGTAGCAGTACATCTGATTTTAAAATTAACTTTTGTATTTATATCTCGAAACGCAATGACACTATAACATGACTTTGGATACAGTGAAAAAGTAAGAATTTAAAAACAATATCTATTCAAAATGTTTAACTCAAGTAGATTAATTTTTTTTTATATATATTCATTAAGAGAATGAACTCATTAAGAACACTGCGGTCCAATCTCCTCACTATTAAATATGAAAGATAAAATAATTCGAGCGAGGAAATAAATCTTCAAAAGACTAAGCTTTTTTTTCTTTCTTTCTTTCAGGGCCATAAAGAACTCTCGTCAAAAGTTTCAAAATACGAAAGGATTCGCGTCTTTATTTCTACTCTCAAAAAGAAAAAGAAAAATCTAGATATTAATGAAAGTTTGAAATGAAGGACTATTTGACTTTGACGGAATAAAAACGACCTACATTCCCTCCAGATTTGGATTCAGAACTAATTACTCAGCATTCTGTCATTTGAAGGCCTCTTTAAAAGTTTATTCTTGGAGTCGCCGGAGTTGGGAAGAAAGAGATATCATTCATCAATCATAAAAATAGCTAGAGCTCTGAGGTAAATAGCTCATTTAATTAATTGTATAAGTTTTAGTAAAGCGATCAGTCACTTCAACTCATCAGTTTAAACGCAAATTAATTAGAAGAATACAAAAAAACAAAACAGAATTGAGATTAAGTTTTAATTGAGCAACTGTTTGGGTTCGGCGCTATTAATTTCAGACTTGAGGGGAATCCAAACTGGAAATCTATGATTTTTAAAAGTACATAAGATATAAATTCATTACAACAAATTTAGTAATTTATACAGGACAATTAGTGTTGTGGTAAAATTTTAGTTAACTAACTACGGGTAATAAGGTTATTTTGAAGGTTGTTATCCATGGACACATCTTTGCAATGATCGTCTTAAAAGAAAATATGGAACATTATACAACCTAGGACAAATTTATTGCGATGGTTCCAGAACTCTGATAAGGATCTTAAAGAAATTTCTACCAGATGAAAAAATGATGAACAGAGATGAATTTCGACCAATATTGAAGGCTTTAATTTGGATAGGAACTCAAAAGACGGAGGAAACCTCTGTCAGAAGAACGGAAGAAGGAAATGAGCGAGGCTCAAGAGATATTGGGAGGACATCAAAGCCGGCAGAGGAGCAAGATATTGACTCGAAGTCCATAAGTTATTTTGCCTATTCAGAAATATCAATAAAATAATCAACAATATAAATAAATAATGCGGATACATCAAAAATCGACAGTCTAAACTCACGTATTACTGGAAGGGTAATTTGTCCCAACATAATAAAGCAAAAGAAAATGACAGGAGCTGCGAAATCATACATTAAAAAAAGGTAATCACCAGAAAGAGAAAAGTATTAGTGAAGGCAATGTTACAGGGTTGTAGTTACTGTGTTGGTAGTTGCTGTCAACTATCATGGTAGTTAGACTGCCGTTTTCTCAGATAGTTGTAGGTAACTGATAGCTACTATCAGGTCTAAGCGACATGTAGACAACACAAACTTTATCTGCTTATCCACTTAATCTTGCCTACTTATCAGCTTGACATTGTTGCAACTTTTTAACGTTGATTAATGGAACAGAGATAAAATGATTATTTTTTTTTTGGCTTAACAATATTTTGTAATTATTTTATTGAATCAAGTTTAAAGATTTTTACTACAATCTCTTATAAAATGATAAAATCAGCTATATTTTGTACAGTGAAGTGATATCTTTAAAAGCCAACATTAGTTTGTTG
This sequence comes from Troilus luridus, assembly GCA_964056705.1. Taxonomy (NCBI): domain Eukaryota; kingdom Metazoa; phylum Arthropoda; class Insecta; order Hemiptera; family Pentatomidae; genus Troilus; species Troilus luridus. The sequence goes on along the minus strand of OZ057412.1, from coordinate 51,037,992 downwards.
TCAATAAATATTGATTGATTCAATCCAGAGTAGACCAAAATTTGTGACTTATATTCACTATTCGTAAAGAAAAAAGTATATTAGTGATTAAATAATTTCAGACAGTCCATTAAGTATTTTACATAAATATGTTATAAGTAACCTTACTATTTCAGTCTAGGAAAATAAATTTAAAAATAGATAAATTCAAATGAAGATATGGATAGATAAAATAGAAATACAATAATTTTTTGAAGTACAGTTTTACATCAAAGCATCATAGAATGGATAGAAGAAATTTAAGAACAATATATACGTAATTGCTTATGTAGGTAGAATTAGCTGTTCAACATCCACCATTTTTCCAACCATCACAAAATTTCACCTTTAGCGTGTAAACAAAAACTGCTAGAGTTACACCAAAGCAACACTCCTAAAAATACTACCCGCAAAGCAACAATGCACCATGTGAGATGCCAATGGAAACGATGGCAAAATTGCATGAATTATTGCAAAATTGCACCAAATCTGGCTACCAGTGACTTTCCTGTTTCCAGATCTCAAAAGAATGATCATTGGAATGAAATTTAGCACTAATGAAGAAGTAATCGCTGAGAGTAAGGCTTATTTAGAGGCTAAAGAGAAATGGTGCTATAAAAGTGGTTTCGAAAAATTATATGTGTAACTATCGAAGGGAATGATGCCGAATAATAAATCGAATTTTACTAAAAAATAGTGTTTTGCTATGTTAGCCTACGAACTTTTCAGCCCACCTGGTATGTAAAATATATTTATAGTTGCGACAGTGCGATTTTAATAATTTATTTTTTACCTATTATTATATGAAATATTTATTGATAAAATCTTGAAGCCCTAGAGCGTCACGAAACGACCTTTACGAATGGAACAGTAACCATAAATAAATTTCTAAACGGAAAAGGGTCAGAACTACGTACTTATCGCCCTGACAACTTCAGACAGTTACAGGCAAGCCGAAACATTTTAATAAAAATTAAGTTATTCGGTTACTAAGTAAGTAAATTGGGAGGATAAAGAAAATAAAAAGCATTGAAAAATTATATTTCAAAAAATTATTCGAATGAGATTTTTTTTGTCGTTTAAAGCTGTTTGCTTATATTCTCAACATTACATATGTGGTTAAAAACATCTAATAGGTTAATAATTTAAAGGGTATTTTTAATTTCTTGTCCTGTATCCTAGCCAAGTAATTAATTGATCATACTAGAGAATCGCAAGTTAATAATACGATATGATGTGGGGACACCGAGACAGATCTCTGGCTGCATCTACTGGGATGAGGTTTCGACCACACCTGCCAGCGATCTGCCCTAGCACTTGGCCCATCACCTGCTTCTTGTGCGACTGGACAATGGTAGAAAGTGGAAAACTGAAAGAAACAAAGTGACTTGACTAAGCTCTGACTTAATTAGTGACTTGACTAAACAATGTACTTGTCAATAAAAAGAAACTGTCTAGAAAGAAAGCATTATGTACCAGCTATGTAGGTATATTTCTAATGATTCGTTAAAGCTAGATATAGCTCTGATTTTTAAAATTACAAAATACTTCTTTGTAAAAAGCAGTCGGATTTGAACCCAGGAACTCTAGAACGGAAGCTCAGCGCTCTACCACTTACTGACTCCGCTCCTCCTACTTAATAAATAATTAATAAAAGGAGGAAAAAAAGTTTGTTGATATTAGTGAATATTTTTTAAATATTTTATCTATATAAGGATATAGGTCAATCTGGAGTGAGTTATTAGCAGGGCGAGTGAAGGAAGCAAAAACAAAACCCACAACTTACTTGCTTTACGAAAGTACGGGAAAGCAAGGCAAGTTTCAGAACGGAAAGAGAACTGAACTGTAGGTAGGGATTATGGGATCTGCATTAATTATCTTGTGAATCACAGAACTAAACTAGCACCTACGGCCACTTTTCACTCCACTCTGCAACACGCACTGTGTCGTCAGGTTTATTCATCCTGAGTGAGAGGTTTGCAGTGGTCCAATCTATTTTCATCTAAACTATGCCTCTTATAAGAAATTAAGGTAAAGACATAATGTGATCGTATATATATATAAATATATATATACGGAATATATGTAGATTATATTTTTTCTACAAGTCAGCCATCAGCGACGAAGTTACTCATCCACAAGCCCTGAAAAACTAACTCTCCCAGAAGCCAACTTTTCTGTATCTTAGCATGCTTAGCTTCCTACACCTGGGGTTGCCAAATTGCGGCCGACCTTGAAAATTTTTCGCAGCCGGACATGGCTAAAGTAGTGAATATCAAAATTGTATAAAAAATATTATTAGTGCAGCAATAATCAAAAATTAAATGTCGAAACTATGAGATAAAATTATCAACCATTATGACAATGTGCATTTGGTATCGTTATTATCATATTTTCACATTTTAAAAAACTATTTACAAAAAAATTAGTTATGATGCGAAGATCATTTCGGTCGACCCCCGCCCCCTCTCAACGATCAACAAATTTGTAGATAAACAAATGCCTACTTATGTAATAAGACTTACTTACAGATATGTGCCGAAAGTTAATGGAAATCTTAATCGCAGCTCAGAAGACTGCGATGGTTTGAGCATATGGACCCATCCTCTGATGGGCCCAACAAGAGTTTCAAGAATGTCGGAATAAGCTTGAGAGTGAGGACCATCTCAAGTGGCTTGACGAAGTAGAGGGTGACCTGAAAGCGAAGGGTATAAACGCTTGCGGCGGACTAAGGCGTATGGAGGAAGAAGTTACCAGAGGCTATGAAAGACTGTAGAGCCCGGTAATGAAATGAACCACATTGTCAGCCATAAATAAAAAAAACATGGTAAAATTGCATAAAACAATAGAACACATATTGAATTAGAAGCTAGTTGGCTAAAATGATCTGTGATGACGGACTAAAGTTCTTTTTCAAAGTTTTACTGGATTAATTACGTAGTCTGAAAAAAATATGGCGTTCTTGTATAGAATAGGAGGAACCCTCTGACCTGAGGGGAAGGCTAAACAAGGACATGTAGTCGATGAGTAAGAAGATTAAAAATTTTAACTGATAAAGGATTGATCGAATTCATAAAGATTTAGGTTTGAAAAAGTTAAGTAGTTATACAGCCAAAGGGTGTTGGAGAATTCGGCATCGAACCTTAGGATTTCCTAAGTATTTTTATTATTATTATAAAACAAACAAACAGAATGAGAATAACATTTTCAGGTAAGAGACCATTTAGGAAAATTGGAGGTCGGGCCAAGATGAGAAAGTTAATAAATCTTAGGGAGAGTAGATAAATTAAAAGCTATGGATAGAGGATAAGGGTTGAGTTAGGAAAGTGCCCCCGGCTGGCCCAAAGCCAAGCCCAACACGGCGGAATCACTGATATCAGCTCCAGTCCTTTTAGCGGATATATCTAGTCAGGGTTATTAGATAATAACAATCATCATAACATTACAACTATAATAATCTAAGAGAGGCTTCTATCCATTAGGCTAAAATGAGGCAAGACATGTAAAAGTCGGTAGTCTCAATCGAAGCGATTTTTCAAAACATTAACTTAGTATATAAAAAAGAAGTATCAGAATCTATTATTGAATACTTATTTCTTACGTAACAATCCAACCAAGCTGTGCCGTGCCGAGTTCAGAGCTCCTTCAACGAGCAAACTCCAGGCTTCTCTGTCCATCGAAGCAGCTTTTCAGCTTTCAGTACAAAAGCCCCTTGCGATTTAACTCAATATTCCGAATCGCATACTGTTTCTTGTTATATCGTCGTCATTATTACCTACAGTTACAAGTCGGTCTAAAGATTTTACGACAAGGATGTTGCCTTTGTACTACTTGCAGAAGACAGAAATATAATAAATAGACACATAAGGTCCTTATTTATTTAATGATAATATTATTATATTCTTCATCTCTATATGCTAAACATGAACTGATTTTGAGAGATATAAATCAACAGGATATAGAAATGAATTATTCAAATCCGCTAGGACAATAAATGAAGCCAATTATTGTGCAAACGACTAACTCATTTGCACCATTTACGGACTATTTACCTTTCAGGGCAAATGGTCGTCCCGGGAGCCGCGATGATTGTTTCTATTGATCATCAGCATTGGTAATCTTCTTAAATAGTTTGCATCCGAATCGAATCGAATCCGCTATCGCCGATGATGGGGCAGCTTATTAACGTATATTCTGTTTGTTTTATTGGCCATTTCAGGGCCCTAATATGCATAAATTAATAAAGACCACAAACAATTTAGGAGTTTTCTTTTCAAAGTTAATAAATCCACTTTTATATAGATATATGAACGACTTTAATACAACGATGTGTCATATGTCGTAGCCTAATTCAAATAAGCCCTGCCGCCATTTCTTTTTATCATAGCAATCTTCCTCTCTAGGTCCTCTTGCCGCCATTGCTTCCGGGATCCCTTTTAGGCCAAATGTCGTCCGCCATCATAACATGACCAAACCAACTTATTTTTTTTGTATCAACTGAGTACAGCATGTTAAGTGGTTTATTTACTGCTTCTCTAATTTTGTTATTCGGAACGTGTTGTAGTCTTGATATCCTACAACTACGCCTTCAAAAATCCATCTCCGTTGAAAGCAGTACTCTTGCCGAGTCAGCTGAAACGGGCCAGGTTTCTGAGGCATATAGGGCAGTACTTATAAGAAACGAATTGCAGATTATAATTTTTTTTTTTTTTTTGGAAAATGCTGCATTCTAAAAATTATAAAGTTTATTTCAAATCCAATCCAAAATGATGTCACTTCTGTGCCAGAAAGCTCATAAAATACAGTTAGTACACATTTAAAAAAAAAAAAACTGTAAACAATTATTTTTTACCAATTTAGCAGTTTTCATAATTTATTACTAAAATAAAATACTTAATATTTATGAGGTAATTTTATTAATAGAGTGAAACTTCTTCTTTGTCCCAACATCCTCATTTTTCGTTTATGAGACCTTAAAATTCTAAAAGAGCAAAGCCATGTAGTAGTGGGTTTAAAATGATAGGACTTCGGCCCAAAAATAACAGATAAAAAAAACACTTATCCGTGTAATTTTGATATTGATTACAAAGCATTAAAAATCGCTTTAACTACAAATTAAATTTCATTAATTATGAATTTAATGAGAAATAGTTGGTTCAATCACTGGATAGGACATAAATTTATCAAAAGGCTGTATTTTCTAGAAGTACTAAAATTTTACCTTCAATAGAAAAAAATACAGTTTTTAATTATAATTAATTTGAATTGTTTTTGATCGATAAATCCCTATAAAATCCCTCGATCCAATTATATAAAAGCGTTAAAGACTCATTTGAAAATCCATGCTTTTGAGATTTTGGAGTTAAACCTAATGGAACAGTTGTGTCCCCCTAAGTTTCCTTTAAGCCTCAATCCTCATAAGTTTTTCCAGGACTCCTCCAACAGACATTTTCGATGAAATGGTAGTATATTTTATAATTTATTACAAATCTCCCATTTCCTAGAAGGTGGAAGCGAAGAGGTAAGCATTATGCAAAAATGTTGGTAAACGGTGACACCGCAGGTAGTAAGAAATATCTGTCTTAAAATAGTCTACAACGTTAAAGGTAAATTATCGACAAGAAACAACACTTTACCTTAAACACCCTTTCAAGTGCTAAGAAAAACCCTAAGGTTATAAGATGAGAGGTCGATTGGGCTCAATTTTAACCGTTCCTTATGGGCCCTTAGATAATACATCGTAAGAAACTGAGACTCATAAATGTTGAGCGTTATCTTGTTTATTACCTTTCCTCTTTCACATAAATAAGCAATATTTCTATATGAACCCATTTCGTAGAAAGTAAATGGTCTGTAAATTTAGCGGTGTGGTAAAAAGACACCAAGAAAGATGGATCTAGTCCCTGCTGTAGCAATATTACTTATAATTCATTCTAAAAAAATTATAGTAGTTATGACTAGATAACATTTAGTAATAAGAAATATAGACGCATATATATATATATATACACACACAAACACGAATATTCACAAATAAGCAATCATTCAATAATTATGAACAAAAAAAATGTCCAATGTATAATAAATTTATATGACTGCAATGTTTTACAAAGCCCGATTTAGATTTTTTTTGAGAATCTTCCTTTACCATAGGCACAACATATATATAAATATATTCTATGGATGTATAGTGCGAATGAATGGAAGTAGGCTGACTAAAAAATTTGAAATCGCGGAAAACACACTGATAATTGATCCGGAGTACCCCTAAGTTGGGTGAAACTTATAAAAAAAAAATTAATTTTATATATATACATAGTTTAAAACTGTGCACAACAAAAATGAACGAAGTTGTAAACTATAAGGATTGAAATTGAATTTGACTAAAGAAAAAGACTATTAAATTGCAATCGAATGATTTATGGTAATCATAAAATTAAATGTTAGCATTACCACCAAATAAGGAAAACTGAAGATTATCTCAAGAAATTGACCCTTAAAAAAATACGGAAGGCCAAAAAGTGACCGTTCTTTGCCCAAATGGAATTTTACACATAAATATGTTTATATTGTCCAGAACCACAATCTAGCCAGGGAGGGACAACATATTGGTTCCCTATTGAATCAATATTTAACGTGTTTTTTTTTTTTTTAATAACATTAATAATATATAATTATATATAATACTATATGGATCTAGGTGTATTGAAAACGAAACTTAGCACTGGATAACTTAATGGTATAATATAATAACTAGTTTATTTATTTAAATAAAATACGATCCAGAATAACGATATTGTAAATTAATAATAACTAACACTAGTAGAGCTTGACCTAGTTTTTATTCAGAACCCTGTTTCTCACCTTCTTTCTGTGAAAGTTCGAATAATCGATTAAAAATTCAATGTTCTTGTTAAGAAAGACTTAAAGAAAATATTTTAATTAAATACAAAAGGGATTAATACCATGTAAATTCACAAAGTAAATTGTTAATTTACCCTTTGAACTCTACTTTCCTTAATTTCCTCCATATTTCATTTATAACATAAAAATCGTTATACTTGACAAAAAAACTGGTCGAAATAGTGCCGATTTATTCCTTGGCATCTAAATGGTTGGAAGGGGAAATAGAAGATGACTTTCTGTATTGAGCACGCATCTCCAGTAGCGATCTCCTCATTGTGAACCCGACCTAACGGTATCCTAAGGAGACATCACTGTCAGGGAGCAGTCATCCGCTTTAACCCTTGGTGCATTGTTGAGTACTCATTTCAAGACTGAGTGAGCACAGAAACGGCAAAGTTCTCTCTCACCAAGCTTCCTATATAATTAAATAAAATAGAAATGTAAAGAAGTGATGAGAGGCTTTTAGCATTAAAACCAATACATAGAATGCTGGTAACCACGTAATGGTGATGAAAAGAAACCAACAAAGGACAAAATAAAACAAATAAAAATTAAAAAAAAAAACAAGAGAAAAAAAAGAGGTAACGTAAAAATATGATAACTAAATTTAAACAAGATCTATGATTATTAATTTTAATTGTCGGTTTCGTTTAGCGTCACTTAATGCTGCAGTGGCTAATCGGACGATGCTACAGTGGGAGTCCAAAATTTTGCCTATCCAAGTTTAATTAGCTTAAGGGTCATTAACGAGAACCTGACATCGCATAGGGTCGGGAACCCATTTTTATTCTCTTCCGAAGGATGGTATAAGCAAGGATTTACTTCTTTTAGGAGGCCTTAAAAGCCGGGCTTCGAACTCTCGAGGCATAGAAGGTTGTTGCGCTAACCAGTAGAACACAGGTGACCCCAATTTTAATTGTTAATTCTACGTTTCCGCTGTTAAACCATATTGGCACTCATTTCTCTTCTTCAGAACAGAAACCGTGTTAGAAAGAAAGTTTATTGACTGCAGAATGTTTCATAAGAGGAACTATTTAACAAGTTATCAATCCAAATATGTATGTGAATTCAAACCGAATTACAAGTATAAGTTACAATCAAATATAAATAAAAGGTTTGCTTAAACAAGGACTTCATGAACAAGCAATGGAATCGTTTGAATTAATACCAGTCCAGACATGATTCAAAGTAAGCTGATATTATTATCGACTATAGATAGAATTATATACAAAAAGAAAAAATATATATTAGGAAAAAAAACCTGCTGGCAGATGTTCAAGGACAGCAGTCGGAAACAAGTCGAACACCTATAATTAAACGCGCATTCTTTTCCTTACATATTTATGAACATCATGAAAAGTGAAACGAGAAAAAATATCTATAAACTTACTGAGGACAGAGTAGAGAAATTATGCATTCCCCGATAATCGGATGCAGATAAAAGGGCCTAGAATTTCAAAGGAGAAACGATTATAATAAATTAACCATAGTTGGTTGAAAAGAGAACATGAGGAAAAGAAACATCGGCGGGGAGAGGATTGGGAAGAGAAATGCCTCTATTATTATTTCGCATCTCGGGCAAAACCCTCCACGGTACTGACATAAAAACTCTTGGCAAGGCTTCAGTGAAAAAAAAGGACGGAATCCTGAACAACAAGAGGAGATAAAAGAAGTGTCAACAATTCTCTACTATTCTCAACCATTCAACAGTTGACAGGTCTTGGATAATATCATATAATCATGACTTAATAAATAAAGGCAACAAAGGGCTGAGAATTAGATCTAATGTGGACATCTAAAATTACAAGACAACTGAACATTGCAATAATTCAACTCGGTCTTAAGTTTATTCTGTCTATTATTCTAATGTTTATGATAAAAGGAATAAAAGTAAATTATTACTACGTCTACCATTTTGTCTCAAAACAACTTGTTTGGTTCGTTTAACGCCACTTTATGCTGCTATAGCTAATCGGACGATGCTACAGTGGGAGCCCGAAATTTTGCCAATCCAACTTTAATTAGTATAGACATTTTTAAGGAGTACCTGACATCGCACAGGCTCGGAACCCCCATTTTACGTTCATTCCGAAAGACGGCATAGTCAAGGATTTTTTACTCCCTTCAAAAAATCTCGAGGACACCTGCCTGGCTGCGAACCCGCGAACTTTGGTATAGTAGGTTATTATGCTAGCCACTAGACCATAGGAGACCCCTAGTCTCAAAACAGTTTAATGAGCCTAACTTTTTATTACCATATATAAATGAATAGAGTGTCAAATTGGTTTAGCACGTTTCTATGACGTTTTTGATCATCCACCATTTTGTTTTAAGGTTTTTGAGGGCATACTGTTGATGCTTAAATCTATTTACTTTATGTGACAAAAAAAAAATAATCGTTAAAATCAACCAATTTTATCGAAACACAAGGAAGAAAGTATAAATATACTACAAATAACAATTAAAACTTTTTATTACATTAATAAGACAATGCCAAACACACAGCTGAATATTAAAAATTAAAGAGACTAATTCAATTAACTTTAACAAAAATTCATAGCCTACTTGAGTTTCATAATGTTACAAAATCCATATTTAACAGAGATTTTAGACTCTTAAATAATAAAAGTTAGAAAACACAAAATTAGGTAAAACCGGTTGAACAAGGGGTCGGCAACCTTATCGCAACAGAGGGCACTACAATTTTCGGCGCTAGTAGATCAACACAAAAACATTTTAAGATAAGCGGAAATAAACAGGACGTCTTATTTGTTTGCATTAAATAAAAAACTACAAGTTCTATTAGGTAATGTAAAAAGTAAAAAAAAAAAAAATAGGGCATAATTGATTATAATAAGAAAATTAAAAAATAAATAAATGGCTCAAATAGACAATATTCTTAAATTTAGTAAAACATGTTAAAACAGAAGACTATGTTATTATATTATTTCCTATATAATATATGTTTTATCCTAACAATACTTTTTTTTTAATTTGATTTCTTTAACGTCGCTTCGACTGCTTAGGCCATTAGCGACGAATACTTCTTTTAAAAAATAAAGAACGAATCGGTAAGGAAAGAAAGATAAGTAGATGAAAATATTTTTCTTTCATAGAAAAACGATATTTAAAGAAGAAACAAAAAATTTTCTAGCTGATAAAAATAATAAAACCAACTAAATATAGAATTTTGATTCGACCGTGCAAATACCATGGAGGGACAATGTAGGTCAAAAATAAATTCTAAAATAGTGATTAACTATTTATTAGAAACTCACATTGTAGGTATTCTTTATCAGGGCTATTTTAAACAAGAGGGCGGTATTTTATTTTTAATCATAATTCTTTTATAATCTTGTTTATTCAAATTATTTCCTGTTTATATATTACTTCGTGATTGATTATAGTTATTTAATGTCTTCATATTTCATCTGTTTATACATATTTGACGAAGGCCTGCTATATGGGAGAAACGTTTTAGAATTTATATTTGATCTCCACCAGGACCATTTTGTCTTACATAAATATTTATATTTATATACATATATAATTGCAAAAAAATTGATGCCTTTAAACTCTTACATGAATGCATACAATGTAAACAAAAATACTACAAAAAAAATATTAAGTAAAAAGTTGTGGGCCAAATTTCGTAAATGCAAATAATAATAAGGCTTATATCGAAGGTTCGATGCCGATATCATTAATCTCTGCTTGAAAACTTCCTCCTACCTAAACTCTCCAAAACCCAAATCCTCCAGATCACTCTTGACGCAATCCTTCCACCTACGCCTCGGTCAACCCCACGGACGCTTCCTAGTCGGCTTCGCGCTTATTAACGTTTTAGGAATTCGTTACGTTAAGCCGAGCTTCACAAGCTTCACAAGCCCATCATAATCTTCGTGACGCTATCATTTCAATAATATGAACCGATCGCATGCTTCACAATTGCGCGTTGTGTAGTTTCCAAAATTCTCCAGTGGCCTCATAGCTTTTTGTGCCGAATATTCAAAGCAAAACTTTATTTTCGAATACCTGAAGAGGTTGATCAACCTTCAGTGTTAGGAGCCACGTTTCACATCCGTAAAGATGGTGGTTTTATAAATTCTGATTTTTAGATTTCGGGACAAAAGATGAGAATTAAGTACTGTCGAGACTGAATAATAACAAGAATTTCCTGCCTTTAATTCCTCATTAATTTTGTTTTTGCTAGTTAACATAGATCTTCAAATGCAATAAATATAATTACACATTATCAAGCTAAAAATATGCAAATGGTCTCAGGTACTAATCTTAGTATAAAGTCTGTCAATACCATCTCCAATCATCTGATCAATAATAACTTGAGGTACACCGTCATGTGTCCACTTAGTATTTAGTAATTACTAGGATATGGCTAAGGTAACCATGGAAGGATTCTCGATAGCACCAATTAAAGGATTACATTACTCAGCGGTAAAGTGGTGACCTAATTATTGTTAGCTCACAGCGATGGCCTACCTCCAATAACTAGTTCATTAAGATCTACACGGCTATCAAATGATGTCAAGCGGATTAACAATTCTAAAAAAACCTGATTAGTAAGTCCGTAATTCGGCCAGATTCACAGCGACATAGGATCAGGTGCTGAAGTTATTAACTGTCATTTGAATTAATTAGTACCATACTACTGCAAACCGGTATGCCAAGATAAATATTGTGTTATTATACAGCAATATATAAATTCTATTTATCAATGAATATTGGATAATTATTAACTTTGAAAATTAATTAAATTATTTCTTCATTAACAGTAATAGATCCGAATGAACTATGAAAGCGTCACGATATATTCTCGGTGCTTCCTTGCTTTTGTAGGCAACACTTCTTAAAAGGAAAACCATCTTCCGCGTACTCAGCCAAGAAGTGCTTCTGGGAGTAACGGAGTTTTCTTTATTGGGCTTCTTCGTCCTTTTCTAGTAGCTAATTTCTTTTTGCCATCTTGTTAATTTGTCATTAAGGATCTTCATTTGCTCTATTTCAAGTTTATTTATCTTAAAGGTGAACGATAGACACTATTAGAAACTGAATATTGTTTATACATCTTCAAACTTGGTCCTTAAGATTTCGAATTCGAATTTCATTATATTAGTTACCATCAGGAACAATACTATTAAAATCTATATACAATATATTTATAATATCGAAACGTTTTTGCCAAATAGAATGTCTTTTTAATAAAAGTCGCTCTTTTAAACCCTTATTCATATATTTTGAATAAACTCAATTCAAAATTAAATGGTTTAGGGAAAACAGGGAGTTATTTAATAAGTTTATTTTCTTGTTTGGCAAAAGCCTAATTCCATTGAATAAAATCGAAACAGAAAAAATAGGAAAGTCTTATTCTATATTCAATTTTTTTTTGTAACTTATATTTTTCGATGGAGATCCATAAAGTATGTGATAGTTTATTACCAAGTATGAACTATTACCATCCTAAACCACATATAATTCATTTTTATATATTTTATTTTGACAAATATTAACAGACAAAAATTATAAAAGAGTTAACAAAATAAAGTACATATTTATTAAATTTAAAATGTAAACCATTAAATAAAACCATATATTATTTTTTCGAAAAACTTGTTTTTTTTGTCAAGAAATATAAGAGAAGTCCGTATATCGACTTTGTTAGGAGACTTTTTCGTCAATATTGGACTCCAATTGATAAATTTACGATTTGCCATTACGTTTAGAATATTCAGAAATTTGGTGGTAATTGAAAAATGGTACTTTTAATAAGTTAAAAATCTGGATCATCCCATGCTATTAATATAAATAAATGCGGACGCCAAACCTACGGAACAATTACTAATTTCTAGTACAGTATAATAAGAGGTAGGATATACCCAGAGAATAATATAATATAATACAACCTGAAGAAAGTAGATTTTTTTCTGTACCCGACAAATATATTATGAATAAAATAAAACATAAAAAGATAAGAAATAAAAAGGTTATGCCGTCCTTCGGAAGGGACGTACAATGGGCGTCCCGAGGCTGTTCGGTATAAGTACACGCTAAAGATTCATATCCTAATTTAATCTGGATAGGCAAAATTTAAGGATCCCTCTATAGCATCTTATGCTACTATGCCTAATAGGACAGGCATAATAGTATAAAATGGCAAATTACCTATAAACTGTTGTCTATTTTTAAAAAATCACAAATATTTCCTCTAATAATATTGAAGGTTAGGATAAACGTATACCATTACCGAATTAATTATTCAACTTAGGTTTACATAACGATCACTGACCATTGATTAATCTCAACTGTGACCTACAATAGTCCAACATCGTCAATTCATCGTGTGGGTACAAATCGTTGACTCTATTTAAATAAACCATTAGGAATCAAATACTGTTACGACATCGTAAAACAATATTTTATGTCAAGGCCGAAACTATCAAATAAGCATCGTCGATAACCTGTACCACTATGGGCTTGTACCCGTGAAGAGACTATTGTACCTGTTTCATGGACCACGGTTCTGCATGGTGACTTGTCCTAGGTCACGCTCAACCGCCATTTTCCCCCTTATTTTGGGTACCCTATTTTTATAATATTTTATAGAGGCTGGGTGGGCCCCAGGAGGGCCCTAGATCCTATATGATCCATCTCCCGCTGCAAACAGACTAAATAAAAGTCATGGCCTGCAGCGGGTTTTGAACCAGGATTTCCGGCATGGCAACTCAGTGCTCTACCACTGAGCCACTCCGCTCCCAAGCATCGTCGATAATATATATTAATGATGAAAAATCGCTTTCAGCTTTTGACATGGGATAATCATTAGGCAATAGAACGGAGGCATCGTGAGGAAAAAGGCAAGGTAACACTAGACTAACCAATTAAAATATAATTAGAAATACAATAATTACACTATCAGGTACATTTTTTATGCAAATATTAAATATTATATTCAAATTTAATTAATTTTTATCTATAAGTTAGTAGTAATAATTATTAACAATCTTATATGATGCATAAAATTGTGTGCCCTTGAGAAACTAATTTCTCGAAAGCATAAATTAATTTAGTTCCACAATGAATAATATTAATACAGTTAATTATTTAGAAAAATCATAAAACGTCAAAAACAACCTTAGCTGCTTGTTAAATGTGTAATCATAATTTCTTTTGAGGGATTAGTGTTACCTTAAAAAGAAAAAAATCCTGAATTTTAATATAAGGATATTCTTATGAAATTATGAATTTATAAGTAATTGCATACAGAATTTATAAAAAATAAAATATTACAATTTAATAAAAATAAAACAATTTATGAATTTATTCATTGATTGTCTCAAAATCACAATGATTCCCCAAGCTCATTTTATTTTAATTTATGAATTTTTCGTGCTTTTGCGTTTATATGATATCCTGTACCGTTTATATAATATGTACATAATAGCCTTTATTATATATAATGTTTCTTTTCATATTGGAGACTAGTTCTATAAAAGCATTTTCACTCGGATGACTATTCCATTTCGCTACAAAACGTTCTCAATACCTTAAGATAAGTTTTAGCAATCGGTAAAAATTATTGATGAACTTGCAAACTCCCATTATAGATGAAGTTTAATAAAATAATAAAAAAAAAGGTAAGGATAAATAGTTAAGCAGTCGGGAAGTCGTTAGTCCGATAAATTCCAAATTAACTAAAACTTCTAATTTGTTTTTTAAATTAACAGAAAGTGAAAAGTTAAAACTTAAATTATTTAAGGGTATTTAGACTAACGGTGTAAATGTGCATTAGCATGTGTTGCCTAACTATATATGAGGCTTATAGAAGAGAAAACACAGTTAAAGCTTTTAATTTTTTCATAATTAGAGCGGATTTTTTTCCTTAGTGGATATTTATGTCAAAATTTAAAAAATATTTAAGTAGAGCTGGAGAAACGAAGAGACGAGCCACCAAAGAGTAAAGCAATTCCTTGCAGAGGAAATTAAAACCCACCGCCGCGAACACTGAAGGTTTGAAGGTAGAAAAAAGGGCTATTATTCACGAAAAGTAGAGCACATATTACCTTTAGTTCACAAAATGATCTTCCGTTAACATAACTAGAATACAACTAATTTAATTAAACAAAATACAAGAAATTGATTGATCCAATGCGGGCGGATTTAAAAATTACAGTAATGACATATTACTGTATTAACCAATTATAAATCCTAATAAATTATGTTCCAAGTATTTCATCTAGATACACACTTCGCATTATTTAACATTATATAGAATTCCAAAGCACTTCTTGTAAAAGATAAAATCTATGAGTTTGATTAACCCATATTTAAAAAAATAAAATTATGCTTTACTGATTACACTATATGAGTTGACTGATATACAAAAACTACACGAATTTTATTTAATGAAGAAATAAAAACTAAGTTACCGCTACCGTATTAAATTATTAAAAAATTATTTCAAATAAACAATAATTGGAGTGCTATCGATGGGTAGTTTCTCCACAAGTGTTTTCATGTCATATTCTACATTTTTGCACATTTACTTGATATAATACCATTATAGTTGTAAATATCATTGAATTAAATAAAATAAAAAATAAATAAAAAATAAACAATTAATGTTAGTTTTTTTTGTCTTTTAAAATTGATTCGTTGTATTTATTTTAACGAAATGAACAAATTACTTACCTTACATGAATTATTGATTTGAGCAACAATATCTTTTTTTATTAATAGTCCCGAATTTTCCTCGGTAGATAATCGGTATACGGTTTAATCTGTTTTGATGTCGACTCAATAAAGGAAAGTGTGGGAATTTATGATTTCATCAATCCCTAACATTTTTTATATCAGTAAATAACAATAATTATTAAATTTATAAGCTTTCCCTGAAATAAAAATAAACATAATAATGATAATTATTGGCAACTATGGGAATGATTCCACTTGTTAAAAGAAAATGTTTACTAAATTAACATTAGCAATGAGTGTAAAAAAAAATATATGATAATCATTTATAATTAATAGTAAATAACAATTAATAAAAAGAAATATCAGTATAAAATTATTTAAAAATTTTAACTTATACAATAATATTCTTCTTATATTCAACTTCCGGGATGGACCGTGTCTTGTTGATGTTATGAACCAAGCTTTCGCTCATCGTGCTGTGAGCTTCTTCAGGGTTAGTCAGTTAATGAAGAGCGGATGGTTGGAGTCGGGGTATTTATATCTGGGGGGCGTGGTCTGGATCGAAGTCGGCCTTCCCATTGGTTCGCTTGTGTCGGTCGTGTTGTGTTCGGGTGTGTTCGTGTGTGTTCGGTGGGGTGGGGTTCATCTGTATGTGGATGGTGAGGTAGTGTATGGGTCTTGCGTTGGATAGCCGGATACCAGTTTTTGCTGAGCTTATAGCCATCTTCCCTATTGAAATTGTTGGGTTGTTTGACAATTTCGATAGCTTCTCTTATGTTACGGAGATGGTAATTAGAATCTTTTGTAAGGATGATAGTGTTTTCAAAGGGTATGTGGTGGTTGGTGTTGTAAAAGTGTTCTGCTACAGCCGATTTTTCTTTCTTGAAATTTTTGACGCAAGATATATGCTCTTTGATTCTTTTTTGGATGGTCCTTCCTGTTTGTCCTATGTAGACCTTGCCGCAGGAACAGGGTATACTGTAAATGCCTGGGGTACGTAGCCCCAACTTGTCTTTGGGATTCTGTAGGATGTGGGCTATTGTTTTGTCTGTAGAGAATGCGGTTTTGATGTGGTGGTTCTTTAGGATTCTGGCAATTTTTTCCGAAGTACCTTTAATGTAGGGGATGGTCGTCTGAGTTACAGGTTCATTGTCTGTTTGGTGTTTGTCTTGTTTTTTGTGTTTTCGTTTGTTTTCTACCCTGTTAATGGTTTCTCGGTCGTATCCGTTCTTTAGGAGGGCTGTTCTCAAGTGCCTCTTCTCCTTCGGAAGCTGAGACGATTCAGCTATCGTTTCGGCTCTGTTGAGTAGAGTGTTGATAATTCCTTCCTTCTGAGCGGGATGGTGATGTGAAGTGGCATGGAGGTATCTGTCTGTATGGGTCGGTTTACGGTATACACTATGTCCTAAGTACTTGCCTTTCTTTTCAACCAGGACATCCAGGAAGGGGAGTTTGCCATCTTTCTCCAACTCCATGGTGAATTGAATGTTAGGGTGGATGCTGTTGAGATGGAGCAAGAATCTGTCCAATGCGTCTCTTCCGTGTCTCCAGATGGCGAAGGTATCATCCACGTATCTGAACCAGCATTCAGGCTGTTCGGCTGCAGTAGAGAGTGCTTTCTGTTCAAAGTCTTCCATGTACAGGTCTGCTGCTGGTGAGCTTAAAGATGATCCCATCGCTGTGCCTTCCAATTGTTTGTAGTAAGTTCCGTTGAAAAGAAAGGCAAGTACTTAGGACATAGTGTATACCGTAAACCGACCCATACAGACAGATACCTCCATGCCACTTCACATCACCATCCCGCTCAGAAGGAAGGAATTATCAACACTCTACTCAACAGAGCCGAAACGATAGCTGAATCGTCTCAGCTTCCGAAGGAGAAGAGGCACTTGAGAACAGCCCTCCTAAAGAACGGATACGACCGAGAAACCATTAACAGGGTAGAAAACAAACGAAAACACAAAAAACAAGACAAACACCAAACAGACAATGAACCTGTAACTCAGACGACCATCCCCTACATTAAAGGTACTTCGGAAAAAATTGCCAGAATCCTAAAGAACCACCACATCAAAACCGCATTCTCTACAGACAAAACAATAGCCCACATCCTACAGAATCCCAAAGACAAGTTGGGGCTACGTACCCCAGGCATTTACAGTATACCCTGTTCCTGCGGCAAGGTCTACATAGGACAAACAGGAAGGACCATCCAAAAAAGAATCAAAGAGCATATATCTTGCGTCAAAAATTTCAAGAAAGAAAAATCGGCTGTAGCAGAACACTTTTACAACACCAACCACCACATACCCTTTGAAAACACTATCATCCTTACAAAAGATTCTAATTACCATCTCCGTAACATAAGAGAAGCTATCGAAATTGTCAAACAACCCAACAATTTCAATAGGGAAGATGGCTATAAGCTCAGCAAAAACTGGTATCCGGCTATCCAACGCAAGACCCATACACTACCTCACCATCCACATACAGATGAACCCCACCCCACCGAACACACACGAACACACCCGAACACAACACGACCGACACAAGCGAACCAATGGGAAGGCCGACTTCGATCCAGACCACGCCCCCCAGATATAAATACCCCGACTCCAACCATCCGCTCTTCATTAACTGACTAACCCTGAAGAAGCTCACAGCACGATGAGCGAAAGCTTGGTTCATAACATCAACAAGACACGGTCCATCCCGGAAGTTGAATATAAGAAGAATAATAATGACCGTGGAAGCCTACGTGAACATTTATACAATAATAGTTCAACTTAATTTTTTTATGTAGCTGATTACCATTGAATGAACTATCAACTCGATTAATATTTTTAATTATACAAGTATATAACAGGAAAAAGTAAAACAGCAACGATCCCAAAATAGAAGTGGAGATAGACACCCATCCGGATAGTAAATATCGTAATAATAATGTACTAAAATACGGCAATAAATAATAATAGAATATTATAATATCATTTTCTATAATAATATAAACAATAACTAATAACTTTAAGGAATAATAAACGTCAGAATCTACTATCATTATAAACTCATGACACGAGGATCCCAGTATTCAGGTTTTGGCGGAGCCGCACTTAAGTTGTTTCCTCTGGATTAAGGATTTATGTCAGCGTCCACATGGAATGCACCAGTTATATATTATTCATTTAAGCCCTTATTCAGAAGTACAATTTATCCATGTAATCTACCCCTGTTGGTACTTGTTTAAACGAAAAATTGAACAATTAATTACTAAATAATTATAGAGGGAGAAATATGATGGGATCTTTCCTACTTTTATAATAATTAAAATAATCTAGTCCTCAAATTATTAATTCCTGTAATTTACATTGAATCATTAAGTTATTCCAGATTTGATGATCATTTTGGCAGAGCCGAAACCTAATGATTAGAGAGCCTGGCAGTATCAATTCATTATGCCTTCTTAATGAGTTGCTGTAATGAGATATCGAAATCCCCATTACTCTAATGGATTTTAAGAATATATTCCTTACCCGTACATATTACCGCCCTCGGAATATAGCTATAGGAATTATAATCAAAATCCTTTTAATTATTAGCAATATAATAGAGCTATTATTAATATGGTTGATAAATAAAATGTAGACATATAAACAAATAGACACTCTGAACGCACACAATGATATTAATGTCAAGTACATAAAACCACTCTGTAATAATTTTTTCATTTAAAAAAGGCAATCGCAAATAAATCCATACTATAAATGTTAAAAACATTTAACTAGTGTAGGACAGAAATGAGGAAAAATGAGAAATTATAATAATATTTAAAAAATATTAAAGGTTAAATATACCTTATAATAATACATATTATAAGGTTATATATATCTTATAATATGTAAGATTAGTTACATTTTCATTCACTATACAAAAAACTGGAATATTAGTCATACAAATAATAATTAAAAAAACAAACAGAAAAATTCTCAAGTTCTGAAGCTACGGTTAATTGTTTTGGGTCAAATAATCAGGAGAATTAATACGCATTTTTAATCCTCTCCTCATACTTAGAGAGGATTCTCGCCGTTTCAGGCTACTTCAATATTTACTAAACAAACGATCTAAGCTCCCACTTAATTACAAAAGACTCACATACATGTCACAATCATAAGAACCACCTGGATTTACCGAGTAAAGCTTTTTTACCTCTCGTATCCAATCCAAAATCCTTCGTAAAACCCTCAATGCTCCTTAGTTTGTTACGAACAGTCATTCATAATGACACAAATGTCTCATTTGTCACTGATTTGGCCCGAATCTGATATCAATCTTTTCATGACAAACTTTATTCCCACTCAAACCCACTAGTTTCAAACCTAGTAACCTCTTCTATTCCTGATATTCATCCGAGGCCTCAGAAAAGATGGAATCGTGACCTTTTAAGTTGAAATGGTCATTCGAATGCTACCACTGGGTAGTTTCTCTACTTGCCATTCTTATATATATCTTCCATTCAAATTACTTGATGTATTGTTATTATACAGTTGTAAATTTCAATAAATATATACCTTTTTATTAAATCTTCTTCTATTAACATGAAAAATCCTACCCTCCAGATATTCACATTTTTGTCTTCCATATATTCACTTCATTTATGAATACGAGAGGGAGTCAAGCTCATCCAATTTTATAATGTCCTAAGTATGACATAAATAAATACCGAACACATTATGTCAAGAAGAATCATTCACTACAATTAAACATTAATGAGGTAATGGCGATCACAAAAAGGTCACCGAATGACTGTTTATCAAATTAAGAATTAAGAAACCTCAGTGGGTTTAGCAAGTCAATGAAGTTCTAAAGTATTCCAACAAACATTATTCAAATTAAAACGGCTGAAAGGAACAAGACAATAAAGGTGAGGATGACGGTATACGATGGCAAAGCAATGACCATTGGTGATGAAGCAATAAAGCCATAAACCAACATCCACATTAAGTTTTACGACTGAATTAATATCGCTAACAATAAAATGAACAGTGACAGATCGGGATCAATTTTTTTTCTTTCTATTCTCTAAAATAGTTTACATTAATTTACATAACTACATTAATTTCAAGAAAAGAAAAATATATTGAAACGAAAAGTGTGAATAAGATTTTCGAATAAAGTTTGAAATTTATTTCAAGTGCAAATATTCCATTAATAAAATTGCTGTTTTGGTCATTTCCCTTGAAAACGTCAATGAAGACTGACAAACAAATATTATAGGTAATTATTTAATAGGTAATGTTCAATTTTAGCGATAAATCTAAATATAAAGAGGATGATAGACCAACGTATATCCGGGTCTAACATAAAACTGTTGACCCTACTTATCAAAGTAAGGGGGAGGGGAAAAAAGTACCAGCTCCAAAAAATCCCTCCCGGATTCTCCCTTGTATTAACATAAGTTATGTATGAACTATTTGTGTAAATGCCACATACGTGATGAATAATTTCTGGACACAGAATTTGATGCTCAACAACTTTGTTCTGCTAAGTTTTTCTCTTAGAGAATTAATTTCCAAGTTAAAGACTCACAAATCCTCTCCCTCAGATTTTTCAAGTTAAAAAAAATCACCGGTTAATACACCGCTTAATTGAATTATTATGTTTTGATACTCATTCAATGTATTTTTTAATTAAATGGTTTTTTAACTAACAGTAATGCTAATAACAACAACAACAATAACTAACTAACAATAGCGCTTTCGATTGAAAGACATAGTTTACGAATTATAAGCGAAAAATCTAAAAATGATCAGATTTTTGGCTGGAAGTTGCTCTTGAGATCACATGTGTGATTGATTATATAAAATTTTAAAATAATAGATCTTCAGCCATACCTTTTTTTATGGTAGACTGACAGTAGAATCAGATGTCTTATTCCACGATGCTTTCTCAACTAAAAGGGTGTATTAACCAACACAGATCAGTTTTTTTAAATTTCACAACCTAAACGAGCAAAAACTCAAAATTAGGCATAAAATAATTATTAGAATGAAATTGAAAAACTACAAAAAATAAAGGTCTAACTCTCTTAAAACACTGGACAAGACACTAAACGTTTCGCCAAGTCAGGCGCCAAGCCAGGACTCCAAACAGGCTTGTCGATCAGCGACCTCACTCCAAGACCAATCAAATACTAA
The DNA here is from genome assembly GCA_964056705.1 of Troilus luridus. NCBI lineage: Eukaryota > Metazoa > Arthropoda > Insecta > Hemiptera > Pentatomidae > Troilus > Troilus luridus. The sequence continues at coordinate 51,016,171 of OZ057412.1, read as the reverse complement.
AATTTCGTGTTAATCATTATTAGCCGTAATGAGCCTAAATTAATTACTTTACAGATAGATTTAATTTTGTTAACTATTGATTAATAAACTAAAGCTAGTACACAATATACTTATTTAACGAGAACAAAAGACGAAATGTACAGTAAAAGGTATATTTTAGTTGGGTTAGTTAGTACTAATGGGAAAAACATTTAAAATGGACGACTGTATGAAAAAGGAGTAGTTGGGGTGAGCCGCTAACTAATGAGGGGAGGAACATGCAGCTCTTTAAAGCATGTTATTTTTTCTATTAAAGCATTCATTAAGAGCACACATTAGTGTGGAGTAGTTAAAAACCGCCCTGGGAACAATGGAAGCCCACAGGAGGCCTCCTAAATGAAAGAGATACAGGGCTCGAAGGGAAATTGCGTTCTAAATAAATGTAGTTGAAAGGAAACACCGCAACACCCCTCGCATGGCTAATTCCAATGCTAATCGTCTCGTGCCACCTTAAACCATAATAAATAAAATGCTTATCTGTCACTGGGATCTGATGGTCGAAACCGATAGTGGTAAGGCTACTGCAAAACAGTAATGCCCGAAATTTATTTATTCATAACGTTTATATGTAACAATTATTCAACAAAGGAAAACGAGAGATTTAAAATAGATTTAATTATGTGGATATCGATTCAATTGTTTAATTATGGCACGGATCTGGCAGGTTTATTAATGCCTCGTAACCTCACTGGCCATCCAGTAACTATCGATTTATAAAACTTTTGTATCAATATGACCCTCGTGAACATATAATATAACCTGCAGTTCAGACAAAACTTACAGTTTATCACTAAATTGTCAGTACCGTTTCATGTTCATTTCTAGAATTTATCTGTAAATTTATAACTTTTTTTTGTAGTGATAAATGATCCAAACTGAATAACCATAAATCTTAATGTTCAATTGATCAATGAATTTAATAATTTTTCTGAAGAATGCTAACCTAGTGTGTGCTGGGTCGTTAAAGATCTCCATCCTAATTATACTTGGGTAGGCAAAATTTAGGACTCCCACTGTAGCATCGTCCGATTAAAAATAGCAGCATAATATGACGTTAAATGAAACAAACAAACAAACTTTCTTAAAACTTTTCACATTCGAACTATAATAGACACAAACTTCATAAGTAATTTTATTTCATATGTTTTTATTTTTATTATTTATATTTTTTACTTTTAATGTTATCGGATGTTAAGTCTGATTTCGAATATTGTTTTATTATTTATCAGCTTTTTCCCGCGGCTTTGCTCGCGTGGAATTCGGTGTGTCACATAAAGTTTCGTGACAGGTCGTTTTAAATAAATAATTCAATTTTTTTTTTAAAGTTACTCGTACATCCGAAATTTCAGATGTCTAACTTCAAAACTGACGGATTCCATAAAATCTTTGAACCCCCTTTGATATTAAGGGGGAAATCCTTGGGGGTGGAATTATCCAAATTCCTGTCTTAGTGCTCATTTAAGCTATACATAGAACCTATCTGCAAATTTCAGTATGCCAAGTTCAGTGGTTTCTGCTGTGCGTTGACCGCTGAGCGTGTTTGTCAATCAAGTTACAGTTTTATAGATTACAGTAACTTCGCCTGTGTGGTGTGTTGATAAAAAGTAGCCTATGTCCTTCCCAGGGCTTGAGATTATCTATGTCAAATTTTATCACAGAAGGATCTGCACAGCCGTGAAACATACATTGACACTGATTAACAAACCGGACGGACAAAAGTTTACTGTTTTTCGTGTCAGTAAAGGATTAGTAAGTAATGTTATTGAATTTATTGAAAAGGATTACTCAGTATAACGGTTTCACCTGTCGAACGGCAGCAGCGAGAAATAAAAACTGAAAGGATTAGAATAATGTGCATATGTAGGTAATTTATCGATGTGTTATTAGTTTTGGTGGTCCTACTTACCTACTGCAATATACCCCTGTAAACTATGTTACTTGGTTTGTTTTGTTCAGAGAAAATATGTAGATTTTGCGAGCAAGCAACTCTGATGGCAGAATTTTATCCGATATTAGGTAGCTAAGACACAAAACCTCGACAAATTACATACCAAAACCTTCCTGGTGCATCACTCTACCTATTGGTGAAAGCCGCATGAAAATCCGTGCAGTAGTTACTGAGTTTACCGCGAACAAACGTGGCTGAGGACTTTGTTTTATAATATGTATAGATTTCCTCTTTGGTTTATAGAAATTAAAAATTATTTATTTATAACTATAAAAATTATTATGCAACTGATAGATTATTTTACACAGTGGAAATTTTGAAAATAAATTCTTTTATTGCAATGTTGCTGATATTATGATTTGGAAATAAAAGTATAGTAAAATATTATTATCCACTATAACTTTCATTCACTTTAAACTTGATATTTCTTTCCTTTACGATATTTATCCTGTACTTCGCTATGAGCTATTGTAGTTGAGCATCGGTTCGAAAATCATCGAAGGTTAATCAAAGGCTATCCTGGGAATTTAAAAAAAATTATTATTTTTTCCTTTACGTATCGAACAAATAAATAAAATGACCTTACTTCTCATCCATTATGATTAGCACTTTCATTTTCATTAATTTATAACTTGGCCATTTAACATAAGCCAAGGGAATCGGGAGTCCGCTGGAGTAAACAGGAACACTTATGGTTCGCTGGAGAAAGACATTAACACTTATGCTTGTTAATCGTTCTGGAACATGTGAGAGATAATTACTAAGTAGCAAATTTTTCTGGAGAAAGACGGTTCACTAATCGTTCGTTTAGCTCTTCCGGAATACTGGTTGCTAATTCCGTTCCTAAGGAAATGAGCAGTCGTGGCGAAGCCTTTGTCTCCACGCTCATTTGTATAGGAAAAAGTTGATGCGGGAAAAAAAATACAATTTCTTTTGACTAATTTTAATATTACTAACGAAGTCCACCATTACAGTTTTATCTTATAACAGATTTTTGAAAGCTAAGTTACAACCAGCTTATTGTAGACGGGCGGAATTGTGAAACAGAGAAATGAGTCGGAACAAAGGATCAAAATCTCTAGCAAGAGAGACTAATTAAAAGTTTTGAACTAGCTTAGTTTCCATGAAGCCTTTCTTTTGTCTTAAGCAAAATTATTTCACGCTTTTGTGACACGGACGGTCAAGAAACAAGAGGAAACTCCAGACTCGGCCGCCTTACAAATGATTCTAACGGTGACAAACTTGTCATGTAGCTTATAGGACAATAAAATAGAAACGAATAATTATTTCTTTCCTCTTTACAAAGAAGAATAAAGGCCTTTCTCAATAACTATTCATTATTTGTTGTAATCACGTAGACATGAAGTGACTGTTTAAGACAGAGGTTCCCAACCTAGGGGGCGTGAATTAAAATCAGAAGCAATCTTGGTCTGACATTTGACTGGATGCGAAGATAACCATCTTAAGAGATCTTACTAATAAGGCATTAAGCTATGACCTTTCAAAAGAAGTTATTACACATTTCGTAAATGGAAAAAGAAATATCTAAATCCGTAGCAAGAAAACCATCCAGGCTGTTCTTATCTCTTTCGCAATACCTAACCTAAACAACCAAATGGAAAAAAACACAATGTGAAACTGTTAATTGATTTAAAAATTAAAGACAGATGGGGGTCATGGTACATGTTCCGAATTATGCCCAGATAATAATTGGAAGGGCTATTTGCGAGCCTTTATTATAAAGAATTTTAACTTCAACAATCAAGGAAAATAATAGGTTATAGCAGAGATATAAAGAAATAGAAACTAATGTATTTATCTAAGGTCCCACCCATATAACGTTTTCATTTCCCCTCCCAATAAAATGTAATCAATTCAAAATAACTCTTGGAGATTTCAAAAGCTTGATACGACTCAATATCTCTTTCGGTAAAAGCAATAGGACCTGAATGTTCTACATAATGAAAGAGGCCCTATCATATCATATAACAAGATATCAAATCGTTATCGACAAATTAAAGTCACTATAACGGTTTTTCTAAAATTTAGTAAATGTACAAGATAAAATGTAGCGATTTAATAAAAAACAAAGAAAAAAAATCTCGTTTTATATTAAATAAAACATAAACAAAACAGAAAAAAACATAAATATTTCGTTTATATTAATCCATTGTCTAATATTAAGCTGCAATACTTGAAATACATTTTATGATATCGTTTGGTGAGTTAGTAGCACACGAACCTCATATTAGGTATGTTAAGAAACAAATGTTTTGACATCAACTAGACAACATCAAACTTGGTTAGAGTTAAGCATTTAAAGCATTAAATTCTATGTAATATACAGTCATAGACTATCAAGAGGCATATGATTATTAAAAATTAGATATCAGACTAAATAAAATTATTAAGCTGCATTTATATAGAGTAAAGTATGTATTTGAGTGAAATGACATTGTGTGCATGGGTTGCAGGTGCGTATGCCAAGACCTATACCCTTCACCGCTTCCACTTAATCAATACTTCCGGATGAAAAATATCATGTATTTTTAATTACCATGTAATTGTTAATATCCAGATCAAATTAATAATGTCTATTTGATATGTATACATGAGATGGTATATTTGAAAGTGGTGCAAGTCTATTTTTCATATAGCGATATCTTAAGGTTTCCATTTAAATTACTTAAAAAATATGGGCAAACGTCAAATATTAACCGAATCGATAAAAATTTATAAGATTGAATGAGTCTGATTAAAACATAAACTTTTATCGAACTGAATTATCATAAAAATCGTGAAAAAAAATATTTAAAAAACTTTTAGAGACGAAGTATGGATTCCAATAAGTTGCAGAGATTACAGAAACCCATCACACCAAATGAAATAAGGACCGACAGTAACCGAATCAGAAAATATTTAGAATTTTATTAATTTTTGACAGCGGTATCATTTAATGAAATCGTAAATAGGAAAGCTCTGGAATGAGCTTTCCATCAGAGCAGATAACTGTCCGTGCCGTGCCGCTTTTATGTCAGAAGGTAAATTGGGGGCGATATAGAATTAAATTCGATTAGGGGTGAAATTATTTCCTCAGTCGATGATGACCTAGAAAATGCAACTTAATATTCAATCTTCATCAACTCAAACTCCAAAAAACAAATAATCTTCAACATATTATAATAAGCCATTCCTTAATAAATACATTCAAAACAGAATAACACAAATAAACTCATAAAAATAAAACATATACAAAGAGAGAGAAGTAGGTATATCTGAAAAATATGCTTCTAATATTTTAAAGAGTAGAGTATAACGAGTGAAATACAATCTGTTGAAAATCAAATAAACCCTTTTACAAATCAAACACGACCCTTTATATATCGTCTATTAGCAAATATTTCGCAACTACTGAAGCAATATTTTCAATACAGACATTGTTAATTACATACTCGAATTTATAGATATGTATTTATTTATTTTTATTTGAGTATGTAAGACTTCTGTATATATGTCATATAACTTTTAAGAAAGGCTAGCTTACTATCAGGATTATTATTACTATAAGATTCTGTTAGGTATCATCTTGCTATTATATAATAAATATTACCATCAATATTATAAAATATGAACCGTACGATTATTATACTCGTAGTTCCGTAATAGTTAGAAACATTATATTGATTGCTGATAAATATATAAATATTAAATATATCTAAACGAAAACTTTCGATTTGGAAGTGATCGACAGAATCGGTGCCGCGGGCGGGATGTTTGAAGCGGGTAAGAGAGGATTTCTTAACCGAAGAGAAGTAGAAAAGGAAAAGAAAGTGGCTGTATTTAAGTCAACATTTCTCCCTATCCTCACGTACTCTTAAGAATCATGTAATCTGACAAAGAAACACCAATCCAAAATAAAAGCAACAGAAATGAAATTTCTCAGGAAGATAGAGGGCAAAACAAAAAGAGACCGAGTCCGGAACACCACTTCGAACCTGAATGTTAAATAGGCCAACGAACTAATAGAGGCAAGCAGACTAAGATGGCTTGGACAACTCCTGAGGATGGATGTAGCCGAATTGCTAGCGAAACCTACCGAGCCAAAGTGGGGGGAAAACTAGGAAGAGAACGACCTAGGAGGAAGTGGGAAGAAGATGTCAGGAAGGACTTTGGGAAGAGGGGACTCCACTGGAGCAGAAGAGCACAGTTGGAAGACCGGCAGAGCTGGAGAAGGCTGTGCAGAATTCCTCCTCACACTGCTTAGGCGGTAAAGAGGATTGATTATGATGATGATGATGATTAAATATATTATATAGGGAACGGGGGTAGTGGAAGAACGCTGAGTAACCGTGCCGAACATATAGGGTTCAGCCCGACTACGGCAGATAATCTATTTAAAGCCGGAGATAGACCTTACCCAGCCTCCAAAAAGTGGGTGCCCTTAATTGAGCGAAAAAAGGGCGGTTGAAAATGATCTACCCAAAACCTCCCTGAACAATCGTTGTCTGAAAAGTATGACAGGCACTACCACGTAGTAAACCTTCATGAGTTGTAGTGGAACAGATATTTTTTTAATCTGTTGTATGTTAATATAAAATATAAAACTGTCTATAAGCAATGGTTCCTAAACATTAAATAATGGTTTTCTACAAAATCTTTTAATACTAATAGGTCAGATTACTTACGATGCAAAATGCTCTGAAACTATTTCACTGGACTCACCTGGGAAAAAAAAAGAATTGTATATGTAGTTTATATGAATAATAAATTGTGGTGAACACCATTTTAGTTACAAAAAACAAACAATAAAGATGTATTTATAAGTACTATGTTAAGCACAACGCTATACGATATACTATACATTGAACATATTACATAAAAACACGTAATAATGGAAAAAAAGAACTTATAATGTTTAACAGTTTTAACAACTTGAAATGTTGAAAAAAAAATCACGGAAGAGAGACGGAATAACCTTGAGGAGGAAGACTGCTACAGATAAAAGTTGTCACACAGCTGACAACTTCACTTTAGGAAATAATATTTAACACAATCTAACTTACACATGGACGGCTACAGGAATCAATAAATAATTCAATTTTTCCACCAATCAACGAAAAACATATTACACAGCATACCAGATGTTTACAAGCACATCTTAAATATTGAATAGTAAATACTATGAACCAGAATGAATTAAAATAATGAATTGCCTTAGACAGAAGTGATTCAAGACACATTTGAATATTTATGTATTTCAACATTTATCAGATTACAAGGACACTATTATAAAGCCTTTTATATTTCCCTGCATACAATTAATCCATGGTAAATAGTTTTGCTTATAATATACACTTCATTAACACATTTAACACTAATAATTTGAAAAATAATTGTTCGGATAAAACGTATACGAGGGATTAAAGGATGAGGGGCTAAGAGATAGAAGTAATAATTTATTCAAAGACGCAGTTAAGTGCGGTTATGGATTAATGCCTGTAAAATATTAATCAATATTCGAGAGGTATTAAGTAGAAAAAATTGAGGGGGATCTAAAGTAGGACCATAACATATAAATATGATATAAACTCAAATATTGTATGCTTTTTTTTTTAAATGTTTAAACTTTAAATTGCTTTTTCACAAAAGTATTAAATCGTATATCATTTGAACATCCTGGTTTTCCATAATCTTATATTTATAATTGGGGTGGGGGCAGATCACCTCCCTGCACAACCGTTGTCCTTGAAACAGTAGTCTCTACCCTGTACTGAACCTCAGACACGTTCACAAGGTGTAGCGGTACAGGTTTTTTTTTTCATATTTATAAATGAATTAAGAAAATTAAATAATTTCCTCACCATCATCATGTAATAATACACAAAAGGAAAATGGATGATCCTATTACATAGGGTGTTAATTTTCGTTCCAAAATTAAGAAAGTAAAAGTGAATTTAGCCATCATTAATCAATAACCAATTTAATAATTAGAGCAGAACTTTGATTTATGAAAGCAAGAGCCCTTCTCTAAAACCATTGATAATTATTGTTTTCTAAAATAACTTTACAAAGCTATAAGAAATTAATTTCAATTTTAAATTGAATTTACTTCCTAATTTACTACCTCGACGAAGTAGTTCTTCAACATTCTATCATGTACAATACGTTCCTCCACGAGACTAATATTCGAACGAAAATAAAAATAAAGACTACAAATAACCAACTTAAATAACTGAAACCAATTTTTTTCAAATGGTAGTTAAAATCATTAATTATACAGAAATTATATTCATACCAGAACCAACATTAACGCATGCTTTACTTACCCACGACTCTCGGATCTACAGCTTGGCAAATAAAATGGTTTACATAATCCGTAATTTTGTAACTAATATCAAAAACTCGTTGGCACGTAACCAACAACAAATAGCTACCTGGGAACTAACAATTAGGAAATATCGACAGACATATGCGTATGCTTCATACTCGCTTTCGTGACCATCATCATGGATATCACAAAAGACTATTAATATAAGATGTAAGATGAACGCTAAAATGTTTCATTTTCTATGCTTTTCCGAACACTAGATAGAAAACTATAATAAATATTAAATGTATATAATTAAAAATAAAAAGTCTAACAATCATTACAGTAATGGTTAGTTAAGTTCATTTCTAATTACGCACTAAATTGACATACATGTTTCATTGCTATTGCTATAATGCGAATTTTTGAATTATGTCTTTGTTATTTTAAAAGAGCGATATTATTTTATTATAAACAAATTCGGTGATAAGATTTATAGGAAGAATACGGCGCTATTTATATTCATAAACATGTTCTAATTGGAAATCCGAATGATTAGTTTCGAGGTTTTTACATATAAAAAAGGAACAAACAAATAATTTTCATTTAGGAGTACTTAGTTCAAATCTGACTAGCAATGACCAAAAACACAAAACTAAAAGAACAAACTTGATACTATAAAAAAAAAACTACTAAAAAAATACTAAAACAAAAAGAGAAAATAAGCTTTATTACAATAGCCTACATATAATATGAGCCATTATATAAAATAGCGGAATTTTCCGCATATATTGATACAGTAATGTAATGCGGTATACAATCAACAGCTACGGTAATCGGTGTACCACAGGCACGTATTGGCGAGGTAGAGAGGTAACGCACGATATGAGGCATCCAATATTCGGAGTATATCCAGTATATGTAAATATTTATGTAAATTCATACTGAAACTTAAGTAGGGCTGATGAAAAAAAAGGTAAAATTATTACATCAATTTCGTTTTAAAATTTTCAAAGACTAAACTTTACAATAAAAAAAAAATAAAACACCGTCAGCTCAGGACAGTTTCTGTTTTAATTATTATAATATAAATATATAGTCCAAATGAAAAATTCCGAAGATTCCCATGAACTATCAACTCAGTTGCTATGTAGTTATCAAAAATGAGTATGGTTGCCCTGAAAATGGCCTACTTCTTAGGGCGAAACATCGGCAAAATAAATTAAGTTTTTCCTTATTTTGTGTTATCTTTGACACCCCCCCCCCCTGATATTAAGTAAGAGTATAAAGTCGATACGAACGCGAATCATCGAATGTGAAAACATCATTTTTCAGGAGAATGAAAAAATTGTTCCAAGGTTCATTCTAATTCAGTGCATTTAGTCAAACGTATTTTGCCTATGTCATTATAAATTCTAAAGCAATCGTTATGATTCGAGGACGTAAAATGTGTTTTTTTCACATTCCTTCTTTAACAATTGTATCGACGATAATCGCCGAAATGTTTTACACTCACAAAAAACAATATTGAATAGAGTTTAATATTCAACTACTTATTAATTTTTCTTTAATAATTATTATTTACCAGCAAACAAAGAAAAAAGTGTACAGGAAGGAATGTTGGTATGATCATTCGTTTTAATAAAGTATTAGGCTGGATAATGAGTAGCTAATAAGAAAAAAAATCTATTGAGATATCAATGGAGTGCGAAAGGTAAACACAAACCACAAAGCAAAATGTGGTATATATTTGCTAAAAATGGACCAATATCAAAGATTATTTAATTTCTATATAATTAAAATTATTATTATTATTAATATAGAAGAAATGTTAGTCTCCTTTCAAAATGCAACAATTTGGATATTATCAACCCAAAATGTTGATAATATGCGATAAAGAAGAACGCTGCTTTCAGTCTATTTTACAAAGGATTGTATGATCATTTTTCGTCATTAGCGAAAAAGCAAACCTATGTAGTAAGGTTTTGATCACTTAGAAACAGAGTTAAGGTGTTAAAATATATAAATATTACATCACACTCGTGAGGACAAAAAAATTATGTAATGGGAAATATGTTTAAACTCTACGTAAACCTGATTATGTAACTACTAAACACTTTTGTGACGTGACTGAGAATAGCAATATACGGTTATTTCTATTCACAAATATATACGAATCGAAATTCAGAATGATTGATTATTTTTGATGAATCTTAAAGATTAAAAATAAATCAATCGTACTTTTTAGTGTTATTTAGTCCCGTTCCGGCTATTAAATAATATTTTAATCTCAACAATATGTCATATTTCAAATTCTTATATCATACCCATTTATTTAAAACTTGTTTTATCTTTAAAGGAAATAAAATTATGGGCTTCTTATTCTTATATCAAGTGCTTCTAGAGTTACTCAATGGCAATAATCAATTTGAATGGGAAAACACAAAAAAAAACTTGATATAATAAAATGTTAAGAATGTGAAAATAAATTATTTGGTTATGTATTACAGATTATAACTACAATTGTAATCACTTTTATTTTACAATTGCAACTTCTTTCCCCAGAATTATTTCTTCCAGCATTATTCAGAATTATTTTTCTCTAAAACCGAAATATTCATATTTCTTATCATTCTGTCCAGGGGATTCTGAGCTCAAAACTCCTTAAATAATTTAAAGGGATTTAATATAACAAAATAGAGACATTAAAACCAAAACAAATACAAGTCATCCAAATACCGCTCAAGCCCAATTGCACTGCACCCACTTGAAGAAAACGCGATCTATCTTCAGGCAAAAGCAGGTAGTGAGTGCACTGCTCGCTCCTGGGCACCAGTCACTGGTTTTACAATGAAAGGTGCTTCATACATAAATATAAATAATGGTAATAACCAATTTAAAATTCCTCTCTATTGAGAATATGCTTTTAGTGATAATAGAGTAATATTTAATGTTACATTTACGTTGGAATAATAAAATTGAGTTCTAAAAAATTCAGTTTAATTGATGAAAAAGACATAATTTGTAAAATAGAACTTGGTCTGATTTAAGGCGGACAGAGGATACCTCTAGTATACTACAAAATATAATATTACATATGTAGGAAATCGTATTGTTATCTCAGTTGCCGTGCCGAAGGTTCCGGGTTCAATGCAGGCAGTGGACAGATAATTTATTTAATCTGTTAGCACCCGAGGGTGGACCATGAGGAACCGGAAGACTCTCCTGAGGCTCACCTTGCTTTTGAAAAAGTGGGTACCCTTAATTGGGATAAAAGCTGGCGGTTGAGCGTGATCAAAGTCAAATAACTTCCCTGCACAATCGTTGTATTAGAAATAGGCTTTTCAGTTGGTTTTTTTTTAATTCAATAAGGTCATATCAGGTCTATAACCTAATGACCAAAAAAGTTTCAGCATTAATCGAAATACAATGTCATTATTTTACGTGGAATACGAGACGCACGAAGAACGGTTTCCCCAGACATGTGAAAGCGTTGAGATCATGTTCTGAAACAAATGCAGAGGAATTTTCCAATTTTCACGTGGTCTCTAAGAGGCTGAAGTTGATAAAGGTGATAGATATGACTGGAAATTCCGGTTTCGAATTTCAGCATGAAAGTTCAATATTTCTGTGACAACTGTCAATCAAGATAGGACAGTGGATCGCTAATTGGGCTGACTAAGCCAGCATAAACTAGATTGGCTTACCTTCGGACTAGGGAACCGCTCGCCAGCCTTGGAGCAGCAATCTTGCCCCTAATAGTTCTCCATTGTTTCGTAACCATTTTACAAAACTATAAAACCGTGATAATTAAGACAGCAATTAGGAAATAGAATATTAAAAAAGGTTAAACTAGTGTTCTTTTTTAAAAACTTTATTGTAAAATAATGACTAACTAAACACATTCGTGTTTCAGGGAGCAGGTAGCTGTTGTTTTCTCTCCGTTCTAGAGGTTGGCCAAAAAAAAAAAATAATCAATAAAGAAAACTAATGACCCGACCCTTGAACTCCATACTTTAATAAATTTGCTAATTAAACAGGAAATTGCGATATTATATATTATAATACTAGTACCATCTATTACTGATAATAAGTCTACTGTCAAGCCTTGACCCCTTTATAGGCCTGGAGAAGACATGCAATGTAAATCGAAACGTTGGCTTTAAAATAAACAGTTCTCCTTACAAACGAGCATTTTTCATGATCTCCTCCCGGACCATATTCTTCCTCTGATATTATATAATAACAACTACAATAATTTTTACTTCTTACATATTATTATATTTATATTATATTTATATTACCTTTTTTTCAGTAAAAAATAATAAATGATAAATTAATAATAGGAGAACGGCACTCGCAAATTTGTATTTTAATAGTTTAATAGATTCAGGATGACTTTAAGAAGCTACCATTTAATGCGCGTTACAAGAAGGAAAGTTGCGGAGTTGACGTCAATTCTTTTACTTCCATTTTATATTAGATTTGAAATGACTATCAGGGTCATTTAACATAATAAAATTCCAAGCTCTCCTAAAAACTAGACAAGAATATAACACTTTCGAAAGTAAACAATCTAAATTTTAGAATATCGTTTCCAAATCCATTGCACAATACTCGTACTTAATGACTATATTTCTGATCGAACCAAGCTACAATAGCGAACATACAAGGCTACGTAGCAGAAACAAGACCACAACAACCTGTGATTACACATTTAACAACCATAATTCATGGAATCACAAGTTACTATCACATTACGAGGAGCCCGTACAATCATTGTTATTGCGAAAACCCATCATTATTCATAGCCCGTTATAATATTCAGTTCCTACTGTAAAAAATAAAACTTGTATCATTCGCGTTATAGTTTCATCGACGACATTTTGGATTAAAACCGATAAATTTGACCATCACTAAGCTCCAACGAAGAATTTAGAATAAATCAAATTATTTAAACAAAAAAATAGGGGGAACTTTTTGATGATTTGAAAGCTTTTGATGATTTTCGAACCGATGCCGAACTAGGACAGAGCTAAATACTAGCTAACTGTAATAACGGAAAGAAATATAAAGTTTAAAGTGAATGAAAGTTATATTGGATATTAATATTTTACTATACTTTTATTTCCCTAACTTTTATATAAGTAACATCGCAATAAAGTATATACTTTCAAGATGTTCCATGGCGTCAAGTAATTGACCAGTAACTAAATAATTTTAATATGTTTATTGAAAAAAGGCGAAATAAATAACAATATAATAGGCAAATGCATACTTTAAATCCGATAACATAAAAAGAAAAACAAGTGAAATAAAATATTGGAAATTTAAATTAAAAGAACTACCATAAATACTAATTAAACCATCACCACCACGTAATTTTTAAATGAAGAGAAAAATATTATGATTTTTTTAACAAGATTTTAATAGTTTTGCCTTTGTGTGTGTGTGTGTGTAAGTAATGGAATCATTGAACTCGACATTCGACCTCTTAAAAACATCGAATTAAATTGAAACTTAGCACACTTCTCAAGTTTTTCTATTATTTATTTTCTACTTTTCAGTTTGTCTACCCAGATACAATTAGGAAAGGGATCATTGAAGAGTAGCTGACACCACGCAGACTGAGGCCCGCCATTTTACGCTCCCTCCGAAGTGCGGGATAACGAAGCATTCGATACTCCTTAAGTACGGAAACGAAACTGTGTAATGAAAGTAAATATAAGCCTAATAAGAAAGTAAATAATAAAAAAAATATGTTAGAGCAATTATTTTACCGGAAATATACCTTTATCTTATCGATTTTACATTTTTTTTTTCTTAAATGGATTAAAAGTTCTTAAATACGCGACGGCCTACAATTTTTTTAATGCGCTGAATAGAATCTCAATTTATTTTTACAAAAGATTTTGAAATGATGTTAATTCCACAGTTGTCATTAAAATGAAAAATTAAAAATTAAACTATGTCTTCTCGGTCCTTAGACAAACATATTCGAAAGAATCAAACTCAAACTCATTAATTAAAGGAGAAAAAATGCAAAAAAAGAGTTGATATAACGGTCCACATCCTTCGCTTTGAACAATCAGGAACTGGTTTGTAAAAATTGGGGATGGCTGATCAAGTCGCCAAGAACTCAAACATTATAGGTTTTAGCAGGGATTCCCGCTCGTCTTCCTTGCTATTCAGGTATTAGCTGAAATCAGGCCCAAATAATTGACGGATAAAGTAACTATCTGTAATAATATTGAGTAAACACTTATTAGTTTCCTTAGAGCTAAAAATAGATTGCAATGATTTTCCCTTCTGCCCTGTTCCTCACGAAACGATTATTCCCACTTTAATGAGTACGCAATTCCTTCTTCATGTTGAGCAACTGGGGCGAGTTCACTGGTGTAGCATGAAGTTGTCACTGTTATAATAACGGAAGGATGTGCCATCATCGGAATATAATTCTATTTTATCTTAGTAAAATATAAAATAAATAGTAAGATGAGCTAATAATTATGAATTTAAGTCTACATTGAAAATAATTCTAACTCGAAAAAGAAAAGCTTTTTTACCTACAATAGGTTTTCAGACCATTTCGATTTTTTTTTTGTTGCATCATATTTAAAAATCAGATTAGTCAATAATATAATTTTATAGGCACAAATAAAATATGTGTAACTTATTTTGTGCAATTTTTTTCTGTACCTCCTGACCATTTAACACTCTTCTAAGAACTCTCCACTTAACCATTTCTACATGAAAAATTTATTAAAAATCTCTAGAATAAAATATATGCATGAATAATGACTACATTATTTAAGGAAAAACACAAATATATTTTGTAAGAGAAGACAGCCTAAACATTATTCAACCTGAACTATTGACTTTTGATTATTATTGACTTTCATCTTCTTCTTCAATCGGCGCAACAACCCATTACTTGGTCCTGGCCTCCTCAAGCAGCTTCCGCCAGCTCAACCGGTCAAGTACAGCTGCTCTCCAATTCCGTACTCCGAGCAGGGTCCTTGCATCTTCTTCAACACCATCCAACCATCGCAGCTTAGGGCGGCCTCTCGGCCGTGCTCCGTGTAGGCGCTCATTAAGCTGTTTATTTGGGATCTCATCAGTTCCCATCCTTGCCACATGGCCTGCCCAGCGCAGCCTACGAATCCTCACAATTTTTCCGATATCAGCCTCGCCAATCAATGAGTATACTTCCCTGTTTGTGCGTCTTTTCCAAGCTAAACCATCCTCTACTGGGCCGTAGATGCGTCTGAGTATCTTTCTCTCAAATGTTTGGAGATCCCTTTCATCAGACTTCGTAATTACCCAAGTTTCTGATGCGTAGATTAGCACTGGTCGAATTAGCGTCTTATATAACCTTGTTTATGTAGATTATTGACTTTAGTAATGTTAAATTGTTTAAAAAAACTGTACAACCCATGAAGTATTAATACTACAGCAGTACAACCCAAAAAGAGTCTGACACGGGGTAAGGGGGTTTAGACTGTAGTTTTTCTAGGACAACGGTGCAGGGAGGTGATTTATCCTAGGTTGCGCTCAACCGCCAGCCGCTTTATAAAGGCAGGCTGAGCCACAGAAAGGTCTGTTGATCCCACAGGGCCAATCCGTCACTGTTAACAAATTAAATAATTTATCTGCCGCGGCCGGAATCGAACCTCGACCTTCAGCACAACAATTCAGCACTCAGAGAGAAGACAAGAAATTATTTCTGTAGAGGATATTAAAAGTAGAGTTCAAACATCAAAATAATTCTCAAAGATGATTTATTGCCTAATGGTTGTAAGCGTAAGTTGTGTGAAGCGCGAACTGCATCAGGTTTTTTTTGTTTAAGCGATTATTATCATTGTAATTAAGTGTACGATTTATATAACGGTATGGTTATAAAATATAACGGTAATGCAAAGGGATAGGTAGTTTCATTTTGACGAATGATTTTACGACTGAAGTCGACGAGGAAAGTGGATTAATAAAACATTCAACGAATGGAGTGAATAATTTAACCCTAACAGGGATTTAGCCAAGCGGTGAGCTCTTTTACCTTCCCACCCCTCCCCACTTCAGATCAATTTTAGCAACTTGCCGGAAGGGTAAGCTCATTTACCTTTAAGCTAAATTAAAATACAATCACAAATTTTTGAATTTTAAATCGCTAATTTGGCCACGTTTAACGACACGTTAAATAGGTCACATAGAAAAATGATAAGATAGTATAATGTAAACCACGGTCATTAAACAACCATTATATTGTAAGGCAAAATTAATGAAGATCTGATTAAAACGAGAACTCAAAATTGTTCTGTTTTTTATTGTTCCTTCATAATAAGTTTGGCAAATTTGAATTCTCCAGTAAGCAGTAATGTCGAAGCACAATCGTGTGCTTTAATAACGTAATTTTGAAAAATGGCTTTCAAGATATTTTTATTATATAACTCGGATTAAAAACATTTACCTCAGGCGTCTCGACTTACGATAAGATTCAGTTGAAGATTTTCCTCGAAATGTTACCAATGTTATTAATACGAGTTATATAACAGAAATATCTAATAAATCGATCTCAACAAGAAATTCAGGAGTGTTCCTTAGGAATACTCATTTAGGATGAGACTTAAAAAATAAAATAAAATAAACTGTGTTCAAATATAAAAAATATTTTAAACATATTATGTTATTGACGTTTATAAACGTTCAGTCAATATGTACATCATTTATATAAATACCGAATATAGTTTTCATAGTTAATAAACAATTCTTAAAACTATCTTAACCTCTTATACAAAACTGTTGATATCTACAGCAGCGTGTCCCTTATCAGTGAAACCGAAGTGCTATATACAAATGATGGCTCCAAACTTCTACTGTGTAAAAAGAAAACTTGTCAAA
Organism: Troilus luridus; assembly: GCA_964056705.1. Classification (NCBI taxonomy): domain Eukaryota; kingdom Metazoa; phylum Arthropoda; class Insecta; order Hemiptera; family Pentatomidae; genus Troilus; species Troilus luridus. The sequence goes on along the minus strand of OZ057412.1, from coordinate 50,998,979 downwards.
ACCATGTTGTAGGAAATATGATAAGAAAACTTATACGATAATTTTATTTTGTATAGGTATGAAACCATATTTATTAAATTAAACATTAAAACATATTTGTTTTCTTTAGCCCCTTCTTTAGCAGTTTATAACTCTCAGTATATTAATGACTAAATTAATCTTACGAAATGCCAGAAGACTGGATTATTCCTGCTGATTGTATGTTCTCTAGTATCAAATTAAATGCAACGGGGCGTCTTTGTCATAATATACTCGCAAACGGTTCGGTTCTCAGGGGGAATTGGGGAATAGGTCTCGTGATGAGCTGCGCACCATTGAAAATAATAGCAAAGATCCCACAGGGAGGCAATATAATGGAGAGGAAGTATAGGAGGTACGGGAACATCATTGAGAGGAAATGGCGAACACAGGTCCCTGAGGAAAGGCAAGTAACCCAGTCATCGTCCGTGACGGAGCCTTCAACGGTAGCGCACCGCTGCCTCTCAGGATTACAATCAAGGATGAACTGCAATCTTATCTCGAGTAAAACTTAAACTAATAGTTGTTGAAAAATTCCAAAGAGGTCATTTTTTCAGTGACGCTGAACTTGCGATTTTCACGGTTATAATGCTATATTTTTTATCACTGAAAACGAGTCGTTAAACAAGAACATGATTTTTTTTTTAAACTGTACTACGTGAAGTGTCCGCGGTTCAGTACATGGTAGAGACTATACTGTTTCATTTACAAGGGTTCTGCAGGTAGATAATTTGTCCTAGATCACGCTCAACCGCCAGAATTTAGCCCCTTATTTCGGGAACTCACTTTATAGAGTCTGAGTGAGCCCCAGAAGGGTTCTAGATCCAATGGGATCCATCATCGGCCGCTAACAGATTAAATAAAAGTCTCCCGGCGATTTAAACCAAAGACCTTCGGCTTTCGGCGTGGCAACTCAGAGCTCTACCACTGAACCACTCTGCTCCCTAGAATATGATAAATACATTAAAATTCGTAAAATTAAATTCTGTTTGGCATTAAATTCATCATTTTATCGAATTGATATTAATAATGATAGAATTAAAAATAAAAGTCTCAGCGAATCCGAAGAATTAACATCGATAACAACACTCGCGAACATCAACACGCAGGGAATCACTACAAAATTCGAATTGGCAGGGTAAGAATTAACACAATTTAATCCTTTTTTAAATATAATTATTCACATTTCATTTTGCTTCCTGAACTATGAGGCAATAACCGCGTTCACATAAGAATTTCCATTGAAAAATTTTCAAACAACTTTCCACCCATTTTTAGCTTTGAGGCGCCCATGAACATTTTTTTCACTTTTCACTCAGCATTCGCGCGTATATGCATTGACTGTCATCTAGATCAGTTGAATATAAATCTTACCTGATTTCAATCAACCACTTACTCGTGCGTAAACTTATTTTCCTTGACAAGCCCTTGAAACAAGCTCCTCCGATCAGAATAGGAATTTAGGAAAATTGTTAAAATTATTAAAATAAATTGATTGATCGAAAGATTGCAGTTTTTCCTATACATGTTGAGATGAACTAATTGGTTAAGACACGCCGACAACCTTGAAGTAAGTCATCCTTTTAATTGCACAAAATGGCGTAAAAAACAAAAAAATATACAATAACAATAAAAAAAGAATATTTAAAGCATTGTAAAATTTGGTTTAAAAAAAGAGTTCTCATATGACATGCATAAATAAATACAACCTTATAATACTGAATACAAGTGATAACAAGCAGCACAAATATACAAAATACAATTTTGAAATGTTTTCAGCTTTTCTAAACTGGCGCGAGGGATCTATCAATCTAACTGAAATAAATCCAACAGTAACAAAAAAGAAATGTAACAATAAAATGTTAAAATTAAATAACAAAATGGAAAAAATGGAAAACCTCAATATCATTTACGATATTTCAAATCATCGGGGAAATCAATAATAAAAACCCTTAGAAACAATTCCTGGAGTTAATTAAATAATGAAACACAGTTAAATGTCATATTTTTTGTTTCAGGACTTCAAAGTCATCCGTTTATTAATTGGAATATTGTGTAAATTCTAGTACGACTCCTTAATTTGTAATAATTAATCTATTTTAAAGTAGTCACTATTGGATTTGAGATTCCTGACAATGGTTTTCTTAATCCAAGGATATTGATAATTTAATGTAATATTTTTAAAATTTAAATTAATCTTAACTAGTATCCTTTGTTAAAAGTTACTTTAAATATTTAACACCGACCTGAAGATAATAACGTTTATCAGAGATATACACAGCGCTGGCTGTGGTAGACCGATTTAGTTGAAGACTAAAATGAATGTCATAGAATATTATACAAACACTACTACTATAATAAATGCAAAAGTACTAAAAATGTTTTAGCTTTAAAAATAAAAATAAACTTCTAACAAAAATTATTAGGTAATCCTTACTTAATAAATACAATAAAAATATTTTACTAGAAAATTAATCTTAAGTAGCAAATATTTATTATAAAACTATATTATACATTACTATAAGATCTTCCTCTTCGTATCCTACGTTCTAGTACGGTCACGCTTGTTACTCTTGGATAAGTCCACAACCTTGGATTCATCTCATTCAGATGAAGTAATGATGGATCTAACTGCATGACTAATAAAAAGAGAAAATGTTCATCATCTACAAAAGAGTTCGTCCTTACTGAAAAGACTATCGCTGAGCCAAAACGATATAACCTACTGACTTGAAATTCTGACATTAGCTACATTTTTTAAGGCTAATGGGCACTAAGAAAGGATTTATGAAAATTCGTCCCCTAAGAGGGTGAAAAGGGTGACAACCTTTGTTGTCACATTTAACTAATGTGAAAATAAGTAAGCAGGCTTTACATTTTAACATAATAATAATTGTATTCAAGATTTTGCAAAATCAACCCCTTGATATTAATATTTTGTATATTACATGGTGGATTTCAATAGAAAACTTATCGATAGTTCTGTAATTATGCCGTTTAATAATTAATAGGACAGTTTTTGAAAATCTATCAACAAAGGGATAAGCATTGGTAGGCTGGATGAATTCACACATGCTTTTAAGTCATTGATTATAATATGGAGTTAATTTATGGAATTCAAAATTCACTCTCCGTTTAAACTCAACATGTATTTCTATTTAAAAGCAACGCGGACGAAGTCGCGGGCAAAATCTAGTGACGGAATAAATAGTCGGGCCAGTATAATAGTTTTTTATTCTAAAAGCCGGCCTATCATATACTAAAACTGATTCAATATTTTTTGGAAAACCACCCAGAACTTCTAAAGTACTACAAGATGAAGATGGTAACTTGCATTATAGACGTTAAGTGCCATCCTAAGTAAACGCTGTTCCCCATAGTCATGAATGATGTGGGATCAAGAAACCTACCGGGGGTTAACCCGGTCTCTACAAAGTGAATTTTCAATATAGAGCAATGTGAGCTAAAACAAAGAACACACAGCTTACATCATTGCCTACTGAAAGAGCCGAATTATTTAATACAAAAAAGATATTTGTCAATAGATTATCGACCGATTCCAGTATGTGATGGTACACCAAATCTTTGAAGCCAAATCCGTCTGTAAAATTATTACCTTAATATCTCTTAGGTATAAATGCAAATAGAGTTTCTCCAAAATAAGTACCTACTGCATGATAAATACCTACGTACTGTAACAACAAGGAAGACTCCAGGCTTGAATCAGATAATGCTACAAGGCGTTTTAATAGAGGAAGGCCATAGATCTGGTATAAGTACTAAGTTAACGGTACACTTAGTTTTTCAGGATAAAACAAACAATAATTTCAGGATAAAATAATATTTAAACAATTAAATATATTTATACGAATCGTATTACTGCTCAGAGGCGTTTCAAGTTACGATTTGGAAAGGCTGTAAGGGACGGCCACACTTTTGAACTCCACCAATATGGCTGCCACGAGCTCGAGTTTTTTTTCGCTTAAGTGATCTCACAAAACGGTTCTGCAGATTTCAGACCTCATGCCAATTGAGAATAGAATAACATCTAAAACTGTACCTCAACGAGAATTTCTAGCGAATGAGTAGCCAACCAATAAGAGACAAACTTTTCAAGTTGCTTTATTAGGTAAATATTAAAGGGGAAAATGAGAAGACACCATAAACCCAAAATAAATAAGTAATAATAATTTATTATATAATAAATGCAAAAAAAACATCCACTACTGATACTTTTTTACTATTATTTACTCAATGAAACACTCAAACAACTCCACACCTAATTTAATAAGAGAACAAATTATTTTATTACTTTTAAATTAAAAACTATTATAAAGTTTGTTGGTTCAGATTAAATAAATATTTAAACCTACATGTCGATGATAAGCATTAAGGAGAAAACATAATTAATTTTTTTTTACATTTCTTTTTTTTCCATCGACCACTACGTGTTTTTGTATTCTCTACTGCGTCAAAATTGCCCCCGTTTTTCTCTTTTTTACATTATTATTAATACTTTAGTATATTTTTTATGAATATAATAAAACAATATGTAATTTTTTTTTTATTGAAACACTTAAACAACCTCATAAACGTTATTAATTCCATATGTAATTACTAAAAGCACAAAATAGGGTAGTCAACCATTTTAAAAATAAATTTAGAAATAGAAAAATGCCGATAATATATCACTCCTTATACATTGAAGTTGAGATAAAATTTATTAAATTCATTTTTTTTTAACTTCTAGAAAAAAATACCCTCGTTTTAAAACAAGCAGAAAAGTGTCGAAAACATTACAATAAAATTCAAAATTTCTTTTAATTTTACAATAATCCTATTTAAATAAATATTGAAACCTCAATGCCGATTGTAGTCCTTAAGTTTAAAACATAACTGATGCCACTTTTTTTTTTATAACTTTACAAATAATATATTAATGATTGCTGTGGCTATCATATAAAAATATTATCAATCTCTTTTACTCTTTTAGCAAAAGGCGGTTTAGAACATTGCAGGATCTGAAAAATACAAGACAGTTGAGTTATAGAATATTGAGAGACGCCGATAAAAAAATATCTCTTATAATTCAGCAATTGGTTCCACAAACATGAATAACTGTCAATATTCTGACTCAACAAGCTAAATCTATTTACGCACACAATACTATCGAGCGGGAGAAATCTCGGATGATAAATGGACGTGAAAAAGAGAAAACCGTTCAATACGATCAACATCTTTACCAGATCGGAATCTAAATTAAACATGGACAATAGTTTACGCTAAACAAGAAATTGAACTGGGGATGGCAATGAAGGCAAGATGATAACACAAAACACTGATCAAAAACCAATAATGTTCATGTTCATATTCATCATTCATCATGTTCAGTCGGATGCTGACTGGATAATAGCGGTATCAAGGAAAAATCTCTGGACGAATAATGACTAGTAGAAAAACAATTTAATAATATCTTATTCAAACAACAGAGGGTCTTTTTTTAGAGGTTCGAAACTTTGAAAGAGCTACACTTTTTTGTATGAAAATTGATTTGACAACTGATGGTGACTTAGTTAGCTTTTCCATTTTATAAAGAAAAGACTCAAGCCAAAGCAACTCTAACATGTTCAAATACAAATGGGATAAAATTATCTCTCCATTAAACCCAGTTTCATTTATATTATTAATGTTTATCATAATTTTATATTATTTTAAAGTTGCGAACCTCTATAAAACACCCTATACTTACCTGGAAACTCTTGACACGTGTTTGAAACATTTTAAAATCATGTTATGGACTATAATAATAATCGCCTTATTATTATAAATGCACTGTATAAATAAATATTGGGGTTACTAAACTTTTCAAGTACGTCTGCTTATTCTCTGAAACAAGGCCTCAATGATCTAAATAGTGATAGCCCCCCGGCAATAGGTCAGAGTATGATGGGTGCGGCTCAATGAATTGTCCCACTTTCATTATCGAATATCCAATTTCGTTGTAGAGTTAATCAACGCTATAGTGATGATAAGAAAAACAAATAAATCAAAAAATATTAATCTAATTATCTTTAGTCATAATTCATGAAAACGAAATTTAAAAGCTATATGACACCTGAAAGATGTTCGTCTTAAATAGTAATGGACCAATTAAGGAGTACAATAGTTTAAAAACATAAACAATAATTTTAATAGAACAATAATTTAAAAAAATTAAAATATTGGGACAATAATTTTTTTAAAAATATTGGGACAATAATTTAAAAATATAATGAAAAACAAGGCAAGAACATATTTTGAATTTTTCAATAAAATTGAAAAACCGCAGATTATTGGTAAATATATTCAACTATTTATTTTTTACAGAATCCTTAGACAAATAAATAAAATTTTTGAACCGTTCGACGTATTGGGATTTTTATAATTTGAATTTATTTTAAACTTATATTAAAAAGTAGTAGGCACTTGCGAGAGCTCAGGTATTAGATAATTATTCTACTCAGTGTTGGAACTATAATTGATATTAGGGAATAATATAACCTAAAATATTAAATTAATATAACAGCATTGTATTATGAATGAAGTTTACGTAACACACGTATGGTAATTGGTCACTAAAGAACTAATTTATGAATGTAACATTATGTATATTATGAATGGCTACTCCAACTCGACAACATCCCTCCAATTTAATAATTAAGTATAGCATAATATAGACGTTAAAATTATTTGGGTATTTGGGGTTAGTCAATATATTTCATTATTGTAAAGTTATATCTAAATCTGTATCTGTATGGTATCTGGTAAAACTTATACCAGATACCATAGGACCCGGTGCGACACAATATTGTGGGATATCTCATGAACGCATGGTTTTAAAGCTTTTAAACACCTGCCTCAAAATCTACAACATATGTCAGTATCTTTCCACTCACCAGATCGAATTAAGAAAATTTGAAACTCCCCATTTTTTCTACGTTTTTTTAATATTTGTAATTATAGGAATCGCTTTAGAATTTGAAATTTTCCACTTCTCTGCGAAACTCCCTGTCGGTTGATTTTTATATTTGTTCTCTGGTAAGAGATAAGTGTAAAGGAGTGGGAGTATATTTATTTTTTGACAGCAACCGCCAGCTGTTCGATTGATAAGATAAAAGGGCAACCCTTGTGTTCAAAAATAGTACGAAATTCATGAAAACACTCTTCATCTGAACAGAAGTTACATGAGCAAGATGGCATACTTTTAGCTATTAACAACATAATTATAATCAATAAATTTATACAGTTTATTTCAAGTTTTTTAAAATCTTTTTAATAACTTTATGATTACTTAATATAAACAATCTGTTGTTAAATGAAATTATTATCACATAAAATAAGCAATTTAGGCAAAATTAATCTGGTAAATGCGAAGAATGATAAATAACAAATAATAAATAAAAGTTAAAAAGGTACTTAAAATCTATGGTGATTAAAAACGAATGACTCGTGTCCTTCGACCGGAAAACTACCCTATAATTTAAATGAAATAACAAGAAATAAGACGTAATTAGAGGATGTAAGAATAAAACCTAATTAATCTTTGAGATGAGGTCATATTTATGAATAGGTGATGATACATAGATGCAAAAAATCTATCAACAAAAAAATCTAAACAAAAACTAAGGGAAGAGGGATAAGAAAAAATTCGAAATGCGTTCTTGATTACTTACAACTTGCGTTGTATAAGTGATGGAGTCATGGCATCCGATCGTAAACAATTTTTTCCTATAAGATTTTTCGTAAAGATTTTATCCTATAAAATTTTGTATACTATTGATTAATATCCAATAATACTCAAAGGTTATCAGTTATTTATAAAAAAAAATAACAAAGGGGGAAAAGAAAACTGATCAATTTTAATTTTTTTATAAATATAAATATACATTTTTTTAATACATATATGATTTGTAAGTACATTTTTTAAGAATATCTTTTTTGACCTAGATTACAGGAATAAACTTTTATAGCCCGTTTGAAGTGGTGTTTTCGCAGTAGAGGGATAAACAAACCCAGGTCGAGGCCTTGGTCATTTAAATGCTAGAAGTTGCTCGAACAGAAAAACTAAGTCCGTGAACTTGTTTTGTCCATGCTCAATGTATTTTAATAGAAACTTGTTGAATCATGAAATATATGTTATTATGATCTGAAACAAACTTTATTATATATGTGACTTTCGGGACAATGTCTTAAAAGTTCGGGGAAAAACCAAACGATCAAGAAGAAAACCAACTACAATTTTTCTTTACAAATAAAAATATTTAAAAATTAATAAAATCAATAACTAGAAAAATAGAATAAATTATAATAATATATAATGACGTAACTCAACAAGATCCAAATTAAATAAATGTTCAAAGAATATTCTTCCCCTCGTATACATCGCGAATTGCGAGAACGCGGGGACATAGGATCAGTGAAAAGAAAGGATATGGCCATGACCGGTGAGCGAGCTTGATTGAGCCAGGATAGCTCAGTTGGTAGAGTTCCAGACTAGTGATCTGGGCGACCCGGGTTCGAGTCCCGTTCCTGGACATATCTTTCCTTTTCAAATAAAAATATTTAAAAATTAATAAAATAGAATCAACTACAATTTTAGTTAATATAGCCTCGAAAATCGTATTTAGAAGGAAACATTGCTGACAAGGCATGAAAACATATTACAAAATGGTGATTTATTTTTAAAATTAAGGGTAATTATTCTGCAGGTTGTCGCTTCGAATTGAGTCACAAGTTTCCCTTTTTTCATTCGTTTCCCTTTTAATATTTTCCAAAAATACAAGTTATCATGTGCTTTAGCATGGAAAAGAGAATGTAATTATGGGAAATGTGTATACTTCGGTAATCATTTCATCTAGATTAATACGGATTATATTTATTATTAACGACATAATAAAATAATCGGAACTGCGAAAGATGATAACTATATAACTATAAAAAGTATTAATTTAAAAAAACTATGCCAAAAAATCCGTAATGAAAATTTAAATATTTAAAATCTTCAAATTTGTAAATATGCCGACAGTATAAAAGTTTCATCAATAGCTGATCGACATATAGTTCATGAGACAAAACATTATGAGATATAGGACAAGAAAAAAATAGCATAAGGTTTTTATTGGGACTCTAATGACTTCAAAACTAGTAAGCTAAACAAAACATATAGAGACACCCGAAAAATGTGGAATAAAAATTAATATTTAGTGGTGGAGAAATATTGTAATTAATTTCTTGATTAAATTAATTAAATATTGGATCTTTCGTTACTGATTTAACCTTATAAATTAAGTATTTTTGTCATTGAAAAATTAATAGAAAAATATATAAAATACCAAATAAATCTAAATTAGCAAAATTCCAAAAGAAGCCACTTAAGGTTTGGACTGGAGTATATAATTAATATTTTTACAAATAAAACTCGAATATGATTTAAGTTAACTATAACATTAAATATATAATATATAGGAACCAGGTTTAATATCATTAATAATCACAGAACTGTTAATAATCGATATCAATTAATTAATAATCAAAGCCTGTTAGGGCAGTTTGCAAATAAAAACTATCCCTTTAAAAATCGGAACATCAAAGGTAGTTCAATTAGGAAGAACTGTAGAGGGCAGGTAGTTACTCTGCTTAACCTAGTGAGAACTCTTGACAGACATGAGCAGTTGTCCAATCCAGTTAGTTACTCCGAAGTGGTCAACAAGTCCAAGATCTAGCACTTAGCCCATCCCAAATATCTCTCAAGGATAGGTCCGAACGAACACAATTAATTTATAACGCTAAAGCAAAAGTGATTAGAATCAAGCCTTAATGGAGAAACTCAGGTTTATTTAAAGAAAAGTTTAATTTAATCATAATAATTACGATTCTACATTTACTTTAGTGTGGTTCAAACGCACCAATGTGAAGGTTTGGAAGGGATTGGATAACACAGCACCAAAACTAAAAATCTGAAAATTTATGAAATATGAAAGTTGGTTTTGAATAATTGGTGTGTAAATAAAATAGCCACTCTTTAATTTAATTTAGTAATATTCTGGGTCTTTAATTAACAGAATATTTAAATAAATATTAATATATATTGATAGTAAAATACATTTTACAGACATTCATATTAAAAAATCCCTGATAAGCTTCCCTTAGGATTCCGCTAAACACAATGAATGATTTTTTTTATACAGAATTTATTATTTACAAAGTAGACCATTGATCGTCTGATAGCGAGGACCAATGATTATATGAGCTGTTATAAAAAATTATTTTATTCTTTTAAATTATTTTAATGATTATTAATTCATAATAAAATTTAATGTTGATAATAAAGCATAAAAGAACACTCTTCTGTAAGTGTTAAGTGGTTAAATAATAAGCATTATTTTTAAAGTGATTCAGTTGCAAACATTTGTAAACCGCGAATAAGAAAAAATGGACTTAAAACACATTTAAAACTAAACAGTATATATATATATATATATATATATATATATATATATATATATATATATATATATATATATATATAATCTCAAGTACAAAATTTTTTTAAACAAATAAATCCAAGTAAAACACTAATTCGTAGGTTGAATGCATGAGATATTAAATTAAATTTAACAATTATACACCATAATATACAGTCATTTCGGCTCAATATATTGAAATTACTTCGGGAGGATCGGGACCAAATATGCTCCGGATAAAGGATTAATTTGGAGCCTGCACAAACTTCTGATCCAATACTGCCAAGTCTTCACTTCACTAAACCGCTTATATTAAATATACTAACAGAATGATAATATGGAAATTTATTGAGTGGAGCATCCAAGAAATAAAATCAAGCCCTGCTAAGACGGACCCGAACCGCGGCCAGTAAATACTTGTGAAAACCATAAAAAATAGTCATAATTTTATGACACATGGATTTCTTTTATTGTATTAATTGTCTCTTAATGCAGGAATTTCCGCCGAAAAGGTACTTAGTTAAATGATTAGTCTCTTTATATACAATCCTAAAACTGCCGTTCATATGTATGAATGAATATATTTTCTCTTTAGCCGTTCACATGTTATAAAATACTGTTATTTTCATTTTAAAAAAAAGTTTGTTCCTCTCTGGTTTAATCCATAGAGCTTAAAAAGATTAAGGACAAACGCCAATATTGTACACAGTCCAAGTTAAACGATATAAAAACTGGAGTGAATTTTATGGGATTAAGTCAACGATGAGGAGAGGAGTGGCTCAGTGCTAGAGCGCTGAGTTGCCGTGCCGAAGGTCCTAGGTTCAAAACCCGCTGCTGGCAGACTTTATTCCTTTATTATTTAAGCGCAGATAGATTGTATGGGATATACGACCCTCCTCGGGCTTAACCAGCCTCTACAAGTATCCAAAACAAGGGTGGAAAATCTGGTAGTTGGTCGTGATCTAGGACAAATCACCTCCCAGCACAACCGTTGTCCAAGACACGGTACTGTACTCTTCACGGGTTTTAAAGGTACAGGAAAAAATAAAAGTCAACGATAAGAAGAGATTCGCATAAGATTTAATTACAAGGAAAAATACAGCATGACATTTTTTCATTAGTTCCACTTCAATTTGGTATAATCTAGAAGGAACAGGTGGCACCTCTACAGAAAAATATCGGTTCTTGTGTACATAAAACACGGTGGGAGTGGGGGGACTGTTCTGCGCATGCCCCACCGGTTACATTTTATAACAGTTACATTTCTACCAGTTACCTTGGATAACCTTTTAAAATATTTTGATTTGAATCTGAGATCGCCTCCCTTCGGATATTTTGAAGAGAAAAGATTTGCCGCCCGGCGGCAAATCTTTTCTCTTCAAAATATCCGAAGGGAGGCGATCTCAGATTCAAATCAAAATAGGAATGTATTAATATTGGAAATAAATAAATCAAAGTAATAACAATATAATTTAATATATAACATATTATAAAACAATGATATACAATATGAATAAATAATATATAATAATATAACATAAATAATATATAGTAATATAATATAAATATATAATGTAAATAAATATAATAATGAGATCAATAAATACTGTAATATAGTTTAGGAAGTAAAATAATGGAACATATATATAAAATTAAATAAATTATTTCAAAACTTAACATTTAATCGCATTTTGGTGGAAAATGTGTAGATATACACTTCAACATTGATTGAAAACAGTCTGTATTTGCATCAATATGATGTTGTCGCCATATAAATTCTGCTAAATAAGAATCCAAATGATGTCTTGCTTTCCCCCTGTGCCTTTTGTTCCTCCATTTAGCACTACCCAAATAAGCATTGTGCTGTAACTAAAGAACACTAAACAACAAAATATCGACATATTACTTTGGATTTTTAACAAAGAACAACTGAAACACAACAACCAACTGAAACACAACAACGCTCCAACAGAGTAGTAAACAAACAATGATGGCCTTCCAAAATGTAAGGTTATCCAAGGTAACTGGTAGAAATGTAACTGTTATAAAATGTAACCGCTCGGCCATTGCCCCCACTCTCACCGTGTTTTATGTACACAAGTACCAAAATATCTTATAATAATAAACGACCAAATGTTACTCCGTCACATTTTTCAGAGATATTTTCACGTAACAAAGTCAAATAAGCCATAAATTTGCCTCAACACTAATAAAACTTCACGTTTTCACACTTTTTTTTTTATGCCTTGTTATTAGATTTGATTTATGCCATTTTTCAATTAGCTGATGTCATTTTCTACTTTTCTTGAATGAAAGTATAGGTCATATAAACTTATAAGTATAAGACATACCATGTACATTTAAACTAAGATAATGTATCAAACAATATTCTTTTAAAAGAGATAAGTGTAAAGGAATGGTGTATATTTACTTTCTAACAGCAACCGCCAGCTTTTCGTTTAATAAGATATTAATAGGACTAAATAAGTGTATGGCCTACTGTGGAGATTTTATACTAAGATAATGTTTTCACATAATTTTACACCTTCTAAAAAAAAATATGAAGTAAAAGTGTTTAAACGGTTATAAGACTTTTAAGACAACGATTGCGAAAAAAAACGTAGATGTTCAAAAACATTTTACTATTGGTCCGAAACGACAAGAGAATTTCTATGCACACTCAATGATTTTCAGACGACACGTCCATATCAGTAAGTCAAAATACAGAAAAGAGATATATAAATGATATAAGCATAGAAAAGTGTCTAAGCAAATCCCGGCCAGGAATAACCTTTTCTCTTCAAAATAAAAATATTTAAATTATCACAATCAAATAAAAATAAATAAAATATAATATATAAATATAAAAATTTGACGTACGTCAACGAGATCCTAATTTAAAAATAAAAAAAAGTAATGTTCAATGAACATTCGCCCCCGTATATACTTCACAAAAATTGCGAGAACTGGGGATGTAGGATCGGTGAAGAGAAAGGATTTGTCTTGCCGTGTTACGATCCTGGTAGCTCAGTTGGAAGAGTGCCGCGCCAGAGATGGGGAGTACCCGGGTTCGAATCCCGGCCAGGACAAATCATTCCTCTTCAAAATAAAAATATTTAAATAATCACCATCATATAAAAATAAATAAAATATAATTTATAAATATAAATATATATATTTATCCTTATAATGACAGCTCAAGGGCCACAGGACAGGAAAAACTCCTATGTCGTAACTTGCAGATCCTTAACCGCGAACTAGCTATTACAAGAAATACCAGAGTTCACGGACTCAGTATTAGAAGGGAATCGTGAAAAACACGAGATGACACCGGATTGCCACGTACTACATCTTGACTTTCTTAACCGATCATCACAAAATTTCATACTTAATGTTGCGTAGAAAGAAAAGAAATTAGAGATTAGGCAATGACCGAATTCATCTGAAGAGCCTGTTTAATCATATCCCTGAAGAGTTTTTTTATTTGTTCAAATAATATATTAAATTTTTTTGAAGTGAAAACTTCTGTTGAAAGTCTGACAACTTTGGGTGTTTGATAAACATGTAGGATCGCGTCAGCAATTTTGCTCGATACGCTCGAGACTGGCGATACTTAGGGGCCTGTGCATGAGTAATACAGTTTGTTTTAGTCAACTACAGTTTGAAGATAAGAATTAAACTAACTAACATCAATAATTGGAAGGTTGAACTTTTCGTTTCCCCTAAAATAGCTTATTTAAATTTTTTTAGGTGATCGTTATTAGAAATTATTCAATTTTATGTAGAGTAATGAGCACTAATTATTATTATTAAACACATTATTGAATAGTATAGTGTTGTATAGTATAATGTATTTTACACGATATAACAACGAACATAGTTATATAACTGACTGTCAATAAACAAACCCATGAGAAGTCGAAGCCTGTGAAAGAGAAGTGGAAAAACAAAAGAAGACAGAAATATACGCGCATCCTTCACCTTTACAAAAAATTCCTGCCACAACCTGTTTTGTACACCGGAACCCACCTTCTGATTAAAAATCGAACATTTCCCTGTTTATACTGTGAAGAAACAATCCATGGGGTTATACATCGCTATAACGATAAACAATTAAATAACAATATTTAGCAAAATTACTAAGAGAGAAGAGCTAGATAAATACAATGAAGTGGAGGCATTTCAAGAGTTATTATTTTAAAAGCCAAAATATCATAATATTCAATTTTCTCTCAATTATTTGATAAGCGAATGTTTACATATACTCAACTGAATTAATTATGTTACCGCTAATCTACACAAAAAGTTAAAAAAATGTTTATAGCTTTTAAAACAGCGTGAAAAATTGAATTGACTATTGGTTTTTAATGATAAATTTATCAGATTCAAATGATGATAAAATTAGGCATTGGCAAGTCCATTTAAAGCCTAACATTAAACTCTAATGATCGTAAACTTAAGAATAATTTTAAACAATTTATTAAACTTAAAATCATGATATTTAACCATGATGAATAAATGGAACGCTCAATGAATTCATCAACGTAAGTCACATGGGTTTAACAAAAAGTCAATTATAATCAAATTATAAATTTCATTTTTAAGCAACCAAACAGAAAACTCTATTTTAACAAATAAATGCAAGCGTTCGAGGTTTTTCTCTAAGACAATGTAACCCCACGATGATCCTCCGAACACAATATTGCAGTCCACATATCAAAATGGGTGCAAAAAACGTTTCATATATCCTTGTTTAGGTTGCATGTGAATATTAAATAAAAATAAAATATAATTAAATAATACAGAGGGCTTTAAAAAAATCGTTTTGTAAAATAATTTAATACTAAAAACCTTACTGTTATCATATTTCTTCCCTCCAGGTATAACTCATGTATGGTGGAGTAGGTTAAATTACAATTTAATATCCATAAACACTGTTATTGCCAGAAATGTGTGATTGTAGGAAAAAATATCTAGAGCGGACTTAAATACTAGTGAAGTAATTATAGAATAAAAGTAAAGGTAATCATAATCCCCTGTATTTTTGTACTTCTGTAGTAATATATTGACATCAAGTTGTTGATTTGTAATTCTGTAGTAATATATTGACATCAAGTTGTTGATTTGTAATTCTGTAGTAATATATTCACATCAAGTTATTAATTCGTAATTCTGTAGTAATATATTGACTTTAAGTTGTTCATTTTTCATTTACAATGTCAAACGTTTAAATTTAATTTATATGAGCCTTATACTAGAAAAACCCCCACTCCTATCCTCACTTTGAAGCTCTATGCTCAAATCGAAAATCGAACTGAGGAATACCGGGAAGAATGTGTATAACTCCAAAGTATTCTGCTTTTACACTATCGACACTGAAACGCTTGTATTTCATATTTTGCTGTCATTACATACATATTTTTAAATAAATAAAATAAAATTGAAGCTTTATTTTAACTATAAATGCGACTACAGAACTATGAAGAACAGCCAACTTAATAAACAAAAATGTGTATGTCAAGAGGCCTTTATAAGACACATCACAAGTTAGTACTCATTCCAACAAATTGGCTTGTAAAAAGTGAAATATATAAAATCACTCTGCCAACAGCTAACATTACTTCAGGGGATTTTTGGCCCTCGCATTTGTAATTTACGAGAGTGTAAATTTTAACTTCAACGCTTATACGTGAATATAACATTAGTAATTTAAAATATTTGAGAATTAGATATTTCAAATCTTACTGCATTCTTACGAACGCAACCATCAACATTTCATTAAGACTTTTAGTTAACTTATAACTAGCAGAATGAAACAATCTGCGCTAAACGAATTATAATTAACCAAAATCAGAAAGAATAATTATGTATTATCTCTATATACAACATTATCTTTATAATGCATATTAATCGCATAATGCTAATAACAATTACGACACCTTTAGATGAGTAATCACCGGATGAAGTAACCTTGATTCTCGCTAATATTACAAATAAACATTCATTTGGTATAATTACATCATTATAGTTAAAATATATTTTTTAATATAATTGTACAACTGCTATTGACATGTATTGAAGTAATGCAGTTCACACTGTATTATTTTTTATGTAGTATATATATACCTTAATTTATCTTTAAGGTATACTATCTTTGAACGCAGAACTGAGGTTAAGTTATTATAATTTGAAAATTACAAGATTATTTTCTAGAAATAAATAATCACAAAAAATAATCACTATTAATAAGCTTTTTTTAATGATATGATAAGCAGCTGTAGATAAGTATATATATATATACGAGTACATATTATCACTAAATAATAATTATTTATAATAGTAATAATAATAAAAATAGCCAGAGTATTTAAACAGTTCAAGCTACCATAAATAATTAAAAAAGATCATATAACCTACTAACATTTTTATATATTAAGTGATTATGCTGTAAACAAGTATGACAATTTAGTGAAACTGTGTTTTAGCTTCCCACTCAATATTCTTTTCGTTACCATTTCATAAAATTCAATGATAAAATTTAACTTCAAATAAATGTTCTCAATTTTAAATTTCTAGACACTGATATTTCGTAACCAATTTAAAGAATCACTATTTTTACTTGTTTAGGACAATATTTTGAAACGTCAGATTTTTTTTTTTTACACGAAGGTTTTATCGTATTTTCTGCCAATTTATGTACAACTACATGATATTCTTTAATAGTTTCAATAATATCTGTAAGGTTTCTTTAATATTGTCGTAAATAATCATCTTTATGATAACGGTTATTCATTTTCTTATCATCCCCACGGAGAAAAACAGTTTTTATGTTCTCCTGGCAAACAGAGAATTCAATTAACATTTTGAATTTAATTTAATATTAAGATACTATTGTTTCAGAATAATATCGCAAGATCGAAAAATTAACTAACTTTATATATGTCACTTGAACGTTATTTTTCACAAAGTAAAATTTTTACTACAGCTTTCAATGATTTTCATGTGAATTACATAGTTACATATATGAATCTTTATATTCAGACAAATATAAACAACAAAATTTTCACGGCATGTGCGAAAGTTCATTGCTAAAAGGTAATGACACATTCATTTCCAAGTAAAATTATTCATTGACAAAATTAGTCGATCATCATTTTTTCTTGCCGAGTAAAATCTGATAAATATTTAAGTATTTGGTATGAAAAATTCCTTATCCATATAAAAATTCTATTATTTATTTTAGTTTTAATTATGAAAACTCAAGACATTGAATTTGGATTATATAATCCAAATTCAATATATGGATTCCATTTAATCATCGGTTATTATTTAGTAATAAAAACATGAGAATTATTTTTTGATTCTATTTATCATATTTTAAATATATTTCATATGATTTAAAATTAAAATCAAGTTTTAATGTATTTTGGTTCCGGTGTGAACAACCGCTATTATTTTAACAACCTTCACTAAAAAAATTTATAATTTTTGAAATGTCTTTTAGATAACATTTTATTAATTCTAATATTGGAATATTATTCAAGGTAATTCCAAATTTGACGGCTTGGTTTATATTTGTTGTTTGCAAATAGGATGAGCGGTTTTGTTGTGGTTCAACTAACGTAATTTTAAAAACTGTGGTTAAGTGGTATTTACATTAAAAAAATTATAATGTGGTATTAAAAACTAACTCTTAGTACTTCAATATTACTAAGTCGGCAGTTATAAATCGGTTCAATTCACTTTCTAAGGAGCTCAAATTTACTACGTATTAGGACTTAAAATTATTATTTTATTTCACTGCTGTTTACGATCACCCCCTCCGAAACTTAGTGCAGTAATTATTTTTCGGTTTTATTGTTACTACTTCCTCCTAAGACGTACTTGAGAATAATGAAATTCCACCTGATTTATTTTTACTGCTGTTTACTATATTACGTATTGAATAGTCAGGGAATGTTTACTACGATAGCATTAAGTTAATGGTTGTCGATTGTGATTCGGTTCAATTTATTCTTCTGTTTTTATCGCTTTTATTTACCCGGGATAGACTCCTTTAATTAAGATACTTTATACTCCGACAACAGTTAAGATAGAACTTGACTTTTTATTAAAATTTAAAATTAAATATTATTTTGGATGATTAAATAGAAATAAGGTATCGGTTCCGCAAGGTGTCACTTCGAGTTAAGTCGCTAAAATTTTCAATTTTTTATTCGTTTCCTTTTTTAATATTATCGAAAAATAATTTAACCGCTGACTGTATACATTAATTACTACCGACATACATCGTCTATACTTCGAAATGTTTGTTGAAACGTTCATTTTTTTATGAAAAGATTTCGCATTCTTTTATTCCATAATGAACCTCACGAATATTTTTATTTACGAGAATATCAAAAATGAAAATGAATGAAAATTTAAAATTTGTTGTGACAACAATAAGCGACAGCCTGCGAAATTGATACCTACTGTCTTCGCTGTAATTTACCCTCCTTTAGACTCCTATAATAAGGATAATTTATAGCGCAGCATTACCACGGCAGTTAAGAGAAGGGTTGACTTTTAATTTTGTAACTGTTCGACAAGTTGTCGCTTTGAGTTGAGTTACAAGTTTTAACTGATAATTCGTTTCATTTTTATTATATTCCAAAAAATACAAATTATCGCGAGCTTAGTACGGAAAAGAGAAGTTAATTATGGATAATGAGTAGTCAATGGATAATTACGATAATCATTTCGTCAAGAACTAAAATTTTCAAAAAATATTTCGAAGTATTGATGATAAATGTATGTTAAAACGTTAATTTCTAAATTAAATGATTGCCGAAGTATACACATTTCCCATAATTGCACTCTTTTATTTCATACAAAAACTCACGATTATTTTGTTCCATTTCAAGAAAATGAAGAATAAAATAAATGAACAGTTAAGATTAGCGGAAGTTAGGACCGGCGGAACTGATACCTTCTGTTTTTATCGCTTTTGTTCACACGGGATAGATTCCCATAATAAGGATAATTTATAGTGCGGCATTACCACGGCAGTTAAGATAAGGCTTGATTTCGAAGTTAAGATGATACGCGTTTGATCAAGCGTCCATTTCTCGATGAAACGAATACACTCTTTTATTACATACTAAAACTCACGATTACATTTGTTTTCGGGAATATTAAAACAGAAAATGAGTGAAAAGTCAAAACTTGTGACAACTGTAAGCGACAACCTGCGGAACTGATACCCTCTGTTTTTACGTATCACTGTTATTCACCCGTGATTGACTCCAATAACAGGGATATTTTGGTAATTATTCCGCATGTTATCGGAATTGGTAATTGTCCGCGGGTTGTTATCACACAAAAGCTCTTGATAGCTTATATTTTTGAAAAATATTAAAAGGAAAACTAATGAAAAGTTAATGCTTGTTGTTCAAAAAGACAACCTGCGGAGTGGTTACCAGAACATTTTATACTCCGACGCCTGTTAAGATAGGGACTGATTATTTATTTTAATCTTCAGATACTCGTATATTATTTTGGTTAATTTTATAAAAATAGCTAAGCTTTTTTTTTCGAAAAATATTTGATTATACTTATATATTTGTATAAACTTGGTTTAAAATGGTTTGCTATTTCGGATAGAATAAAAATAAGTAAATATTATATAAATATGACTGACCTGCCTGTGATGCGGTGGCGGGATGTGTATGAAGGCGGCGGGAGGCGGGGGTGGCGGTAGCGGGGGCGGTGGAAGGAGGCCGTGGCCGATGGGGACGGCGAAGCCCCAGGGAAGCGCCAGCCAGGGAGACGGGTTCATATCGGCAGCCGGCCCAGCACTGCCGCTCTCCGCCGCCCCTCCCCCCCTCCCCACCACTGCCCCGTCCACACGCTACCGTTCGCTATTTAAAAAACATTTCTACATTTGGACATAAACACATTTGGGATAGGACGTTTTATCATCTTTTATAATAATCAATTTTAAAAGCTTGAATATAAAACTAACCGAAAGTTAAAGTCGTTAATATTTATAGATATTGTTCCGTAGCAAATGATACAATTCTTATCAAATGTCCGTCATCGACCAATGATCAATAAATAAATTTAAAGTTCAGTGAATGTATCATGAAAATCAGAACCGCTTATGTTTTTTTGCTTAGTGGTTTTGCCGCATCCCGTAAAGAGTAACGAACGAATTCCTAAAATGTTAATAAGCGCTGTGCCGACTGGGAAGTGTATGAGGGGTAGACCGAGACGTAGGTGGGAGGACTGCGTTATGAGTGATTAGGCAGATTTGGAATTGGGTAGTGTTCCATATGACGGAAGTGTGCACGCAGAAATCGACATCCTGTTTTCTAATCCTTATTATTATTATTGCTTTGCGTGATTACATAAATACAAATAAATCTAAGTATATAATTAATAACAGAGAACAGGAAGAGTTTAGGAATATTGTTTTAGGAGGGAATAAGTTCGAACATGTCCAGTAGTTTGTGTATTAAGGGTCTGTGGTAACTAGAAAAAACGAAATTCAAAGGAAATAAAGGTGCGAATAAAGTCAGGAAGTTCGTGTTATTATTCAGTCTCGACATTACTAAGTTCGCGTGTTCGTCCCTAAACCTAAAAATCAGAATTTATAAAATCGTCAGCCTTCTTTGCAGATGAACAACTTCTAAAGTTTTTCGAAAATAAGTTGCTGGGTAGAATATTCAGTAAAAAAAAAGAAGGATGATTTTAGGATATTTACACAAACCGCTAAATGTTATTAAAAAGACAGCTTCACGAAGATTAAGGTGGGCTTATGAAGTCGGTAATGAACGAATTTCTAAAAAGATAATAAGCATATTGCCGAATGGTAAACGTCCGAGGGGTAGACCGAGACATAGGAGGGAGGATTCCGTTAAGAGTGATCTGGCGGATTTGAGTTTGGGTAGTGGCCCAAGGATGGAAGTTTGTAAGCGGAGATTAGTGGTATCGGCATCGAGCCCTAGGTTTCGCTAAGCCTTTAGTATCATTTTCATTAATAACTTTTAAAAGTTCGAAAAGAAAATGACGTCGTTAATATTGATAGCTACTACTTTTCCTTAACAAGTTATAGGATTTCTACTGATCGTCCGTCAACGACCAATGATCAATTAATAATTATACATTTCAATGAATGTATCATGAAAATTAGGATTTTTTTTTATGTTATGCAGTTTTGTATATGCCGTATAAATAGTGTTATTTTATGTTCATCTCAACGATGAAGAGACTGCTAAATATTATTATGGAAACCTTGTTTTTAGATATTTTTGGCACTATTAAAGGAAATTATGTATTTTTTACAAAAATTGTTTAGTACTATACATAACAAAAATAGAAAATACAACCCAGTTTTAGGAAATTCGTTTTAAGGAAATAGTTACAAAAGTTGCGTAACCAATATCTGTAATCGAACTTTTATGTACACTTTTTAAATATAAATTTCTTTAATTCGAACATACATTTCTTAATGCTAATTTTAAAACCAATAATTAAATTATAAAAAAAAAACTGTACCACTACGACCTGTGAACGAGTCTGGGGGTTCACTACATGGTTGAGACTGTACTGTTTTATAGACAACGGTTCTGCAAGGAGGTGACTTGTCCTAGGTCACGCTCAACCGCCAGGTTTTTCCCCCTTATTATGGGTACCCTATTTTTATAATATTTTATAGAGGCAGGGTGAGCCCCAGGAGGGTCCTAGATCCTATATGATCCATCTCCGGCTGCAAACAGATTAAATAAAACTAACTGCCCGCAGCGGGATTTGAACCAGAATTTCCGGCATGGCAACTCAGTGCTCAACCACTGAGCCACTCCGATCCCTAATTAAATTGTATTGCTTTTTAAAAATAAGATTTTAGTAAAAAATCTTTATGCATGTTAACTTTAAAAATATCCTGCATAAAAAAACTCTATATTTCATTTCATTTTAAGAAAGTTGTTTAGAATTTAGTTATTAACATTTTGTAACCAATATCGAGAATAGTTTAACAAATCTACTAACTACACAAGACATTTAATTTGTATATACATTTCATCAAATTAATATTAATATTTTCCAAAAATACGAAATGGCCAAGTAAACCAACAATGTTTTTTCTTATTTAACGCTATTAATTTAAAAAGCACTCACATATAATTCTAAAAAAAATAATGATTCAATACAAAATAAAATAAAAAAAAATAAAATCCTATTCGTTGCGAAAATTGACTGGCATATTCATCAAACTGTTAAGCTTAAATTGTTAGCAAAGTTGAGATGAATGAATATTGAAACTTAGAGTTTCACTCCGTTGTAAACGTCACCAACGGTTCACCGATCTGTTCAAATAGTTAAGCAAGATTACATCCTCAGGGCGAATAGTGTTGTAGTATATAAAACTAATCAATGAATTTTTATTTTGTTAAGAACTTAAATGAGCTTTAACTTTTATACTTTTTCGATCATTGGAAATTATAAATTTATCACCATATGACCAAAAACATAAATTATGTCACTAATAACACTGGTCTACATCAAATTTTCCTTTTACGTGAAAACGTACTATGTTGATAGTATTTCACTCGTTGAAGATAAGTATACAAGTTAAAATTCGTAGTTAGCTCTAATATGTAGTTCATTTGTACCATATTTAATATAACAGCGTGTAGCGCGATAGATTTATCACATTAATGATGATAATTCCAAATATTAAGGGATTGCCAGCGGAAATTTTAGTATTCCTTATTTGTTTGTTGCGTCTAACGCTGAATGTCTTTTGTTTACCAGTAAAAACGTAAAATTGTCATATATTTTTAATACATTTTTAGTGAAAAATCTACAGTTTTCATTATGTCCCGTAAATGAGTTAATAGTGCAGACAATTTTTTAATCAGGAGGTAAGGTGGCCCGTATTAACCAAGAATGCTCAATAACTCAACGTTTAGAAACTGCTTGCTTCCATTATTTTGGAATTAAA
This sequence comes from Troilus luridus, assembly GCA_964056705.1. NCBI lineage: Eukaryota > Metazoa > Arthropoda > Insecta > Hemiptera > Pentatomidae > Troilus > Troilus luridus. The sequence goes on along the minus strand of OZ057412.1, from coordinate 50,975,474 downwards.
ATTGAAAACCAAGACAAATCGTGGGTACCACATTTTAGTCGTACAACTTGCTCCACAAATTTGATTAAGTGACTTAACGAAAAGAAACGTTCATTGCCTTTTGGTGTTCCAATGACGCGGAGAGAACCTACCAATCATGCGAATGAATGTTACTTTTGCTTGACTCCACCCATCCAGCACGGTATATCAAGAAAAAATAAATATTAAGGGTATGCACTAACGTAGCCTCTTTATTAAAAAGAGATTAATTTAATGGAAGTTGACTACAATGACCCAACATCCTCACAATCGTTACAGTTTTATGACAATATTGTTTGTGACGAACCTCGCAGAATTTCCCTAGATGAACTCAGTGACCTTATACGAGATTTAAATTTGCGAAAATATAAAGCGGAATTACTGGGATCAAGACTTAAGCAATGGCTTTTTCTTCAACCGGATGTAAGAATCAGTTTATACAGAAATCGTCAGAAAAACTTGATACCCTATTTCAAATCCGAAAACCAGCTTTCATTTTGTAATAACATAAATGGCTTGATGAACGCTTTGAACATTGAATACCATCCATAGGAATAACCTGTAAGATACCAGACGTAGTTTCACTCAGTCAACATTTCATTAGTATTTTGGTCTGAAAATTTAGTCATTAAACATGAAAATCGGCTCCTAAAATCGTATCATAAGGACAAACGATTAAGTTAATTTCATTAACACGCTGCCTTCTAGTTTAATGCACAAATTAGAAATTATTATAAAACATAATTTCAATAATAGTTATGTTTTCAAGCGATAACAAACTCGTTAAATATCAATATTTTCATAATTCATCACATTACAATATTACCATAGTTAACAAAAAATGATTAAAATATAAGCATAGAAAATAAAATGAGATAAAATGTTTCCCAACCACAAACGCTAGTCTATTGACTGGACATTGACTACCACTTTGTTGTTGGACACTATAAACAGGAGTACATAATCACCTTATTTAGGGTACCTACTGTATAGAGGCTGGGTGAACCCCATGAGGGCCCTAGATCTCATAGGATCCATCTCCTAATGTGAAATTTAGTCCAATCTAAGAATATAATGTATGGGAACAATGAAAACAAATATCATATAGTAAATACATGTACCTAGTCTAGTACCTAGTCTCCCAGCGGTGGAATATTTTCGCCAATTATGTTTCGCCATTCGATCTTATTTTTTTGTTAACAAAAACTATGAATAGTAGTGTTAACAATATATCATGGACAATATTTAATATTTAGGTGCAAATGACTGGGTCTTTCAAATGTTAACAACGATGTTATTAATTAAATTAAACACATTCAATTGAAATTAAATGACCATAAATAATTAATTAATTAAAATATTTGTTACAACTAATCACAAAGGTAATGAAAATTTCAAATTAACAATGAAAATAAGTAGTAACTAAAATATGACTTACCGGATGAAACTACAATTACTGGTAGCAATAATTTTTTTTTTTTTTTCGGGTATTGATTTATGTTAAAAAAATTCTAACAATTTCGTTTATCTGGACCTCCTCGTTCTGTTTAAACGCCCAACGTTCTGTTATGTCCATCACTCCCTCTCTGGTAAGAGTATATTCTTACAACCCATGTAAAAAAAAAAATCAATCGGATAAATACAAAATAATTGTATATAATATTATTATCGAATACAATGAATATGTAGATATTTATCTATGTTATGTTACTCTTACACCCATTGCTTTGGAGGGAACTGAACTGTAACGAAGATTTAATATAGCATTGTTCGCAAACTCACAAGTCGAGCGGATTGTGTATATTGGATGTACTTGAAGCACTATTAACGGTTTTATTAATAACCATTAATCATAAGAATTGTCGCCTACCTCGTACCCTATTTAGGTCAAGCACTTATATGGACCCTTCAACATTAGTCATGAAAGCACTAACTGCGATAGAGCAATTATCAAATCAATGAACTGAATGCTATACCTCATAAAACACTAATTACTATACCTGAGGATAAGTCGTGAAGCGAGATGATCTTGATCAATGAATGGCTAAGAGCTTCATTGGATTGATAGCCCCAAGCTTGCTCAAGATTTCATATGTAGTCCAGGAAAATTAGGGGTTTCATCACGGAATGATAGATAGTCAGCTAGATATAGACATGTATAATTCTTTATTTTGACACCCTTTGTTTTAAATATCTCGTTTCCTATGTGTTTTATGGTATTTGTATTTATCATAACTATAGTAGAAGATTAAATTCTCAACAACTTTTGTTCAAACAGTTTTTTTTATATCTTGAACCATTTTCGAGATGGAGTGCAGAGCGCGCGCAGTATTTAACTATTTAGAGTATCAATCGAGGTCAGCCTGTAGTCCCGATTAAAACACGCCGTATAAAGTTTATAAATAATTAATAATTATATAATTCTAAATAATTTGCATTTTTTATTAACTATTATGTTATAATTAATATTTTGTTTCAATAATTCAGTCCGTCGTAAACCAGCGACTTCCTGCCCCCCTGTATCGTTTAATAACATCCCTCTTAATCCTGTAGAACAGATCCGGTACTTAGGACTACACCTTGACAAACGCTTAACTTGGAATCCTCATACTAGACTGAAACGACAAGAAACAGCTCGCCGTTTCAGGCTACTTCAACATTTACTGGATAAACGCTCTAAGCTCCCAATTAATTACAAGAGACTCTTATACACGACAATCATTAGACCCATCTGGACTTAGGGAATAGAGCTTTGGGGCTCCACTAAGCCATCGAATTCCTCCCGCATCCAATCTTTACAATCCAAAATCCTTCGGAAAATCCTCAACGCTCCTTACTTTGTTACGAACAAAGTAATCCATAATGACCTAAACGTATAGGCCCGAATCCGATATTACTCTTTTCATGACAAACTTCATTTCCACCCAAACCCAATAGTTTCAAACCTCGCATCCTCTTCAATTCCTGATAATCCTCCGAGGCGCCTGAAAAGAAGATGGCCTCGTGATCTACTAAGTAGAACTTGCTATTTGAGTACTACCATTGGGTAGTTTCTCTACTTGCCTTTATCTCGTGTCATTATTTATCTGTCATTATATTTACTGGACGTATTATATTATACAATTGTAAATTTTGATAAATAACTTAAAAATATATAAAGAATGCTATGTAATGCTCTTGACATTCTAAGCTGAACTTTTTATTTGAGTACTACCACTGGGTGGTTTCTCTACTTGTCTTTTCATGTCAATTTATTCAATCATAATATTTACTGGATGTATTCTGTATACAGTTGTAAATTTCAATAAATATATTTTAAAAAATAAAATAATAATTCAGTATCTATTCATTTAATAACACTTACCTACTTATTTAAAGTTATTAAGGGAAATACTTTAATTATTTTTAATTCTAATCTTATTTATACTAATTACTTCCTAACTAAATAAAAAGAAAAGAATTAAATTTTTAATTAATGTTTTTATTTAAAAATGCCATTTCATACATTTATGAACGTTGGTATTTAAAAAATTGAATAATAATGAACTACAAGTTCTAATTTCAATTTTCTTTTTCTTCTTCATCATCGTCTTCCAGTCGCTGTCAAATATGAAATTCCTCTGTGTTCTCGTCTTCAACGACACTTGTCTCCAGTTCTTCCAGGACTTCGGGGTCAAAAGGATATTTTGGCTAGGCCTTTTACACACACAAACGGTGAAGCTAGTTGGCATTACATCTTATATACCCTTTAGGATGACCTGGAGCAACATTCCACCATAAGCAGCTCTGAAGAATATGGTACAGCTAAAGGCTAGAATAGGACATGTTTACTAGCGAAACGCGCTTCCGTGACTGTAGCGATAACAGAGGCGAAGAATCAAAAGATTAACATAGAATGTGTAAAGTTCCTCAGTTTATACTCCCTTTAGTGCAGTTTGGAAGAGGTGGTGTAATGGTCTGTAAATCAATTAACAGTAATCTTGATCGGTGGATCAGGTTCTGGCTAACAGAGAACATTATACAAGTTATGTATTCAATAAAAAATTTAATAAACTGAAACCATTTATTTTTTTATTATCCGAAATCCCTTTGTTTAATTTCCCACGAGTAAAAATAAACAATAATTTATAATAAATATGAATGCAGTTTATAATAAAAATATTATAAAGATATTAGGCAAAGTAATTACCATAAAATGAACAATCTTCCCTTTCTGTATATATTTTAATAGTAGTAGGTAGAGAAATATTAACTTATCCAATTTATATATTTATCAAATATAAATATATCATCGATATCATCATTTAAAGGATGCATACACACAATCTCATAAAATTAGTTTGATCTATCAACATTGGTCAAAGTTGAATTGCTTTTATATTATAAATTATTAGTGTTATCATTATTAAAAATATTAGTAATCTATAAAATATAAACATATTACTTATTTATATTTTTGCCTTATACCTTTCTGTACATTTATTCTGTAATTTTTTAAAATTTATATATACTTTCATAATATATCCTTCACTATTTCGTTTAATTATTGTATTATCTATTGTATTGTATTATGTATGTCTATATTATTATTATCATTTTATTTTATTTTATTATATTCTTAGTACTGTTATGTATTTTTATAGTCAATTTTGTTTGTATATTTTTTCTCATAACTAACGAAGTAGGTCGTAGGCACAAATAAAAAATAAGTTTCCACTTATTTGTGTGTATATTTTGACTGCACCCCCCAACAATTCCCATGCTCTATTAGTTCTTCCAGTCAAATATTTCCTCCCTAACATAAATGTTAATGTTTTGTATTGTAGATTTCAGAAAAATAAAAATAAATGCGTGTCAAGAGGAAACTGCATTGTTTGAAGGTCGATATTGACCATTTATAGTGAAAAACTAAAAAAATGTTTCTTTATTTCTTCAAAGTAGGCCTGAATAACTACAACTTTTACCTGAAACGTTTTTCTGAATTTTGTTTTCTTTAAAAGTTAAAAACGTTTGATTCACTTGAAATGGGACACCGTGTATGTAAATATATATATATATATAAGCCTGTAGAAGATATTAATACTCATTTCTTTATTTAAGTTTCATATTTAAAGCAGGACGTTAATAGATGACTAGTTAGGATAAATAGTTACTATAAAAAAATGTGTTTATCATTGATCCAGAATTATCTTATGATCCTTACAAACAATATCATAATAAAATTAATCAAATAGGATTACATTAAATGTGTACTTCTTCAATTCTTTCTTTTTTTATTAATAGCTTTAAATATTTTTATAAAAGTATATTTTGACAGGCCATTAGAAAACTTTTTAAGTTTATTTGATTCCAGTAAGTTTTCCCCCTCGGATTTGGTGCTTCAGCAACTGAGGGCTGTATTCTTTAAAGGTTTCTTATTTATTCAACTCCAGAAATTCCCTGATATTATTTATTTCAAAGATTAACTAAATATAAATCATCAAAATAAACAGTTCTCCTTTTACACGATCATTGAAAGCAATTTATGAATCAGGTATGATAAATAACCATAAATTAAAAGCCATTTTATTATTACCAGTTGCAAATTTAGCTACGTGAAATAATAATGTTCAAGGACTAAAATAATAGCCGATTTGTTGTTACCGATAACAAGTGCCGATGTTTAGTGAATGCATTGAACCACGATAGAATTCGTAGAATATTTGAATATGGCAGCAAGCGTATATGTATTGAAATATTTATACTTATTATAATCCTATTATCCCAATACGTTTTTATATTATAGATAATTTATTTTTATCTTTTTGTATTGTTCAGAAGAAATGTGATTAGGTTTTGTTTAAAATTAAATAGGTAGAAACATTTAATCTATTTTGTTTTAGTTTGTATGTATATAAATATATCGTCGCTGTCAAAACAATACCGCCTGCGTACACTTCAGGCGATTTTACAGGAGAAAAAAAAAACACGCCGACTGTAGACTTGCCATTTTTTTCAGAACTATTGAAGAGAAGTATCAAAAAATCATACTCTGCCATGTTGCTGGCCTTAATACCTGCCTTCCTTGGTGTGTAATTCAACCTGTACAATACGTTACCGTTACTAACTAATTCTCATAAAAAGTTGTAGATAGGCGGTATTGTTATGACAGCGACGATGTACTAATAGGTAAACCTACCACCCCTCTCCTTACACTTATTCTGGTATAACAATAATTTCCAAAATTAATGTGTAGAGATGTTCCAATATTTCATAAAGCTTTAAGTCTTAATGTAGCGAGACATTTCTATTCAAAAGAACGAAGTCTCCACGTGAATCTGTGCCATTAACGTCATCAGAAAAACAAATTTTCCATTTCAAATGTCAAAGGGAATCTTTCTTCAATCAGTTCTTACTTTGCACATGGAATCGCTATTAGTCTGAAGGTTCCACCAAGAAACGGTAATTTTTCTTTTCACGGATCGATTTTTTTCTTCTTAAATTAGAATTTCTCTCTATATTTTCGTCTGTAATTTAATCTTTTCTCATTGATTTTTTAACGTTTATTTGCTACAGAGACTGGAAATTTATTCGAAATCGATTTCTGTTTATTTGTATGATTTTCAAAGGAAACATTGCAACGCTCAAGTATGCGGGGAAACGAAGTAGGAAGATAGAAACAGATAAAAACTAGATAAGAGTACAAAACAGGACATAAAATGAGTCATTGTCATGGCTGGATGATAAAAATATCATCACGAGATAATAAATTTAATCAGTAGGAACAGCCAATAAGTATTATAAATCAAGTTGTTTATAACGCTTTTACTTACCGATAGTGATCCGTTCTTCATAAGATACAGAGCATAATTATTAACATCACCATAAACGACAGAAGAGTTAGCAGTTTAGAATAATAGTTATTTAGTTTAAGGTGGACTTGAAAGCAAAGTGTTTGATCCCGGACATGGGATTATCTGGAGTGACCCTGGAATGGCCAGATTAATAGAATGTGAGAAGTATACTGACTTCTTGAATAATACAAAATAATGCTATCGTGAAATTAATCCATTTTAAGAAAATAATATATTGAACAGGAAGGTCAATTATCAAATTTTTACATAGTCTCCATGAAGTTTTCACAATGGAACATTTTCACAACTTATGTTTTACCATTCGATCTTATTTTTTTAGTAAATAAAATAATCTGGAAATAATATGATAAAAAATAATTATAATTTATTTTATTTTTTATTAATTGTTATAATTTTTACATATTATTATTTGAAAAGAAAAGATATGCCCGGGGCTAGAACTCGAACCCGGGTCGCCCACTTCTCTAGCGTGGTGCTCTGCAAACTGAGCTAACCTGGCTCGCATCTCGGTCAGATATACCCTTTCTTTTCCCTGATAAAATAAATAAAATTATAATTTTACTATGTTCACCTCTATCTTTGAAGATTATGAATACAATTTTGGTTTAAAAACAATTACAGTTCTAAATAAGAACACTATGTTTGGTCAAAAAATAATATTATATGTGGCTACAAATAAAAAATGGGCGATATTTAGTATTACATTTAGGTTAAAGAAAAAAGATTAACATTTTCCTCAAATACATGCTCCAATAAAAAGTATAGGATTAAAACTATATGGATTGATACCAACAATTTGTACTAATTTATGTCCTAAGTGTGACTTATATATAAAATTTCTCCCTAAAATCAGGCAAATAATGGAGTATAGAATTTTTAGTAAATATAAGATTTACATTTTGGATATGGAAGAACTCGACGTCTTTCCAAAATAAATGCTAGACTCTCGTAGTTCCTTGACCGTTTTCAAAATGTCTTAGGTTTGAAGTTGTTCAAATATATTCTTTAAATATAATGGATGTCAATAAAAACTCAAAATTAATAAGCACTACGCCGACTTCCCCCCACATCTGATTTGATAGCAATGGCCAAAGAAAAAAAAGCGTGTATAAGGACTTTCGGTCGAGTTCATCTACGCCAAATTGTGTGTGGTCCCTCCCTTCTTTCTATACGAATCTTAGCAAAGTGAGCGTTTAGAGGCTAAGGTGCTCTCCTGCATGTTCCGGGTTAGAATATGGAACATGCAGCAAACCATTAATTAAACTATTAAACTAATTAATCGATTAGTTGTTGTGTTAACAGCCAGAGATCGATTCTATAGGATCTACAGATGATCTTTGGGTTTTCCCAGTCAGTATAATGTTGGTGCCCTTAATTAGGAGAAAACCCCGGCCATTGATTGTGTGGTGATGGGCAGATCACTTCCCTGCACAATCGTTGGCATTGAAGCAGTACAAACTTCACCGAGCCAAAACGCTTCTGGGTTGTAGAGGTACAGGTTTAAATTTAGCAGCAGTAATTATGTTGCAAAGGAGATTTTATTATTTTATTTTGTTATGTCTTAAAAGGGTTATCTGCGCTGTTAATTAGCATTTAGCTACAAACTTCATCTTTTCCTTATCCCCAAAGCCTGAAATAAAAATGAAGAATATCAAGCTGTATCTTTTCGAGCCAAGACCATTATCGTTCGTATCTTCGTTATTGTACAAAGAATTGTAGATTTTAGATCAATCAGGAAATTCGAGGAGACTGTTGACATTGTTTTTCGAATTTTACAATATCAAAATTTCCTCCAGTAGTTCTTGAACTTAAAACATCCGACAGCATATTTGAATTATCGAAGATATTATTTTTTTCGATAAGGTCCATTTTAAAAATAAATTTAGAATATCTATGTTTTTACTTAATAATTATTGGCCAAAATAAAAACCTATACATTATATTTCGTCCAACGCCGTCACGAGTTCAAGTGCCACATTCACAATACCTTCTTTAGTTTTGAAACTCAACGCTGGTATACAATAAAATAAAAACCAAAAATAGAAACATGTTCATTAACATTACACAAGAGCGATGCTTTTTATTTTTAATTCTTACACGCCAAACCGATTTGGAAAACCATCCACAATCTAGCAACTACTATCTATGGACTAGTAGATTGTGCCTACGCTGCAATAACAAACAGTATTACTTACCTGAAAATAGAACCTCTTATATTCTTATAGGTTATGTAACTCACCAACTGCTTTATATTAAAATATATAGTTAGCAAATAATTGTCTTGAATACTAAATAAAGTACCAGGATAATTTAGTCTGACCAAAAGTAAAGTAAGAGTAGGATTATTTTCTCTTTACCAACAGGGCAAAGAATAAAAGATAATATTAACTGATTTTATCTGGGGAAGGAAAGTGGTGGGAAGCAATTTCATTTTTCGTTAGGGTCGGTCCTGGATGGAACAATTGGAGTTTCACAAATTGGGGAAGCTGATGCGATATCCTCGCTCGACCTTTGTAACTTCAAATCAGGAATCTCTACCATTCTCATCCCCAATCGTTTAAAAAAACTTTCCTCATCCAATAAAACAATTACCTTTGAAGGGATTTCGGTTCGTTTACAAGGTTACATAATTTATATGGTTATTTGTTAAGGAGTTATTTATTCTTCTAAATTTTCTTTTATTAAATTGAAACTGGCTATTTTTTATAAGTGATTGCTCTCAATTATATTCTTAAAATGAGAATGATTCGTCTAGAATCGACTTTCTGCAACAGACTTCTTCTATTTTATAATAATATTCCTATGTTTTATTAGGAGTTGGATTTGCGGATTAGGTATAAGTTAGGCGCATGTGGATTTGCGGTTTTTCTATCTCATAGTGAGGTGATTTTTGTTGAAATAAATGGAGGAGATGGCCTATGGTTTAGTTGTTCTCTAGTAGGAAGCCATTTTGTTCTTGTTGTAGGCCTATGATAAAACTGTTCTGCAAAAAAAAAAGGGACGTTATACGAGGGACCCGAGCCTATACGATGTGTCAGGTACCAGTTAAAAATCCCAATCCTAATTAAACCTGGATGGGATAGGATAGAGCTTCCACTATAGCATCGTCTGATTAGTCAAAGAAGCATAAAGTGGCGTTAAATGAACAACAACGACAAAACAAACAAACAACAGTCAATATCAAACTGCCAATATATGCATTACAGAAAAATAAAATGAAAGATTGCATAATGGAAAGCCTGAAATAACAAATCTCATATCAATAGTCTAAAAGAAGAAAAGATAGAAGAAAAAAGAAATGATTGATTTATTGGAGGCTCCTCTAAGAAACATCCATAAACAAAATGGCTTCCTACAACCAACCACTAGATAACGGCTATTCCTCTACATATTTCAGCATAAGTCACATCAGTATGGGGTAAAAAAACCCTCAGCAGGCAGGCAGGAGGGTAAGGATTAAGTAATCAACCATACAGATGAAAGCAAACATAGCATTCACAGATGAATTAGCACCAAGTAGGAATTAACATTATATTTTCTGATATCATTAGGGCATATAATTACTTAATGCCTAATATTTTCATTACAATCATTTACCATCAAAGTACAGCCCACAATCCCAGAGCAGGAATATGCCATATCCCATAAAAAAGGGATCGTATATCCTACTTTAAACATAACCGGGACGGTTATGAACCTGCAACCTAGCAACCTAGCCTTAGAGATCACAAGTTCCTGACTATTGCTCTGAGAGTGGTGTCTAATAACCGAGATGGAGTTATAACTGACATACCCTTAACTTCTTTTTATTATGAGTAAAGAAAACACGTCTCTTAAGATCAGAAGTGATTTCATTATGGGATAAAGTTAATGTTGCCATAGTAATGATAATTTTCTTGAGCAGAATTGCCGGAGCGACCGTACCCCCCCCCCCCCTTCGCCCCTGATGATATTGGGAAGGGACTCCAAAACCTCTTAGGCCAAAATGCGCCTTGACTTCAAATCCGAACCGGTATTCACTTGAAATTATACTGATTTCTCCAATAAGTATAACTGCGATTGAATAAATATCCTGAATGATCATTGAAAGATTGTTTAATTCGGCATGTAGAAGATCTAATTATATATTCGTTGAGGCCGACACTATTTCAAAAAAACAATTTTGCATATACATTAATATTTATTTGTGGTTCCCATTATAATGAATATTTTTTTGGTCGCCTGGGATACTCAAGCGTTTAATCCCGTGTTACTCGTTAATGATCGGCTGGGCATTCGTACATAATGAAGATTTCCACCTGCCCACGTAAAAAACAAAACAAAAAAACCATTCACGTTTCCTTTTTATTTCGGTTCCATTAAAAAACACAATCCACACGAGCACTCCACAAAAAGTTGTGCGTATATATTTTATTTTTTTACAAAAACAATAGGGCTGAATCTCCTTTCGTTTCTAATGGATTTTAAATGTGTTCTTGCTAATTAATCGCTCTCTGCTGATACTTATCATCGCGTATTTCTTTTTTTTTAGTTTGTAAATTATATAACATACAAATACTTATATACAGGTGCATCATCATAATCAATCCTCTTTACCGCCTAAGCAGCGTGAGGAGGAATTCTGCACAGAATTCTTCTCCAGCTCTGCCGGTCTTCCACCAACTCTGCTCTTCTGCTCCAATAGAGTCCCCTCTTCTTAAAGTCCTTCCACGCCTCTTCTTCCGACTTCCTCCTAGGTCGACCTCTCCCTCGTTTTCCCTCCAGTTTGGCTCGGTAGGTTTCACTAGCAATTCAGCAAGGATTCATCAATTCATCCGTGTCCAAGCCATCTCAGTCGGTTTTCCTCTATTAGCTCGTTGGCAGGTTTAACATTCAGGTTCGACCTTAAAGTGGTGTTCCGGACTAGGTCTCTTCTTTTTTTTCCACTCTATCTTCCTGAGAAATCTCATTTCTGCTTCTATTCTGGATTGGTGTTTCTATGTCAGCCTCCATGATTCTGAAGAGTACGTGAGGATAGGGAGGAATATTGACTTAAATACAGCTACTTTCGTTTCCTTTTCTACTTCTCTTCGGTTAAGAAATCCTCTCTTAACCTCTTCAAACATCCTGCCCGCGGCACTGATTCTCTCGGTCACTTCTATCTATCCGTTTTCGTTTAGATGCACCCCCAGGTATTTGAAGTTGTTGTTCCAGGACTTCATCTTCAACTCTAATGACCCTCATTATTCTCCTTGGCTTCTTTCCTACCCCCATCACTTTTGTTTTATTAGGGTTTATGGTCATATTTATATCCAGCAAATTCTTCTTTTAATCTGCTAACATTGTGCTGGAGGTTTCGGTCATTCTCTGAGAAAACCACAATGTCATCCGCAAATGCCAGCAGTGAGAGGCTTATTGGGCTCAGATTGGCATATCTTATGGAAATTCCTCATTTTTGTCTTGGTCTTTTGAAGAGCTGAATCCATAACCAAAATGAACAGCAGGTGACTCAGACTACATCCCTGCAGGATTCCAATGGTTGTCTCAATTTCCTGAGAAGTGTAATTGGCAAATCTTACTACACTCCTCGTTTTTTTATATAAACTTTCGACCGCAATTATATGACCTTTATTCATCCCTTTTTCTCTAAAGGCTTGCAAGATATCAGTTTTCCTAACACGGTCAAACGCTGTTGCGAGATCGCCAAAGCACAGAGACATTTCCTTTTCCTTTTCTAGGACTCTTTCAAATACCTGTCTCATTGTAAAAATCAGGTCTTGGGTGCTCCGTTTTTCACGAAAGCCGTATTGTTCCTCTTGGAGCAATCCTTCGACTCGTCATCTTATACTCTTTTCCAATATTTTGGAATATATCTAAGAAAGCTATATATAGAAGAAATTTTATTTTGAGGTCAAGAGGGCGACCTTTATATTTAAAATTATATCATTTCTAGCCTTTTCGGCGACAGAATAACAAAATTTATCTTTTCGTAATTTGACGTATCTAGGTGATAGAATAAACTTCATAACATTTGTTATTCAAAATTCGTTGAGTTTATTCAATTATTTAAAGAAAGTAATAGAATAAAACTAATTTTAGAGTCAAGTGATATCTTTTAAAGCCTGAGTTTTTTTTTTTTAATTTCAAGTCTGTAGCTTATGCCATTTGGCTCTGCGATGGCCTTTTCAGTCAGGACGAACTCATTTATATATATATATATCTTCATCGATTGTTGGTGCATTGAAACATCTCTCATGTTTTCTTACAGGAGTTTTGTCAGCTCTGAATAACATTTTATGATTACCAGATGGCATAAGATCCAGTGTAGTTTTAAGCAATGAAATCAATTTAATTTGTTGATGAATTATATAATATGATAGGGACCGAACCCTAATAAACTTTTACTAACAACTAACGCGCCATTGTTTTGCTTTAATTGACGTAAAATGTTTGACAGATGGGAACAGAGTGGGTTGTATGGGAAAAGAATTGTTGTTTTAATTATTTAGATAGAATATAGCTAAGATTCCAGTTATTTATTATATGATAGGGACTGAACTCGGAATCAATTAGACATACAGAGCTGCAGTTGGGCTCAAATTGTAGCAAATGTAATCTACTTTAAAAATGGTTACCTATGTTTTTTTTTCAAAAATGCACCGATTAGAAGATACGGGCCAACAACTAAAATAACTCCAAATATTTCAAGATTTTTCGGGCACCGAAGGTTTATCTCGAAATTTTTACGTTTTTTCCCTCCATAAGAACCTTCTTTGCGCCTTAGCAAAAATATGGAAAAAAAAATAGCCGAATTGGTCGAGCCGTTCTCGAGTTTTGTGCTTAGCAAGGAAATGGCGATTCATTTTTACTATATAGATTAAAAAATATGAGACGGACTGTAACGGAGAAACCACACTTCTGATATCCAGAATTATTTTTTTCCAAACCCGAGATATTCAACTTGTTGACATCTCTTATCACACTATCGATGCGATTCTGACCTCAAAACTGCTTGAATTACTTAAAGATATTTTAAAAAATACATAGGGATTGAACATAACGAGTCCTTATAGTTTCATATTGCACAGTCATGATTGTGCTGTACCCAATGAGTGAAAACGCGAAGTATTTCCGGGGAAAAACAGGCAGTGCACTGCGCCAGTCACTCCTGTTTCTAGAATTAAATGTGCACCATATATAAATAGAATTAATGATAATATCAATTTAAAATTTTCTCTCTATTATAATTAAAAGTATTATAAAAAGTTTTTTTCAATGATCACCATGTAATACCTTATATTAGTATAAGGTGGATTAATAAAAATGGGTCCTAAAAAATGTTTGTTTAACGGATGAAGGACGAATATATTCGTAACTGTCCCGGCAGACGTGCTGCCCCTATTTCCCTAAAACAAAGGGCTTCCAAATTTTCTCAAACCATTACAATGGCAACTTCATCGACTGTTGGTGCATCGATCGTGAAATATCTCAAATGTTCTTCTACAGAAGTTTCACCAGCTCTGATTCAATGTACTCAATTGATTGTGTTGATGAAACAAAATTTGTAATTGTTCTACAATAGACCTCCTCACCGAACTGTTATTTTTTATAAGTGATCAAGAAAAGTGTTGTTTTTATTAATTCCCTCGTAATTTGTATGTGATTCTCTCCATAAGAACCTTCTTTGGGCCTAAACAAAAATAAGGACACAAAAATTAGCCGAATTGGTCGAGCCCTTCTCGAGTTTTGCGGATAGCAACACATTTGGCGATTCATTTTTATTTATATAGATTTGGTTGGTCCGCCATTAAGCGGACATTTGGTACACCCTACTACACGTAAAGAGTAGGGTTTTGAGTACAACAATATATTGCCAACTTTTCGAAAAAAAATATCCTTATAGAAATTCTTTTCAATATTTCCCGAGTAATATATGAATATGTGATATACAGGCATTTGGATCAAAAGCGCAGTTTTTCACATTCAAACATCAAAAATTTACTATTTCATATTTTTCTCTAGTTTAGTCAAACTATTTCAATCTCCCGAAAGTTCATGTTCAGAACCGAACAAAAGGACAAAGTGTCGTGTTAGACAAAATTGTATGATTTAACAAGCAAAGAACGTGATAAAGTCAATTTTTGAAATTTGGCAGTTACCCGTTTTTCATCCAGAGCGCCTCATATTAAAATTTTATACTTGATATAAAGAAGGTATTGAATTAAACCTATCCAATAATGTTTTTAGATATATGTAAAATCTCAGTCCCTTCGGAAATATAAAACAAATATTTAAAATGAGTCTGTTTATTGTTGACTTTTAACTACTTCCTTATCAGAGGCAGGGTCACTATTACACAACTGTATCAACATCTGTAGAGTAACCATACATTGAATATTTATTTATTTAAAAATTCAATAGGTATTTAGAGCTCCATCTGTATTTATCTGTATTAATTTTAACAATAGTATCTTTAAATATAATTCAGTAATATCAATCATTAAAGCGTAACTAGCATTCAAACAAAATAATATCAATGAAAAATGAAAGATTAGAATGATTTTAATGACAATAAAAAATAATAAAGAGATCCCTATAACTTTAATAACAATCACTTGCTTGCAATATCTCTGACGGTCTGGATCGGAATAAAGAATCTAGTCCAAAATATTTCTTACCTGAAACAGAAACATTGAATATTATATAACTGAATGCATCTAAGATCCCATATGTAGAAATACTTAGATAAGTAAGGAAGAAATAAAAATAGATGGAAGTGAAAACTCATGACTTAAGAATAACTATGTTATTTTTTGAATTATTAAATTAATTATAGTCTAAATTATTTAAATTTCCAATTCGTAAATTAAAATTATAAACAGCAATCTGTTTTGGGGATATATTGACAAACCGAACAATAATTATATACATTTTCAAGTAGTTAATTGTTAATCAAAACTAGTGATGTGTCGGATATCCGTGGTATCTGTATCCGCGGATATTCGAGGGAAAAGAAAGATCCGTATCCGTTTCAGTATCCGTGACTTTTTTGCCGGATCTTTTATCTTATTAATTTTCAATACATAGATGAAATTTTATATATGGTTATTTTATATTCACTGCAAAACTCTTAGGTACAAATTAGTAACACTATAAACCGCAACTTTTGTTCTGGAAAACGTCGAAATGAAAAAAAAAATCAGTCCTCTGTCCAAATAACCGGTCAGCTGATCTTAGTTTGTATGGAAAAACGAATTTTTTTTATCCGTTTTCGATGTTTGTCCAGAACAAAAGTTGCTGTTTATAGTGTTACTAACACGTACTTAAGTGGTTTTCAGTAAATTTAAAGTAACCCTGAATAAAGGTTATTAGGCAGCAGTGAAAGGTATTGACATTTAACATTTGACTCAGGCAATTCTTTAATGTTTTAAAGTAAAATTTCTTTGTTGACAATTTTATAACTCACTACCAAACACAAACGTTATCTAAGTCGAAAACTCGAAACATATACTGTCCTGTCTGTCACCCAAAGCGTCAAGTGACGAGAACTATCAAGATCACGTGCACGGACATCGATTGAGGAAAAAAGTTAAGATCCGCATCCGTATCTGTAACCGCGGATCTTGACACCAAATATCCGTATTCAGATCCGTATCCCCGGATATACTTTGTTCCGAAGTATTACAAAGATCCGACACATCACTAATCAAAAAATCTGAAGGGCGGCATCAGCTCAATAGCAAAAAATCAAAATTTTTACAGAAATACTAAATATTATATTGTTTATTCCTTGCATTTGTATTTGCATAGATTTTATTTTCATTTTTATCATTGCTATCAAGTTCAACAATACTTCACTAATTTTTACTTTCAATCATTTCATAAAACAAGACATTTAACTATAATAAATAAAATCTTTAAGGAGAAACGCAAAGTTCAACCAAGTATTGCTGTTTTAAGTTATTAATAGTATTAACCACATAACTATTAAACGACTTTTTAGATAAATATTATTATTCAATGGAATTCTAACCTTTAAACTAAATGGTATAATTCATGGAGAGGCCGCTAGGTGCCGCGAATCTCGAGCATCTTGGTGACGCGAAGTTTCTACCCTACCAAAAGTCGCTAAACGCGGCTAAAAAAGTTTTCACCTCAAATATTAAGAAATCGAAAAGAAGGCCAATTGAGCTCCTTAATATTACCGCCTACGTGACAACACAAGTTCTTTGAAAGGATGTAATTGTTTTTAATTTCGGATCAGAGTAACGAGCTAAATTTTATCCAAGGGGGGTCAAATATAGATTGAAACTTTTAACAGGGCTTGGCGCTTCTTCCCTCTCTCTTTATACTTCAGTCTTAGTTGTAAGAGCAAGTTTCTGAATATTGATTTTACATAATAACTTTCCTTTTACTGTTGGGAGTGGTACAGTTGCGATGGATTTCCTATACAGGATGGTTATTTAAGGAAGTAACATTAGTTAAGCACGAAAAGTTTTGATTGGATTATAGTTAATAATAATAATAATTACAGTACTTTACAGCACATTACTTTAAAAATAAATCTTGGTGTAAAAATAGAGCTATGTCAGCATCTTATGATCCAGAGGTAATCAAGACTGATGAATTTATTTAACTGTTTTTAACTTATGCAGTACCTCCATTAGGTTAATCATTAAGGGACTGATTTGGAAAGTACTATTTCTAGAGACCAGTTATACAATTTCTGCTTTTTAGTTCTTCTGATGCTTACATGTTGAATTCGGAATTATTCATTAAATATGGAATGGAAAATAGTTGACTGGATAATTCTAATAACGAATTGAATTAGTCAAGGAGTGCAGTCAATGAAAAAAAAAATCGGCATAACCGACGTTTAGGCCTAAGATGTAGGCCATCTTCAGGTATGTTTCTGTCTGTCTGTTTCTTTTATATCCCTGGAGACGGCCTACATCATAGGCCGAAACGTCGGCACAATAAAATCCTACTCTGGACATTGCAGTGATCCCTAATTGAGTATAAATAACCCAAGTCTACAAGAGCATTTATATGAAGATAGATGAGACACTCACAATACGAGCATGCGGGTCCAACGCCAAGTTGGTGTCTCAGTCGTGCAGTGATTTTACCGCAGGGCATCTTCAGGTGTGTTTCTGGCTGTCTGTTTCTTACCTAGCCCTGATGTAGCCCATCATCTTTGGCCGAAACGTAGTAAAATAAGTTATGTGTTATTATTGACTCCACCCCCTGACTAATTCAATCAATCATAATTCATTAAATAGATGATAAACTAAAGTCCGTGTTAGAAGTATTCAATGATAGCCAATTGATATTAAAATTATATGTTTCCAGAAATGCAAATTAAATATTAAAATCCATCACTTAAAATGTATAAATTAACTATATCATTAAATGTAATAAATTACTTATATTACGTATTGTACCATTAATTCGGCCCACATAAAGTTGTAGAGGTAATTGGAAGGAATAAAACTGAAGCTGATCAAACATTTCAATTAAAGGGGCTAATGAAACCTGTTGTTTTGTTTTTCTTTGTTTAATTTATTTTATTTCTTGTTGTTATTTTTTCTAAGACTTAAGACTTCGTGACAATCTTAAACAGAAACTAATTTTAGATTTATTTCAAGTATAGAAAGAGAGGGGGGGAGTTTAAATTAAAGTCAAGAATCAACAGAAAAATACAGAGAGACGATTCCTCCTGGCCCTGACCTAGAAGTATTACGGATCTGGGGACTAAAACTGAACACGTCCACTCAAGTAGTAGTTTATAATTCTGTGGCTTGGTTCTAAAAGGGCCAATGTCTTTTTTTTTCAAATTTTGTGTCATTTATATCAAAAGTTCCCAATTTAGTAACTATCTCAATGCCTAATAACAAACTAAAATAGGTTGTATTTCCATTATAATGTGAGCCAATGTCATTGCTAGTGTTTTCTGATTCATTTCTATAAAGGCCTATATTGAGATTGGCTCTTTTGGCATTTTTGACTTTGACCCTTTTAGAATCAAGCCACAGAATTAGAGATGGAATAAAGTCTTATAGATCAAGCAATTCTGGGATAGTCTAAATTAGGTCTTTGATTGTGGCCATTAATCTCCTTGAAATGTTTCACAGTCTCTACTCTGAAACAGTGATGGCCCATGGTGTCACTACACTGATATCCTTCACAGCACAACTGAGGCACCAACTTGCTCGTTATAGTGTCTTAACTATTTTCATATTATTGCTCGCTATTTTTCATTTCCGGTAATCTTGGTGGAGATTCAGCCATAGTGTAATCACCGATCCAAATATGTTTTAGAAAATATTATTTGGTGTCATAAAGTAGATGAAAACTTTAAAACTGACTTAGGTCGTTCTTTTATTTCATTACTTTTAATAT
The DNA here is from genome assembly GCA_964056705.1 of Troilus luridus. Lineage (NCBI taxonomy): Eukaryota > Metazoa > Arthropoda > Insecta > Hemiptera > Pentatomidae > Troilus > Troilus luridus. The sequence continues at coordinate 50,956,221 of OZ057412.1, read as the reverse complement.
GTTTTATAGTTTTTAGAAGCAACTGTTCAATATACCTAATATTATTTTTTTTTAGAGAAAACTTCATTATTAGGGCATAAACTTGTAGGTTCACATCAACAACATGCTTGAGGCTGGCGACACCTAGCAGCGTGTCGATGAGGTACACAATTTCTTTTAATCTACTTTAATTAAAATGTTAGAATTCTATTGATATAGGAATAACTATATTTATCAAACAACTTTTGTAACCGTTGTGCAATTAATAATAATAATAACTTAACATATCAATAACTGATTGAACTTTTCGTTTCTCCTAAAAGATTTTATTTTTAATAGTTGAATGTCTCATATTTTGAAATGATAGAAAGTAAAAATAATAATAATATTGTTGAACGTAACGATGATAGTAATGCTAAAAATGAAAATAAAATCAATATAAATACAAATACAAGGTATAAATAATATAACTGTATTCTAATTTTTATTTCAATTAAATTACTGATCTTTTGTATTAATTTAGTATTGTATTAATTACTGATCTTATGCCGTCCTCCATATGTTTTGATTAATGAATAAACTACTTTAAAATGTACATAAGTATTGTTCGGAGTGTCATTATATGCGAAAACGAGACTAATGTTTTTTTAATAAAAAGTAAAGGTTGTCGAACCTATCGAGTAGAAACCATAGTTGACTAATTAACTAAATATTTAAGTACGCAACTAATTTTTTTGCTAAATCACTCATACGATCTATTGATTTCAAAAATGCTGTCGAGATTAAAATGTTTTGCTGTTCAATTTCAGAATTGACAGTTAACAACGATTTATTCTGAGAAGGGGTCGGAAAACATTTTAAGGTGAAACCTTAAAATATCAATCATTTAAAGGAAAAACATATTAAGATGGAAGATATATTAATGCACAAATATTGCTACTATAGAAGTAAAGTATAATATCACAAATGCTTTTTGATAACCTTCTTTTTATCCTTCAAAGTTTTCCACAGAAACAGGATAATAACTGTATAGTTATTACGGTCAATTATGTTAATATTTTAGGAAAAAAATAAAATAATAAAAGCTCTTTTCTGAAATTGTCGATAGTAGGATGATATAACAGGTAAATAAATAAAAAAAATTCTATCCCCTTCTTTTTCTTTAGCACCAAGTTCGTAACAGGAACAATATATTCCAACCACGTTTTACAGAAAGCCTTTTTCATATTCGGACTAGAAATCCGTGTTTGAAATACATTACCACATTAAACAGCTTCTGGAATATAATATCAAACGAACGAGAGAAAAAGAAAAAAAACTAACACATTCTAAGAATAATAACTCATACTTAATAATTAGTTAAGAGTATTCTTTAAAAACCGATAAAAGCAAACCGTTTGAAATATATACAACAACTTCTAATTTAAGAGTCCAAGAATAAAGAAATAACTAACAAACCCATTTCCTCAAAGAAAAGCTAATTGAATATCTATATTCTTAAATTACTTAAGTAACAATTACGTCACACCCGCATTAAGAGAGAGAATGATTTTCTAAAAATATTCAGCTGGTGGAAATTCCAATTATTGCTAATTAGGTAATCGAAAAATTATTACTCCTTGGAAAGAATCCAAGATTACACAAAACAAAAATTAAATGAATATTTCGATTAATTTGCTCATAATAACGTAGTATCTGGGATAGAAACCTAACAAAATCGTAAGATAAAATTTGGTATTCAATCAGGAATGTATCTTCTACAATCGAAATTCAAATACATCCCTTGACAATCAAAGGATCAATGAATTTGTTGAAGTTGAAGTTTAATAGTTGAGAGGAAGGATTTGCATCAAAAGTCTATATAAGTTTTAGACATTTCTCCTCTAACCATACTTCAGTCGAAGCAAAACTGTGGCTTTATATAAGAAATTTTAAATTGGAATCGCCATATTCCATGTTTCCAATAACCGAACAACTTAGTGTACGAACTTTTATAATTTGTATAATTTACAAAACCAATTATTTATCCACCTCCTTAATCATCCATATTCCGTTAAAAAATAAATAAATGTGTGCCGATCAGTGTATACACGATTATTTGAAATATTATTATTGTTGTTTTTTAAATTTAAAAATGTATTTATTATTTCTTTCACGATTTATCAAAACCATTTTTTATTCTTTCTCTGATAATCGTTAAATAATAAAATAAATATCTAAATTTATAATATAACTCACGGTACTTTTAGCTGCAAATATGCAAGTTACTTGGAATTAATAAGACCAAAAACAGAATTCATCGTGATAACGGCGTACTGGCTTCTTTTTGAAAACAGGCAGCGTCAAAGTCGAAGTCACCAAATAAAAAATCAAAATAAAGATTGCTACAGAAAATGATTGATGGAAAGGAGGAGATCGGATTGATCGCTTTAGATGACCTAAAATACGACAATGCTCTAGACCCCATGATACGTTAAAGAGTCGGTAAGTTACAGATTGCAAGTATATAAACATTTTTCCAACTTTTTGAATTATTGATGTATAATTCAGATACAGTGCCTTTTAATGAAACCTTTACTTCAAGTATTAAAAAACAGAGAAGCCTCCCTGGCTGGCATGGGAATTCAGGAATGCCCAGAACTGAGGAAGCAGTATGTCCAGCGAAACTTTGACAAAAGCGGTTGAAAATAGAATGAATATTTGATGAATGGATTCATTTTTTTTTATGTCATATACAAAAGAAGCTTCTTTTGCATCTAGTTCTTGATTAGTTTTCTTCTGAAAACTATTTAAATTTTAAAACCTTATATATAAACTTTAAATTTCATGTCTTGGTATTGATTCCACAAGAATCCGATGCAATATACATCCATTACGAAAAACCTTGATGTATCCAGTGTCAAATTAAAGAACAACATTTTAAAAAATTTTAAGTTGTTTTTTTTTAATGTATTTTTACTAATCCAAGCGACAGGGAAATTTTCCTTAACAAATAATAACAATAATGACAAAGGCAAATCCTCTTATCAATTATCAAAGTAAAAGATAAGTTTCAATTATATTTTTAAAAAACAACACAGAATCTCAAATACCATCCTATAGCTTAGAGTGATATTTAAATATTGAATTAATACAAGCATATTGAAAAAAAAAAGAAAATTAAAAAATGATTCCGCAGGTAATAGCTCCAAGTTGAGACACAAGTTTTAACCTCTCGTTCGTCTCCCTTTAAATATTTCCCAAAAATACAAGTTTTCATGTTTTTATAGAGAAGAGAATGTAATTATGGGAAATGTGTATTCTTCTGTAGTCATTTCATCCAGAAATGAACGTTTCATCAAACATATACTTGCATAACAAGTATGTACTTCAAAATATTGGTTATAAATTTTATTTCTTGATGAAAGATTGCCAAAGTATATACTTTTTCCATAATAACATTAGGGTTTCCAAACTAAAGCTCACGATAACTTGTATTTTTGTAAAAAATTAAAAATGAAACGAATAAATAGTTAAAACTAGTTGTAACTCAACAGACACACAAAAAAATGCTGCTAACCATAGTTGAAAATATTTTCCCGATGTATTTAAACTCTGGATAAAACTAAAGAGGAAAACTAAGAAAATTGTGGAAGTAAACAAACAGTATACGAAGATATCTGGAATAACAAATGTAATCCACGAAGCCGAAACTCTTAAGCATGAAATGCTTTGGAATTGATTTAAGTTCCACAATTCATCAATGTCCCCAGCAGGCTCACCCATGCCTCCGCAATACACCCTCCAGAGCTATAATGATATTGTTTTCCAGAAAATAAACCAAGGCTGCCTTTATTATCATGGCAAAGCGAAGTTCCCGTTCGATTTCCTTAAGCGAGTTCTTACCCCGGGCCTATTAAACTGAAGAAAGCCGGAACTATTAATGAAGAAGGACATGACAGCAATTACCGATCAAAAAACATTTAAGAAGCGCGGGGAAGGCATTACCTCAGTTGCGGAGGAATTCTATTGGTGACCATCTGCGCATCTGGGCAAACCAAATTGCCACACAAAAGTCATTCTATAATAATGCCAATAATGTTTTAGTCGGAATCAATCGTTGCTAAAATACCCTGAGGGACGATAATGGTGAATGTGCTGCATAAATAAGAGGTATATGTTCCGCAGGTTGTCGCTTCGAAGTATAAACGGTTTATTCCTTTAATTTTTAATATTTTCCAAAAATACAAGCTGTAGTATGGAAAAGAGAATGTACTGATGTGTAATGAGTAGATTTCGGTAATCATTTCATAGAGAAATATAAGTTTCAACTAACATTTCATATATGTCATATTGACTCCGGCTTCTATCAGCCCTGAAGATGGCCTACAACGTAGCTCGAAACGTCGGCACTTAAAAGAAATAAGTTTTTCTTATTTAATGTTATATTAACTGCACCCCCAGACTATCTATATCCCATATTTCAAAGTATAGATGATATAGGTTTGTTGAAACGTTCATATCTTGATGAATTGATAACCGAAGTTTACACATTTCCCATAATTACATTCTCTTTTCCATACTAAAGCTCATGATAACTTGTATTTAGGGGAAATTAAAACTTTGTTACAAGTCCTGTAGAAATTAATTTCCTGGAATTTATATGGAAGAGCTATTATAACATAAATAGCTAATAGTAATATAAAATAGAGTCCGAAGCTTCAATTATTAACGATGAACTAAAATATTTTTCTTTTGAATTACTAAGTTCTATATTATTCTTTAATTATCCAAAACCCTTTCTGTATTTTTTTATTTAAGCTATACAACGAGGGGAAAAAAAGAGGGAGTGGGAATAAAAAAGGAAAGAATTGCCAATCATTTTATTGTCAATACTGAATAGTAATTGAAGAGTAATTATAAAAACATGTTGTTTTTTAATAAGCGTTAAGAGCGGTGAAAAGGTCAAACATACGAAATACCAGGTTTACTAAAGAGCCAATTAAATGTTCTGTAGTTTACTGTAAATCAACATTTCTTCCAATTGCTTTACAGGAAATTTTGAAATTAATTCAAGGGAAATGTCAATTTACAGTAAATTATTGACCATTCACTTGCTATCCTCTGAAAGAAGTATATTTAGATCCTCACAAGAGATATACATTTTTTTCTATCAAAATGAAAAGTCCCACTACTTCAATTTTCGGTAATTATTCCGCAGGTTGTCGCTTCGAGCTGAGTCACAACAAGTTTTAACTTTTCATTGGTCTTCCTTTTAATATTTTCCAAAAAATACAAGTTATTATGAGCTTTAGTATGGAAAAGAGAATATGAATACTTGTGAATACTTCGGTAATGGTTTCATCTAGAAACGTTTCAACAAACATATTTATTATATACTTCTTTTTTATTTATTGATGAAATGATGACCGAAATCTACTCTTTACCCTTGATTACATTCTCTTTTCCATATCAAAGCTCAGGACGACTGGTATATTTGGAAAATATTAAAATGAAAGGAATAATTCGTATCTCAATTCGAAGCGACAACTTGCAGAACAGATACCAATTTTCTAGTACAATTACTGTTTCGGCAAAGTACTTCAATATTCGAAATAATCATCAAGATGGGAGTTGGTAAACTTCCTGTTCTGGCCCTTCAAGTTCCACAGATTAATTCAACTACCTCACAAGATTATTACAATTCTAAATAAGATTAAACGCTATCTAGAAGTAAATAACTACAGTCAGAGGAGTAAACAATTAAACAGGTAAGTAAATAGTTAGCATCCTCATGAATACAAATACTATTGAAGATAACATTATCTAATTACATAATAGCTCTAGGAAACAAATAAAACATGGAAATGGATACAGTTTATACTTTAATATCAACATTAAAATTAGGTAAATAAATATAACGACCGATTATATAAGTACACAACATTTATGCTAAATATTTACAGGAAAAACCATAAGTGAATGGCAAAGAATAAAAAATATTATGGATTCACTGATATCACAATATAAACTGTAGAAATAAACATTGGAAGGAGATAATAATGTAATACTAACAAATTAATTTTTAACTATTTATTTTTTCCTCAAGGTAGTATCCTTGGCCCAATCCTTTATACAGTTTATACAGCTGACATCCCAACTCATCCTAATACTATCCTTACCACATATGCTGATGATACATGTGTATTATCAGTCAATACCAATCCAGTTATTGTATCACAAAGCCTCCAATCCCATATCACTGATCTTGAAGAATGGTGCCAGAACTGGAGAATTAAAATAAATTCTCAAAAATCCCATCAAATCACTTTTACCTTGCGTCGTAAACCAATGACTTCCTGCCCTTCAGTATCCTTTAATAATATCCCACTTGTGCCTGTAGAACAGATCCGATACTTAGGGTTGCATCTCGACAAACGATTAACCTGGAATCCTCATACAAGACTGAAAAGACAAGAAACCGCTCGACGTTTCAGGCTACTTCAACACTTACTAGACAAACGCTCTAAGCTCCCAGTTAATTACAAAAGACTCATCTACATGACCATCATACGACCTATTTGGACTTACGGAGTAGAGCTTTGGGGCTCCACTAAGCCATCGAATTCTTCTCGTATCCAATCCCTACAATCCAAAATCCTTCGTAAAATCCTCAACGCTCCTTATTTTGTTAAGAATATAGTCATCCATAACGACCTTAATGTCCCATTTGTTGCTGATCTGGCCCGATCCCGGTATCTATCCTTTCATAACAAACTTCATTTCCACTCAAACCCTCTGGTTTCAAACCTAGCTTCCTCTTCAATTCCCGATAATCCTCCGAGGCGTCTGAGAAGAAGATGGCCACGTGACCTTCTTAGTTGAACCTGCGATTTGAGTACTACCAGTGGGTAGTTTCTCTACTTGTCATTATATCATGTCATTATGTATCACTCAGCCAATTTACTTGTTATATTACTGTAATATAGTTGTAAATATCAATAAATAGATAATTTAAAAAAAAAAAAACTATTTATTTTAAATCAAATTGAAGAATATTTGAAAAATTACTTAATTTAAGGTTAAGTAACGTACCATGAGGAGCGGAGTGGCTAAGTGGTAGAGCACAGAGTTGCAGTGCTGAAGGTCTTAGCCTCAAATCTCGCTGCTGGCAAGACTTTTATATCTGCTAGCAGCAAGAGTGGATCCTATGGGATTCTAGTGCCCTCCTGGGGTTTACTCAGCCTCTATAAAGTGGGTACAAAAAATAAGGGGGGGGGGTCACTTCCATCTAGGATAAATCACCTCGCTCCAGTCTCTACCATGTAGAACAGTAGAGTATTGAACCCCAGGCCCTTCAAGGGTAATAGTGGTATTAAATAAAAACATAATGATTAATGACTTATTTTCAGTTATTAAATATGGTGTTTCTTAATGAAAACTTATTTTATCAAATAAAAAACTGGTAAACTCTTATTATTTTTAACAGATATTTAGATATAACAATTATATTGTTACGGTCAGAGAGGGAAGAAGGACCGGCTGAGAGGATTATACGAACAATGGGATTAAGCGGAAGGGATTATAGAATGGCGTAGAGCCTTCTGGATCGGCCTGGATGGGGCAAGGTGGTCCTCGTCCTTCCGAGAATTGTCCCACCCCGACCTACCTCGCCTATATAAAAAGGCCAGCTGTTCGGCCGGCCCCAGTCAGTAATAAGCAGTCGTTAACTAGTGGCAGTGCGTGTGAGTTACAGTGAGTTAGTATCAGTCTGTAATAAGTGCTTAGTGAGCAACAGTGACAATTAGTGCCCGTGTAATAAGTGTAATAAACTGTGTGTCAGTTTGCCATATTTGGAGAGTCTTACGGTCGGTGGACTTTAATTAGCGAACTGTAAGTGTTAATTTGTAATTGTAAACTATAGTGTAATATTATTGAATTTGTACAAATTTATATATAAATAGTTTAGTTATTTAGTATTAGCAATATCTTATTATCTTATAAATTAGATTACATTTAGTAGAATATTGTTATTGTAAATTGATATTAGTTTAATAATTTAATTGTTTTAAATAATCTCATTGTATTCTTTTTAATTTGTTAATAAATATTAGATTCTTGAATTAAGTAATAGTTTAGTTCATTTTACACCCAGTAGCCCGTAACAATATAATACCCTATAAGGTTGCACGGCCACTATTTATACAAAAGGTTTCAGTGATTTCTTCTGGTTTCGACCGTGTATCTAAATTTCTCGCCAACGTTTCATCAGACATGCTGCTGGCTTCCTCAGAGCTTGAAATAATCAAAGCTTTAATTAATTCAATAAAGTTTTTTTATGTTATTACTTAAATTTATTTTGAGGTCTAAGCTTTACCATACAATCTTAGCGTACTTTATTTTAGGTCAAATAACAAACGCTATCAAAACGAACTCCGACTTTCTAAAGGTTATCAATATTTCAATTCTTATTTCAATAAAAGTTTATAAATAATTAGTAACAAAGAATATTGGCAATGCATGCAAATAAAAGTTCAATTTGCATAAGCTGTAAAGGTGCAATACTTATTAAAAAAATAAAAAACACATGAGGGGTGGTCTATGTGCGTCGACAAGAGATAATTTGTGTAACGTTAATAGCACGTTTCAAGGTGTACTGGGCGTTGATGACCTAGATGTTCTACGCCCCCTAAAGTCCAGGAAACAAACAAGGTGTACTAAGTAGAGAAGGGGTAAATTTGATTGCATTGAAATAATGTAAAAGTAATTTAAAATTTAAGATATTTTAAAGAAAACTGATGATATTTTTAAATAAATTGATATTGGAATAATTACAGTTTTTAGAAAACTAAATAATTAATAAGTGAAAATAATCGAATAATGCAAATAAATGTACGTGTGATTTTGATTGCGTATATTCTTTATTACAAGGATAATGAATACGTAGATGCAGCCAGAATAATAAATATATAGATTCCGAGAAAGCCTGGATTCCAGCTGAAGTTAAAACATATACTCAAATATTACTGAAGGCCCTTGGTAAATGAACCAAAAATACGTTTTAAAAAGTGCAACTCATTAAGTCTGAAATTAGTCACGATAGAAAGCCTAAAAAAAAAAAAAAACCTGCACTACTACAACCCGTGAACGGGTCTGGGGTTCAGTACATGGTAGAGACTGTACTGTTTCATGGACTGTCCTGTTCTGCAAGGAGGTGACGTCCTAGATTACGCTCAACCACCGGATTTCCCCCCTTATTTTGGGTACCCTATTTTTATATTTTATAGAGGCTGGGTCAGCCCCAGGAGGGCCCTAGATCCTATATGCCCATCTCCCGCTGCAAACAGACTAAATAAAAGTAACTGCCTGCAGCAGGATTTGAACCAGGATTTCCGGCATGGCAGCTCAGTGCTCTACCACTGAGCCACCAGGATAGAAACGCATTTTATTGAAAAAAGAAAATAATAAATAAAAAAAAGTCGCTAAAGGTTAGGATGGAAAACGAAAGAATGGGAGGGAGAAGAATAGGCAGCTGAAAGGAGAAGCTTAGGACGGTGCAATATTTCAGGGCCAGTTCATTACAGGCTCCAAAAGTAAGGGCGCGTTTTCATATACCCGCCTTCCCATTACAGAACCGTTTCAGAATTTAACAAATATACATATAAATATTTATAAATAAGTTATATTGTTTAAAAATAGGTAGGGAATTTAACAATAATTATATTGTTGAATTTTTTCATCCATCATTATTCAATTTCGATTACTTATAGCATATCAATTTTTTGTCTTAAAAAAAGAGCTCACATTCTAAACATTAATTTTTATTTCCTGATATACCGCTCAATACGACTATAAAAAATACTAAGTGCAGATTTGGAAGAGCCAACCTTTTTTATTCTTAAATATGTTAGTTGAATTCTTATAAAAGGTTTACCGTATTTTACTTACATTGCATGCTCATTAGATTTACAATCATACGGTATATAGCAATATATAATCGTTCAATAATATTCAATCTTTAAAAAATCTGGCGCATTGCAATACTCCACCTTTCTTTCCAATGATAATATTATACTTTTTTAATAATCTTAAAAGTTCACATTAAAATTTAATTTACTATGAATTTTTTAAAGAATTCTGCATTCACACAAGAACAATAAAATAGTTCTTAAAACAAATGCAGTAGGACAAATCTGTGCAGATGTAGAATGCAGATTCAACTAAAAATTCCAAGTAATTGGACAGTAATATTTGCTTGCATTGTTAAATACCTTATTAAATCACGCAGAGTAACCCGAATGTACAGCATGGAAACGGCTTCGAATTGGCAAAAATAATTGACTAATCAGTTTGAGTCACTCAGTTACTAGTAACAAGTATAGCTTAACCTAGGAGTGGATCGAGTCAGCAACTTTGATCCTAAATATAAATATATGTATTTATTGTAAATTTATATTTAGTTAGTGGGCCTCGAATTTACGTTTCAAATTTGGTGGTCCGAACAAATAAAAAAGTTGGGAACCGCTGTATTAGATAATAGTAATCATTGTGAAACGTAAGTCCAATTATACTCGTAGCATCTGCATTAAACATGCTACGAAAAAAGGATACCATGTCATAACACGATTAATCTATTAAATGACTTTTCATTAGCTTGGAATTCAATAAAAACTACTGCTGAATACCAAAACAGGTAGCACTTGCTGAAGACGCGGTGCTAATGGTCGCTAGCAGGTAATTCAAATAGGCGATTTAGAGGCGGGCGAAGAGTTACCGGCACAGTACCATCCCCCGCTACTTCATTAGGATTAACGGTTATGCTCATCATTCCATGGATAGGCTGGAATCCCGGACGGTTATCGTAATTCAATGGAAGCTGGATCCTAATCCTCTCCCTAGAGTGAAGCGGTTTTAGAGTTCGAACCAACTACAAAAACGTGCCGTTCCTATTTAGGAATGATCCATTCAGCGGCCGATATAATACAATTTCAAACTCAAAACAACCACTTTTTATAAATATTTTCAATAGTAAGGCCGTATTTCGTACTTTGGAATATCCGCGGATCGACTATTCAGCAGTCTCACACAGATTAAAAAATCCAAATCGTTACACCGTATAGGCATAATATACGTTGTAGCAATGTGGATTTTAAAGTCTCTACTGTAAGTATTGTCAGTTTCCACAAATTGGGAAGCGCTGAGATTATGCGCTGAGCCTAAAACGAGCAGTTCCACTCTCGAAAATTTTAGAATGCTAAAATCTTCTATCTATGCTAAAGAATTTAATAAACCGATTAACATCAGATGTTAGATAAAGTGGGCGAAAACGGATTACAGCAAATTAATTGTGAAGAATCAAGGATACCATTCCATCAAAAGTATTTTCGCATTGCTCTGCTAGATGTAATGCAGAGCTATTTCTCACCTCTTATATAGTCACCGTGTTAGTAAATAAATAATTATTTATAAGAGAGGAGTAAAATATCAAATTTAACATCCGGCTATTATATTTCTGTTTCATTATATTCTGTTCATATTTGCTTTTGAATAATTTGAGATTTGTTTTGGAACATTGGACTAACAAAATTATTTTAAAAATGAGAAATAGTACCATCGAGTCCAAATGATCAATTTCTGGAAAAAGCTCGAGATCGATTAGGAATTGCACTCCAAATATAATGTCCACATATTGGTTAGCAATGGATCGAAACACATGTTATGCATTATTTTTACACCACATTTAGTGGAGAATATGTTAGTAGTGCATGCTCTAAGCAGAGCTGTCAGAGGCTACATTCATTTAGCATAAACTTCAACAAGAAGATTACCGTTATATAGGGCAATATTGAGGAAACCCTTTAAGTTAGATATCAAGTTAATTAGTGGATAAAAAAAAGTGTTGGTGTCAGCTCCGACAGGCGACTGGAGTTTACCCCTTTCCGTTATTAATGAATTTTAAATGTGTTCTTGCCAATTAATCGCTCTCTACTGATACTTATCATGGCGTATTCTTATTTTTTAATTTGTAAATTTTTTAAAATTAATACGAACCATTTTAATGAAAATCGTGCCAACGTTTCGGCCTACGCTGTAGACCATCTTCGGGGCAAATCGTGGGTGCGGTGACTTGGTACAACACTAAAACTGTCAACTGAACTCATATAGATGTATATTCAAGGTTTTGAAATACATCCCAAGAAAGGATATCCTACCGCCCCAGTGCTATAAATGTCAGCAATTTGGGCGCACAAAAAACTACTGCAACCATACCGTAAAATGCGTAAGATGCAGCGGCTCACATATCATTTCTGAATGTCCGCTACTAGGCGAAACAAAATGCTCGAATTGCGAGGGAGCGCCGTCCCTTCATATAAAAAATCCCTCCATAGAAAAAAAATAGAAGAAATGGTGACTAAAAGAATGGAAGATAAGAGATCTAACCAGATCAGTACTAACCAAAACATACCCTAACTAATGACTAACAGCATGACAGTTCGCCAGGTATAGAATACGCATCTTTTCTACACCTCAAGGTACCAAAATGACAACCGAACCACAACCGATTTCTTCCGTCTTTAATTTTTTGAAGGTGGCTTCATCTTTAGAGTCCGGTAGAGGTGTGTTTAAGCCCAGCATGATCACTGCCTCTCCACATCCTAATTCACCAATCTCCTGTCCTAGGAACACTACACACTGCACACTGTACACAATTAAATAGTCACTGCACAGCCTTGCTAGCTAGTTAGTCAATTTCCTATTCTTATCTGAGCAACGCTGCCCTGTCGTCTGTTGAGGTTGTATCCAAGTGATATGAATGGACCCCAAACAGCTTAAGGCGAAATCTAAATAAGAGTAGTAATAGTGTTTGTTTGGATAGGTGTCTTTAAAAAGGCTCCTATACAAAAAATTATCGCATTTCAACACTTTGCTATAGAGGCTTTACTGCCCAAGCTATGATCACAGAGAAAAGTCAGATCTTTTGATCTGAATATATTTAAATACTAAAATGGGATGCCACCCTGAGATCGTTATACTTAATAGTGTAATTTTATGTTATTAATAAATAAGAGACATATATACTCTTCTCCAAAGGTTAACGGGCTGACTTACCTGTAGTTGTTTATAAAATAAGAATAATTATTGAATAACATTATATTTATTGGTGCTGATCATGGTTACAAAGATTTAATAAAACTTATAAACCTGTACCACTACGACTCGTGAACGAGTCTGGGGGTTCAGTACATGGTAGAGACTGTACTGTTTCATGGACAACGGTTCTGCAAGGAGGTGACTTGTCCTAGGTGACGCTCAACCGCCAGGTTTTCCCCCTTATTTCGAGTACCCTTATTATATTTTTATAATATTTTATAGAGGCTGGGTAAGCCCCAGGAGAGTCCTAGATCCCATATGATCCATCTCCCGCCGCAAACAGACTAAATAAAAGTAACTGCCTGCAGCAGGATTTGAACCAGGATTTCCGGCTTGGCAACTCAGTGCTCTACCACTGAGCCACTCAGCTCCTAAAACTTATAAACTACTTACAAAGAAAGGGGGACACTATATGTGACTTAATTCTTCATCCTGCTCCTTACATCTTGCGTTGACTGCTGCTTCCCCACAACTGCCCTATCTTGAAAGTAAACCTAATAAACCCTAAGGGTCATTTTACGCTACCTGCCCTAGGCCTGTAATCATATAGGTATTTCCAATGATTCAGATAGTCACATATAGCATTACTATATAGCAACTTCGAGAATAAAGCAATATAATACACTGTTACCATAGATACCACACGTATGTCTTCCCGATTAGCACCGGAATTAACTTTTAATTTCTATCAATTATGTAAAACAAATAAGACAATCTTATGGAGAAGAGGACGTAACGGGCCACTTTTAGTTAAAACTTGATTTTACTCCTCATCAAATTTTCATACCGTGGGCTAAATATGAAAATCGTTTATTAAGGAGTCAACACCAACAATAAAGTCAGAATCGTCGGTGGCATTTCTCAGGTTCAAGATACGATGCAAATAAATGTTATTTATTCTCATTATTTGAGAGAGTTTATTAAACGTTAATTTTTTTTCCAATGACCGTTTTTTACTTACTCTAAAGTGTGATAAAAGAAAAATTTAAAAAAATGGGTAGACAAAATAGCTCTAACTTACCACATTCATCTCCAACATTAAGGTTTTTTATATTCTTCAAAAAAATGAATTATGGGTGAAATCATCCCAAACTTTTTAATATTATTACTTTTTTTTTTTAGTTATCATAAACCTTATCAAAACAATTTCATTTACTTAACTCTTTTCTGTCCTACGAGTAAATAATAGTTGACAAATATGGTAAGTGGGAGAAATTATGATGTAAATTTTTTTTTTCCAAAACCTCACCAATTTTATACAGAATTAAAAAGGTTTCCGGGACGCGTGCTGAATCGTTATAGAAAATTGTATTTTTAACTATTGATCAAATTAAAAAAAAGTAATCATAAAATAAGAACCATCAACATCAAAATCAGGTAAGAAAAAATAACTTTTGTAAGTAGTTCAAACCTCTAATTCCCGGACCAACATCGAACCATATTGTTACATTATTTGACTAAAGTTAGCAGATGAGTTTCTAAGTACTTTTAAAATAGCCCAGAGAATCACTGTAATTAATGATACTACGCAAAAAATTATTGACAGCATCGATCTTAAAAAATATTATTACAAATTTAAGGTTTTTATTTGGTAAATCTGGACCATGTGAAGAGGCAGCTAGGAAGGCAGGACTCATTATAAATATGGATAAAACAAAATACATGCTCTCATCCAGGAAACGGCCGTCCAGTGGATATCTCCAAGGAAGAGGGTGCAGATTTGAAAATGTTAAGATATTCAAATATCTTGGCACCATTATTACAGAAGACAACAGACTGGAACATGAAATAAAGGCAAGGATTGAAAACGGTAACAGATGCTATTGGTCCCTCAGAAACGTGTTCCAAATTAGAGCTGTACCCCGTAGTCTCAAAATAAGGGTATATAAGACGATACTTCGTCCTGTCGTTGCCTATGGTGGGGAGGCGTGGACTCTAACCAAACAGCATGAGAGATTATTGAATGCATGGGAGAGAAAGATTCTTAGAAGAGTGTATGGCCCAACCAAGGAAGGAAATTGTTTCCGCATTAAAAGGAATCAAGAACTTAAGGACCTATATGGAGAACCTGACATAGTTTCTTGTATTAAAAAAGCAAGATTGAGATGGTTGGGGCACGTTCACAGAATGGACAAAAAAAGGCTCCCAAAGCTGATTCTGGAGGGACGTCCAGACGGAGAAAGAGGAAGAGGAAGGCCTAGAATGCGATGGCTGGACGATGTGGAAGCAGACCTTAAGTGCCTGGGGGTAAGAACATGGAGGAGAGCAGCGAGAGATCGGTCAAGGTGGAGGAAAATTGTTGAGGAGGCCAAGGTCCTTCATGGACCATAGCGCCATGTAATGATGATGATGAAATCTAGACCAAAGAAATGAAAGGAAAAAAAAATGCACGCATAAGACGTTTTATTTTATTTCATTTTACTATACTGGAGACTGTAGAAAACAGTGAAGACTCCTACAAGACACTGCTACGAGACCATTTTAATTCACATAAGAATTTTCAACCCTTGAACTCAATTGGCCTTAGAGCTGTTCATAACTCAAAACCCTTTGAACCACAAAAACCAATATATATTTTGGAGTAAGCATATCTTTTCACGATTTTTTTATTTAAATGATTTCATCAAGTCTTTTTTAGTGTTGTTTTTTTTTTTATGGCTTTGCTTATATTCTATTTTACATACTTAAAACCAAATTGATTGAATACGGAGTTAGATACAGTTACACATTGTGGAAAACAATAGCTCTGCGGCTGGGTATAATAATGATGGAGGTTGGGTTTCTTCTTTCAGATTTGAAGAAAAGAGATCACTCCTCCTAACAAGGCTTGTTACACAGGCTTATTTTTTGTTACATTTTGAATCAACCACAGCTTTAACTTCGAGCTGGTGCAATATTTTTATGATGATAGCGATGACCAAAGCAAAGGATTAAGTATTATAGTTATAGTATTAAAAGTTTAAAAATTAAATTTTTCCCTATTATCATATAAATTCAGGTTTATTTATACACCTTGGGATTTTCTTTTGTATTTTAGGATAATTCGTTATAGTTGCATTATAGTTAGAACATTATGTAATGTTATAGTTTGGACAGCTATCATAGTTGCATGGTGTTATGGGACGTAGATTGAATATGTTTCCAACTCAGGGAGCTATAATAACTAAATCTATGAAGTTGGCCATCAAGATTAGATAAAGTTTTCGAGCAGCCTATTACAAAATACATATCGTCTCAAAGCAAACAGCCATAACTTTATACCTTAACTTTTCACAATCTTCTTCACTAAAAACCCCTGAAGATATTGGGTAGAGCACATGGTTTAGACCGTATTGTATTCAAGTCAACGATTGTGGATGAAGGTGATTTGGCCGAGACCATCCTCAGCCGTCAAATCTTTCCACCAATCAAAGGTGCCAACTTTTTTGAGGGCGACCAAGAGGGTCCCCAGATCCGGAAGAGTCGATTTACAGGTGTTAACAGAATAAATAATTTATCTTCCACAGCCGTTCTTGAACTCCAGGACTAGAACACAGTAGCTCAGCACCCCTACTGAGTTCCACAAAACTTTTTTTTTATAAAGACATAAGCTAAGAAAATTAAATTGTAACCATACTTATGTATTTTTTTGATAATTTATGCTAGAGTTGGCTTTCCAAATCTACTAGAAATATTTAAAAAAATATAGTTGAGCATAGAATTTATGAAAACATATATAAAGGGCAGGGCTTACTATCTCGTAACTAATTTATTTATAAACATCCTTGGTGGTTCCATAGTTATCAATACAGCCCTACTAAGTAGTTTCATACTTATCAATACATCCCCATGCATAGAGGATCCATATCTTTGCCGATGATATTAGGAACCCACGAAGGAAGCATATAATGGGGTTGTCTTAAAATACATTGTACATATTGAATATGGCAAAGTCACTATATATACTTAAAAAACATACCATTATTTCTTATTAAGCAGGAAATGTGGTTTTCTGGAATCTATTTTTTTTTTTTTTATTTAAAAATCATAAATCACAAATATTTTTTTAAAATAAAAAATGTTTATTTCAGAATTTACACAAATCCCATTTTGCAGATATTTTAAAATCACAACTTTTTTTTAAAGTCGCTATTCAACAATTTATGCATTGTTAATACTAGAAACGAGATATAAGCGGATCAGACAAACTTAAAAAGATTAAGATAAGTGGTAGGGAAAAAACATGAGATTTTATAACGATATTATTTATAATAAATTATTATAACTCCTACAATATTTTAGGTTAAGCCTCATAAACTAAGGGTAACAATCCTTGGATTTGGATTAATGAAGCATAGCAAAACGGTTTATTCCGTTGGCTAGGAATGTGGACCTACAGGAATATATTTTACGAATGAGAATTATAGGATATAGTGGCTATATCATATATCACGGAATTTGTATTCATGTCTCGGAGTCTATTTCACAACTACGTGTATATTAGACTCTTCCTCGATGTTTTCTCATATCCATCATATTTTAATGGAATGGATTTTTAAATTAAAAATTATATAATAACTACAGAATTGAAAAAATGCATAGGGCATCTTAAAAATGCCGCTCTGTACTATTCAGTTTTTGTTTAAATAATATTTTATTAAAAGTAGTAGCAACAAGTTTATAATAATGAACTCAGGTCAAGGTCAAAATGATATTCATACATATTTTTTATATAATAATGCGCATTGTTTTAACTCATAGTGATAAGATTTCTTATAATTCATTGTAATTTAATGTATATTTTATTTTAGATAGTTATCCCAATAAATACACAAGTTAATGTATTAAAATACACACCAATATATTTTTAACATTTATTTTAATTATAACTTTGTGACTATAAAATAGACACATTTGCGATTGAGGTAATCATTTGTATTCTTTAACAGTATATTTTGAAACAAGACTTGGCAGTACATCTTATCAGCACCAATAATTAAAACCATAAACAGTAATTTGATTCTAAAGACATTACTACTAGGTCACATTCAGTTTAACATCCTACATAAGTTTGATCATGTTGAAGTGAAAGAAACGTTTCGAAAACTAGTTAATAAAAGCATCTGTTGTCTAACATTTATTCATAACTAATGCATTTCGTCCTCACCTAGTCTTTTAAAATAACACTCGTCAACAGTATTTTTGTTAAATGTGTAAACGTGGCTGTCTCATATGTATTTTTCTATGGTAATTCCGAATATGACCATCAAAGTTGTCTATTGGGCACAGATTTTTTGTAATTTTAAATTTTGTAAAAAAAAAAGTGATATATCATAGCTATGAACGTGTCTTGTGTGAAGAGACATATGACAATATGAAGATTTTGCTGTCCGAGATACAAAACCAGAAGTATTCTTGGAATGTGTGTGGAGATCTCAAAGTGTTAGCACTTTTGTTAGGTCTTCAATCAGGTTATACAAAATTTTGTTGTTTTCTTTGTGAGTGAGACAGAAATCATAATATAAAGAAGGAATGGCCCAAATCTTGTACCTGGAGAAAAAAATGTACTTTTCGCACCACTAGTAAACCCAGAAAACGTTTATCTTCCACCATTGCACATCAAACTCGGTTTGATGAAAAATTATGTTAAGGCACTGGATAAAAGTGGTACTGGATTTCTATATTTAAAGGCCACATTTCCTCGGATCGGTGATGCAAAAATAAAAGAAGGTGTATTTGATGGTCCACAAATAAGGGAGCTTATGAAGCATCAAGACTTTGAGGAATGTTTGAATGGAGCCGAAAAATCAGCTTGGATTTCTTTTAAAAATGTGGTGAAAGAATTTCTTGGAAATAAAAAAGCAGAAAACTACAGAGAGTTTCTTATCTACAAAATTATAAGGCTTTAGGATGTAATATGTCTCTGAAAATACATTTTCTTGACTCGCATTTGGATTTCTTTTCTGAAAATCTTGGGGCTGTGAGAGATGAAAACAGTGAGCGATTCCATCAAGAAATATTCACTCTGGAGAGATGATATCAGGGAAAGTGGAATCCAAATATGTTGGCACACTATTGTTGGTCTTTGAAAAGAGATGTACCAGCCACAAAATACAGTAGGAAATCATCAAAGGTTACACTTTGATTTAAATTACGGTATGAAAGCTGATTAAATAAAACTGCTTGTTTTAACACTATATTATTTTTTTATTTTGAAATCACCCAAAATCCTTGCCCCTAAGACAAAAATGCTTTTCAAATTTGCAATCAGAGCACCAAATTCTAAAAGAAACAGCCATTCTAATTCATTTAACAGACAAAAAGTTAAAGTTTGTTGTCCAGTGTAATTGGGCAAGAAATTTATTTGGCAATTAAATCCTTAATTGTAATATGGGCAAGCGAAACCAAAAAAAAAAAGTTGTGTTTGAACTAAGGTTAAGTTTCTAATTACAACAGCACTCAATCTGAAACCTAACTAAGAATTTTTTTTTACAAGCCGTGAAGTTTTGGAACGATCCTGCGAAAGATGTCTTAAAGTTTTAATTCTTAAGATTTTGTGTAATTTTAACTGATCAGAGCTCATCGTTAATTTTGAGGGTTTTTATACCTCTGAGAAAAATTTATAAGAAAATAATCTCAAGTAGGTCAGTATATCTCCCTTCTAATTAATTACTTGAGGAAGGGTGCCTGTGGTGTAGTGGTTAGCATATTATCATAACCTACTATGCCAAAGATCCTGTCCGGTGTCAAGTATTCGTTAAAGATACTTTTCCTAATTAAATCTGGATAGGAAAACTTAGGTATAATAGTAAACTAAAGCGCATGCTCAAAGTAAATACGATTCGATATTCAATGTCAGTATCAATTAATACAAAAAAAAAAAATATGCCAATACTACAGAAACCTTCAACAAAAGCGGAAGTTCGACATCCTCACGTGTGATGTGAAATATTGTATTGTACATATTTTAAGCTATTGGTGCACGCGATATATGGAAACATGAATATGGAAAATATAAGAAAAAAAAGAAATGCTTTTACTCAAATTTTTATTTGATTTAAAATAAGGAAAGCACATCCTGACTTATCAAACGCAAGATAGACAACAAAATTCATGATGTACCTCAAATTCTCTGATGCAATATATAATCTTACTTTTGATTATCTAAATAGAAAAATAAATATAGATGGAATATTACCTTTATGAAAATATATATTTTAAATAGAAAATATTTACTGTTTTTATTTTTAGTTAATATTCTGTTATTAATATTTTTTTTAGGGCTCTAAAGTTAAATTATAATTCTACAGCCCTCAAAATTTTTATTCTCGGTTTGACTCTAAGAATAGCCAAGATTATTATTTCAAAGGTGACTTCGCCTTTTATAGTAGTGCCAATAAATAAACGGTCGTTTCAAAGGGTTACTTTGAAAGGAATAAAATAAAAATACATAGATAAAACTGTTCATGATTCTAAAATGGCAATAAATCCATACAATATAAATACATGTCTTGTAAATGTAACTCTTCAATATTAAACGGTTAATAGATCATGGAGGAACTAATATTCAGTGTCATCCTCTCAGGAGAATCTGATTACTCATAAATATTGATAGAAAATGACAACATATAAAATCCGTGTCCATAAAATAATATAAATAGCCAACATATCTGAGAAGTATGAACACGTCACCATTAAATGCTTACTCATCCGGAACAAGGAGACGATGGCTATTTAAAGTACAACTGATGATACTAAGCGGATTTAGCGTCATCCTGGAGGATATTAGTGACCCCACTACTCAACGATAATGAACTTAGAATGGTGTTCCTTGTTTGTATAAAATATACAAATCAACTGCCGAGAATTTCCTCTCAACGCTATGAATAGTCGATTAAGTCCAACCCCCTAAATCAAGAACCATGGGACTTTGGGTCGACCCCGAATCAGCAATTACACCACCATTCATAATGTAAAAATGTTTATAGTAGACGAGAAAAGTTCAATAACATGTTCATGCCAAGATTAAAAAGTTTAGGATAAAAACTGTATATATTATTATTATTGCACACAGCTAGTGCAATATTATTAATTATTGCACATAGCTCAATTAAGAAGAATGATCTGTTACTCGTGAAAGAACTAAATTGAAAATGAATAATAGTGTTCGGAGCTGATTTCCGAACAGCTATTTGAATCATAACAATCCAAAAAAATATTTTTCTATCTTTTCAATCGGAGAAAAGAACTTCAACTATTTAAGTAGAAATAAGAGGAGTGGAATGGTCCGGGTGGTGGTCAGAAAATATTATATTTAATAAGGAGAACTGTTTATTTTAAAGCCGACGTTTCGACCCACATTGTAGTTCTTCTTCAGAGCTTTTTATGGGGTCAAAGGTTGACAGTTGATTACAAAACAATGTTTGTGCCATTGTTGTATATATATATAAAAGGTCAACTAATATTATACAAGTTAAATAGAAATAGTTCAACTCGAAATAGTGAAAATACAATATCGAAGATAATTCTAATGAATATGAGATATGTGGAAACTGTAGGCGAACACTTATGAGAGATAGCAATGCTCCCAATATTGAGTTCGAAGACTTGATCATAATATACGTGTCAGCTGCAAACAGCAATTTACAACGATTGAAATATCATTGTTTTTTCCTGCTGTTAAACATCAGCAAGTAAATAACTATAAAAACTAGCAATACATTATATATAGCTTAAATAACAAGTATAAAAATACTATACAATAAATGAAAACAATGAGCATGTATCTTACAGTCCCAGTGAATAAGTGGCTAAGTATAATTTTACTCAATAGGTAGTTAACTGTATTGAGATCAGCATAACGGTGTCATACTTGTAGTTCTTGGCTTGAAATGTCAGCACTAACTCCTTTTCTAGCCAATGCCTGGCTTTACCCTTATTCACTACGAAAATAACACGATTCGGCATCTCTAAGCACAAAAAAATCATTTTGAAGAAATTCCGACTTAACCACTTATTCACCGAGGCAATAGATATATAGTTATTTATTTGACAAGTGAGGAAAGTGCCACTTTATTACACCCGAGTGAGTTTTACTCGTTTTGTAATTAAACGAGGGTGTTATAAGCACTTTTCTCATGTGTTGAATATTACATTTTTCCTGCAACCATTTAAAAATTAAGAAATTAAAGGTCAAACTTTAGATTTATTAAAAATACACTAGCGCTAGTGGGTAGTGCTAATGCTAGATCTCCAATTTTTTATGTGTGGAGGTTCTAATACATTTAAGGTTATAATAAATATTTCTATAAAATCGCTTCAAAATAAATAAAATCTATCTTGAATTACATATAAAATATTTCTAAAATCATTTATTTTAACATTTTAGGAATATAAAATGAATAATATTATAATACCGCCATTTAACATTTAAAATAACAGAGTACTGATTGTCAAATCCGATCTAGGTTGCTGTTACCTTTCCTCACTAGTGAGGGAAAGTGGTTTTGCCTCACTAGTGTGGAAAGTGGGACTTTCCACACCAGTTTTAGTTCAGTAATGGATAGCATTACTCAATGGTTGCAGGAAAAATAATTTATTCTATCACGAACATATATAAGTACTACTCGTTTCAGAAACAATATTATTTTAAAGTTATTAAATAAAATCAGTGAATAGAAATGATATGACTACGACCTGGAAGCGTGCTTGATTGGGCCAGGGTAGCTGAAATGGTAGAGTTCCAGGCTAGCTATCTGGACGACCCGGGTTCGAGTCCCGGTCCTGGACATATCTTTTCTTTCCAAATAAAAATATTTAGAAATTAATAAAATTAACAACAAATAAAATACAATTATATTCAGATTGAAAGTTTATTTTTTTTAATTGTATTTAAAGGAATCCGTTATTAGTATATTTAAATTTTATTTAAAATAAATAAGAAAACTGCTAACGACGTTCTTCTCTATAAGATCAGTGTTGTCTCAACTGTTGAGCGAATAAGACGAACGTCGCACCTGATCGCAATTGGCAAACATTTTCGCCGCCGTATTTTTTTCTTCTAGCATCTGTCGATTCACCCAGGGTGCTTCTTTCATAAAATTCACGTTGAGATTAAACTTCAGAAAGAAAGAAGACTGAAGGCAACAAACATTCACGTACGAGCCGACTATCATCCAAACATTTGGTCAAGGAACTGGAGGGGTGGAGCGTATCCCGATCTGGTTGCAGCCGACATCGCCACCGTACTCAAGGTACACAGTTTCACAACTGATCATGTCAGTCAACGATTTATATTAGGGCAATTCTTCGAAGAACATTTATAAAAAGTTTAAAATTAAACGTCCGATTCCAATGCAAATATTAAATTTTCGTTTGATGAAAATTAAATTATTCTATCAATCACCGGTTACAAGTATAAATAAATAACTTTAGACTTTGTACACACATTTGTAAGAATACCATTTGTTGATAAGTCTGTTTATCTTTGTTTGATCCAAGAAATAATCATTATAATTTCAGAACAAGGCCTATCAAAATTATGCATTAAACAAAGTGTCGATGCCGACACCTTCAAAAATTATTTTGTTTTGCCTATATATGTATAAATAATTTAATTTAATTTTTTATATATATATTTTGATTTACTTTGTTGTAATTGTTTATTGATTATTTTGTGTTTTTATTTATTTGTATTGTTACAATCAATTATCCCGCTATGCTCGTAAATGGTCGGCCTGGTACGTTATCGCATAGGTCACGTGCCATGTGCCGATCAAGTCAGTCAGTTACGAGAGCTAGTGAAGTGTGGTCAGGGGGAAGTAGTCGCTCCGTATTGCTCAGTGCAATCGCTGCTTCCTTCCTGAGCCTCTTCTCGGCTCACTTTAACACAATGCTACATTTATTGACACCTCAGTACCATGTACCATAAGGGAGCACCTCAGTACTATGTACCATAAGGGAGCACCTCAGTACCACGTACTATGTTTAAGGGGACACACAAGGGTGAGAAGAGGACACACTTCACTAGCGCTGGCTCCACAATATGTAACCGTAACCATTTTCATTTTTATATTTGCAATAATCATAAAATATAAAATTTCACGTTTGTCTTTAAAAATCAATGTTCTTATCTCACAAATACCCTAACCTGCTGCCACCGGCCAGGTCATTTTTTTCTTCGACGGTCCATGCTCGAAGACGGCCGCCACATTTTATGAAATATTAACAACTTGCGCATCTTCACAGGACAGATTCAGATTTTTAATGCTAAAATCTATCATGCCTGAACACTACTCATATCCAATATTCCACGAATAAAACGTGGGTGAATAAAAAAAACAACAACAGCTAGATATATATATTACAAAATATTCATAAACAATTTTAATAAATATTTTCTATTGTGTGAATTACACTTGGAAGTTTATACGACCAATCATATAACAAATGGGCATTAATTCTGTATCAAAAATTATCATAGGATATCACCTTTAAAACAAGTATCTATCATTTTTGCTAATTACTAGTAAACTCCAATTTTATTAATTTCAAACCAATATCAAAGACCAATAGTATACAAAAGAAAAATAATTATGATTGAATATTAATAAATAATTTTCAAAATTCATATCCAACCAACAGAAATAGGATTTCTTTCTTTTTGCAACGAAGTGTTCCATGCACCAAGACGAAAAGGAAATATGAAAGTATAATTCAGCTTCAATTCAATGGATAAGTGTAAACAGTCATATATATATATATATATATATATATATATATATCCGTCCTTCAACCTTTTTTAGGCTCACAGCATTTTTGCTCATGTCCTCAATGCATACGTATGTATATGAATATGTAGCCTTGTTAACATAAATTACTAACTTAAAGTAACTGTTTACATGTGAAATTCATCATGCAACGATATGTCGTGAACAACATTCCAGGCCTAACCGCTTTAATTTTGTGTGTGAATGAATGTGGATCTTTGTGACTGGTCCGGATATCGTTTATGTAAGTTCAACGACCCACAGAAGTTTCGACTAGTTTTGGAGAGAAAAAAACAAAGACAGATTCGGCTAGGGTTTCGGGTTCCGTTGAAAATGTGCCAAAACTTCAGGTATAATAAAAGAAGATCCATTGTGAGTTATCTGATCATGACTTAACTCGGAAACGTAAGAACTACCAACGATGTCTGCATTCAAGAAAAGTTAAATTAAAAGAGCATCAAATTCCGCGTCTAATAAACAGTACAATAATGAAACCACAAAAAAATATTAATAAAAGCAATATTATAAACTTAGATGAGAGATTGCATATCCATAAATATTCTAAGGATATAAAATCATCAACTGGAAACAAATGGTTTAAACAATAACAATAGTGTGTGGCAACAATATGTAAATTTTTTTTAAATTGCATTCTGAGTTCTAGGATTTCCCCTTTATTTTAGTTGAATTGGCCAAACTTCGATCTCATTTTTCATATTATGTCTACACTAGGCATTTTCGTATAATTCCGTAGAATGTGATAATTATTAAGTGCCAATTTCAAGGTGTTTTATGCCGAATACAATTATGTAACAAAAAGAAAGTACCAGTACAACCCATGAAGGGTCTTGGTTTCAATGCATGATAAATACTGTACTGTTTATGGGACATCGACGGTGCAGGGAGATGATTTGTCCGAGATTACGTTCAAACGCCAGGTTTTCCCCCTAAATAAGAGTAACCACTTTTTAGAGGCTAGGTGAACCCCAAGATAGTCTGTAGATCCCACAGAGTTCAATCATGGCTGTTTACATATTAAATAATCCATCCAGCCACAACTTTATCTATTTTTAACTAGTACAAAGACTGTTAAGAATGCATTGTCGAACTTCTTATGCGCGAAGTGTTTAGTGTACCTAAGCAAAACTAGAAAGTAGAGGATCCCAGTTGAGACTGATTTGATAGTTGTACTCAAAGTTGATGTGCGTCTCCCTATGTTATTCGATATAACATGCTGATATGTATCATAGGGTGTTATGTTAGTTCAGTAATGTTAGTTACACAACTCTTGATCATCTATGACAAATAATGTACGATAAGATGGGTCCATGTAACTTAGATAGTTACAATTAACAAGAAACAATATTTAGATTAATAGCCTAACTCGGAATAAAGTTTGTTAAACCCGATACAGCTAAACTGGAAATGGGAAAACTTGTGGCCCATTGAAATGTTAATAATGCTCGGTGATATGTAAAACAAATAATACAGACAATCCCTACATAACCGCTCGCTAACAAACTCAATTTATTGCCATTTAATAACTCTATGATTAAGGCAATATTAAACGTGTAAATATCTGGCACGGTTTGTTTTATTTAACTAGAATCCGGAATTAAAATGGACGGTGGTCAAATGAGTTAAATTTAACTTGCACTATTGATACAGGGGTAATTTACAATTTATTTTTAACCAACTTTTATATATTTCTATATTTAATTTTATCTGTAGAAGTAATAGGGAGCGGAGTGACACAGTGGTAGAACGCTAAGTCGCAATGAAGAAGGTCCTGGCTTAAAATCCCGTTGCTGGCCAGACTTTAATTAAAAATATTTAATCTGTTAGATGTCGGAGATGGATCATATGGGATCTAGAACCCTCCTGGGGCTCACCAAGGGTACCCAAAATGAGGGGGGGGGGATCTGGCGGTTGTGCGTGATCTAGGATAAATCACCTCACTCCACAACCGTTGTTCATGAAACAGCACTACCATGTAATGAACCCCAGAAATGTTCACGTGTTGTAGCGGTACAGGTTTATGTAGAAATATAAGCTCCGGCGGAGACATCGTTGATAAAACCCAAGCTATGTCCTAGTGTAATATAGAATGTTTGAATCAATTTTTATTTTATAACTTTTTTATTCCTCGAAGTCACCGTCATCTGGTCGGAGAGTAATTTGTCCCAATTGATTCATCATCAAAATTTAAAAATATCGAATAAATGTGTTACTGCAATACAAAAAAAAGGTGTATATTATATTATTATAGGTATAGGGACCAGCAAATCAAGCTAAAATATTCGATCCTATCTATATGTTAACGTACGGTAGTTTGTAATTTGGAACCAGTAAATATAAAATGAATTCATATAAATATTTAAAGAATTAAAAAAAAAACGCCCTAAATCTTTATTAGCACAAACCAGAAATGGGCCCTATAAATAATGAATAAAAAAAACCTTGGTTTCGCGTTCCTTGCAAGATAATTGCGCAATAAATTGTATTTCACATATCTTGAACAAGTCACTGCTTCCGAACCTTAACCACTTTTAAAAAGATCTTGGTTTCTGCTAAATTTTCCATTACGTAGAAGGTATAGAGTATAGAGAATAATAACTAAATTGTGAAAAAAAAATATAACATTAAATGATATGAGAAAATATAGCTAACCACCCACAGAATTCAAAGAATCCTTAAACAAAAGTAATGCCGTTATACAGACCTAATCTCACGAGAAGCAGGGCACCAAGCATTGTTCCGGTATTATCCCAGTGAGAGTTTAGTCCCAAGGGTTGCAGATGAAAAACGTTAAAAAAATAATAAAATAAAAAGAATCCGACCTATTTTGCACATGAATGACAGTGAGGGAAAATAATAAAAAAATAACTCACACTGAAAAAAAAATCAGTGACATTCATACCTCTCTCCGTGCTGAAACTATGTAACAATGAAATTTTAACAACAAAGAACATAAAGAAAATTTTATAATCCATCATTGTTCTCGTGTATAAATGTTATCAGTTAGAAGGTATGAGTATGGGCAGTGGTGAAGCAGTTAATAAGTAGATTACATAGGCCTATCACTCACGGTATTCATCAAATATTATTTTAAAACTTAGTCATTGTTTTAAAATATATAAAATTCTAACGAACGACCTTCCAAAGTTATTAGAGGAAATTATGATGTTATTTTTTTCTATTCGTTCAGATTTGCAAAAAAAAACACAACTAAAATCACTGTTGAGGTAGGATTTGCCACTGGCATGTAGTGTAAAGGTGAATATTTCACTAAAATGAGTTGTAGCTAGAGGATTATTACCTTGTCATAGACAGCCATCAATACTAATTCTTTTAGTAACTGTCTAATTAGTACCTGTTCAGGTAAGTTGCGCATAATTGTATGACCAATTTAATAATGGTATGTAAAAAATATTCATAAATAACTATGACAGTTGAACTTATCTGTGCTACTATTATGGCGAGTAAACTTTAATTCTTTAAACTCCTCACTTTGCGTTGGGCATGGGTAGATACTGGATTTTCCTGTATCTGAATAAAAGTGATACTGATACTTTTCTGTATCTGATACTTTTACTTGATATTTTTGTAGTTGAATACAGTTATCCCGACTCTTACTCTTCTAATACGCTACACAGAAGCCTTCCTTGGGGCATCAGTTTTTGTTATAATTTTTAAAGGAAAAAGAGTTATTCGCCGAAATAGTAACCTGCACAAGGCATCAAATTATTAAAATCATGTTTTGTATTGGTTAATTATTTTTTGAAAGCTATGGACAAAAAAAAAATAGTTGTTAACCCTACCTCAAACTTTTGCTACTCACGTTCCAAGACACGTAGAATTTGGATTGTAATACAAAATGTGTCTGTCCGCCGCCGCACGCTAAATTCTTTAAAACGCTATAGCTGTTATAATCCTCATATTCCGGTGCTGTTTTTTAATTTTGTGAAACTAATTTTTTTCTTTAAAACGTTACTGTTGAAAGTAAAAAATTAGAGAAAAAAGTTATCAATTTCTTGGAATACCATTTTTTTTTGCACCCGATTTCAATCATCTATGTCGATTGCCTTTACATTATAATATGATAAAGTAGGAAAAGGAATTTTCATTACAAATTATTAAATTAAGAAACAATTTCACAGCCAACATAAAGACTTAAAATGATAATTTTTAAAAAATTAATGAAAAATTATTAAACGATTTGTTTATTCATTCTATTTTTTTTCAGTGCATAAGTCTCCGTTAGCTGAGAAATTTATTATTGGTATATGCCAACAACAAGCATTTTGTTAGGTTCACTTTTGTTTATCTTATTTTAAAGCTAATTTTTTACCAATTTATATTTGAAAAGTAGATGTGAAAACATATTAAGTTTCTACAGTTATAGTGAGATAATACAATTTTCAAGCTCCAAAATTATAGAACAATTTATTTATTTAAATATGTACATATATATATATATATATATATATATATATATATATATATATATATATATATATATATATATATATATATATATGTATGTATATATAATGTCTAAGAACTACATTCAATGGTAAATGAAATCCTACAATTTTATTCACAAAGTAGATGCAAAAAAATAATATACCAGCTATAATTCGTATGTTATAGTAATAAATAGCATAAGGTAGAATGAGATAGTGAATATATTCGTGAATACTAAATAGCTGATGCTTTTAACAACCAAGGCCTTGAATACAGCTCTCGTATCTATCTGATGAACAGGTAGTAGGTGCGGGAGTAGAGATTTTAGGAGGTACTAACTAGAAGTTGATACAAGTATCTAAAGAGAGGTGGGGTGACCTTGGTAGGACCTCCCACCCCATCGCTTGACTCGCTTAGTCAAGTCTCAAACAGATACTCGTATCAGGAACATTTCAACCGTATCAGGTCCTTGTATCTACTACTTTTCAGTATCAGCTACAAATTATCAGATAGATACAACCTTACCCATCCCATCTTTGCGTTTTTACTTCCAAGTAAGGAGTAAAAGAAATTTGGTTTCCGAACATCACATTCCTCTATCCAGCAATGCCATCGTGTGGTGGACGTTGTCTCCTCCGCATTAGAACGCGGAATGTACTGCAAGGGAGCATTTCTCGATGTGGAGCAGGCTTTTGATCGTGTCTGGCATCCGGGACTGCTTTACAAACTCCGTAAATTTTTACCTTCTACTTACTTCCTTAGTATCAGTTCCTACCTCAGTAATAGAACCTTTAAAGTAAACCATAACTTTTCCTTCTCTTCCCTCTTTACCCAGTCTGCCAGTGTTCCTCAAGGTAGTATCATGGGTCCCATCCTATACACGATATATACAGCTGACATCCCAACCCAGCCATGCACTGTCCTCACTACGTACGCTGATGACACATGTGTGGTATCTCAAACTTTCAAGATGGTGTCAAAGTTGGAGAATAAAAATAAATGTTAACAAATCCCATCAAATTACCTTCACCCTTCGTCGTAAACCTACGAATTTGTGCCCTATTGAATCCTTTAATAATATTCCAATGAACCCTGTCGAACAGATACGTTACCAAGAACTCCATCTGGACAAACGCTCTAAGCTCCCAATAAATTGCAAAAGACTCATTTACATGACAGTTATCAGACCTATTTGGACATACGGGGTTGAGCTTTGGGGCTCTACTAAACCATCCAATTCATCTCGTATCCAATCCAAAATCCTCCGTAAAATCCTCAATGCCCCTTATTATGTCACAAACAAACTCATCCATCATGATCTTAATATCCCATATGTTACTGATTTGGCCTAAACTAGATACTTTATTGGAGTACAACCGATGGGTAGTATCTCCACAAGTGTTTTTTATGTCATATTGTACATAATAGCAGATTTACTTGTAATATTATAGTTGTAAATATCAATAAATTAAATTTAAAAAAAAACTTAAAAAAAACGTGAGTACACACTTTGAGGATTCCTGAATCCGTTGTTGCTATATATTAGTTTTCGCATAACTCAAAAACGATTAGCGACAGAGAGTCGAAACATAGTGTTTTGGATTTTTGTAACCTTCCTTTAACTTACTTCATGATAACCAGAAGAGGTATTCATAGTCATCATCATAAGACTTTTAAAAAAAAAATATATAGTTATACTATTTTGGAAAACTTCTTGAATTTGGTAGATAACACATCTACATCGATAAAAATAATAAAATAGATTTTGTTTTTTAAATCTGCATTCTTTTAGCTCTAAAGATATTTTGGTAAAAAGAATAAGGTGATATAAATATAAACTGTTCTTCTTAACTTTGTCATGTAAGACTTTGCTCTTAAAGTAATTAACGAATTTAATTCCGACAACAAATAAAAAATGGCAACTAATACTTGTAAGCACTAACCTAAGTATGATCTAAAAATAAATTTAAATATAAACGATTTGTTTTTATATTTAGTAATATATACAATTTTAATAATAGTAGCTGATAAACCGAAAGCGATATTACTAGTTCTAAACATCTCCCAATACGGGGTAATGGAATCATATCGATTCTATAAATAATCACCTATCCAGATTTTTTACAGCCGCAATATTTTGCAATATGTAGTATGTGCTAACTTAATAACAGGTGATGCGATAAACACCAAAAAAGTAATATAATTTTTAATCTGATTCACGGTCACTTTTTTATTCACCGATGCACAGCTTAATAAGCGTACAAGGAAGTCCTGAGGTATCAACTTTTTATAACAAGGGCACTCAAGATGAGGTATATGTGTGTATATATCTATATATATATATTATTTATTATATTATATTTACTAAGATAATTATTTATTTATTTTTTTATTTCTTCGTTTTTCAACACTTTCAAGAGATGCACTTTATATCTAATTCTAATGATTTAATCCTCTAACTTTATATCTCTATATCTTGAAACTTTACAAATGCTCTTCTAGTAATGTTTTAAATTAAATTTTAAAAACAATTTTTTTGAGCCAAATATTTATCTAATAGTGATAAACTTTTTAGATCACATTCATTTTTAAAAAAACTGATGTCCTTATTGAATCATGTGTTTGTTCCATATATATTATTTTGCAATTATATTTCTAATGGTTACATATAGGACAATAACAAATTCTAAGATCCTACTACTTATCTTGATGAATCATAATTTTATTAAATTAAATTAATAATTTTATCATGTGAAAACCTCACTTTTCTGCTTTCTTATTAATCAAATTTGCGCCCAAGATTTTACTTTACTTGTGGAATTAAGTAATTTATTGGTAACTTATTAGAATAGGAATTGAGTGTCATCAAAATTAAACGCTTACAAACACCAGAACGGCGGTCATTGAACGGTCAACGCTAGTGGACAAACTGGCATACAATGTCCCATCAAGACACCTACAGATAATTATGGTTCGATCATAGTACAAATGAGACTGGATCAGATTCCTGCCCAGGCATTAATAAAGCTAATCTGAATCCTGTAAACTCTCGCAGCTCTTGGAATGGAAAACGAGAGAAATAATAGAGCCCTTTAAAAAAATAACAACGATGACATTAAAACTGGGATAATAAAAGAAATTACATCTCTGGGCCCCCTGTCATTAACAGCGTCCAATTAAGCCGGATGTGTGTACTTTAAAAACGGGTAAATTGAAGGAGATTAATACGAAAAAAAATCATGTAGCAGACAATGACTCCTTAAACGCTGCTATGCAACAAAAAATAAAATTCAACTAATCAAATCTCATAAAATTAAATAATATAATTTTCAGGAATCAAATTAGTTATTTTTTTTTTAATTTAACTTTGTATGCAAAAAAAAATTAATTAACCCAAATGATTCAAGGAACGAGTATAGGGAAAATACTGCATTCCGCGATCATTGTAAATCAGTACTGAAATAAAATGCCTTAATACAACTATTCGACCTATGATTATATTTCCAATATTCCTGAGCATATGTGGAAAATTAAAAGATTCTAAACCTCAAATTAAGAATGCTCTCCGACCAAAGACTAAATCCTCATGAAATAAAAAAAATTAACACTAATCTACTGGTAGTTGCAGTAGGGCGTTGATTAGAAGGCTATGCTCAACGATTTAGATACTTCACGAGGTCTCTGAAACCGTCAAGTTTAAGAATCTATCTATGATTGCAAATGGTGTGCCTGGGAAAGTAAAAAAAAAAAAAAGGCATTCGAAGTTTTACTTGGGTGTAAAACTCCTCAACAACGAGAAAATCGTATAAAGAAGTCAAGAGGAATTCAAGCTAGCATTTTACATTCGCCGGTGAACGGAACCACGATTCAACTTGGTGCAGGAAGTAAAGGGATACATAACGTCCAGAGACCATATCAACCCAAAAACAGGTAACACTTAAATACAGGATTTTATAGAGCGACTAATCACGCCAATCGGTATGACAAAAATGTCATTGCTTCTCACTAGTCAAAGCCGCAATATCTTGTGATTATATTGATACCCGTTTTATATTCGAGGATACAAATATTAAGGAGTTAAGTAAAATGAACGGATTAAACTATTAAGGGAGGAAAATCAAGGTTAATGTTCCACAATTCCATCTCTACGACCGATGAAATTTGACTACTATTCCACAAAACACTACTGCGCTCCTGAGCCCCCAAGGAATGAGGTGCCGACGCTCTATTCTAAGTTGTAGGACGTCTCAAGAGAAATGATGATCATTACCGTAAGAGTTTTGAAAATATTCTGTTTAATTTTCAATCCACGGTTTGGGTTATTTTCCCAAGAAGTGAAGTCATAAACAGAGTCTCTTGCCTCATTGTTTCCTACGTAATCTGATACTAACATCCAGATGTACTTACCCCTTGTTTATACATAACCTTAGTAAAATTAAAACTGGGATTTATTCTTTATTTGAATATTATCAAAACTTGTACCACTACAATCCAAGAAAGGTTTCGGGTTCAGTACATGGTATACTGTACTGTTTCTTGGACAACTGTTGTGCAGGAAGGTGATTTTTTCAAGATCACGTTCAACTTGCTTATATTTCCCCTTTATTTGGGGTACCTAGATACCATAGGATCCATCTCCACCCACTAACAGATTAAATAAACGTATTCCAGGAAGGACCTTCGGCATGGCACCTCAGCTCTCTACCACTGAACCACTCCACCCCTCCATGATCAGTTGTTAAAATATCGAATATTTCACGTTAAGGTATAACGCTAATTGCTTCTTAACCATTTTTTAAAGACAATGACTGACTATAAGTAAATCTGTAGACTTTGACTTTGTCTGGGCAAAGAACTTCTGATTATTTCTGTACAAGGATGTTATAAATTGTTCTAATGAACCTTAAATATCTATTTCCAAGACATAATATTCCTAAAACTTACTCAAAAGGAAACATGAATATAAGTAAATAGCTATTTAGTAAAAAAAAATATAACACCGAGCAAAAAACAGAAGAATTAGAGCGATGGGTGCAAAATAAGCTATGACTCTTTTCTTCACTTGGTTCTTGTCTACTATTTCGGGTCTCAAAAAAAAATTATAAATTAAATATCTATACTAAAACGAATCCCGATACTTAACTATTTACATCGACAATTAGCAGTGAAAGGGCTTAAATTTAGCAGGATCCGTGATCGTGTGGTGATTTACAAAGCCCGTAATGAACGGTATTAGAGGGGTTAAAAGACCCAATTAATTATTGCCGGAACAAAGAACTTATCGGAGACAAAGCAGTTACTCGAGTGAAAAACTCCATCATTCGTTCCACGCCTTTGAGCTTCAACAAAACACTACAAAAACCAACGGATGTTGATTAAATTGACAAAAAAAAAATTGGTATTGACCTCCTTAAAGCTGGATTCGACACACAGTGATATCTTAAAAAGTGATTAAATTTTTTTAGTATAAAAAATCAAATTAATACAGAAAAGTAAAAGCTGAAAATGAGAAGAAAAAATCGTTAAGGCATTACTGATGCGTTCAGGATCAAAATTAGATAACTCCAAAATTTTTATCTAACAAGACATTTTGGGACGTCATTTTTAATGGCTTTAATCCGGTTCTAAACCTAATGTTTCGAGAGAATTGTTTGACTGTGATTTGTCCCCTTTTGATCCTCAAAACAGAATTTAGAACATATCGCGTTCTTAGTATCAGATGACACTATCCAGAAAGAGAAACACACCTTCAAGAACCAGAAGAAGAAGATAAGAAGTGATGTAAAATTTTAAAAATTTAATTTTCCTTTTATTTCAATATTTTGCACTATATATTTGTGGAGAGCAAAACTGTTAATTATAACTTCTCTGATAGCAAATAATTTGGGTAGATTTAGTATTTCTTTTATGATTATGGCCCTGAGATTTGATTTTATAAAAATTTATTTTGATAACTTCATTCTGATAAATTAAAAATAAGAAGTAATCTATTGAGAGTAACACTAAAAAAACGCCATTATATATTCCCCCACCTTGTACCATTTCTATCATAAAAGAGTCTCAATCCTAACGTCCTGTCAGTTCTACACATCCTCTTTATATGTGCGAGTGGGGTTTCATAACCTTTCTTGATTAACATTCCTCGTCCATGCGGCAGACATTATCAAGGATATTCCTCAACTGATCGCTTATCATACGATTCCACAAACTGTTCCTTATTATGCCGATCATTCTGCGCAGATACTTTATTTCTGCTCCTGTGATCCGACTGAAATGTTTTCATGCATGACCCAACTTTCACTCCCATATGTAAGCGCTGGAAGGTAAACGGCTTTTTATGTGAAGCTCCGTTTTTCCCCTAAAGCAATCTACATCTCCTGATGTAAGACAGCCGAGAAAGCTAGCAGATCGAGGAATGCTAGAGCATGGCTTCGTCCCTCAAAAATCATTGATCCTTTGCCGACTCTCTTATGCTTCCATTATGCAGTCCTGCGTCTGTATTCTGAGTCTTCGATATTCATTTAATTTTCCTAGGGAGTTACTCGTCATTGATGGTACCTTAACAATCCGTCTTAGTCTTCTTTCCAGAATACATGTGCATATTTTATATAGAATGAAAAGAGACTTAAGTCTATGCCTATTGCTTTCCGTTGAGTTACTTTTCTTACTGGAATGATAACAGTGTTCTATACCTCTGGTAGTTTGGTATGTTTTCTTCATCGGCTAAGGATTCCTACTTCCTCCGTAATTAATCTCTCATTGTTGTCAATGTACATTAGTAAGGGTCTTTTTTTTGTGTGTTTTTTCTTTTAGTTTTTTTTTATATTCTCCGAAGATCTTCCATATTCTTTTTAAATTCCCCCATATACATCATTTTGGCAGCTAGAGCACCTATCTTAATCATAACTTACACTTCGATATTCGTTTAGTTATATCATCATCCCACCCACCACTTGGTACTCTTACCTTTGTCATTTATCAATTTCACGTCACTCTATGCTTCTGTGGCTAATCGGATGATGCTACGATGAGAGTCCTAAATGTTGCCTATTCAAATATAATTTTGATAGTAGGGATCTTTAACAAGTCACTGAAATCGCAAAAGTATGGGATCACATTTTACGTCCCTTCCGAAGGACGGCAAAACTATAGATTATTTACTCTCTCTACCTTTACCGAAATGATTACACTAAAATCTACTGTTGGAATCATATCTTGTTTTAGAGAATTATAATGGGTAACTAATAGAAAAATGCAATAGGTTTTAATAAATTTCTTAAAATAAAAACTTTTAGAAGAACCACAAAATCATTTTAGTCTAAAATATCTTCCTTTTAGACATAGACGGCTTTGCTGAGTGGCTATATGGTAAATTAAGGAGCGAAAAATTGGCAATAAACTCATAAGGTTCTTTGTTCTCACGATTGCTTTCCGGTTTAGTCTAATTTTTCTCAGAGTAGGAACTTCAGGAGGCAATAGTGTAAATACGCCTCTGTAGGCAGGTATCAAAATGGTTTTATGGCGGCTTATTTTGCTGTTAAAACTGGATTTTCGTAAATACAGATGCTCTCCTGATTCAACAGGTTGTTCAGGGCAAGGATTGTTCGAATACTTAAAATATCAATCTCGATATTTTAAACGCCGCACCTGCCTCACGCTTGTATCACCACTGCCATCAAATTGTCATCAAATATTAAATAGCCATAAGTACCGTAATTGTTGAACATTACATTTTTTTTTAATTAACAAAGTTTATGCCAATGGTTGAACTTTTATACGGCCACAATTTCAATACATGAAACTAATTCCGAAATAGTGAAATTTCATTAAAAAATGAAAAAACAAAACAAAAAAACTGTTAATCGTAAAACTTGAATTAAATTTATGTTCGACAAAGGCATTGAGATATTAACCTATAATTTAAGTTAGAGTTTAGAGTCTTATAGATACGAAACATTAGTCAATAGCAAGTATCTTTAACTATCAATATTATACAAACTAACGCAAATGAAAAACATTACTGGTCATTCTAATACAGTGACTAATATCCATATTAATGCTTCGGAAATAAGTAATTTTTAAAGTTTACATAAGGTCAATCCTTACCTCGAATTGCAAATGAACGATAAACAAACCTTAACAATATTATTTTTGTTCAAAATAATTTGTTTTAGCAGCAATGCATTTATTAAACAGTTAAGATTGTTGTTATTCCTTGCAATA
Source organism: Troilus luridus (assembly GCA_964056705.1). NCBI lineage: Eukaryota > Metazoa > Arthropoda > Insecta > Hemiptera > Pentatomidae > Troilus > Troilus luridus. Next base: position 50,918,674 of record OZ057412.1, on the reverse strand, counting down.
CTAAATTGGGAAACATTTATTTTAACCATAATAATTTATTTAGGTTTTTATTGTTTTTTGTTTTATTCGTAATTTAATGAATGAATTGCAGTTATCTGTTATCCATCGGTTATCATTTTATTCATTGTTCGATTTTGTCAACTAAAAGTTGAATAAATAGAAAGATGATATATTTTAAATAATATATACATATTATCAGAAGTTGGTAAATAAATATACTATCCAAAAGAACATTGGATTCACTTCAAATCAAATCGATAGGGACTCCTATTTCCATAAGAATGTCCTTCCTAGGAAGAGTATTCCGTTTTGGTGGCCGGGTGATGCAACTGCTTCTCTAAGGACTTTCCCAACTCTTTTATTTCTTTCCTTTAAGGACTTGCCGATGAATCGAAAGATGATGAGCTCCTCAGCGAGTAGAATTAATGGATCCCTTCCAAGGCTGAGTGCGTCCGCTCAACATCACCAACATTACGACAAATGTGTTTACACTAACAGTCCCTCAATCCATGACATCATGCGAGCATCTCCAAGCTATTTCCCAAGAAGAAACTAGGCAAATATACAAGCGTAGCTTCGCTTTCACCGCGATGTCGGCAACAAGCGCATCCCAACATCACGTATTTGACGATGGGCTAATATTGAAATCAGTCATTATTTATAAAACTCTCCGTAATAACTTTCAATGTCGTCAGAAATGCACGTAGGCCTTAAAATCAAGAATAAAAAGAAGGATGCAGAATATTTATATTTGTTTACTAATGCTTCAAATTGGATAAGACCAAACACAAAGCAATTAACCAAATTTATTATTTCCACCACATAACGTAATTATAAAGAATCGTTTGAGTGGAAAATAGTTGACTGGATAATTCAAATGATGGACTGAATTGAAGTTTTGCTTCATTTTTGTGTTATCATGACTGCACCCCCTAACCAAATCAATCCATCATTTATGAAGAATCATTTCAGTGTTAAAAAACGTCTATGCTTAACAAATATGACCAGGAGGACAAATTCTGGAACAACTGTAAATAAAAAAAAAATAGTTCTGTAACAAAGAAATATTAATAAATTTGAGGCAAATGAGTAACATTTCTTTCGGTAACACAAACTTCAAGGTCATGTAATAAAACTTCATGCTCTGTAGTAATAGAAAAAAAAAATATACCTTTACTTTCGGGTAATAGAAGGCTGTAAAATTTTGATGTACATATTCTATTATTGTAATTTTATAATATTATTACGGATGTATTGTAATTGTATTATATTAATAAAAATAAAGGAGGTTAAGAAACACAAAATAAAAAATATACCCAACTAATTACTCCTGTTAACCTTCTTAACCCCAAGTACAAACACTGAGACAGCTTTTTTTAAATTGTGTTTTTAAAATGTTAATTGTTTTGCTTTTGATAATTAATAGATGATAGTATGTTTTATCACTCTTTTCACCAGAATAAATTCAGGTCATAAAACTTATTAATGGAATTCGCACATGCTCCCTAAGAACAATAACTATATATTTCCGATACACCATACAGTTATTAGCAAGGTATCGCAATGTGAAGAAGAAACATTTTTCGATTTCGATCTATACCCGATAGGTTTAGAATTGATAATTTAAATAAAATTCATAGACATCTAAAGGCACAAAGCCACCTATAATACAATACGCACTGAATGAACCTTGAAAAAGTTTTTTCACTTACCTGAAAAGTGGTATTTTCCACATTCGATACTTAGCATTTGTAACGACAATATAATAAGCAGATTAAGTTAATTTCATAAGGCAACATTATTTGGCCCTTTACTTAATATTAATATTACAGGGATTAACACTTCAAAAAAAGGAAATTCCTTAACATTTTTAGAAATTACAAAAATACTTTTCTCTTTCGAGCATGCATATATTAAAGATGTATAAATTACAAGTAATAGTCATTAATTTTCAGAAACTAAAATAGGCAAGAAGTGAACAAAAAACTAAAATTTTAGGCGAAACCTTTCAGAACAAGACGCCAATAAATTAGTTATTTATACAGCACAGTTCCAAACATTGGGTAGGATTTCAGGAACCTTTCGTAGATAAAAGGCAGTGAATCAAATTTTCTGAAAGAACTCTATAAATATTAGTTATTTTATATAGTATACCCTAGTTGTCCATTAATGGTTAATAATAATCAATGTTTATGTTAGTAAAAACAAAATACACACTGACCTACTTAGGAATCAAACAAACGAAGTGATTGCCAAAAATAATCATGATAACATTAACCCACAAGCGATGAAGATTTTTTTTTAAATATACCAAACTTAGACGAAAAAAAATCAACTAAAAAAATTGGCATCCTATGAATTCATAGTAAGACTATTAAACAACAAATCGGAAGATCAAAAAGTGATACTGAATTTTTTCAGCATTTAAAACAATATAATTACATAAACCAATACAAAGGAGTTTATGGCAAGGTTTTACGAATGAGAAACAAAAAAACAACCAAATCACAATTGAAATATGTGTGAACTATGTAATGAATAAAATGTCAAGAGTTATCAATAATAACTAATTATTACAGAATATATCAAAAGAAAAGTAGGTAATTTTTAGCATGATTCTTATCATTATAAATCCCTTAAAATTTGGAAGGGGGTAAACATCAGTTTAAAATTCAAGCAAAATACCACTTCAGATTTATGGACTGAAGCTAAAAATTTATGTTAATTTATGTAAAATATCTAATTGGGAGTAAATATTAAATTTAAAATTAGTCATTTTCGAGAAGAAATTGTATTTTTATAGAAATATACTGAGATTAAGTAAAATAACGGTTCAAAGTGAGAAAACTAGTAAAATAGAGTTCAATTTATTTCAATAAAAACCTAGAGAAATAGAAATGAACTTTATACTATACAATATAATAACATAAAACGGAAAACAAGATATAAAATTAAAAGGGAAAACAAGTACACAAAAACATAAACTCATTTGGAGCTCCTCCTAGAATTTCCCTCTCCTATATTTCTTCATTTCTATCCATCTATGAATACTAACTGGACATGTCTACATAGAAAGTCACTCAAAACGAGGGTCAAGATATGCTGAGTTGACAGCCGGAGTCATCTGAGCAAATTTACTCAGTATTTGAGGGGGTTGAACAGAGGTTGTTGAAAGAGGTTGCTCCCAGGTAACCTGTTCAACTAACTGCCCTACTTAGTGCAGTAAACAAAAGGAAATATATTAAAATTAGAATATTTTTAATTTAAAAAGAATTAAAGTAATAACAGGGTTTAAAAGGCCATTTTATGGATATGCCTAAGTGATAAAAATATTAGCCTTTTTGCCAATATTTTTTATGTAATTCAAATGGAAACCTTTAGATATCGCGAATATGAAAAAATGGACTTATACCAGTTTCAAAAATATCAGCTCAATTAATTATTGTAAAAGGGAGGTTTATAAAATAAGAGGATACATCTATAAAAAAATATATATACATGTACGTTAGTTTTTTCCAAATATTCTTTTTCGATGAATTTTATCTCAACAACCCACATAGCTTCTCAAATTAACACCATAACAACACTTCAAAGTAATTAAAAATATTTGAAAATGGTTTGAAGCCTACAAAATATTTTATGCACATTCAGTTTAACTACTAAGCGAAATATAACAAACTGCAAAAGTTTTGATGTATTTTCGAGTAGTACCATCATAGAAATTGTACTGCTTATTATCTCATAGCAATTTCTTTTTATAATCTTTTTCCTTTTCAGGCTACAATGAAGAAGAAAAATACTTCGGCCGTTTATTTTGACGGAAACTAGTTTTCGACTGATGGCCACACTTCGCCTGCTTTACCGAGCTCAAGTAATAACATGCTTCGAGTTTAAACATCGGTCTTGGAAGAGACAATCAGGTTCGGAAAATCAATGACTCGGCAGAGTAGACTTGCATTGGACGAAAGAGCTGATTTGTATTCCAGATAAGATGGGGGTCTTCTTATTTTGGCTTGATGGATTAGCAGGCCAGGAAGGCCAAGGACAAGTGAGAGGTTCCGCAACAGTCTTTAGGAGGATGACATCACCTTTAATACGACACTCCACGCATCTTCCACAATGTTAAAAAAAAACCGACAATGGGAGTATGGAAAGAAAGGGAAGAAAAACACTGAAGCAACAAGAAACAGAATAGGCAACTACGAATTAGTATTCCATACAGGTCTTCTATGGGTGGTATTAAAAGGGTATAAAATCGTTGGATGTTATAAGATTAACTTTGGCGCAGTTAAGGACACTACAATAAAAAAAGCTAAAACAAATAATTTTTACTTACACAGAAAAAAAAAAAGAATCGTTCGAAATTTACAGCAGCTCGGAATCTCTATATTCGCGCTTTCTTGTTTTTGCATGTAATTTTCCTATAATGATTCACCATTTTTATAATCGGTAAAGCACAATAATTAGGAGAAATAAGGATGGAGAATTATATGATTGTATTGACTTACCCATTTTTGGAATATGAAATGTATGGCTCAGCAATTAATAAGCATGTAACAAATGGTAATAGTTACAACCAATGTGAAACTAGTTTGAGATTGATTGGGATTGCAATTATATGAGTCCAGGGACGTAACGATAGGACAATCTAATTAAGTTTTGAGCTTTCACCTGGTTTAATCACACAAGTTTAATACAATAATTTTACTTAATCAACAAAGGTATACACTGAAAATTGATTATTGTGTAATTAAATTTGAAAATAAAAAAATATATGTGTAATTCAGCCTGTCTAGTGGCTTGAAACCCTCTCATGAAGCCAAATTTTATTTTGTTGATGCATATATATTAATTTTATTTTAAATAATAATAATTTTTTATGTAACGAAAAATAAATATCGTTCAAAAGCGTCCAAATTACTTCACAATAAAACTAACATCCATTATTTAAAACCTCTTTTTCCTTCTATTTCTTCTTCAAATTGTTTGCATTCCCTAGGACTATGATCTTTCTCCTACATACAAGTAAAGATTTAATATAAACAATTCATAGATTGAGAAGTAAACATATCTTCAGAATAAGATAAGAAAGAAAACACAAATGCAAATTAAAAATAATAAGTTGGTTTTGAAGAGAAAAGATTTGCCCTGGCCGGGATTCGAACCCGGGTCGTCTGCGTCTCCGAGATTTTGTGGGTTTCAAAACATTTTTTAACATTTTTAATTACTTTGAAGAGTTGTCATGGTGTTAATTTGAGAAAAGGTGTGGGTTGTTGAGATAAAATTCATCAAAAAAGAATATTTGGAAAAAAAGTAACGTACATACATATATATGTATATAATTTTTAATTAAATAAAAATATTTAAAAATAATCACTATCAAAATAATAATTAATAAAAATAATAAGGCTCCAGGGACTCCAAATAATAAGAATTAATTTCTAGGAAAAAAACAACAGATCTCTGAAAAATCTATATTTTAGAAAATTTAAGAAGCGAAAGGCTCTTTCGCCATTTCTTCAAAATGAAAAAAATTTGTCATTTTATTGAATTCACTATATCTCTATTTCATTAAGATAACAAACAAAAAAATTAAAAAAAGAAATATGAATTTCCTAAAACACAGACTGAAATCAAATTCTCTAAAGTGTAGTTAAGAAAAGTCCTTTCTAATTTTCTTTTTACCACTCATAATGAAGGAAGATTTCTGAAAGATCTAGAATCGTTATAAACCGTACAACATATATAAGTTCTGTGCAAAGACTTGATTCGTATCCTGGATGACTAAATGCAATTACAAATTTGTTAAGAATGCAAGATGTTAATAAAATAAATATACCTTCTGAAGAATTCTCACTATTTTCCCATGGTCTGAGTCAGAAGAAATATGAGACAGACCACATTTGATTACGTCACAGGAGGAACTCCAGTAGTTACCACATCTAAGAACCCCAGTATCATTTTCTCAGAGAAGAAAACCGACTTGAAGATACGACACGAAGCTTTAATTTGTAAAACATGAAAGTGAAGGAAGCTTTTTGTAAATTTATACTTGGCACACCATGATAAGTTAACATGAGAAAAATTGGGTAGTTAAGCAACCGATTCTGCGGTTTTAGGGCAAAGGGGATTAAGTTTTTCTTTGATAGGATTAAGTCTTTTTTCAATGATTTTTAAGTTGTGCTTTGTTCTTTTTAATGACCTTGACCTTTGAGCAAAAGGCTATTAGTCACTAAAAAAGCAAGAAAAAAAAACAAGCGCTAAAAAAAAAGAGATCCTCCATCTTAAGGATCTCTCAATCGCCTAGTGGCTTCTGCACGACCTGTTTACGGGAGTAGCTTTTCGAGTATCTACTTAATTGTTTACGTATTTCATATTTTATAATTTGTTTTCCCGACAACATTTCATTGTTTTCATCAAACACCAAGAGAGCCAGAAGGCAGGGCAAGCTATGAAACATTTTTCGGTAAAATGAAAACCACAATGTCCCAAAAGAACCAAAGATAAACGAATCGACGTTTTTTATTCCAAACACACACAATACTAGAAAATATAGGTCTAAATTACAATACTAAATTACAATAGGTCTCATACCATTGAAGCGAAGTCAACTCCTTTATTCTAATGGAATATTAAAAATTTGCAATAGCTTTGCCGGAAACTAAGCGAAATTCTAGGCATACGTTCGCAGTATTTGCATTAACAAGATAAAAATGAAATAGCATATTTTTAGAATCATATATAAAAAATAAAAAAAAAATTCTAAATGATTCCAACGCGAAAAAAACCCATAATATTTATCTGGCCAGAAGGCTAAATATTACAGATCATAAAGCGTGTAAAAAGTGACAGAAAACAATTTAAAAAGAAATATACAATATAAACAAAAATAATAGTAAGTAAATAAACAGAACAGATCTTGACAAGATATTAAGCAATTAAAGAGAATAGATAAATTCATAGCTTTTGTTAGATGGATGAGCTAGCATGCAAACATTTCTTTACATGGTGTACAGCTTCTCAAAACGCAAAATTAAAAGAACTAAATAACACAATGAGTTATTCCATACATTACATTCTAAGCAAATGACTAACCTCCTTAGAGAGCATCCTTTTGGGAAGCTAGGAGGTGTTGAAAAAGCAAGGATTTAAATGATGATAGTGAGGGTGCATGACGGATGTTAGGAGCGATTGAGTTCCAAACTGTGGTGGAGCGGGCGAGAAATGAACGTTCGAATGCTTCTGTTCTAGCATAAAGCTAGAATGGAAGACATTTGTCCAGCGAATATATATACAAATTAATATGTATATACAAATTAAAGTATAATTAATGGCTGAGAAATATTAAATTCCATCAAGGCCCTTTTGGTAAATACATTTGATTAAATTTAATGAAATTGGAACCATAAAATATTTAATTTGGTTAGTTTATAATTAAATAAACATTATGGCACTCCAGAAAGTATTTGAAAGATCATAAAAATTTATATGATAATACAAGCAGCTCTTTACAATCTACCGAAAAAATAAAGACCATTAGAAATTAAACGTATTATTTAAATGTAAACAATAAACCAAGAATTATTGGTAACGGAAAAAATAAGATCGAGCAAGCTTTTTAGCAAGGAAGGGAGAAGGAACCAATAGGAATAACTGAAGAAGAGAGATGTCATACTGAAAGATTGGCCCGGGCAATCGAACGGAATTTTTATTGAAACCTCGGAAATAGATTGGAAGAGAGGAAAATCTAAATCGCCAACGATAAAAGAAGATTGTAACAATGAGTTATAGCCTAAGTTAAAGCTATCCACGGTCTTAAAAAGAGTTTTAAGGGTAGTCGCCATCCCGTCTTACTTATAAAGAGGATGGATTACACCAGCAAAGTATAATGAGAATATCTTGAGACCAATCACACTCTGGGTTAGAAAAAAAAAATATGAAGAATCTTCAGGCCCAGCACATGGTATAGAATGAACTGTTTCAAATATAACAGTTGTGCAAAATAATGTCCACTCTCTACAGGCTGGGTGAGTCCCGTGATTGTGTGCAGACATCACTTGGTCGATCTACGGCTGCTAACAGATTAAATATTGTATCTGCCACAGCCGGATTCGAACACGAAACCTAATGCTCAGCAACGCACCGCTCTACAAACTTATCTAATCCACTCTCCAAAGAAGAGTAAAAAACAAATATAACTACGTATATAAATAATATGTTTATTAAAAATTTAACCATAAAAAATAACAACGAAATCTAGTTGTTGTTTTTTTGTTACTTTTGCAATTGCACAATTACCCTTCAATCCCTTCTCTTTTTTGTTAAAAATTTTGAGGAGTAAATGTTATTGTTATTCGTGAACATTTATTTCATTCGTGATATGTTTAAGTAAAAATTAAATATATAACATCGAACATGCCGAAATATTTACCGAACAAGAAATAGCAAGCTAAATATTTAATTATTTAAAATAAGTTGCCTTAAAGGAATTGATTTCAAAGTTTATTTATTTGCTTTCGTTTTTCTGATTTTTTTTTGTTTATTTCTAAATATAAATATATTCAAAATATGTTGGGCGTAGCTTGTTTACCGGCGTTTGTGGATATAAAAGGCTCTTATCATTAAACGAAATTTCCCAATGTGCAATAAATTTATGAATATGTAAGAAAGAATAAAATAAAAATGATTCGTAAAACAATGAATTTGAATGAAAAATAACGCGTTAAAAAAGAAAGAGCGGAACAATGGCAGAACCCCTAGTTTTCAATTTAAAAAATTACCTCTTCTCCACATTTTGAATATTTAATATTTGATGAAAGAAAATGGGCTCGTGATTTTATAAGATGAATTTGTTAATCGAGTACAAGCAGTGGGTAGTTTCCCTACATGACTTCATCTCGTGCAATTAAGTACCTTTCATTCAATTTAGTTGAATTATTATTATACATTTGTAAATTTCAATAAATAAATTTTTTTTAAATATTATTATTTATTATTTGACGCGAAACACGCATGAAAGACTACGCGACTTTGATGCAGGTGTTTTTTTTCACTTTTTTCTCGGTCCATCTTTGCCTCATGGTTTCACTGAAGGCTTTTCTTCTTTCTTCAGTCCAGGTCTTGGATGGAAATCTTTTTCTGTCAGCCACTAGAACCGCATTTTTGAGAAATTTTTGGTATTCAGTTCTGTTTTCTAATAAATCTAGTGTAGTACCGTGTTTCTGTGTTTTATTTGTTCTGTGTATCCATGTTTAAATTTGTAGCCTATAATTTTGGTTAAGATTTTTTTGTTTAGTCACTCCTCGTTCATCCTCATCATGTGACCATAAAATCTGAGTCTTCTAACCCCCATTTCTGTTTCCAAATCAATCATTTCAAAGTAAATTTCTTTGTTAGATTTCAGCCAGTATTTCTTCTGGTGTTACTTTGGGCCCGTGGATTCTCCTAAAAATCCTTCTCTCTATTTTAAGAAGTTTATTTAAACTGGGAAAGCAAATAGTCTCTGTCCCGTACAATAATCACTGGTTTTACCACTGTATTATTGCAGTGTCTGATTTTGGCCGTTTTGGAGAGGCATTTTTTATTATCATGGTATCTTGTTCTATCCATCCCTGAAGAGGACAATCAATATGGGTCAAACGTCGGTTTCTAATAAATAGTTTATCTCAAATAATTCTTTGACCTATATCCGGGCCATTTTCTTCTCCGACAGTTAAGCGTTCAAAGGGTCGACCAAAACGTAAATATTATACCCAGTCTTTTGGCGTGTCAAAATTTCTCTTTTTTAAAAAATAAAAATTTATAATATATCAAATTATTGTGTGTCGCTTCTACCTTTCCCACTATAACCCATGAAGGGTCTTAGGTCCAGTACGTTGTAAATACTGTACAGTTTCTAGGACAACGGTTGTGCAGGAAGGAGATTAGTCCGAGATCACGCTCAACCGCTAGGTTCCCCCCCCCCGATTAAGGGTACCCACTATAATTACATTTATAGAGGCTCGATGAGCCCAGGAGGATATCCAAGTTCCTTAGAGTCTATCTCCGGGTGTTAATAAATAAAATAAATTCTCTGTCACAGACAGATTTGAACCTTCGGTTACCCGTGTGTAAAGGAGATAAAATAAATTGAGGAAGTAGTGACAGAGGCGGGGTTCCTAAGATTAAAAAATTATGATTCATTAAAAATGCTTTAACTACCACTACTTAAAAGGAATGGTGAAGGAACATGGAAGCAACTTGGGTAGAAGGATATCCCAGACACAGTAGTTATGATTAAGAAACCATCTCTCGAGGTCTAAAATGATCCAGAATTCAATCAAATTACTTTATTTACAATTGGATCAGCGAAGATATTTCAATTTCCAAATTACACGGAAAGGTTGGCATATCATTCTCAGATTTCAACCCCCTTTTTAAAAATTAAAAAAAAGACAATTAAATCTAAATCAACGGTCTAATTAACACTTCCCTCCATCCCCCCTCTCCTCTGATTGACGGAGAAAGCGAAATAACAAGATTAGTCATTTAGAGGCCTTAAAGAAGTCAATTAGGTTACGAATTAGATTATTGTCTCAGTCGTAGAACAAAGTTGAATACGCAGCTAATTTTACGTTGAGCCTAGGTACAGAGGATGTGAAGTGTCTTAGGAAACGAATTTATGATCAAACATTCACTAATAAGAACCGCAATGAGGTGGTAAAAGAGGCCAACGCTAAAATCCAGGGATCAAAGAGATTGGAGTTTCTAACATGAAGGAGTAAATCAATGAGTTTACGACTAATTTTATCTAACATCAAAGGGGAGTTACCTTTTAAAAGCATAAGTAAGATAACGCTGTTTCCTCCACTAAGTAAACTTGAAAGGTTTATTTAAAGATAATCAGGTAATTTCCCAATGATACGGATATAGTTCCAATCATGACTTGGGACCATAAGGCATGTGAGTTCTATCCCCTGGATTGGATCTTCGGTTCCATCCGGATCTTATAGCTCAGGGTCTAGTGTCATCTACTGGATTTACCAGCTCGTTTTCCTTTCGCTCTTCAGAGCATCTTCCACAATAGCCCCCCCATGACATAAAATAAAAACAACTTTGAGAGTTTTCAAAACAGTCATGACATCTACCATATTTGAAGAAAATTAGTAGCTTCTTGAAAACATTGAAGTATTAGTCTTGTCAAAAAAACAAAACGAAAATTGCATACAAGATAAACCCCAATTATAGCGGATAAAGAGATACCATGAAAAAGGAGCGTTATTCTGTAAAAGGATTTTAAGTAGCTTGTTTATACAACGCCAATTAATAAAACTTGAATGGTTCATCCTTCATTTTAGGTAGGTACTAGAAAATTCTTCAATACAGCAACCAACAAACAACGTTTTTATTTTAGCATAAAATGGTGTATAAAATATTTCTAACAGACATTATTACTAATAATACCGAATCAAAGTGGATTATTTATGCGCACCTAAGCTAAAGTCTAAAAGATCCTACATAAAAAAAAAAAATGAAATATTTTTTAAGACTATAAAATAATGAATCTAACAAAAATGACCTTATTAGGTCTAGTATCTTATATTAGAAACATTTCAATCAGATAAGGAGATATTTGTACATAAACCATAAATTTTGTACATAGCAATGTGTAAGTGTGGAATTAAGTTCAACTATCTTTAAATGAGACTATTCTACTGTTTTAATTATTTCAAGGAGGAGATGTTGATCGAAACACAAATTGAAAAAAAATAGAAAGAATGACAATCCTAAAAAAGGTATTGATTTTAAAAAGTATCCTTCCTTAGACTACAGCATGCATTGAATTATAGACCAGATTATCAAGGACATCTCAAAATATTTAATGAGCTGAACTTGTGGGTCAGCTCATAGAGTGACCCAGAAGACTAGATTCAACTTATTTATCGCAGACTGAAAAACATGAAAGTAAATGGCCAAATTTGAAAATGAAATTCTAGTTTTAACATACTGATGGATCAGTTTAGTCGGAAAAAGTAAGGAATAGAATAACCTCATTCTGACCACAATATAAATGAGCCCTAGCTACGAAATCATACCCAACTAACTATCTTTCAAACTGAAATACATGTTAATTAAGTAACACCAGGATAACATCTTAATTAGGGTGGAAAGAGAAAAAAATATTAATATATATCTGATAGTCAGGCGGAACTAAAGCCCTAAATTCTTATACCACCACACATCACTGCCTGTCTGGTAATGACTCGATACCTTACAGCAATAGGACAATAAACCCTGAAGTGGAATTCGGGACACAAGGGAATCAATGATAATGAGAAAGCTGCTGGATACTTGGGAATCAAAGAAGAATAGAACTCATCGAAATTGGAACTACAAGCCCAGTATGAAACAATCAAGGAATTAATCAATGGTCTAAGAAAAGTATAAATATTATTTAAATGAATAAGTAGTGGTTATAAGAGGGAATAAAAGTCAGCTGAGGAACCATCAATATCACACCAAAAACTTAAATTTAGTATGTATGTATGTGTAAATATAAAATTAACTTCCGGCTGTGCCTTGAGGAAGACAAAGTAGAACACATTCTTTAAATATGTGAAACTCATTCCATGCAAAGGAACTTGTACTTTGCAAGAAACAAGAAACAAACTCTAAGACATTACGAGTTTTAACCCTGGCACATTATAATTTGCGTAGGATACTTGAGGGTTCTCAAGTCGGATGGGTACCCCACAAAAGATGCATATGGTTCAAGTTGAGAGAGGGTTGCTCGTATCTCATATTAATATAAATGTTACGGGTTGGCTGCCAATCGGTTCAACGGGATTACAATAAACATAAAATAATGGAATAAAAAAAAGGGGCATCTTAAACACATGATTCAAAAGTCCGAAAGGTGTTTAATGCCACATTGGTAGTTTGGATAAATAAAATATATGTTTGGAAAATACTAAAAGCCCTTGAAAAGAAATAACCGGGAACCGATTGTTCCTGTTGTCAATAAAGGATTTAAATTTTTAAGCCTTGAAAGTGTTGTTCGGTCCACCTCGTCAACGGACATCATTCACCTGCCGTGTAAAACTTTCCCACACATTTTATAATTTTATTTGATTAAAAGATTATTTAGCAATGCAATAGATATTAATTTCATACAGCATATATGTATTGAACGAATACATAATTAACGGAAAAAACATATCTGATAACTTGAAAAAAAAAATACACGTTGGTATGAGACCATGCCTTTTATGAGGTAAATGTTTATTGGCAGGTAAGGCTTATTGAATAATTAAATTGGAATAAATAACAGCTCTGTTGTCACAGTAGCCACCGTAGCTAGATTAAAAGTAATCCAATGTTATTTTTTCGTAACAAATAAAAACGCCGAGGTTAACTAGAAGGTTCAAACTTATTTATTTTATTTAACTGTGTAAACAATCCGATTTATCCGATGTTTGGGATGATTTACTCGACAAAAATATGAAAAGTGTAGAAATTTATATGGTTGCAAAAAACGTAATTACATTTATCCACTATGTGCTGTGAGTATCGTAGTCCTGCAGTCAAATGTCGAAAAAACATTTTATTTATAAACATAGAAAATGTGAAGAAAGGGGTCACTTAAAAAGATTCAGAATTATCATTTTGTCAACAAGCAAATACAACCTTAAATTTATCTATTGTAATAAAAAGTGGAAATAAAGAGAATTGAGTTCACGCCGTCAAATAAATCTTAGTGTAACGTAAAAAAATATAAGAGGAAGAAATTGGTCCGAGTGGAGGTCAAAATATTCTCTTAAATAGGGAGAACTGTCTATTGGAAAGTCAACGTTTAGACCCACATTGCAGGTCTTCTTCAGCGCTAGCAGGATCATCAAATGTAAAATATACATATCAATTATATATATATATAGTTAAATGTTCTCAACTAATCAACAACATTTTAAAAAACTTTTATTTTGAATAATTACAACAAATAAAATTACGTTAATACTGTACAAAAGAAACTATCTGGACTAGTGACGAAATGCGAGGAGCTTCTCCTCCAGGCTTATAAAGGTTTTGGTATTGATGATGTTAATTCTTAGATTTGTTTACTCGTGTACCACCTGCATCTAAAAGTGCATAACAATTCTAGGTATCTATTATTATTCTAGGAATTGTTTACTTGGGAGCCACCTGTAACTATTTATATATATATACATCCCGAGTGAATATACACCCCGCGTGAATATACCTTTACCGGGTCTGGGGTTCAGTACATGGTAGAGACTGTACTGTTTCATAGACACCGGTTGTGCAGGGAGGTGATTTGTCCTAGATCACGCTCAACCACCAGATTTTCCCCCTTATTGGGTTAGCCCCAGGAAGCTATAAAGGATATAATATGAATCCCATATGATCCATCTCCTACCGCTAACAGATTGAATAAAAGGCTTGCCACCAGCGGGATTTGAACCAGGATTTTCGGCATGGCAACTTAGTTTTCTACCACTCCACTCCCTTGAATAGGTGGTTAAGTCATATTTTTTTTTTAAATAAGTTTCTCGTGCTTAGGGAAGAGGAATCAGGTTACTTTCGAAGTGACTAAGGGGCTAAGTCAAACATTGACTTGAAAAAGAATTATTGGTTATATTACAACTCCATTTCAAGCCAAAAATTATGAGAATAGCACGATTTCGCTTCTCTCAATACAGATAACTCTATCTGCACAAAATTCTACTTATCCAGTGAATAAGGGGCTGCAGGTGAGTATGTTTTATATTACATCGAGGTATACGTGAGGGTGTGAAGTGTGACTATTCACATCTCATTTCTATAAAAATCGAAGAACCGGTGGTTATCATATAGATTAATGGTATTTACATATTTGCAGTCCTGGTGAATAAGTGATTAAGTCGAATTCCATCCACAATGAGTTAATTGTACTGAGCGGAATCGTGTCATTCCCGAATTCTTTGGCTTGCAATGTAGTAATTATATAAACAACCATTCTATTGCAATCTGAGGCCTAACTTATTCACAAATATATAAATTGTAGTAGGGTTATATCAGATCATATTTCAGTCATTTTCGCTCATAAAATATCGGTCAGAAAAAAAAAATCTAAAACAAAATTCTATCTTGAATAAAATCAAGAGAAGACCTTTACTTTCTTCCCTCCTTAAATTTATTTCTTTTTAAATAAAGAATTAGATTTAATAAATAACTAGTGTCTGAGTATGGACACCATTTAAGTATATAAACTTGTATTCGTATTAATAAATAGATGCTCTTAAAAAACTGATCTTCGATAAATTCATCTATTATCTACTTATCAGGAGCCTAAAGGAATCATTAGCCTCAATGGATTGGAGTCTGGCCATTTTGGTATAGCAAGAGGGGTAAAACAAGGAGACAGTTTGATCGCTTTGTTGTTCCTCCTATTCATGGATGAGGTAGCATCCATCTGTAGGAGAAGAACTGAGAGAACATTTCTGGGGCGAAGAAGTCTGTATCCGGTTGTGGTCCATTTTATTCTCTATACGGACGATGTAGTGCTGATTGCTGACTCAGTCGGAAAGCTGCAACAAGTGGTGACGGAATGGTGTGAAGAACTCCGATAAAAAGGAATGACGATCAATGCCAACAAAAGTAAGATCCTGCAAGTGGGTAGGCGGCAGGAAGAAGTTCACATTTACTGCGATGAAGAGGAAATGGAAGTGGTGACTGACTTCACTTATCTCGGCACAGTAATAGACATGGACTGGGAAGCTGGACGCGGAAATTCCAATAGGATTAATAAGGCAAACACAGTCTACAACCAGATTTGTAATACTGTTGTAGTAAAGCGAGAGATAGGAAGGAACCTCAAACTCCACATCTTCAAGTCAGTGTACCTGCCGATACTGCTGTATGGAGCTGAAAGCTGGTTATCGACGGAGAGACAGGAAAGCAGAGTTACCGCGTTGCGAAAAGTGGCGGGAAAGACGAAAAGAGACTGTGTTCGCAACGAGAGGATTCGCCAGGAGCTGCAGATTGCCCCGCTAAAAGAGCTCCTAGAAATCCGACAACTCAAATGGTTCGGCCACGTGGTCAGGATGAATGATCAGCGGGACCCTCTCAAGACGATGGACTACATGCCGGATGGAAAAAGACTTAGAGGACACCCAAGGATGTCTTATCTCGAGTACATCGAACGCCTCAGCAGAAAAAGAGGAAAAGATCTCCGACAGGCCAGAAACCTAGCAAGAGACCGGGATAGATTCGGCCCCTGGCTGGACGCTCCCCTACGCCGAAAGGCACTATATGGGGAAGCAAAGGAGAAGAAGAAGATAAATTCATAAAACATAACAGTACCATTGCGGCAGTAATATTACATTGGTTCTCATATCTCCATTTTAAAACAAGCGTTTCAGAATCTACTGGAATAATAAAGCCGCAATATTTTTCATCCCCGATTATTTTTTAATATCAGGAGGGCAGAGATATAGAATAAGGTCTCCGAGAAAACTAATATACTCGCATTCGACCTCAAGCTAGTTTCATATATTTTCCAAAGCAGGGCGCGGCCTAAGGTAAAAGGGGTCACGTCGTAACAGCCAAAGGAAAACTACAACTTTTAATTCAGGAGCCAGTGAGTCATAACTTTATTTTCCAGAGGTTCATGCCCGTTCCCGCGGTTTTATAGCGGCGTCGTGCTCCTCCAGGATTAAGGACACCCGTGGCTGGCAAAAATATTGAAATCGAAGTATTTGCCGGCAACCGATTACGGATTTCGTTAGTTTTACATATTTCTATCAAAATCATTTCAATAAGACAGATATTTAATCATCATTAGAGGAAAGCCAAAGTACATAATCAGGCAATTTTAATTTACTATTCTGAAGGCCGATGTTTGGTGTAAATATGTATTTAAATTAATTAATTCAATATTAATAGGTATTAGACATATTAGACTTGTGTATTAGGCGGTCTGTTTGGACCGTTATCCGCCATTGTTTATAACCAGGGTTGAATCTAAAACAACTCTTCTCCTTCCTCTACCTGCTATACTTCATAGTGTAACGGTCAGAGGGGAGAAAGACCGGCTGAGAGTATTAAACGAGCTGCGGGATTAAAGAACGGTTTAGAAAGATCGAGGCAATTCGAAATTTCTGGATAAACCTGGATGAATCGAGACAATTCTTGGAGCTTCCGAGAAGCGCCTCACTCCGACCAACCTTGCCTATATAAAATGCCAGCTGTTTCAGCTTGGCGGTCGGTAGTAAGCTAGTAGTTAAGTTGTGACTTCAGTGACAGTGAACGGGACAGTCCATGTGAGTGACAGGGGCAGTTATTGTCAGCCAGTGGCTATAATAATAGCTATAAGTGAGTGTAATAAACTGTGTGTCAGTTTGTCATATTGGGAGAGTCTTACGGTCGGTGGACTTTAATTAGAGGACTGTAAGTGTTAATTTTTAGTTATAAACTATAGTGTAATTTTATTGTATTTGTACAAATGTATGTAAATAGTTAAGTTATTTAGTATTAGTAATATCTTATATAATTTGTATATTATTTTAGTAATTAGATAACAGTTAGGCCTAGGTTATAATCTGTAGAGTATTGTTATTGTAAATTCATATTAGCTTAATAATTTAATTGTTTTAGATAATCTCATAGTACTCTTTTTAATTTGTTAATAAATATTAGTATTTTGAATTTAGTAAAATTTTAATTCATTTTACACCCAGCAGCCCGTAACAATAGTAACTGAGGCTGTCACCTCCTACAGACATCTACAACTAGTACAAGAGAATAGCTAGGGCCATGTGCTCCATATCCTTCCAGAGTCTCATCACCATGGAGTAAAGCACCACAGAAGAGACCCAGCGGGGTAAAGAGACTGAGCAGCCACCCAGATGAACATTAGACATGCCATTCACAGTTGTCTCAAATATCAGGAAGTAAAATTATATTTTTTTTTATCATTATATTCTATAAATCATAATGCCTTTCATTACTAATCATTATAAATTATATACAGTCCATAATTACCAGAGCGGGATTATACTAGTCCAGGATCCATGGTTCATTTTTGCACTTGATTACTATCAAGCTGAATCTTCGTGAATAGCTTCGTTTCGATAAGACGCCCAACAATTTCCTGTGCGAAAATTTTCGATTGTGGTAGCTAACAGAGGTAGCAAGGATAAAATATGTCGATTTGATGATTCTCAAAAATTTATTACTAACTATATTTTTTGTTAAATCTCAGGATAATTATCTAAATTATTTGAAAAAATATTTGTCCTACAAAATGTATGGTTTGATCAAAGAGTCCCCTCCTTCCAAAATGTATCGATAACGAGGTCATCAAAAATGATTACTAAGCAGCTGATTTTTTTTTACTTCTTCTTTTTTGAATTCGTTATCAATACATATTGGAAGGAGGGGACTCTTTGATAAAACCATACATTTTGTAGGACAAATATTTTATCAAATAATTTAGATAATTATAAAAATAAAAAATTATAATGTTTGGTTATATTTTAATTTCATAATGTCAACATTTCATTATATGTAACATAATCAAGACTTTATAAGAAAAAAAATCTTTATTTTTAATCTATGAAAACATATATGTCAAGCAAAAACTAGTTGTATAGTTTCCAATAATACCTTATTCCAAGAGAGTGATTCTTGGGCATTCAGCCAGAATATATAATTAATACATAAATAATGTAGACTGGATCTCTGAGGCGGTTAAAATTTAATGTAGGATAACTTAGTTTCGAAATATAAAATAAAAATTATGACTTTGTGTAACTAATTATAAGAAATTAAAAAAACATACCTACAGCTATTTATTTTTAATTGCATATAATATCTTAAATAAAAACATTACCGATAAGCTGAAAATGTTTTAACAGCCTAAAACCAGAAGGGTGAAACTTATAAAGTGTGCTTAGGGCGTCTTGAACTTGGAGATCCTTAACGATTTTATTACTCAGTATATTAACTAAACGTTTATTACGACCGAAATTAATGGAGCAGAAACAGAACCTATATGCCTGTCATAAATTGTAACAGCTTTCCAACGTAACAAGAACTGAGTGAAAATAGATGTCTCTCCCTGTTAGCCTTAATGGATGTACACAATAGAGGAGAATAAACAAGCTAATGACTCTACTAAGCTAAACCTGTTGATAGCGGTTCGTAGTAAAAAAAAGAAAAAAAGAAGAAGGAGCTGATTAATGGCAAACAAGTTTCTATTATTATCCTTTTCACAGTGTACACGAGGTTACAAAATTAATTTCAAAAGAACTTAGGATATATTCTATTACTCACTCACTCACAGTCTGGCGCTACAGTCCTTGTAGGACCTGGGCCTCCTCCAACAACTTGCTCCACTCCGCTCTATCTGAAGCTAACCTGCTCCATCTCCGCACTCCCATCCTATGCAGATCCTCTTCCACATTTTCCATCCATCTCAATCGCGGTCTCCCGAGTTTTCTCCTTCCTCCCGGATTATCATACACCATTCTTCGAGCAAGTCTCTTCGGATCCATGCGTTCAATATGACCTAACCAGCCAAGCCTTCTCTTTCTAATGGCCGTGACTAAGTCTGGCTCCGCTAGCAATTCCATCAGCTCTGCATTACTTCTCATTCTGAATTCCTCGCCTTCCTTAATAGGGTCATATATTGTTCTTAATACTCTTCTTTCCCAAATTTTGAGGGAATCTTTGGCTGTTTTTGTTAGGACCCATGTCTCGCTACAATACGAAACAATGGGGCGTATGATTGTCTTGTAGATTAAGATTTTATATTTATGGGATTAGAGTGCTGCCAGTGGGTAGTGCCTCTACATGTCCTTTCATGTATCTAGTTAGTCATATAGCCCTTGTACTAGATGTATATATTACAGTTGTACAATTCAATAAAATAATTAAAAAAAAAAAAATTATGGGAGAGATTCCTAAATATCAAGACCTCCCATAGACCATAAAAACACTTATTGCCCGCTGTAATTCTTGCCTTGACTTCCATTGTCATGTCGGTGTTTCTTAACACATCCCTCCCAGGTATCTGAAGGACTCACATCCAGGGTCCGATCTCTACTGGTCAATGCCTATATGTCCCGCTACTCGTCGTTATCATATATTTTGTTTTGACATTGTTTACAACGAGGCCAAGTCTCCTGCCCCCTCAAACTCTTGCATAGCCCCGGATAAAGGTGACATTGTTCTGGCCGATATAAGCACATCGTCGGCATATGCTAGATGCTGCGTCAATCTATTATAAATTGTGCCGTTTGGGCTCGTCTTTATAGATCTGATTGCTACTTCCAGGATGAGGTTGAATATCACAGGTGAGAGAGGATCACCTTGTCTTAGTCCCTTATTTACCCTGAATTCTTCTGAAGGCTTTCCCTGGATCTTTACTCTACTCATGGTATCATTCAGCGTCATTCATACGAGCCTAATTAATTTTGACTGCAGTCCCAGGTTCTTCAGTCCGTTGTACATTCCATTCCTGCCCACACTATCACATGCCTGGCGAAAATCAATTAATAAGTGATGGAGATCCACGTTGAATTCATAGGACTTCTCCAGTATTTGACGGGCGGAGAAAATGTGGTCCACTGTTGACCTCCCTGGTCTAAAACCACATTGGTACTCTCCCAAGATTCTTTCCGCCCACTCATTCAGTCTTCTACACAAGGCTATGGATAGAACTTTATACCCAGCACTAAGCAATGATATGGGGCGATAGTCGGTACATTCTTGCTTACAGCCTTTCTTATATGTTGGACAGATGACTGATTCTGACCACTCACGGGGCATCTTCTCTTCCATCCAGCACTCCCATATAATCTGGTATATTTCTTCCCATAGGTTTTCTCCGGCATACTTTATTATTTCTGAATTTATATTGTCTGGACCTGGGGATTTGTTATTTTTGAGATTCATGATTATATCATTGATTTCTTCCCTATCGGGAGGTACTTCTTCATCTACTTCGTCTGCCCTCCATCCTCTCTTGATGTTCCATATCATTTCTCTCTGTTACATTAAGCTCTTTAGTGAAGAATATGGCCCACCTTTGTAGTTTCAGGTCAATGTCCCCCACAAGCCATCCATTTTCATCTTTTATAAACTCAGTTCTTTGGTTATACCCCGTTTTGATTTCCTTTAGCCCTCTGTAAAACTTCCTACTTTCCGTTCTTTTGTGATAATATTACTATATTCCATTAAAGTATAATAATTCGCATTAAGTTTTAAATTAATATCGGAAAAAACATATGCAATTAAAGTTCATTTGGCAGTCATCTCTGAGACAAAAAGTACCTTCAATAAATTTTACATGAAATAATTCCTTATTTATAATGTCTCGACAAGAAATTAAAACGGACACAACAAAATTTCAAGAAATTCAGAAAAAATATTATCAAAACTGAAAATAAACAAAATTATACAGCTTGGTACTTCGAAGTTGAAAGCCATAATTTTCATTAAGCTCCCACTTTTAATTCATAACAGCTTCATAAATTCAGGAGGAAAAACGAGGGCCAAGATTCTGTACTTTCACTGTATTCATTATGTATACATATAATGTACTTCATAAAAAAACTGACGATACATAAAAAAAAAAATATGCCTGAAACATTCACAAAAAGTTTAAACTAAGCCTCCAAAACAAAAAATATACACAAGATATTTCGAAACTCAAGTAAAAGGATCGACAACAAATAACCTCGCTACACAAAAATAATGTTCATGATATTATTGTTGCATAATACTCAAAGAACTAAACAAAATGCTATATAAGCTTTCTTATCTTTCAATTCGTTCCACCATGCAAAGTTTGCATATCGATTCCTGGTCTGTTTTAAAAATACCGCTCTTTAACCGAGAACTCTGGTCTGAGTTTTCAAATCGTTTTACCTTAAAATATTCAGATTTAAGTTTTCGCCCATTGTAGTGCTATTGTTTATGATTATTTTATTATTTTCCTTGCTTTAGTTTCTTAAGCTTTTAATTAACCGAGTGTTTAATGAGACCCATTTATTTCATTTCCCATTTCTTAATTATCTCTGTGAGGCTCGGTGATTAACTTAGGACCTAGATTATTTTGTCTTAACAAACCCATAAATCTTTCTAGTTAACCGTTCCTAAAAGAGAAGTTCAAATTATTTAGTGTCGCTATCAAGCACAACGACTATATTTTCAATTAAATACGATTATCAAAATCATTGTAATATTGATAAAGATTTTTTTAGTAGTTTAAAAATTATTTTTAGTAGTTTAAAAATTATTTTTATTAATTTAAAAATTAATATTACTAATCGTTAAGTACATGAGTTCGGGTGTGGCGTAGTGCTGATCATAGAATTATTTTAGAACTGTAATATGTTGAGCGTAAATAGTTTTAAAAATTCACTTGAAAAAAAATAAGCAATATTGAAGTAATTTTTAATTTTTTTTTGTATATTAAGTTCACTTTTTCTTTTAGAAAAACCCTGTTATAATTATTATATAGTTTTACGTGTGTAATTTTGTTATTGTTAATTGGAAATTAAGCCGACTCTGTTAAAATGAATGAATTATTGGCACATTAATGAATGTGTTATTGGCAGTTATTTTTTTTTGAAAACTTATATCTAGAAAGATTCTTGGGTTTTTAAACTATAATAATTCAAACAGTAAGTGTAACCAGTGGGTGTTTTATTAATAATAATGAAATTTGAAATTAAAATACTTAATGGGATTCAACCACTATTGGCTTTAAAAAATAAAGAGCTATTAACCTTAGTATATACTGAATTCAACACCCTTCAAGAGTAGTAATGATCGAGGATTTTGTAGTGGCATCAAAACCTTTGGGACTAAAAGATTTTCAGTATGTGTGAGTAACAAAGATTTTTAGCGGAAAGTTCGATGTTGTAGAACATCATTTTTGTGTAACGAGGTTATTTGCTGCCGATCCTTTTACATGACTTTCGAAATATCTTAAGTTGTTTATATTTTTTGTTTTGGAGGCTTAGTTTAAACTTTTTGTAAAAGTTTTAGGCATATTTTTTATATTTTTATGTATCATCAGTTTTTTTATTGGAATTATTTGTGAAAGTACAGAAACTTGGCCCTCGTTTTGCGTCCTGAAATTATGAAGTTGTTATGAATTAAATGTGGGAGCTTTATGAAAATTATGGCTTTCAACTTCGAAGTACCAAGCTGTATGATTAATGTTACTGAATTTAATTTACAAGTTTAAAATTTAAATAATTCAGACTATAATTGATTCAGAAATTCAAAAAAGAACAGTTATTCCAAAGTCTTGAGTTTTCATTTCTGTCGGCAGTCCTCATGACTACTTATTCAAATTTTATTTTACTTCATAGTATTTATATGGTTTATTAATAATTATTCATGATATTATTGTAACTTGTTTCTGGTCTGTAATAATTGACGATATATGGAGTTTATAGCATAAATAAGGTAATCCGATATTTCATTCTTTCTACGCACTGAGGCCATATTTAGATGTTCATTAACTCGGGTTATCCACCTTTTTAGACGAATTTCAGTGAGATTAATTATTTCCCAATGGTGGTTCATTAAGAGAAAGGATCGGAATAGGTTCATTAAGAGAATGAGGGGGAGGAAGGAGGGGTTGTAATTAAGTAAGGTAAGAGGTCCTCCCTGACGTCAGGAAATCACCGTTGATCCTTATTAGGACGGTGCGGTTCACTTAGGACCACTTAACCAACCGTCTAGGTCTAGGTTAAAATCTTCCTGGACCTAACTTAGTTTTAGGTAACTAGCCTTACAAACCTACTATTAGGAGCAAAGTATGGCAAGAATAGAAAAAAAAAGAACAGGAAATCTTAAATGTATACCATTTGATTGGTAAGAAACGAGGAATGGGAATCGATTTCAATAGAAAAAGTTATTTTATTTTATTTCTGTATAATTGTTTACAACACTAATGCAACATAATGTGTTGTTTGTTTACTTGAGGTCACTTTTATGCAGATTTAATTAGGGTTAGGATCGTTAACGAGTACCTGACTTCGTACAGACTCGAGACCCCCATTTAAAGTCCTTTCAGAAGCAAGAATTTTTCACTCCCTTTAAAACATCCTATGACCACCTGACGGGCAGGAACCCGCGATCTTTGGCTTAATAGGTTGTTATACTAACCACTAGACCACAGGTAGCCTCCCCCCCTATAATGTGTTAATAAGGGTTAGCAACTGGTTGATAATTAATCTAAATAAACGATAGTTCAAAAAAAAAAAAATGAGCAATCTTTGGTCCCATATTCCAGTTTTTATTTATTTTTATCTCTGTGATATTAAGTATCGATCATTTTTACGAAGCAATCTAAACTGCACTATTGATCTTAAAGCCACGGTTTGGAGACCTGCTTAGGCAGATACATTATTTATTCTGTTATCCTATGTACTCCATCCAATGGCTGACCCAAGATCTTTAAAGAAAGTACCCTTTATTTCAATACTAGAATGTCAATGTACTATGACTTGGTAGTCATATAACTAAGCCCGAAAGGAACAATTTTCAATAACACTGAGCGTTGTATCGCCTGCCATAGAAATGGGACGTGTCAAGGCACATGTATCGCCCCTCCGAAGGACAGTACACGCAGTGACCAAGCCACAACGGCTGTATGCAGAGCCTCCCTTCGGTATTGTTTCCAAACGGTATCAGGAGAGCGGTGACGTAGGGAGCTCCCTATCTGAAGGGACTACCTTTCTATTCAACACTATCTCTCCCCCTTTCTCTGTTATTTTGACGGCCGGATCCGCTCTGCCATTTCGCTTCCCTCCTACTTCCTAATACTCGATAATAACAATCGATTCCATCAGTTCCATTGTTTTCATCTCAGAGCGGCATCTGTTCATCACAATTTTGGACCCTCACTCCCCCGAATAAGCGTTGTTGTTTAGAACTCAAACCATGTAGTAATGATTTTGTAGTATTGCGTATTGTTACGGTCAGATGGGGGAAAAGACCGGCTAAGAGGATTAAGACGAGCTGCGGGATTAAGCGGAAGGGATTAAAGAGCGGGTTAGAAAGATCGAGACAATTCGAACTTTCTGGACCAACCTGGATGAATCGAAACAATTCTTGGAACTTCCGAGAAGCGCCCCACTCCGACCAACCTTGCCTATATAAAAGGCCAGCTGTTTCGGGAGTCGGTCTGTAGTAAGCTAGTAGTAAAGTTGTGACTTCAGTGACAGTGAACGGTGACAGTCCGCGTGAGTGACAGGGGCAGTTAGTGTCAGCCAGTGGCTATAATAATAGCTATAAGTGAGTGTAATAAACTGTGTGTCAGTTTGTCATATTTGGAGAGTCTTACGGTCGGTGGACTTTAATTAGCGAACTGTTAATTTGTAGTTATAAACTATAGTGTAATTTTATTGTATTTGTACAAATTTAGGTAAATAGTTAGGTTATTTAGTATTAGCAATATCTTGTATTATTTGTATATTATTTTAGTAATTAGATTTTAGTATATTATTTTAACAGTTAGTAAAATATTGTTATTGTAAATTGATATTAGTTTAATAATTTAATTGTTTTAAATAATCTCATTGTATTCTTTTTAATTTGTTAATAAATATTAGTATCTTGAATTAAGTAATAGTTTAGTCCATTTTACACTCAGCAGCGCGTAACAATAACAAAAGTCAGCAGGAGGCACGCTGAGTGACAGAATGTTATAATATTATATCATAATCTTACCTTCTTGTTAATCTAACTTTTGCTTGGGTCAGCTAGTCACTAGGTATTTTTTAAAGTTGTTTATCAGTTACAACAATAAACGAACGTTTCAACAAACATATATCATCATCTATACTTCAATTTGTTAGTTTAAACGTTTATTTCTCGACGATATGATTACTGAAATATACCCGTTTACCATAATTGCAGTATTTTTTTCATCCTAAAACTCAGGATTATTTTTTACTTTCTACGAATTATGCTAGACAGGATTTGTGTTTCTCTGTGAATTTATAATACCGAGTACTGTAAAAGATTACTATCTCTGGAGTTGTACTTTTCTTTTAATTCTTAACTATATTACATAAGCGAATTCATGCCTCCTCTGACTACTTATTCAAAAATACTGATGTGGCTAAGTGTTTTATCTTTAGAATAAAGCACGCATTTAATAAAAAAGAATCAATATAATAAAAACATACATTATCCGTTAGACTATGATCTGTAGAATATTGTTATTGTAAATTGATATTAGTTTAATAATTTAATTGTTTTAAATAATTTCATTCTAGTCCTTTTAATTTGTTAATAAATATTAGTAACTTGAATTTAGTAATAGTTTAATTCATTTTACACCCAGTAGCCCGTAACAGTATTAAAGGATTTCTAAAAATAAAAATATGTATATTTTGATGAAAAAAAGAAAAATTGAATTCCTAAAAAGTTAATAAGCGCTGTGGCGGCAGGGAAGCGTCTGAGGGGTAGAGCGAGACGTAGGAGGGATGATTGCGTTAAGAGTGATCTGAAGGATTTGGGTTTGGGTACTGGTCCAAGGACAAAGGTTTGTAAGCATATAATGGTGGTATAGGCATCGAGCCTACGGGTTCGCTAAGCCTTTTATTTATTTATTTAAAATACATAAATAGGAACATTTTATTTGAATCTGGAAAATAGACGCAATCTTAATGAATTAACCAAACCCGGCAGAAATAGAGCTCTTTTTCATACAAGAAGCAAACCATCTTCCTGCCTAAAGAATTAATGAAATATAATTTGGTACTTGTATAATAGCCGGTCTGCATGAAACCTACCTCCTCATCTCGTGTAACCTCTTCTAATCACTCGCCTTATTTGAGTTATTTGTGTGCGCGTTATTAAATTGTTATCTTGTGTTTTAGTGTTTTTGTCTTGTTAATTTTTCTTACCATCTATTTAAATTTCTGAATTGTTTATTATATATAATTTTGTGTTTTTGTCTTATTATATCTTATTAAGCTCCTAAGTGAAGAATCTGGCCCACCTTTGTAGTTTTCATGTCAATGTCCCCCACAAGCCATCCATTTTCATCTAACATAAACTCAGTTCTTTGGTTATACCCCGTTTTGATTTCTTTTAGCCCTTTGTAAAACTTCCTACTTTCCATTCTTATGTGATAATATTCCTATAACCATTAAAGTATAATAATTCGCATTAAGTTTTAAATTAATATCGGGTAAAAACATATGTAATTAAAGTTCATTTGGCAGTCATCTCTGGGACAAAAAGTACCTTCAATAAATTTTACATCAAATAATTCCTTATTTATAATGTCTCGACAAGATTTTTTAAACGGTCACAACAAAATTTCAAGAAATTCAGAAAAAATATTATCAAAACTGAAAATAAACAAAATTATACAGCTTGGTACTTCGAAGTTGAAAGCCATAATTTTCAGAAAGCTCCCACTTTTAATTCACAACAGCTTCATAAATTCAGGAGGTAAAACGAGGGCCAAGATTCTGTACTTTCCCTGTATTCGTTGTGTATACATATAATGTACTTCATAACAAAACTGACGATACATAAAAAAAAAATATGCCTGAAACATTCACAAAAAGTTTAAACTAAGCCTCCAAAACAAAAAATATACATAACTTAAGATATTTCGAAACTCGTGTAAAAGGATCGACAACAAATAACCTCACTACACAAAAATGATGTTCATGATATTATTGTTGCATAATACTCAAAGAAATAAACAAAATACTATATAAGCTTTCTTATCTTTCAAATCGTTCCACCATGCAAAGTTTGCAAAGTGTTTTTGTTTTGTTAATTTTTCTTATAATCTATTTAAATTTCTGAATTGTTATTACATATAATTTTGTGTTTTTGTCTTATTCCTTCTACTATTGCCTATTTAAAACGAACAGAATAAAACTTTAGGGATTGCCATCTTTAAAAGAGAAGGTGTGAAATACATCCAGAAGTTCAGAAAAATTAATTACAAAGAAAAGAGCTGAGCTTTATTCCAACTGAGCAATACAAGCTACTAACCAGATTTTCAAATACATAAAAAAATGTTGTAACATGAAGAATATTAGGTTAAGTACATAGCAAGGATGATACTGTTTTTAAGCGGCAGCTGTACAAAGAGGCACTAGGCCATAATCTTAACCAAGTCGCTCCCCCATAGAATTGCCATACTTCCGGAATTTTCCGGACATGTCCGGAAATATCGGTCTAAGTCCGGAATGCGGGGAGAATTCTAAGCCGTCCAGATTTTCTACAATTCGGGTAAATAAATAAATAAAAAAATCAAATAAACTCAAGATTTTTATTTTAAATCAATTTTACATTATTATAAATTATACATTAGTATTTAGATCATCGTTCTTATATTTTGTGCTGCGAGAAATACTTTTTAACACTTCCGAATCGTTCATAATAGTTTTATAGAAAATTTTACAGGACTTTTTTTTTTTTTTTTAAACGATAGAAAATACTGGACTATAAATCTTCAATTTCCATAAAAATGGGAAAAAACATTATCCAGTCTGTATATACATATTCTTAATTTATTAAAATTATTACACGTTTCGACAAATTTATGTAATTTTCAATCTTTCAAAAGTTCTTATGCATCAATTAACAATCATATATAACTTAAAAAAGTTATAAGTCACAAATCTCATAAAATGCATTTTTAATGTCGAATTTTTTTAATATATATATATATATATGTTTTCTTGAGGATTAGCTATCCTCCATGGTCAATTGTTAATATTAAAATTATAATATTATACACATACTACATACTTGAAAATACTAGAATAAGCTTCGTTTTCTCACAATACGACATTAAAATTATGTATAAAAGAATGTCCATAATTTTTTTCAAAAAGGGAAATTTTTTCCAGAATTTTCATTTTTTGATCTGGTAACCCTACTCCCCCACCAAATACCTGAGCCAGGTTTGGGTGAGCCTAGAAAGTTAAAAGCCTTAGACCCCACACCTCAATATATATCTGCAGCTCCTGTGAATAAGTAGTTAAGTCACAATTATTAAAGAAACTGGTCCCACCCAACTTATTAACTTTTAATCAGCCAAGCAATTGAATAATTTCTAGGATATAATATTAGCCAAAATATGAGAAACTTAGAAACCACTCCAATTTTTAAGTTCGATTATCCCCACCTCCACAAACTCTATAACTCCTCAGCAAGATTGAATCACAAGTAGCCACCTTCTGTTTTATTTTGTATTATGGAAGCCTAGATTTTCGAAATAAAAAAAGTATTACATGGACTGTATCATCGATATACATTCCATTAACTAGTTAACATATAGATAAATCATAGTTGACCAACA
This sequence comes from Troilus luridus, assembly GCA_964056705.1. Lineage (NCBI taxonomy): Eukaryota > Metazoa > Arthropoda > Insecta > Hemiptera > Pentatomidae > Troilus > Troilus luridus. The sequence continues at coordinate 50,889,333 of OZ057412.1, read as the reverse complement.
AATCAAATCAACAATAATCATCAGTCACCTATAGAAAGTGAAACTTACATAATTCAGATCATCTTAAAAAGTTTAATGTCCTTTGACACTGAATTTCTTCAACAATAGCAACTAATAAAATGTATTGTAAATAAATGTGTTTAAATATAAAACTAATTTCTAAACAAATAAGCCTTCATTAGTCTTATAAATATTGCAGAGATTTCACTTCCTAAAATATCAATAACAAAAATTCATGATTTCGAGCAGTGAAAATTCATACCTACTAAGTGTTTTAGTACGTTCACTTAGTGGCTATGCAGGGGTACCTTAAATTATTGTTAAAAAAAATTATGAAAAAAAAAAGGAACCGAAGGATGGGTGTAGAAGTGAAAAAAAATATTTTACAAAGAAAAATAATCTTTTACAGCTGAACTGTATGTATATGTATAGGTCCCAATGATGTATGTAAACATATATTTTTTGCAGGGACGGGAACAGGAGAAGCAGCTTAATTTGTTCATATGTAGATTAGTTGTTCCTTTGGTCTAAACACCCCGATGGACCTGCATAGTCCCTTTCAATGGTAACAGTTACATTGGTGTGGGTCATGTTATGTTCTCCATGGAAACACTATCAACAACTTGAAGTTTTGAAGTTCGGATCTTAATGGAGAGAATTTAAACTTTAAAGAGTCAATATTACTCATGTCCTTTGCTTGGACAACAACTCTCAGATGATTACCAAAAAAAAATAATAAGTTTTTCTATTCTACATCCAAGATTACTTTATATTTTAAAAACCCTTATTTACGGCATAACAAGGAAGATTTTTGTCAAACTATTAATGGATAGTAAATAATTTGTATGAAAAGAGTTATTCTCAGTTCACGTAGGCGAATTAAAAATGAACAAATACCAGTTGTTAACCATCAAAATAATCAAAGACCTCTTTTAACGCTACACAGTGTGAGGTAGTCATTTAGTGAGAATGGAGAATTTTTTCTTAATTTTAAGATCTAACGTAAAAAAAACTCTTAAAAAAATTATAACATTAAAAATGTATGGAGGTTTTTGTATCTCAGTTCTGTCCTGATAATGAATATTTAATAAGCCAAGAAATTGACTATGGAATAATAGATGGTAATACAGCCTACTATTCAAAACTTAAAATTTTCAAGTCTTTATTACTATCAAAAGAAACAAAATTAAATTTTCATAAAACTCTTATCGGAACAGTAATCACCTATGGAGTGGAAACCTGGTGTCTTTCATATGGGGACTGCCATAAATTAAAAGTATTTAAAATAAAGATAATTAGAAGGATTAACAGCACTATAAGTGTTAATGGTGAGTGGAAAATTAAGAGTAACAGTGAAATTGGGATTAAATTTGAGAATAATAACTCTGTTAACTATATCAAAGCAGTTAGGCTGAGATGGGCAGAGGATGTGGTCAGAATGGAGAATGAAAGAGTTCAGAAGAAAATGCTAGAACCATATGTAGGTGGAAAAAGGAAAAAAGGGAGACCTAGAAGCAGATGGAGGATGAAGTGGAAAGGCGAGGAAGCTAGGTGACCTCAGGACGCCAATGCTCATACTTGTCTGTAGTGCCAGGGAGTTAGTTTTATAAAAACTCATTCTTATAAAAACATATTATAAATATCAATAATGGTCCTCCAAAAGCTACAGATCTACAAGAACCTGAGAGTACTTGAACTTTCAAGGTGTATGAACAACATATAATAAAAAGGTGTATGGAACTAATATAGCAGTTAACTTTATACTTAGTTCACACATATGAAAAATCACCACTGAAATTTATACTGCCATGGACGAAAAAAAGAATTTACTGTACAAGAAAACAGTATTAATTCTGCTCGACTTTTTAAAAGCTTTCGATTCGCTAAACCATTCCATCCTTTTCTCTAAATTAAAATCTGTTTCCTTTTCCAACAGTTCGATACTCTGGGTCCAAGCTTTCCTCTCGGATAGGACTCAAGCAGTCTCCATCCCAAATCAACCCCTATCCTCTTTCCTACTGCTGAAGACAGGAGTGTCACAGGGTTCTAATATTTCCCCACTCCTTTTCAACTGTTACATTAATGACCTTCCCAAATCAATCCTCCACTGTTCCCACCATCGACGATTCCATTAGATGCGATTATTTATTCACTTTTTTTTCCATAAGCCTATTTCTTTGTATCGTAAATTTGTCTGTTTTATATTTTATTGTTGTATTACATTTTCTAATTCTCTACCAAAACATACCTGTTATTAATTTACTTTAAAGATATTATGTAAATATTGTTTTATTCTAATAATGTAGTCCTTTGGCCAGATATATATTTATTTAATTTTGTGCATTTCTGTTATTCATAAGGGACCTGATCCCAAAATAAAATTATTTTTCTATTCTATTCTATCCTAAGAGTACTATTTTATAAATTACATAGAAAATAACAGCTGTCACAGATCGTAACACTGGGATTCTTATTATACCCCAAGCGATACAGCAAAATTAACTCCTGATTATAGTAAGATTTTATTACAGCTTACTCTAAGACAAATAAATAGCATAAAAATACTACATACCTTGGTTTCTTCATGAAGTTCTTTCACTGGTGCTGGTTCAACTTCCGAATCTGCAACTTTCTCCTCAATATCACTATCTGTCTTTACTTTGGGTTTTTTTATGTAGACTTTACCAATCTTGGATTTTTTCTTAGAAGGTGGGATATCATCTTCTTCTTCCCTTACGAATTCAGGGTCAGAATAATAGTTTTTTACAACAAACATTGACTCTTCAGTTGAGGTGAAATCACATTGAACTCCCTGAGTAGTATAGGTCAACGTATCAGTGTCATTTAACTGTGATTTTAAACTAAGTGAGTTCGAGACTTCTGGAAGTGCCATTGTCACTTTGGTAATCAGTGAAGGAACAAACCTTTTGATAATTGAAAGCTTGGTACTTTCTTGTCCAGTTATAACCCAATCACTTAAAAATTCAAAATAAGGTGTACTAACAAATGATTTTATAAAACTCTTGTACTTATTTGATGATCTTAAATAAAACATTAATTGATAACTAAAAGCAAAGTTATAAAAAACGTTTATTGACAATTTATAATTAAAATTAATCACATTCATATAACATTAACTAAATAAATTGGATATAAAATTTTAACATCCAAATGTTAAGGTTATAATGTTGAAACCGGCGGGCAACACGAGTTACTGCCATATGTTTTCAGATGACATTTCAAAACTAAATAGTTTTTTTTAATCATATAAAACTTTGTTTATTGTCTTCACACGATTTTTGTTTAACTTGAAGGTGGAATAATTACATTTAGATTATAATAAGTTCATCGCGAATTGAACCGCGTTTGCCGTTTTAAATACTACATTAGGGTACTTCCTTGTTTAAAACATTTACCACTTCCTATATACAATTGAAAAAATGTTAATTAAATTCAAATTATTCACATATCTACATAATTCAGGATAAGTTCTAATTGTAGGCGAAATTTTAAAGATTTTATTTCATAAAACTTTAGATTTAATTGTCATTGCATTATTGCTAGGATACGAAAACAGTATTTTCCGAATTCTGAATGGAGAAGTCATTAGTTGCATTTATAACTTTCTATTAAGCAGTTTGTAAAATGAACAAATATGCCAGTTTTCAAAGTACCGAAGGTATTTACGGCATTAACTTTTGAAATTGTAAAACAAATATTACATAAAAAGTTAATTTTATTCAGGTTTGACCAAATTACCAGTAATATTGTTAATATCGTTTTTTAAACAGAACCGGAAACGAAAACCAAGGATGAATTCAGTCTAGACGAAAATGCTAGCCCCTTGTCAACATTTGATGTTATAGTAGGCCATATAGAAGACATTCTAATAGGTAAAGGATATAAAAATAATGCCGTTTACTATGAAATTATCTTAGAAACTGTTTTTACTAGTGTCTATCATAACTAATAAACTTGATCATTAAAGATAGACATTGAAAATGTAAGCAGAATATTTGTTTTTTAATGTATGTAAGGGCCTTATACTTTTCCTTTGAAATATATTAATAATCAAGGAAAGGGGAGTAATGGCTTTTGGGATGTTCCTTTATTGCAACTATTTATAGATCTAAGGGAAAATTTTATTTGTACTGACATAGGTGATATGAATTTGACTCACTCTTGTTGGCATAGTCAATTTAAATTATGAATAAATGTCCCTTATCGGTATTAATTACCATTCTATTAATGTTTTAAATAGATTTTTATATTTAAATTATCCAAGACTTCTCACACATTTGACACATCTCAGCTTAGAAGAGATATACACCATGCCTGTCTCCTATTCAAAGATTTATTATGTTAATTCTTAGTTTCTGATATTAATAAATCAAGCTCATCTATGCTGTAAAAATTTCTTCAGGTATAAAATGAGTATATAAATACATTTGATTTCCACAAAAACACATCTCATTGATTATGGAATATTAATTTATCGAAATAAGTATTACAATTACTAATGAGATATCAGAACCATTTAAACCGCTCACCTGTCCTCTATAAAGTGGGTACCCAAAATAAGGAGGAAAAATCTGGCGGTTGACCGTGACCTAGGACAAGTCACCTCCTTGCAGAACCGTTTTCCATGAAACAGTACAGTCTCTACCATGTACTGAACCCCAGTTGTAGTGGTACAGGTTATAACCATATAAAAAAAGTTAGAAAACTTCGTTTCTAGCACATACTTTAAAAAATATCTAGACACATTAACTTTGATTTCAAATGGAATATATTACAATAATAAAAATAAGGTTCACTTTGGAAGGAAACAACTTTGTTATCAACTTCTATATTGGATAAAAAAAATTCATTGCAGCTATATAGTAAGTTAATAACTAGTGATAAAACATTATATTATCTAATTCCTGAATTTTTTTATCTTTTTTTTTTTACAGAAATGTTAATTTTTTTCTAACTTTGATTTTGATTATTTATCATATGTCTATTAATCCCATTTTAATGAAAATGGCTTATAGACGGGCTGAATATTGATTTTTGAGGGAAGGTCTGTTCGCCTCCTTGAATTTTATTATTAGGATTGTATTTAAGTATAGAATTGAAGTAGGGCTTAGATGTTTGAAAAATGTGAGCACACGTATATAGTATCAATGCTTATTGAATAATAAGATAACTGAAAAGAGAAGATTATTTCCTTCCCAACTACTTCTGCCTTCAGCATCAATATCAAAAGGCAGTTAAATTGTGAAATATAGTATAGTAAATAATAAATAAAATAAAACCTTACACCAAAGCAGCAAAGGCATTTTAGGAAATAAAAGGGAATTTTGTTGTCTTAACGAGAAATATTCTTCCTTGTCACAATGTTCTGGTAAAACCAAATTATTCTCAACTGTTTTTGTACTAGTTACTACCTCATATAATCAGAGATGATAGGTATTTTTTCATCATCATATTCTTTTCCTCTTCTGCCGCTGTGCAGTTGAGGATCCTGCTTGTAGAGCCTGGACCAAGTATCTCTTTCCTGAGCTCTCTTCTTCGGTGCCAGTCCATTCCTCTCCTCCTGAAAGCATCCCTTACCCTGTCTTCCAAGGATATCCGAGGGGTTCCTCTGGGATTTTTTCCTTCCGTGTGGGTCTCGTTAGTCTTCCAGCGAATCTCTCTGGTTCCATCCTAAGGAGGTGTCTGAACCACCTTAGCTTGTGTTCATATAGGATAGTCTCAGCTGGTTTAATATGGAGATTAACCCGTATAATTGTGTTCCGTATCTTATCTCTCTGAGTTTTCCTTTCTATTTTTCGAAGCTAGCACATTTCAATAGCTTGTATTTGACTTCTATACTTTGAGGTCAAGGCCCACAATTCCGAAGAGTAAGATAGAACAGGAAGGAAGGTCGATTTATAGACGGCCAGTTTGGTCTGCCTTGTCACCTGTCTTCCTCCCAGGATCCCCCGTCGGACCAAAGTAAACATTTTCCCCGTTGCTCCGATTCTTTGTACCACTTCTTCGTCAATGTATCTGCTTTCATTGAGATGAGCATTTAGATATTTAAAACTTTCAACTTGCTCTACTATCTGTCCTGTGCTGTCTATCCACATGCATTTAGTCACCCCTGGGTTAATTTTAATGTTTATAGTCAATAATTTAAAGGTTTCTGTGTCCCGTCTGGAATTTCCACATCATCAGCTTTGCCCTCCTTAGTGCTAAGTCCAAAACCATGATGAAGAGCAACGGGCTTAGGATACAAACTTGGCAAATACCCAATTTTGTCTCAAATTCTTTTGAAATGTGGTTTTTGGTTTTGGCCACATTCCTCGTCTTTTTAATGAGAAAATCGAATTGAAAAAGTGACAATTGAAAAAGTATTTATTCATTTATATGAAATAACTTAGTATATTTTCATAACATAAGTTCATAGTTCAGATAGTAGGTTATCAGTACAAATGAAATTCTTAATAGCTCTTTGCTTCTTAAAATGTGCTCACCAACTTTCATTTATTCAGGAGATAATTTTAGTTTTTTAATAAAAGAACATTTGTTGTGTTCTTTGTGAAATAAAGATGAAGAATTTTTGAAATTACAAACATGTATTTTGGAAAAACACTGTGAGGAATTTGATGAAACGGAAGAAAATAAATTATGCTATACTTCTGTTTTTGAAGAATATGTAAGTAATTTTAATACATAATGATAGATATTTCTGCCTGTTGTTAATTTTGAAAAATTGTCACGTGCAATGCTGTTCCCCTTTATAGGTGTCTATTATGGAAAGCTATATTGAACAGAGATTGAAAAAAGAAATAATTGGCTTCGATTTAGAAGAGTTTTATGAAGAATTACAGTATGTAATTTTTTAAGAAATTGTTTGTATTTAACTTATTTTGGAGTGATGAGATGCATTTTTTATTTCTACAGTAGAAGAAGAGATTCTTTGGATGGTGAAGTTTTTGAAGTACTTTATACCCTTTCTGATTTTGTAGCCTTCAAAGAAATGATTTTGGGCTACAAAAATGTAAGGAATTCTAACAAAAATTAATAGAATATATAGAAGATATTCCTTTTTTTAGATGAGTTCTACATATTGTTCAAAAGTCAAAGTGGCACATTCAAAAATTTAGAATGCAGAATTGAAATTATCGCAGCTGAAATAAGATAGTTTCTGAATTAACTATCTTAAATTCAAAATATTGAAACCTATGACCAAAATACTGTTCACATTTTGATTCTTAATTATTCAAGTCACTTATTATGTTAAAAATGTTTCCTGCATTACAAAGTAAATAGAAAACTACAAGTTAAAATTTTACGTAACCTCAACAGAAAAATTGGCAGATAAGCCACTTTGGCTTCAGACGATAATATTTCCTTTGTCAAGAGAAATATCTGATCTACCATAGGAAATGATTTGTGTTATTTTTATTTTAGTAACTAAATTAATTTGAAATAAGACTTATTGAGAATGAACCAAAACACTTACTATGACGATTTTTTGTAATAATCACATTACAGAACTATTTAAATTATGCAGCTAATGAATACTATAATGGTTCTTAATCCCCCCAATACAAAACCAATAATTAAGATGATATACATAGATTGAAAGAAGAAACCACAGTAGTAAAATTTTATTTAGAAATATATATTTTTTTCATACATTTAAATGTGAGTTAATCAAAACCTACCTTATATTTTTAAAAGAGTCCTTTAAAATTAATATAATATATTGTAAATATATTCTTGTCTGAATAGTAAAAAACCCGTCTTCAATAAGCGAGTCCTCTTAACTTGATTTGTAATCATTCATATCAACTTTTAAATTTAAAATCATTAATCTTAATGTTATTAAAATTTAATTTATTCCAGGCAAAGGATGGTAAAACAGCTGATTTTTCACAATGCATTTATGTCAAAGCTATCTCATTTGAAGATTCTTAATAACGTTTGGATTAGAAGAAACTTTTGCTTGTAATATTTTAGAAAATATATTCAGATTCTTTAATAGCGGCAAGCGAAAAATAAAGCACAATGACTACTTAATTAGAATTAGTTTACAAATATTTAATCTTAAGTACAACTGATATCAATACTGTAAGTATATCGATTCAATACTTTATAGTATATTGATAATAGTCAAATATATAATTTAATTGTTTTTGTGAATGACACAAATATGATGTAAACCAATAAAATAAACATTTCTACAATAGCTGAATTATAATTTGCTTTTTAAAACTATTATGAGTTGTCTCAGATCCCTTCACAATATCATCATGACTGTGAGGGTAGAAGAGTCTATGCCTGAGAAGTGGAATATTTTAATATACTCTGTGAACAAGAATGGGGATATGCTTTAGTGTGGTAACTACAGCGGAATATCCCTTCTCCCAAGTGCAGAGAGAATAGTATCAAATATACTCTTCCAAAGTCTCCTTCCTTTTGCCAAGCAGGAAATTGGATGCTACCAATGTAGATTTATATGTATAAAGCATACAGACCAGTATGCCAAAATCCGTAAAATTTTGGAAAAAGGTAGTAAATATGGATTTAGGGCACACAATTAGTTTCTAATTTTAGATCCGCATATGACAGCATTGATCGGGCTGAAGGCCCTCATGGAACGTAATGTGCCTCCTTAACTTTTTCAGCTGGTCAGGATGGAGATCGAGTTTCAAAAGCGATCGGGGAGTTTCACGACAATAAGAGTGAGAGATGCCTTGGCATCCCTCTTATGTAACTTGCACCTTTAAAAAGCTGTTAGAGAATCAGGAATTCAAACAACAGGTACTGTGTTCAACAGAACAGTTCAGCTACTAACATAAGCTGATAATTTAGGCATCATTTATAGATTATATCTACAGCCCCGGTGAATAAGTGGTTAAGTCTAATTTTCTCCAAAATGAGTTTCTTGTACTTAAGTATGCGGAGTTGAGTTATTTTTGTAGCGAATAAGGGACTAAATAAGGCATTGACTTGAAATGGAGTAATTGCTTATATTACAACTCCATTTAAAGCACAAAACTACGAGAATATGATTCCGCTTATCTGAAAACAGTTAACTCTCTCTGGACAAATCTGACTTAACCACTTATTCACTGGGGATGTAGATATCAGGCTGCATCAGAAGCATTCCTGGCTATCGAGACTGCGGCAAGACATCTCAGCATGATTATAAATATATAATGTCTTGAGACAAGAAAAAGTAAATGGTGTCGGATCAGCTGAAAGAGACCTTACTTTAAAAAAAAACTTACTTCACCGAATTTTCAGGCCCACCTTTGAGAACGGACAATCGAGAAGGTGTAGGTAGAAATAGAGAAATCTAAAGCCCAGCCTGATTTAGTCACAATCACCTAAGGTGGCAGGAGACCTTGCATAGATGCCTTATAAGTCAATGTCGAAGAAAACACTAACAGAACAGCTGTTCAGTAGACACAGACTTGGGAGACCCAGGTTATGGTTGTTGGACTGTGTCTTATATTATAAAAGACCCACCAGAGTAAGAAATTGGATAGCAGCAGCAAAGAATCGAGACTCTAGGTGATTGGTCCTGGAGGAAGCCAAGACTCGCTTCCAGGTTATCGGGCTAAACTAATAATAATAATATGAGTTGTTTACAGACTGTAGTTGATATTTTATTTGCAGAAATAACCTTATTATCATTTCTTATATGGTATTTAAGGTTATGATACATCAATCAGTATTGACAACAATCTAACAATTAGTGAAAGATTTTACAAAGACCAAAAGATATTACAGAATCAAGAAGATTTATTTTCAGTTATGAAAAATTGTATAAATACTCCAAAAAATATTTTATTAACATATTATAAATACAATTTTTTAAAAAATATTAACAGTTAAGAAATGTACAAAAGTTGGTTTAAAATTTGCGTATTTCATTTTAATGATTAACTGATCATGTCATCATAATTTCAAGATGTACCAAGCGGCTGTTAGTGTCTCCAGGCATTCTGTAAGGAATTGTTCCAGCAAAACTCGTCAGGAGGCGAGCTCTTTCCCGAATAAAGCTAAGTTGCTGAAAAAAACAAAACAATTAATTAAAATAAGTTTCATGAATTTTTAAAATACAGTTAAATCAAATTACTGTTACATTCTTAATTCATTAATTACTTTAATAAAAAATTCATATTTTAAACTTAAATGATACAATAAAATATTCTTTATATAAAATAAATCATGCACTTCTGGATCATGTTGACCAGCAGCAACATCAGTCACCAGCTTCCTCATCTTATCATGGAGGTTCTGGTTATTGAACCCTACTCCAAAGTTTGTACAGCTAGGAGGGAAACTTCCTAAATAAGTCCTAGGTGAAGTATCCTCCATGACACTGGTATTTTAAAGTACGCTTTGGTGTGGCTGTACCTTTGACACTTGAGACTTGAGAGAGATTCAAGGCAGTCCTATCAAGATACTGTTTCTCACAACTGGGAGGACCTACACCTCATAGATTCTTTTCATACGATTCCTCTCTGGATTGTAGAAGCAGGTTCTACCTACTCACGCCTCTTATTAACTTCTGTTGGTTTTCTGATTCCTTCCCTTGTCTTCAATTATTCTCCAGAAGACTTATTCCAGCTGAGAGGACTCTTTGAACTCTCAAAAGGACTTCATCTATGCCAGCCTCGCAGTTAAGTCCTGAAGAACCTGCTATTTTTTTCAGCATTGTGGCCTCAGCACTAAGTCTTTAACATGTTGCAATTATTCTGTCACCTTCAGAATGCCCGCCTTGACTGCGATTTCCTCTTCCTTTCTTTCAGTAAGGACACCTTCTACATATGTCAGCTTCCAGTTGGGTGCACAATATATGAGTTCCACCCTTTCAATATTACAAAGGAAAAAAGTCAGTGAACAAGCCAAACAATAGTACAGGGAATCAAAAAAAGAAATAAACCACAAACTTGTAAACAAAAATTGTCAATAAGTCGGTGAACCTATTGTTTAAAGGTACAACTTTATACAAAGAGTGAGTTTGCTTTTGTTAAGCCATCAAACTGTGGGCAAGGTATTTTTACATTTACTCATTCCACAATATTTGCCCAAGAACTTCCTATTACTTTTTTAATTTAGAAGAAAAGTTTAAATTAATAAATTCTCATTCATTAAATATGTCTGAAAAATAATGTACAAGAAAAATATTAATCTGTGGAAGAAAATGGTCAGGGTAGAGGTCAATAAATTTCTCTTAAATGAGGAGAAATGTTTATTATTTATTTTTCTCCACATCTAAGAGAAATTTATTGACCTCTACCCAGACCATTTTCTTCCACATGTATTATCAAGGTCAACTATTATCATTCAAGAAAAATATTAATCATTTACCTTCGATTTAGCAACATCTTCCAATTTAGAAGCTCCTGATTTAACACTGCCTCTGTTAAAAGAAAAACATATATTTAAATGGATAGACTAGGCCTTTAAAAACCAAACATATCAATTATTACACATTTTTTAAAAATAAATTCGTTATTTAATTGTAACTAAATTATAATAATTTTATTAACACCATTTTAACAGGGTTGAAACATTTTAATTTGTTATAAACTATTTACCAATAATGGATGATAACTACACAAATTTTCTAACAAATATTTTAATAACTGCAAAGCTATGTCACTTTATTGATAAGGGGCATGTGCAGTTAATAAGGGTCTATAAAAATTTTGGAAGTTATAAACATCAAAATAAGATATTTCTCGAGAAATAAAATATAAAAATTGATTTTAACCAATTGATCTTAATTCAATGAACATATTGATTTTAAAATTTTAGAACCAACTTTAGTCTCTATCAGGGGTGTGAAAAACTACTACACTACCATGAAAATAACCGATCCACAATTGTACAAATATTATTTTTTTAAATTTATAAAAAAATATATCATACCTCATTTTTTGGTACTGGCTATGATAAATATTCATCATTGCCAATAGGATATCAGGAATATTTCTCGAAATACACTCATCAAGAAGTCTGAAGTTGTTAACAGTTTTTTCCACATCATCAGCTATCATTGGTATTAATCCTGTTCTGTGAATCACCTGCGAACCATTATGTATTTAATTAGGTTTATTCCAAATAAATATAACCATGGACGTCGGATATTAAAATTAAAATACATAGCAAACTATTTTATTTATCATATAACTATATTATGGCCTGTTTTTATTAGTTTAAGAAGAAAATAGAAAACAATTAACAATACAAATAAATATTTACAAAAAAAACTAATACTTACATCAAGAGCTTTTTCGTATTCCCGCAAGTGATATAAATCGAAAAATTCTATGAGTTCTCTCATTTGGCAAAAGGAAGTCAATATCGCTGGAGTACAATTGATTTCACGCCCATCGTAACGTGAAAATAAATCAGTAGCTAATTTCACGAGCCTGTTTCTGGGAGAGTTAAGATCGATGCCAGATTTGGACACATACTGGCTCAACTGATGGTTTAGCAACTGCAATACTTTATTGTGATCCTACAAAAAATAATGATTCACTCAATATTGTTTCCTCATGAAGAACATTTTATTAGCAAGAAACCTACTTACCCCACACAAATCATATAACTTGATGGCATCTTCAAACAAGCCTTTACTTTCAGTTATTTGAGCAATACTTTGAGTAATTTTATTTGAATCAATCTAAAATTGAAAAAATAAATAAATAAACCAAGAGAATTCAGAAGAGATAGAAATTCTTCTCAATATTAGATAATATTAGGATCAACCATAACGGTAGAATATTAAAACAAACAAGTAAAGATAAGAAGACCAATAGTTGCTGGTCCAATGGAACAGGTGATAATTTTAAAATAAATTTAAATAATCGGATAAAAAAAGTACAATTCTTTCTTTTTTAAATAAAACACAATACCAACTATAGAATATTTTCAGAATGTGCTACAATTTTTTTTGTTTCAAAACTACAAATTTTAACACAACCTTTAGCAGTTGATATATTTCACCTCCTCAGAGATTCAAATTATTTTTTAACTTCTAATTAACTATCAATTATCTTTTAACAATAGTATCAATCTACCTAATTTCATGACAAATTATGACTCATCTAAATTTATTAAATAATGTAAATATAAATACATTTTTTAATTTTTAGTTTGCTTACTAACTGTGAGTCTTATAAAACAGAAGATTGCTTATACTCATCATAAATCTTTTATTAATTCATTGAACTTTGATATGTCATTAAGCTAAACTAATTACCTTATCTTTAAATATAGACAACAGACCAGGAACAACACCACTATTAGGATCCACACGACCTAGTATAAGATCATACTGTTTGTTTTCAACAACATGATTGATAACACATGTTTCAAAAGCGTTTCTATCATTATTTGCAGGAAGCTTTCTAAAAAACACAATTGATTAATTAAAATTACATAATAAACAAAAGTAGTTTAAGCAAATTATGGATGTTCAAATTGATGAGGATGTTAATGTCATTATCAACAGTTAGAAATTGATTGGGTTGTGGGGAGTGGAAAATCAGTACAAGAATAAGTAAAACTTATATGTACAATGTGATTAAATAATGGATAATCAAACATAAAAAAGAAGATTAAAATTAAAATTTACTTACCTGAGAGTGTAGTAGTAATGTAATGTTTCTTTAGGATCGCTATTTTCAAAAGCTCGCGTGTACATGAGGACAAGCCTAGGAAGATTTAGCCTTCTCATGGGAGGTTTGTCATTTTCATCGATGACCACTAGTTGAACAGAGTTTTATTAAATACAAAGAATTTTTAATCAATTTCTCATAACTAATATTATGAAAAACCAATTAATTTATATGAAAAATTATCAATAAAAAACAACTAATGCACTATACTTACGAAGTGGAGCATTAATGGACTTAGGAAGGGCTAACAACCCAAGGTGATACAATGCTATTGCCATATGTACTCCATGAGCCTTGAATTTATCCAGCCGGACAAGAAAATCAATAGCCGATTCCCACTGGCCTGTTAGGACCAGCATTTGGAAAAACACATGAGGCTGTTCTTGTGCTTTGTAATACGATTCACCTAAAAAAAAAAAATTAAAAGATATTTACAACTACTGACAAAAATTATACCAAAATTTTCTAAAATAATTTTGTTCGACAAAATTAGAGAGCTTTAGAACCCAAGTGCTAATAAGTAAGTAATAATATACTACTTGTCCAATATAGGGGCGCCATTATATTGGTAACACTGACTGGTCTAGGGACTTTCAAAACAAGAATCAAAGCTCGGCTCCCTGCGACCTTCTTCATTCCCCATTTTATTCTATAATTTTTATCTTTTTTTAATATAAATAATGAAGGAACTGTATTGCTGAATTGACATAATTTAATTATTCTCCTTAAGCAAAAGTTTTAGAGCAATTCGATATTTTTCTATTTGAGTTGGTAAATTTATTTTTTGTCCTTTTTTTTTTTTTTAGAAAAGAAATTCCTCTGTTGCCCTATTTTATTTCCCTTTGAAACGTCTTCAATTTTTTTGAAAACGTCTATTTTCGTCTAATTTTATTTACCTTAATAATTAAAAGTAATGAAAAATCATCATCCTCCGGATCCTTCAGTATTTGTAAGTTGGTTTTTAAATTTAACCACTTTTTCGCGGCACTTTTGTTATTTGCTATGGATTTTATCAAATAATCTAGTAAGCACGTACTCTTATAATTGGCAATATTGTCAGTAATTACCAGTTCTGCTCTATCATTATCATTTAAAAATACCTGGTCCATATTTTTGAAGATGATGTATTCAGCTGCATACATTTCATGTGCTGACCTAATGCGTGTATATGCTTACAGATATTCCATTTTATCGCATTGTCTATGCACAAGCATATAAAAGAGTGTATGGACATTTCACATTCGGTGCATTTTAGGGATCAGTTACAACTAGTATGCTGTGCTGCTTAATCGTATAAATGTCTGTATTTTTGGATCCCGGTAGTATAACCTAGTAATCGTTCTATTTTTTGATGTAGTCATAATTTTCAATATTTGATGATGCTTCTTTATACCATTTCTTGACTTCTGACAATTTTATTGTCAGTTTTCCTTTCCTTAGCATTATTAACTGGTCAAAGTGTTTGTCTCAAACAAATGTCATTAAAGCGTACAATGCTTTATCTAGGCGCCTTACTTTTTCCCATGTAAATAAAGGTATTTTATATATAAACAGTTGTGAAAAATAATTATCAACACAAGGTGTACGAATAAACACTTGCGACTAGTTGGCGGATAGGGAGCCGATCTCGGCCAAGCTTTGATTCTTGTTTTGTAAGTTCCTAGATTAGTCAGTGTTACCGGTATAATGGCGCCCCTATATTGGACAAGTACCAAAAAAACTTACCATATTCTTCCAGGACTAAACTTTGTAAGAGGGAATAATGAATTGAGTCATGCATTGGCTCTGGTTCCTCTTCCCTCAGCTGCCAAAGCTTTATCCATAAATAATCATCAGCTGTAGTAGCAATTTGTCTGTGATCATCATGAATGTCACAAGCTCCAAGAATACAATAGACAGCTCTGAAAATTATTTTGATATTAGGTGAGAAAATTTCTAGTCAAACAAGTTTAGGTGTATGTCCAGGGGATATTACAACTATACATGAATAATTAAGAGATAACATGAATTTACTAGTGTAAACTAGAAAAACAGTAGCTAAATGATAGTTGAACCTTATAAGCGTTCCTAATCATTGTATTTTTTAAATATTTTAGAGCTACAGTAGGTCTGTTTAAGTGACATGAAAAATTTTAAGAGGCAAGAGAAACAAAAAAAGTCATTTGGAACTTGATAAAATTCCAAACAGAAAAAATTAAATTTTGTGCTTTTTAAAGTTGCATTTTTATTGAATAGGAAGCAGTAAGTAAAAAACAATTCGTTAGGCAATTGTCAAAAGCACTATTATAAACTAGACACTATGTTCTTTAAAAATAGTTAAAACTGTCTTCATTCAAACTAGTTGAAGGGAGCTTTCATAAATAAGCGTTATTAATTATTTGTATTTTTTACATTCCTAGACCTACAAATAAAATACAACTTCTATTAACCATGTTATTTATTTAACTATACCTACCCTTTAACTTCTTTCCTCGGTACTACAGATTATAAGACAAATTTAATTCATCCTGAATGAACTAATTCAGATAAAACTAATTAACTAAGATCATTGAACTAAAAATATTTTGGTCAAGAGCACTGCCTTAAAATGATCATTTTTGAAAAAATTAATAACTATTCAAAAAAAAAATTGTACCTTTTATATGGATCAGGAGAAGAACGAACTACTCTTCTATAAATATCTTTTACTTCTTTCTCTTTTTCCAATGAAAGATGTCTGTTTGGAGACTCCAGAAGATCAGACAGCACGGTTATCATTTCATTTTTTGCCTTACTATATAAAAATAAAAGCAATAAAAACATTTTGTAAATAAATACAAAGTACAAAACCATGAGGTTCAAAGTTAAAGCTAACCCAGAATGTTCGAAAGCTTGTATAGCAGCTGCTATATCTCCACAGCGAAGACAATAATAAACCAGAGGCCATATAGGAATGCCATCAGTTGTAGTTTCATCTAGCCCAGGTTCGTTTCTAACTTTTATTCTGACAAATCTAAAAAACAATACAACTCTCTTACCTAAAAGTTCAGAACTTTTATGGGAGTTTTTAAGTTTTGTGACTAACTTTATTTTTAATTAAACTGGGAGGGGGAGGGTTGGAATTCAAATATCAATTCTATACATACCCACTAACTAATGGAAATGTTCCAGGAATTCCTCCAATCCTAGCTGTATTTCTGTTAAATGCGACAGCACTATTCATGTACTCTTTATATCTGAATGAACAAAAGCAAATAATTTATTTTTTATTAATCGTTATAATTTCTAAATATTTTTATTTGAAAAGAAAAGATATGTCCAAGGCCGGGATGCAAACCCGGGTCGCCCACGTCTCAAGCGTTGTGCTCTAACCAACTGAGCTAACCTGGCTCGCATCTCGGTCAGACACATAAAAAAAATATCATTTGTAAATTTACATTACATTCTGAAAATAAATACAGATTAATGATTTTCTTTTAATTTCTGTACCTTTGCTCGAGATAGGCAAGCGCTTGACGTACCATTGCATCCTGAGCTATTTTTCTAGACCTTACAGCCAATATATCTTCTTCTTCATCACAAAATACACCAGAGGGCCTCAATTCAGCCATAAACCGTAGCATTTTCCACATCTCATTAATTTTCTACCAAAAGATAATTATTATTATAGAATAAATAAAATAAAGGATAATATCTTGAACTTTTTTTTTTGCTGCCATTTAATAACAAATATTATACTTTGAACTAGGAAAAAGGGTATTAGTTATTTTAAAATACAGTTTCGCCGTTTTGCTTCAGAACTGGAAAGATCTCCTCTTTTACATTGTATAATTTATACTAATAATTCGATTTATATTCAGTCACTGTACCACTTTGATTACTCACACTTCACTGTTTGTTCTTATTCATTCGCTATACTTCATTGGTGAGAAACTAACGTTCAAACCCACATTGCATCATGCTTTTTATACCCCTACCAATGGGTAACCCCCCCCCTTATACAAAAAAGACTGAACGTTCTAGAACATTCTGGAATGTTCCTGAACGTTCGAACCCACGATGGATCTTGCTTTATATACCTCTACCAAAAGGTATCTTCACCCATAGAAAAAATGATTTAAATGTTCCAGAATATTCCACAACATTCGAGAGTGTTCAGGAATGTTACACAATGATCTGGGATATTCCAGAATGTTCGAGCCCACGATAGATCTTGCTTTATATACTCCTATCAATAGGTAGGACCACACATACAAAAAATTCTTTCGAGAGTGTTCAGGAATATTCCACAATGATCTGGGATTTTCCCGAACATTCCACAACATTCTTGAATCCTCTCGAAAGTTCTGGACTGTTCTAGAAATTTCTAGATGGCGAAACTTCCAGCCCTTGTATCTTCAAAAGCACTCCCTTCAGGTAAAAACAGGGACCTTCTTTATGGACGGGAGATAGAGTGCTACCACACCATATAAATCCCTTGATTGTACCGGGACTCATTTCTGAGTTTTAGCACACGCAGCACATTGTACACTTTCTTTAATAATATATATTGATTAAATACACAAGAAAGTTTAAACATAAAAAGCCTAAAAGAAACAAACCTGATTATTAAACTTTTCTGCTGTTTGTGAAAATTGTTTTAAGATATTTGGTCTTTCAATCCTCTGAATATCAGCATTATTATATTCGATAAGACACTGAGCATAAGCGATATCTTCTTGATTTAACGAGCTTTGCATACCAAACAATGATTCATTCAATACAGTCCTCTGGAATATAAATTTAAAAAATGAATAATGTTAATAAATTAATTTTTTACGTACTTACAGAAAACATGACACAAAATTATAGATTTTGAATTTACGTAGATAAACAAAATACGGTACTTAAGTATATAACGCAAGGCACTAGCAGGCCAATGTTCTGCGCATGCCCCAGCGGTTACATTTTATAACAGTTACATTTCTACCAGTTACCTTGGATAACCTTTTAAAATATTTTGATTTGAATCTGAGATCGCCTCCCTTCGGATATTTTGAAGAGAAAAGATTTGCCGCCTGGCGGCAAATCTTTTCTCTTCAAAATATCCGAAGGGAGGCGATCTCAGATTCAAATCAAAATAGGAATGTAATAATATTGGAAATAAATAAATCGAAGTAATAACAATATAATTTAATATATAACATATTATAAAATAATTTGGTATATAATGTAAATAAATAAAATAATGAGATCAATAAATACTCCAATATATAAACGATTTAAAATTAAAATAATTATCTAAAACTAGTATAAAGTATAATAAATAAATAATAAGTATATTTAATCATAAATAATAAGTGTAGGATGTAAAATAATGCAACATATATAAAATATTTAAAATTCAAAAAATTATTTAAAAACTTAACATTCAATCGCATTTGGGTGGAAAATGGGTTGCTATACAGTTCAACATGGATTGAAAAGAGTCTCTATCCCTACATTTCCTATTTTTCTGCAAAATGTTTTTCTCCTGGCAAAAATGAATTGCATCTTCCTCGGTTCTTGCCAAATCCCAAATAAGCATTGTCGTATAACTAAGAAACACCAAACAACAAAATATCGACATTATCTTGTATTATTAACAAAGAACAACTGAGCAACAAACACAACAACGCTCGAACAGACTAGTAAACAAACAATGATGTCTGTCAAAAATGTAAGGTTATCCAAGGTAACTGGTAGAAATGTAACTGTTATAAAATGTAACCGCTGGGGCATGCGCAGAACATTGGCCTGCTAGTGCCTTGCGTTATATACTTAAGTACCCAAAATACATAAACACAATTGATAAATAGAAAGTTTATCTATATCTATATTTTTAAAGTTAATTTTTGCTCTCTTGGTTCACTAAATATAGCATTTAAAGAACTTTGATTGATAATAACTCATTAAAAAAATAAATAAATCTAAAGCTTTTTGGTTAATAGAGTAGAAATGGTAAAAATAGCATGGATCTGACAATTTGTGTTCTGCTAATAGAGTTTATACAGTATGGAATCACTAAGAAATCTTCACAGATTTATGTTTTATTCACAATGTTAAATACAAACCTTATCTCTTTAAACAATGTTATATGTTACATATTACATACCTTATCTGGGGAGGAGGTAATCAATGAGCTATCAAAGATTTGGGATAATAATAGAAGTTATCACTTAAGAATAAGTATTTATGCTCATTAACTCTTAATTTATATACTTTTAATCATTATTTATTAATGACTTACTGTGTTTAGTTTTTGTGCTAATTAAATAAACAGAAAAGTTTTATGTTAACCAATTTACGATTGATGGACTAGTTTTTATGAAGTAAAAAACGGAGGGGTGCAATCAGGTTGTGATTGTATCACATTATCAGTATAAAAGATGATATTAATAAATTAGAAATTCACTAAATGAGTTATATTGTAAGAAAAATTACCTCTCGCCTGAGGGGTACGTCGACAATTTCTTTGGAATAACCCAAAAGAGAGTTCATAAGATTTATTTTATGATTTCCCCATTCTTCAAACAGTTTCCTGGTATGGAGCTTTTCAACACTATCAAATGTCTGAAAATAAAAATATATAAATAAAGTAATAGTTAAGTATTTATTAGTTTTTAAATTAAAATATTTAATTACGTATTCAGTAATTAACTATTCCATAAGAATTCTTATGAAATGCAATGTTTATATTTTTATGAAATAGAATTGAATTGAAGAAATTATTAAAACCCTTAAACTTCACCAGTTCATCTTCAGGAAACAAAAATAATTTTAAGGTCCAGAAAATATAAAGTGATATCTGTTATTTGCATTAGATTCGACAACCAGTAACAATGCCCAAATTCATAAGTGAACATTATGAAACATTCACAGGAATCATACTAATTTGCTTTTGCTCTTTTAAGAAATTTTATACTACACAAAAGAAAGTATAATAACCAAAGAGATCATCAACAGAAGGGATCAGAGAGATGTTAATAGTACTTGCTGAGTTTTATTTAATAAAATTCTTCTGTTCATATGTATGTCAAAGTCACTGTACTCCTCCTTAACGGTTTGACCTATTTTAATGAAATTTTTGTTTATATTAAAGTTGGTTCCAGGATTGTTAAGATTCGCATCAAGATCTGATAGGTAACGTTTTAAATCAATTTTCTTTTTTTAACCTTAAGTTTTTGATTTACACTGCATTTACGGCAGGTAGTGCTGCGATCAAAATTATTGAAGATAAGAAGTTTGTGATTTTGAAATTAAAAGCTTTAAATTGTTTGTACATTCGTTACATTTATTGTAGCTTAGATTTATTATTAAATTGAAATAATAAAATTAATACATTAGTGTGTGGGGCGTTTTGCAGGGTTATTAAGAATCGTTTTTTGTGCAAATAATAACCTCAATGTGTTTAACTGACATTTGATTTGGTTGGCAGCACAGCGGTTGAGGTATTGAAATTTAGTTGTTGTTTGTTTTATTTAACATCACTTCATGCTTCTATGGCTAATCGGACGGTGGTACAGTGGGAGTCCTAAATTTTGCCTATCCAGGCGTAAATAGAATAGGGATTTTTAACGAGTACCTGACATCATTCAGTTTAACCTCACTTCCGAAGGAGAGGATAAACAATGATTTTTTGTTACCTTTAAAAAATCCTGGAGCCAACTGCAAGGATTAACCCACAATCTTGGGCTTAGTAGGTTGTTATGCTAACCACTAGACCGCACAAATAGAGATTAATTAGCCTAATCATAGTTATAAAACTATAATTTTAGTTATATCGGTGAAAAATCATCCACGTTCCTGTAAAGTTTATAATTAAAAAGTTAACCAAACTAATCTGTTGTGTATTTACTCCAGAAAAATGCCAAGATTACAGTTAATTCTTTCTTGTTAATAATTAAAACAGTTTTAAGATTATACTTAACACATTTAAGGAACAGATACACTCAAACGCCATTAATAGGCCAAGTTGTGATAACTGACCATCATGCCAGATATTTTCATTTTTTTTTAACATATATTTTCCTCAAAACAGTCCTAATAATTACAATATATTTAAAATATGTTATAATCTTTGGATTTAAAACGTTTGAACAGAATGTCTGTCGGATCCGGTAGCATTACTGTGTAAAAGTAAAACATGTGTTGATTAAAGATATTACTTTAACGAGAATTAGTTTATGCTATCTCCATGTGATAATATATTCTGAAATTATCAAAAACAGCTGCCTTATCGATTCTTAGCGCCTTTTATGCTTTAGTGTCTACTGTCCTAAATAAGTATGTAGGGAATCAGATTTACTATTAATATTGAATGTAAAAGATATTCAAACAAGTTTTAAAAATAAATACTACTTTAATTTTAATATTTCCAATAATTGAACAATCAGCTTATAAGGAATAACTAAATAAATCTAGATAATTCCAAAATAAGTGACAGTTTATACAAAAGCAGATTTGGATTCCGAGGCTAGTCAAAAAACCATTACTAAGACAATATTAATACTTACTGATTTGTTTGTCGACTCAATGAGTTGTAAAATTGCATTTTCTGATTCATTTTTTAGGAAGTTTTGAATATCAGTCACTGGTATAGGATCTAAAGGTTCAAATGTTCTACGAGAACTTAAGATCTGAAGCTTCTGGGTAACCTGGGGCAAATCCAGGCCTTTTGTACCTAACAATAAATTCCTACAACACATTAAATATTATCATTCACAGTTACTAAAGGGTGAAACAATACATATTAAGAGCCAGCAAATTCTTACGCTTGAATATCCTGAGCTCCTGTAGCGGTTACTCTTGACCATAATGACTGAGACTCTTCAAGTATTTGTTTTAATGACCTCTCTACTTTAGGCAAATCGCCAATGCCTTCAAATTCAGAAGCAAGTTGCTCAGCTTCGTACACAAGATCGGAGAAATCAGCCTCAGCCATGTTTTACTTATAAAGAAGTTAAATTTTAGGCATTCTTTAGACCAAGTTTTGTAAAACACACCCTAGCTTTGCAAGTTGTATCATGTGAAATGAAAATAAACTCAATAACAATACAGCTAAAAAAATTATATAAAACAAAACTAATATACTTCACATTCAAATTGAACTAATTCATTACCAAACAACAAAAAAGCGGTTAACCGCCTTGTGGTGTACCGGGTATCAATGAATAGGGATTTCAACGAAGCATCCAAAGAGGTAATATTTTTGCAGATTCCAACAAAGCATTTTATATATATGTATATATGTTGTATCCTATTACTTATAAAAGGATTAGAAAACCTGATGCGGACGCCATCAATCGCTGCTTACAAACTTCCACAGATTATCACCCAAACCCAAACCAATAAGATCACCCTTAATGTATTTCTCCTACGTATGCCTCGTTTTACCCCTCGGGTATTTATCTATACATCATTACCTTATGTATGTTGTACCTCATGCTATGTACCATCTGCCATATACATATTTATACCATAACAAAGTTGTGATAGTCATTACATTCATTAGCCTACAAATGAATCGAAGCTAATTGAGTATCAGGTCTGGGATTGTGGCGAAAACTTCTATCAGATTCCACTCAAATTCCATTATATAATACTATAACACCCAGCCTTGTAGTTTTTTAATGAGTGTAATCCGTTATTACATCCAAACTATAACTAGTGTAACTAAGGCTAGAATTGTAGCTTATCCCACTCGCTACCGGGGCGACCTGTGGTCTAGTGGTTAGCGTAACAAACTACTAAACCCAAGATCGCGGGTTCGTAGCCCGGCAGGTGGCCCTAGGATTTTTTAAAGGGAGTAAAAAATCCTTAGTTACGCCGTCCTTCGGAAGGGACGTTAAACGGGGGTCCCGAGCCTGTACGATGTCAGGTACTCGTTAAAGATCCCTATCCTAATTAAACCTGGATAGGCAAAATTTAGAGCTCCCATTGTAGCATCGTCCGATTAGATGAACAAACAACCCACTCGCTACCAATGCATTATAGACTAAATGACATAATAATTCAAGGCTTGGCGAACCCGAAGGCTCGATCCCGATACCACCAATCTTTGCTTACTTAATTATTATATGAATTTATAAAATCATCCTCCTCCAACTCCCCAGATAGCAATATAAACTTGATTCTGACTTGCAGCAAGTTTGATTTATCGAAAGAGAAGGTTCGTGTCAAGTTTGTCATGGCAACTATAACACTTGTAGCAAGTTTAAATCAATACACTTTCTAGTTACCATCCAACAAACTTGCATGAAGTTTATTTTTATAAAGAATATGCAAGGTTGATATAGCAAACTTGCCCAAGGATTGTTTCGATAAAGTAGCTATAAGCTTTGTTCGACTTCTCACTAAACTCGATTCTGAACAGTCTGAACATGTGCATAGTTCAAAACTTGAATGCATTTGAACTATGCGTATGTTTCAAACTGTTCAGAATCAAGTTCAGTAAGAAGTCAAGTAAAGCTTCAGTGTTACCATGACAAACTTGCAGATTTATTATTAGGTTTATAATACCAATTTTGGCGTAATAAAAGTGCCAAAAAGTTTAGGGTTTCTTAAGGATGTTCATTCAGATTGTACACAAGAAACTACAGCAAAGTAAAGCTGAGAAAGAGACATAACATAGATGAGTCTTCGCGGAAAATATTGTTCTGACTTCCCGTGTATACAACATGTGAAAAATATTACAATTGCAATTATTATTAATAACTATTTATTATTAAGTAACTACAAGTTCTATATGGGATTATGATATAAAATGATTACAAAACAGTTTAAGGGTCGAAGTCTGGTGGTTTTTGTCTCTCAGCTCTGAAACAAATAAATATAAATATACACACGGTTATAAATTGCATAATTTAACGGGCTGATATAATGATGAAACAAAACTTTATGGGAGTAAACCAAGATCACATCATGAACTTATCTGATTTAGAATATTATCATATTTGCCCTTTAATGATATATAAACACAATTTTTTCTAGATTTTTCGAATAGCTTAATATGTGGGCATGTTTTCCAAAAATTGTCTAGGAAATAAAGGAACATCATAAAACGTTAAGATATAATTATGTCAAAAGAGAAAGACACAATTTCGGTTATTGGGGCAAAATCAGGAAGATAATGTTACGGTCAGAGAGGGAAGAAGGACCGGCTGAGAGGATTAGACGAGCTGTGGGATTAGGCGGAAGGGACCAAAGAACGTGTAGAGCTTTCTGGATCGGCCTGGACGGTTCTCGATTCTCTTCAGAGAAATGCACCACACGTTTATTTCTCGACGAAATGATTACTGAAATATACCCGTTTACCATAATTGCAGTCTTTTTTTCATCCTAAAACTCAGGATTATTTTTTACTTTCTAGGAATTATGCTAGACAGGATTTGTGTTTCTCTGTGAATTGATAGTACCGAGTACTGTAAAAGATTACTATCTCTGGAGTTGTACTTTTCTTTTAATTCTTAACTATATTACATAAGCGAATTCATGCCTTCTCTGACTACTTATTCAAAAATACTGATGTGGCTAAGTGTTTTATCTTTAGAATAAAGCACGTATTTAATAAAAAAGAATTAATATAATAAAAACATACATTATCCGTTAGACTTTCTCAGTAGTCTCTGTCCATCTAGATTACTATCAAATGGATTAAAATCAGAAATTGGATCTCTTATCATGCTGTAGTTCCTCGACCACCTCATGCATAATGGTACCTGATTTCAGTTTAGAATTATACGTGCGATATTATTATTAAAGCTAAGAATGTCTGGAGCAGTGAGGAGGGAAATCTTAGGTATTCCTAGAATTTTAATTTATTTTATTTTATTAGTTATTGATTTTTATTAATGTCTAAGAATTTTAATAATTCTTGTCATTGGCAAAATGAATAATTTCCATTTCTATTGAAAGTTTAACAATTACTATGATTTGTATTGGAGAAATAAAGTCCCTTGATGAAAACTATATTTATAATTATTAACAACGCTGCCAAATAGCTCTTATCTATCTATCTATACATATTGTAAAACAAAGTCCTCAGCCGCGTCGTTTCGCGGTAAACTAATAACTAATGCACAGATTTATGCGGGTTTCACCAATAGATAGAGTGATTCAACAGGAAGGTTTAGGTATATAATTTATCGAGGTTAATTTGTCTGAGATAAGACCCAGATAGCATGTAAACTTGGGGCATACTTTTTTTTCTTTGATTCTAAATTGCTATATAAGTTTCAGATTTTTCAAGATACCATTATTGGTACTTTATAACCTCAAAAATGTATACAGTCACTGTATTTTTCTATCATGTACCCACACGATCCATGCTAGGTAACATTATGAATGATTTTACATAGTTATAAGTGTATATGTTTTGATATAATAAATTCAAATATATATTTTTTCTTCAGGAATGAACAAACATGTCTAGAAAATCTTTTTTACAAATGTCCGGGCAAGGACAGACAAAAAGGATTAAAAGAGAAATGACACGTTCTTTTTTGAGCTTCATAATCATATTAAAAATAATAATTAGCAGATGCTCCTGACAGTGTTTACGGCTTTAACTCAACTGAAATATACCAAATTAAATTATTTAGGTAAATTAAGTAAAATAACAACTCATTTTTCAAACATTTCTCTAATTAGAAATTATATTTGAATATATTTTCTATCAATAATCAGACAAACAGGGGTATTATTTATAAAACTAGTATTTTAAAACTACTTTTATACTAGAAAATAATGTGATTAACATATGTTAGGACAGCAGTATATGCATTTACCACAACATAATATAATAAAGAAAACTAACAGTCAAATAGTAATTATAATACACTTGTCACTAAAACTGAAAATAAATCTTAATAAAAAATAAAGAAAAACTAAACCAATCAAGAAATAACTTGAAACACAGCCTAACACAGCTTCAAATTGAACTAGGTAGTTTTATAAAAATAAAGTCAACTTATAAAAAGAATAATGCAAATTTAACATACATTATAAGCAAACTTACAATGACTCGTAATTATTTGGACATTCTTAAGGTACATACATATATTGAGGCCTAATAACAAAGAATACAATGCTTAACAATATATTTATATATAAACTCAATTCCCACCAATATTATATAAACCATAATGTAAAAATATATATAAAAAGGCCTTTGCCTAGAAACAATGAAGAAAATACATATTTATTGAATTAAACTTTTATAATGCAATAACACTAAACCGGGCACAATTAAGGGAGAATATTTGTGGTTGGTTTTGGTTTTGGAATCGGAGAGAGAAAATTCAATACCTCCTCTATATTGCCTTTTTTGTTTTTGATAAGTTGGCGCAACCATTCTTCATTTTTAAAACCAAGCTGCTCCATTACCTTCATTGCTTCTTCTGTACCTGGAAAGTAGAATAAAGAGGTGATTTACTGATTATGTTTTACAATAATTTTAAAAATAAATAAATTATGTACTATCAATTCAATAAATAGAACGTTAAAAGTGTTTATACAGCATTTTTTGTAGAGCATTTATTTATTAGGTCAATCATAAAACTCATGAAAATCCCTCATGTTTAAATTTTAAGAAATTATTTAGATGAATTTAGGCCTTAAAATATTTTTTTGTGAAGAAGATTAGGGAACAATGTGTCACAAGATATTTTTAATTGGAATTTTTCAAAGAATGTTAATTTTTATGATTTGTAACTCTTCAATAGAATAATTCTATTGAAACAATAGAATTATTGTAATAATATAACAATATAATTATTATATTATTTAGTAAATAGCACAGCTGTGCCGGTTCAAATGAATAAGTTATTTTAACTTACTAAAAAAACTAAGTGACAATTAGAGCAAGCCATGTATGGCAAGAAAGAAAATAGAATAACTAATGACTTTTTTTTAGGTCTTCTGGAATTAAAGATGGTGAGGTGGAAAAATACACCAAAATCCTCTTTATAATAATACACTTTTTGAGCATAATTTTCATTTAGAAGCGAAAAATTCAAGCCAAATTTCTTAACTTAAAGGAGTCTGGACACCATGAAATCATTGTGGTACTTGACACCACCTAGTCAAAACCACGAAAAGCTCACTATGTTTCGGGAGAAGGGAGGATCAGTAGATTTCCTTTGTTCCGGATCAACTGGTTAGATATAAACCAGTCGAAAAGCCAATGAGCCAAGCAACTGAGGTGTAGCTTGGCACAGCCATGTATGGACTAGGGATGGGTAAGGAAGCATCTATCGGATAATGTGTAGCCGATACTGAAAAGTAGTGGATACAAGGATCTACTACGGGTAGAAATGTAGCCAGTACAGATACTCAGTTGAATTCTTGACTCGCGAGTCGTAGCAATGGGGTGGGAGGTCCTACCAAGGTTCCGCACCTCTCTCTCTAGATCTCTAGTAGTGGATACTGACTAGTTGTATTCACTACTCAGTATCCACGACGATTGCTATTTCCACTACAATCTCTACTCCCGCACCTGCTACCTGTTAGACCAAATACATATGAGAGATGCATTCAAGGCCTAGGTTATATTCACTTAAGAAGCATCAGCTATTCAGTATTCACGAATATATTCACTATATACATATATATTTGTATGTATATTTAAATAAATAATTGTTTTCTCCAATTTTTTACTTTCAACAGTAACAAATTTTACATCATTTTAAAGAAGAAAATTAGTATCACAAAATTAAAAAATAGCACCAGAATATGACGAGTATTATACAGCTATAGCGTTTTAAAGAGTTTAGCATGCGGCGGCGGCGGACAGACAAATTTTGTATTACAATCCAAATTCTACGTGTCTTGGAATGTGAATAGCAAAAATATGAGGTAGAGTTAACAACTATTTTTTTTTTGTTCAATTCCATAGCTTTCAAAATATATTTAACCAATACAAAACATGATTTTAATCATTTAATGCCTTGTGCAGGTTACCAATTCGGCGATAAACTCTTTTTCCTTTAAAAATTATAACAAAAACTGATGTCCCTGTGTAGCGTATTAGAAGAGTAAGAGTCAGGATAACTGCATTCACCTACAAAAATATCAAGTAAAAGTATCGGATACAGAAAAGTATCCATATCACCTGTATTCAGATACAGGAAAATCCATTATCTACCCATGACTAGTATGGACAACATGGAGCCGAGCACTCATCTATTTGCCTTGACAATACTGTAGGAATTCTGAGAAATTAGAAAGCAGAGCATCCAATATTATTTTGTAAAACAAAAATAGATAGAAATATATATAATACTCAGGCTTAGCAAACCCAAAGGCTTGATGCCAATACCAAAGATTTCCACCTGTACACTTCTGTCCACGGACCACAACCCAAATCTACCAGATCACTCTTAACAATATATAAAATAAACATATTCAATTTAGAATTTGATACACTGATCATTAACAGTTGATATGGCCAAAATCGAATGGTGAAAAAAATTCTCACATATGAGCCCTGAAGTTACTTCTGAAACATTTCCTCGCTAATCGCTAATTTAAAATCAATATTTGGTTTCGGAGATTTCGGTCCCGTGTCTTTAGCACAGTCAAATATTTTAATACCTAGATTCACTAAAAACTACCATCAAAATTTAGGAGAAACTCTCAAAGGATGTGATTGTGAATATATTTTACTGATGAACCAATTATAATCTATAAGTTTGTAGATTACTTTATAACATGTACATGTTTATTTCCTTCCTGACAATACATTAATAAGATATAATAAACAATTAAAAGATTAACTTACTCATTAATGAAGATGTAACTAATTGAGGATAAATTCGGTCAGTTTCCTGAGTATTTTGAGGCGGGAATGGCGCAGCCTCATTTGGAGAAGGTTGTTGAATTAAAATGGATTCTCCCATTCCTAAAGAAAGATAGAAAAATTAATTAATTTATAAAGCATTAATTCAAGACTTGAGAAACTATTAATAATGCTCATTGATCATTAATGAAATTCTCAACATCTTGTCAATCTTAACACTGTTTTTATTATTTTATTGGTGAGGAACTGAATCACAAGATAGCAAGATATTTACATTACATTTAACTATTACATACAAAAGTAAAATATGGTAAATTTAATTTTAAGCAAGACAACTCCTTTCTTTGGATTTCCTAATGAGATTTAAAGTATATGGTAATAAAAATTAGAAATAAATTACAATACATAAATTTACCATCATTAACAATAGTCCATGAGCTATCCAAGACTGGAATTTCCTCTTGGTAAGAATGTGCAGGAGAAACCACTTGTGGTTGTGGTGTAGGATTTGGATTTACATGAGTCTGAATTGGAGTAGGAATCATTACTGGGACTCCTGGACTTAATACTGGAACTTGGGCTCCAACGTTTACTTTAGGAGGAGGTTGGACTCCAATTGCTGCAGACGGTGTAATTCCTACTCCAATGGTCATTGGTGGTGGAACTCCAATAGTAGCAGGAAGTTGAAATCCTATAGATGGAGATGGTTGTGTTCCAACAGTTGCAGAATATTGAGATCCGACCATCGATGCTGGGGGTGGAACACCAATGGTGAATGCTGAAGGTTGAACTCCTACAGTGGCTGATGCTAGAGGTTGATTTCTGGAGGATGAGGCAACTGAAACAGGCACAGTGGTATTCGATAAAGGTTGAGAAGCAGGTGCAACAACTGCTACAGATGGAACTGGATCAGTATTGATAAGAAGAGATGGCTGCGTTTGGGTCATACCTGGCTGGGTAACAATCGGGGCAGCAGCAGCTGCAGCGAAGTTGGAAGTAGTATGTGAAGTAGAAGCACCACCATCCAAACTTGTCGTATTTGCTCCAGAACCCTAAAAAAAAACATTCAACATATATAAAAGTACTTTTATGGAAATAGATGAGACTCTGAGTATAAGCAAGCCAGTCACCTTCACATTCCCCAAATGGTTCAAGGAGAGACCACTTCAACATTGGTGGACTGGCTGCTTGTACCGAAAGGGACACTTTATTTTAGTTTTTTAAAAAGCAGCAATAAATAAGTCAGCAAAAAACAAACAAATCTTCTAGCAAATACAAAAAGAAATATACTGAAAAATATCTTTAGCTATAAAAAAATTCAAATCATTTTAAATGTTTCCACAATTAATAGTCTTTTTTTCTGATTTGGGTGGGCATATTTTATTTTCGAATATGCCTTGTCCACATAAATCAAACTTCGGTCATTGTTCAAATTAAAATATTAAGAAGTTTAATCCATATTGACAGATTGAAATTTATTACAAGTAGCTAGAAGTCATTGAATATCCTATTCATTGTGAGGTATCAAGTCTGAGCTCATTTTTTTTATAGTAAGCCTGGATACATGCTATAATGTGCTTCCCTTCATCCTTTCAACAGTATCTTAAAATTATTCATTCATTCTTGGCTATATCAAGTGTCCACCTGAGCATTAAAAACTCTTCCAAATTCATGTTGGTTAAGCTATTTAACTAAAGAAAGAAAAAATATAAAGAACAATTAATGAAATGAAAAAAAAAACTTTTTACATTTTTTATTTAATATTACCTAATTCTTATTTGGTTAAAAATCTTGAAGAATTGTGAAAATAATAAATAAAAATTAAAAACAAAACAGATTACACAGAATTCCAAAACCTACATTATTGATCATTATATAGAATTATAATTGTATTAGTCCAGAATAATTGATAAGCTAGCCATCGCATCTTTTGTGAATATTTATTAGACTTAAAGAAAAATCTGTTTCGATAAATCAAAAGAACTCATCTAGAATAGAAGGTTTTAGTAGAAGCTGGGCCTTAACTAGGTTCCATTCCGCACAACCCCCCAACAAAAACAAACTTAATAATTACACACCACATATGTGCAGTAACTTTTAACTCTTAGTAATAACATTTATTTCAATAATGTGAAATTGTTGTCGCAACAAAATGCACTAATAAAAAAAAAAATTGTTTTAATGCAGATTTTGCACCCTCTTGGTAGCTTTGCCCATCTTGTTACTGGCTAGTTATGGCTCTAAATATAAATATCATGCAACTAAACTATTAAATTAATTTTTTTTGGAGTTTGCTCCTTAAGAAACGATTTTAATATATAGCCCGCGGTATGAAAATTTTATGAGGAGTAAAATCAAGTTTTAAATAAAAGTGGCGAGTTACGCTCCCTTCTCGATAAGATTGTATTATTTGTTTTACATAAAAGATAGAAATTAAAAGTAAAATTCCGGGACTAATCGGGAAGAGATACGTATGGTATCTAAGGTAACAGTGTATTCTATTGCTTTATTCTTGAAGTGTTGAAATGCGATAATTCTTTTAAATCTCTAATTAAGGTTAGCTTTGTTCGAACTAGTTAAGAAGATAAATATATAACCTCAATGTTACCTATGAGCTTAGATGTTTTAAAATACTTGCAAAAATGGTTGGCGACGCAAATACAAGAGCAATAACTAATGAAGGGTTTCCTATAAATCGTAGATCTGGAACAATTCCTCTCAATCGAAATAAATTGGTTCATGTTAAAAGAAACGATTTTCCATTAAAACCAGCCTGTTTGTTGACAATTCATAAATCGCAAGACGGAACCTTTGATGAAATCATTTACAAATACAGTAAAACACATTCGCAACCTTTATTGTACACAGCTTTATCTAAAGTCACGACTCAAGGACTTCATATTGTACCTACTAACGTTTTTACAATGGAAAAAAACAAAACGAAACGATGCTTCCGTTACGAAATGAGTTCACACGGCTTTCAACAGTCTATCTAAATACAATTGATCGGACTAAACTAAAAAAAAGAAATCAGTAAAGGGAATATGATCATCTTTTCTCTCAACTGTCAAAGTCTCCAAGCACATGCACGTGACCTTCGTGGTAATATAATACAAAAATCACATGTATTAATGTTATCAGAAACTTGGCTTGGTAATGATGAATTGGTTGAAATTGAAAATTTTAATCGCATAACACAATATAGAGGACCAAGCATTAATCGTGGAGGAGTCTGTATCTATCAAAATGTTGATGATTCGCACAATTTTACTGTCTTCGATGATGCTGTCTAGAGAAGAAATCCTCAGAGCATTAATCTAACTAAATCTGCTGTGGGGGACATTTGCGCTGCGAGATGCACTTTGCCTAATGATAAAGAAATTGTTATGGCCACTGTTTATATATCAGTTAATCAGAACGTTACGGACATATCTCCATGAGGCATTGTTAGTTTATACAGAAGCGGGGTCAAAACTATTGAAGATACGTTACCAAGAACTTCCACTCATACTTGGCGGAGATTTCAATATTGATTTTAATAAAGATGAAAGTTTACACTTAATACAATTCTTGAAAAATGAATTTAAGTTAGACTTTATTTCTGGCAGATTACTCGGGACGACTAGATATGGTACAACTATTGATGCAATGTTTTCACGACACACAACCCATGTAACTTCTGACGTACTCGTATTGTATTTTAGTTACAACAAACCTATTCTCACAGTATTTAATAATGATGATAATACTATTCACGGACTGATGTAAATAATATGAATAAATATTTATATTTGATTTGATTATTTTTTAAGATGCTTTCATTTACCCTTTTATTACAAGTCTACACAATAATAGTTGGTCAGGAGTAAACTCCAATCGTGTGTCGGAGCTGACAAACACAAGTTTTTTCTTTGGAAATTATGAACTTAATTATTACAGCTGATTTTAAAATCCCTTTACCTATACTGTAACAAGACTTTAAATGATGTGCATTAAGACAGGAGTAATTAGCAAAACACTTTGGACCTGCATACATTGGTATTGAAGTACCAAATAATGGACATGTTCTGGAAGAAAATGGTAAGTTCCACAATGTTTTCTTTAAGTATTTACTTCTCTGAATAACCTTATATGAATAATGAATAATGAATAACCTTATTAAACCATTGAACCAATGGTTTAAATGTAATTTTCTGTAAAATATATTTATTTTAAGTTTTATATAATAGAAGCTTATTTGCAAAACAAAGTCTTCTGAATATAATATTGGTTTCTGTGTCTACTGGAACTGTAACAAAATATGAAAAGTAGGCATAATGTAAGGGAGGCTTGAACATACGTACAAACAAACACTATCTCATAAAAAATACCATAATGTATAAGGAACATGACAAGAACCCTATACCTCAGGCCCTTTTTGGGCTTTATATGGGGGTGTTTATTTAATATTACAATAATTATGTGGGTCCTCCTATAGCAATTTTCCAGACTTATTTATTCATTCATTTCAGTTTTAGAAATTGTACCCTTAAGGGGAGTATTGACAATCAATTGGGAAAGAAGGAATGCATTGAAGAGTGGGCATTCAACACAGTTAATGAACCAATATTTATCAAAAAATTTTAACAATTTTTTAATTGAGTTATTATTACTCATTTTTGAGTTTGATTTGCAAAACCACTTAAGGATCAAATACTTGAAATATAAGTAAACCAAATGCTAATACATATAGGCAGGGTTATTCTTACTGTATGGCACGCAAAAACATAAAATTGTTTAAAAATTACTAATTTTTTAGCAAAGATGTGTTTAGCAACAACTTATCACTTAGCATTCTATGATGCTATTCCCATTTTATAGAGTTACACAAATAAAATATTAAAATAAAAAACAAACAAGTTATTTAATAGAAATGTAATTCATATTTAATATTAACTTTTTTGTGTTTTTTATTAAAAGATCACTATAATAATGATTTTAATTCATGGCATACATTTTCAGACAGGTTAGACTGAGGGTGCTTCTGAGAACTCTCCTCCTTTACTGGGTCTTCTTCAACAATAAGGTCAATTCCTATAAAATAACAAGAAATCGATCAGATTTATAATACTATCACTAAATAAATATAAGATAAAAAAAAAGTTTAAATAACTTAGAGAAACAGAGTTTTATTATTAATTTAACTCATAAAGTCAAGAAAGACTACCCGACGTTTTTTTAGTGTTTTTTTAAGAAGCTATTCCAACAAATACTTTTTTCCAGAATTTTCATTTAACAACAAAACTCTTGAAAAAAGATCTACATTGCTAATGAAACAATTTCACAAAATGTCAGTTGGTTTCTTATTGCTTACCTGCATTCAATTAGATTATTTAAAATAATAATAAAATTAGTAATAAAAAACAAAACAAAATTACTATCTACATAATATGCAAACTTAAAAATAGCCAATTGATAAAAACCTGAGGTGGCTAAAGATAACAAAAACCTATAATTGTGCCACACTAAGAAACCAACTCTTAGGGGTCAAGCTTTGTTAAAAGGACAAATATATTCCAGAACAAATACCAAAATGATTCGCACTGCATAACAAATGAAATTTGGTTTCAATCACACTCTTAAATGTAAAAATTGGCCTTTCCACTGAATTTAATATTGATGATAATCATAAACATATCTTAAATATACTGTAACGGGCTGAAGAAAAATTTTATTTAAATAAAATTTAGTTAATGTGCATTAATTGCAGATTTCAGTTCAATGCTATAAATGTTAGCGAATGTTATATTTAATTAGCCATTTCTTTTAATTAGAACACTTTGAATGAAAGTAATCTGTGTTACGAATTGTACTCTAATATTTGCGATCCAAAAGAAGTCTTTTTGATCTGTTGAAGTCAAGAGTTTATTATTAGTTTTACGTATTTTAGAGAATGATTAGCATTTAGTTGCTTCTTTTCATTAAGATGTTTTTGAAAGATTTTAGGTTTTAAGGATTTTAATATATATGTATATGTTATCCCATGCCAAATAAGATTTGATAATGTTATTTCTTCTTGTGACTAATAACATAATTTTTCTTTTTGTATATGGTTTTGGTTAAAGGCATTGTAGTTCCTTAACATTTAGTTCAGATATATTTTATTAAATATGAATTTTTATTAGAAGATTCTTGTCTGCTTGCGGTGACGCCAAGTCATCAGTCTGAGACAGGTCTGACTCAGCATTTCCGCTCCCTTCGAGTCGATCTGAGGCAATATTTAAAAAGTTTAATTCACTTCGCGAGTGGTTGGGATAATTATGACCACCAGATGGCACCACCTCACTGATCCCTGGATAAGAATGTTGACGTTGCTCGGATAAGCCTTCAAATACCCAGCCGTTTTTCCTCTCGGAGAGAGTGGATCAGTGAAGACGGGCTGAGATAGAGCCACTGCCCGGCGGGCAAGGTGGGTGTCTCCTGACTGGAGATGGGGCTGAAGATGAGTTGAAGGCGTGGAAGATTCGGGAGTCCGGAACAGAAGAGAGGAAGGTAAGAGATTTCCTCGTTACGGTAATCGGACTAGACTTGGGGTGAGGCCAGAAGGTGGTCCGTTGAAGATAGAGCCAGTTATATATTTTATTTTCATTCGTCGCGTTTGGCCACAAGACAGATAGGAATCTTTTCTTTTCGCATTAGTGCACCCAGAATTATGTGTAGATAATGGATCGAGTTTTGTTAGGAATTATTAATTTTATTACTGGTTACGAGTTAATGAGTACTAATGGGAAATGTGTAAGTTGTAATTAGTATTAGTGCATATGTTGATTATTGTAGATGATGGAGAGGATTATTGTTGTAGACGAGGGATCGAGTTATGTGGAAATTAGTAATTTTATTACTGATTATGAGGTAATGAGTATTGATGGGGAAGGTTTAAGTTGTAAGTAGTATTAGTGCAAATGGTTATTATTATTGATGAGGGATATGATTACTGTTATAGAGGATAGATCGAGTTTTGTTGTAAATTATTATTTTGTTAGTGTTGTTATTGACGGTGCATTTTATGTTACATTAAAAGTTTTAGTTTTCCAGTTGACTGAGAATTTCTGTTTAAATTGTAATAATTATTTTATTAATCCCTTACTAATGAATGAATCTGTAATTGTTATTTTATTAATACCTTATCAAGAATAGATGAATGTAATTTTATTTCAATATAATGCCGCTTCATTTCTGTTAGATAAATGTTTTGGGGTTTATTTCTTCACCCAGTTTCCCTTATGTGTCCTCGATTATACCCTGTCCTCTCCCAGCCTCTTTTAGGTGTCCTCTAAGTCCCCCGCGGGTAACAATACAAAAGCATGAAATAACTTGTTCCTGTTACCACCCGCATTATTCAATTAGTTTAGTCTGGGTAATTAGTCGAGTTGATGGATTTCAATGAATTTGTTGAATAGATAGAACAATATAAAATAAACTGTTAATAAAATAACACGAACTTAGCTTCCAAAATTTTGTTCCGAATTCATCTACATACATTTTTTTTTTTTAAATAGTACAACTGTAATTTATACAAGTACAAGAGCTATATGAATAAATAAATACATGAAAGGACATGTAGAGGCACTGCCCATTGGCAGCACTCTAACTACATACATATAATTAAAAATTATGAATTTACTGATTTCTTTCAATTAATAACAGATATCTGATATTCTGATTATTCACTGGCCCCATCTTATTTAGATTATTGAGACTTCATTGTATCTAAATAATCAATGATTTAGGTTTTACACGTAAAGCGTGACCTGAGGAACATTCTTACAGAACTAAAAACCATTGGCTCTCCAATAAACAGTTCTCCCTACTTATTATTTTTGCAGTTTTTTTTTTACTTTATTTTATTTATTTTTTTTTTTTTATTATTTATTTATTGATATTTAAAACTATATTACAATAATATAACTACAACTACTTTATTTA
This sequence comes from Troilus luridus, assembly GCA_964056705.1. NCBI lineage: Eukaryota > Metazoa > Arthropoda > Insecta > Hemiptera > Pentatomidae > Troilus > Troilus luridus. Next base: position 50,851,893 of record OZ057412.1, on the reverse strand, counting down.
ATGTCACTTTATACTGCTACGGCTAATCGGACGATGCTACAGTGGAAGCTCTAAATTTTGCCTAGGTTTAATTATCTAGGTTTATTATTTTATCTAGGTTTAATTTGGATAGGGATTTTTAACGAGTACCTGACATCATACAGGCTCGGGACCACCGTTTAACGTCCCGTTCATATATCAATACAAAAAGGTTGAGTTTATACAAATCTTTTTACACTAGATGAGTTGTATTGCCTTTGTTTTATGAACTGGAGAAAATTTGGTAAATTTATTTATTTTTTCTCGTATTTAGAATTCTGGAATAGTCCAGATTCAATTCTGAAACCTTGCACTGAAAAATCACTGCGGTATTTATCATCTTCGGTTGGAACTGTACAAAAGGCACTTTCAGCACGATAGTGTTAGAGAGCCTTCATGCTTTATGCCAGTTTGAATAACCTTATTTGTGTCATGTTCAAGAAAATAATTAGGTAGTAACCTTAGGACTACTAAGGCTAAGGTGGAGGGAGAAGATGGCGGGTCGATGAAAATACCAAGATAAGATGAACATCAATCTTGGTATCAATACTTCACCGTGTCTAAGAACTATGTATTACTATTATTTCTTTTAATGGGTTGTATATTTACCAAAGTTAACGAGAACCCGGCACATTAAAAATTAATGAAAATAACCATAATTGGGGGTGCAGTCAAATAAAACACTAAATAAGTGGGTACTAATTTAATTATGTGCCGTTTTGACCCACTTTGTGGGTCATCTTCAGGGCTAACCGTTAGACCGCTTCCAGTCTAGCTTCAGCTTCCAATAGCCCTGAAGATGACCCACAAAGTGGGTCGAAACGTTGGCACATAATTAAATAAGTACCCACTTATCCCCAACTATTTTCTTCCTTACTCTATCTTCCAGTCAACCATCCCCTTGGTTCTCGAAAATAACCATAATTTGAATGAGATTATCTTAATTGAAAATTTGCCTATTTATGATAAGTATAATAATTTATTGCATGTGTTTGGTTGTCAAGCAGTTTGCCATCATTGAAGAAATGTTTAAGCGATATTGTTGCAATAAATTTGTAGTTGTCTATTATGTATATCAAATATAAATCCCTTATGTATTGTTACAGACATTAAAAACGTGGGTCTGTTGGACATGATAAAGAGAAATTTCAAAAGGAATGAGAATATTATAAAAGCAAATATTTCAGTTCTACCTCTAGATTTCTATTCAGATGATTATTCAGAAGAATTGATCAATAAACTACGAAATGTTGATATAATCTTAGCTGCTGATGGTAAATATATTTATTGATAATAGATTTGGTGAGAGTTAATAATATCTTAATAAAATCACTTAGGAAAATTATTTTTATGGGTTAGAATTATGATAATTAGTAGGGATAACTGCAATAATAGCAATTTTTTTTTACCTCCTCCCGCACCATCTTCTTCCTCATATATATAAAGTCATATCATTATTCAAGAACTAAAAAACTATTGCATAAAGGGAAAATTAAAGAAGCATTAATCATGTTCTAAGAACTCAATAGGACACTAGTTGTTGAACAAACCCAATGGATTTATATTGTCATAGTTCCAAATATTAAAAAATGAACAAAAATAAAAACAAACTATACATACCCAATGGATCTAAGAAAGAATTTAATCCACTTGTCAATATACTGACAAATTTCTTCTGTTCTTCAAGGATTGGATTCTCATCACCACTTGATGAAGCTTGAGGTTCAGTATTTTCTGGTCGTGGGCAATTAGGCGCTTCATTAGAATCACCACTACCTGAACCACGCATCTTTTCAAGTTGACTATACACCAGATTGTGAAGGAAATTTTGCACATCGTTGCGAGGGCAGAATTTCATTTTATGTTTCCTATTATCGCTCCCTCCACACCTGCTGGAGCTCGAATAATCACCTTTTGCCTTTTTGTCACCCATATGGTCTGCTGTATGATGTAGTAAACGTTCTAAATGCTTACCCATTTTAGCAATGTCTCTGGCAAATCTCCTTCCAAATGGCATTTCCTTAAAAAGTATAAAAATTAAAATTTATCAACACAAATGCTCCATGCTCCATTAACACAGAACAAAGTGATATTGATAACTTACAGAAGATAATGGTAGAGGGATTCTTATCATTGGATGATCAGGATGCATTTGGGACCTCTCGCAATCAGGGCATAGATCGTAGTCTAAACAAACCAGACATTTGTATCTGAAACCGTGCAAAGCATTCTCACAACCATCACAGATTACGTCAGGATGTACTGGTCCTTCCTTCCCTACAGAAAATAAAATTATGAAGTCAATTTAACTACAGAGAAACTTATATTTTTTAATATACTCTTTATATCTATCAAATTCATTTTTTATTTTGTTTTGATCCACCCTAATAAATTGAAAATGGGTTGAATAGAATAAGGAATATCTTCTAAAAGTTTTTGCCTTGTTTTTTTGTAATTTAAAATAATATAATAAATTTTACTAATTGCAATTACTGTGTTAATAATCTCTAGAATTTGGGTTCGAGATTGGCTACATCAGATAGCTTTTAGTATTGATACCTTGATGAATACTAAAAGACATCTTATAGGGTGTACTGAGTTTTCCCCCCCTCAAATAATATCAATTATTTGCAAAACTTATACCTCCCAGTAAGTATAAATAAAATTAAATTTTAAACTGAAATAGGATTTATACTTCAATTGCGAATTAACGTTAAAATTCACATAAAATAGGGTCACAAATGTTTTTGATATTACTTATCTGAATTTTGATAGAAAGTTTTCAAATGGTAGATATTAAATTTGTTAACATCAAAGATAATGAACTTTTGTTTTTGTAAGTCCAGTTGCAGACAGCAGTTTTTTTTATGCGTATTCATACATACACATATGACTACTGTAAAATCTAAGGGGTCGCTCCCCATAGACTAGGAACTAAGGCCTAAAAAACCAGTCAATCACAATTTTCTCTAAATATTTCAATATTTCTTGGCACATGTTGAGAATAGTTACAAATATTTATTATGAATCATTAAGGAAATCTTCTACAAGAATGGGTAATTGTGCCACAGGACTGAAACACAATTATAATGCAAAACAAACCATATTTAACTTTTTATTTTTTACACTATGCAGATTGCAATGGCTCTATAATTCAGTAGATGTTCCTGATTTTAAAAACATTACACTTAAAGCTGGAAGAAAAGTAACATTATTTATAATTAATTAGTAATGAAAATTTTTAAGTAAAATGCATTGGAAGAGAGAAACTGAGGAAAATGTAAAAAAAGTAGCAAAAATGATATCTTTTTGAATATATCAGACAAGTAATTACTCCCTTCTCCCTCTTATTTTTATTTTATTTTTTGCTTTGTTTTATTTATTTACATTTCTTTCATATAAAGACTATAAGTTACGCTTTTAATGCATTAACAATATAGAATTTACAACACAAAGCTATGAATTTACAATCACTTTATGTTTTATTACTTAAGGGCCATAAATATTTATCAACCGTAATATAAATGCTTTGTGAGCAACATTTAGAAATAAAAATTGTGTTATAATATTAATTCAAATATTGATAGTTTAAGTAGCTCTTTTTGTATTTATAGTAAATAGCTGAAAGTAATTGAGATACTAGGTTGTAAAACATGTTAAATGACAGAATGAAAATGTCTAGGATGCTTAAATGTTTGTTAATTACAAATATTTACCTCCAATCACTAGTCACTTAATGTAGCTAAAAAAACTCAAATAACCTTACTGTAACCCATGATATAAGTTTTAAAAATATGTTGGAGTACTTTTACAAACATATTTTATTTTATTTTTCATTATTATCTGCTATTAAATATTGACATTCAATTTAAGCGCTTAAAACATAAAAGGAGTATTGGCTTTATTAAATGAGTCCCAATAAAATGAGAGAACTATACCTTATTTTGAATTGCTAATATAAACAAAGAGTCTAATCGGTTCTTGTGTACATAAAACACGGTGGGAGTGGGGGGACTGTTCTGCGCATGCCCCACCGGTTACATTTTATAACAGTTACATTTCTACCAGTTACCTTGGATAACCTTTTAAAATATTTTGATTTGAATCTGAGATCGCCTCCCTTCGGATATTTTGAAGAGAAAAGATTTGCCGCCCGGCGGCAAATCTTTTCTCTTCAAAATATCCGAAGGGAGGCGATCTCAGATTCAAATCAAAATAGGAATGTATTAATATTGGAAATAAATAAATCAAAGTAATAACAATATAATTTAATATATAACATATTATAAAACAATGATATACAATATGAATAAATAATATATAATAATATAACATAAATAATATATAGTAATATAATATAAATATATAATGTAAATAAATATAATAATGAGATCAATAAATACTGTAATATAGTTTAGGAAGTAAAATAATGGAACATATATATAAAATTAAATAAATTATTTCAAAACTTAACATTTAATCGCATTTTGGTGGAAAATGTGTAGATATACACTTCAACATTGATTGAAAACAGTCTGTATTTGCATCAATATGATGTTTTTTTTGTAATTTTTTGAACCAATTGTCTTTCCTAAGTCCCAGTTGCTCATCACACTCTGACATATCACATCTCCAAAACTTACGATTTCTTCGAACGTATAATTTCATTTGATGGGATTTGCTACATTTCCTATTTTTCTGTATAATCTTTTTTTCCTGACAAAAACGAATAGCATCTCCCTCATTTCTTGGCAAATCCCAAATAAGCATTGTGCTGTAACTAAAGAACACTAAACAACAAAATATCGACATATTACTTTGGATTTTTAACAAAGAACAACTGAAACACAACAACCAACTGAAACACAACAACGCTCCAACAGAGTAGTAAACAAACAATGATGGCCTTCCAAAATGTAAGGTTATCCAAGGTAACTGGTAGAAATGTAACTGTTATAAAATGTAACCGCTCGGCCATTGCCCCCACTCTCACCGTGTTTTATGTACACAAGTACCGTCTAATCAAACATAATTTTTATTAAGCATGGAATAAATTCTGTTTACTTGAAATTAAATAGACACTATTTAGCTTTCATAGCAAATAAGATACACATCACAAGCCTACTTACATTGATTGAAGTTTGAATATAATTCAAGTTTATGGAGCAACAATGATGAATACTAACTGAGAATAGACTATTAATTGATTAATACACCCAAAAAAAAGATACCATTTTAACTTTTAAACCTGCCCTATTTACCCAATGATTTTAATACCATCGATCAAAAATAAATTTAAATTGATCAGTAATACAACCAGTTAACAAAATGTGAAATTGTATAATCTTATGTTCATAGCAACAATGGTTTTTGGAATATGGATGTAAACTAGAGCAGTTAGCAGCAAAATTTTCAGCATCATACAGATCAGTATACCTGGAAAGACTTACCTTGTGGAGTCGCATTAACATAAATCTTCTTGAATTCATTAGATTCCATTTCCTTCAAGGCAATAACCAGTTCATCATCAGTACATATCCTTATGTTATCACCTTCACTGTCTGAAATAGAAAGAGATATTTAGACCAATGTTTAAATAACATACAGCAGAGTTATTACAAGGCAACTATAGACATGCCAACTTAAGTATTAACCATAAGGTTTTATACAATAACGCTGCAGATGTATATAAGTAATCAATATGAAATTAATAAGGTTTAAATTAATACTTTATCATTATTGTATCTCAATAAATGAACTGAGGAATGAACATTACAGCAGAGTAGTAATTGCGAACATGCGATTCCTTGGGAATTCATTAAAAATTAAAAAGTAGAACGGATCATTCACGATCACTCCACACCATATTGAATCATTAGTTTTAAAATATAATTTTTTGATAAAATTCAGGAAATATGACATTCATTTGAACTAGTTGATTTGTTTTGTTCAGCGAAAATATGTAGATTTTGCGAGTAAGCATACAAACTTTTCCCCATTTTTCACTCTCTTAGGGCTAGAATTTCAGAAAATCCTTTCCTATCAGATGCCTTTGTCATACAAAGAACACACCCTCAAAGTTTCAGGTCTCTACAATCAGCGGTTTAGGCTGTACGTTGATACCTAAGTCAGTCATTCAGGACAAAGCATTTTAAATGTATAGATTAGGCACTTATTGTCAGGGGCAATGACTCAAGCCGCAGGAGCATATGGAAACTTTGTGCATTTATCGAATACTATAAGGAAACTTAGTAAATTTATAAGTCATTGCTAAGATGAGGCATAGAGATTCATGGAGTATAACAACATTTGAATTTTTTATAATTCAAGGATTTATTACCTTCTAAAACTCGCCTATACTTTAAAGGTAAAATTAGATTTGATTAGGAATAACATTAATTCAGATTAAACTTATAACCATTTATGGAGGTTGGGGAGCATGTATAATACCTAGTAAATGGTTTAACCCTCATTAACATCTACTAACCTCATAAATCATATGATGATTATGAATAATTTCTAATTAAAACAAAATAAATTGCGATTGTTATCTGCCGAACTCTCTTGGATTTTTATTAACTAAGCTCTTGTCAGCTGTGGTTTAAAATAAGATATCATGATAGTTATTATAAACGGCAGACATAGTCATTAATTTTCAGTCAAATAAATAATCTTTCAGTAGAGGTCATATAGATGTCATTTATTCTGCAGGACAGATTTTCTAAAAAAAATTAATTGTTTTGAAGTTGCGGATTGGTTATATATTCAGAACAATTTACATTCTATAATACCTAATACAACTTTGATGACAATAATAAGATTGTGTATATATTGGAAATAAGAAACTATTCAGATTTGCAGATTTAATATTATAAATACAGCAAAATAATTGATATATTTTTTAATGTAAAAAAAAGGGAGGAATGCTTTAGTAAGTGTTTGTTAGATAAGATAAAGTATAAAAATAGCTCATGATGAAATAAGAAGCTGTATTCTTTTAAAATACTATTTTAACACTGTATTACAATATATAATACACATGACAATCAAGGCATATTTGAAAATAAACCACCTCTCAAAAACAAAGAACAAATATTTAGCTCATAGACAAGTATTAAATATGTATAAAAAATATTTACCTTTCCATGATATTGTAAATGCGACATCCTTAAGAGTTGGAAAAATGGCTAAAACTTTCTGTTTAAGATAAAAGTAATTGTGGCAAATATCTTTATCGATGGTTATCCTTCGGATTTCAGGCTCATAACCGGCTGCACAAAGGAATATTTTATAATGAATGCAATCTTGATTCATCTTTACAAGTTTGCCAGAAGAGAACAAATCGGAAACTGAAAAATAAGAAAGTAATAAACAACTTCAATGATCAACGAATCATTGAAAATTGAATGTAACAGCTATTTATGTTTTGTTGTGCAATCTTGAAACGTTGGAAATCTTAAAGTTACATCAGCAATACTTTTATGAAATTATTCCGAGTAAGGTTTTAAAATGATTCTAGCTATTAAAGGGATGAAAGAGAAATAAATTTACATACCAAACAATCCAAATTAATTGGCAACAAGTACGCAGTTGTAAACTTTGACAACAGCGAAGCAACAACGAGATAGAGAGAACGACGACTGTTCCCCAGCGCTGTCGAACACCAGGTTTTAAACATGCAGTGAGTCAAGATTCGAATGGCCTGGAAGGCTTCTAACTTTTCAATTTTACATTCTCATCCAAGCTACGTTTGGAAATATTACACCATCCAAGAGACTGCTAAAGCATTAAAATATGCCTACAGCCTGATGTAACATCGCCAAATTTTGAATTTCACTAAATAGTGAAATTGTGATAATTTGCCAATTCATATTTAACAGAAAAGTAGTTTTCGAGACATGTCTGAATGAACATTTATGTTGCTTAAGGTATATCCTTTTGATCTATACACTAACTAAGCTACCAAGCTATGGGTTATAATAATTTAATTTATAACTTCAAGGTAAAAATTTGATTTTTACCATAGGTCCCGAGCGTTTTATCCTGTTTTGATATACGATATGGACTTTGGGTCCTGTTCATTATGTTCATAGGGCTTTGATGCATTATAAAACAGTGATATAATTACTAAAAATTTCGTTTAACTTTCAAATATTTGAATTAATTTAATCTATTGAAGCATATGTAATGGTGTATTGTATTTTATTTTTTTCGTTGATAACTCCAAAAACCTAAAATTAATACTACAGCTGCTCACCGTTGGCAACAAAAAATAATATTTAATGACTTGCTAACATTTTTGAAAAGATAATAGTCACAGCGTAGAAGACTAGTCCACCTAAATTTTAGAAGATAATTGAGTGAGAAAAGATTTTTTTTAAAAAGGCAAGTAATCGAGTACTCGTTAGATATGTGAATTAATCGGAGATTTATCTATGCCTATTCACACAATTTATTATTATCTTTACGATTTACCCAAATTATCGATACTATTAGGTATCGATACCATTCAATAACTACATTAACATATTTGTCCTAGTATTTTGCTTCGTCATTTAGTTGGAGATTTCTAGAAAACTTATGGTCATTATCTGAAGAAAGCTACGATTGCAATTTTTTGAAACCTTATAGAATTGAAATTATAGAGTTAAGAGCCTGCTATTCGAATTTGAAAAAATGACAACTAAAAAAAATTTAAGGTTATTTTTGATCATTCACCAATAAATTCATGAATAGATCATTTTATCGAACTATATAGTTGTGGTGATTTTTAATCCCACTCATGTGGGGGAAACTTTCCCTACTATTGCCTAACCTGACAGATAACCACTTTTATGTTTTGTAAACTCACTATTCTTGTACAGTTGTTGTTTTAAGCTAATAAAAACCTTTCTAAGGGTAAATCATTTGTCTTTCATTTTCATCACAATTTTATTTGCTTAAAACATCTTTCGTTCGTTTACGAGTCATGTCATTTAAAATTTTAAATTTCGGGTCGGAGATTCAATCACGGGAGTGCCGTTGTCAAGTTTGTTATTTCGTGGATGGAAATTGTGTTTAAACATTAAAACATTTAAAAAAACATCTTGTAATCCGCGATGGACAAGTATTTAAAGCCCGACAAATTCTGGACAAGTCCAGATTCGCCATCTAGTGGAAAGGAGTTCTCAGATTGGCTTAAAACTTTCGAAAATTTCATATCCTTATCTACTGAACCAATGGAAGACGTTGACAAATTGAAGGTACTCCAAAATTTTCTTTCATTCAGTGTTTATGATCTGATTTCAGAGAACACAATATATGTTGAAGCAGTTGAAACCCTGACTAAAATCTATGTTAAGGAAAAGGGGGAAATATTTGCTCGTCACATTTTGGCTATACGTAAACAACAGGAAAACGAAAGTATTGACCAGTACTTTCAGGCTCTAATGCTGTTAGCAAAGGATTGCCATTTCAAGGCTGTTTCTGGTGAAGATAATAGAAATCAGTACATTCGTGATTCTCTTATTAACGGACTACTGTATTCTCAAATCCACCAACGAATACTTGAAGAGCCTAAAACATTCAGCCTCGATGACGTCATCCAACGTGCTCAAGCTCTCGAGCTGGCCCATAAACAAGCTGAAGGATACTTAAACGGTGCAAATGATTTCTCTTGCGCGGGAATTGACAGTGATTCCAATTCATCATTTTCAATTCCTGGTACATCCCACCCTAGTGCACGATCCGTCGACCCCAGATCAGATGATCCGAACGATCTTTGTGCCGTAACTAGTCAGAAGAGGGGCAGCCATTGTTTCTTTTGTGGATTTAGTCGCCATCCGCGCTCGGCTTGCCCCGCTCTTGAATCAGAGTGTGCCAATTGGAAAATCAAGGGCCACTATGTCCGTGTATGTCGGAAAACTAAGAAAAATACTCAGAAAACCAAACCTGTATCTGCCGCTATTTTAGCATCACTGAATGACGGGTTTCTGCCTCAGTTAAGCCATGCTGTTACCTCTGCTCTTGTAAATGGAATCCCCAGTAAATGTCTCGTGGACACTGGGAGTTCTGGTAGCTTCGTCAGCCTTGACTTTGTCTGTGAACACAACATTCAAGTTATGCCTCAGGAGGGACGAGTATCAATGGCATTTACGTCGTTATGGACCAACGTTGAAGGATTTATTCTTGTAATGTTTGAAATTGCTGAACACACTTACACTTAATGTAAGTTGACTGTTCTGAAAAAATCTGTTCCATAATTCTCATCGGACATGACATACTAAAGCACACTCAAATATTCTGCTAAAATTTGGTGGTGACAAGGCACCGCTCACAATCTGTTCGCATATTGTTGCTAAGATTGACCCTGTACGTCTCTTTGATCATCCCTCTCCTAACTGTCATCCAATTGCAACGAGGTCCCGCAAATAGTGTAATGAAGACAATCAGTTTATTAAGACAGGAATCACCCGGTTGCTTTCCGAAGGAGTGATTGAGCCCAACAATTCATCATGGAGAGCTCAGGTATTGGTTGTAAATAACAATGAAAAAAAGAGACTGGTGGTGGACTATTCTCAAACAATAAATAGGTACACTCTACTTGATGCCTACCCCTTACCAAATGTTGACCAACTTGTCAGAAAAGTTTCTAATTACAAACATTACAGTGTCGTGGACTTACGGCAAGCATATCATCACATCCCAATATGTGAAGATGAGAAGAAATATACTGGTTTTGAAGCAATGGGTAAGCTGTATCAGTTTAAACGCATACCTTTCGGCGTGACTAATGGAGTAGCCTGCTTCCAACGCGCAATAGACCAAATTATAACTGCCGGAAACCTCACCGGAGTGTATTCATACCTCGATGACATCACTGTGTGTGGGATGGATAAATCTGACCATGAGATAAATCTAAACAAGCTTATATTGACACTCGATAAGCTCGGCATTGAAATCAACAAAGGGAAAAGTAAATTTGACCTCACAAGCGTAAAACTTCTGGGACATCTTGTTTCATTCCACTCAATCAAGCCAGACCCAGCACGGCTTGGCCCGTTGCTTAATATACCACTGCCACATAACTCTGAATCACTGAAGTGGGCTCTTGGTTTCTTTGTTCATTACTCGAAGTGGATACCTAAATTTTCAGATAAAATCCGGGTCTTGATTGATGCCACATCGTTTCCGCTGAATCCATCTGCTGCTTCTGCTTTCGAAAATCTAATAAAGGATGTTGGCAACTCAGTCGTCACAACCATCGACGAATCTCGCCCACTTGTAGTAGAAACCGATGCCTCTAAGTTTGCACTGGCAGCTACCCTTAGTCAAGATGGACGGCCGGTTGCATTTTTCTCACGGTCACTAAGCAGATCCTAAATCAGTGGACATCCACCAATCGAAAAGGAGGCTTCGGCAATTGTTGAATCCTTGAAACATTGGAGAGCATTCCTCCTTGGCAAGCATTTTCGCCTCATAACTGATCAAGAAGCTCTGTCTTTCATTTTTGACAGAAAACATGGGAGTAACTTAGAAAATGAGAAGATCACTAGATGGCGAATAGAGCTAGCTCCGTTTGTTTGTGACATATCTTACCGTCCCGGTGAGGACAACACCAAGGCAGACACACTCTCCCGTTTCTGTAATGCGTCAACTTCTACTGACTTGTTCCAGCTTCACCAATCTTTGTGCCACCCCGGTGTTACACGTATGTACCATTGGCTCAAATGTAAGAACATTCCCTATTCCCTTGAAGATGTCAAGAAGATGAATTCAAGCTATACCATCTGCGCTGAAGTAAAACCTAGGTACTTGATCGCAGAACTTCTACCTCCTTACCATCATTGACGAGTATTCCCGCTTCCCTTTCGCATATGCCTGCCGTGATGTTTCTGCTGCCACTGTGGTTGAGTGTCTTAAAAATCTCTTCTGTTTGTTTGGAATGCCAGCCTATGTTCACTCATGGGGACCTTCCTTTATGTCTAGGGAAGTTAAGGATTTCCTCTATTCAAATGGTGTAGCAACCAGCAGAACAACACCATACAACCCCCCATGAAACGGGCAAATTGAACGCCTCAATGGAACTCTGTGGAAAACCATTTGTCTCTCTTTGAAGACTCTAGGACTGCGGACGGAGAACTGGGAAATGGTCCTACAGGAATCCCTCCACGCTATTCGATCTCTACTATGCACAGCAACTAACTCCACTCCTCATGAACGATTTTTCACCCATCCTCGCCGTACAGCCAATGGGGTCTCCTTGCCGTCTTGGTTAACCCCTGGTCCTGTGCTCGCCAAAAGGAACGTGCGAATCAGCAAATATAAAGACCCTGTTGAGGAAGTGGAATTACTTGAGGCTAGCCCACAGTACGCCCAAATTCGCAAGAAGGATGGATCAAAATAAACCGTGTCCCTGAGACAACTAGCACCTAAAGGAACTCCTGAAATGTTGGAGAAGCCTTGCCCTAACGGTGATGAACCCCCTCCAATATTAGAGCCCTCTCACATGACATGCTCTGTTCATGGCTCTCTCTCTAATGAAATTGGAATCCCAGTGTGCCCCTCAAGACCTCAACGGGTGACCAAGGCTCCATCTTACCCCAAATACTATGTTACTAATTGAAAACCAATCCTGGTGTTACAAATCTTGAATGGAGTTTTAAATCTTTCTTTTGTATCTCAAATATTGTACTTAAATTTTGCCAAATGTTTTTTTAAATCTTCCTATGTATCTCAAATATTGTACTTGATTAGATGCAAATGCTATTACAGTATTCTTCAGGCAACGACATCCGCTAGTGGCGTTAGCAAGTAAGTTTCCAACAATGTGAGTGACCGTAATTAGATTCATTTTTGAATTCTCCTTCGTCATTCATCGCCTGGAAAGAGGAAAGGTCTAGTATTTCCACGCCAAAAAAGATAAAGGAAGTTCTAAATGACTCCAGGCGTATTCGGCTCATTGGTCTGGCAGACCGTTAAGTAGTGAGAAATGATGGCAAAAAGTGTAGATATAAGTTATTGTAAAGTATTATGTGTGATAATCAATTGGGTCCTCACATCAAGTAAAACATCGGATATTGTTTGGGCTCGCTAGATAATTAAGTTTTATCTTCAGATCCAGACTCCACGACCGATGAGCAGAACACTGCCTAGTTTCTAAAGCTCAGTTACACGGAGCGCAGAGATCCGGAGTATTCTCACGATACTACAGGAACGGCAGTTAACAAGCAGAAAGTAAACTTTCATGGAGAACTGAATTAAAGAATATGTTGGTCAGTCGCAGGGCAAAACGATTTCTTTGGGGTAGCATTAGCATTTTTCTTGATGATTGAAAAAACAAATCAATTTAAAAATTTCTGTTCAACCTGGTTAAAATGTCAACTCGTTGTTTATAAGTTTGTTTCAGTGAAGAAGTTGGTGGGATCTGTTTCTGTTTAATTCAACAGGTTCGTTTATAAATTATAGAAACAGAGGACTACCGTTTGCGTAGGGATATGGCAACCCCACCGCCCGGTCATCAGACCGCAATCAGCCCTTGGTCCTTCAGGTTGGGGGAGCATTTACTCTGACACGCATGCAGTACACTAGACACAGCAGATTACACGCACCCCACACTTGCAGACTAAGGACACCTACAGTACACACCTTAGGGTCACCTCCCCAAGGTAGCCGCCCCGGATGGGAGAGCATGTCGGGAGGCGAGGGTTGATCGCCCTCCCTCCTTAAATATTATTCATCTTCAATCCTCAGAGAGAAACAGCCGGACAGTCAAAATGGAATAGACCTGGAATTCGCCATAAGGACCTAAGACTTGGACAGTGGAATATCCTTTCATTATATCGACTGGGGTTGCTTCGGCAGCTCCTAAATATCATAGATACTTATAGACTGGACCTTGTTACCCTTCAGGAGGTGAGATGGACTGGGAACGGACTAATTGAAAAGCGGCATCATAGAATCTATTATAGTGGCCACAAGGAGCAGCATGCTTTTGGCACTGGATTCGTTGTGAGAGGTAAAGCAAGAGGGATGGTAATCGATTTCAAACCGATTAACCACATAATATGTATACTATGCCTTAAAGGAAGGTTTCAGACATAAGTGTTTTCAGCTCCCATGCTCCGATAGAAGTCTCTACAGACGATGAAAAAGAAGAATTTTGAAATTCTAGAAAAAGCTTACGACGCCTCTCCGATATGTGACCTAAAAATTATGTGTGGTGACTTCAATGTAAAGATTAGAAAGGAGGAGGTATTTATGCCAACAATAGATAAATACAGTCCGCATGAAGAAACCAATAATAATGGCTACCGACTTATTAACTCTGCAGCAGCCAAAAACATGGTTATTGGAAGTACCCTCTTTCCCAGTAAGAGAATCTACAAAGGAACCTGGAGATCCCCAGATGAAAAAAATTGTTAATCAAATTGACCATATTCTGATATGTGCCAGGGTTTTTCGGGGTGCCAATATTGACTCGGACCACTACCTAACTGTGTCCAGAATCAGAGCTAAGTTTCTGAAAGGGATAAAGAACAGATCTAACATTGTGGAGAGAATTGATACTGAAACTCTAAGGGCCAGAAAAGTTTGAGGCAATCGGAAGACTGAAGAATAATAAGTCACCTGGTAATGATGGAATGCCTGCTGAATTATACAAGAGCGGAACAGAAACCCTGCATACAGAATTATATAATATTATACTTTCGATATGGGTTGAGGAGAAAATGCCGAGGCAATGGAAGAAAGGCATCATATCCCCTATTTATAAAAAGGTAGACATACTTGAGTGTGCCAACTACCGTGGTATTACGCTACTTCAGTGCGCATATAAAGCATTCTCTAATATCCTTTATCAAAGACTCGTTCCATTAGCTACCAGGCAGGTTTTCGAAGTGGCAGGTCGACTAACCAGATTTTTAGTCTTAGGACCATCGTAGGCAATCGAATATAAAATACCCACACATCACCTCTTTATAGATTTCAGACGAGTCTATGACAGCATCAAACGAGCCAAACTCCATGAGGCTATGAGAGAGTTAAGAGTACCCTCAAAGTTAATTCGCCTTGTATCAATGACAATGGATGAAACATTGTCTGCATATTGTGCTGTCAGAGTGCAGGGGGATCTCTCTCCTGAATTCAAGACTATAAGAGGCTTAAGGGAGGGAGATGCCTTGGCATGTCTACTATTTAATATTGCCTTGGAAAAGATTATTAAGAAGTCAAAAATCCAGACCAACAACACAAATTATAACAGGCTGGTTCAATTATTAGACTGTGCTGATGATCTAGATATTGTTGCTCGCTCATTCGAAACACTGAAGATAACATTCTCGACACTGATGGAGGTGGCTTAGAATGGGTCTAAGCATCAACGAAGAAAAAATTAAATATATGAGGACATGTGAGTCTACAAGCAATGTAGTACAGGAGTTTGTAGAAATAGGCCCTTACAAGTTCCAGAAGGTTGTTAGCTTTACTTATCTCGGAACTGATGTTACCTCGTCAAACGATATTTCTCAGGAAATAAAAAAGAGAGCCATCAACGCTAACAGATGTTATTTTGGGCTGAGGAAGCATCTAAGGAGCTCACTATTAACACGGAAAACAAAAGTCATGCTGTATAAGACCCTGATTAGGCCAGTCCTGATCTACGCTTCTGAAACATGGACTTTATCTAAGGCCAAGGAAAAAGAGCTGGCTGTTATCGAAAGAATGCTGCTCCGCAGAGTTTTCGGAGCTATTTGTGTAAATGGTCAATGGAGAAGGCGAACCAACCGAAAGTTTACGAGATGTTTGGGGAGCCCGACATCATTACTTGGATAAAAATTAATAGATTAAGGTGGGCCGGCCATGTGGCCAGAATGAGTGAGGCGGATCCCGCGAAGAGGCTGCTGGAGGGAAAGTTGTACCGTCCCAGAGGAAGAGGAAGACCAAGGCTCCGATGGGAAGATGGAGTGGCACAGGAGGCCAGACACATCTTAAACGCCTGTAACAAAACTTTATTTTTGGGTACTTGTGAATTAGCCGGTCTCCGGTGACTGTTATCCGCCATTGCTTATAACCTGAACACTGATAACACCTACTCTCTTATTCATATTAATATAAATTGCAGTACATAAAATGTAATAGTAAAATGCTAATTCTAGACCACTCTAGCCCCGTTTCTCTTCTAATATAAACATTTTCCCTATAATCTCGACCAAAACATCTCTCAAATCAAAAAAGTCTCTATTTTTATCCTTGTCAAAATCCATTTGATGACCGTTTTTACATAATTTTATCTTTGGAATTATACTGAATTTCTGGAAGTATTTCACAGCTTCTTCCTTTAAAGATGGCTATTCCTATTGGCTGTCCATTTTAAATAGGCAATAACAAAGTAACACTACAAACACACAAATTTAAATTTAATCAACAATCTTTCTCTGTTTCTTATTCAATCATCTCTTAAACCTTGCAGTGTAGAGATTTTCGCATAAGGAGCCCATGACATAGACATGGGCTCCTCTCCTGGCTTCCGTGCATTCAATCCCTTTTTTAATAAACAATACAGAAATTTAATTATACAAAAAAAAATATCAAGACATATACACTGAAAACAATTTACTTAGGCATACACAAATAACTCAAATGAGACGAGTGATAAGATGATGTAACACGAGATAAGGAGGTAGGTTTCATGGAGACCGGCCAATACAGATGCACCTATTTTTGTTCTCTTTTTCGCTGTTAGTTTTATTCTACCCTTTAACTTGCTACTTGATCTATTTGGGTCATGTTTCACCAATTTTCATATCTTCAAAAGGATTTATAGTTTATATGCAGAGACTTCTTTTTTAAAGATACTTTGATAGCAATATATTTAGGAGTATTTTGTAAGTAAGTGCTTCAAAGATACTAGAATGTAATTTATGGGTGAAATATTTTGGTGCTTGCTTGAAATTACTTTTTAACCGAAATATTTTTTCTTTTATATATTGAAAGTATTTATAATTTCAAGATCTTACTATGAGCCACAAGTTTTGTTTAACACGACGTCTGACATTAGCGATCTTGGCGAGAACGTGAAAACAACTAACAGTGGAAACTTATTGAAGTGGCCTACGTGACCAAACGCACGTGGAGTACAGTGCGGCTCGGAGCTATCAAATATAATATCTGAAATAGAAATTCTAATTAATGCTATCCAAGATGCTATAATTATGAGATAAAATGACTAAAAATTACCATAACCAGTTATTATCGTACCGCGAATGGTAGGTAGAATAGAATAGAATAGAAAACAAACTTTATTCTGGGACCAAGTCCCTTTAGAATAACAATAAAGAACAAGTAAAATAAACATAATATTCATCTGGCCAGGAGGCACATAATGATACAAATCATGAAGTAATCATGAGTGACAAAACATAATAGAAAAAGAGAAAGAAAAAAAAAAAAAAATAACTGATTAAAAAGTAATAGACTTTACAGGATTTTCACTAATTTTCTAGAAAAATAAAAATAAAAATAAAACATATATATAAAGGTTTGATATTAACAAAATAATAATAAATAACATTAATATAATAGTTAATAACGGAATTGCTAAATAAAGCAAATAAATTGCATAGCATGCGATAAAGTATTTACAAAGTTTGTATCTTCTTTGTTGTTGGAAAAATAAACAAACACGTAGGTAACGAGATCGAGTATTCGACACAAATTAATTCAAGCGGAAGATTGGCCTGCCTGGAGAGCATTTTTTTGGGATGCCAAGAGATGATGGAAAAGCAGGGATTTAAATGAGGCCAGTGAAGATGAATGGCGGATGAAAGGAGGGATTGAGTTCCACGCAGTGGTGGAACGGGCGAGGAAGGAACGGTCGAATGCCTTAGTTCTATGGGATGGAATGTAGAGATCGGAGAGGCGGGATCTTGTTTGATGGTGTTGGACAGTGGATTTGAATTGAATGAGACTATAGATATAAGAAGGGTGTTGCGAGTTAATGGATTGGTATAGAAAAACACTAAGGAAATAATGTCTACAAATGGGTGGGAAGAGCCACTTTAACTCATCATAATGATGTGACACCCGGGAATGCCTCGGAGTACCAAGGACAAATCTTAAAGCGCAGTTCATAATTCTTTTTAAGCGGTCCTCTAGCAATTTCGAGAGGCCCCCGTATACCACACAACAGTAGTCAAAGTGGGGGAAGATAAGGGAAGATACAAGAAGCTTCCGGGTAGATTGTGTAAGGAGATGCCGGGATCGATGGAATAATTTCAGGGAACTAATTGATCGTCGGGATATTTAAGCGACATGTGGTTTCCAGCAGAGGTTTTTGTCCATGGTAATGCCTAGGTTTTTAACGGAGGAGTTGAAACTGATAGGGTTGTCGTTTAGGATCAATGTTGGGAGGGTGGGGATAGTTGCAAGAAGGGAGTTGGAACCTAGAACAATGGCCTGGGTTTTCATTGCGTTCAATTCCAATTTGTTCAGCTTTGCCCAGGCACTGATCCTATCGAGGTCTTGCTGAATACTGGCGAACGCGAATGATAGCTCAGAAGAAGGAAAGGATAAATAGATTTGGAAGTCGTCAGCATATAGATGGTAGGAACAGTGGTGAACGGATTTAGGAAGATCGTTGATGTAACAGTTAAAAAGGATAGGAGAGATGCTTGAGCCCTGTGCCACGCCTGAGGATAGGGCTAGGAGTATGCGATATTAGTTCCACTTCTCTGCCCTCCATACTTCTTGAGTATTTGATATTTAAGTAATGAATTTTCCAATAATATTCGTTTCCGTCTGTCTATGACAAATGCATACTATGCATTTGTCATGGACAATGCTTACTGAACGGCGGTGGTGCAGGACAATTCGCGTGGGAGTAGGAGATAGCCCTGAAAACCTGGCCAAAAATTTAATCTTTTGGTACCTGTTATTTAAGTGGTAAAATAAGTTTATTTATGTTTGTTCATATATTTAAGGGTATTTTTAAGCCTCAACAGAGTTTTAGAGCTAAAGAAAGTAAAAAGTTATGATTAATAATACTATTCTTTTTTAACTTCAATTTCCTTGATAAAAAGCTCAGGGTAGGTAGTTAATCAAATCAATAAAAATCTTTTAACTAATTTTTAGTAGTTTTTAAAATTATTTATAGCATCCTTTTTTATGTACATGTATATTTGTATGAATATATTATATTTATATATATAAAAATGTATACAGCCTACTGTAGTTATTCAAAACCACATTTAGTGCAATATTCGGACTATAATTCTCTTTCTCAACCACAAAGATAAAGAATAATAACAAATATAACCATCTGAACAGTTGTTATTAATCTATTTGGAAATAAAAAATAAAAAAATACTAATTTACCTGAATATACAGGGTGTTTCAGGGTTAAATGACCAAACTGAAAATTTGAACTAAGGACCTCAAAACAAGAAAAAAATTTCCTATGAAGGTATGTCCGCAAACGCCTTGTTTAGGAGATATTTACGTCTAAAGATTTCATTGTTGCGAATTATTTAGGCATAATAAATAAATAAAACTTATATTATTTGTTCCAACTACTTTATTTATTAAATGTAAACCATTAACGTTCATATTAAATGTTCAAAGTGATTTCCTTGAGCATTCAGACAGGCTCGGCATCTTTCTTCAACAGCAGCAGTGACCAAACTGAAAATATGAACTAAGGACCTTAAAACAAGAAAATAATATTTCGTACGAAGGTATGTTTGCAAACGCTTTGTTTAGGAGATAAATTTAGATAGAATACTAATATGACCTTGTCTCCCTAACTGTACATAAACTATGGACTTTAGGATTAATACTGTTTGGAATAGAACATCAATAACAAATAATAATAAGAATAGAACTATCAATAACATTTATCAAATTGTTTGAGGCTTTCGCAGAGTACTCATTATGCCTTCCATTTATACTAATGCTGAATATGCCGATATGGTGTTTGTGTACGGTTTTTGCAATGGTAATGCCAATACTGCCCGTCGTGAATATTCCATGTGATTTCCAAATAGAAGATTATCTAGTAAGTCTACCTTTAACTCTACGTTTCAACGTCTTAGAGAAACTGGTACATTTGCTGTTGTACCACATGCTGATGGTATTTTAGCCCCTTTACGAAATGAAGGAAGGAGTGCGACCGTATTATAATATTTTGATGATAATCCATCTGCCAGTGTATGAAGAGCTGGAGTAGAATTAAAAGTTACGTCAACTACAGTATGGAGAACTCTGATTGCAGATGGACGTCACCCATATCATTATCAACGGGTACAAAATTTATTACCGCAAGATTTACACCAAAGAAGAAATTTTTCAGATTGGTATTTAAATCAAGCTCATCACAATCTACACTTTTCAGGAGACATTTTATGGATAGATGAAGCTACCTTCACAAGAAGAAGTATCTTCAATCAGAAAAATAATCATCTCTGGTTACATGAAAATCCCCATGCAATTCATCAGCATCATTTTCAGCACGAGTTTCAGTGCAATGTGTGGTTCGGGATAATAGACAATATTTTAATAGGCCTGCATTTCTTACCACTCTCGACTCAATGCGGACACATTTTTGGAATTTCTTAATAATGATTACCATGATTTAGTTGAAGATATTCCACTACAACTGAGAAGGAACATGTGGTTTCAATTAGATGGTTGTCCTGCACATTACGGAAGAGCTCCACGACAATGGCTAAATGCTAATTATCCTAATCAATGGATTGGCCGTGCAGGACCAGTGGCTTGGCCTGCTCGCTCTCCAGACCTGACACCACTGGATTTTTTTGTTTGGGGTGACATTAAACAAAAACTCTATGGAAGGCCAGTGAATTACCTTAATTCTTTACGAAGAAGGATAATTGAGTCTTCTGAAACAATAACACATATCCAGCCCCGTTCTGCTACTGCTACTGTTGAAGAAAGATGCCGAGCCTGTCTGAATGCTCAAGGAAATCACTTTGAACATTTAATATGAATGTAAATGGTTTACATTTAACAAATAAAGTTTTATTTATTTATTATGCCTAAATAATTCGTAACAATGAAATATTTAGATGTGAATATCTCCTAAACAAAGCGTTTGGGGACATACCTTCATAGAAAATTTTTTTCTTGTTTTGAGGTCCTTAGTTCAAATGTTCAGTTTGGCCATTTAACCCTGAAACACCCTGTATATTTGGGTTAGAACTCGTAAAAATATGAATTCATTACAATGAAGTTTCTTGTATATTTTATCAACGGTCATTAACTTTTTGAATTTAAAATTTAAAAAGAATTGTAAGCGAGTTAATTCTCGCACTATTTTCAAGCCTGAAAATAAAAAACTAATTTAGATTTTAAGAATTAAATTTTTTATTTAAAAATAAAATGATAAACAAGCTGGTTTTGAATTAAAAATTTGTAGCGCTCTTCTAAAATTGCCAACCTTTGCCACTAAGCACAAGATATAAGTGTAATCAGGTCGAAAATGTTCAAAAACATAAAGCTATTTGAGCTTTTTTCCTTCAAACCCCATTAAAAATACACAGACAGAATAAATTATAGCAGTAAAGATAAATATGTTATATTGAAAAATATTCAGTGTACTGGTTGGTACATAAATGCAAATAAAAAAAATTAACAACTACAATAAATCAACAGATAAGAGAGTATAGGAATGTACAAAACAGAAATAAAACAGCTTTAGGCCAATACAGTATGATATTGAACCATAAATATGTATTTTGAAAATCCTTTTTAAAGAAAACAAATAGAAGTCAATATTATTTTTTTTAATTAATCAGACACAAGTACATTTAATAATGAATTTAATGTTTTTATTTAATTTTATAATTTATGACTATTTAAGGAGAAAAAATTAGAATATTTTCTAATATTGAATGATAACAATATTCATGCTGCTTTATTGGATGTTAACAATAATATACTTTGATGTCATTTTCGAGAATGTTTTATCTGAAGATAAGGTTATTCTTCCCAAAACAATACCATCACTTTTAAAAAAAGTTTCATAATCAATCTTATTTTTGAAGCCGTCTTCCACAATGATTTCATGATGATAATTGATAAAATTGTAATTCATTGTTTGAGCTTTGGGTTAAAAAACACAATGCTGTCCAATTTTATAATTTTAAAGTGTTCAATTATTCAAATAATTCTTTCTACCAGAGGCAATGTTGATTTTGATTTTTGAGTTTGAGTGGAATGATCTGTCTGATAAAATAATTTGGAATGATTAGAATGGATGGAAATGATTCTGAAAAGCGACCTGCGGCTGAATGCCCCAAAAGGGACCTTTTACAAAAAAAAACTACTCACATAAAAAGAAAAATAACATTATTAGATCATATTAATAGGGCATAATAACAAACAAAACCCCTATTCAATAAAAGTTATATATTTTAAGATATAATTTTTATTATGAAGAAAAAAAACCTTATTCCAGTCAACAATTTTCGTTAAAAAATTAACAAAAGATTAAAAAAAAAAAAGTTTCGACATTTATTCGTCATTTTCAATTTTAGTTGTTCTTCACAACATCCTTCAAATTTACAAGTCCATTCATTACTTGAGGTCAAACAAATTAAAAAATCAATTATATATAAAATCCTGGAACTCAACTTTCTTCCATGGTCAAATATACATGGATTACAATATTAAAATGAAAAAGTTAACACGAGCATTTAGTAATGTAATTACTATTAAAAATAATCATTTAAAAACATTACACCATTATTAATTATACATTTTATAAATATATACATAAATAAAGAAAATACATTTAATGAAAATTAAGCATTTTAAATTATTAATAAAAGGATATTGCTACTGGCTTCCTTTTGTTTTTCTGAGAGCATCCCTTATTTATATGGTGACTATTAGCTGAAATCATAAAGCTATCATAAAGAAAAAAAAAACAAGTGAACAATATTAGCCATATTATACCAGGTATTCAGTTGTATATGTGGTCCAGCAATTTCAAATCTATCAAATTATGGCATAGAATCTCAAATTTAATTAAAAATAAATTTTTATGTATAAGGACATAAATTAATAGTTAATACTTGTCCTCTGCAGCCCAAAATACACAATTTATTAGTTTTTTAAAACTTTTCCATAATTTCCTTATCTTGCTTTTGTCTCGACTGCTAGGCTTGATTTTTGTATACCTTGCAGAAAAACTCGCCAAACAAAAAATCTTTAAATTCAGATTTGTAAGTACTATGTTACATCTTTTTTTCAAATGATGCTTTATTTTTCTCAATTGATTAGAGTGCTAAAAATATTTTACATATGCAGTTTGCAATAAAATTATTATGGTTCCACACTGACTCCATCATTATAGTATGCTGTATGATAAATAAAAAATATTTTACTGATCTTAATATATTCAATGTTATACTGTACTGGTCTGAAGCTGTTTTTTTAAAATGCTTTTTACACTCACATACTCTTTTATCTGTTGTTTGTTCCCAGTTTTTAATTTTTTGAACGCTTCTGTTGCAATCAGTTCAAGCAACTCTACATAACAAATTCTTCTTCACTCTTTTTATATTAATTTCTTCTAGTCATATGTATTAGATATATAATTATAATATATATTCATTTTAAAAAACCTAAGAACAAATATTCCACTCCTCTTGTTACTCTTTTTGATTCATTTTCATTGTGAAATTAATATATTTTATTATTGTCTGCTTTCTCATTATAAATAATTCTTTAATCTTAATGTAAGGCTTATATTATATCTTATTATTGGTGTTTCTATTTTTAAATGAGATTTTATTACATTCTTTTATTTCACGCCTTGGTTTAGAAGTTCACACTTGGCTAACTTAGAAATCTACAAATGATTGGTGTTTGGGTATCTGGTACTCACAGTCGATACAAATATGTTTCTTAACAAGGAAAATGTCTGGTCAATTTTGGATGTTACCTGATGAAAACCATATTAATACCTTCCCTTGGTTTTATTGAACATAAAGTATAAGGAATTTGTCTTGTTAGGGAAGATTTTATAGTTGTAGGATAAAAGCGAAATACATCAACAGCTTTTTGATCAACTAAACTTCTTATCTTATTTATTGTGAATAGAGAAAAGCTTTTATTTTCAGCTTTTAGCATCACTTCCTTTATTTCCAGAATTTTTTACACTACTATGGTAGTATACTGAAGCTGATACTATACTAAATCAAGAAGGAGGTACTCCACTTGGTGTTTAGAGTAACAAATGAAATAATGTAAATAACTTACTCATATAAAAATAAAATTATTTGCATAAAAATAGTCCCTCTTATTTTGTTTATTTTTGACACCCTTCACTAATTAGCTATTGATGCATAGTAGTATAAAAGCTGTTTTTAGAATTCCAAAAAACAATGTTCTACATAACAGAGATTGAAAAGGCTTATCTTTATGCATTTGTGCTTGTCGTTTCTGTTGAGAATGTATTGTGATTGTCAGTATTGATGGTACATGAGCAGATTCCAGCAGAGTGCACACAAAATAGGCAATTTAATTTTTGTTCAATATTCTGGAGGTTGTCGCCTCGAGTTGAGTCACTACAAGTTTTGACTTTCCATATGTTTCCCTTTTAATATTGTCCAAAAATATAAGTTACCACGAGCTTTAGAATAGAAAAGAGAATGTAATAATGAGAAATGTATATACTTCGGTAATCATTTCATCAATAGACATATATCATCTATACTTTGAAATGTTACATGAAAATTTTATCTCTTGAAGAAATGATTACTGAAATCTGGTCATTATCCATAATTACATTCTCTTTTCAATACTGAACTTCTGATAACTATTATTTTTGGAAAATATTAAAAATTAAACAAATTAACAGTTTAAACTTGTTGTAACTCAGCTCGAAGCGACAACCTGCTGAACAGATACCTAATTGTGTAGAGTAGCCAATATTGGTGTTATCGATCTTTTTATTAGGAATGATTACCAAAAGCACTTATGCTGAAAATTGTGTATGATATTTTGCGCTGTTTATTAATATTATTTAATTTGATTAAGTTTTAAGTGAATTTTATGGATCACAGTGAAAAAGAAATAGCAATTTAATCTCTTAAACATAACAGTTTATAGTTGTAAATATTAAATAAAAAGCATTAGTGACTACTCATAGCGATTGAAGGGGTAGATTGAATAGTTGTTAGCAATAACTGAAAACTAATCCTTATTTCCAAACAAATTAGCCTTAATCCTTTGTTTATTTTAACAAACTATTCAATAAACTTTCTGTGTTTTCTTGTTATGAAAATTATTAATTTAAATGAATTTTGATTGAAAATAAAAATCTGTTATTTCAAAAATTGCTTATTGTAACGCTACAATCGGCTTTAGCCGGATTACAACAGATTACTATATATCTGTTGTAATCCGGTATACAGAATGATGGACTGAATCAAGCCTTAAATAGGGTTCAAAGTGGGCAGGGCTAAAAGATTAAATTTAAAGACCCAATAATTACTGTATTAGTAAACAAATAATATTTAAACTTAATACCTCTTCTTGTGATAATAATAATAATATTAAAAATATTTTAATTACATACATTACATACACAGGAGAATATGTATTTGAATTGAATAACCATGTAATATTTATAAGTTAGTACTGGCTATTGCATTTAAAAATAAAGTTTCACAAGCTTTTATTAATGATTACTTGTAAATCATACATGTATATAAAAAGGATTTAAAAAATACATATAAGCTTTATACAATTTAATAATTAATATTTATATGATATTGTAATTAAGGGATGATTGTAATCTTATAAAATATTTAGAAAAGGCTAATGGAATTCGAGTTAGATTTCTCATTAAAGCTGGATGACCTTGTCCTCTAGGAAAATTGTGGGATAAATCAAAAGAATAACTGAAGGAACATGCATGAATCCTGGCTTACTTGATCTGTTTCAATACTGAGTCAGGAAGAGATTCATATCCAGCCAGTGCTCAATGCCGCCACCTCCTATTCATACAAGACAAGTCAGATGTCGCAGATCTATACAAGTGACGTTTGCAAAGTAATGTTACAAAACGTGTTAAAAATAGAAAAATTCATAATTTAAATGAAATTTGCTAGATATGAGTAAGAATGTGTCATTGGTATACATAATGGCCGCTGAGGTCTTTATCTTTTAGAAACCCGGAGGCAAGCATTTGTGTACTCTCATTGTATACATTACACTCTTTCTTCCGTATCAATATTTCGACAACTTCTTGGTCCTCGTCATTTGAAAATCATTGTCCATCCAAAATTATCTCGTAATTAGTTGTTCGACTATTTCTAATCATTGTAGCAAAATACGAGCTCTCTTATAAAGTATTGAAGTTGAATCCTTGAGGATTCTCTCAACAGCTCAGTTAAAATACGAATTGTCTTTTTACAATTTAAGTTATTATTATTTTTATGTACACATTCATGAAATTTTATTGAATTATTAAAGTAAAGGGGCCCCCTAAAAATGGTTGAAAAAATGCAAAATTTGCTTTAAGTAGCTAGTGGGGGAGGGAAAAAAGATAACAAATAGAAGGTTTTTTTTTTTTACATTAATAATTAATTTCCGTTATTTTATTCGTTATTTTTAAACACCTACTACCTGGACTACCCTTCTTAATTTTGTATAAGACCAACCATATAAATAAGCCTTAGGAAACAGGTAGCAGCAAACAATACCTGCACTAACATAATTAAATACCATAAAAATATTAATACTAATTACCAGATATATTCTATTTACATTATTTAGTAACCTCTTAAAATGTAAAACGCCCTAATTAATAACATCATTCAACTTTACCTTTTTTTCCCCATTTCCAAATAACTAATAAGATTATTTTTTTATATAATATGTATTAATTTTTTTACAATTTTGTAGACAAACGATATTGAGAGCTTAAATATATCTTAATAACTGGTTAAAAAAAACCCAAAACTAAATTTCGTTATGTATACTAATAAATTAATATAAACTATACTAATACATTAATATAAACTATAATAATAAATTAATATAGTTCAAAATTAATAAATCAAAACACCACTGTATACGCTTCGAAAGGTATAGAAGGTATTATGAATTCGGGTAGTCCACTGTTGCCCCAGCTAAACAATGGTATGGCAGGGACATCTGCACTCCATACACAATTGCCTCACTACAGAGATTTGCATTTATTCCTGCTACCATGTTCTGTAGTAGTTTAAGTATTAATTTCAAAACGTAATTGACAACTCTTTAACCACGTTCCGGAAAAGGTATCCGACCTGTGTTTACCTACGGTTCCAATACTTGGAATACCACAAAGTCGGAAGATGAAAAGCTTAAAATTTTGGAAAGAAAAGTACTTCGATGAATCTTTTATCCTGTTAATATTAGAGGGGAATGGTGACGGAGAACAAACGAAGAAATTTATGACCTACTCGACGATATAGATACCACTAAAGTGATAAAATTAAATCGTTTTCGGTGGGTAGGTCATATCGCTAGGATGCAATTAAGTGCCAATCCCAGGATGGTGATGACAAAACAGTTACAGGTACGTCAAGCGGTCGGTAGTCCAAGATTAAGATGGTCGGATTGCGTAGCAAATGATGACAGTAGTAAACATCTGGACGATAACAGTTTGCCTTAGAAGAAAATTATGAATGGTGTAGGAGGCCAAGACTTGCCTACAGGTTTTACTTCAACACTATAACAATGATACTAATAATAATAACTAAATGTTATATAGGCTACCTAATCTTCTCTTTCAAATAATTAGAACATGTAAAAATCTCGCAAATGATTAATGACAAGTTCAAACTGATAGGTATGCAGGGTTAGGCTGATAAGGAGGGGAAGTATGAAATTTATTTACATGTGACAGTTAACCTGATGGTAGTTACTAGCAACTATAAGTAAAAATGTGATAGTTCATTACTTAAACCACAAAGTATTAGTAAGAAAAAATTCTGAAGGCCCTACTTTGGGAATAACTTCCTTAAAAGTGATACTGGTATAAAAATCTATCGAGCAGGATTCTTAAGATATAAGTCAATGGTTGAAACTGATTATTTTTATAATTTAATATACTTAGGTTGTTTATTTATTTAACGTCACTTTATGCCGCTATGCCTAATCGGACGATGCTACAGCGGGAGCTCTAAAACTTTGCCTATCCGACAATTAGGTTTAATTAGAGTAGGGATTTTTAACGAGTGCCTGACATCGTACAGGCTCGGGTCCCCCGTTAACGCCCCGTCCAAAGAACAGCATAACCAAGGATTTTTTACTCCCTTTAAAAAATCCTAGGACCACCTACCGAGATACGCACCCGCGATCTTGGGATTAGTAATTTGTTAAGCTAACCACAAGGCCACAGGTCGCTCCATATACTTAGCTTGATTTCTGAAACATCCGTGTTTATGATATGTCCTCTCTAAAGGGAATTTAACAAGATTTAATGAGAGAATAACGTTGATCCTAAAACGCACTTGCCTCACATCATAATTCAAAGATATGAGCTTTGGATTTTGGAAGATAAACAAATATAATTCGGTAATTTTTTAAGGTTACTGTTTCTCCTTCCATTAACACGACAAGATCTTTAAATAAACTTTTTTAAATATTTTATATAAATCTTTAAATATTAGTAGGAAATTGATTAGTATTTTCCACCAGATTGATCATTCATTTAAGGGTTTGAAAAGTGGGTAATTATTCCACAGGTTGCGGCTTCGAGTTGTGTCACAACAAGTTTTATACTTTCGTTCGTTTCCCTTTTAGTATTTTCCAAAAATACAAGTTGTCATGGAACTTTAGTATGGAAAAGAGAATGTAATTATGGAAAATTTGGATACTGCGGTAATCATTTCATCTATAAATGAACGTTTTAACAAACATATATGTATCATCAAACTTCGAAATGGTAGTTACCGAATAACTATACTCATTACTCATAATTACATTCTCTTTCCCTTACTAAAGGAATTCACGATAACTTGTATGTATGGAAAATATAAGCAGTTAAAACTTGTAACTCAACTCGCAGATACCAAAAAATGTCTATCTGAATCCAATTGTATTAGGGTAAAATGTTTGTTGGTCGTATTTTACACTGATCAAGAAGTAATTTATAAATTTATAGTTGATATCAGTAGAGTGGCTTCTCTATCAATTATGTATGTTCATTACTAAATAAGATTTTCGAGATGGAAAGGGGGAACTTCAAGACTATTGAAAAATAAAGAAACAACTTCAAAAGTTGGTTGTCCTGTAACGGCACTTTCGATTTTATTGTTTCCTGTCCTTACTGTCCGACATGACAAGCGTCCATGCAGATGTCGAATTAATTATAATCAGATTTAAGGCATAGGAAAAACAGGGTGGTGAAACAGGGCCTAACTCCGAGGGACGGAGCGGGAAGGGTTTTTTTTGCCGCCCCAGACAGGGAAAGCGGCGGTGTTGGGTTGGTAGGCCTGGATGGAGAGACGCAGACGCGGGCGGTCCCGCGGCAGCCGGCGGCGGAGCAAATCAATACCCAGAGAGCCGCCGAGACGAGGACACCCGTGCGCCCAGTGCCCATGTGACGCCTTCATGCGTCTCGGCTTCAGGGGTCCAGGACCCCCGCAAATCCTCCTCTTCCTCTTCCTCTTGCCCGTCTTCGCCTCTGCCGAGAACAAGCCATGTGAGTACCCTTCTTCCATTAGTCATCATCCCCATCACTCTTGCATGTGACCCCAGGGCTGAATGCACCCTTTGCCCTGCATGTCCTCTCTGTGCATGTTTTAACATCATATCTCCAGTAAAAAACTCATCAGACTCGAGTCGTTCCACGTGGTGGTTCAGAGAGGGTATCTCCAGCTGTGTGATTGTAGACATTTGAAATTGTAGACTAGACCTTTATCCGTTGAGCTTGTGTTGCTATTTTCGACTCGTAGTTACTGAGCTTCCGATGTTGCCCCTCACTGATTTCATTATTAAACGATGTGACGGAGAAGGTTATGTAAGCAGAGAAGGGACCATTTGTAAAAGGCTCTGATACCACCGCCAATACATTTCTCTCCTTATCCTTACTACTCTAGACAAAATATAAAGGCATTAACAACTTAGGAAATCAAAATTATTTAATATTTTTCCTAGTTAGTTGCACTTTTCTGTAAATTTATACTAGATTAGCCTTTAGCTTGAAATTAATTTTGATTAATGGCTTTAATCCCTTTTAATGTATGCGACCTCACTTTGTAATATTGTATTAGCAAGTAGTTAAAACTTAGTAAAAGTAGTTAAAACCGCACTATGTACTTTAAAAATTGTAGGCTTCCAGTTTTAAGAACTGTTTCTATTTTTTTTAAATGTTTTTATTAATAGCGCTGAGATTCTTTAATGATTAAAACTAATTGAGCCTAAAGATTTCATTTATATACTCATAGAACATTATAATTTATGGATGTAATATTTTTTATTTTATTTTTTGAAAATTATATTTGTAGTCATGTTTAGATAAAAAAAAAAAAAAGGATTTAAGAATTATTTTTAAATATTACGCTCTGGTTTAGCTATCATTCAATGAAATCATACTTGATAAAACGAATTATGAAGCTTTAAGAGTATTTAAAAAAAAATTCATTTGTTTAATACATATTTTTCTTTATCCTTATTAAAAATCATATTATTTCCCTCTATAAAAGATATACAGATTTATAATAAGAGTATTTATTTAATAATGACACCAACGTTGGATTTAAACTGTTTTAGCTACAGATGAAGTATAAAAAAAAAAAAACGTGAGATTTTTCCTCAGCACTCTCAATCCTAAAAAATGAAGTAGTCAGGAGATGAATCCGGCGATTGAAACGAAGTGCTGACCACTCTATCTCCCAAGATACTCTAATTTCCAGAATCAGGCAACGCAACCAGTGTTCGCGTCCTTGTTCTTCACCTTCTTTCCAAGGACTCAATTGTATATTTGATTCTTATATCCATAATACTTAATGTAATACTTTTGTTTTATAATTTTTTTTCTGCTGAATTTCGAATAGTTACTATCCATATTGAGAAATATGATTATTTGGGGTCTAGGATAACTTGAAAACTATATAGCTATATTGGCTTCACTGTCCAAGCAATGATTCAAGGAAAAGTCAGATCCTTTGATATGAATAATATTTACATAATAAAATGGGATGGCACGCTGAGATCGTTATACTTAAAGTAATTCTATAACATTAATGAATAAGAGACATATCCCTCTCTTCTCCAATGGTTGACTGACTTGGAGTTGTTTATTAAATAAAGATTCTTTTTCATTTATTTGAATAACATTATATTTATTGTGTGCTGGTGATAGTCACAAGATAACTTATATATCAACAAAGAAAGAAAAGGGGGGGGGGGCCCTTTGCTAGATGTGCCACTCTACATGTTGAATTTCCCGCTTCTTGCCTAAGACTGCCGTCCTGTCTCTTAAGGGTAAAGATACCGACCCTATGGGCCATTTAAACTACCTGCTCAATGCCCTTACCCTATTTATTTAGGTACTCCTAAGGTTCCATAAAGTGTCATATATAGCAGCTGAGTAAAAAAGTGGGAGAAATTCGTGGTTGAAAATAACTGATTTCGCGGCTTTTGGCGATTTTACAAATTTTGAGAAATAAATTAACAAACTATTATGCTCATTTTACTGATCTGCAAAGAATGAAGCGATCCTATGTAATTCAGGAGGTCACAAATTGCACAATTTCGGAGCATCCACCTAGTTAGTAATCATGAAACGATAGCCTGGCGACAGTAAAATGTTTATGTGAATTTTTCAGGTTTAGTATAGAACGAATTTATTAAAATTTTAATTAGATCTTAGCCGACTGGTAAAAGTTGGTAGATCGTTGTGAAGATGGGAGGATTGCGTTAAAAAATATCTTAAGAATTTGGTTTTGGATGATGGCGGATAGAGATCTGTAAACGACCATAGATTGTATCGCCATAGAAAGGGCTCATCGAGCCTTTAATTTATTTACTATTCATGAGTAGGAAATAGGATAATACATTGTTGTAATTTGAATTGGATCATACGTGAAAATCATTTTAATTTTAATTGTTTTTTTGAAGAAGAATGACAGATTACGGACATTTATGATCTTCCTATTAATGTTTTTACTTTTAAAAGCGATTTATAATGAAATTTTTTTAATCAGTTCAGTTACATTAATTTCGTAAAAAATAATAACATTTTTCAAACTGTGATTAACTTTGTAAAGACTTTCTTGATAAATCCATAGACATTTTAATGATTCAACAATATTCCTCTAATGCTTATTAGGGTCACCAAAAGATATCAATCAATATTTTCTTCTGTGAGAAGAAAATATTGATTGATGCACTTCTGTGAGAGTACTTGAAAACATCGTTATTTAAGTTTATAATATAGTTTTGTATTTTATTTATATTTAACAAAATATTTCAGTAGTTTTTTATTTTCTAGATCAGTGTATTTGATAAACACGGAAAGAGCTTGAACTTTTGATTGAAAAAAAATGCTCGAATTCGATTCATATTTAATCATGTATCGAATTTGGCGGTTTTTCGATCCAAAAGTAAAGATTAGAATTTAAAAAATGTGGTAACTGGTTCTGACTGAGGAACTATCCGATTTACAAATACTTTTTAAAACTTTATACGTTGTAATTTACAACTGTATTATAACTATACAACAAGTAAATAGCAGCAATGATACACAATGGCATGGATAAAGGCAAGTAGAGAAACTATCCAGTGTTAGCACTCATATAACAAATACAACTTAGAAGGTCACAAGGCAATCTTTTTTTCAGACGGCCCGGAGGATTATCAGCAATTGAAGAAGTAGCTAGGCTTGAAACTAGTCATGAAAAGACTGATATCGGGTTCGGGCCAAATCAGTAAAAAATGGGACATTGAGGTCATTATGGATGACTTTCTTCGTAACAAAGTAAGGAGCATTGAGGATTTAACGAAGGATTTTGGATTGTAAGGACTGGATACGAGAGGAATTCGATACCTTAGTGGAGTCCCAAAGCTCTGCTCCGTAAGTCCAGATAATAGTCATGTATATGAGTCTTTTGTAATTAATTGGGAGGTTAGAGAGTTTGTCTAGTAAGTGTTGCAGTTGCCTGAAACGGCGAGCAGTTTCTTGTCTTTTCAGTCTATTATGAGGATTCCAAGTTAAACGTTTGTCAAGATGCAGTCCTATTAAAAAAATATTTTTAATATATCATTTTTGTTTATTTTAAAGGTATATTTTGCTCTCTCAAACTAAATATTTATTTTTATTTTTTGAATAATATAAGTTAACCTTGAATATATTAGGAAGAAAATGGTCCGGGTGGAGGTCAAGAAAAGTCTCTTATATAGTGAGAACTGTTTAATGGTAAGCCGTTTCTACTAGCCCTGAAGTAGACCTGATATGTGGGTCGGATCGTTGGCTTACCAATAAACAATTCTCCCTATATGAGGGAATTTCCTCGACCTCCGCTCGGACCATTTTCTTCCTCTTTTATTTAAAAAGACATATTAAGTGTTTTAACCTTACTTGTTAATTTAAAACGACCATCCATCCTTTACACAGTAGTGGTTACACATGCTCAAAGTAGGAGAAAGATGTATTTGCGGAATAATTCAAATACGTTCATAGAAACTTTTTCAATTGTGGAAGAGCTCCACCTATTAGCTATCGATATAGAGTGGAAACTGGGCTCTAGTTTGGACTCAACTCGTGACGCGGTGGCCACGGATCCAACAATACATCTCTAGCCTAGTAATTAAAAAAGTTTTGCATTTCCAATCCATTCGTCTCTTGAAATGTATTACAAAAGTTGATTTTGTTTGGCTACAGGAACATATCAAGAATACTCGTTTTGTTAATTATTGGCGTCGTTGAATGGTAAAAACTGCACCATGATTGTATACATTAACATTTATTCATTATTTAATGGAATATTACTCAGTTACAAAATAATCCTCAACTCCCTTCACTACTTTTGATAGCGGGAGTATGACTATTTTTCGGAGAACCTCTGATTTTCAAAGACTACTCAACATCAGATTCGTAACATACGGTCTTGAGAAAAATGATTCAGGAAACAAAATCCTTCCAGGGTGGCGCTGTCGTATTTTCTAACCAGTTAATGGCAATGATGAAAATAAATCATGGTGTCATGTTTGTTGTAGCATATAAATGGGCTTATTAGTGGTTCCATGATTTAGTTTTTTTAAGAGGGGGAGGATGCTATCACCATGGTTGGGGGGGGGGGGTAGGGCATAGAGATACATCTCAATAACAAGAGATTTCTCCCCCGGCAAATTTCTCAAAGCCATTGGGCAAAACTTGGATTGAAATGAAAACCGAAACCGGAATTGAGTGTTTTAAAAATAATAATAATAATTTGCACCGGCTACTGATCCATTGTTAGCTGAAATATCTCTATTATCTAAAGAAGTAATTAGTGACCCTGATCGCCGTGTAATATTTTACCATCTCCTCTGGAAAAATAAATTATTTACATAGTTAATTTTTGTTTATAAATACTAATATCACAATACATTTTAAACATAGTAGATAAATCGGAAAAGTTATTTTATAATATTTAATCTCTCTCCTAAATAAAAAATGTTTCCGACGTATGATAAAGTTGTAAGTAAATACACAATATATCAATGATACAACAATGGGGGTTGTACCCTTAGTATTAAATAAAAATATTTAAAGTGTTTTTCACCTTTTCTGACATGAATCTCATAAGCTGTCCTTTATTTAAACTATCAGCTCAGGTAATAACAAAGAAAAGAAATATCTTTAGTTTAGGTTTAACTAAGTTCGTTATCGAGGTATGAGAGCAATATAATGGTGTGATAAGAAATAAAATATATATAAAAAAAAATGTTTATTGATACTTACAACTGCTTAATAATAATACATCAAGTAAATAGAATGAATGACAAATAATGGTATGAGATAAAGGCATGTAGAGAAACTACCCACGATGGCCACGGGGCCATCTTTTCAGACGCCTCGGAGGATTATCGGGAATTGAAGATTGTGCTAGGTTTGAAACCTTGATTTGAACCATTTGACGAAAGGGTTTGGGCCTAATCAGCTACTAATGGGACATAAAGGTCCATTATGGATTACTATATAGTTAAAAAAGTTAGGAGCATTGTTGATTGGTGTCGAGAGGAATTCGGTGGCTAAGTGGAACCCCAAAGCTCTACTTCGTAAGTCCTAATTGGTATTATAAAAGTCATGTATTACGCGTCTTTTGTAAATATTTGGGAGCTTAGAGTGTTTGTCTAGTAAGTATAGAAGTAGCCTGAAACGACGAGCAGCTTCTTGTCATTTCAGTCTAGAATGAGGATTCCAAGTTAAATGTTTGTCAAGATGTAGTCCTAAGTATTCGATCTGTTCTATAGGAATCAGTAGAATGTTTGTAAACGATACAGGAGGACGGGAAGTCATTGCATAAAGGTTTTTTTGTGGGGATTTTATTTTAATCATCCAGTTTTGACACCATTCTTCAAGGGGAGGTAATATGAAAATAAAATTGACATAGTATATAGAAAGATATAGAAATATATAAGTTATAAAAGATGAAGTAATGTATATTTTGATAAGATAAAAATGTTATTTTGGTTGGTAAGAAGCATCTGAAGATGAAAGGGGGGCGAAAGCTCAATGTAGAACAATTTTTATTATTTCTTATCTACTAAGGTTACATTATTCATCAATCAATCTATTATCTATATTATTAGTTTAAACCTAAACTTTAGGAAATATAGTATAATTTATGCCTATGAAAAATTTATAAGAATTATCATACACTTATTTTTTAACAATTTATTTGCGTTTTGTTACAAGATCAAAAATAAAATAATGAAAAAATCCTAAAATTAAAGCAAAACTTTTGTACTTAAAAGGGTGTATTTTAAATATTATATATTTAAAGTAATTTTTAAAATAAATGGTATTCCTTTCACATTTTTCATTAAAAAAAAAAAGAGTTTTCACTTATCATCTCTTCTTTTGACATCGTTTTAAGTTTTTAAAATATTATTACTGATCTGCTTAATCGTTAAAAGCACTAATTTTAAATAAGATGCTTTATAATATGGAAAAAAAGAATTGATTAATAAAATTTATGTGAAACGAATTCCCGGATCCGTGAATCTGAAGTTGGATTTTACACCAGACATGGAGCAGACGTTTTCTTTAGAAATTCCTTAACAACTCTCAGCTTCTGAGTCAGAAGTGGCACTTTAGTAGTGAATTAAATAAAGTGGAGAGTTGAATAGCAAAAAGTTTATGGAATGCTTTTTATTAGCTCCTAAATGATCAGCTTAGATTGAAGCAGCATACAATATTAAAGTGCTCAAGAATATTCGAAATAAAATAAAAGAATTGTAAAAACGTAAACTATAAAACCAAATATTATTGAATTTATTTATTAAACTTAATGGAGGGTCTCGAATTTGATGTTTGACTTTTATTTCTGTATTGGGCCGAATAAAATTTACAGTTAACGAATTTAACTGATATTTAATTTTAAATGCTATTGCCATTTAACTCTATATCTAAAATTTAATATTGTAATATTCTATTACTACTCTTATTTGTTGTTTTACTCTTTAGAAGAAATCATTACGAATTCTGGTTTTATTCATATTATAGGGAAAATATTTCTAAAATTTCTTTGAGGAAGAAAATGGTTTGGGTGGAGGTCAACAAAATTTCTCTTAAGTAGGGAGAACTGTTTATTGAAGAGCCCTCCACCCAGGACCATTTTTCTTCATATATATATATATATATGAATTATATATATATATATATATATATAAGGTCAGCTATTATTATTCGAGATATAATTTTTCTTTATTTGGTTTAACAGAAATGGTTAGTAAATAGATCCAATTTATGTTTTAAATTTTTGGTTAGGGATACTGCAAAAGTTATTTATTTAATCTAAATCCCGACGAGGGATATTGAAGTTAGAATTTGATCTTGGATAGTTTTTACATGTTACAGATGATAACTTCTTTTCCTACCCGCTTATTATTTTCTTATTTCGAATCAAGAAGATTTTTTAACTTATAATGTAACATATTAAATTTTAACTTGTATTTCAAATATAGGTCTCCCACTGTAGCATCGTCCGACTAACCATACCAGCATAAAGTTACGTTAAATAAATAAAAAAACCAAATTGAAAAAACTGCTAAAATCTGCAATTGAATCTACCATGTACAGTAAAATCTTAGTTGAGTTATTTCAAATAGCAAGTTATAAAATGTCAGATAAAACCTGGCAAAAAATTGTTTCCTACCATAGAGTGGTCTAATATAGAAAAAAAAAGAAGAAAGAAATGGAATCGTAATAAAAATATAAAATAGATCGCATAATATTGATTATCTGAATAACATAAAATGTACAAACATTTTAACTTGTATTCCAAATTTAGGTCTCCTACTGCAGCATCATCCGATTAGCCATACCAGCATAAAGTGGCGTTAAATAATAAAAAAAGCTATACTGAAAAACTGCTAAAATCTGCAATTGAATCTACCATGTACAGTAAAATCTTAGTTGAGTCAGATAAAACCTGGGAAAAAAATGTTTGCTACTATATTAGACCACTCTATGGGTCTAATATAGAAAAAAAAATGCCAACAAATCAAATGTTCAATGAACATTGTTCCTCGTGTATACATTGCAAAATTGCGATAACACGGGGATACGGGATCGGCGAAGAGAACGGATTTGCCCTGACTGAGAGACCCCTGGTAGCTTAAATGGTAGCGCTGCCATGGAGAGGCGGACGACTCGGGTTCGAATCACGGCACGGGCAAATCTTTTCTCTTCAAAATAAAAATATTTAAAAATTAAAACAATTATAAAAAATTATAACTAATATAATGACGTTAGTAAACAAGATCCTAATTAAAGAAGTGTTCAATGGTAATAGCGCTGCCACGGAGTGTCGGATGACCCAGTTTCGATTCCCGGCCAGGGCAAATCTTTTCTATTCAAAATAAAAATACAGATGTTATATGTTTCATGTTCATTTCTAGATGAAATTATTACCGAAGTATACACATTGCCCATCATTAAATTCTGTTTTTCATACTAAAGCTCATGATAACTTTTATTTTTGGAAAATATTAATAGGGAAACGAATGAAAAGTTAAAACTTGCAGTGACTCAACTCGAAGCGACGACCTGCGGTATAATTTACAAAAATTAGAATCATACATAATGAAACTTGAAATGGATCGCATAATATTGATTACATGAAATAACATAAAATGATCACACAAAACCATTAGCTGTCAGTTTTAGCTCATTGGTCGATCGTAAATAATTGTTCTCAAGACGGTTCATTGTATGAATTTCTGAAGTATTTTTTCTTGTTAATATCCCGTGGTTATATTTGGACCCGAAGGACTTGTTTTTTGGAACAATAATGAAAATTTTGTTTGTAAGGTGGTTCTGATGAAGTTTCTCAATAAAGGCGAAGCCTGAAAATATGTTCCCTGGCAACGGGTTCTGCCGACAACCTTGTTTAGCAAGTCTCGCCCTTGTTGAGGGCTAATTATATTTTCCAAGTAACCGAGGAACCCTTTCTTTTGTTTCTCTTGCCTCAGTTCAATAAGCAGGTATCTTCTTGA
Organism: Troilus luridus; assembly: GCA_964056705.1. Lineage (NCBI taxonomy): Eukaryota > Metazoa > Arthropoda > Insecta > Hemiptera > Pentatomidae > Troilus > Troilus luridus. The sequence goes on along the minus strand of OZ057412.1, from coordinate 50,813,172 downwards.
TGAAACATGCAACAGAGGTTCCGGAAGATGAGTTGTGTCATTATTTATAGCTCTTCATCACTACCAACTTTAGAATTTATGGAGAAGGTAATTATCTAATACATAATGTTTTTATGCCCTTGGATAAGGAAATAAAGAAAATTGTGTTTTTCTGAAAACAAATAAAAGATTTATTTACAATATATATTTACAAGTATTAAATGATTTCAATAAATTCCAAGAAAACATTCACTCACCTGAAAAAACAAAAGAAACAGCATTTAAAACCTTTACTTCGTGTTTCTTTATATTTTTCAGGAGATTAGATGTAGTTTACTCAACACACAATATTATTTAAGCAATTTATAACCATCGATTAAAACTGTAGCCTCTCATATCTTTTATTTGTAACAGCTGTTCTATCAAATAGGCGTCGTTGCTATCACGGCAAATAAAAGATTAAGAAAAGGGTTCGTATATTACCAACACAGTAATATTACTTTTTTAAATATTAGATTTATTATTGACGTTGTATATAAAGATATGTTGATAAAAATATGTTATAAGATGTCGATACGTTACATCCATCAACACACATTTAGAATGTTGTTCGGTGCCACTCAACCACTCAACGGTACCCAGTCAACCATTTTCACTCGAACATAAATGGATATATTGGGTACTTGGAATAAAAATATTGTAAAATATTCCGAAAAATTAAAAGTACATTCAAATATTGAAATGATCCTCGGCCCAATCCTCTACACAGTTTATACAGCTTACATCCCAACTCATCCTAATACTATCCTTACCACGTATGCGGATGAAACGTGTCTATTATCAGTCAACAATGATCCAGTTATAGGATCCCATACTCTTCAATCCCATATCACTGACCATTAAAAATGGTGTCAAAACTGGAGGATTAAAATAAATTCCTACAAATCCCGTCAAATAACTTTTACCCTCCGTCGTAAGCCAATGACTTCCTGTCCTCCCGTATCGTTTAATAACATTCCACTGAATCCTGTAGAACACCGGTATTTAGGATTACACCTTGACAAAAGATTAACTTGGAATCTTCATACTAGACTCAAACGACAAGAAACAGCACGCTGTTTCAAGCTACTTCAACATTTACTAGGCAAACGCTCTAAAGCTCTCAATTAATTGCAAATGACTCATATGTATGACAATCATTAGACCCATCGGGACATACGGAATAGAGCTTTGGGGCTCCACTAAACCATCGAATTCCCCTCGTATACAATCCTTACAATCCAAAATTCTTCGTAGAATCCTCAATGCTCCTTACTTTGTTACGAACAAAGTAACCATTAATGATCTTAATGTCCCATTTGCTGCTGATTAGGCCCGAACCCTATATCTATCTCTTCATGAAAAACTTCATTCTCACTCAAACCCACTTGTTTCAAACCTAGCAACCTCTTCAATTCCTGATAATCCTCCAAGGCGTCTGAAAAGAAGATGACCTCGTGATCTTCTAAGTTGAACTTTTTATTTGGGTACTACCACTGGGTAGTTTCTCAACTCGTCTTTTCATGCCAATGTAAACGTTCATTATATTTACTTGATGTATTCTGTTATACAGTTGTAAATTTCATTAAATAACTTAAAAAAAAATATTGATATGACATTTGATTAAAAGATATTGTAAAATAAATTTGCTGACAATTCGTCTTTCTTTATTTAAACATCTGAAAATTACCTATAGCAATGTCATAAATTTTATTGTTAAAGTCAATAAATAAAATCTTCGTGGTAGATGACAAAGTGAAAAACAGAAACAACCAAGTGAAGTTAAGTCTTTCTTAACATTTTATTTTGAAGAGAAAAGATATGTCTAGGACCGGGATTCGAACCCGCCACTCCGTCGTGGTACTCTGCCACTTGAGCTATCCTGGCTCGCATCTCGGTCAGACAAATCTATTCTCTTCACTGATCCCATATCCGTGTTCTCGCAATTTGCGATGTATACAAGGGGAAGAAAGTGCATTGAACATTACTTTAATTAGGATCTTGTTGACTTAAGTCATTATATCATTTATAATTTTATTTTTTTAATAATTATTATAATTTTTATATATTTTAATTTGAAGAGAAAAGATATGCCCAGGACCGGGATTCGATCCCGGGTCTCTGCCACCTGGTTATTTATGTAGTTAATTTTGCTTCTGTATACAAAGTTTTCTTCGTTTCCTCTTCCCTAATTGGCTGAAAAGAGATTCCGTAAAATGCTTTTGTAGAATTTTTAATGAGACAAGTAACCTTTTTTTACTTTATACATTTTTCTGCCCTTCCTCGCCAGTTTGCAGAAAATACAGGTGTTTGCAAAAGTGGGATGATACGCATATATATTTTAAGAACCCGAGTGAAATAATGAAATAATTCCAGTGTTGTCCTAAGCTTGTAGGCAGAGCTTGCATTTTTTAGTCTTCAGTTCGGTCGCCATCTTCTTTTTTCCGCTTTCTCAGATTTCCCTCTCTCAGGTTCTCTTCTTCCCAAGCAGGAGTGGATTGGATATACATTTTTCTCTTGGCAATTTATGAATTAGCTGAGGAGTCTCTTTAGAGCGTAGTTTCATCAGTTCAGAAGATGATGAAACAGAAGGATCTGTTTTAACTATGGTGTTCCTCAACCAGAGTATTTCCAGTCATTTCTGCTCGTTCGACTGACATGTTCTCCATCCTGTACCACTACCCGTGAAGGGTTAGTGGTTCGAACATACTAGAGACAGTACTATTTCTTGGACAACGGTTGTGCAGGGAGGGGATTAGTCCTAGATCATGCCCGCCAGATTTTCCTCTTATTTTAAATACCTATTTTATAAATGCTGGGTGAGCCTCAGGAGGATCCTAGATCCCATAGGATCCATCTCCGGCTGCTAAAAGGTTAAATAAAAGCCTTGCCAACAGAGGGATTTGAACGCAGGACCTACGGCGTGGCAACTCAGTCCTCGACCACTGAGCCACTCCGCTCCCTTATGTTCTCCATTGATTCAACGAAAGATTAGGTGCCAATAGCTGAGTTAGCTGTTCAGTTGAAGTACGATAAGAAAATAAATTAATACTACAGTCGAACTCGAACCCAGAGGTCTACTCCAACACTACTGTAACACTTAAACAACATAACTTGGTACCTAAAGAAATGTTTCGATACTGTCCATTGAATTATATGAGGCAAATTTTTTTTTTTTAATTTCAGTCCACTGTCTCTCCGTGATTTATTTATCTTTACCACTTTGAGTAATAATAATATTTCTCTTATTGACAATTTGAGATATAACCGTAAGGATAAAATACATCTCGTGCAAGCTTTCATGGTCTTCAAGAATGATATATAGGACGCACGGAAATTGTTTTTTAGGAAGCTACGGATCACTTAGTTGAGCGGAACTCAGTGCAACTTTTATGAGATTATCGATTTATTGCCTCATGAACGATTGCTGACCGACTTCTTGGCACAACAGACAACGGCCGCTGCTATGTAAAAGCGATGCCGATTCCTTCTCGCTATATACCGTCGGTTCTGTACCCGGCCTGGATTTTATCAAGTTGGGCTCCAAAGAGTATTATCCTAAAGTTTTCTTCATTGGCCCGGACGAGGACGAACAATAGGGCGCACCTGATAGGTCCAGAGCTGGCATATAATTTGCACATGAATGCCGAGCTGTTGTTAAGAAGGTGTAAATTATTACCTTACTTAATGGCTTAAGTTCAAAATCAAGTTTCAAAACAATGGCACCTTATTTTAAGCATGTTTCATGAATTTATGTTACAGTATGAAATACATTTCTTAGGTAATTGAAAAGCTTCAGTTAATTTTAGGAAATTATCATTTCTTTTTAATTTTATAATAATAAATGGATCTTTTTAAACGGAAAATTTTCATAACGTCTAATAAATGTCAATCACTTCCAATGTTAATTATTACTGGATTACCATAATTTGCAGATTGAGAGCTGAAGTCCTTCCTGTAAATATTTTGGTAACCTTTTTCTGTATAGTCTTTGATTTTATCAATAGCTTTGACAATATAAATACCATGCCACTTAAAAAAATATGACATTCGGAACAGAATCTGAACTGGGTAGCTGGGGAAGGTTAGATGCCCTTTCATATCATTCCCTTTATTTGAACTAGGGGGACTTTCTGAACAAAAATTCTCCCCTCGAAGTAATGGATTTCTGAGAAAACCAGAAACGTATTTCTTTTGTTGAAAATTCTTTCAGTTTTATAGTCTTCAAGTTTTATATATATATTATTGGGAATTGGCCAAAGAGGATCATCTTTCCATATTCCTTCATATTTTCCCAATGCATTCTTGTTCCTGGTTTCTTCAATGCTTCCTTGTCTGGCATCACTATCCACTTTTTTACCTTGTTTTCTAACATTTTTGTTAGTAAGTTCACTTCGATTTTCGCATTTTCTAATTTTTTTTTTCTTGGCCAATCTATGGTGTCGTTGACTTGACTTTTTGTATTCAAGTATTTATTCATTTGGTAAGTCTTTTTAGAGAAAGACTATTAATGTGTGAATAAATCTGTCCCACAGGAACCCATGAAAGATCTTGGGTTCTGTACTGTTTCTAGGGCAACACTTGTGCAGGGAGATTTGGTCTTGATTATAATCAACTGTCAGGTTTTTTCACCCCATTATGGTTACCCAGTGTATTAGAGACTGAGAGAGCCCTAGCAGGTCTGCAGATCCTCCAGGGTCCATCTGGGATTGTTAAAAGTATTAATAATTTGTGTACCACAGCTAGTTTTGATCCCAGGACCTTCAGCACAGCAACTCATTACTTTGATTATTGGTCAACAATTATGTTGTGCACTTTTATCAATAAAGTATACGACTTCGCTAAACTGTGATAAACTTAAAATAAGATAATAATACATGATAATAGTGAAAAAAGAATAAGTCGAAACATAAGTATAATTTAAGATTTACAGACATTTTCATTTTTAAAAGAACCTTCAATAGGAAATGAATTTTTAATTTAGAATTGTGAAAACATTTTTAAAACTGTTAGAAATTTATTTTTTTTAAATCGTTTTACTATTTTATTTAAAATGTAAAAAAAAAAAGCAACGGGAAATCTATTGATATAATAATTGAATTAAATAAAATCGTGATTAAAGTTTTGAGTGAAACCGTAGAAGAAGAGTTATTACTACTTATATTGATGTCCAGAAAGCAGTTAGGGTGCCATTTACGGCGTAGGGTCGAAGGAGTCATATCGATTCATTCCACTCTCTCATTCCTAATGAGTTACTCAAGGGGATCTTCCTTATGTCCTATTCAGTGTTAAATTCGGTAAACGTATGCAGATTATTTTTTAAATATCTGTTATTTAGTATCATTTACTTTTATTGATAACTGTTATAACCTAATAGAAATAAAAATTTAAAGAGAGATAAAATCATGTAGTTTACTTTTAGCACATATGATTTACTCAGTCATTAAAATGAATTTCTTAGAATTGGCGGAAATAGTTAAAAATCAAGAATCAAACATAAAATATGCTCAAGATAAGGGTATTATACATCAAAAAAGACTCTGTTCCAAGGGAAATGAAATGAAGTAACCTCAGGACGTCATACTCAAAGAATCGAATCTCTATGATCATCTCTCAAGAAAAGGAACAAGAGAGAATGCGGTACCCACCGGACGATGATAGATTAGTACCTATGTGAATATATTTGGAGAAGGAATATTGTGAAGTGAATAGTGTGAATGAATATTGTGGAGTTTTTTCCTCCAAATTGAATATGTATATCTATAATTGTCTTAGTTATTTGTTGTGTTTTAAATTATTCATAAATACAAACATATGTTCTTTTATTTCTATCAGGTATTAACAGTTATCAATAAAAGTTATAACTGTTATAAAGTTATAACTGGATTAATAATTAGATTACATGTTAAACTTCAGAAATATATGGAGTTATTTCATAGAAGTAATCATGATTACCGAAGGCATGCGTTTTCCCAAACAGACCCTATTTATTTAATATCATTCTATATTATTAAGTATACAGTATATGATATTTGTAATAAATTAATAAATTTATACGCAAATCCTTTATTAAGGTAACAGCCAATTTATCAAACGCAAAGAACACGAAGTATTTGATGCTGTTCAAACAGATTTTAATTTGAATTGGAATCTATTTTTAGCCACTAATATACAGCTCAAAATCTATTCAAAGAAGTCACGTGTCCTGCACATCAGAATTCTATTACTTTGAGAAAACATTGTTTATTAAAAAAAAAAAAATTACTCTAATTTCATAAAAATTTGTATCTCACCAAGTCCAATGGACAATCTCTTTCCAATCGTACGAATTGCTCAATAGTAAACATATCGATGAGAAAACTATTGAATTTATCAAAATAAATATAGACGCGTGGTAGGATAAAATAGCATACCATTTACAATACTGGAAAAGGTTTAATCCACTCTCCCCGCGTTTGTTGATCACACAAGATAACAGATTTTTTTACGGTTGAATAAACTTTTGTGCTTTTTTCTACTTGATTATTTAATACTTGAGTTTTTTCGATTTCCTTTTCAATATTATCCTCGAAGCATTGCAAATTATAAACGGGCCGTTACTAGTTATTTATGTGTGTAGTTGTTATGGCATTCTGACATGGTAATGGAAACTTGATTGAAAACCAATTAAGTTATCGGTTTTATCAGAAATAGAATCGATTGAAGTTACATTTCTACTAACTTAGTTTTATTAAAGTGATAAAATTAATTTTGATCACTTAAAAAAAATACAAATTTAAAATATTAACATACAAGATAGTTGAGTTTCGGAATACTGTTTCATCACGTGTCTACAAATGATGTTCTTCAATCACTATTCAAAGGGCTCATTACCATCTTGCCAACAAAAGCTTTATTAAAAACTGGAAATTCCGAAAGACACCGACCCAAAGTTTCGAGTTGAATTCATATATGGCCTAAACATCTTTTGGTTTTAATAACTTGTTCATTCATTCATTCATTCGGCCGAGTAAGTAACCGATAGAAGAGTCTCTTCCATTCTCCAAGTACATCGTAAGAAGTTTTCCATCTTCATTCAAGCAGTAGGAATTTTGGCTTTCGTATGGTTTTCTTTTCCAGTTAACAAATTTGAAGAATTCCCTATATTTCTTATTTCTCTTGAGGAGTTCACTCTTTTCTAGTTCGTTTTTCTCCCACTGTCTTTTCTAATCCTGGTGGAGATATTTTTCCATACGCCTCTTCTGCCTATAAATTGCGACATTCCTCTACTGTACCTTGGCTTTATAAGCTTCGTTCTTCAAAAGTGTTGTCCTCTCACAGATCTTAGGTCTCTGTTTCGTGGTCCAAGAAGTTTAGTAGCTGTATCAGATATAACTTCCAAGCATGCAGCCCACGTGGAGTCAATACCACCACTCGAAACATCAATCTCCCGAATACACTTGCCCAGTTCTGATTCATATTGTGCAATACACTTGATTTAATAACTTGTACTTTCCCCTGATTAAGAGTATCCAATTTTTGAAGGTTGGTGAGCGACAGAAGGGTTTGTACGTGCGATCCACCGCGGCTAACTGAAAAATAGTATATCTACCTTATCAGACTCTCTCCATTAGCTCACTATGGTCTTTTTTCCTTTCATATATTCATTTTACTCCTGTGCTCATTCCTTTAAATTCTGATCTATTTGTTGTTGTTTTTTAATAGTTTCTAAATTTGGATTTATCTTCAATTTCTTCTTCCTTTACCTCTAATATATCCAAATCTTACAGAATTTCTTTTATCCAGTTCGTTTTTATTTACTTTTTCTTATTATTTAAGAATAATAATAAATGTAAGCCTTACATCCTAAAACCTCATCCCATGAAAAGATTAATCATATTTATATATATTATATATGGATAGAAGAAATAATTGTAGCTATAACTCGGAAAATTGAGTACATGGTATATACTGTAATGTTTCTAGGACAACAGTTGTGCAGGGAGGTGCTTTTTCAGAGATCACGCTCAACCGCCAGGATTTTCCCCAATTAATAGTCCTCAATTATAGAGGGTGGGTGAGTCCAAGAGGGTCCTCAGATTCCACAGGTTGCAACCACTGCTGTTAACAGATTAAATAATATATACCTATGCTTCAGCTAAATAAATAAGTTATACCTTAGACCTCTTGTAAATTTTATGTAGCCAATAAGTTGTTACTTAACAGGAACTTGTTTGTTAAGTCATTGCCTCCGTTGAGGTTAAGTTAATCATCAAAGAAATAATTGCCTAAAGGGTGAGCTGGTAAGGTAATTAGCCGAAGCGAACGTTATAGCAAGTTCCCTCAAGTAGCATCTCACCTGCGGTCCTAACCGATTCCTCTTCGCTCCCTATCTCGTCAGCTAAGGTTGGTTAATTCCCAATTAATAAGACGTTTGCCTTGTCAGCCTTACTAGAAGCATTTTCTTTTAATTAATCCTGAGGAAACTCTGCTACTTATTTCATTGAGCCCTTTGGTGTAAACTCATCACAGTAATTATATTTTCTACTTCAAAATAAATTACGAAAGCTTCAGTACAACGATGATGAGTTTAGTATTTGGTAAGGAAGTTCTGTTCTTGAAGTATATCCACCAACCTGATATAGGTCAAATTAAACCTTAACAAAGACTGTTTGGAACACTCGAAGGTTACCTTATCCCTGATCTCTGAAACTGATTATAGAAATAAATAAATCATCCGCTATACCCGGCCTCAAACCCAAGTCTAAAAGTTAGTTGATATTCTTTTATTCAGAAAGAAGACATTTGACCCAAACTTGAGAGCCATATGAAATGAAGAATCAATTGGTATAATATTATTAATCAATAGTATTATAATATAAAATATAAAATCATATTATATAATATTAATCAATTGGTATAATATATTCTGAATCGAAGTTTCGGCCGTTAGGAGTCCAACGCCATACCCTAGGCATATATAGTATAATTTCTTAAATAATTTATCAATAATAATTATTATTTACAAAAGTATTTATTAATAATTTAAACAATATATATAAGAGCGTAATACCGATATTGAAATTTGAATATCTAATTAAAAAAAAGTCTTGGAGAAGCGGAGGGTTCGACAACAAACAACCAAAAAATCTTGTATTTCGTGTTCGTCTGACTATCAATAGTAGCTGTGGAAGTGTGTCATTTTAACAGTTTTTTCTTGAACCTATTTATTTTAACAAAATAAATATAACATATGCTAATAAAAAGACTCAATAACGAAATTGCTTACATAAGCAAATTTAATAAAGAAGGAAGGAAATTCAAATCAATTATTATTGAATAAAACCTGTTGCTTTTGACGACTCTTTTAGCCATTATTTGTTTTGCCACTTCATGTTTTGCCTAACTTTTTAACGGAAAAAAATATAGATTTCTGAGAAGAAAAATTACTTATAATACTCTTAATTTTTGGAATATAATAAAGTGACTATTGCACATCTTCAAGAGAACATATTCATGACAATAACGCCGGTGTGTGTTTTCAATCAACTTGTCTTAACTAGTGTTTTGTTTGATTTTCTCTAAAAAACAGGCCTCTTTATTTAATATTAATAATGCTTAGCAAGGATTTTATTAATTGAAAATTTAAAGCTGGCCATTTTTACAAACTCCTATCTTACCACTCAAACCCACCAGTTTCAAGTTGAATTTCTTATTCAAAATATCTAGGGATATTTTCTCTACTTGCTTTTACGTAATCCCATTCTATATCTTTCATTCTTTTTACTTGATGCATTATTATTATGATGTAAAAAAAAAAAAGTTGACAATTTTTAGTTTGATAAAAGGATTGGAAGAACTCGAGTGAGTTGGCTTTTCTGCTTTTCACAAAGGTAATTTATTGTGTTCCTCCAGAAATACAATAGTTGACTGTTTGGAAAAATCTGTTGACCACTCAATCAACCAAGGCTTTAAGCCTTCTCTCCAGGGTTGATCTCAGTCCAATCTTGGTCTCTTTAACTAACTCAACCAAATCGCGAAAGGCCAGCCCAGTACCCAATCATGACATTAACGAATAACAATAAATCTTTCATCTTGTTGGTCCTCCTGTCAAGAAAGCTTTGTCACATTCTAATAACTCAGGCGATGTCTGGATGAGATTAAAGAAATTTATTATCAAGAAGTCCTGGGAAGAGAAGAAAATATTATCATCATAATATTTCATGTTTTTCATGTATAGATTTTTTCCAACATAAATATAAAATGCTATAATAAACTAAATTAAAAGAGGAATTATTCAGATGAATTCCTTACACTTACAACCGATCTCTTTTTGTACATTAAAATTCCTAATTTACAGATCAAACAGAAATGAATACATTATATGTTAGTATATTACATGTCATTATTATATAGTAGTATTTTATCTAAGACAATTAATATATTCATTTAGATATAAGTTATTTTGATTTGGTATTAATAAATTACATGCCTATTTGGATAAATAAATACATAGTAAATTATTCATGTATCGTCTTTAAGTAAAAGATTATTGAAAAGGAATTATTTTTTAAAAGTTTATTTTAAATAAATAAGACAGTGTTAGGTTAAATAAAAGATTTTTAATTCAATAAAATTGAGAGGTTTATTTGAAGAGTTACTAGAAAAAGAATGTCTTCTGTCCGTCTAATCCAAAAATACACTTCCAATAGATAGGCCAGCGGCCAGCTACCAAAAAAGGGCATTAGGTCGCAATAAATTGAAGAGAGCTGCGTTTTTGATATGTTGTAAGGGCATGTCTGAGTAGTGTAAATTTTGCTACCGAAAAAACGGAAGGGAAAACTTTTGGTGCCCGAAGAACCTCGAAATTACGGAGTTAATTCAGATTTTATCTCCTAATCGGTGCGTTTTTGATAAAAAAAAAAAGGTTACCGTTTTCAATGTACATTAAATTTGCTACAAGTAGAATCCAACCGCGGCTCTATAGCTCTAATAGATTCTGAGTTACGCCTCTTCGAAAATTGGTAATTTTTTCCAAAAAGTTCAAATTTCAAGTTTTGGCCAAATTTCGTGAGGAACACCTACGATGAAAGTCATTGGTTATGAAGTTGTAGTAAATTTAATTAGCTTCAATTTCAGCACAGATCGAGGCCTGTAGGTGTTATAGATTCTGAGTTACGCTCCTTGGTCATTTTTTCAAAATAGTCCAAATATGGGTCAGCGGCCAGGTATTTGTGGGTCCCAAAAAATCGAAGAAAGTTATTTTGATATGTTGTAAGGGCATGTCAAAAAATGACCAATTTTCAAATGGATTCAAATTGTAGCAAATTTAATCTACATTAAAAATGGTCACTTATGTTTTTTTATCATCAATGGACCGATTAGGAGATGAAGGGTAAAAACTGTAATATTTCCGCAAATTTCGAGTTTTTCCCTCCCTTTTTTTCGGTAGCAAACATGGATTTACACTACTTAGACATGCCCTAACAACATATCAAAATGCAGCTCTCTTCAATTTATAGAGACCTTCAAACACCTGGCCGTTGGCCTAAGACTAATTTGCAAATATCTATTTTTATATTGACCTTATTAATGGTCTTTCAATGATTTATTTTCATGGTGATAACATGGTATATTACCTTACCTTATAAAGAAAAAGTGGATTATTACACTAATGATATTATCTTTTATGACTTGTGCCTACTACTTATCGAAGCAGGGTCGATCTTGTTGGGCCTAACTCTATCAGAAAATTTTGTATTTTCGTTTTGAATTGCTATGGAGTATAATTGTAATTAGCGAAAAATCGTCAGCCGTTTTATCATATCATCAAGTCCTATTTATCATGGATTATGTTATGCAAGCGATTATTTACATGAACAATATTTAACTTTTACAACAAATGCAAACGTATCTAGGATTCACCTTGCTACATTAGCCTTAATTGGTTCAGAGTAAATACCCGGTGTTTATGCGTGGATGCTAAACACTTTACGAGGAACTCAACCATTACTATAAACTGAACTTAAGAGGTTTCATGGATTATATAGGTACAGGTTTGTTTTATTACTAATCGAAATGGATATTAGGAATACTAGATATGACAGATATATAAAAATATAACTTTATTCTGAAAAAAGATCTCCCAAACAGTGGGAGGCTGTCCATAGTGCCATAACCAGTCCCTTATGGCCGATTCATCAGTCGGTCCCGTATGGCCCTTCCCAACATCTTACATTCGTGTACAAGGACAGTGACAAATCTGTGTAGATCCATGGATCATGGCTGTTTGGGGTCAGCAGGTGCAATGGGACCGATATTTTACTCCCGAATTAGAACGTCGCTGGAACAGGGCGGGTGAATAACCACAACACGATTCTCAATAGTAGTAGGGTCTTCACTTATAATCCCAAATAAGTTTATATATGTATATCATAATTTAAAAAAAAAAGAAGGCGAAATTAAAATACTTTATCAGTTCTATCTAAGTTAATCTGTAAACACAATCATTTATTTATGATATTTTTAAAAATGAAATAAAGAATACCTCCTTAGATAGCGCCTGTTTGCAATGTGATGTATTTGGGGAATGAGTAGTTTGAATAAAAATGGTGATATAAGTACTAGTATTGTTTTAATGTTACATTACACTCACTGCATCTCTTTAGACAGTTATTTTACATATTACAGACAAGTATAGGTTGAAGTTTACTTTAGTTTTCTAAACGAGGGATCATTATTCACCAGAGAATAGGGAAGTAGACAGATGGCTCACGTCGGTTAGCCGACAAAGGACGAAACTATCGATCGCGATTCGTGAGCACTAATAACGATAATTGTAATTAACGGGTTGGGGTTATGGCAGAGAAGCTACTCCCTCGCACGCAATGAGGGGAATGAGAATGGATCGTCGCACCGGTTGAAGAGCCCTGTCATTAAGCCAGCATTAGCAGCAGCACTCTATTGAGTACATTATGCCCCTCTCTCTTCTCACCTATGGCAGATTTCCCTTCATTTATCTTCTTCCTCTTCTTTTCCTTCCTCCTTGTACCTTTCAGTGTGGAGGAACTTCAACCCATCTCATCCATTCCTCTCTATCTTGTGTGAGTTGTCTCATTTGAGCAAGATTTTCCCCCTTCTTTTCTCTAAACTTGCGGATATATTCTTTGTAGGCAATCCTGGGTTTTTCTCGAGGTCTTGAGCCAGTAGGTCTGGCCTCCATTATCTTCCGTGGGTCTCGGTCCTGACTCATCCTGCATACGTGTCCGAACCATCTCAGTTGTCGCTTGTGTAAGGTATCAATTAATGCAGGGATCTCTAGTTCTTCTCTAATTCTTTTATTCCTTACACAGTCTCTTCTAGTTTTACCAGCAACACTGCGTAGGTATTTCATTTCTACCGCAGTGATCCGGCTGATGTTCTTATCACTAGCAACCCAACTCTCACTTCCATATTTCAGGGTAGGAAGAAATATCGCTTTAGAAATATGGAGTTTGACTTGCTTGCTTACTTCACGTTTACCTACCATGGTGTTACAAATCTGGTAATAGACCTCATTTGCTTTACTTATTCTGCTTGAAATTTCCTGGTCTATCTTTCCCGTCTTGCTAATAACTGTCCCTAAGTAGGTATAATCGTTAGCATTTTCTATTATTTCTCCTCCACAATAAAGTATCTCATTTCTTGCCTCTTCCCTGGAAACAATGAGTACTTGGCTCTTGGAAGTATCTAACCTCACGCCTTTCCGCAAAGGCTCCTCCTGCCATTCAAATATCGCTTGTTGCAGTTTCTCTTTTGTATCAGCAAGTAGCACAATGTCGTCAGCGAATAAGTAGCATTTTGTGAGAATTGTCCTGAAATTCCACTTTCCTATCGTTGTCCAGGGTGTCCTTCTTTTACAAATCTTAGGGATCTCATCCATCAGAATTATGAAGAGGAGGGGGGGTCAATCTATCTCCCTGTTTTACTCCTCGTTCCATTCGGAATCGTTTAGATAAAAAAAAAACAAAAAAACCTGTACCACTACAATCCGTGAACGGGTCTGGGGTTCAGTACATGTTAGAGGCTGTACTGTTTCATGGACAATGGTTCTGCAAGGAGGTGAGTTGCCCTAGATCACGATCAACCACCAGATTCCCCCCCCTTTTTTGGTTCCCTATTTTTATAATATTTTATAGAGGCTGGGTGAGCCCCAGGAGGGTCCTAGATCCAATACGCCCATCTTCCGCTGCAAACAGACTAAATAAAAGAAGCTGCCTGCAGTGGGATTTGAACCAGGATTTCCGGCATGGTAGCTCAGTGCTCTACCACTGAGCCACTCCGCTCCCTACTAGTTTAGATGCTTGACCAGTAATCCGTATTATACCTTTTGGTTCTTGATACGTTGACTTTACAGCCTCTAATAGAATTCCAGGAATATGCTTCAGTTGAAGAGATTCCCATAAATGTTTCCTAGGAACAGAATCAAAATCTGCATGTAGGTCTAAGAATGCAAGATACATATTCCTATCTCTCTCCCACACCTTTTCAAGAATATTTCTCAAGATGAAAATATTATCCTGTGGTTGTCTTCCTGGACGGAACCTAGCTTGTTCCTCCTCCAAGTAACCCTTTACTATTTCTCTCAGCCTGTATTGGAGGATCGACGTATACATTTTGTAGACTACCGAAGAGAGAAATATCGGCCTGTAGTTGCTGTATTCGCTTTGCTTCCCCTTCTTATAAATAGGAATAATAACTTTTATTTCCCAATCCTTTGGTTTCCTCTTGTGGTCTCATACCTTCTGAAATAAGCCCTGAAGAACTTTCACCATCTCTTGTCCTCCATATTTAATCATTTCTCTTGAGATTTGGTCATATCCCGCAGCTTTGCCAGTCTTAATCTTTTCCATGGCTCTTTCCAGTTCCTCTTCCCAGATAGTATCATTTTCATTTTTTCCCTGCATTACCTCAGTCACCAACTGAATGGTCTCTGGCAGGTTTTCAGAGAAAACTATTTCAAAATGCCTTTTCCATCTACCGAGGATCTCTTCTGACTTGGTAAGTATTTCACCGTTCTCATTCATAATATTTCTTATTTCCTTGACTTTTTTGTTTCTGAGGGCTTTGATTGTCCTCCAATATATTTTATTATTATCATAATAGTCCTTGTTTAGAGATTTCCCAAATTCCTCCCAAAACTTTTTCTTAGCTTCACGAACAATATTCTTAGCCTCGTTTCTTCTGAGTCTATATTGTTCAAAGTTTTGAGTCGTGCGAGCCGCCTGATATGTTTCCCAGGTCTCTTTCTTACTTTCACAGCTGCTTTAACTTTTCGGTTCCACCATTTAGAGCGTTTCCTTTATTACTTATTTTCTTCAATCCACAAACACTACTTGCAGTTGTTAGGACTATTTCTTTCAGCTTGTTCCATAGTTCATCAAGTCCTATTTCCAAATCAATGCTTCTTAATCTTCCTCTCTTTGTTCTACAATAGAATAAGGTCGTTGCACTATTGTTTAAAGATATTATTCAAGAGATATCTTAAAATTAATTGGTCGCATGTGGTTAATCCGGTGACTATCAGCAAAGAGCCTGCATCCCTGAAGAAAAAGATATGATGGTCGAGATCTCCAGGAGGAGGATGGGTTGGATCTGGCAGATTGGAGCTCTGCTCATACTACTTGATGGAACGCCTGTAAAGAAGAAGATGAAAGAAGACATTTGGTCCAAACTAGAGAGCCATGTGAAATAAAGAATCAACTGGTTAGGTATTATTTATTATGGAACAAAGTTTCGGGCCAAAGCTGAGTGAACCGTCCGCAGTGCTGTTACTTATTGGGTTGAAGCTTGAAACAGTCCTCAATAGCATCTTTTCTTTATAACTGGTTCCATTTCGTCAAACAGAGCACAGTCGATCAACAAATGATTTATTTGCAATCAAATTATAACAAAACTTAAAACTTGAAGGAATAATGATTTAACTGAAAACATCTGTCCTTATCAGACAGAGAAAAATTCTGTGCATGGTAGGGTATAGGTCAGAAGTCATTCAAAATGCACACAGCCCTCATTCGACTGTGGAAACTTCAAGTCTACCATTGCTGAATCAATGGATTATTACATTTGGGAGATATGGGGATGTAATAAAACAGTGAACCTCCCATAATTTTTATTTAGAATAATAAAAAAAGAAAAAATCAGTTTATTATTGAAGTGAAAACTTATTTAGCCGTGTTTAGCGACTTTTCGTATGGGAAAAACTTGTGGCTACGGGACCATGTCGGTGAGGTATTGCACGAGATTGGTAACACCTAGCGGTCGGTGCATAAGCTTACAATTTGTTTTAATCAACTTTAGTTTAAAGGTTAGAATTTGATTGAAATAAAAATTATTATATTTTACTAAAAGTTGTTTAATAGTTGTCCAATTGATACTAATAATACCTTTATACATCAATAACTAGATAAACTTTTCGTTTCCCCTAAAAGATTTTTTTTGTCATTACAATGTCTTGTTTTATGAAATGATTGAAATTACAAATAATCTAAGTATTGTTGAACTTATCGATGATAATAATGCTAAAAATGTAAATTCAGTTAATTAATATCTATGCTAATACAAATAACATGTATAAATAATATAACTGTATACTAATTATTATTTCAATTAAATTATTAATATTTTATATTGAGTTTGTGCAGCCCGTCATGTTTCGATTAATGAATAAACTACTTGAAAATGTATAAAATTAGTGTTTAGAGTGCCAGTATATGTGAAAACCAAACTAATGTTAATTCATTTAAATAATTCAGACTATAATTGATTTAGAAATTAAAAACAGAACACAGTTATTCCAAATTTTAGAATTTTCACTTCTGTCGGAATTCCTCCTAACTGTCTGTTTAATTGTTTTAAATTTTATTGTTATTAAATTACCTTTATGTCTACTTTACTACCGATGGCTTTGATTTAGTATCTAAATTTCGCAATCATTTGTTGATTGGAGATGAACAATACCTAACCAGAACGAAATCCGAATGAGTACTAAGTTATTAATATTTAGGAAGTAAAGATTTATAAATTTTAAGTTAATTGTTAATAAACCCGGGGCTTGCTAATTGAAACAGTTATTTTTTTAGTGGAGATAGGGCGGCAGCTGTGTGGATGGAGTTAGGTCCCCCTTGCCGACTTCCCCTGAGGGTGCCTTGCTTCCGGTTCGTTGCCTAGCGGCGATCGCTCAGGTCCTGTTATACTGTTTGGGATGAAGCGATCATTGGCCAACTGTATTAGGCCGTAGCGACGGGCAACCGGCCAATCGAACCCTTTCGTTTGCTCTGTCAATAGTTGAGAGTGATTATCATTCCGACCTTTTTGATATGCTTGAGCGAAGTGGCCATCCTTTCCCCATTGTACCGTTGAAAGTCAAGCTTATAATAGGTGAATATTTAAGTTTGATTAAATAACCTTTTATAATTTAGACTAAGGCATAGCTATTGTTAAATACAAAAAAATCATTATCCATTGAGCTGCAATCCTTTAAAGATATTTCCTGCTATAAAATTTCACAAGATCTTGGCAAATTAAGATTTAACGTTATCGCCCAATATTTTATTAGTTAATGTATCATTTTATAGGGTAACTATATTTTAAATACATATTTGTTAAGTCTTAATAATTAATATAAAATATTTTAGAAGTCGTGTAATAATTGCACTCGGCTGAAAGTCACTGGAGCAGGGCTGGAGTGAATATTTCATCCGTTTCGTCAGTATACGGTTATGTGATTTTTTTACGGTTATCTGGCTGTAGAAATAAGGATTAGTTCGATCATATTGTTGTAGTAATTACGAGTTATGTACCTATAAATGTACTTAAACTCAATTCATTCAGTTCATGTTCGGCGAGGTTGTGTACGTGTTTTAGCTTTGCATTGTCTAATTCGAAAATTCAGAATTATAGTTACCACCTTTTGAATATTTTCTCAAACATATTTGCAGTTGTTCAAAGGTATTTATCATTAAATATGGGTCATTATCTGAAGATGCGCAGATTTAACTTCCTTAAATCTCAATTATAAAAAGTCATAATTTCGAACTGCGAAAATTCATACCTACTTAGGCATGGTTGGCATTATACCTTCTTAAATGCAGCCTCTATTCATTAAAAACGAAGAACCAAATTATTTCCATACAAAGAATGTAGTTATTCACTCCCTCATTATTGAAAATTCTAGAATAAAAATGAGGGGGTGTAATGGAGTATGATATATGATGTATAATATGTATGATGTATAACGGGGGTAGTGTATTTTTAAGATTTTTACTTTTTAAAAGTTACTTTAATTCCATTAAACATTAAAAATAGTATGGAACCAAAAACGTTAATCATTTCTTATCGAAAAATAAGAGTCTAGTGAAGGAAATACTTTAAAAACTACGCGTGTTTCTGAGAGTGAAATGATAATAGACCACAGCGCAGTTTATCAACAGAAGACTGCCCTTACAGAACCAGAGTGCCTAAATGGCAATGGGCTATCCACTACCGTTCTTTTCCACCCCAGCCATCTAGCCATGTTACCCTCGATCTTACGAATTCAAACAGCTTCTGGATTCGTAACATGATAGATGGATCTAGTGAGTTGGACGCGGTGCTTGAGTGAAAAATCAACCGTTTTAATATTTGATTTACTACTTATAAATGTATTTTGTAGGTAAAATATAGCCTCCACAGTAGAACAAAAGAAATAGAATAGTTCATATTTGATTCCAATGACTAGCGCTCACATAAGAGGTTAAATATAAAAGAGACGTACGTACGATTAGCACATTTTCTGATAATGACCATTATAGAAGATTTTTTTTTGTGTTGAATAAAATGGAATTCGGTTTTAAAGTGTTGTTTCCAGACTGAACTGAATCATAAGGTGAAGAAAATGTCAGCCGAACTTCGGAATATTTACCTGAAATTTAACTGTTTTAATTTTCATACATAATATAATATTTTCTGTCCCTCTAGCTAGCGATGTGCTGATTTTATTATTTTTAGTGAGAGTACAAGCACGGTCATGGAGGTTTCTAGCAAAAGTTTTCGCGAATGTTTTCCCTTCCTTGTTTTTAATTTTTTTTATTTATATTGATTTGAGTGTAGTTGATGTTTGATAGTAATATTTGAGAAGGAAGGGGGAAAAGGGTGCATTTTATGAAAGAAAACATTAGAAAGTGCACAAGCGAAATTTTATTATGTACCAAAGTTTACCAATACCAGTTACTCTCTCTTGAAATGTTCAACTAATTTATATTAACATAACTATAGATAAAGTTAAATGTTAATTTATATTTATAAATTAAACCAGAAAACCATTTAGAACAACCAGGTTTCTACTAACATTCTTAATAGGTCAATAAACTTCTTTAAAAAGGATGACGTTGAATCTAAGTAACCTATAATACGTCTTTTATTTTGTATGTAGTGGTGACTACATTCCACACAATAAATAAATAAATCATACTATAAAACGTTTGTAAGATAAATAGGATTTCGGTTGTACAAAGAGAAACTACAATAATATGAAAAATTGTTTATTTTTTTATTTCATAATGTTACATTTTCCATTTAACAAAATTTAATTGGGCATTCCTATAAATGCTTTGGATAATTGTATCTTAATTTTCACTTAATTATACTTGATATTGGAGACCTTATTTATTCTAGGTTTATTTGGAAATATTTAACTATAATTATTTTCTATAAAAATTATGCGATCTACATAGTAGCCGAAAATCGAATACCGAAAAAATCAATTACAGTGTTGAATATGTTTCTATAACAAAGTTAAATTAAATATAAGTATTTTAAGATCCAATTTGAACAACTAACGTTTATATGTATATATTTGACCATGGAAAGTTGAGTTCCAGGAGTTCATATAAATTTTGACTTTTTAATATGTTTGACCTCAAGTAATTATTGGACTTGTAAATTTAAATGGAGGCTGTGTGAAGAACTACAAAAAATTGAAAATGACAAATAAATGTCGAAACGTTTTGTAAACTTTTGTTAAATTTTTAACAAAAATTTGTTGACTGGAATAAGGTTTTTTTCTTCATTATTAAAATATACAGACTAATGTTTAAGTTGAGCTCTTTTTAATAGAATATCATCAGACAAAAGCCACAGAAATTGGATATAACTAAAATCAGACGTTGAGGCGTAAACAGACCATCAGGATGTTTTGACATAAAGTTATTCAAGGGTAAAATTTATAACTCATGTTGATTTATGATAGTTGGAAAACAAGTCGAGGCCTGGAACGGTTGTAAGCGAGCCAGTGTAATTAATCCATCAACTGATAAATAGAACTTTCTCATCATCATCATCATCATATTTTGGTGTAAACTCTTGATGAGATTAATACTTAACGCAATTAGTAGCTTTAATGTATTTTATCTCATCAATACCTATTTTGTATGGCTATTTTTTTTTTCATCATTTTCAAATACCGTGCTTCACCTTTCAAATACTTTATATATATATGAAATTAGCTTGCCTTGAATCGATTGGTTCGATTCATCACCATCGTCATGCAAAAGAAATAATTGTTTATATGTTTGAATGACTGCAAAGTCCTTTAACATATCATCTGAAACAAGAAGCACCACGACATTTTTCTTATCAGAAAACGAATTTTTTGTACCCTTCAAGATAATCGATGATTAAGTGATGTGAAGAAGAGTTATTTGTTTTTAAAATCTTTTTGAAATGAAACAATAAACGGCCATTATTCCTAAAATTATGTTTGCGCAGGTATGGGATAATGTAAAAAACTAAAAATTTTTAATGTCAAATTTGTTTGGAATTTCCAACTTGAACCACTTTTGAAAACTACGGGAGAAGGTGATTACATTGTTTAATAGTAATAATGGCATCAAAGTTAAAATCAGCCTAATGCTACTAGCAACATATCGCTAATTTGAAATAAGAGTCACGCAGTAGGGAAATAATTTTTTATCGTCCATTGACGTATATTTTTCAGATAAACCGTATGAGAATTTTACTTTATATAAAATATTATATTAGTCACGAGTACATGACTGCATAATAAATATTTGGAATGCAGCTACCTATGAAAAAAATAAACGTCAAAAATAAAAATAATAAACTAAAAAAGAAAAACTGGTAAAAGCATCCTCCCGTCATCCCAGGGATAATTTTCAGAAAGCTTTCCCTACTCTTTTCCTAACATCAGTCGCAATTTTCGCATTTTAAAAATAATTGAAACCATCGGCTCTCCCAGTTTGCCTGAGCGAGCACTGGGAGCTTTGTGTCATGTTGAAGGACCGAAAATGTTTTTGAAAAAATGTTCGTAAAATTGTATCCCGAATAACTTTACTTTATACCAACATCGATAATTTATGTTTCAGGAATATATACCATGAAAGATGTAAGTACTGCAATAATTTGATAAATTTTAAGTATATTCAATTACGGCCTCCCCTCAGGCGATCGACTAAACCCCGACATAAGTCGGACAGAGTCGGAAGAAATATATACTAGTCGCAGTTGAGAAGAAACATTGCAGATGTTTTTTTTAAAAATCGGGCCGACTAAACTAGTAGGAACGAAATTTAAACATGTTCTAGTTTTCTTTCAATCTGAACGTGGGCTGTGGTGGTGGAACGCCTTGTTCGGGAATGGCGGCTGGACTGGCACGATTTTGAACAGGCTTAGTAATTAGGCGCCGCTACCCAAGTTCCCCATCAGTATGGAAATTAAGCCAATATTATTATAAATGAATTGGACATAACTAATTACGTTTACAAACAAGTACGTGAAATAATAATAATAAAAGATTTAGCGATACCCGTACCACCAATCGTGGTTACAAACTTCACTACCCAAACCTGAATCCGTAAGAACAACCTTACTACAATCCTCCCACCTACGCCTCGGACGTCTCAGAGCTTGTTTAGTAATTGTTCGTTGATGATTCCCTCAACACGCCCAATAAAATCAATGAGTATCAACAAGTAAGTATCATAAATATTGTTACGGGCTACTGGGTGTAAAATGGACTAAACTATTACTTAATTCAAGAATCTAATATTTATTAACAAATTAAAAAGAATACAATGAGATTATTTAAAGCAGTTAGATTATTAAACTAATATCAATTTACAATAATAATATTCTACTAAATGTTATCTAATTTCTAAGATAATATACAAATAATATAAGATATTGTTTATACTAAGTAACTAAACTATTTATATAAATTTGTACAAATACAATAATATTACACTATAGTTTACAATTACAAATTAACACTTACAGTTCGCTAACTAAAGTCCACCGACCGTAAGACTCTCCGAATATGACAAACTGCCACACAGTTTATTACACTTATTACACGGCCACTAATTGTCACTGTTGCTCACTAAGCACTTATTACAGACTGATACTAATACTAACTAACTCACACACACTGCCACTAGTTAACGACTGCTACTCACTGGCTTATTACTAACTCGTCTTATTACTGACTCGCGGCCCGAACAGCTGTCCTTTTTATATAGGCAAGGCCGGTCGGGGTGGGGATTTCTCGGAAGAAGACCGAGAACCGCCTAGACCGACCCACAAGGATCTACGCCATTCTATAATTCCTTCCGCTTAATCCCATTGTTTGTCTTATCCTCCCAGCCGATCCTTCTTCCCTCTCTGACCGTAACAATATCATATGTAAAGGTAAACAGTATCAATATATGGTATATAGTATATCAATTTCAGAACAGTGTAAAATGGTGAGGGAGTGGAGCCAATAAACTACACAAAATAAGAGAGATTTATTTATTAAACGTTATTTTAGGCCTTGAAATAGTTCAGATTATTGTTGTCAGTTGCAGTTATACTCTTCTTTATTATTATTATTTTCCTTCTTCCACCATTCTTCATTTTCTTTCATTCCTTCAAACTCGTTTTGTCTTTCACCAATGAAATCTCATTCATTACATTTTGTTATAGAATAATATATTTATACATTTTTTTTAATATATAATAATATTTGTAGTTTTACTAATAGCATGGGTAACCATTAAATTTTATAACTGAATTAACCTCAATAATAACAACCACAATAAATAAGTCCATCTCATTCTGTGTAATTTATTGGCTCTACCCTCTGACCATTTTACACTGTTCTAAGAATTATCCATTCGACCATTTCCATTGGAATATATCAATTTATTAGTATCTCCGATCATCTATAAGCAAAAAAATCAAGGTATTTAACGTGTTGATGGATTCAAATTTTGTTGTCGTATTAGTTAAATTACGAAAATAAAAACCGGATAATCTTACTATATTCATGGTTTTGGAATGAGCAAATACGCATTAAAAATATCTAAGTAAGATACCAAAAATAAAATAAACATCATAGAATTTTAATATAAATAATATTTATATTTAACAGAATAAAAACTTTTGTGTAGATATTATATAGATACATACCAATAATACTTTAATAAATAAACCAAGCCTCTTTGTGAACATAATTCAGTTTTATCAACTTCGTATAACCCCTTCGAGAATAACTTCGATTAAACCTGAAAAAATTCCTAAAATGACATAAAGGAATAATCTTTTCCAATAATACTGTGTTTCGATTTTATTGTCTACAGCCAGATCTCGTTTAGAAACCGAATTCAGAATAAGAAAGAAAAAAAATCTAGTAACTGAATAAAAATTCAAAGTTGAAATCCGATTACCAAAGGAAATCTGAAGTTAACAAAAAAGTTTGGGGTTGATTTAAAGTGTGAGATAAAAGTGATATACTCTCATATTCAAGAGACCAACGAGCTTCTATATTTCACAGGGGCTTTTGGGGTCAGATTTGGTCTCCATATACATATTTTTTTTTTGCACTTGGTTCCATTTCTCGAAATCTCTTTGGAATGTAAAAAGGTCCAAATCCTGTATTAGGGAAAAAGACTATCACATATCTCTGTATTCTCTACTAATGTATCTATTACTCTTTCCTCTATAAAAACCATGAAATATATTAATAAGCAATACATGATTATAAGGATTACATTAAAAAAAAAAAAACTACGACCACAAAATCAATATTTTCGTTGTGCAACATAATCTACTATTGCATTGTTATTTAAAAAAAAAGTTTATGTATATACATATACATACTTGTTTATATTCATTTATTTTTTAAACTTTTATATTACATTTTTAATATAGATCTGATAAATCAAATTACCGGGTGTTTGTGAACACATTGTATCGTTTCTTTAGTATTTGTAGTTTCCACAATGTTATGTTAAACTGTACCACTACAACCCGTGAACGGGGTTTCGGTACATGATAGAGAGTGTACGGTTTCGTGGGCAACGATTGTGCAGGGGGGTGATTTGTTCTAGATCACGCTCAACAGCCAGATCCCCCCCCCACCTTATCTTTGGTACCCATTTTATAGAGTTTGGGAGAGCCCTAGGACGGTCCTGATCCCATGGGATACTTAAATAATAGTCTGCCAACGAGCGGGATTTTAACCCAGGATCTTTGACATTGCAACTCGGCGCTCTACCACTGAGCCACTCCGCTCCCAACAATATTTAAATAAATAAATAAGTTACTGCAAGAAAAAAAGTGAAATACTTTGGAACGTCTTCCATTTGGCATCTACTGATGTCAAAAATGCAGAGAGTAGTGGTCGATTAGTGGCAGGATTTAAAGTTTCTTCTGTTGTAAATAACCCTAAGAAAAAAGCTGGTTAGGTGCTCTTACTTTATTATAATATTAAAGTACATTATAAAATATAATATTCTATTATATTGTTAGCGTTCAGGTCGTATTCAACACTCAATAAACGTTTCTATCCGATACGAACTCTGAACAAACTAAAAATGTTAAAAAATTACCAAAATACCACCCGTAATTACTAATTGATAGGGCTGGTATTATGAATCAGTGTTATTGTGAAGTAGCTATAAGTGGTCAACTAAAGTATAATAATAATAATAATAATAATAAAGTCTTTATTTATTCTGGGGCAAGTCCCTTTAGAGTACGCTGTTACCTCTTAGAGTATAATATAATTACATTTATTTGAATATTACAATTAAATTAATAAATGAGAAAGAAAATTAAAAATTATTGAAAAAAATGCGAATTACTTCCGATAACAATAGTTTTAAAAAATATTAAAAGATAGAAAACATATATAAATAATATAACTATAATAATAAAGAGAGAAACAATCGATAGTTACATATATATAGATTTTATGAAAAGAAAAACAACAAAAAAATAAAGAAAGAACTACCCATTAGATGTACCCAATAGTGGTTGCTTTGTCATAGAATTACAATTCGCTTTTTATCCATACGGTTTTATAATGCCAAATTTCACAATTGCTTGATAATATCTTACATGATAATATCTTCATTATTCAATGCCCGAACATAAGAACTTAAATAAGCCGAAAAGGAAATCATTTGATTCACCACCAAAACACGCCTACTGTCTTTGCCCTCCTTCGACGAACTACAAAGGCACTAGAGTCTATCATGAACTAAGAAACTTGAGGGATCAACCCCGTCAACGCCAGGCTTCTCAACCACTTCCAGTTCTTGCAACAGGCATAGAACAGGGAGATTTCCACCAGTATTTCCACAACTCCTGGAAGGACCTAGGTCGTATTCAAAGGACTTAGACTTCTCAGACATCACAGAACAGAACACGAAAAGTCTATTCAGTAACGAAGGTAGCATTCCAGGTATCTTTCAGATCAGACATATCCTTCCATTTCTGTGATATCGTTTCAGAGTTAATTACTTTATTTCAGTTCCTTATATTCTTAATAAAAATTATTTAACAATTAATATTGAATCTTTTTTTCTGAATATGGCAATTAAATGTTTTTATATTACATCATCAAGCATGGCAATAGTACAGAACGCAAAAGGACTATTAAAAGACAAGAACAAGCTGATTCTCCATAACAGACGTATTGAAATAGCTCTCATAACATAGACCCTCTCCTCTAACAATCTATTCTTGGACTAAATATATCCTATCAAACAGACCATCCCGTGAGGAGAAGCCACGGAAAATCTAAAGTTTTAGTAACTACAAGCTTGAGCGTTATATGCCAACCCCCATGCACGAGAAAATAATACCCTTCTTCATCGTGAATAAATAAATAATGAAATTTCTACGGGGTACAGTCTGATATATTCCACTCCCTTGTCATTCTAAAATCCTGTTTTTCAGCTGGAATGGATTTCCATGGGTAACAAATTAAGTGACGTTCCTCCAAAAAGAAGATTTTTGCTGTGCTCTACTCCTCAATCCTTAACAAATCTTTCATTTTGGTCCATGTCCGGGAGAAAGTTGCCAGACCTTTTTGATTTCTTTGTTAAGAAATGTTCCAACGAATTTTGAATTCAGATTACCATTATGCGGTATTCGTAATATTAAACAAAAAATAGATCGAGTACACTTTCGAAACCAATTGGTTGAACGTTTAACTATTCATTTTCCATGGAAATTTCTCTTAATACTAGACAATGCAGATGAATTTTTCACTATAAGGTCATAAGAGGCTTAGCAACAAAATAAAATAACTGAGTTACGCTTATTCGGCTTATGAATTTATCCAATTTCATTATTTACATTAGCTCTTTGAATATTGACGATGGAAGTTTACGGAGATCGACCAGAAGACTTTTTCAAGTAAATTGGGCTTTTCTTTCATTGAAAATGACCCCAACTGGTTTATTTGATGTCATTTGTGAACCAAAAGGAGAATTTTTTGTAGATGTCTTTAGATGTAACTACCATATTTGCTGTCTATAACCAGATTCTATAATGTGATACCCTTGATCTTTTCCGAAGTCTACGCATCTTGCACAAACATTAGACTCAGGAACGATATAATCCCTAATATTATTCAGCCTGAAAGGTCTTTCTACGTCTCGCTGCACTTCACAAATCAACCCTCTGCCCAACGCAACCAGTTCCGATTCTCCATCACCACAACGATTTTTCGTCTTACTTTTTTTTGCCTTCTTCTTTTTACAAATCAACCTCCTTCTCAATTATTAAAAAAAAATATGTATTATCTTTATAGTAAGTAAAATGGTTTCGATATCAACACATAGTAATCTAAGCGTTTGATAAAGAATAAATGCCTCCTCACTTCTATTATCTAACAATACAATTAGGGCAGGCACTGAATTCGACCCATCGCTTTTCTTATACATCATAGCAAATGAAAAGAATCTTAACGGTTAAAATATCTTAAACTGGCTGTGTACAAGAATCTTGTCTGTACCCCGCACATTAGTCTCACAAGATAAAACTTAACATTAAAGCTATATCATCAAGCTCAGACAAGTTTGGATTTAAATAAATAAACCGGATATTCAAAAATGAACTCATTGAAACTGCAGTAAAAAGTAGTAAGTAAGTAGAAAGCCTTACTATCTTAATATAATAAAGTCACTACATAACATAATTGATTAATTTCTTATGCAAACGATCAATACAAACTTGGTGTTCACTCAAATCCATTTATTCAATTTTTTTCAAATCCGGACTTATTCTGAATTAATAAGAATTTTATAAATAGGAATCTTCTAGATTAAAACTTTCATGGAGAGATGTTATTGGATAATCTTTAAATTTATGTCCAATTATAAATAGGTAATTCATATAATTATAATAGGCCTTTGGTGATGGCCATCCATGTATTTTACGCCTTTAAAACAAAGAATAATTCATATTATAAGTGTATATGTTATATACATACAGTACAAATAGATATTTATGTAATTGATAGTTATCGCTCACTTACTTTAATAGCATCACAAGTCAGAAGTTAACAACTATGCTTTTCTTATTAATACAATTAATAATTCAAATAGATAACAAGGTAAAATGATCTAAAATTTTTAGAAAAGTATTTAGTACTCTCTAACCTGATTATATAATTGGCCGAGTATTGCCAAAATTTACAGAAAATGAGAGATATGCGTGTGAGATACATTTGTGTGTTCGTGAGTCATAATTTAAAATTTAAATCAGTCGTTTTAATTTATGAGAGATCATATTTAATTGATCCTATCCTGTCTGTTTTCTAAAAGAACGAAGTAAGTAATTTGTTTTGAAATTTGTGACTAAGCATGAACAATATGTTTCGATAGTACTCTCTTTTATAATTATAATTCATTGTATCAAATAAAATAAACATTATTTCGATTGAGAAAAGAAATACTGTTTTACAAAATATTTTAATTGTTCAAACATCTACTTCATCTTTACACCAAAACTTAATGATAGGTGTTTTTATTTTCTAGTAGTTATTGATAAAATTATTTATGAATATATTGATTTCCTTTCACGCCTTCTTAAGTGATTTCCGATTTTCATACTCAATCCTTACTTCTACGCAAATGGTAATATAATATCCGAAAGAGTAAAAAGCGATTTATTCTCGCACTAATGCCCTACACCGCTTGGGATTTTTGTTGCGATAAACAATGATCAATCACTAAGTCGCCCTTTGGAAAGCTAATGATTTGTAAGATTATTCAGGATTCATTATGAGACGTTTAATTTACTTATTTATTTATTTATTAATTTATTTACTTATTTATTTTTTACATATAATAAATTAAGATTTCCGAATAAATATTATAAATACGAGTATATATAAAAAAATACATACATAATATAGCGATTATTTTTTACTATATAGTATATTTGAAATATATATATATATATATATATATATATATATATATATATATTATTATTATTAATAATTCTTATCGTCTTTGCACTTTTTACTGGTGATGTTTATAAAAATCATTAGGTGAAATCTTTAGGAATGCTTCTTCTTCAAGAATCTTGAGTGATTCTTTGATATTCTTTCACGTATTTAATCAAGGAAATTACTCGAATTAATTATATAACTACTACAAAAACTCGATTTACTAGATTTTATAGTTGGAATGACGTAATGTAATAAGCTTTTACAGTATATGATATGATAATACTGCATTATATTATATAACATGTGGGTGCCTTCAATCGTTGTCATTACTGTGTTTAAACAAGTATCCTGCCCAAAGTTTAATACCTTACGTTTAATATTTATTATAGTCATATAATTGTTAAGAACCTTTGTATTTCAGAGAGTTATGTTCATTTATAAAATGGTGACAATACTATGTCAATTATATTGATTTACTGTTATATACTAATCATATTGATACAATGTGTGTTTACTGCTGGTAACGTACTGTTTAGTCTCGTAATCTCGTAAATTTTATGTTTCGTGTTTTTCCCCGTGATTGAAACTTGAGACGGTCTCCCCAATCACTCTTCTTTCGGAATAGTTGACATCGTTCTAAATTATGGCTTATATTCCGTTTGAAATTGTTTCACTTATTGTATTATTATAGGTGAATGGAATCAAAATGCTAGGTGATTTTGGACAAGTCTGTCTTAAGTTTATTAAAGATGATTAGCTCTCAATGGTTCATTCCTAATGTCTCTGCAAATGATAGCGTGTCTTCACAGTTTTCGGTCTGTTAATAGTCAGAACCTTAGACAGAAATAACCACCGTGCCTCTTGGCCTTGGTTCAATTTTGTTTTGTTTGAATCACACTCCTCTTAGCATGTAAAATCCTCGTGTAATCCTTATGTTTTAATTTTTTTTTTTCGTGTAGATGTTTTACATTTGTTCGCTGCTAATCCTCAAGAGGTTCTAAATATTATATCAAAAGGTTTAAAATATTATTATTCATTTCCTTTTAGATACCTTACGTAATATGAGTGTCCTGGAACTAAGGACAATGATGTAAATAATTTTCTTATAATAACTTATATAAACTTCCTATTACGGTATTAAAGATCAAAATAAAATAAATACTGCAGAAATATTTTAGTAACATAAATAATATAGATAACATAACAAAGCCAGCCAGAAACATAAAAAGGAAATAATAACAATAAGTAAAAAATCGCGGTGGCGCTGCAGCAGAAAAAACATTTTTTTAGTTACATGTTAAATTCGAATATACATATTTTTAAATTATGTTTTCGGAATTTGAGACAAGTGAGGACAGAGATCTTCTTGTATCTATTATGAAGTCATTATTCAACCTTTTTGTTGAACGACCAGTTATGACGAAAATAAAATATTAATTGCTTGACAGTTAAGCATTTTATGATTAATATGGACATGAGAAATAAAGTAGAGTAAATATTTGTTGGGGCGATTTACTTTACAATACGTTGGAAGAAAATCCTTGAGAGGTTCTGTGATTAGTGATTCCCAAATGGAATGATACATTTTTTATGACAAAACTAAAATAATACATTTTTACAATAAATTTTAACTATTACAACACAAAATAACTAATTTCTTTCCTCTTACGATTCTCATTCCTTGAAACGGTGAAATAATGGAACGGGACGATAATGCTTTCAGTTCTTCATTTCCTTCCTATTCCCGGACAAATGCTCTCTATGTTGATCGATACAATATAAACGGAGGATGAAGAAAAGGGTATGAGAGGGAATTAATGTTGAATGTGAATGGAAGGTGTAACTGATTCCTTTATTTCTAATAGGCTTGGGATATTGAATCCCTACACAATTTATGTATCCTTTTGAAAACTGTCACAGCTAGGAGATGAATACCTTTCTTTACAAACGGCTATCTCTAATTCCCTCTTTCTGCCTCTCGTGTAAAATCCTTATGTTTTAATTTTTTTTTTTTCGTGTAGATGTTTTACATTTGTTCGCTGCTAATCCTCAAGAGGTTCTAAATATTATATCAAAAGGTTTAAAATATTATTATTCATTTCCTTTTAGATACCTTACGTAATATGAGTGTCCTGGAACTAAGGACAATGATGTAAATAATTTTCTTATAATAACTTATATAAACTTCCTATTACGGTTAATTCAATAACTAATTAGCTTGCATAATTCGGAAATCTAAACTAAATATCTAAATCTAAGCATAATGCTACCTGCCTAAGTGAACTCGTTCTTGTTACCGTCTTTTGCTCATATTGGAAATTCATATTTATTTTTATAATAACGCCCAGTAATAATAGCAGTATGATTTGAAGTAAACAGGGATTTGTCCTTGTTTAAAAAAAAAAAAGATTTAAATGTTTGTATTTTGTTTATGTGGAAGAGTTTTTTTGAACTGCAAGGCTGTACCCGGCATGTCTTGGTATGGTGAAACCATATTAAAGTTATACTTGTTGATGCTTTGTTTCACAATTCAGCTGATATCGGGTGTATATGTGCGTGAAAATAGTTGAGTACTAATCATTCCCATTCACATACCCTAAGATAATGAATAAAAAAGGAAAAAGAAAATAATATTTTGGATTTCAAGAATAAATAAAAGTTTCCTCAACGTCTGTTACGGCAGTATTTTTTCTGGCAAGTTTTTAGAAAGGAGGATGATGGTTTTGATTTACCTTGGTTTTGTTCTGAAACGTGAGGGTTTGTAACATGCGCACGTAGTCCTGGAATATATAATTGTATAGAGGGCCTGGGATGTTAGAAATAAATTACCAACCCGGCAACTGACAGCCTCCCAAAAAAAAAATCTGTGAGGGGGAGGAGGTTAATGAAAAAGCCTCGGGGAAGTTTTCTTTTAGTTCAACTGGAGGATAAGGAATTTCCAAGGGCTAGTGAAATTACTTCACAACACATTTCCATTATACCTGATCCATTTCAGGAAATAATTTTACTGTAATTAATATCTCCCTTTTAAGCTGATCTCTTTTTTCTTTTATTTTTCTTCTTAATTGCCTTGTAAAAATAAATTAATTTTTTTGTATTAATGACTTCCTTTTCACCTTGTCTTGTAAAATTTAACTTCCGTTGATTCCATTTAGAGCAACGTTGTATTTTTAAAACCCTGGAAAATGTTTCATTGCCGGGGAGAGAATAATCTTCAGCGTACCATGTATGGTTTTACAAGTACAATATAGATAATTGGTTCTTGTAATTAAAAATATACACATCAAACTTTGATTGCTGCTAGTTACGATGTCATTAATCTAATTATAGTGAATTTAGATTACACTACTGTTGAGTTCATTAACCCGTCTTAGCAAATATTAAAAATTAAGTAGTTTTTATTTGTATATTCAAAAACTATTTAGATATAGTTGAATATACATATATCATGATGAAACGGGAAAGGGATAACTCAAAAAACACACAAATACCTGGAAGGATACTAAGGATGGATGGATACCTCTAAAACACAGCCCTAACTCTCTAAAATCAGGCGTCATCAGACATTAAAAAAATAGCACATCAACGAAGATGAAATATATCACATCTCACGACAACAGTCCTAGACTCACCAATCAGCAACAGCAACTTCACTATTCGACTTTTGTGTGTGTTTTGGAGTATTATCAGAAGAGCCTGAGTTGGCTAATTAAATTATGCCTAATTTTGCCTGATTGGTTAGTTATTTTCCATTACATTACAGGATTTTATTTTGTGTGTTTCAATTATATTCTGATTTTTATTTTATGTCATTATTTGAGTTTTACCTGATTTTTATTACAGAAAGAAAAAATCAAATTTGAACCAAAAACAAACATGCTAAATTATTATTAACACATGCATTAAAACGAATATTACTAAGATAAAAAAAATAAATTAATTCAACATTTTTCACGAGGTTATGTAATTAATAAAATTCCCGTTAGGTTTTAGTCAATAGTTCATATCGAAAAACAATCTATGGTTCATTGGTTGTTCTAAACACCTAGTACATATTTTTATTGATTTTATATATATTTATTAATTTATTTGTTATATTTACAACTGTATTACAATAATACATCAAGTAAATAGGCTAAGCGATACATAATGCCATGTGAAAATGACAAGTAGAGAAACTACCCACTCGTAGTACTCAAATCACAAGTTCAACTAAGAAGTCATGGGGCCATCTTCTTTTCAGACGCCTCGGAGGATTATCGGGAATTGAAGAGGAAGCTAGGTTTGAAACTAGAGGGTTTAAGTGGAAATGAAGTTTTTTATGAAAGGATATATAGCGGGTTCGGGCTAAATCAACAACAAATGGGACATTAAGGTCATTATGGATGACTTTATTCTTAACATAATAAGGAGCATTGAGGAATTTACGAAGGATTTTGGATTGTAGGGATTCGAACGAGAGGAATTCGATGGCATAGTGGAGCCCCAAAGCTAGTCCCAAAGTAAGTCCAAATAGGTCGTATGATGGTCATGTAGATGAGTCTGTTGTAACTAATTGGGAGCTTAGAGCGTTTGTCTAGTAAGTGTTGAAGTAGCCTGAAACGTCGAGCCGTTTCTTGCCCTTTCAGTCGAGGATTCCAGGTTAATCGTTTGTCAAGATGGAACCCTAAGTATCGGATCTGTTCTACAGATTTTATATTTTTAAATTATATTTTTGTAAATATGTTGGTTTTCGTTTCTACAATTTACATTATATGAAATATTTTACAAAAATATTCAATTGTGATTTATGTTTGTTTAAAGATGAGGTAAGGTCATTTTATTTTTAAACATGCAACTGTCCAATAATCCAAGCAAAATTAGAGATTTAGTATTATTTGTATCGATCCACAGCGATAAGTGGAAACCGATAATGTATCTTTACAATCATATATTTTTTGAAATATTTTAATTTTGAAGAGAAAAGATATGTCCATGGCCGGGATTCGAACCCGGGTCTCCCACACCACAGTTGCTCTACCACCGGAGGTATCCTGGTTCGTATCTCGGTCAGACAAATCCATTCTTTTCACTGATTCCATATCCCCGTGTTCTCGCAATTTGCGATGTATACAAGGGGAAGAATGTTCATTGAACATTACTTTAATTAGGATCTTGTTGACTTAAGTCATTATATATTATTATACATTTGGATTTGATTGTAATCATATATTTTTTTGTTTCGAAACGTCCTTTATTTTCATTAATATAATCCAATTAAAATACATCCATAATAGTAATAATATAAAATTCACAATCATAGCCTAATGTGTATCCAAAATATTGGAGGGTTTTTCAATTTCGGAGAGACAAGGGTGATGCCGGGGTCTGTGAGCCAATCCTTCTTCTTAACCTCGGCTGCAAATGATTAATTATTCCAACAACAAAAAATAACCAGTCGGAATCCGACAAAGTTTTTTCTTTTATTTCGGGGTTGAGTAAGAATGTATACTAAGTTCTAATATAAATTCTTATACAACTTTGTTAAGCTATTTTTTTTGGTTATATAGACGATTTTATACACTGCTACATGGATTGGGACCAGCTCTGGAAAAGTGAACTTCATGTAGAAGTTCATTTTGTTTACTACACTTAAAATCCGTTGATACCGAATAATTTATAATATTTGAAATTATCTTACCTAAACATTCGAGTAAGTGTTACATAACATCCAACATACAATTATATTAAAACAACTTTATAAAATCAAAACATTTAGCCTCATTCCCTATACATTTTCCCCAATATGATATCAAATTTTTAATTCAAGAACTGACAAATTCAGGGTTTTGTGATGAAATAAGGTCTTAAAACGCGAGTTTGACTTGAGAATCATTTCCACAAATTTCATCCATAATGAAATCTACTCCACTCTAAACGTAATTTATAAAGTTTTATTTTTATTAACCCAGCACGTGGCATTTCTGCCATACGCCGCCGAGCCTCCCAATTTGCGACTTATAAAGTGCATCTTAATCCAAATGAAAAAAAATTGTTTTCTTATATATTAATAAAAACCATTTCAACTAATGAGGGGGAAAGCACATTCAGTGTCAGTTAATAAGTATTGCATTGCGCTCGATAATATAATATATATCTAATAAATGTTCTGCGGAAAGGCGTGGATGCTAATTAGTGATAATTTAGTTAGTTGGGCTAACTAGCTTTGGGAATTTGCTAGGCTGGGATTCCCTTTGTCGGGAGGCGGGGCCTCTTTGGAGCTCAATCGACTGATCAGCATTTATTTCGGGAGCTGATGAAGCTCATACCTCTTTGGTTCTTGACCTGTTCTGCGTTATCACTTATTTATCGAAGTCGAAAAAAGAGTCAGTCTTAAAAAGTTCTTTATTAAACAAAAGTACAGATTACATTACAAGTCTAAGTGATCTACGGGTAACTAACTCTAACAGTAGACAAGATATCTTAAATTTACAGCTACATATATACGGTTAGGAGATAAGGGAGGGATAAGGGTGAATGCACCTAGTTAGACCCAGAAAGTAACCTTATCCTGTAATGGCAGTGAAGTCCTTAATAAGCAATGTCATAATACAATAGTGACAAAACATAGTGATGCCTGGGTCAGGAACCAATCGTATGATCGTTATCCTATAACTATTTGAATTTGCAGTCTGGGGCGTCATTAAGGGTGCAACCTTCTTCTTTCCTCTTTTCAAGAGTTCTCAGTTTATGTCTTAATATTGTTATTATATATATATAGTCTTAGGAAGCAGTTAATTATTCACTCTAGTCTGTCCTCAAGCACCTTATATATATCGATATATATATATATATATATATATATATATATATATATATATATATATACATATATATAAATATATATATAGATATATATATATTTATATATATAAGGTGCTTGAGGACAGACTAGAATGAATTATTAACTGCTTCCTCAGATTTTCCGTTGGTACCCCGAAGTTGTCTCTCCTAAACCTCAACACCCTTCATATATATACAGTCTCTCCAATTCAAATCCTCAGTCCAGCATCCGAAAACAAAATCTCGCCTTTGCCATCTACATGCTCGTTCCCGCAGAGAAGCATTCGAGTGTTCCTGTCTCGCTCCACCTCAATGTGTATTTACTAAACGGTGTCATCATAATGCTTATTTCAGTTTTACACGGTGTGATTTCTCAAGATCACTGATTTATTTCCAAGAAAATAAAACAGTAATTCACTTCGTCGTTATAAAGTTTCATCGTGAAAAATGTATCTGAAGTGTTGAGTTGAATTGATTCGACATATAACAACGTTAATTAGGGTGCCTAGTGTTGTAGGACGTAATTTCCAGCATTATTTGAATAAATATCTGATTTGTTGGAGATAATTCAATACGAGTGGGGAATAAAAGACACACTTCAAAAATGGACCAACTGGATCGTTTGCTTTTAATCTTGGCTAGTATAAAATGCCCATATACGGTCCTTCGATTTTGCTTACTCAACTTTTCTACAAGCGCTTTGTCTACACTATGTTGTGCTGTACCTTAATTGCTGACCTTTTTCGTAACTGTTGATGCACTTTCAGCTATTATTTGACTGCGTTAAAGAATACTGCTTGCTTCTCTCTCAATGATACCTGAACGGGTGAAGCTCAGCTGTTATTTGAAAGACATTGGTTTTTGGGATCCCTCAGTATAGATCTTACAATAATTTTCTTTTCATGCTCTTTTTATTATTAAATGGCAAAATTAAAATTGTGATTTCCTCTCTCATGTTTGGAACGCCTACATATTATATCAATATGAGGAGGCAGGTGAATACTTATGGATATTCTTTTTGGAAGTACTCATATCGAGTGCTATGAGCTGTTTAATAAACCGGTGTTAAAGGTATTGATCTTGCAGTAGTTATTGCTGTCGTTGAGCTCCCAGATCCCATGCCCTGATGAAAATTCGCAGACTGACGGAGCGGTATTAAAAGTTGAACCATCAGAGGCAGGCTGTAAGTTGCTCGGAAGCGGGTCAGCTGCAAACTCCTCTATCAGTAGCTCCTTGACTGATGACTCCTCAAGCCCCTTCCTTCCCCGACCCACTGAAGGATAAAAGAACTTTAGCCCATATTCATCATGATCCCCATCTGCTCCGTCCAACTTCGCCTCTCCCAGACATTCAGCCAAATTACACGGCCACTTGATTGTTTTATGGCTGTTTAACACGATTGGGAACCAGGGTGTGCAAACGCTGACAACAACCCGTGTTGTGATAGGGTACGAGTACGCCCGAGACAGATATATTATTTAATCTGTTAACCGTCAGCCATATTTGTTGGACCCAGTGAGATCTGCAGGCCATCATTGGGCTCACCTGCTCTCTATAAAATTGTTGTGCCTTAACTCGAAGTGACAACCTGCGGAACTGATACCCTATTCTATACTTAGGAAATCTCAAACTATCATGCAATCAGTTATATGAGAATCCTTCTATGTTATATGTTATATGAGAATCCAGTTTATCCTAAATTGGGAAAAACATGGTATTAGAGCGTGATCTCGCACAAATTACCTCCCAGAAATTTCTGTTCTTTTAAAAATAGGATAGTCTCTACCTTGTTGAGCCGAAGAGCCATGATAGGTTGAGTGGTACAGGTTTTTTTTTTATTTATTAACAAAATAAATTGTAGGGGCTTGTAAGGGGTATGGATTAGTTCGATCGTATTGTTATAGTTTACAAGAATGTTTACATGTAAATGTACTTAAACTTACTTTTCATCGAGGAGGCAGGGTACATATAGAGGGTAATTGAATCAAGCAGCCTGAACTTGTAGCTATGTTTTAACAGACAAAAAATCGAAAATTCAGAATCATAGTTACGTACTTTTTAATATTTTAATATTCTCATACATATTTGAAGTTTTTCAAAGGTATTTGTTTTACTTAGTTATTATTTACAATTTTATTTTCTCAAAATATAAGTTTAATAATTCGGAATTCCACATTATTAAATATATTAACGAATAAAGAAAATAAAGAAAGAAAATTATGATAATTAGCAACGGTGCTAAAAAACTAGCTCCAATAATTAACGCCATTAAACGCCAGAGAAGGTTTTGAAATGGATATAACAACAACCAAGAAGAAATTTTCCCAAACACAGTAATTGCATTGAGAGTTTTCCAGACTCTAACTAGTTCAGTTACTAAGAGGGTGAAAACTTTTTCTAGGCTAAATATAATGCGATCACGGTTGTATCAGGTAGCATTAAATTATCTAATATATAAAATTGTCGTGTCACACTGTTTGTAACAAAACTCCTCCGAAACGACTCGACCGATTCTTATAATATTTTGTAAGTATTTTCAGTAGGTCTGAGAATCGGACGTAAACTATTTTTCAAACCCCTAAGGGATATGGGCCGGCCATTATTATTGGTTATGCGTCGATCGTAGCAGTGACGGTTGATGATGCTGCATTTTTGATATGTTGTAAGGGCATGTCTGAGTAGCGTAAATCCAAGTTTACAACTGAAAAACGGGCGGGAATACTTTCAGTGGCTGAAAAACTTCGAAATTTTCGGAGTTATTTCACTTGTTGGCCTATATCTCCTAATCGGTTTCTTTTTAAGGGTAAAAACGTAAATGACCATTCTTAAAGAAAATGAAATTTTTTTCAATTTGAGCCCAAACGCGGCTCTGTACGCCTAACAAATCCTGAGTTAAGTTCCAATCATATAATGATTAACCGGAACCTCAGCCCTATTTAATATATAAAATTGTCGTGTCACAGTGTTTGTAACAAAACTCCTCCGAAACGACTCGACTGATTCTTATAATATTTTGTGAGTATATTCAGTAGGTCTGAGAATCGGACGTAAACTATTTTTCAAACCCCTAAGGGATATGGGCCGGCCATTATTATTGGTTGTGCGTCGATCATAGCAGTGACGGTTGATGATGCTGCATTTTTGATATGTTGTAAGGGCATGTCTGAGTAGTGTAAATCCAAGTTTACAACTGAAAAACGGGCGGGAATACTTTCAGTGGCTGAAAAACTTCGAAATTTTCGGAGTTATTTCACTTGTTGGCCTATATCTCCTAATCGGTTTCTTTTTAAGGGTAAAAACGTAAACGACCATACTTAAAGAAGATGAATTTTTTTTCAATTTGAGCCCAAACGCGGCTCTGTACGCCAAACAGATCCTGAGTTAAGTTCCAATCATGTAATGATTAACCGGAACCTCAGCCCTATTTAATATATAAAATTGTCGTGTCACAGTGTTTGTAACAAAACTCCTCCGAAACGACTCGACTGATTCTTATAATATTTTGTGAGTATATTCAGTAGGTCTGAGAAACCGACGTAAACAATTTTTCAAACCGCTAAGTTATATGTGTCACAATTTTAGCCCAAATGCAGCTCTGTAGGTCTAACAGATCCTGAGTTAAGTTCCAATCATATAATAACTAACCGGAATCTAATCTCTATCTAATAAATTACATCGGAACCCATGATACCGTTCAAAAGACTTTAATTTGATATGCGCTTGGCTTTTGCTATCGCCATCAACAAGTCTCAAAGCCAGACAATGTCCGTTTGCGGTTTTGACCTAGAACATCTAATTTCTCCCATGGACAATTATATGTTGCATGCTCACGAGTTCGTAAACCATCTAATCTATTATATTAGAAAAGGACGGATTAAAAAATGCATCATTTAGCGCCTAATTAAATTGAAATAAATAGTTATAATTTAAAAAAATATTATTAGCCATAATTAAAAATGGCTAATAATATTGGTATACCTCATTCATTAATCTAATTTTTATATTTTATCAGTTAAGAATTTTGTATATTATTTATTTATTATATACTATACTTAGGTATAAGATGAATAAAATGTAAAATCAAAAACCTTTTTAATTCATTTTTTTCATTCATTCAGTGTTTCTTTAAAATTCAAATTTTAACGTAATATTTTTTAATACTATAACAACAGCCACAGCAACGCGTGGCCGGGTCAGCTAGTTATGCTATATAATAAACAAATAACTGTATATAAATATTATTTATATTGACTGATATTCATATTTAAATAGAACATGAAGTTGCATGATCAATTAGTAAGAACTGAAGATGGTCTTGAATTTGCATGGACTTGTTACAGTTTGCATTTCTTTCATTACTTTTATCGTTTTGTAAATAAACAATTTAAAGAAAAAATTACTAATTAGTATAAAGTGGTCTTCAATTCTCTTCGTTTTTTCTTCTTCTATATCCATTTCTTGGTGCTTTGTCTATCTGTAGCTTCACTAATCTCCTCTGCCACTGATCCGACTTGTTATAAGATCCTCCTACATTCTCGAAGTCGCTTTCCCTCTGTCCTAACTTTCCTTTTGTCTGACGGCATTCTATTGATCAACATCCTTTGGTATTAGGACTAACACATCAATTATCTTCTACGGGCGTTTTCCATTAGCGGTTTCAGTCCCGTCTCTTCTCTTATATCACTTTCAGGCAAATCCGTCTTGCTGAGAAATTTCATCTCCATAGCTTAAAGCGGATAGTTGAGATCTAGCATTAAGATTTGAAAGCAGGAAGAGATACAGATAAAATCCCTGAAGAAAACTCTAAGGTAGATTTGTTCCAGTAATTTAATGAAATCATTAGTTTTCAATAACATAATTTACCATACATTTTAACTAAAATATATCTTATAGTATTTCGAACAAGTGAGGCGCCGATCCTTCTCAGAGGTATTGATATCATAGTATACTCGTGGTTAAGTCGACATTTTAGTTTCGCGCAAATCCTAAATTATTGAATACTATTAATTTGAGTTGTATGGTAATGTTCAAAATTAATTTTCACTTGAGCCCTACTCCTGTCATTCATGAGAAACCCAGCAAACCCCCCATCCTCGTCCCTCTCTTAAAATGAACGTGGTGATGTAAAAAAAAAATCCGTCAATCATATGTGACTATATCCAGATTATAGTGATAAATATCAAAGTCAAATAAATAAATAAGCCAAGAGACTAGGAAAAAAATCTTCAAAATTATATTTTTAAATAATACTAAATTTTTTTTTTCTAATGTAACAGTGTAGGTAAATGGTTATTTCTCTCAACTGCAGTTAGGTTTTCTAGTGAGCAGAATTTATTTGTTTTGTATTGTATATTTATCTAGTGGAACATTTTTCTCTGCAATTATTATCATCGGGATCATTTCCAAAATGTTTATATAATAGGTTTTACATATATTTGAAAATTGGAATTTTCTTAGCCTTTGATTAGGTATTTATTATTAGTATTCTGGCTCTAGGGTCCTGCAAGAATTCGGGCATCCACCATAACAGCCAACTTAACTAGGGTATACCACCTTAAATTGTT
Organism: Troilus luridus; assembly: GCA_964056705.1. Taxonomy (NCBI): domain Eukaryota; kingdom Metazoa; phylum Arthropoda; class Insecta; order Hemiptera; family Pentatomidae; genus Troilus; species Troilus luridus. Next base: position 50,772,024 of record OZ057412.1, on the reverse strand, counting down.
TTTAGTTGCAATTATATACTTATAGGAGAACTGATAATATAGAATAATCTTAGAATTAGTTATTTCATTTGATATTGTTTTGGTATTGACTTCAAAAAAGTGTTTTATGTAGGATTTTCAATGAGAATTTTCGTTTTGTCATTAAATAATAACTGTTTCTTTTCCAGGGCGGCTTCAATTTTGAAAAATAATAATTTTCACGAGCGTAACCTGATTTAAACTTGTTATAAAAATATTAATATAATGTTTTGTGTTTAAAATAGTTTTAAATTCCATGAAATCTTTACTCAGCTAGCGCACTCTTAAAATGCCATACTACATTTTATACATAGAAACATAGTGTCCTTATCTGTCGAGAGTACTACTAGTCATGAGTGTTGCCCTAATTAAGAAAATACTAATGAACTACCTTACGAAGCAGTAAAGTAAAAATAAAGAAAAAATAAAATAAACCCACACCACTATACACATTATGTGTGGAGTTGAAAACGGATAGTAAGGGGTTGTAATGTCTCTAAGCCTCTAAGGCCTGTAATGATCACCGCCCCAATCGCCAAGTTTTCCGTCAATTTAGGGTACATACTTTACAAAGGCTAGGTGAGCCTCAGAAGGGTCTCCAGATCCCTTAAGGTTGATTCACAGCTTTTAAAAGAATAAATGAATTGAATGAACATTTTTTTTCAAGTCGTGCTAAATGGAGTGGGGCTAAATCTGTCATCTTTACAGGGGTTTTAAAATAACTAAAAAAAAAAAAAAACTGTCCCACTACAACCCGTGAAAGGGTCTGGGGTTCAGTACATGGTAGAGACTGTACTGTTTCATGGACAACAATTGTCCAGGCAAGTGATTTGTCCTAGACCACGCTCAACTGCCAGATTTTTCTCCCTTATTTTGGGTAACCAGTTAATAGAGCCTGGGTTAGTCCCAGGAAGGTTCTAGATCGTGTAGGATCCATCTCCGGCCACTAATATATATTTAAGTCAGCCAGCGAGCGGGATTTGAACCCAGGATCTTCGTCATGACAACTCAAAGCGCTCTAACACTGACCCACTCCGTCCTTACAGGGATTTACTTTTATCTTTTTTATATTAGAACAAGTGTTTACGCGATTCAATCAGCGGTAAAATTTCTGATAGCGACTAAAGCAGTGGACTGTATTATTTACTACGACGAACATTGAAATCGAAGAAAAACAACAAAAAAAAACAATAATAAATTTCCTACTTACCCTCTGTTGGAAAAGTCACTGGGCGGTCTCTCTGCAGGTAAAAGGGGGTTTTTGGGATGGGATAGAAAATGATTAGAAGGAAAACTTGAGGAATCAATCCGTTTACCTGCACGTTGATACGTCCAACTTCTTTCGTGCTCTCCGATTTCCTGTAATTATACCAATCTTCCACGACCATCTATACAAAACAATTTACAAAACATCACCTTTTCGACTAAACTCTGCGATGTTTCAAACTACAATACACGGCGCGTATATCAAACGTCCAATGCCCATAGGCGCACGGTGCGCATGCGCGGATTTCCCCTTCCAGCCCATCAAATTGCTGGATATTAATAAAAATAATTAATAATTAATAAAAATAATTGTATTTATTTTACAATTTTAAATTGGCTCAAACATACCCCCGCCCCTGAAGACTCCTCTTCTGAACAATGGAGTTTTAGGATTGGAGAGACTACCAAAAGAAAAATCAAAATTCTTAACTTCTACTACAATCAGATATTTTATACCTCAAAAAATTAAAAGAAATTCAACTAAACTACAACGATTATCTATCTACATATTTACAATTTCGCATCCTCTACTGACTAGGCAAGGGGCAGAGCTTTACAATCGGCCGTCTCATTATCCCTTTGTTGGTTCGAACTGCGGCCACTCTCACCACTCCATCTTGGCCTGGAAAAACCTCCTCGACTATGCCTAACGGCCACTGTAAGGGGGTCATAGGACTTTGATCTATGAGAACCACTGTCCCCACGCGTATGGCACAGGAAGGTTGTGTCCATTTCGTTCGGACTTGGAGCTCATGCAAATACTCCTTGCTCCACCGCGACCAGAAAGACTGTACCAATTTGTCTAACAACTGATAGCGGGAGAGACGATTCGTGGGTAATTCCAACACTGCGTCCGCAGGTAATGATTTTAAGGGTGTAAGGTTCAACAAATGTGCAGGAGTCAATGCCAAAGGCTCTGATGGATCCTCCGAAAGAGGGCATAATGGTCTGGAATTCATCAATGCCTCAACCTCAATTAGGAGTGTGTTGAACTCCTCATATGTCAGGCGTTGCTCTCCTTTGACCCGCGATAGATGGGATTTGACACTTTTAATGTTGGATTCCCAAATTCCTCCAAAATGAGGACTACTTGGAGGAATGAATTTCCACTCAATTTTATACTCACTCAACCCATCTATCAGAGTATCTTTGAATTCTCGGGATGAGTGTAAGCTTGAGAGTTCATTCAATTCTCTCTTAGCACCGACAAAATTGGTTCCACAATCCGAATATATCGTGGAACAAGCACCACGACGAGACAAAAATCTTTTGAATGCGGCTAGAAAGGCAGCCGTAGACAAGCTAGTCACGAGTTCCAAATGGATAGCTTTCGTAGCTAAACACACAAAAAGGCAAATATAGGCCTTCTGAGTGGCTGAGTTCTGTCGACGTCCCATACTTATTTGCCAAGGACCGGCATAATCTACTCCGGTGTTCCAAAATGCCTTGACTTGGGTCACTCGACAGCTCGGGAGATTTCCCATAACTGGAAAAGAAGACTTGGGTTTGACTCGAAAACAAATATTACACTCTCGTATCACTTTCCGGACAACAGATCGAGCGGAGAGAATCCAATAATTTTGTCTCAACAACGATAAGAGCAAACTGGGACCTGTGTGAAGGTTCTCTAAATGGTAATAACGCACCAATATGCGTACGAACGGATCGATTTTGGGTAGAATTATGGGATGCGCATATTCAAAGCCAACTGCTGCATTTTGCAGTCGTCCTCCGACTCGAATTAATCCATCGGCTAGGAACGGAGCCAAACGTTGAATGCGATTGGAACATGGTTTTCCATTCTGGAGAGCAGATATGTCCTGCTGGAAATGCTGCGACTGTATGTTACGACAAAGAACCTGTTCAGATTTTACTAAATCTTCCCTTGTGATAAATTCTTGTCGAGGGAGTAGCCGACAGAATCGCAAGACATAAACCATAACTCGCCGTAGTTTTGCAAAGGACGAGTAGGAACAAATAATATCATAAACCCTGTTTTCACTTTTATGGGACTTTGTTATCATACATACCTTCGGCTTTTGTTCAGGCAGTTCCACCAATTCCGGCAACAATTCGACGATGTTGGTTTGCAGTTTTGGACCCATGTGCAAAATATCATTCAACAATATGCCTGAGCTATTCTGACTACTAGCATCGAACACGACACGCAGCGGTGTGCTTAAGCTCTGAGGCTTGATAATCGCGTGATAGGGTATAAAATATCCTTCTCCATCTTCTAAATCAGGAAAAAGCGACATATGTTTCTGATGAATGTAATCCGAAATTACCGCATGGTAGGCATCATGCACGTCAGGATTTTGGACAAAGCGTTTCTCAAAATTATAAAACCGCTTTAGGTTCGAACGATGTGAATGGCCTAGCGACTCAGGATTTTTTCGGAAAGGGAGAGTGACGATATATTTGCCACTTTCGTCGCATTGAACGGTTTCTACGAAATTCCGCTCACATTCTATATCCTCCTGGTCTAAGCAGACACCCTCCATCGGGGAAATATCTTCGAATTCCGAAAATCGTTGGAATGGAACGATAAACTCATTCACGGTGGTGAGGAGAGAGATGGGCTCGGGAGAGCTTTCCGAAATGGGCGCTTTCCCCATAACTATAAACCCTAGGGGAGTATCAATCGCCATGGGCTTGTCCGGAGAATCGACTAATTTTGCCCCACCCATTATAATTGGAAACAGTTCGGCCCCTAGCACCCCATCGATTTCGCCAGGTAAATGAAAATTCTCATCAGCCAGTTGCAAATGCTGCAAATGGCCCAAGCGAGAAACGTCCAATGGCATAGAAGGTAATTGATCGACAATACGATCAACTACTAAAGGTGCGATTGGAAAACACACCCTCGAATCAAGGCGAGAAAAAATTCGCAAAGAGGTTTTACCCCGGACAGTATTACTTGATCCACCAAACCCAAGAACAGACGAGCGAAAGTTTTGCTCAACAGTTAAATTTAATTTTCGACAAATGGATGTGGTTAAAAAATTAGACTGACTACCACTGTCTAGTAAAAACCGAATGGGTCGGCGACTACCCTGAGAGTTCTCCGCATGTACCACCACCGTCGACAAAATAACAGTTGAGTGGTCCGCGGAACTTGCGGCCATGTTCATCGAGCATAAGGTTGTCGAGGGAACCTCCGCTGATTCAGTGGTTTCGAGATGCGTTTCCGACTTTTCATTATTATTATTACGACCATGTTCAAAATGTAACAACGTGTTATGTGGCAATTCACATTTACTACAACTATTAACCGAGTCACATTCTGAAACTCTATGTTGGTTTGAAAGACACTTGAGACACAGAAAGGCAGCTTTGACAACTTTGAATCTCTTCCAAGGGGTTAGTTTCAAAAATTTGGCACAACCCTTTAACGGATGAATACCAGTTTTACAAAACACACAATTTTTTCCTTTTATTTCTTCCGCTTTGGCTATAAGAAAATGAGTTGCCTTGTTAGATTTTTTTTGTTGACTAGGATTATGAATTTTAGGTTTAATTTGCGTTTCGGTAGGAGGTAAACATCTAATTTGTTTTTCCAGAAAGGTCACCAAATCCGAATATGTCGGAAGCCTTTTATCTCGATGGGCGGCTTCAAAAGCTCCTTTTGTGGCTGGATCTAAAACCGCTAAACACCGATTCAGAAAAACAAATTCCCCCACATCACCAATATTCAATTGTTTTAACGCCGCAATGGGCGCGCAGAAACCATCTAACACTGAAATTATACCCTCTCGAGATTCCGAACGAAGGGGCGGAAAACGAAAAATTTCTTCGACATAACTACTTGCCAACGTGCGTTCATCGTTATAACGATCGATCAAAGCCTTCCACATTATTTCATAATTAGCTGATGTTGGTTTTACATGTTTACAAATATTCAATGCCGATCCCGTGAGCCTAGAGGTCAGATGTTGCATTTTTTCCAAAGCCGATAAAGAGGAGTCCTCATGTACAAGGGTATTAAATAATTCATAAAAAACAGGCCAATGTTCTAGTGAGCCATCAAACCGCGGAATTTCGATCGTACGTAAACGTGCCGCGTTAGTTTTGCCCGCAACTGTCGCTTGAACGCCCGAATTCCCTTTGTCTGAGCCATCCGACTTCGGGTGCATAACAATGTTGGCTACCCCCTCAATCTGTTCGACCATCTCGAATATCGATTTCGTGAATGTCGGTTCGAAATCTTCTACGAATTCTAGAGAAATTTCATTAATTCTCATTTCGAGTTCATCAAATTCTCGTAATGTCTTATCTAATAATGGATAAGATAATTTAAAACTCGCCGCACCTTTTGCTTCGGTACATTTTTTCGATAAATCAAATATTCTCTGAACTCTTTCGAATAAAATTTCCTTCTTTTTATTTAAGATTTTCAGTAACCGTTCCGCTTTCGTATCATCCATAATTGCTAAATTTGTAAATCAAAATAAAATAAAATTTTAACCTTTATAGTAATAAATTTAACGTTATAACTATTAACCGCTAATAGTAACTGCTATAATATTAACCGTTACAACAAATTATTAACCGTTATAATTTCAACAGTTACAACAAATCACAAGCCGTTATAATTCGTTAACAATAAACATTTGTGAAACATCTCTTTACCGAAAACAATTCTTTCTAAGGATTATTTCTAAGTATAATCATACTAGACCGTATACTCAACAACGAACTTGCTTAATCCCGTTCTAAACCGGTAAAAACTTTCCAACGACGCACCTACGAATAACAAATTTTACCACTAATTGATCTTCTACAACCATGAAAATAAAATTATCCGTGCCTGTGATGGACCAATGTTTACGCGATTCAATCAGCGGTAAAATTTCTGATAGCGACTAAAGCAGTGGACTGTATTATTTACTACGACGAACATTGAAATCGAAGAAAAACAACAAAAAAAAACAATAATAAATTTCCTACTTACCCTCTGTTGGAAAAGTCACTGGGCGGTCTCTCTGCAGGTAAAAGGGGGTTTTTGGGATGGGATAGAAAATGATTAGAAGGAAAACTTGAGGAATCAATCCGTTTACCTGCACGTTGATACGTCCAACTTCTTTCGTGCTCTCCGATTTCCTGTAATTATACCAATCTTCCACGACCATCTATACAAAACAATTTACAAAACATCACCTTTTCGACTAAACTCTGCGATGTTTCAAACTACAATACACGGCGCGTATATCAAACGTCCAATGCCCATAGGCGCACGGTGCGCATGCGCGGATTTCCCCTTCCAGCCCATCAAATTGCTGGATATTAATAAAAATAATTAATAATTAATAAAAATAATTGTATTTATTTTACAATTTTAAATTGGCTCAAACAACAAGATTTTCTATTTCTTTAAGATAAAAGATATTAAAATTTTCTTCCCTATTGTTCTTCCCTTTAGGTTTCCAAAATTTATTGTATTTGGGAGAATTAAATTAGCTTATAACTATTAAATATTATCACAATACGATTATAGTAATTTTAGGTAATTTGTTGTATTTAGTTATATAGATTATGAACTTCTACAATTTTGATTGAATCACGACCAATAATAGGAGAAAAAAATACGACAATGGCAAGACATTTTTATGCTACCCCAGCCGGTCGCCCCTCGGGGACCAGCGCCTGGCAGGTGATGTGGGGGAGTTACGACCGCTGGGTTGTACGGCGCTGAAGGCACGCACATCTCGCCAGCCTGTCGGAAAAGTGCTATCATTTCTCATAACTCATTCAATTCTTCAAGCCCTTTAAAAATAATATAGGGAACGGATTATTCTCCCAATATTTTCATTCTTTGTCAGCAGTTTTTAAATGAAAAAAAATACTGAAAAACATTTAACAAATTTTGATCTATTATAATTGTGTATTTGCATGAGATAATTGTTCTATTATTTGTATGAGATAATTTTTTTATTTGAATTGACGAATATTGCAAATATTTAATAATTTTTACAGTAATCTGAAATCTTGAATTTTTCACAAAACAACTTCGAATTAACAACTAATAACGATTCTGACCATAAGTATTGAGATAGAATTTCAGAAATGTAAGCTGAAATTGGGTGGAGTGCTTATGGTTGGTGTTAAATAAAATAAAAAATTCACTATTAATTACCCAAAAAACAAAAACATAATTGCTACAATCAGACACTCTACCTAACTTCTGTTTCCAAACCGATTTTATTTTTTCTCAGGCATGTATTCTTCCGCTTTATTCCTCAGATAAACGCCACTGATGCAGAAAAACCTAAGAACCTTATTATTTTTTCGAGGTAGCCTTTTTTGATGTTATTCCTCTTTATAGCTACCTATTTTTCCCTAAAGGTTTGAATATATTTGCTAAAAATGGTATAAGTATGAGTATATTTTTACATATACTAAGGGTTCGCTTTTGAATTAATTTTAAAATATGGGTTAATGACATGTTTTCAACACTCAGAACATACCAAAGTGCAATTTCTTTTAACACTCCACAGCTGTTAAATGTTACTATGAAATAATAATCATTAAAATTTTTGAAACAAATAAACAATTTTTTTTAGATCCAAATGGATTTATAACACTTTAAAAAATAATAGCTCATACAGTGGTGTTTTTTTGTTTATTAATATAGATCAGAAAACTGTATTTTGACCTTCGGTCAGCATCAGCCAAATAATTTTTATTACCACCCATTTTTGAATCTTGTGACAACTTGAATCTTGACAATTCTCTTTAGTCAGAATAATTGTTAAACTTATCATGGAGAGGATATAAGAACTGTCCATCACCCATTAAAAAATATTAACTGAACATAGTGTTTGAGTATAAGGATAAAGGTGTGAAGATTATTTCCGTTAATTTACAACTTTGTACAGATTCTTTAGCCTCTATAAAATTGTCTTCGTGTCCAAAACTTTTTAAATATTGATTTTTTTCCTGCTTCGAACTTTTATAAGCCTTTTTTCTATCAATAAAATTTTGATGACCAAGGCTATAACCAGATCTATAAGGGCGGCTACCAGAACTTTCTAGGATCTACAAGAATTTTGGTATAAAATATTCTGAACTTGTTCTATTATATTTTATAGAACTCCTCCATAAAGCTCTAATCGGTTTCTGAGACTTTTAACCCTTTTGGACATGAATATTTCAAGCCGAAGTTTTGAGAGCCCTTGAATGACTTGAGGGTACTAGAAGAGTTTTACCAATTACTCTTTTAAGCCAAAGTGTCTATTAACAACAAGTTATAAACATCGAAAGTATAAAAAAACTATCTTTGAAAATTAGAGGCATTAGGTAGGAGAAGAGTTTTTTTATCACTTCATTGCAAAAGATATATTTATAATTGTCCATAGAACTTCTCAGATGCTTTTAGAACTCGAAAGAAAGTTGTGAATTAGCGAAATGAATTTTTACCTCTTTGTAGTTGAAATATTTTCAGACAGAATTTTTGCCAGTAACCGGTTTCTTCGCCGTTCCCTTAAGAGTTCTGGCAATTATACTTATTAACCAAACAATGGCGTAGAGGGGTAAGGGTGAAAGTAAGGGTCCGGCTTAAAGAGGGCAGACGGAATGCCAAAAAAATAATCGTTTTTAATACTTTTTTCCTTATTTTTTAAGTTCCAAAAAGTTAAAAAAAATATTTTATTTGATTTAAGTTAGGCATACTTTTAAATTAATTTATATTAATGTATATTATAAGCAGACACCGTACGTTCCTGTCATAATATGTTAAGTATATACAAGTATCAAACACAGTAAATTTTATAGTTTATACTTATATTTTAATTTATACTTATTTATAATTTTATACTTATAGTATATTATAAATTATAAATACCTTCAACCACTCAGGAGTGGAACCTATCAATTATGATTTTTTTTTAGTGAGTACGATTTTACGATTCTCTTAAGGGTTTTGAAAAATTAAGGTCTATTCTCTGTTATTCAATTTGATATATTATTTTGTATGATAAATTTTCATCTGTGCTAAGGGTTTATTTAACACCAAAGTTTAACACATCCTAAAACCGATGATGTTTTAAATTTAATTAGAAAACACCTTTTACTATGTTGTGATTAATATTATAGGCCAATAATTAATGAACCAGAAACATTTTCTTAAATTCCAAAAATTGTTTCATTAAATATCTGACTCTGATTGCTTGATTATTGAGGTTTACTATTGAATTTATTGGTATAAAAGTGAAAATGAAGTATACGTACATCTCATTACGAGCCTCTTATCGTATAATTCAATAGCATACTAAAAAGCACTAGCCTAAAGCTCTCGCTGAGAATTAATTTAATGTTCATTCAACCCATCTTTAAATTATGATGTTGTGGGGAGCTGAAAGGGTCATGTGTTAGTATTCGCTTGATCAGAGGTCCGCGCTATCGATTTCAGACCTTCGGCCGGCAACGAAAAAATACCCTCCTAAAAAATCTAAACTACGTTGAGCGGGTGAAGCTGATAGGCCAATTTTCAATCTCTGCAATTTTTTTTTTTTAAACTTTAACTGTAATTCTGAAATGTATACTTTGAATTACCTTCTAATGATTAGGTTGTCTTTTAATAATAAATGTGACATGCAAAAACATCGGACAGCATAATTAACTTAATTTTTTATATTTTTTAATTTTAATTTGTTTCACGTAGCGTTCGGCTGCTCCTCTTAGATTTCTTTAATTAACTTGGTAGCTTTTAAATACATTAGCGTCTTCTGTGTTTCATTATTTTCTTTGAACAGTGGACACGTTTCGATATTCAAATTTGTTCTTTTTATTTGATGGTTTGTATCAGTTCCGCAGGTTGTCGCTTTCATTTAAATCACAAGTTTTAAGCTTTCATTCGTTTCATTTTTAATATTCTTCAAAAATAAAATTGATCGTGAAGTTTAGTAGGAAAAAAAGAGTGTTATTATGGAAAATGTGTATGTTTTGGTAATTATTTCTCGATGAAACAAACATACTGTCACGGTCCGAGAGAAAGGCCCGGATGGATTAGGACGGCTGAAGAGATTATAAGATTAGAAAGATCGAGAACCATCTCGACCTGGCGAGACAATTCTTGGATCTTCCGAGAAGTGCCCCACCCCGACCTAATTTGCCGACTGTCACCGTTCACTGTCACTGACTTATACTAACTTACTACTGACCTGCCTACTGAAACAGCTGGCCTTTTATACAGTCCGTGTGAGTGACAGTGACAGTTAGTGTCAGCCAGTGGCAGCGTGTTAAGTGATCAGTGAGTGTAATAAACTGTGTGTCAGTTTGTCATATTTGGTGTACGGTCTGTGGACTTTAATTAGCGAAGTGTTAATTTGTAGTTGGACCGCTCCGACGTGGGCATGCCCAGCAGCACACTCAAGGCATCCCCACGCAAGGCCAGGCACAGCGCTGAAGCTTGGGTCTCCTGTGACCACCCGTGGATCGAAGCCGCTGTCTCGAAGAGAGTCATGTAGTCCTCCCACGGCGTCTTTCCGTCGAATACTGGAATTGTGTTGTGCGCTGGTGACGCCCCAGCATAGGCGGGCAGAATGGTGTTATGATGGGTGCCCTCGAAGAAGCGGTCGGTGTCGTTCGTCGGTGGGTTGCTCATACGTCCCTCGAGAGCTTCCGTTCTTAGCCTAATTTCGTTAACTTTTTCTCCTAGCCTAGATTTTATTACTTATCACACTGTCACTGGCTGACACTAACTGTCACTGTCACTCACACGGACTGTCACCGATCATTGTCACTGACTGATACTAACTTACTACTGAATCAGCTGGCCTTTTATATAGGCAAGGTAGGTCGGGGTGGGGCACTTCTCGGAAGACCCAAGAATTGTCTCGCCAGGTCGAGATGGTTCTCGATCTTTCTAATCTTATAATCCCTTCAGTCGTCCTAATCCTTCCGGACCTTTCTCTCGGACCGTAACAATATATTATTATCTATACTTCGAAACGTTAGTTGAAACGTTTATTTCTTGATGAAATAATTACCAAAATATACATACACATATACACTATATAAATATATGTATACATTTATATTTTTTTATTAAATATTTATAAATATATAAATACAAACACAATTAGACAATTTTTTTTCATACTAAAACTCGCGATTATTTTTATTTTCGAAAATATTAAAAAAATAAAATAATGAAAGGTTAAAAATTGATGTGCATTAACTCAAAACAACAATCTATGGAACTGGTACCTGATGGTTTTTACATTAAAATAGATCCTTCACAGTAGGTATTGTATTATCATATCTTCAGTAGGATTGTTGACGTAGCAAACTATTAAAAAAGTTATTATTGAATGAACACTCGACTCAGTTTTCTTGAAGTATTCTCTACCTTTGAGGTATTAGTTCAAAATGAAAAAAAAAAATCTTGTAGTTCATTATCATTATACAACTCTAAACTAATACGATTTTACTTTATTTTTTGTTACAGGTGAGTACAGAGTCTTATTTTCCTTCATTTAAATACAGTTGGCAAGTAAGTGGTACAAGTTGTTTATTCTATCCTCGAACTATTATATTATTTTCCCAAAATCAAGAATTGTATTTGATAATTAGAGACAGAAAGATACTACAAGAGACTTATTCTGGAACTGGGTCCGTTTCGAATAATGTAAAAATACACAAATAAAGAAGTTATTGTACATTTGAAGAAATTTTGAGATTTATAACAAAATACGTCGTTGCATTTTTAAGTGCACAATGATGAAATGAATACTTCACTTCATAATATTATATAAAATTAAATAAAATTTAAGAAATCCTAAAGAAATAAGAAATCCTATTATAAATAGTACATGTGTTTCAAGTATACTGACAAACAAATAAATTATAATAAAATGTATTAAATATTAAATATATATATACACACAGGGTGTCCCATTTCAAGTGGATCAAACGTTTTTAACTTTTAAACGAAACAAAATTCAGAAAAACGATTCAGGTAAAAGTTGTAGTTATTCAGAGCTAGTTTGAATAAATAAAAAAAAACATTGTTTGGTTTTTCACTTTAAATGGTGAATATCGACCTTCAAAAAATGTAGTTTCCTCTTGACCCCCATTTATTTTTATTTTTCTGAAATGTACAATACAAAAGGTATGGAAATAGGAAAACATTACCCTCCTAATGTGGCTGCATAAGCAGGACTCAGTGAGATCATAGCAAATGGAAGGGTTAGGGCACTAAAGCTACAAACAGTGAAGACTTGAGAGCAGAAGAGAAGCTGGACCTTGACAGAACTCTACTAGTATATTTACAATTTGCCTTTTGGACAAGAAGTCCAATGGATGGACCTGAAAATAGATTAATATTTGATTTTCGATTTCAAAAATCTTGATTATCAATCGGCCATATCTTCTGTTATGATTATCTTATCAATATACAGACAGCATTGGGGTGCAATTTTGACATAGGTACAGAAGGAAACCTACGGGAAATAGACTATCCGAGGAAGATAGGAATTGTATGTGGTTAAAATGGGCGGGGGGTCAGGATCTACTAAGTAGAAGAAAAATGCAATTTTTTTTTTTAATTTTTAGTTTAAATTTAAAAAATGTTTTTAATGCAGCAATGCTTGTCCCAATGCTTCTCCCCTCTCTTACCAAGGATATATAGGTAAACGGATACCAGTTCAGGATCTGACTGGGATGGTAGGATAGCGGTTATATAGTCATCAGAACATGCCTACTTGTAAAATGTACAAGGATTTGTTGGAATGTAATAAGTAAATAAAATGAAGATAACAGGGCTGAAGACGCTGCTTGTGGAACACAGGAAATATCATTTAATATTTCATTACATGGTAAAGAAAAAGAAAAGAATGTTAAAACCGGAAACGAATCAAGCAAATAAAAAAAATCAATTTACATCAATTTTTTGTTGTATCCTTAAGTTTCTATGCAGGGGTTCAATGTTAAATACTGCATTGTAAATATCAACAGTAATCAAAAGGGATTATATCAATGTTTATTCCTGTTGTCCAGATTCAATTTCAACAGCCACGCAAGATTTTATGACACACATAGACTTCATCTAATAAAATGAAAAATTCTAGGAAGCGATATGAATTAAAATTTGTCACATGCGCAAAACTCCTTCATACATTATTTTCTATTAAAGTATTTATTAAATACTTAAATTAAAAGTAAAATTTACTTTGAATGGAATCATTACAATACATAAAATGAATTAATAAAATTTCATATATTTATTACCTTTCCTAAATAAAGAAAACAAAATAAAATTATATTATATATATATATATATATATATTTATATGTATGTAAATATATATATATAATATTTGAAAAATGTTAAAAACAAACAGTATAACACCTACATTGATCCAAGATAATTTCATTACATTGAATAATCCTGCCCGAAATGTTATTCAATCTTAATTTATTAATATTGTTTTTATTATTAATATCTTTTCCCCCTGAAAGAGATAGCAAATAGAGCCCATTTTTATTTCGTAGACTGGTGGAGATATGAGGATTCCACGGGCACCGCTTCTTCCAACTGCTCCCCTGCTCTGAATTCTAAATTGAATAACAGTCACCCGAAAAATATAAGGGAAAATATGAGAAGTGAATAAAACAGGATATTAGGGATTTGCTTGTATAAAAGAAAAAAGTAGGGATTGTCGAATTAACATGTTTTGAATATATATTTTTTTAGGAAGGGAATTTGATTTTTATTAACTTAAACGGCAACATAAAGATTTTTAAAAAAATTATTTGCTGTAAATCGAATCAGATATTAAATTTAAGGAAAATGAGTCATTGTAATGTGTATATCTGTTCCTACAATAATATATCCAGATAAATTAAAAATAATTGTAAAAAAAGTAAACTTTTAATGATTAAATTTATTATACGCACATCCAAATTAGTATATCAACACACTTCCTCACAACCATAGGATTGAAAATAAAGCAATTATTTTTTATCAATGTTTTTAACTGTGCCATTAATTTATAGCAGATATGGTAAATTAATTGATTAATACAAATTTCCCCAGCCGGACTGCTGAAAGCGTAGGTCCTCGTTCCATTTAATGCAAAAATAGAGGAGAGTTGACTAGGAGGCATGTGTGATCAAAAGTCCAATGGCTATCCAGGCAATTGCTTCTCACAACAAACGGCTTCATTATTTCCACTACCTTAGCCTAACCTTAAACACTTTTGATCCCTTTAATTATAGCACCAAGCATAAGATGATATATTTTGGTCTGAGTTACTTATTTCTATCTTATTTATGAGTGTTTATATATATATATATATATATATATATATAATATGTTTTAGTGGGACTGAGGAACCGGGGAAGACATATCTAACTAAGAACTCTAAATTATCCTCGATATATCAAATAAGTTTTAATGAAATATATTAAATTAAATAAAAAGTAGAGGATTGCTATAAAATATATGCACCTATTTTATGGCCATCCTCTTCTATATCTTTATCATTATTGCTCATGTAAAAATGTATACAGTAAATGAAAATCAAAATAAAAAATTGTAATTATGAAGTATATACATTATAAATATTCAGGTGCCTATTTAATCCAGATATACTATATATTTTTGAATACTATATTGATGGTTTAATTAGGTATTAAGTTGGTAAACACACTACCAACCTCTGAAAAAGAATCCAATTTTAAATAAAGGTATGAATTGAGATAAATAATAAGTTGAGTAATTTTATAAAATAATTACTCTGGCATTCAAAAATAAATAAAACATATTTACCCCCTTAAAACATAGCATTGTATGTATATGAAGTGGTGAGCTTACAGAAGTAGATATATTACTTGCGGAAGTAGACAACGTGGACGGTCATTTTCATTGAACCTCAAGATGCTATGAACCATAGTGCCTCCATGCTATGTTTTCATTGGTTCATCAACAGCCTGTTCATAACCAGTCCCACGGGGCTAGAATCAGCAGTGTCCTTAACACAGTAATCTATGGCTCAAGAGCATTGGCAAATCGGTCTAGATCCATGGATTATGGCTGTTCGGTGTCGGCTGGGACAGGAGAACTTATTTATCTTTCCCAACCGCTGATATATTCATGTCTCCTTAAACGGACGCAATGGACCGACCACTAGTTCACGACCTGGATAGTCACAACATAATCCGCAATCAAGGTTAACAAGATAGACCCAACACTGCTTTTAGAAATTCTAATTTCATTTTTTTTTTCCTCCGGAAATTGGGGAACTTCCCTTCATTATGAATCTATATCTACAATTATTGTAATTACATGTGACTAATGTACTTTAAAATATTATTTTACACATAATTAAAAATTGATATCCGTGAATATAATGGATCTAACTACACGTACGCCATTCGGTTTTGTGTTTATACCTTTATTCTCCTTGAATATTTCTCAAATTCCTCAAGAAATTAAGGTAATTATTCTTTAATTTTGGAATTCTCTCCTTTATTTGTCCTTGACTATAGCACTCTCGGAAATATATTCTCTCCAGCTACTGTAAGCTTCCCACAGCTTCCTAATGCTTCCTAAACCGAGGATCCTGCTGTATGCATAAGGGCCTCACACAATGGTCTGCGCAATTGTGGTTTTGCCCTAAGAGCCTTAATTTTAGTTTTGTCTTCATTAAGTATTGGGCCTATCTTCTCGACCCCCAGGTATAATCTAACGCAACCCTAATACTCTTGTACCAATCCGTTTTGACCACAATATCTGCAAGGAGGATATAAATGTTAGTGGAATTAGTCATATTATTTATTTGAAAAATATATTGATATCAATTTTTCATTATAATATTATAGCAAGTAGTTAAAGATTAACAATTCAAATTTTGTGACAATTCTCGAATGTGATATTATTTTATTAAATAACCTCGGTAACGCATCATTATCTTAAATATATTATATTATTTAGTAAGTTTATTAATTATATTTTATTATATTATTGCCTCACCAGACTCCTCAAACATTCTTTCGTCTTGGCCCGCACAATAGCTCTGTCACACTTCCATCCATGATCCAGTGTTTTTCTTGATATTTCTTCTCGTCCTACGAGGATGCCCTGCGTTAAATTGTAATAAAAATTGACATAACTAAGGCCTGTACATATAACATCATTTCTTATTTATTCTCAAGATCTCTCACATAGTTTTTTTAAAGTACTAGTGGATATGAGCAGTTTTTGTTACTTCAAACTGTTTGTAGTTCAAACCAATACGATTTTTCAGCGATTCTTCTTAAAAAAAGTAAAAATTTCTGAACGATAGACCATATCGCCATTGTAGTTATCTCATTTTGTTCAGAAACAAACTGTACGAAAAATATTTTAGACGACTCAGATAGAGAAAATCGTTTTTTAATTGTAAGCCCCAAATTTCGATCTCCAGGGAGGTTCTTCACTTTCCTGCAAAACTGTATCTTATCATAACCCGTGTATCTTATCATATGTTGTTTTTTTTAGCCTAAAGTTAATGGATACTTGTTAATAGTATAAAATAAATTAATATAGATTAAAAATGCCTGAATGAATTTTGTACTTTCCATCCTGGTGCTATGTAACAACATGTGACAATGACATAGAGTTTCGTTGCTCGTACGATAATTGACTCTTATCAAAACAAGTGGTTTCGGATCCGTTTCTACGATTTGACCTAGCCGGCTATCAGTCAAAACAAACAGAGGAGTGGCTTTGTTATTAGGACGCAACCTGCCTATCAATAGGTGGGTCACATAATCATCACTGGCGATGGAATGGAATCGAGAAAATGTTTATTTTGGCGGAGCAGCCGGCATAAAATAGTGATTGGATGTGGGAGCGCTGTTCGATTGTCTTAAGCCGATTAGCCTCTTGTTCGATTTGATTCAATCCGACAATAGTGCATCAGTGTGTGTTAGCCCTACCACACACTTCCTACCTTCCCGGCCAATTTAATTACAAACCTGTTGCTTTTAAATTATTTGCATCCCTTCCGCTTGCATAATAATTATTTCCATTCCATTTGAATTAATAAGAGAGTCCATTTTTTTATCATTGGTAATTAATAAAATTGAATTAACGCCATTTATTAAATTAAAGATATAAAATTAACTTTAATATACACTGAATGTTACAACAGACATTTTTTGACACCTATAAGAAGAAGTAGAACCTAGGAGGGGGACATATACCTTACAAAGAAGAAAAAACAGTCCTGAGGAGACCTGCAGAGGACATAAGAGGACTGGCTCGCACCAGAGCCCGAAGATGGCCGGGCGACGACCTACCTACCTGACGAAGAACTCCAGAAGTACCCCTTTTTAAATACAGATAAGTTTTAATTTAATTATCCATCTGTTTTATCTGAATTTCAATCTGAATAAATAATAGTACAGTCCTTCCAAGAACCTTTACCTTTGCTAATTTTTTTCTGCCATTCTCCTCTGTCCGCAGCAAGGTGCCTCTAGCGGTTTATACCGATCGCCTTCAGGTCACCCTCAACATCGCGGTGGCACCTGAGACGGGGCCTCCCTCTTAATCTTGAACCATCATTCGGTATCTCGTACATCATCTTTCTTGGAGTTCTCATTGGGTCCATCCTCTCCACATGCACCAACCATTTTAGTCTTTTGAAAACGTTTACTATATCTTCGTGTAGGTCCTTCAACTTGTGGATCTGATTCTCCATTAATATATACATACATGTATTAATATACGAGTATGGATCCCGAGGAATCTTCGGTCCCATTAATATTAGAGGGGAATGGCGACGGAGATCAAAAGAAAAAATTTACAACCTGCTCAACTATTTAGATATCACTAAAGTGATAAAATTAAATCGTCTGCGGCGGGTAGGTCATGTTGCTAGAATGAAGTACCACGCCAAGAATGGTATTGACATCACAGTTACAACGAAGTCGAGCGGTCGGTAGACCAAAATTAAGATGGACGGATTGCGATGCGAATAATGAAAAGAAAGCTGGAGTTAACAGCTGGATGGTAAAATCCAGCGATTGAAGAGCGTAGTGATTGGTTTTATTATCTACAATAATTACCCATGGCATCCCTAAATAAATAAATAGCCTCTTAAAGAACAGAACAAAATATATATAAAATGGGAAATATTTGTTAAGAATACAAGATAAATGATTGACCAACAAAATTAATAAATCATCTTTATTTTATTAAAACATAGCAGATTATTGGAATATACATTTAGTTATTCTATGTGATCTATTGTTAACGTTGTGCCTCATACCTGACTTACATCTTATCTTATTTTATTATCCTCTTAAGTTTAAATCTCCGGCATTAAAGTCGAACAATTCCTTACCTCGGTGCCATCCATCGAGATCATCCTGCGACGCAAATACGCATGTTTAAGTTGTTATCGCCTCCGCTATCTCCTTACACATTTTTCAAGTAAGCTTGTCAAGTCCTTTCCCATTTTGTATGACTCCCATTTTTACTGCTTGGTGTGTGACGTAGCTCGGAAGAGGGTTGAAATATAAGATAAAAGGGTGAGAAGGCAATAGGTAAAAGTTATATTCGTTTTTCAAGGAATCCTGAGTGGACTTAGTCATGGTTGCAATTTCTTTATAAAAACAATTGCATTGGTTAGTCGTGTAATTGTTTTTATAAAGAAATATTGCCTAGTATCGAAGGAATAAAGAGTATAACCAAAATATAGGCTGTTTTTCCTAGAGGTTCACAAATTTAAATTAATATAAAACCAACATAATCATGAAATGAATGAAGTGAAACTGGGTTTATTGGAGAGATAATTTAATGCCACTTATGTATGAGTGATTTCAGCAATATAGGCTTGGTCGTAGATGACGTAATCTTTTCACGTAGTTTTCGCAGCTTTTGCGGATGTATTTCGTCAATAACTCGAATGCTGTGTTCCAAGTGTTTGGAATCATCTTTGGCTTATCAGCGTGGACAAGTGACTCGACATATTCCCAATGAAAATTATCTTATGGGGTTAGATTGTACGATCTTGTTGGCCAGTTCACAGGACCATTACGTGAAATTGTTTGCTCATGAAATCTTTCTTTGAGGAAATTAATAGTATTGCAAGATGTGCGTTATGTGCCTTACATCCTTGGAAGATCCTTACATAGAATCTTCCATAAAGTGGGTGGAGACAATTCCAAGTCCTGAGAACGACGTCCAATTGATTGACTTGGTCGTTCTCAATGCGACGTTGTACAACGGCTATCGATTGTCTGGTACGTGCAGTTTATCGTCTTGAGGAATGCGTATTATCACTTAAAGTATACGTGGTGCAGAAAAAGTCCATAATTAATAAAATTAGCCGCGAGGAGAGACAATCATGATGACCGTAAAATATTAAATTGTCACTATTCCCGCTATTATAAATTAGCTTGTTTCCTCATCCATCAGATACCATGTTTCTGATATTAGGCTATACATTAATGCTGATCAATCATCAGTTTTGATAGAATGATGTTTTATACAAGTTGTGTCCGAGCAGGATAATTCTGTGCCATAAATTTTGAGAGCTTTGGGCAGTATTAATTATTTTATTTTCATTTTTTTTACCATATCCTAAGGCTTACTCTGACTGTTAAGTGGGTAATTATGATTGATGGAAAACATGGTGGTTTTCGTGAAGTTGGCTGAATCACTTCCGATCAAAACTGTTAGCTTTGAAACAACAAAATTCCCATAAAATAATAAATTCAAGATTCTTCATGGTTTACATTGATACATAATAAACCATAACACGCCATTATACTAGGGTAGGGTGATAGTCGATTTTTACTATCGATATATTGATAGGCCATGTCTATCGATGGTCACTATCGATAGTGTCGACTTATCGATAGTTGTGATCTTTTTTACCCTCAAGTTTTGAAACACTCGGGATTATGCTGATCGGTCTCTGTCCCGTGTCGAGTTATTTTGAAATTGAACTCGGAATTCCTAGAGCTCACGTGTTCTCTTCTATATAACTTTGATGCCGCACCGAACGTGTCATTATTTAATTCCCCGAAATTACTAATTACATTATTTTGGGTAGTACACGTAGTACCACACTTGTGCAAACAAATCAACTACGCGGTATTCAGCATTGGGTCTTCTAGGTTTTTATAGCCTTAACTTCTTCTTTAATTTGGGACATTTTTCTACAATTCTTTAATGTTCAACTAGAAATGCAGTTTTTTCCACGGGAAATATGTGGACCAAGGAGCACACTTGACTCTTGAAATAAACTATTTCATTATTTTTCTTTTCTGAAGATTTGATTTGTTCACTGTTATTGAAAACATCTAAATTGTAAACACTTTGTTAAAATTCAAACAAATTGGAGTTTTTTCTCGTCTTTATGATATAATCTTATAATTTATAATCCTGCAACTTTTAAATAGTAGGTAGGTAATTTAATTAAAATAAATTCTTTATTGAATAGGTTTGGGAAAAAAGAGAAGCAGCTATCGAAAAACTATCGAAAGTATTCGATAGTTTTCAGCCGATAGTATCTGCCTATCGATAGTGCTAACTATCGACCATCGCCTAACCCTAGCTCATACATACATATCGATTAAAGATAGTAAGTTAACAGTAACTCGCTTTGTATTGAAGTTGTGCAGAATGAAGTAAGAAATGTATTCAGATTGCTCCCTGGGTCTTTAGTGGTCTCAAAGTTACCGTCTTGCTAACCGTAATTGAGTCAGGGGTCTGTGAAATCAGTAGTTCGAAATAAACCTGCAAGGGGATTTGTACTTTAAAATAAGTTTATCTACTAGTTGAATGTGGCACTTAATTTTAGAAGAGGGTATTTTAGCGTTTATTTTTATTTTAGTTCTAAAAGGTAAATAATCTTTTATAATCAAGATTTCTAATAATTTTCACCTTTGTGAAACTCTTTTTTTCGAAATAATTTTGAGTTTTTAGAAATAATTACCAACAAAATATTTTTTGAAACTCGTAAATAGGTTAAAAAAGGTATAGGCTGATTTAACTTAAAGCACTATTATTGGCTTGTTTTAGATTTTACAATTGAGTATGCGAATTCTGGTCTCTAGATATTAGATTAGAATCGCATTAAACATTAATAAACCAGCGGAGGTCAACAAATTTCTCAAAAGTAGGGAGAAATGTTTATTCAAGAGCCAACGTTTCGACTCACTTTGCAGGGCTTCTTCAGGGCTAAATCTGTAAAAGACCGAAAAGTGGGTCGAAACATTGGTTCTTGAATAAACATTTCTCCCTACTTTTGAGAAATGTATAGACCTCCACCCGGACTATTTTCTTTCTCTTATATATACAAGGTCAATTATCATCATTCAAGATTAATAAACCAGATGTCGCATGGCTCCGTTTTGGCAGATTTTGTTAAAAGTTATTACTTATTAAACAAACTAGTGAAACTAGACATATTTTGATAAGGAATATTAAAACAAATGTCAAAATTTATTTTAATCCACTCTGTGTGTCCCGATAAAATAGTCTCAGAAGTATACGCCCGTGTATTTTAAACAAATACTTTAGGATTAAAAAAAATAAAACCTTGAGAATTTTATTAAAACCTTTGTTAAATGACTACATTATGCGTCGAATATATTTCTTGGATGCTAAAGGTCAGCTGTTGGGAAGAAATTAGATGCCGATTCACATGACATGACTTAAATTCAACAGAAATTATAACAAATGAAAAATGTCTATTAACTTAATTAGAAGCGGTGAATTTTCGCGTTTATAACAGCCTTATTTATTTTTATTTTTTTTAATTTTCTCATTTATATGTTTAGATAAACCCAATAAATATATAGTAATAAAACTAATTAACTGAATCAGATGTGAAAATGGTGAAATCACTTTTGAATATATCTATCTATCTATATATATATATTAACTATATATTATTGAAAAAAAGAAGATAATTTGTATAATGTAGATTTTAAAATTTATAATATTTATTGATTACAATGAAGATTTCATTATCGACTTTGAATAAAAAATATAAAAAATCAAGGTAATCGAATTTAATTAGAAAAAGAAAGAGATAAGCGGTAGCAGAAGAAATTCCATATTCTACAATATTGATTTTATGGTAATATTAAAATTTGAATATTGATTAATTTTCCTTAAAAATATAGGAATAGAAAAACATATCCTACAAGACTGCTTTGGAGGAAGGGACCTTTTGTTTGTTTACTAGCCGGAATCGATTTGCCAGATGTCACGGAGGAGAAAAATTATTTTTAGTCTCTGCTTCTCTAACCTTTGGGGTGTAACTCTTCGGGTTTCAAGGACCGAAATTATTATTAATAAAAATAGACAGATATAAAGTGTTATATTATTTTTTTAAATTTATTTCATAACAGTATTTATATGTATACCATAAATAAATCTGTCATGAAAATGTTTGTAACCAGTAATGACCTAATTGTATACATTAGTCATTATTAAAATAATTTTTTCTCTCCAATAGTTAGAATCAAATAACATGAAGTTTATCTTATTTAGATATCAGTGGAAAGTTTCCAATATACCTTTTCTTCAGGATTTTCACAGTCATGATTTAACATGTCATAAACAATAAAAAAAATGTTTTTTCAACCAAATATTTGTATTATTATTTATTTGTTATAAAATACATGCAATACTCAAAATATAGTCCATTTTTATCTACCGTCATTAGCCAGCTGCTAGCCAATTGCTCGACTCCATGCTGATAACATTCCTTGGGATGGCTGTCAAAGAACTCTTGAACCGCAATTTGAACTTCCGCAAAATTATCAAATTTTTCCCCTGATGAAAATGGGCGATGGCTCGAAAAAAGTAGTAATCCGATGGTGTGAGGTCTGGACTATATGGTGGATGAGGCAGGAGTTCGAATCCATGAAGTTTTTGAAAATTGTCTTCGGTTCGACGGGGAGTGTGAGGATGACTATTATCGTGTTGGAATAAAACTCCGTTTCGGTTGATCAAAGCAGGATAACGCTCAGATAACTTCGCTTAAAATATTTCCAGTTGTTCGTTGTAGAGTTCAGAATCCGTAGAGCATCCATCAGGAACAAATTCGTGAAGAATAACATCATAAAAATTAAAAAAAGCCCGCTAAGAATGGATTTTTTTTTTTCAAATTGGGCCCCTTGCAGCTACCGGAAAAGCAGTTTGACCGCGATGTAGCCATTGTTCACTGGTATTCGGATTTCGCACGTACACGCACTTTTCATCACAGGTGATAATCTTCCGGTAAAATCTCATATCAGAAGGGTTATTCAAAAAACTTTCACAAATTTCTAACCTCTTAGCTGATTGCTGAGGAGTAAGTTCGTCAGGATCAAGTATAAATCATGTTTTCACCTTTCCAATGGAGCGTAGATGGCGAATAACAGTATCTGTCGGCACAACACACTCCGTAGCAAGTTCACGAGTACTTGCGGATGGATTCGACTAAATAGTTTCCTTCAGAACCTCATCAATATCCTTAATGGTCGCCCGGACCCCTTCTTCCTTCCAGACATCGTATCTCCTCTAATATATTTTTCAAACCAACGCCTTGCAGTGCGCTGGTCAAAGACACCTTCTCCTTCATACTTAATAATTTCACTAGTTGCTTCAGCGGCTGTGAAATTTGTTTTCAAGTAATGCCTTAAAATTACGAGTATTTCTTAGGACACTGTCATGTTTCTTCTTTGAAACAAATAACTCAACTTAGTCTTTCTTTGAAAAAGTCGAACGGGATTAAACAACC
The DNA here is from genome assembly GCA_964056705.1 of Troilus luridus. Lineage (NCBI taxonomy): Eukaryota > Metazoa > Arthropoda > Insecta > Hemiptera > Pentatomidae > Troilus > Troilus luridus. Next base: position 50,748,007 of record OZ057412.1, on the reverse strand, counting down.
TTAGAGAATGCTCTAAAGGGACTATTAAGTATTGGTAAGTATTAAATAGGATTGAAATGTTTACAGTCCTTTGAAATTTTGAATTGGAAAAAGCAGTCATTATTTTTATACACCTTATTATTTTTGAGCTTTTGCTCTTCTTTATTAAACATGTTTTTTAGAATAGCCTTAGGTCCAGTTTGTTCTTTTTGGCAGTCATTTTTTTCCTGTTTTTATTTTAGAGACTTAAAGCTTCTTTTTTGGATTTTTTCTACTAATACCTTAACAAGTATTTCATCTCTCTTTGGAGCTTTTGCTCATCTACATTATAACACTATTATTTTGAATAAGCCATGAAATGATTTTTACTTTTTTTTTTTCATGATTCTACATGAATTTAATTGAAACAATATTCTAGAAAAAAAACATTAAGTGCCCAAAAAATGTTTATATATTGGTGGTCAAGTATTTCGGGAATTTTTTCAATTTTTTAACAATAATTGGGTATATTGTTAAATAATGTGTGTTAAATAAGAACGATACTTGCATGTACATAGATATAAGAAAAAATATATACAACAAATGCATTTGGTTATCAGCTAATATATGGATATGTTTGTCAATGAAAATATAAATTTAATTTAATATATGTTAATAATGTGGAATAATTGATGTGTTTCATTTTCGTTAAATATCCAACAAAAATGTATTTGCATTTAAAAAACATACAAGTATAAAGAAAACATAAATTTTGTTTGTTTTTTCTTGAAATTCCTGTCGGAATAATGTTTTCATTTGATGTGTACAACGCGTGAGAATAAACATGCGTTCTGTTTGGGCCGGGCAGAAATCGATTCTCTAACGACTGGGCTCACCCATGACTACGTCATCAGATAGCGGTTGGGACAATCCTGCTACCTACTGCTGTTGTAAAATAGATGATAAATATATGTGTTAATGCATTTATATGTTCCTAACAATTATATATTATTAATTGAAGCGTATAGTAAGTAAACAAGTTAAAGTAAATGTATTTATATTGAATTTATTTTACCCATTGTAGTGGTGAATAGTGTTGGTTTCAAATTTATTGTATAACTTGTGTTGGTGATTAATAGCTATTCAATAAGTCTTATTTTTTAACTTTTAAGAATCTAGTTTACACAATGGGAAACGTTATTATATTAATATATATATATTCAATCCAATTTTTCCAATAACCGTAGTTAATTTCGTCAATAAAGAAAATATTCTGCACTACTACAACCTATGAAGGTCATGAAAAAGTGCCAGATTTTTCCTGTAAGTTTACCCTCGTTATCCAAAATGATATTTTAACTAAAAAATAAATTAAAACCTGTACCACTTCAACTTATGAAGAGTCTTGGGTTCAGTACAGTAAAGACTGTTTCTTGGAGAACGGTTGTACTTGGAGGTGATTTGTCTTGGATCCCGTTCAACCGTCAGGGTTCCTAGGAAGCCTTTACACACTATGCTATTCAGCTACATTTTTAAATACCTTCATTACGAATGGAAATGTAGTCAAACAAATGCCATTATTTTTAGTGTTGGCTTTAAAAAATGCATTATGTAACTCCGCCCCGTAATATGTTATGTAATTTTTGAAGGCAATCAGCAGAAGTTGTATTTTGTGTTTAAGGTCTTAATGAATTCAAGGAAAGATGAGCAACTCTAAAGACGACCATTCTTTCTGAGATGAGAAAGTCGTTCTTTATTTCGAAGGTCTGCCAGAAAATAGATGACAACGCCCGGGCCTGATTTGTTGCAGTTAATAGTATTAAAAAAATAGGGTTTTATTTAAATTTCTATGTTTATGACACGCTATGTCATTAATTAGTCATTGTCATAGCCATTAATTATGTACTATTAGTTTATGAGTTGTTATTTATTACACCAGAGAAATATACATGAGGAAACTTAATCTAGATGGATGCCCTACAAATGGACGAACCATTGGGAAGATCGAAACCTTACTAATAGCTGTCTTCAACCGTACCCTATTGTTCATGAAATGATTTTAAAGCTATTTTTATGCAGTAAAAGTCATGTCATCTATTTACCGTTTTTTTTAACAGATTAGTTTTTAAGTATATTTATGCATGAATTACTACCACAATTTATACTACTGCCCACTTATGCACTTTTGAATATGAAATAAAATTAAGCATAAAAAATATACAATAAAATAATATAATTGAAGTATTAATTTTTCATATGAACATTTTCACTTCCAAATAGAATCAGATTTTAAAACTAACTAAAATTAACAGGTAAAACTAAATTAAAATAAGCTTGAATAAAAAAAATTTACCGAATTAGTAAAGACAAAACATATATGTATATATATATATATATATATATATATATATATATATATATTATGTTTTGGTTCTTGAGTTTCAGTCAGTTATTTCAACTTCTTAAGGCGACGTTTCGAGACTAGGTTAGTCTCATATTCATGCCCTGACAGTGAAAAAATGAGCTTTTAGTAAAAACATTAAATAGCAGACTAAAATAAATATAGATGACACGTGTAAGTTGTAATGGATAGGTGTGTACTCCTATCCATATATATATAGCGTAGGTGGATAATAAAAACATTTTTATGTCTAGGGGATGGATCATATAGGATCTAGGACCTTCCTGGGGCTCACCCAGCCTCAACAAAATATTTTAAAAATAGGGTACCTTAAATAAGGGGGAAAAATCTGGCGGTTGAGCGTGACCTAGGACGAGCCACCTCCTTGCAGAACCGTTGTCCATGAAACAGTACAACCTCTAACATGTACTGAACCCCAGACCCATTCACGGGTTGTAGTGGTACAGGTTTTTTGTATTATATATCCAACATTATGGTGTCAAAAATAAAAATAATGGAGTTTTGATGTATGTTTCTATTGTAGAATTTTGCGGTATTAAAAGTAAAAAAAAACTAAATTGTCCTACTCAATAATGTAACAAGACATTATACTCCAAATATGATCAATTGATATTTATTATTTATACTTGCAATATAGAAAGTTTTATTTTTTTACTAATGGTCCGGATGCACTATATACCTCTGCGTGCCGGGACAACACAGAGGGATCAAAGGCAGTAAGATTTCTGGCATATCAAGAGAAGGAATATCTAGAGATTAAAGCCTGGGGACTGAGATGGGCGAAAACTTAATGACCCTTAAAATTTCGAATGAAAAGAGCAAAAGGTATCGAAATTAGGCACTAAACCTAAAGGCGGGATTTAATGACCAAAAGCTAAAGCAATCCTCAACGAAATGATGTAGTTCTTTAGAAAACTGGAACTAATCCGAGATGGTTGATGATGGCTTTCGATGAAAATTATTTTGATTATTATTATTGTCAAAGCTATGCGTTAAAAATGCAAGTAAAAATTAAATATTACATTTTACAATATTTATAAATAACTCACGATTTGTCAGTGCTAATCTAATTGTAACTCATTATTAATTATCGGATCATAAATAATAAGATTATAGTTGAATTGCTGGGAAGAGACTGGTCGGAAGAGAAGTTTTTTAATAAATGGATCTTATGACTGCCAACGTTTCATCCTATGTATCGCCGCCCTTAAGGAGAGCAATCTGATGTGTTAAGAATCTCATCAGTATCAACAATATAATACCTTAGTAAATTTACAATCCGAACTATTCAATAGTGTATCTTTTGCATTTTTGATGAATGCAAGAAAACAACTGAAATATTGTTGATCAATAACACGTCACTGTATTAATCAGATGAAATATTTTTTTTCTTTATGTTCATTCTCATTGATTTAAGACCTTCAAATTTATAATTGAATGTTGCATAACATTCATATCCACATTACTACAGGGACCAGTTCTTTTCGAAATGTACCAATTGTGACATGTAAAAATAAATGTAAAAAAAAAACTTCACACCCAGAAGTACGAGTATGATGCGAAGACATTAATTATTGTTTGAAACTCTTTTCGGCTAATTATAGACATTTTTATGGACAATGTTCCTGTGTATAGAAATCTTGAAAGTATCCATAACAAAATCCCATACTTTGTTCGCTGAACTTGCATACATTCATTTTGAGAAGGTATTAAAATCAATGTGGACAGCCTAGTAGTAGATTCAACATCCTGAAAGTTTGGAACATCTTCATCCTTCTTATGTTCTCCATTTAAGAGATCTTGAAAGTTGTCTTTCCAGGTATTCAACACTCTTGATTTTTCTATTATTACTTCCCCATCCTTCGCTACGGTGGTATACGATGCATGATTCGGGGGTAAAAATCTTTCAAAACTATTTCATTGTTTTGAAAAATCCTCTAGGATGTTTCCTACTGTCCAATTGTTTCTTTAAGTATTTTATTTTCATATTTCTAAGGAGTATATATGTCTCTGTGTTTATATAAAACGATAAAATATAAAACTTGATACAAGGCTCGCTGAGTGATAAAGCGGTACCATTTACAATGTAAGAGGTCATTTTCAGGCAGGTGAGAAAAACATAAGATCTAGAATGGAGGATCTTAAGGAAATTTATTTTCTGACATAGTTCGTGCCGGCTAATGAAGAACGGAAGTGTAGCGGGTGCTAATGTCAGCTCGATTAGGGGCAAAGGTCTAACTCACTTCCGCTCTAGACAAATCGACAGCTGTTTGGATCTCCTTTATTTCCACCACTGCCATCTAAATAACACCCCCTTCTTCCTCTCTCACCATTCAGTATAAACTATTTTATGTTTGAACATTTTCAACGTCCACAAGGCAAACAAAAAACCAAAAACCAAAACCCATTAGGCAGGCATGATAGCCACCACCAATACTTGTAATTTTGATGAAAAAAAAAAACTCCTCATCTAAAGTATTCCTAAAAAGTAAAACGAAAGTGAATTTATGTTCATTTACTAACCCGAAATTCGTAATAAACCAAAAATGAATGATCATTCCATGTTGGAAGTGTGTTTTGTGTCCTCTTTAACTTCATTCACTTCGAAACTACTTGAAAAATTCCAACCTAAAAGCCATAAGTCTTTAAACTAAAATACTAGTCCACTTTTCGACCATCCAAGCATTATCAGGACAGAAATAGAATAAAAGCAAAGGAAAAAAACGAATAATGAAAATCCTAACCTTAAAATGCAACTAGGGGCTAACCAGAGGAAATATCCCACCACCTCCAAGACCCAAATGCAACTACAGAATCATGAGGAAGGTTACCAGACCCCAGCTGGAAAGTGTTAGATAATTAGCTGATAAATATTAAATGGAAATACAAATACATTAAAATAAATAAAATCAATAAAAAAAAAATTAACAAACAACACACAAACAGAAGGCAAGAGACCATATAAACCAAAGAAAGAATAGTAACAGTGCAATTGCCGTGCCCCCCCCTATCAGACGGCTTTTTTGTGTGCCCCATTACAGTACATACTTATAGGCATATCACATGATCATCGTTATAATATATGAATAAACTAACAGAAATAGAATGAGTGAAACTGTACTTTGGATATGTTAATAAACCTTTGAAACCTTTCTATATACTACATATTTATTTCTAAGTTATTGTTGATTTTTATGCCCGTCTGGCCTTTATGCCCCCCGCCAGAAAAAAATCCGGATCCGCCCTTGTTGTAGATGTGGTTGGATGTTTCCTCCGGTTAGTGTCTTGCTGCATTTTGAGGTTAAGGGGTGCTTTATCGTTGTTTTCCTTGACAGGGATATTTGTTTCCTGTTTTAGTTTACAGACTTAATGCTTTGTGGTAGGAATTTTTCCACTAATGTCTAAACATATATTTTATGCTTATTTAGAGCTTTTGCTTTTCAATATTAATTTTATGAAAAATCATTAGGAATTTTATATAAATTAATCTAAATTAAAAAAAACAAATAAATTTATCAACTTCATGTGAATATAATCAGGAGTGGAAGGAGGGGATTTCAAAGAATCATAAAGAAAAGTAAAAGTATGAAGTAAAAGTAAAGATGCCGTTCACACGAAAAAAAAAAGATATTAAATATTTAATTTGGAGTGCTGCCGATGGGTAGTTACTCCACATGTGTTTTTCATGTCATAATGTACATATCAGCAGATTTACCAGTTATAATCATATTACAGTTGTAAATATCATTAAATTAAATGAAAAAAAAATGTAATGAATAAAAATATTTTATTCAGTTTTAATTATCGAAGAAGAAATTATAAAGGACTAATTTTATTACTTGACATTTGATCCCCACATTTTTTTAAGTTAAAAATAATTAGCTTATTATTTTTTTGTAAATAGTCTCTCATTCATTTTATCTATAAAACATAAAGAGCCCGTCCTTTATATTTTTTCTTTAAAAATTATTTTAACATTGAACTTCAAATATCTTCTTTTGTCCCTCCCCGGCATCAAAGACTACACGGCTTTGCCTTATTAGCTGTAAAAAATGTCAAGGGCTTCATTTAAGACTGTCCCTCAGAAAGCTGCCTAAACCTTAAAAAAACAACCAATTAAGTATGAATTACATTATACGACACGATACGGCTCGTGTCTGACAAATGAGGTGTCTTATATCAAAAGCTAATTCTATTCAGTTTTTAATTATATCATATAAATAATGCTTAGTATTAAAAATGTTGATTTTGGACATGGGGATATTCGAATAAATAATTTAAATAATAAAGATTAGTCTCAAAACAACTTTATATTTGAAAAGTTGATACATTTGTGAAAGAAAACTTTTCGATTCGAGTGCCATGTATCAAATATATCGGAAGTATATGCAGCAAAGTGATATTTTTCCACTACATTCTTAACATGTATTTTATGTCTTTTTTGAACATTTGTGTTTCAATATTAATATATATTGTTCAAAAATGTTTTTAAATATTTTTATTTTCAAGAGAAAAGATTTGCCCGGGCCGGGATTCGAACTCTGGTCGTCCGTCTCTCCGTGACAGCACTCTACCATTTGAGCCTGGTAGCTCGACTCACAGTCAGGACAAATCCGTTCTCTTCACCGATCCCATATCCCCGTGTTCTTGCAATTTTTGCGATGTATACACGGGGAAGAATATTCATTGAACATTACTTTAATTGGGATCTCGTTGACTTACGTCAATTTTATATTTTTATAATTTATGTTTTTTTTATTGTTCTTTTGATGGTGATTATTTAATATAATGATTTCATATAATTGCGAAAAAGATGCCCTAAATTGAAGCACAAAGTTTTTATTTATAAAATTATTTAAAATATTATATTAAAATTATATAATATTGGATGTCGACTTTCCAACTATAATATAGATATTGGATTCTATATTAAAGACGAAAATTATACAATATAGAACTAGATTCTTAAAAAAAATCCTTTATCATTCATTAAATCTTATTTTCCAACATCTCCTGTTGTTATTCCAGGATTCACTCTGATAAATTACAAATAATTACATATGAAACTAAACCATAAACTCTTCGATCACCTATGCAATCGATTTATATTTAAATTATATATAAAGCATAGAATTGTATATATAATTTAATATTTTCATTGTTGAAATTATTTATCTTTAATAAAGAGAAAACGAATAAAAAAAGAATTAAAATGCCAATGCTGTGATATAATTAAGATTTATTAATCATTCTTCTGTAAAAATAACCATTCCCCTTGTACATACCTATAAGTAATAATTTCTTTATATTTCTTTAATTGGTAAACAATCCATAACCTGTAATTATATTTAGACTTAATAAACCACATGTTTCAGTATCTGACCCCGCCTCTATTCTACTTAACATATTTTATTTTTTATCTTTATATTTCAGTCTAATAAAGCTCGAACAATCTCTGTTTCAACTTTATTATTATTATTTTAGGGGAGATTGATATCCTGTACAAATATGAATGTCTAGAAGTATTGATATGTATTAGCTTACATACATATGTATTTATAAATAAGGCAATGGTAAAATACAAAAGCTTTTTTTTTTAATTCTTGAGAATATCGTTAGCCACGATTGAGTTTTTAAACTTATACCCGGACTAGTGTGGAGCAGGGGAAGATTAGCCCTAAGCGGCGGCCCCTAAACCCCAGGCCAAACTACCCCTAAATATTTATGAGGATGACAGAACGGATTTTAAAATAAGGACTTTTCGAAAAACTGAAGGGTGGGGATAATCGGGTTGATTGATTTTTATATCAATATCCTGGAGATTGAAAGTAGCCTTCTTAAGGGTGGCTCTGCAAGCATCTAAAGTTTAAAGTAAAACGTCTTGGTACATAATTATGTAAATGATAGTTGAATTTACCCACTTATTTCACTTAAAATTTTTGGACCTGGCCTGTGAGTGATGTTCATGATGGCTGAAATACATCACCATCCACCAGTACCTGTACTATTTTTCCAACGATAGATCTGATTACTTTCTTATATTTTCCTCGAATGGTGCTTTTCTATCCAGAATGAGGCAAAAGTTGCCTATTTCTAATAGATAATTAAATTTCTAATTTGGCAACGTATACACATACGACACACTTTTTAATATTCACTTCTACTCATGATGCATCACCATTTGAAAAAATAGAATAATCACTAACATTTTCGAACAAATTTTAGGCTATGATAGAAACTCGGGAATTAGTTCAAATCATAAAAAAAATAAAAGTGAAGAAACCCCGTATTAAAAAATAAGGCTATGCATAAATATAAATATTTAAATACTACAACCCTGAGATAGTTCCCATCCCACTTATCTGGCTATTTAGGTAATAGAGTTAGTCTAGAATGGGGAGAGGAGTGGCTCAGTGATAGAGCGCAGAATCACCATGCCGAAGGTCCTGGGTTCAAATCCCGCTGGTGGCAAGAACTTAATTTAATCTGTTTGCGGCCGGAGATGGATGATATGGGATTTAAGGACCCTCTTGGGGCCCACCCAGCCTCTATAAAGTGGGTATCCAAAATAAGAGGGGAGAATATTTCGGCGGTCGATCTAGGACAAATCACCTGCTGCAACCGTTGTCCAAGATACAGTACAGACCCTAACATGTATTGAACCCCAGACCCGTTGACGGGCTGTAGTGGTACAGGCTTTTTTGTTACATGAGCTCTCTCATCCACTACCTTTTCGTAGTCATATGTATCTGTTACAACTGGATCTGAGCCTGAATTGCTTATAATCTGAATATTTTTTGTTTGATAATGGCATGCAGAAAATATGAAGAATAGAGGATTTAATATTTGCCTAAAAATAAATTAAATTTTTAATGTTAAAATGTTAGAAAAATTAGTAATAATTCATATACTAGGAGTTATATATAATTTTGTATATATTTAACTGTCTAATGTAGTCGGAATCTAATGAATTAAGTTGGTTTTTTATTTCAACTTTGATGAAAACAACAATTTAGCTTAATTAACTTTATGCTGTTTTGGGCATTTAAATAATAGGAGTAGTTAATTATATTTGTCTTCGAGATCAGTGAACAAGTTCTCTCGCCGTTCTTCACCCTTTTGTGTTCTTACTTCGTTCCTAAAGCTTTGAGAAGGAAGCCCATAAATCATGAATTTCCAGATTCCTTTCCCTCCTTTTCCTAAACGGGTCAGTTATTTACAAACTGAAAACACAATAATATTTGTTCCAAATCTTTCTATTCTCCAAAAATGTGTCGATATTTCCATCTGGGTTCTTTTATTGAACATAGGAAAGCTTGTATCTACTTCTTAACTTTATCTGTCGATTGGTCCCCTTGTATCGATGACGTCAAAAATCGATGTAACCTTGATAACCTACAACCACAAAAAGAGCTCTTACATTCAGAAGACAGATTATGGTGACATCACCTTTAGTGCCCTATGGCGTACGTAAGCAAGAGCAGTATAACATTTAAATTTAAATTTTCCTTTTATTAATTGAGTTTATTAACTTTTCTTTATTAGTTGTATCAACAAATATGTTTACTATTAACAAGTCCTTGGAAGATCCTCGATTTTTCATAATCTTCATGATTGAAATTTTTTGATACAGTATTACAAGATTTTGAATTTGAATGGGAAAATACAATCTTACTGGATTAAGTGAAACTCATAATTAAGTCATAAACATGACTACATCGTAAATATGAAATAAAAAGTGACAACGACTGATTTAGTTGTATGACTTGTCTTACTTTTTAGATTAATGAACAAACATATTCTGTTATATTTGTAAACTTCAGTGGATAAGCCAAATTGTTGTAAAAATTCAAAACGCTTTTCCCCATAGCCACATGCTTGCTGAAATCCTCAAAGAGTGGAACTATATTCATCTAATTTTAGTTTTATGAAATTTGAACAGTTTTTTTATTATGTACAGTTATGACGTTACAATTGGAGGGATATATTTCGATAAATGTTTATACAAAACTTACTCTGACGAGAATAGCAACGAAGGATAAAATTCAAGGTATAGCTTCTTGTACATGAAAACAAGATGGCGGTACAACACGGATTTTGTCTATAAAATTACAGTTTATATACACATTGAGAGGATTACAAAAATAGTAAACAATGTGAATGTTAAGTAACTGTTAGGAAGGTTATACTCGTATACTATAAAATGGCTATTTTGTCCTTTGTCAATACCTTAACTTTCAGGATGGGATAGGTTACTATCATTGCCTGCTTATAGAGAAGCATGAGTAATAGAGAACATATCCTAATGTTCACGAGACTAAAATAGCTGTGACTCGATAGTTAAGCATCGGGTCAATATTAGGTCTAGTGACTAAGATGGATAGGGGATTCTTAAGTTAAGGAAAGTTCGCAGTTTTTTTACATACACTAATATGACGCCATGTTCACTTGGTTACATAACTCAAGATTCAAGCATACTAAATGGTTACCGGTCATACTCAACTTACATTAAATCGAAATTTGTTCATTCGTCAACACCTTAAGCCCCTCAAGTTTCGGATTTGATGTTGATCAGGAACTGGGAATGAAAATTTGTATTGATTGAAAAACTCATTTTAATGAATGGACTAATTGTATGTGCCATTGTGTTGATATCCTTAACTCCAATTGGACCTCAGATATATTTGTGAAAAGATAGTTATTTCGGAGTCTGGTATAGAGCGCTCTATAATTGTATGTTGGGTATGTCAGCTGACAGGAAAGAGAAGTTAGGCGAGCCTCTTTCCTTGTAAATAAAGCAGAGAGTCTGAAACACCGGCCTGTGTACGGTCAAGTATGATTTAAAGAGGATCAAGTATGAATTAATGTGGCTCTTAGGTTAAAGGCTTCACCTACTTCGGTGACGTCGCATTCCATCGCATCCTCTATATTGGGGATGACAGGACCTATGCTGTATCCGACCGTGAGATTTGAAAATAACGACATCGATAAGGCAGCTGAAGTGGAAAGGGAAAGAGGAACATTATGAGAAGTGCACCCCTTTCCTAAAATAGCAATTCCATCGGATCTTCCAAGGGGCGAAGTTCCGTAAGACCTCTCTGATTTGGATCTCGTTGAACGATCACAAATAAGATAACGAGCTTTCTGAAAGACATATTTTAGCAATATGAATTAAAGAATAAGAGCAAATTACATAAAGTTAAGTAAAACGTAAGTAATTTGGTATAATCACGATATTTATTACAGCTAAAATCAAACGGGAAAAATATTTTTATTTTTTTTATAGCCTTAGATTAACAAATACGCTGCTTATACAACAACTCATCAGTATTTGTGCATCCCCTTGGAATAAAGATTCCAATTTTAGAATCTTTCTTGTTTATACTTTTTTTTATAATGACTTTCAACTTTTACTTAATTTTTCGAGACTTCGCATTAGCTTTTATTATTTTTTAATGTTTCGAAATAGTCTTGTAACTTTGTTAGATTTAGTAAAGACCGAATGCCTGAACTGTAAGATAAATTCGATGGGAAAACATCCGAGGTGTATATCAAGAATTGTAATCAGTTGATGGAGGTGTTTGAGTATCGATTGATGGTATCAGCATCGAATCTTCGGCTTCGCCAAGGCCATGTATTAATTAATGAAGTTTTTCTTCTGTATCATGTTGGGCCTTTTCGTGTCTTCCCTTGTTGTATTCTTTAGTTCGTGATTTCTTTTTTGTCCAATATCTTGCTGACAGTATTAATGAATTCTTTTCTCACTACTTGCGAAAGGTTGTACTATTACTAATTCCGCAGATCTACGGGTCGGTTGAATGTCGGTGACCGTTGGACTGCAATGGTAGATTTACCGAGAACGTTCCAGCAGAACGCAGCAGAGATTCTCTCCAGTTCTTGACACTAAAGCATCCTTCTTAACTCCATCTTCCCAACAACTGTGAGGCCTTCTTCTTCTTTTGGTATAAATTATAAAGTCCAGACATGGCGCTGCACTCGATCTTCATTTATTCTAATCACATGTCCGCTTCATCTAAGGCTACACCTACATTGGATCCGATTCGGTGCGACGTGATTCTATCACATACGATGCTGGGGTGTATACATTATACATATTTTACTATACATTATAGTAAAATATAAATGTATTAAAAATAATTAATAAATAATCTTAATTTTATAAATTTAAAGAGCCATATGTTATAACTCTCGATGTATTTCAGTCATTTGGTTTGCTAGCGACGTCTCATCTTATCACACCGGATCCAATGTAGGTGTATCCTAAGTCAGCACGCTTTTACGCAATTAACGATATCTTGTATTTTATATATAATATATATTTACGATTCTCTGTATTCCGTCAACATCCGTCAAAATCTTTAATTTGCAGTATCTGCTGTAACAAGGTAATGGCTTTTTTGGGAATCAATTGCTCAGGTTTTCGCTTCCAGTTTAGTCAGATGTTTTTTAACTCTTCATTCGTTTCCTTTTTAATATTCTCGAAAATAAAAATAATCACGTTTTAGTATGAAAAAAGAGTATAATTATGGGAAATGTGTATATTTCGGTAACCATTTCATCAAGAAATCAACGTTTCAACAAACATTTCCAAATATAGACGATGGTATAACCTAAACAGTATTTTTAAGTCGGTTTTTTATTCTATAATCAGTCAGGAGCGGTTACTCCACACGGTGTTTCAGGGTTAAGTAGCAAACTAAACAGTTAAATTATGGACCTCAAAACAAGAAAAAAATTTGCTTTGCTTAGTAGATATTCACATCTTTTAATTGTTTATTCATTGTTATGAAGAATAAACCATTGAATTTTTTTGTTTAGGCTGACATAACACAAAACTTCTATGCAATGTCGGTCAATGACCTTTACGAAAAAGGATAATTGAATTTTGTGAAACAATAACACATATCCCGTTCTGCTACTGCTGCTGTTGTAGAAAGATGTCTTAATGCTCAAGGAAATCACTTTGGACAACATTTAATATGAATATTAATGTTTACATTAAATGAATAAAGTAGTTGGAACAAATAAAATAAGTTTTATTTATTTACTATACCTAAATAATTCATAACAATGAAAATATTCAGGTGTGAATATCTCCTAAACAAAGCGTTTGAGGGCATACGTAAATTTTTTAAGGGTCCTTAGTTCAAATTTTCAGTTTGGTTACTTGATCCTGAAAAAACCTGTTTACAGTCAGTAATATAATTATTTATATTTTCGAGTTCGAAGGAAACGAATGAAAAGTTAAAACTTGTACCATAGCTCGAAACGTCAACATGTGGAACTGATACTTTTTTTTTAATATCTTATAGTTGATTATTTGACGATAAATGATGTTAAACTGATTTGTTTTTGGTTTTTACAATTTCCGGTTTCCAAAAACTATTAAAATAAATAAAACGTAAGAACAAATAAAGTTGGTAATTGCATTGTTAGTAGCGGCTTAAACTTGTATCTGTTAATTAACTGCAATAGTAAAATTGGGCGAGCGAACTTAGCCGAGAACTAGTCGCAGTTGAGACAGTGCCTGACCGCCATTAGGCTGTTACCTCCCGTGGTTGGAGTTTGCTCCAGTCATAACTTGGCAGATAGTGTGCACAACTTGCTCTATATCTTACCCTCCCTGCTCTTCCCTCCTTTGTAGTAGTTTGCTGGCCAAGTAACATAAGGCTTTAGTACTAGTAACCCCCGGTCCTCCCTATTGTATCGGAATACCTGAGTAGTGAATTCCTATTGTATAATATCATTCTCACTTATAACTGTCCCTTCAAATAATCTAGGAGAATATTCGATTCGAAGGTAAGATGATTTTAATAAATCTGGGAGTTTGGAACGCTAAGAGGATTACTCACTTGAGAAGCAACCTCTTTTGATTGGTTAATTTGGCATACAAGTGATTAGCATGGCTCAATTAACGGAGTGAAATGATTGGCAAATTTAGGAAATCCCTGAAGAAATAGCCTACTTCAAGACAGCCTCTTTCATCTTCGACTAAATCAAATTGAATAATTTAAAGAAAAATAAATAATATCTCTCTATTATACGAGTTAAAAACAAGAATTAACACGTGTAACGAATTTATGCAAGTAGTGCGGGATGGTTGAATAGCGCCGTGTAAAGCATAAACCCTTAAGTGGAATGGAGCCCATGTATGTGTCTGGGAAAAAGGAATCGGAGGGTGATATGAGCGCATTATGCGCTTTTCAAATTTATTGGTTCTATATGTAATAAATATTTGAAATTATGGTTTAAATATTACGTCTAATTTTATGACGGAGATATATCTACAGCCACAATAAGTGGTTAAGTCAGATTTTCTTCAAAATGATTTTTTTGTGCATAGAGGAGCGGAATCGTGTTATTTACGTTGTGAATAAGGGGGCTAAGCCAGGCATTGGCTGGAAAAGGAATTTTTGCTTATATTTCAACTCCATTTCAAGTACGAAACCATTCTGCTACTCTCCATATAGATAACTAGTTCTGGAAAAAAATTGACTTGACCACTTATTCACCGGGGGTGTAGATATATACGTGTAACTTTACATACGGCATTAAAGAAAGTCAGATTATGGTACAATCAGATTTATAGAAAAAAAATTACAGTAAGTCAAGAAAGTAAAGAGTTGAAGTTATAAAGTATATTTTTATTGTGAAGAGAAAAGATTTGCCCCCAGCCGAGATTCGAACCCGGATCTCCGCCTCACCGTGGAAACGCTCCAACCATTTGAGCCACCGGGGTCGCTCCCTACCTAGGACAATTTCTCTTCACAATAAAAATATTTAAAAATTAAAGCAATGATTAATAAATTATAAATAATATAATGACGTATGTCAAAAAGATCCTAAAATTAAAAATAATGTTCAATGAACATTCTTCCTTGTTTATACATCCCAAAATTGCGAGAACACGGGGGATGTGGGATCGGTGAAGAGAACAGATTTGTCCTTGGTAGGGAGCGACCCCGGTGGCTCAAATGCTTTTATTTTTTACATATCAAGATGCTATATTTTCGTTCTATTTATTGATGTATATTGTACTTCGGTTTATTGATTTGTTTTCTCTTTTCTGACATTATATTATTTTTATATATAAACAAATTCCAGTTATGCCAAGGATTGTTGAATGGCAGATTGGAGGAGACTGGAAGATTGTGGAGAGTAAAAAGTGAATTACATAAAAACCAGTTCCCGATGTATAATAAATTTATAATTATAAATGGTGTAATAAAGTAAAAATGGGTCAAAAATTTAATTTGACTGAAGAAGAACGCCTTTTGAGAAAGAAAAGGAGGAACGATGGAAGTTATTTTTATAATTTTTAATCAGAGCACAGGTAAATAATGAAAGTTTCTATGATTTAAAAAACTTGGAACAACAATAAAGGAGATATAATTTCTGAAGAAAGTTTTGATTTATTCTTTACCTCTAGAGTTATTGTTCTGCAATATTAATTAACGGAAATAACTAATTAACCAAAAAGGGTCTTGTGATTCTTCCTGCAGTAGTGGGTCAAGTTCCATTTTTGTCGAGCAAGACTGAGGTTGGGTTTTCCTCTGATAATTATCACAAAATGAGGATTGATGTTTTGAAATGAAAAAAAAAAAAAAGGCAGTAACGAGGACTGCCAACAGAAGTGAAAGCTAAAAACTTTGGAACGGCTGTGATCTGAGTTGAATTTCTAAATAATTATAGCCTGAATTATTTAAATTTCAAATTAGTAAACTTTGTAATTTAATATGTAAATTTTGTAAAATTTGTAAATGAAGAAAATTGAAATCTAAGAAAAAAATACTTGTAACTTTGAATATTTTAGTTATAAATAAAATTCAAGTTTTTATATTAAAAAAAATTAAGTTTATTTATATAAAAAGTAAATTATAAATTACAATATTTACTTTACCTCCATCATTATATATACTTATTCTGTTGAACAAGAAATGGCTAACTTATAATAAATATTTATTACTTGATGGAAAATAAAATAAATGGATCATCCATTATGATTTTAACATGTTTTGCTGGTTTCTTAAATATAAGTAGGCTATCCATCACAATGCGTGACGTCAGAACACCTTGAGTGCTTCCTGTTTAGAACTTTCGGTTCAATAACATTATTCCGTATAAAATAAGTTCAAAGTTCTATACATTTCTTCTTTGTATCTGAAAAGATTAATTATAGAGGATGATAAAACTTGGGTGAATTAGTTGAAGTACTTAAATTTTTATAAAACATAATATTTATTAAATTAATTTAATAATGAGGCGTCCTAAAATTATGAGCTTCCTAGTTACTGTATGAGGAGTTCTATGATGATTTGCCCAACGATCTGGAATGCTAAATAGAAAATCTCACATTTAAGTTGACAACAAACTACTGATTCACTAGATAAATCTGGTTCCGTGGTTTCGAACTGTAATTCTCGAAGGTCAAAATCACCCAATCTTTCCAGTCCTAAATTTTATGACAAAGTTCAATATTCCACATCGACAGCAAATGCTCTTTATAATGTTCATGGTAACCAATGATACTGAACCCTATTCTTCATCTTAAACCTTATTAAAATTCCCATCACCATTCGCAATCCCTAGCACAAGATTCCTTGTTAATGTTCTTCCATGTGGTTGTCCTGCGCATTACAGAAGAAGACCACGGCCATGGTTAAATTCACGCTCTCCAGACCTGACACCACTGGATTCTTTTGTTTCGAGTGACATCAAACAAAAAGCCTATGAAAGGCCGGTCAATCACCTTAATCACCACTGTGAGAAGAAGGATAATTGAATCTTTTGAAACAATAACATATTCAGTGCCGTTTTACGATTGCTGCTGTTGAAAGATGCAGCAGTGATTTCCTTAATGCTCAAGGAAATCTCTTTGAACATCATTTAATATGAATGTTAATGTTTAGATATAATAGATAAAGTAGTTGGAACAACTACAATAAGGTTTATTTATTTACTATGGCTAAATAATTCATAACAATGACAATTTTTAGGTGCGAATTAATCTAAACAAAGCTTTTGCGTACGTACCTCCGTAGGAATTTATTTTCTTGTTTTGAAGTCATTAGTCCAAATTTTAAGTTTGGCTCCTAATCCTGAATCACCCTGTATATAAGAAAAAAACCCCAGCAAAAATTAATCAAAACAAAGTACAATTAAACAATCAAACCAATTAAATGAAGATATAGGATGTTTATTGATATATCTATATTTTTAAGATTACTTATAATTAATTAAATATTTCGTTAATGTCATACTGTCATAATAATATACGGTTATTATAATCGTTTATGAATACATTTATCTATCATATTTTTGAATCGATAGGCTTATTTTTAATTTCCTATAATTATTTTTTTTCAATTATTACAATATTTTGTTTCGATCATTACATCCGAAGTGGTTTTGTCTATTTGTTATAAATATTTGTTTGCTTATAATCATCAGAAATATGGATGTATGATAAATGACTTATGTGGAGCGAATCCACTCTTGATGATAAATCCACTACTAGATGAAAGAGTTGATAACCGGAGGGGGAAGAGGAAGAGTGCCGGTGAAGTGGATCTACTCTCTCATCGGATTACCCCCGCCGCTCTTTGAAGGCTCGCCCTTTGAGGGATAGTTTTCATTATTGCTATTTTAGTCTCTCGTTTTATCAACTTTTTTTTCTTTTTGATGCTGTACTCTGGCCTTTGAAGGGAAGTGTTGCTGTGTGTAAGGCGCTCGTCATTATGTGTTCAAGTGTTGTTTAAGGAATGAAATCGGGCATATAATTTTTAGTTTGGCTCTTTTGGAATTCGCTAGATGTGTTTGAATAGATACACTAATGAACATTATTATGTTTTGTTTCTGCTCCACTACAATCCATGAAGGGTCTGCAGTTCAGTACATGTTAGAGACTGTACTTGGACAATGGTTGTGCGAGGAGGTTTGTCCTAGATTCAGCCACCAGATTTCACCCCTTTATAGAGGCTGGGTGAGCACCAGAAGGGTCCTAGATACCTAACAGATGAAATAAAAGTCTCCCAGTGGGTGGGATTTGAACCCACGACTTTCGGGGTGGCAACTCTACCACTGAGCTATTCCGGTTCCTAATTAACTTTGTTAAGTTAAGCCAATATTTTTATATATTTGATAAACTTCTGATAGATTTTTTGGGGTATTTGTTACATGGCATATTCGTTTGATTTATGTGTTCTAACGTCAGATTTGGTAGAATTAAGTGTAAAAATTAGGAATGTTGACTGACTGTAATTCCGGTGTGTAAGATTGTTTAGAAAAAAAGATGAAATAATTTCTGTATTTTTTAAATTTTACTATGGTTAATATTAATGTGAGGTTTTAAATGATTTTGGATCTATTGAAAGTTTTTAATGTTTTGGTTAAGGTTATGTAGATGGTTATATAAATAATATGATAACAGTGCAGGAAGCTAGAGCATGAGCTCAATCTACAGGTTTTTCCCCAATCAAGGGTACTCACTTTTTAGATGTTGCGTTATTTGAAGGACAAAGAAATTCTCCAGATTCCACAGTCATCATCATCATTAAGAGAATAAATGATGTGGGAACCATCAGTAATTTTAAGAACCACTGCGGTTCCTAATTGAAGATACTAACGATAAAACTTATTTAATTTATTATTCCATCCAATTAGAGATCTTTTCAACATGGCCTTCCTAATGGAGAGCCGATTATTATTTTTTGATTAAAACAAAAGTTAATTAACAACTTCATAATTAACTGTCCGATAAATAATCATTTAAAAAAATAAATAATCATTTAACAAAATCTTTTATTCAAAGTTTTTTTTGTTTCCTCGCCACTTTAAACATGATATTTAGAAGGTTAAAACTGGTAAAACTTTAAAAACAATCTTAGCAAAGTTCTGTTTTAATGGCATTAATAATGGGCAGACATGACCTTAAATGCCATCTAAGCTACGGTGATGTCCCAACTGAAGCCTTGAGAATAATTAGAATTAGAGTATCATCTCGAGTATTCTTATTGTATATGTACCCTGAGTAGCTACTATCATTTTGCAACGAATAGTAAAACAATTCCGCGGAATCGTAGTAGAATGGAGTGGAGTGTATGAGAAGGGCGACGTTTCCAGATTTATACAGTGCCTCGGGGGGGGGGGGGGGGGGAGAGCGGGAGATGTGACATTATACGAGGAAGGGAGAAGCCTATTGAAGGTAATTTTCTGTCTTCCTAATCCTTCATAAACAAGCATTTCACCTTGCCCTCGCTCTCTCTCTCCCCCCCTCTCTCTCTCTCTCTCTCTCTCTCTCTCTCTGTCTTTCTCTCCCTGTCTCTCTGGAAGTCAATTCTGGAGTGTGGGTTTTGGAATTGCGACTGGAGCGGAGGTTCTTGTTCTCCATGGGAGTATTTCTGGAGATATCTGAATCTGTTTTGACAATTCCTATGGTAATTTTTTTCAATAAAACTATGCAAGTCTGTTCTTGGCTTGCCCTTGGTTATATACTCACATATTTTTCTTTTTTTATTGGACACAGAATAACCCGAAGATTCTATATCTTTGTTTATGTCTAATATGTAATTAATTTAAATAAATACAAGACTTGTTTAAGCAAGGCAAAATCAATGATTATTTTTACAAAAAGTATTGTTGTAGATATTCCGAACAGATGTTAGAAGGTTAGGTAGAACTATTTACATATATTACATCAACAATTTAGCACCAATCGTCCCCATATATTAAAGTCTGATCTCAACGAAGACAAAATCTATAAAACATATACCGCAAAAAACATAAATAATTTTGATAAACAATACATCAATGATTTTGGAAATTAAAGTCAGCCAATAACTGAATTCGACAAGTTATACAAATTTTGAGATGATTTAATGAAAGAAAATCTTAAATAATTTTGAGTTTGCATCATAGTGATATAATGAAGGCAGTCATGGATAAACATATGCACTCCAATCCTCATATGATATTTATATTAGAAATTTATCTTAATTATATTATTAAATTAGTAAATTTTTTTTATATGTTTCAGTAAACTATTTCATTTCAATATCCACTAATAACTATGAATTATTACATACTAAATATTTTACTGAGTAATCGAGTGCGTATATAAGAATAATCAAGGAAACTGAAAATGGAATAATAATATTTCTAAGCACCAAATATGTTTATTGTACATAATGTGGATACGGAAGACTTTTTGAGAACTCCAGGGCGCTTGCATTACATTTATTTTAACCTTAAGGTCATTAGAATACAACACTAATCATCAGAATCAGAAAATTAAAAAAAAGATTTCGATTCAATACTGTAGGAAAAAACACATCGAATAGTATTAATTTTCGCTCATCGTCAAAATGAAATTGATGAAGTATTGATTAAAGAAATGTTCGGACGTGGAAGAGACCCGCTATTAGGTTCCAGTCACAGAGGGTCAAAAGTTCTAGCGTTGAATGTCAAAAGGTTACGGCTCAAGAGTGCCCTTCTATAAATAACTCCAGCTCAAATACCTTCCTCATCTCATCGTCTTTTGTAAACACCACTTAGATTATTTTGCATTATTATTTTTTTAGAATATATGTAATTAGTTTAAAGATATTTTAATTTAATAGTCGACATTAGTACTTGACAATATTAGACTTTACTTCCTAGACGAGATCCTCCGATTATCACATTATATATTTTAAATAAATAAAGATAAAAATAGACACAGGGTTTTCTAGGTGAATTCGTTATTTTTTTTAATATTATAAATTAAATGTAATAAATAATAAAAAAGATTATAAATTAAGTAATACAATTTAATGGGTAGTTCCTTATGGATCCATGGCTGTGGATTCATCATTCAGTGGATCAAAAAAGTATTGGCACACCCTCATTTACCTGAATTATGGAAAGAAAAACCCTGATATAACTGTGACAACAATTTTATTAAATGTATAGATAGAAAGTGAAAGTTAATTAACAGAAACATTTCTTAAAACAAAACATTTATTTAATTAACATGGAAAATGACAAAAATGATAAGTCAAAAAAGTATTGGCACAACCTTCTACTTTTGCGCTATCCAAAAATCTTAATGTTTTTATATTAACCCTTTTGCTTCTATAACAGCCTGCAGTCTTGATGGCATTGAAGAGACAAGATGTTGGGTGATTCCCGGTCTGATCTTAACCCATTCCTTAGCTAAAATTCATCTGAGGTCATTTTTTGATGATTTTTTATTCTTTCGCACTTTTAAGTCGAGTAAATACCACAACTGTTGGATTGGATTTATATCTGGGGACTGCAGCTGTGTTTTAAGCTGTATTCTAACATTGTACAGCATCCATTGTTTTGGTTTCTTGGCGGTATGTTTAGGGTCGTTATCTTGCTGGAACACGAATGTATCCAGAATTCCCAATTTTTCAGCACTGCTCTTCAAGTTATGCCGCTAAATGTCGACATACTTTTCAGCGTTCATAATCCCCTCAATGAAACTCAAATTTCCAAACCCATTCGAAGACATACAGCCTAGACTAGGACACTTCCACCACCGTGTTTCACTGTCGGTCTGGCATTTTGCAGCTGCAACTTGGTGTTTGGTTTCCTCCACACTTATTTGCGACCGTCAGATCCGAATATACTAAATTTACTCTCATCAGAGAAAACTACCTTTTTCCAAAATTCAATCGACTTATTTATGTGGATTTTGACAAACTCAAGTCCTTTAATGCGATTTGCCTCACTGATAAATGACTGTTTTCTTTGAACTCTCCCATAATAATTAAAACTGTGTATTACATTTTTTACCCTCTGGAGGCAGAAGGTTGAGTTGGAAGTTGTTGCTATCCCTGTTGCTATGGAGGAGGCCGAGGATGTTGGATTATGTTTAAAGATTCTCCTAATTTGCCGCTAAACTTTTGAGGTCGCTCAGAACGCACTTTATTTAAAACTGAACCTGTGCTAAAACTCGTCCCTACTTTTTCGCCAATTTTACAGTCCTCGAGAGTGTAATTTCACTACCTGATTTCTGGATTGCAAACTGGGCTCTTTGGTTTTTGTCATTTTTAATGCACCAATTCATGTGAGAAATAAATCTAGACTGTGGAATTATTTGTTTGTAAATAACAGGAACTTAATGCAAGAATATTAAAGGGATTAAAGGAGATATTTTCTATAAATGTTAACTATGGGCAACTGTGCCAATACTTTTTTGACCGTCGATTTTCCTACTTTTTTTTCTTAATAATTGTAATATTAATGGTATAGCTTTTAATTGCTTTCTAAAAGACTGATTTGGGTTCTTTTTTTATAATAAAATTCCAACTTGAAAATAATTTTCAATATCACCGAAAAAATGTGCTAATACTTTTTTGACCCACTGTACATCAACTATCTAAATTATTCGAATTAAATTATAATATAAATGTATCCTGAGTTGTATACTTCCCAACAGATGCCATAATGAGCGACGTAGTCGGAGGGAAAGGAGGGGTGGTTTGATTCCCTCAAGATAGTTAAGTTTTTCCTTGGTGGTTCCTGGAAACTATTCCAGACATTCTCATTATTTAATTTTAAAAAAATATGAAAACATAGGAATGTATAGTAGGATAAAACAAACAAGGTGGTAGTTTACGCGGCTAGAACTTCATAAAAGGAAGTTCAGCCCGGCCAGGAAAGGCAGCGTATCTCGTTATAAAATTCTTTTAACGTTTTATAAAATTCCGCATAACTGTTATAACATGGCTTATTCGCTTGGTAATCACCATCATATATTGGCGATATGTTTAAAATCACAGATACAGGGGGAGCAGTACACACAGCATGTGGGGAAGCTGTGTTGCTGAGCTCCAGATTCTAATTTCGAGACTGACTATGGCAGACCAATTATTTATTCTGTTAACAGCCGTGAATCGATTCTGTTGGTTCTGGAGACCCCCTGGGGCAAACCCAGACTACATAAAGTTTCCAGCGTTAATTAGGGAAAAACATGACGGTTGAGTTTTGTGTGATTTGGACCAAGCCACCTCGAACGGTAAGAAGTCGGAAATGGTATGGCAACTGCCATTAAATGGAATCATTAAATGGTTGTAGTGGTTTTTTTTTTTTGATTTTGCAAAATAATGCTCGAGTTTTACATTGAAGCTCAGGGGAATTAAGGACATTGAAGCACACAAGTGCTGTTAAATATTGCATCTGTTGTTAGCAATTGTACCTGTGAGCTCTCCGCTCTCCTTGTAGTTTCTTTTTAAAATAATGTCCACTTTCTCCAGAGGTGACAAGTTAGTAAGAAGTTAAGTCGCAATAAATCCAGTGTCATTTTTCATGTGTGGTAAGGTAGAAGACGTTACAAAAACGTTGAAAAATGTTTGGCTGAACTGGAGGCCAGTCTAATTAAATAAATAGAACCGGATTTTGAGGTAAGAGGGAATTCTGGCTATCGCAGTACGCATGGGAGAAACCACCGTGACCCCGGTGACTATATGTGGGCGTAAGTCTTTATCACTGCCTGAGTAAACCTAAATAAACTGAGGCTAAATGTTAAGTAAACTCGAGCCTTTGCTGACGGCTCCTATTTCCTCGTCGTCTACATCAGCATCTAGATCATTCCTAAATGACCACCCCAACGTTTTCAGTACTCGAATCAAAACTTTAAGTTACTACTATCGACTATACCCTGTTGTGGATTAGTCAATATAGCACATCGTGATGATAAATAAATCTCAAGTCGGTCTACATGCACATTATCATTACCGAGTTATTTTTGCAAACCGACCCGTAAAAGCAGTTTCTTTCATCTATTGTACATCCTCAAGATCCTGAAACCTCAGGCCATTTACCCGCCCTTCTTTCCGTTCTTTCTTATTCCTTTTCTTCTCATTCATTCTTTTTTATTAGAACTAATATAGTTGAAAGCTATTCTCTGTTCCATTCCTCTATTCTGTAATTCGCTCCCGCCAGGTATCTCTCTTGCTACTTACCTACCTGCATTCTGACTCTTTCATTTGTTATCATATCTTCACTTCCCCAACAATTAATGACCAATTATGCAACTTTTGTAGTATTTGCATTTTTCCTCTCTTTTTTCATTGATTATGTCAATAATTGACCGGAAGGTATTTTTAGTTTTTCTTGTAGCCTTTTAAATTTGTTATAAATAGTATTAAGTATTGGCAAAACGGCTCTTGCCAGTTCAAAATTTTTATTGTTTAGAGGCTTAGCACCAGGATAAAATTGTTTTCCCCCGTGTATCTATCTAAACCTGAAATATCTTTTTCTGTTCCTTTTAAAATGGGATGTATACAATTATTAAAATGGTTTCATTGACTTTCTCCCATATTGGCATATTTTTACGTCCTTACAATGTATCAGATACTTACTTTTTTTTTATACTACCTTCAGAACACGTGATTGCTCATGAGTCACTGTTTATTTCCTTGTCAATCCTCCCTTGTGGAGATAAAAACATCTGAGAAATTGCAATTACACGGTATGGTAGAAATAAATTCTTTTCATTCAGGTATTGAATAGTAGCTTCGGAAATAAGTGTTATCAAATGTCAGCAACTTTTCAATAATTATAAAAAGATTAATACAATATGTGAAAAGTTGAAGTTCATAATATCAATTTGTACTATCGTATACATTTTCGAATATATTTATGAACAGTCTAGACCACTTGCTCATTTAGGCCCCTTCCCTAAATTGAAATATCTAATATCTAGAAAGAGCAAAAATATTTAAAATACTAAATTATAATGCAGGGGTACTCAAAACGTTAAATAAATATCAACTCAAATTAATATTTAACACAGCATTCCCAAATAGAATATATTATTTATCAAAAATAATAATTTTATAATTTATCTATTATTAATATTAATTAAAAATTATTATTAAGATTTTATTATCAATAACCAGTTTGCAACTGGTCTGTTTGGTACAGCATATTACTTTTGTGGATTGTATCAAATTATATAAGAAATAAATATTTAACAAACAAAATTAATCATAATTCAAATAATTTTATCCCGCTAAATTTGATTTCTGGCCAATAACGCTATGGGTTGAAGGTTTTAGTAATATGGATGATCAAATTTTGATTGTACAGTTCATTTCTCTTTTAGATACTCTAGGATTTGTTAAAGAAATTTCTTTATGAAAATTCTATAAACAAATAACTATTTTACTTTAAGCTTAACGGTTGTAATATATTTTGTGAATAGCTTAGGGGTTTGAGCTGCCTCACTAATTATGGTGTAAGATACTTGCATTTTGTAAGCTTGGTCTATTGTCTTACGTTGAAATAAAATCGAACTTGCTATGAATATGTCTATTGCAGCTTATTCCCTATCATCATGATCAGATGTTTTCATTTCCTAGTTTTTGCGTTTAGTGTGAATACGAGGAATTTCTCAAAATAACTTTATTGATTTTCCTATGCGTACATTTGTTGACATCCTCTCAATTCAATGGTTTTAACTATAATTACCTATCTCTCGATACAAAAGTGGACCTGGCAATAAGAATAGTTCGATCGCGCCCCATCCAAGGTCCTGATGTACCATCTTCATCATCGATTGCTCACTTAATTTCCAAGGGGGTGCGGTAGTAATTTCCTAAACGCCTTCCGTTGTCATCAGTAGCACTCCTTGGATAAGATAAACAGTTAGTCCCCTAACTGAATAATGTAGTTTAGCAAAGCCAAGTTTAATACTTCAGTATAAGGATTGGATTGCATGTTTTAGTTAAAGTTTCACAATTAAATGGCAACTAATTAAGAACTCTTAGATCAAAACACATTCTGTCTATTTTTTGCTACGTATAATCATCTTTTGCCATCTATTAGTCACTTTTAAAGTGTTAAAAAAAAATTCTACATTTTTAGTTGTCCTTTTTATATTCCAACACTCGTGTTCTCCAATTCATAGTATTCATGCGAATTAAAATTAACTGCCCGACCCGTAAATTATTTTATTTATTTTTCAAGTTCATTTAAAATAACTCCTGACACCATCAAAACAAGTCGCGGCCAACGCAGCCTATAGTCAGTATTGAAAATTGTCCCTCAATCCTTTGTTAAAACTAAATGTTAGCTCCAGATAGTACTTGTATTTATTCCAAGCTTGTCATTACTGTTAGCACCAGAATAAATAACTTTTAAATATACATGTAACATTTGGAGCTTCTTGAAAAGCCTTGAAGTTAAATATTGTTCACAAAGATCAAGCGAAGGCATAGGCATTTCATGTTGTTTACTTTGAAATTACTACATTTTCGATAATTTTTAAGTCAGTCATCGTTGGCTTTTAATAAGGATTGAGGTTTGAATTAGAATTTACTTATAATTGTTCTTGCTACTCCAACCTACAGGTAATCATTGACGCATTTGATGATTTTTTCTCTGTTTGATGACGAATTTCAAATTCCAGTGTATCATCAAGACCTAGGATAAAATAATAAATCGCAGGTAATTATTAATAATAATGCTCGTCTCTTAAATGCTCTGCATGTCGAAAGGTATATTTTGACTATTTAGTTAGATTTATAAAATAATTAAAATACATTTTTATTTTTCTTGTTATCATTACCATTAGTTTTTAAATAATTACATAATTGATAAATTCAAAAACTAAATAATACCTTCGTTATAAGAAGTAAATT
This sequence comes from Troilus luridus, assembly GCA_964056705.1. NCBI lineage: Eukaryota > Metazoa > Arthropoda > Insecta > Hemiptera > Pentatomidae > Troilus > Troilus luridus. Next base: position 50,720,956 of record OZ057412.1, on the reverse strand, counting down.
ATTAATTATTATTCATTATTCAGATTAAGCCAATATACAGATTTCAACTATGCTATAAAATACATACATACTAATACTTAATATGAACATAACATAAATTTATGTATTTGAAATTTTTTTCTTTACATGGTGTGCTGACAAATAACTTCCATCTGATAATTTAGTGAACAGCCAATAATATACTTTGCTATTATAAGATTATTTTTCACTGTATCAATAAGCTTATTAAAAAAAAATTCTTTATTTCAAAAATAACAATGATGTATATAAATTACCTTTCTAAAGCATTTCAGTTGTTGGGAAACTTTACAAAGACTTAATCGAAATAATGTAGCCGCCAACACAGAACTCTTATCTACTTATGACAGTTATTAAGAAACATCAACGGGGCATTAAGTTATGTAATTTAAGGTAAATGCCCTGCTAACATCAAAGAGAGGCAGGATTAACGTTAAAAATAAATTCATTCCTCTCTAATATCTTAAACTCAAACCAGCCAAAATGTATTTTGTTTACTAAATAAACTCTATGAATTTTTCTTAGTGAAACGACTTTTGGTAGAGGATAAACCTTTTATTTCGCGTCAGTAAGATGCTCGAGACTGGCGATACCAAGCGGACTGTGCATGAGTTGTAAAATTTCTTTTGATGAACATTAGTTTAAAGCTTAGAATAACATTGATAAAGGAATAGTTATATCGATATTATTAATAACTTAAAACATCAATAACTGGTCGATCTTTTTGTTTCCCCTAAAAATTTGTATGTTTAATTGTTAAATGCTTCATCTTACCGTCCGATATCACTTTTACCATGCATGGGAAAAATCCCGGAAGAGCTCATCCTGAAACGATTGTAACCCATCCTAGATGCATACCACATTATCCCAGATCACCAGTTTGGATTCCGAACATCAAATTCCACTATCCAGCAATGTCATCGTGTGGTGGATGTTGTATCGTCGGCTTTGGAACGTGGATTGTCTTGAACGTCGGTCCAGCGGTCTTTCTTGATGTTGAACACGCTTTCGACCCAGTCTGGCACCCCGGGTTGCTTTACAAACTCTTTAAATTCCTACCTCCTACACACTTTCTCATTATCCAATCCTATCTCTCCTCTAGGTCATTCACAGTGAATCTTAATAATGTCTACTCACCCCTCTTTCCTCAATCTCCTGGTGTTCCTCAAGACAGTATCCTCGGCCCGATTCTCTACACAGTTTATACAGCTGATATCCCAACTCATCTTAATACTATCTTTACCACGTATGGGAATGACACATGTCTATTATAACTCAACACTGATCCAGTTACAGCATCCCATACTCTTCAATCCCATATCATTGACCTTGAAAAATGGTGTCAAAACTGGAAGATTAAAATCAATTTCTACAAATCCCGTCAAATCACTTTTACCCTTCGTCGTAAACCAATGACTTCCTGTCCTGCTGTGTCGTTTAATAACATCCCACTGACTCCTGTAGAACAGGCCCGGTACTTAGGACTACACCTTGACAAATGCTTAACTTGGAATCCACACACTAGACTGAAACGACAAGAAACAGCTCGCCGTTTCAGACTACTTCAACACTTTTTTTGACAAACGCTCTAAGCACCCAATTAATTACAAAAGACTCATATACACGACAATCATTAGACCGATCTGGACTTACGGAGTAGAGCTTTGGGGCTCCACTAAGCCATCAAATTCATATCGTATTCAATCCTTACAATCCAAAATCCTTCGTAAAATCCTCAATGCTCCTTACTTTGTTACGAACAAAGTAATTCATAATGACCTTAAGGTCCCATTTGTTGCTGATTTTGGCCGAATCCGATATCAATCTTTTCATGACAAACTTTATTTCCACTTAAACCCACTAGTTTCAAACCTCGCAACCTCTTCAATTCCTGATAATCCTCCGAGGCGTCTGAAAAGAAGATTGCAAGTTGAGCTTTCATTTGAGTACTACCACTGGGCAGAGTCTCTACTTGTGTTTATTCCGGGACATGATTGATCTTTGATTATATTTACTTGATGTATTCAGTATACAGTTGTAAATTTCAATAAATACATTTAAAAAAAAGTTAAATGTCTTGGTTTATGAAATGATTGAAAGTACAAATAGTATATCTATTGCTGACAACGACGATAATAATGCTAAAAATGAAAATAAAATCTATGTAAATACAAATACAAGGTAAAAATAATAACTATGAACTAATTGTTAATTCAATTAATCTATTGATATTTTATATTGATCATGTGCAGCCCATCATATGTTTTGATTAATAAATAAACTAGTTGAAAATGTATATAATTAGTGTTTGAAGTGTCAATATATGTGAAAACCAGAGGCCTAGAGTTTTCAATTCTGTTGACTCTCTTGATGATTGCCTAATTCTTTTCGCCTGATCAAGAACTACTAAATTTCCTATTTTCGATTTTCCTGGTCATGGATTTTCCTAAAATTCCTTCACTGTTGCTTCACAAAATTATTTATTCATCAAAGTATGGATACCTGTCGCTTCGAGTTGAGTTAAAAGTTTCAACTGTTTATTCGTTTCATCTTTAAGATTTTCCATAAATACAAGTTATATACCTCATGATAATCCATAAATACCACACTAAAGCTCATGATAACTCTTATTTTTGAAAAATATTAAAAGGGAAACAAATGAAAAGTTAAAACTTCTTCTGACTCAAATCGAAGGTACAACCTGTGGAACAGGTACCAAAGTATGCATATGGTTATAATTTTTTGTACATATATATATATATATATATATATATATATATATATATATATATATATATATATATATAATATCTCTACTAATTACTTTTAAGATTATCAACCAAATGATGTGATTAATCTCAAGACGTGGGAGATAAGGAAGAAGCCAGTAGAGAATAAAAGATTGAAGAGAGATCCCCCCCAGAGCCTCGCCCTTATAAAGGACGGCTTTACGCAAGGATATGAAAGCTGCGACGTTCCCAATATGAGCTTTTAAAAATGTTCTTTCCGAGTTTAATAACGACGAAGCTCCCGTGAAGGCGATCCCTAAAGGGCTGATATTGCAAGGGAAACTGCTAAATAGCACCCACTTTCCATCTTTTAAAAACATAACACGCTGTTTGAAAAATTTAACAACTAGGGATAAACTGGGATAACTTTCCTGAAATTCAGCTTGTTTCTAGTGAGAACGAGATATCTTCAGGAATTCCATAATCAGAGTTTATCTTGTAAAATTAATTAAAAAGTCTACGAAAAGTTCTTTTGAAACTTATCGAAATTTACTTAAGATCTTTACTTCTTCTTTTTTGTGCGTGTTTGATAATAAAACTTTTACTTCAGATTAACTAAATACATTTTTTTTTTAAATCAAGTTAAAATTAAATGAATCAATAACAAAAACAATTCATAAAACAAAATTTTGAAAGTCATGCAGTATTTGTATCGATTATATATTCTTTGATTATTTATATATTTTTATTGTCAAATGATTATAAATCATATTAAACTAAATTGGATTTTAAAAAAAAGCCAACGTTTTTTAGCGTTTTAGAGCGCTTTAGTATTTGTTTAGTTCTGTTAGACACAACATCTCTCTGGTATGTTCTGTTTTGTTATACAATATTTTTCCTCCTTCATTCTTTCAATCTGCATTCTCCTGCAAACGATTATGCCTTATTATATTTTAATTTCAATACCATGTAATCAATTACAAAAAATATTGTATAACGTAACTGTGTTAATTCTGATTTGTGAAGTAAACAGGTGAGTTATCCTCTAGGGATCCGAAACACTGAGAATAACAAAAAAGGAGGAAAGGAAGTTGTTGGCCGTGGACATGGACTTTTGAAGCATTTGTTTGGTCTTCTAGAATTCAACATGTCCCTAACAGCACAATAAGGCTGATAGACCAGGGAACAACGATCCTGTACAGAGTCAAAACATGGAGATTAAAATGGTATGGCCACTTAAAAAGAATGGCAGAGGAACGATGGCCAAAAACAAACTCCGACTCCGACTACGGAAAGGACTACTCAAAAAAATATGGTTGCAGGATGTGGAGGAGAGCATGGCAGCGAGGGGTATTGGAGAAGGAGAATGGCTGGACAGATTTCTGGGGTGAGTCCTTATAGATACGAAAAATAATCAAGTTGTACAAAAATCGATAAATAAACAAAGAGTATATATCTTCATAGGATAGATGCTCTTAAAACTCCTATAGTATTCCTGCAAGAAGAAAATTCAATCCTAAGTCATTCATTGCTTTGTTGATTTATTTATATTAAACATTATAAAATAACAAAATTAATTTCTTCAGATTCCTGTAGTTGCCGCCTAATTAATAGTTGTAATATTTGTTTATACCAGGCTGGGAATCCGCTACCTCGGGCACTGAAGGTTGTTATGCAAACCACTAATATTATGATGAAGAACCCTAATTATGACAATGTATTTATTATACATGATTTATTAACTTCATATGTTTAATTTCAGTCTAGTTATTTTTTATTTTTTTTCATCAATTATTTTATAATTTATCCTTTAATTCTTCATATTTCATTCCAATCTTTCTTGTATACATAATTGTTTTAGTGCATTAGGTAATAGACTTTTTATGTTATTTTTTTTCCATCCCAACCCTGATGAAGTAATTAAAGTTAGGCCGAAACGTTGGCACTTAATATATAAGTTTAGCATCGCACCCCATTATCCACCGCACTCATTTGACCGTTTTCTATGTTACTCGGAATATAACTTCCAATTATTATATTAATTCCCTTTCCTTCTTTAGTTTTGATATAATATGTTAAGGGATTTTAAACGAATAAACATACATGTCTTGTCCCTAACTAAATATTTTGGGCCCGAAGATGTTATGAGAATCTATGTTTATTAAAAAATAATTCGCCGTTACAGTTTACTTCAAGATTTATTAGACAAACGCTCTAATTACAAAACACTCATATACATGACAATCATTATAACCATCCGGACTTACGGAGTAGAGCTTTGGGGCTCCACCAAGCCATCGAATTTCTCTCGTATTCAATCCTTACAATCCAAAATCCTTCGTAAAATCTTCAATACTTCTTACTTGGATCTGTTATCAATCTTTTCATGACAAACTTTATTCCCACTCAAACTCACTAGTTTCAAACCAAGAAACCTCTTCAATTCCTGATAATCCTCGTGACCTTCTAGGCTGAATTTGTTACTTGAGTGCTACCACTGATTAGTTTCTCTACTTGTCTTTATCAATGCCAATACGTATCATGTCATTTACTTGTTGTATTGTTATGATACAGCTGTAAATTTCGATGAATAAATTAATAAAACAAAATCTGAAATATTTACTATTAACATCAAATTAGCGCATCGTACCGATTAATGATTTATTCAAAACACGACCAAAGCCAACTTTCATTTATATTTACAGGACACACTTGTCGGAGCGGAGCGGCCATCGAGGGTTTATTCCACATGACGAATGCAATAACTGGTCCCTGCCCGGGCGGGGGCTGTCAGGGAGAGTTGGTCTTTTCCAATGTCCCTTAATTAAAAGGTAATTCGGATTTCACTCCATGTCCTGGTCCTTTACCCTAGCCATCGTTCCCGGAGTCAAATCCGCTTATTTCATTTTTGCAAAAATGTGAGGAAATAATTCAGACTGACTCGTGTCCATTGTGGCCATCATCGTTAGCCCAGAGCCAAAATATTCCCCTCGCACTCCCGAAAACATCTGAATATGGGTCAGCACTTGTTAAGGATCCTAAATACGACCAAATCAATTATGAAATTGAGTACCTTACTTCAACAACCATAAAAATGTTCCACAAATTATTATATAAGTGAAATATCTTCGGAACTACGATAGATTTTTTTAAAAGTTTTTATTTTTATTTATTTTGCAAGTGATAAGGCTTTGTAATTTAGCCTCAAAGTATCAGGCACCCGAAATAATCTTCAGTACGCGGCATTACCATCCACCATTTGTTAGTGTAAAATTGCAGTCAATTAGAGACTTAATACGCACATGAGTTAGAAGCCGTTTACGAAGATGGAAGAAACACATAGTGTTTAGTTGTCAGTTTTGGCAAAACGTAAATGTACATAAAAATGTATGTCGATAAAAAATAAAACGTTCTATTAAACAAAGAAGGAGCGGAGTGGGTCAGGTAAAGCTGAGTTGCCGTGCCGAAGGTCCGGGGTTCAAATCCGGATTTCGGATTTTATTTTATCTGTTAACAGCCGGAGATGGATCCTATCGTGGACAGAACCCTACTGGGGCTCATTCACCTTTATAAATTGGTTAACTAAAATAGGGGGAGGGAAAATCTGGGGATTGAGCGTGATCTAGGACAAATCACTCCCTTCACAACCGTTGTACTAGAAACAGTGCAGTCTCTACCACGTACTGAATCCAAGACCCTTCATGGGCTTTAATGGTACATTAAAAAAAAATACAGAACAAAAAATAGATGTTTCAGCCTTGGGGAAATCTATGATAACTGGAAAAACGAAATTCAAGAAGATATAGGGTGTTTTTTTAAGCTAGATAGAACTTTAAATTGTAAAAAGTAACACAAAAAATTAAATTGTAATCAAAATTTTTTTTTTATTCGAAAGATCAATACGTGACATTAACATTTGAAAATGATTTCGGGCATATGGGCACCGCGGCTGTTCTTGACGAAGCGCATTCTGGACGTCCAATTTTGGGCCACTTTTTCGAGCACTGCTGGCCGTATGTCACGAATAACACGAACAATGCTGGCTTCCAAGGCGTCAATTGTTGCTGGTTTATCAGCATAAACCAGTGACTTCACGTAGCCCCACAGGAAATAATCGAGAGGTGTCAAATCGCACGACCTTGGAGGCCAATTGACAGGTCCATTTCTCGAAATCAACCTAAAATGCGCCTCATCGCTGAACACAATTTTGCGATAAAACAACGGGTCAGTTGCCAACTGCTCTAGAGCCCAATCGGCGAAAGAAGTATACGAAATGTCAGAGTATACTGAAACAAATAAAAAAAAATTTTTGATTACAATTTAATTTTTTGTGTTACTTTTTACAATTTAAAGTTCTATCTAGCTTAAAAAAACACCCTATATAATGGAACAGTTAAAAATTGTCTCGAAATTACTTGGCTTGCACCTTGGGGCCCGAATCTTAAAAAATAGAATTTATAAAACTATTATCCACCCGACAGTATTATATGGGAGTGTAAAAAGTGGTTGGGGCCGCTTACTTTGAAGGATGAACAACATCTTAATATTTTCCAAAAAAAAGTTACTCTGTTGTATACAGAAAGTTACACAACGCGGAATTGAACAACCAATTAAGATAATTAAAGAACGTGATTGAGATGGTCTCGTAATGTTCGACATAGAACCGAACGAATCCTTAAAATGTTTTTTCTTTGTTACCAGCCAACTCAATATTGTAGTTATTGAGGTGTAATGGATAAGAGTTGTTGATCGATATCCAATTAGGACATTTCCAAGATTTTTGTTAAACTCAAAGCCTGGCGGTTTTTAAGTGAAAATATGTTTCCGACATCTGACACTTAACTAAATTAACTTCAATGGGGAATATATCTGCAGGCCAGGTAAATAAGTGGTTATACGCATTCAGGTAAGCAAATCCGTAGTGCATAAGTAGCTAAGTCATATATTGGCTTGAAATGGAGTAAGCATATATTATAACTCCATTCCCAGCCAAAGGCTACGAAAATGACACGCTCATGCTTCCTTAATTAACATAATTAACTCTCCCTGGACATAATTCCACTAAACCACATAGTCTCTGGGGCTGCAGATGAGATCAAATACCATCAAAAGTAACTCCTTTTTTTTCATTGTTGAACATTTACACTGTATTAAAAGATTAAAAATTCGTTGGGCGGTTATACAATAATATTGATACCGTTAATATAAAGCGAATATAAGACAACAATAAATTTAGTCACTTGATTTTATAACTAATATAAATGTCATTACTTTGGAAGGCAAAATCACTACATGTCACTGCTGTCCCTAACTAGAAGCAACCGGCCTTATGTAAAACAGGAGATTCCCCCGGGCGAGACTTGATAAATTCCTGCATGAATCCGCTTTGAAGGAGGAAGGGGAATGCTTAAGTAAACGGGCGGTCAAGGTGTGGACTAGGATGGCCCTCCTTGGAAGGGCGGCCTCTCCTCTGCTCCACATTCCCGCCCTGGAATGGGGCCGGAATCCCCACTCAATCTCTTCTCCAATTCCAGCGAGCCCTTCCTCTCTGCCCCGGCTAAATAAGTGTAGAATTTCCCGCTCCCCTTTCTTGGCTATCTCCTTCCAGAAAAGGGGTTTGGCATCGTATATAATTAAGCTATTATTAAACGTTGGCCTGATAATACAGTTACTAAACTTGTAGGATTCGAAAACACCATTTTAAATGTTATTTATTTAACTTGAATAATATTAGTTGACTTTATGTATACGAGGAAGAAAATGGTCCGGGTGGGGGTCTGAAAAATTTCTCTTTAATAAGGGGAACTATTCATTTTTAAGCCAACGTTTCGAACAACATTGCAGTCCTTCTTCAGGAATTATAATGGGATCAAGGGTTAACAGTTGATTGGAGTCAACAACCTGGAGTCGGTCAACTATCAACCCGTTATAAGCACCATCATAAGCACTGAAGAAGAACTCCAATGTAGGTCGAAACCGTTGGTATTAAAATAAATAGTCCTTCTTATTTAAGTGACATTTTTCTGACCTCCATCCGGACCATTTTTTTCCTCCTTTAATTATTTAAGCACATATAGAAAATATATAACGTTAGTATTTCTAAAGTGACAAAACTGAAAAACCTACATTTTTGAAAAAACGGGGAAAATTATTATTTGTAGTAGAATCACATGAACTACGTGTAATAATCAAGCTTTATTTTCGATTACTTACATATTTATAAAAAGGATATACTTTTAGTTTTCTAATTTAAAAATGGTCAGGCATGAGAAATCGTTCGGTTGAGGTGCTTGAATGGAATATTAAAAGTATTTCAAGACAGTGTCAGATAATTATCTGAATATAATTAGAGAAAGATAAAAAAACTGGAAGGTTTCCAAGATAAATTCGTAACAAGCACAGCATCGTAATTAGAGAATTCTCGAGCATTTGTGCTTCTATTTGAGGGGGTTTAATCTTTCTGACCATTTACGCTAAGTTAACTAAAACAATAATTTCAGTGGGACTTGCAGATATATATATATATATATATATATATATATATATATATATATATATATATATATATATATATTGAATTAACCTAGATTGAGGAAAAACAAATATATCCGTTTAGATATGAACGGCTTAAATTTTAGGGACAGTTAACACTTAAATAATTTCTGATTTAATCAAAATCCATTTCAAAATATCATATCTAAATCGTGACTTTATGGTTGACAATTAAAAAATATGATAAAACAAGAGTATTTAATCCCTAACTTATATAACATGAAAAAGCACGCGTAAATATGAAGTAAATATTTCTTGGTTATGTTTCAATTTTAAGTTAAAAAATTGTCTGGCTATTTCAGGCGAAAGGGTTTCAGCGGAAACATAGTGACCGACAATATGTGAAACATAGTGATGGTAAGACACAATGAGAGAAACTAGAGCTTTGAAACGAATATTGTTTTGACATTAATGGATTACACTGTTCTGCACGAAAATCCTCCTTCAAACCAAAACATGCTTTCTTACTGTTATCAGATGTGCTGAACACGAATTTGAAGTCAGATTTTGTCTATCACGCACAGTTTCCTGAGAAATTCTATTTTTTTATCCAAAAAGGTGAGTTTTTTGTGGATTTGACGAATTTTTTTTCGGCATCAAAACATAGTGAAAAAAATTCAAAAGCCCGATGATTTTGAGCGCAATAAAGTATATTTGAACGAAAAAAATTTGATGGGAATATTACAAGTGGTTAAAGAAATATGGCTAAAAGTGTTTTTTCAGTTTTTGAGCTTGAGACAGGGATTTGGTCTCTACCTGGATCTTTAGGGGAATGACCCTCCTTTATCTTTTATGGTCTTTTATGGTGGTACCCTTTTCATTCAAATCCTTACCTTTTCATTCAAATCCAGCCCCTCTGAAACTCAGCCACAGCTCATAAATCACAGCCGATTGAATGATCTTGTTCGTGATTTAGATCTCCCAAAATCAAAAGCTCAGCTGCTTGGGTCATGGTTGCAACAATGGAATCTCTTGGAAGGAGGCGTGAATATATCTTTCTTCAGAAAACGGGAATCAGGAGTTCTATGCTTTTTCTCGATGGAAGAAAATCTTGTATTTTGCAATGATGTATTTCATTTGCTCCAGAAACTTGATCTGCCAACCAATCCAGAGGAATGGAGACTATTCATTGACAGCTCCAAGTTTAGTTTAAAAGGAGTACTCCTTCATAATGGAAACAAACATCCATCTATCCCAGTAGCTCATTCGGTCCTCATGAAAGAAACCTATGACAACATGAAGATACTTCTACAAAAAATCAAGTACCATGAGTACAAATGGCGCATTTGTGCAGATCTTAAAGTGGTAGCCATGCTTACAGGACTCCAAGGAGGTTACACTAAATTTTGTTGTTTTTTGTGCGAGTGGGACAGCAGAAAAAGAGGAGACCATTATGTCGTAATAAAATGGCCAGAGCGTAAGGAAAAAGTAGGTGAAAAAAACATTGCCAATCCTCCATTAGTGGACAAAAACCAAATAATTTTACCCCCACTCCACATAAAATTGGGGCTAATGAAAAACTTCGTAAAAGCAATGGACAAGGAAGGAGAAGGTTCATGTACTTAAAACAAAAATTTCCGCATCTCAGCGATGCTAAGATAAAGGAGGGAATTTTCGTAGGACCCCAAATTCGACATCTACTCAAGGACCTCACTTTTGAAGCAAAGTTAAATACTACTGAGAAAAAGGCTTGGATTGCTTTTCGAGAGGTATGTGCTAAGTTTTTTGGAAACAAAAAATCTAGACACTACCGAAAAATAGTCCAAGAACTGCTTACTTCATATAAAACATTGGGATGCAATATTTCCTTAAAAACACATTTCCTGCATAGTCACCTAGACTTTTTCGCCCCAAATTTGGGTGCAGTTTCGGACGAACATGGAGAACGATTCCACCAAGACATATCAAGAATGGAAAAAAGATATTCTGGCAAATGGAATGAGAAGATGCTGGCGGATTACTGCTGGACACTGCAGCGGGAGACAGAGGAGGAAGAGTACAAAAGAAAAAAAACTACTCATTGACGATGTGTGTATATTTTTTGAGTTGTGTCATATGTAGTATTATACCTGATAGCATGCAGGATTCAATTAATTATATTTTATCGTTGAAAAAGAAAAAAAATCTGTTATAATAAAGACAATAATTTTCAAATACAATTTTTCATTTTTTCCAAGTTTCACCTCTTTTCTCTCAAAATCAGAGGGTGATAGAATTTTTCTGAGTTCGGATTCGGACTCAGCACACCTGAAAACATGAGAAACAGGCAAAATTATTCAAGGGAGGGGAGAAAATTTTTTTTTTGCAGAACAGTGTTATTACATGAAAGTTATGGATTATTAAATGAAATCATTTAATATGTAAAAAACAAATTATGACAAAGGGTGAAATAAGCTTGAATTCATTTCCATTTTCGAAACCATTATTATTTAAAATTTTTAATTGCTCTATGTACAACAAATAATGCTATATATATTATTCATGCATACTCACATTATTACAGAAAAATACTTTTTATTTTCCTGTCTATAAGATTTAATAGTAGTTTCAAACGTTTCCTTTGGTTGCTCCGGCTAAGGTTGATTCTTGGATGACACACGCCAGCCTGTTCCTGACATCAAATTTGACTCGAGCTTGAGAACTTGACGTAGTCTGTCTCCATCTTCTCTATCTTCCTCTCTATGAAACAACTCCTTTATCAAATCGCAATCTCAATTAAGAATGCATTTTTCAAAGGCCTATCGTACTTTTTTACAAACACTTTATGTGAAGATTTCAGAGGAAAAAAAGGTAACTCACTTTTTCCTAAATGTCCAGAAAAGAAAATTTACCGCGGAGTCGTGATCATTATTTTTATTAATGTTCATGCAAACTGCTGATCCTGCCAATCTGACAATGAAGGGGATTTTTGAGAGGCTTAAGCCTTACTCGTGGAAGTCACCTTAACTAGCTTTTCCCATTTACGGAAATACGATTTGAGCCGTTTGAGCTCGTTTTTCTCCTGTTTTGACCTCACCTTCGTGCACGCCATCAAAAGATCTACCAGAAACCTGTTAACAAATTTTAGTCATCATATGAGCCGTTGATTTTGAAAGGGAGACAACTTTTACGCTATTGCTAGATATTTATTTTCAAATTCAATACATTTGAAATATTGTTGATCAATTTCTAATTACAAATTCATAGTTATATTGAAATAGTATTGGTTCTTAATTGATTAAAATATAAATATAATATAACACTTGAAGAATATCGTTATTTTTCTCAATACTATAATATTTCTAAGTTGGTTCATTATTAATTCCTAAAAACGGTTTAAACATTTACCATTTTAAATACTTATCTTTAGGAGACCTATCAATTGTTGAGTGATTAAAAATTCTTTCATACACCTGTTTGTCTTACCAGGAGTAAGAAAGAGCATGGGTATGAATTGGGCTAAGAACAAGTTCAGATAAAATATTGGATTTTCTCTCCAAAAAATGTATTTGAAAATCATTTCAATGGTTAAACACAGAAAACGACAACCGTGAATAAAAATTGTAGATTTCTTATAATTTAAAATTTCAAGAAACTATTTTACCACATGTATATATAATAGAGTATACAATTTCTTAAGGATAACATACATAGTTGGTTTTAGGATCCAAATATAATTTTAATGTTTAATTATTTGTATTAATTAAATTCCAATATTAATGTAGAATACCTTCCACAAATGATGAAGGTAAATATACACATTTTTCCAATCATATTTCGCAAAAAAGTGGTTACGATTCAATTTAGAGCCAATAATTAAAAGAGGTAGCAACTGGCTATTCGGTAGTGAGCTGTTAAACTGATACGATTTATGAAAGATGGCCGACCATTTAGGCTGTTTATTGCTGAGGGTAACCCTTGATTACCTTCCCCTATCCCTCCGTATAATGGCTAATAAATTGTTTTTATTTTGTTTCTACTAGAGAGGGGATGAGGGAAGAGCCGTCACTAAACCTGCTTAATATATTTTTTTTATTGTGTAAAGACCCCACTACACATTACAAAAAAAGTATGATGCTTTTCAAATAAGGATACGGTCATTATAGATTACTGATCATATACAATAATTACAATTTATAGTTTGCATTATTGATTATTGATAACCTATTTCATTTTCTTTGTGTACATAACAGTAACTTTCGGGCTATCTTATGTATTTTAAAATAGCAATGCATTAAAGATTTACGGGATCGCTAAGTAGGCTAAAAAAACTACAAACTTTTCAAGCAAAAATACTTATACCGACTTAAAAATACCAACGGTTGACGAACACAAACAAAGCCATTGATAGAACAAATGGCAGTGGCCACCAGACTCTCACACCAGAGAACACTAGGAGGAGACTAAAAAGATGAGGGATTTGTTATCTTAGGAAATTAAAACAAGCCACAGGAAAGGTACCTATCAGAATTGGAATTACGAATATTAGAGGATATTTCCTTAATTTTGTAAACTATGTTCCCATTGAACAACACACTATGATGAGCATCATTAGAAAATAGTGGGAAAATTCTCCAAAATTTGGGAAAATTAGGTTTAAATCCAGTGGAAATCACCAGGTCGAATATAATATTTCTGTTCAAAACTTTTATGTTAGTAAGTGTTATGAAAAAAGAAATGAGGTACGGGTCCAATTAACTAGGCTAGAAAATATACTTTCGTTTTACCAATTTTCATTTACCGGCCTGGAGTTCATTAATAGTTCGATTCAGATGAACTTCCCACAACTACAAAAGGCTTGAAAATGAGTTTCCCTTTTTCCAAAGCTGGAAATATTAATTTTCCCCCTAACGGCTCCCGGAGCATAGACTTTTTTTCCATCCCTTATAATTAGTCCCTTTTTGGGAACGATCCGCCGCGGATCAAAGGGGAATACATCAAAGATTTTAGAGTAGCTGGCTTTCCGCTATGTATTATGTAACATATATTATGTATTATGCATAGCCAGGAGTGAGCAGTGCTGAGAAGGCTCCGAGAGACCGAATATATTCAAAGATACCGCCTTACTCCCAAGAGAATTTCTCTTTAAGTGTGAAGGACTGATAGCGAAAACCAATTCGCCAGGCTTAGCCTTCCGAATCGTTAAAAAAAAAAAACAAGAAAAAAAACTCAGGGTTTCAAGAAATAGGGATAAAAGGAAATTACTTTCTAAAAAGGATAATTTAATCAAATCTGGACGTTATTAAACAGCAAACCAAATAAAATAAACAATAGTTACCTTGATCGTCATGTGTTGTATTTAATTAACAATCAATATGATATGGATTTAAGTCAAAATTATTTATATGTCTAAGTGACCCGATCAAATTATTATTTAAATAATTAAAACATGTTTTAAAATTAAATTATTATTTAAAATATATTTAATTATGAGGTAAGAATAAATATCTAATCATAATTTTTCTTCTTCTTGGAATTATGATCAAACATAATTTGATGCTCAATATCAGGAAATAATATTTGATTTTAATAGATGTGAAATGGATTTCGCCACGTAACATTGACTAACTTAATATCAATAAATTAACTTAAAAAAATATTAACTCTCCTAATATTATTAGCCTCTAAACGTTGGAAAAAAGGTGGATTACCCTGCACGAACTTCAAGTAACATATCTAATCATGAAAAGGCTTATCAATACGATGGATACATTAGTCCTGATCCTAGGAAGGCAATAGAAAGAAAGAGGTATAACTCCTTAGAGTACTAAGTAAAACTATCTAACTAGAGTAGAACACTACAATTGGTGAAACTCTTAAGAAAAAATTGTTTATTCAAAGAACTTCCCACACTCTCCATTATTCAAATATCTCTTAAAATTATCCCATCTAGGAAAAGTGTTATTTTGAAAACCATTACATAGTTAATATTAAATATTAAAAAACCCTTAATTTCCAGAATGTTCTAAAAAATACGTAACCTTTTTTTATGTTAATTCAGAAATTGTACGCTCTGTCAAAGTTATAAGCGTATTCTCTTTTCTATCTCCTTCTTTCTTAATTATTGTATATTATATTTTTTTATTTATGATTTCAATATTGATCTCAGCACCATTTTTTGTAACTTTCTGTACCAGAAGCGGCCAAAGAGATAGCTAAGAGTAATTGACCATAATGGAGAGAAGCAGCTGGTTTCGACAGTACTGCCGCGGTACCAGGAGTTAGGTCTAGATAAAAAAATACGGACGCCAATAGCAACTGTCCACTTCCACGTATCATTCACTCCCCCTCCCCCAACATACTTTTGTACAGGTCCGGAGATCTTCTTCGCACTTTATGAGCGTACTTTATTTATATAATCTATTTTTTGCTAATTATTCCGCAAGTTGTCACTTCGAGTTGAGTCTCTACAAGTTTTAAATTTTCATTCGTTTACCTTTTAATGTAAAGGTAGAGGGCGCAGAGTTGCCATGCCGGAAATCCCGGTGCAGGCAGTTACTTTTATTTAGTCTTTTTGCGGCGGGAGATGGATCGTATGGGATCTAGGACCCTCCTGGGGCTCACCCAGCCTCTATAAAATATTATAAAATTACGGTACCAAAAAAAAGGGGTAAAAACCTGGCGGTTGAGCTTGACAAGTCACCTCCTTGCAGAACAGTTGTCTATGAAATAGTACAGTTTCTACCATGTACTGAACCCCAGACTCGTTCACGGATCGTATTGGTTACAGGTTTGTTTCCTTTTAATATTTGCCAAAAATACAAGTTATCATGAGCTTTAGTATGGAAAAGAGAATGTAATTATGGGAAATGTGTATACTCCGGTAGCCTTTTCATCTAGAAATAAGTTTCAATAAACAAATATCATCTATACTTCGAAATGTTAGTTGAAACTTTTATTTCTTCATGACATGATTACTGAAATCTACTCCTTAATTATATTATCTTTTCAGTACTGAAGCTCACGATAACTTTTTTGGAAAATATTAAAAACAAAATGAACAAAACTAACAACTCAACTCAAATTAATTATCATTAAAGAACAACTTCGAGTATTGATATTATTTGATATATTTTAATATAGTATATTCTATCAAATTTAGGAATCGATGCCCCAAGCTGATTGTGGCTCAGCGTAAACTTTATTGAAACTATTTGGTATTAAGTACTTTTTATTTGCAGATTTTTCATCTCCGATAACGATTTGAGTTATATATTTCCAAGACGTCTCTTATATGTTTCCTAGTAGTGTTGATTTTCTTGTCAGTCTCCTTGTCAATCTTTTCCTCATACGCGTTGGTTTTTCTAACAAGATCACATTTCAATCATGTTCTGTTTAGTTTTCAAATACGTGTTTCTTATTGGGCTCAGTGCAACATTTTTGTTTTCCTGTGAGATGCTTGAGGATTGTTCAATCTTAATTAAATTCAAATTTATGAAATAGTATTCTTCAGAACTATTTCTCCTTCATTACTCGAGGTTTACACTCCTCTATTAATGACTTGACATGCTAAATATAAAATATTTGTATGTGTAGTTTGTACATAACAATTTACTAAAGGCTTCTTTTTCTGTTTCAGGTGAGTAGCTTTATTTTGGGATTCATATAGTTAGTGAAAACATATTCAAATTTAAAGGTAATCAATGCATTTTAATTATTATTTTCCTAATTTATTTCAACAAATAAATAAATTTATTGTTATAGAAAGTAAGATATTTTGTTATTGTGCATACTTTCAGAATTAATTTATAATTTTTAGAAAATAACACAACTTATAGAAAATAAACAACAATGAACTGGGTCATCCTGGTTGATTATTTGAATTCTTCCTTAATTTCAAAAATGAAAAAAAAAAGAAAAATTATCTTACTCTAATCTTGAGCCTATAATGAACATATAAGTTTTATTTGTTATTTTATAATCATTAATCCTATACATAACTCTTATTAATCCTTTTCAATTCTAATATGATACATATGATTTAAAATTTATGAACTGCAATGTTGTGTAAATTTTTAAAATTGTCCTGAAGTAAGTTTGTATTCTACAATATAATTAAGTTCGAGCAAAATAGTTTAAAAAGTCAAAATAGTTGTATAAAATCATAATTTTAAAACTACGAGGGAAACAAATAGACAATGCGCATGAAATTTATTCGGTCCCAATAAAATGACTATTTACAGTTCATAGTTAAAATTTGCATTTCAGAAATAATCCAGAACTACGTAAAGATGCTCTAAATATAACTAATTAATTTATACCATTATCATAATTTTTCAGGGAGGTTGGATAGTGCAGGGTTATTGAAGTCTAGGTCTTGAGCTTGATACAGACTGTGACAGATAAAATATTTATTATGTTAGTGTGAATCAACACTGTGGAAGCTGAGGACCCTCATAGGGCTCACGCAGTCTCTTGGCTATCCTGGGTGGTTTTCCTGTTTCACTGCAACCACCAAGATCAGTTTTAACATTACGGTGTTACACAGTTATGTTTTTTTTAATCTGAGATTTAATATATGGGTCTGTCCTTCAAAAAGATGGAACGCCCGAAGGGAATGTAGCATGAAGAACAGAGGAAATAAGAAATGCTATAGGCGTGTTCAATTCAGTGCTGTGGAATTATACCCACTTAAAAACAACAAAAATTAAAATTCCCTTGCTATTGTAATGGCTGTTATCAGTCAACACTGATCCAGTTACTGATCCAGGCTGCTTCAACATTTACTAGACAAACGCTCTAAGCTCCCAATTAACTACAAAATACTCATAAACATGACATTATCAGGTTTGGGGCTCCACTAAGCCATCGAATTCCTCTCGGATTCAATCCTTACAATCCAAAATCCCTCGTAAAATCCTCAATGCTTCTTTCTTTGTTGACCTTAATGTCCCATTTGTTGCTGATTTTGCCCGAATCCGATATCAATCTTTTCATGACAAACTTTATTTCCACTTAAACCCACTAGTTTCAAACCTACCAACCTCTTCAATTCCTGATAAACCTCCGAGTGAATAAATAAGATGGTCTCGTGACCTTCTCAGTTGAAATTTTTATTTGAGTACTACCACTGTGTAGTTTCTCACTTGTTTTTATTCATGCCAATATGTACCATTCATCCTATTTACTTGTTGTATTAGTACAATATAGTTGTAAATTTCATTGAATAATAGAAAATAAAAAAAACTTCTACTTGATCTACTAGGGCATTTTTTATCAGGTATAGATAGGCCTTGGCAGATGATAGATGAGCCTATGTTATAAGGAAATAAAGGAGAACCAGGAGTAAATTGTTGCTGTGCACAACTGTATTAAACAACAGAATACGGTCTCTTATCAAACATTTTTTTTAGTAAAAGATGGAACGTTATTATGGTGGCCAATAAAAGATTCAGCGATTATTTTTTTTCCTATTTGATGTATCATGTATATTTGTTTCCCTGTATTATGAGTTCAATCGTTGAATTTCATACAAATTACGATGTTACATAAGCTACTGGATGTTATCAGTGGAAGCTCATCATCTGAGCTGTTTGACCGAGGCTAATATTGAGGAAGGGAGTTGAACGGGACGTGTGTGGATTGACTATATATTGTAGTGCAGCGGGCCAATGATAGTGCGCCTCAACCCCCCCCCCCTCACCACCCCCTTCCCTAGCCATGAATAGTAATTAGTGCTGGAGCGGTTGCCTGCTGCACGGGGTCCTCTCGGCCCGGCCGCATTCACCTCGAGTGCTCTCTATCTCTCAGCTGATTGGCATCCCGCTCTCTATAGCTACAAAGGAGTAGATATATTAGGAATTAACCAATCGAATATTATTAATTTTTAAAATGTGATAATACTGTTCCTTTTGTAGGTGCAAGAAATATTCTATCAGTCGGAAATATCCTATCCTATTTGTTTATTCATTTAACATCACCTTATATCATCAACATGTTACATCCACTTCGGATGTTCCACCTTTTTGAAGGGAAATCCTTGATAATTGAAGTAGGTAAAAAGTTCTATGCAGAGAGTGGATGGCACGAATATGAGCACTGGAAACTGCAAATCATGTTTGCTTGTTTCACGCAACTTAAGCTTACTTATGTTAACGCCAACTTAAGCTTCTATGACTAATCGGACGATGCTACAATAGGAGTCTTAAATTTTGCCAATCCAGGTATAATTGTGATATGGATTTTTATCAAGTATCTGACACCGCGTATGCACCCAATTTTACGCCCTTTCCGGACAGCATAGCCAAGAATTTATTACTCCCATTAAACAATTTTAAGGCCGCCTAGTACAAACCCCATGGGCCCTTAAATCTCCACTGGTACAAACCTGTGCCAACCATGGGAAATCTGGGACCTTTGTACAACCATGGGCTAACAAATGACTGGTCATGCCTCTGGTTTGATAACATTGACGTTGAAATCTTCAAAAACAGCTTTCCTTATATTGAAGAAGTTTTCTCGTTGCTGTACATGGAATACTTTCCAAGTAGATCTTTACAGGTGAGAAGGAAAGGATAAACAATTAGCCATGTCTTTCCGGCGTCCATGTCCCCTTCCTGTCATGAGCATGAGCTTACGACCAGTCTTCACAAGAGCCAGCCGTCAGCGAGAGTTTGAGTCTTGTAAAGGTGGGGGACCGCAGATGCCTTGCTAAAGGTACGCCTAAGAACTTATCGAGAAATATGTTATGATACATATTAGTCAGGGAATGGGATATAACGTAGGGATAAATAGCATCTGCAGTCGACAGTGTTTGGAAGCCAAACGTACTCCAATAATTGCAGAAGTACGAGACACCCACCAACCTGTATGCGCTGGTCAGAAGTTATCTCTTTGATTGAAGATTCCTTGGAGTTTCTATGACATGGAAGAGAGGTTCCCCTGCTTCGAGTACCTAGGACATATAGATCTGCGTCACATGATGTGGTGGAGGTCTTGGCAGGAGTAGGATCTCTCAGCCTCCTAGAGCGAAATAACATCCGACTCAATATACGGAAAGAAGGCATAGCGGATCTTCTAGTGAATCTTTGATTTCGGATCAGTTGCAATCGAGATTAGGGCAGAGCAGACGGGAGATGATATTCCAAGAGGATACATTAAAAGAATGGAACCAGCGGTGGGTAATGACCCCCAAAGAGGTTACTCTGGGGAAGTACTTTCCCACCGTCAGATCAAGTTTAGACCCTGACTACTGGGTTTCGTAGAGTCTCAAGGGGCATGGGGCTTATAGAAAAAAATTTCTAAACATGGAAAAGACATTGGTCCCCTACGCCATAGTTGCGATGTACTAGGGATTGCCGAGCGTGACCTGAACATTTATGAGGCATTGGGGGTTTGCTGCAGAGCGCTAAAGGCTGTTTCTTCTGACTGAGAATGATATCCCGGAGGTGATGATTAGACAAAATAACCCGTACTTTCAAGGTTTGTTCAAACTTTGTGGGTGGAAGAAGATAGTGGCTCCAACATCCAACACTTTAATGAAACACCATGATTATAGATTCTATAATTTGATAGGAAATAATTATAAAACAATGGGTTAAAAATAAAACATAAGAAAGGTGATTAATTAAGTAAAACCATGGAACTCCATTTATTGTATTGGTAGTGGTAGAGAACTAATTCAGGCCTATTATGCTCTTCTTACCAAAATTAAAACAGAAGGTTCATTCTGATGTTCACATGTCCCTCATCACAACCGCCCGAATGAGTATCGTATCATGACCGAAACTAATCTTCTATGACATTTACTCGAAGGAGGTTCATGAATCAGAATACTAGTCACAGAAACTAAATGCCATCTTCAATAATTGATTATGGTATATAGAGCGTACAATGAAACGGTACCTGATTGTTTAGGGATATGTATCAACAATAGGTGTAAGAAATATGTAAGAGATAAAAAAAGAGGTAGGCTATACGATATTGGAGGAGGTTTTATTTTAATTGATGTCAAGCTGAGAGCTATACTATTATTGTGTTAATTATCAAAAGAGAATCGAGTATCGAGGATGTCGATATCCGAAGACACTATCATGTAGCACAGATTTTCTTTTTTATGGCAACTGATGATCAAGATTCCACTAAGCCCTGACCGGTGACCTAGAAATAGTGTTAGGAGGAGGAAGAAAAATAGAGTGCCTTTCAGCGAGAAAAGGCTCATTCTTTTCCTCCAATTATGAACGGAGAGGGCAGACTGGAAGAAGGTAGGCCAATAAATATCCGAGTGGGGTAATATCCGGGAAGCTATTTTATTATTGGCCTACGGAACGGTTAATATAAAGCCTTCGGATCTGATTTACATAAAGAGGATCCTGGCCTAGGGTCAAGCTCTTCGTCGTCTACAGATCTGGCCATTTAGTTCACATTACAGGCTGAGCTTAGTTATCCAAATTATTCTGTTGAGATACAATAATTGTTTATGAAGATCAAGTTTAATTTTTCACGGAATATTCACACATGTTTGATAAAATATGAGGTAGTTTGAAACAAGAAACTGCTCGCCGTTTCACGGGGCCATATTTTTTTTAAGACGCCCCGGAGGGTAATCAGTAATTGATTTGAGTGGGAATAAAGTTCTTCATGAAATGATTGATATCGGATTCAGGCCTAATTAGTAACATACGGGATATTAAGGTGATTTTGGGTGACTTTGTTCGTAACAAATCATCGAGTATTGAGGATTTTGGATTGTAAGGATTGGATACGAGAGGAATTCGATGGCCCAGTGGAGCACCAAAGTTCTACTCCGGATATATAAGGTCATTGTGGATGAATTTTTTCATAACACATTAAGGGACATTGAGGATTTCACTAAGGATTTTAGTTAGTGTGGATTGGATACAAGAGGATGGATGGCTTAGTGGAGTCCCAAAGCTCTACTCCGTATATATAAATAGTAAAAAAATATTTACCTCGCCATATCACGGGTTGTTAAGTCCACCGTATAAATAGAACAATACTATATTAAATTGTTTGGAATGATCGCAAAGGCAGCAATATCAGTAGCTAGTACCAAACCTACTGAGGGGGCCCGACTGATTGCTAAATGGTGTCACAAAACGAATTTCGCCGCCTGTCAGGGGTATAAATTGTCACTGTAAAAAGTTGCCGGGACACCCCCCCCCCACCCCACGGGCTACCTCCCCTCACGGGCTACCCCCTCTCCCGGTCGACATCAGGGCCCGGCAACTTGGTAATCTTAAGAGTTTTATTTCTTCGATAAAAGTTTGGACCCAGGCCGTCTAGACCCTCTCTCCCGAGCAACTTCTTTCTCATCCAGACCGATATAACAAAAGAAAATTTCTTGGTGCTACACACGTTCCGCCTTCAAGTTTACGGTATTACTTTTTCAAATAAGAAAATTTATCGATTCTCGAATTTGATGTTGGTAAATTGCAAAGGAGTCTGAAAATGTTCCCTAGGGGGTACAAGTAGAACTAAACTCGTTCTGTCTGGATGGGTGAACTGAACTGAAAGAGAAAAAAAAAATGTTTTCACAGAACTGAATACGAATTCGCAATCATAAATATACACTAGAATAATCAAACTAAACTAAAACTAATTCATAAAAAAGTAATTGAGCTGTGTTGTTGATTTGTTTTATAACTAGTTTAAAAAAAAACTTGCGACATCTATTAAAAAAAGAACGACCCTTTGTTCATTTAAGTTAAATCTTGTATAAAATGACATTTTTATTTATAGTAATAAATTATGACTTTGTGTACATAAACTACCAATATTTGTGAGATAGGAGAAAAATTCTAGATTTTAGTCAATATAATAGCTTAATGAAAACACCATATATATCTTCAACATTTTGATAAAACATAAAACGTTTAGTATAACGTTTAAAAAGAATCTGGTTGACTCTGATGAGAATGAGATGTTCGAACCGTTTATTACTACTATACTGTTGAATTATTTCCTACACTTCTGTCGTATACTAAATAACCTAGAATAGTTTAGACCTTATATCCATGGGGAATAATATGTTCCCGGTGTAAGCTATGTATGTTATGTGCTCCTGTTCATCTAAATCGTTTCGTTGACCCGCTTAAGAATACTTTCTCTGCTATGGTTGTGGGTTTCAATCAGGTGATAAACATGTTTTGAATGGGCATCTTATACTTAATTTGGAAAGTTGTGATTTGAATATCTTACTTCTAGAAGAGGCTACCTTTCTTTCACATACATTATCGACTATAACATTGATAGTTCATAGCTTCGCATCTTGACGAACTGTATGATCACAATTCTATTCCATAACTAATAGCAAACAGAAAGAAATAGTTTTGAAACAATAACTGGCTATTGATAAACTAATGAACCATTTTAATAGCACTCAAAACAAGAATAGGCAGTTAGTAACATTCTTGGGTATCATTATAAAAACTAAAGTTGCAAAGACCCGAGGACGTTGGGAGTTTGAAGGTCTGACCACGGAGCAAGATGGCGCTCTCTGTCAATACAGCCGGAGGCAAGGATCAGCGAGACTTTGTATTTAACATCAAATATTGGCGCCCCTGCTCCTCTGTTAATATCAACTTCATAAGTCCCTCAGCTCCTGTCAAACTTAGTCTCCTTTTCACTGAATTATTCGATTATGGCGAATTTCAACAAATCTGACATCCCTCCTTCCTGTAACAAAAACTTGTTTAATAAGCAATTCATAATTTAAAGGTCCCTGACAGGTAATTTTTTTCGTTCGAATTCGTTTCGCGATAAAAAATTAATGAATTGAATTCTTAGAACAAATATGAGGTTAAAGATTTAAAAAATTAAATAGACTTGGTTCGTTGTCGGACTGACGGTTATACATAGCCTAATAACTCATTAGGAAATATATCAATATGCAGGGTATTTCAGGGTTAAGTAGCCAAACTGAAAAATTGAACTAAGCACATCAAAACAAGAAAAAAACTTTCCTATGAATGTATGTCCGCTTTGTTTAGATTTTCATCGTTATGGATTATTTGGACAGCTTTTGCAGACATACATCCAAAGAAAATGTTTGTCTTGTTGTGATGTTTGGCTACATAACACACTGTATATAAAAAAACCTGTATCACTAAAACCCACGAAGGGTCTAGGATTTAGTACATGAAAAGGACTATATTGTTTCTAGAACATCGGTTGTACAGAGAGATGATTTGCGTAAATCACGCTTGACCGCTAGATTTCTCCCCCATTTTTGAATACATAGTTTATAGAGGCTGGGTTAGCCCCAGGAAGGCCCCAGATTGCATAGGATCTATCCCCGGCTGCTAGTAAAATAAATAAAATCGGCCAGAAGTCGGATTTGAACCCCGTACCTTCCTCACGACCTTCCACAGCCCCACTCCGCTCATCTATCTATCTATCTACAATATAGCAATCAATATCTACAACCTTTCAATGTAACATATTGAAATAACCAGTTATCTATAGGTAAATAAAAAAAGACAGAAGATTCATCCCGTGCATCCTCTACGAAACAATTGTCCAAATAACTGGTGAATGAAAAAACAGTCTTCTAAGTCAGTATAAAGTTGACTGTTTAGCTTAATTCTTTTTAAATATAAGAATTTTAGTGAAGCATATAATTTTCTTTTAGTTGTTTTCTTTTCAGTGCTGATCCGATTCATCAACATGATCATGATGCCGATAACAGACACTTTAGTGCTTATTAAAGATATTCTCAGCTAAAATGATCTTATCCGATTGTAGACGATGGAGGGAAGCCTGAACAGTTATTTGGAATTCAGAAGAAGACAATGCATTAATCAGAAGCTGGTTGCAGCTCTAGTAATTACTCCCTTATTTATCAATGCGACTAACTACCTGCAGTGGAAACTAATGTCCACAATCCTGTAAAGACGGAGCTATTTCGGTGCTTCGCCATTTAAGGCCATTAGTCCTTTATCCGGTTTCATATAATATTGGAAAAGATATTCCTTTTTTTTTTAACATATTGCTTCATTTTGACCTCCTAAATAAAATGTAAGTTCAGGAACTCATAGGCAACAATAGTTACAAGATAAAGAATATAAAAAATATTACCAGAGGCGTCTAGGGGGAAAACAGGTGGGCAATACATAATATCAATAACAAAAATTGCATTGTGGTGAAATTATCAATCCACCGATACAACGAATGTTGTAAATCAGTGGCGTGAAGAATGAAATTCCTTGAAAGGAATGGATGAATTTAGAGATTTCATTTTAATATTAACATTTGCGATTAAAGCCATTTAAATCTCGATTTTAGAGGAAATAAAAACTAAAAATGGAGATGAATTAACGTATTTAATTATTTAGATTCACACAGTAAAAATGGTTGAGCTCCACTTGATTCACCCTAATTTTATGGCGGTTATTTATACCACCTTGTTTCAATATGCTTCATTAGCAATAATGATCTGTACCTGTCCAACCTCTAAAGGATTAACTTTTAAATTGCATTCCTATTCCAAGAAGAAAATGATATTGTGTTCAGGCTTTACAAAGCGAATCATGACCTTTAGAACTCATCCTTATTGTATTTTGGTGAACTTTTGAAATCGATCAAGGGAGAAATGCAAAATATAAAGTAAGAGTGCTATGGCAACGATGAAGTTTTGAACAGTGAGCCTAGCATGGTTCACAAATACCATTGAATAAGCAGGTTTTGTTGAACGTAAACAATATAAACTAATTTATATGTTTATAAAATATTGTTTTTACTGATAAATAAAAACACATTTATAAAAATAGTACCTTGACCGTTCACCTTCCATTTTTGAAGGTTTCAAAACACGCATGTGAGATTATCTCGTTCACGAACGAACTCGTTATGAGAGCAGTAAATTATCGTTAGGCATGGCATTTCAAATCAAGGCACGCATCATATCTTCCTGGAATATGAAGAAAAACGGGTCACAAGAACCTGGCATGAACTTGAACAGATTGAAGGTTGGTGATGAGGAATTAATAACAGGTAGGTGGTTATGAATAGGAGGTTAATGAATATCTACTCAAGGTCAGGTAAGGTATTGCTATATTGGCTTCACTGCCCAAGCAATGATCTCAAGGAAAACTTGGATACTTTGATCTGAATAGTACTTAAATAATAAAATGGGATGCCACCCTGAGATCCTTATAGTAATTCTATATCATTAATAAATAAGAGACATATCCCTCTCTTCTCCAAAGGTTGACTTGGTTGACCGACTAGGAGTTCTTGAGTAAATAAAGATCCTTTTTCAACTAATTGAATAACATTATATTTATTGTGAGCTGATCATAGTTACAAGTTGAATTATAAATCTACTTACAAAGAAAGAAAAGAAGAAAAGGGTATATGTGACAGACCTTTTAAATCTTTCCTAAATTTTAATTTTTGGCCGACTTTTGTGAGGAACACCGGTCGAAGAAGTAATCCTACGATGAAAGCTAAGTAAAATGGAGTTATAGAAAATTTAATTAGCTTTAATTTAAGCACACAACGTGGCCTGTAGTTGTTCTACTTCTCTCGTTAATAAAAAAAAAGAAAGGAAAATCCTGGAAAGAGGGTGTGAAAAATGACCAATTTTCAAATAGGCGTAACTCAGAATCTGTTACACCTACAGGCCTTAGTCTATGCTTAAATTAAAGATATTTATATTTACTCCGTTGACTTTTATCGTAGAATCACTTCTTCGGCTGGTGTTCCTCAAGAAAGTCGGCCAAAACTTGAAATTTGGACTTTTTGGAAAAAAGACCAATTTTTAAAGGAGCGTAACTCAGATTTTTTTTAGATTTACAGAACTGCGATTGAACTCAAATTGTAGAAAATTTAATCTATTTTAAAATGGTTAAGTATAAGTTTTTTTTTCAAAAATGCACCGATTATGAGAAACAGGCCAAAAACTGAAATAACTCTGAAAATGTCGAGGTTTTTTGGACACCTAAAGTTTTCCCATCCGTTTTTTCGGTTGAAAAATTGGATTTACACTACTCAGACATGCTCTTACAACATATCAAAAATGCAACTCTCTTCGATTTTTTGCGACCCTCAAACTCCTGGCCGCTTTCCTATGTACATTTATTTCGTATGTACTGAATCAGGCACGGAACTTAGGTCAAGTTCGTCCATCTGTACGTTCGACGACCGATTATATACAAAGATGACAAGAAACTCCGTTTCAATGGGCGGTCATATGAGTAACGCAGCTTTTAACTGCTCTAATCTGCTCTGCCTAACATACACTACCCTGCCTTGAACTGCGTCTCAATGTGCGCCCGGCCTTAGGGGCATTTAAGCTACCTCCTCAATGCCCCTTACTTAATTATCAAGGCTCTTCTAATGTTCCAAATAGTGTCACATATAAGCAGTGAATAGTAACGACTTTCTTTTTTTCATCGCTTACCTCGCCCGTCCGATGCTGCTACCTATCGGTGTAGACCGAAGTGATTTTGAAGACCATCTGCAATTCATAATGTGGTGAACTATCGCCAATAGCGGATGTATACCTTACCTCAATTAATGTACTATTTTTTGTCTTTGCAGTAATCTATGCTAATTAGTGAGTTTTATTGAATACAATTTTTTTCTCTTAAGATTAATTGTTTACTAATTAATTTTTAGTTGGTGTTTTGCTATTTTATGATACGTTTATGAAGTAATACAACTTATTTATTACGGACTTTTATTTTTTTATTTCCTCATTTGAACCTTGAACCTAAACCCCAAAACCTGGTCACAATAATAGTATTTTATAAGAAAAATCTTCTTTTTTCCGCTTTCTTGGTCCATGATTAATATGTATAATTCTCCATATTATTTTGTATTTTAATATAAGAGAATTATTATTTTTTATTTGGCGCCTTAAGGATAAATGATGGGGAAAGAAGTGTACTTACTAATTGAGTTTTGTCAAGTTATAAGATAGGGCGGTGATTGGTCGGGAATGTAATGTGCCCCCTTCTTGATTCTATTAGAGCGCCGCGTTCCTCAGGCCCTCGTCTCCGGATAGATTTCTCTGGAATCTCAGGTATCGCAACTTCCCTCAAAATCAGACACGCCCGATATTCCGTGGGCACACTGTGGTACTTTCTTGACAGTTTGTCGGATGCCGAGGGTGAATATTTTAAATATTTTTCCGCCTTGAAGTTTTGCCAATAATGTATTCTGAAGTTTTTTTTTCTTTAATTCACTCGATAAAGGATGCTAACCTTGTTGTTCCACTTCACTGAAAGCACTCCACGGTTAAACGATTCCTTAAAGGGCTTCTGGCCAATCGATTGAGATAATAGCACGGCTAAGGTTTCGCGTTTGATTTCTGTCCACTTTTTATTTTATTATTTTCTAGATAATATACCGCCATTTAGTTTTCGTTATAAACCGTGTTAAAAAAGTATCATAAACATAAAATGTTTATTGGACGAACTAAATAAACATAACGTTTTGATATGTTTCAATATGATTAGTTAAGATTTCTAGGGAAAGCTAGTTTTAAATTAAATTAGTAGATTAAAATTGCAGATATTTTCTTCTTTTATTGTTTTCGACTATAAGGCCTTAATGAAGTATTCAACGCAAATAAAAATATGAGCTGTTATTTTTGAAAGTGGTATAAGTCTATTTGGATCTAAAAAACCGTTTATTCTTTTAAATGATTACAATTTCATAACAAAATTTAAAAGGTGTATAGGGTTTGAAATATCACTCTTTGCTCAGTGCTAAGTGACACAAAAATGTTTGCCCGTTTTTCCATATTTGTAAAGTAATTCAAATGGAAACCTCTAAATATCGCGAATATGAAAATATACTATCCATATTTTAGAATAATAACTATAAGAATAATTACACTTTTTAGAATAACAGTTCAATCAGCATATAAAATTAAATAATATTAAATTTGGTATCGAATCAGTTTCACGATATTATAATTTATGTATGAGGTATGACGAAGATCACGGTCTAATGGCGGGTATTTTTCCTCTTTTTCATTAACCGAAAAAATGTATTAGAAATGTTTAAGAAGAAGTTTTAGAAGCTTGAAAAAGACTTATTCAAGAGAAATACTCAGAACAGAAAAGATTCAGAGCATTAAACTGTGATTCCTCAGATTACTTTAACTTTAAAAATCACGTACACTTCTCAAAATTATCAATCCTCTAATTTTCAGGTTTAGAATTTTGATTTCTAAGAATGCTGTTGAATTAGCCTCTCATAAATAATCATCTTTTACTACCGCCATAAAAAATAACCCATAAGACCAAGCTGTTCGGAATTAGTATACTGGCTTTATTGTTATACTAGTATATTTTTGGATGGTACAGAGGGAGAATCATTTTCCCGTTAATGTATTGCCCTCTTGTCAAAATTTTCCCTTTAAATGCTTTTTAGACTCAATTTTTATTCAAACCCCATGACCGAATTCAGCCAGCTAGATAAACCGCTATGAAGCAACTGTTTTCTTCCTTGGTTTCTTCCGTAACCTGGCTATATATAACAAAATTATTCTTGATGGACAATAAAATATACAGAGATGTAGTAAACGATATTTACTCACAGTCGACAATCTTTAAATTATTTAAAGTTACCTTGCCATCCGAAGACATTTAGTTATAGTCTTGTAGGGAATTTAATTCTCTGCACGATTTGATGTTACACATTCCTATATAAAAAACCCCTCAAAAATAGTTATTATGGCGAAACCGACTTTTGAACATTTTGGCAGCTTTGTAAATAAGTAGCAATTTAGATTTTTTAAAATAAAAATATTGTATACAAATAATGCAGGATATCTAACACTATTGAAAATTGGAATTTTAAAGTTTTCATATCAGATGAGGTATATTTTTATTTACGAAGTGAGCGAAAGATCAAGAAGAAAAATGTTGCATATAATATACCCGGAAGAAATAATTTATCCAACTTTTGCAAACCGAAATGATGTATCTACTACTAGCTAACGCCGTGGATTATGGGATATTGAGCAAATTGTATTGTTTGACACTCGCCGAACGCAGTCTTATTCTTTTCAGAACTTATATCTTTTGAATATTTCACTTGGATAAAATATTTTCAAGCTACATGCTACATAGTACTCAGGACATAAAGTTAAATGATTTATTATACCATAATTATTCGCTAATGTTATGGTATATCAATCAAACTGAAGGACAGTTTTTAAACCTTTGTAGTTTATTCAATTTTTTTCTTGAAACAATTACTTTTATTGCACTTCTTTATGCAAAGTTTATTCAAATTATTTTATTATATGAATATAGCGTGTTTAGTTTTATCAAACACATTCTACCGGGTATAATTATTTTAATCAGATTAAAGTACTTTTTACATTATTTCGTTATTTTAAATTAAGACAATTTAAATTAAAATATGTAGCTATTATTAACAGTCAGAGTTTAACTAATATATATATATATATATATAATAAAATTCTATAACCTTAAAAAAATCTCATTCGAATATCTTACAAGTATTCTAGGAACAATCTCTGACGGGTTATCTACCATGTATAAAAGCTTTGCATTAGAAATTTAACTGCCCGCTTGACAAATAAAACATTTTGCGAAACAAATTTAAAATACTGCTAAACTGAATAAAATATATCAGAGACAAATTGAAAATTTAACAAAACAGATTAAAATTCTCCTAAACAAATTAAAAATATTGAAGTTTTTTTAGACTATTTGCTTTACGCTAATTGGTCGCAAAATTAGAAAATCAATCAGAAATTGTCAATATTAACCGCTTTCGAACTGCGAACAATTGATGCATCGTATCTGTCAATTACTTAAAATGGATAGTTTCTTAATTTTTTTTCAATTATATGAATATTCGTATATCTATTATTTCTTATATAACTTCATAGCTCTTAAGTTTCTTAAAGTCTACATTTTTAATAACCATGATTTACCTGTTAATCATAATAACCATCCATTCTGTAATTTAGTCAGTATAATTATTTTATACAACCATATATAGAATAGAAAGAATAGAAAAATAATTTTATTCTGGGACCAAGTCCCTTAAGAATAATAGAAGTGTACAAAATTTAATTTATTTATGTAAGGCCAAAGGGCTACATTATAAGAATAATACAATATCACAAAAGTACATGGAAATTAATGTAGACAAAAATGTATGTTCTGGTGAAGAAAAGAAATATAATACAAATTTAAAATAACAAGATTTAAGCTGAGAGAAAAAATAAAATAAAAGCATGTTAAAAATAGAATATCATTATATAAACAATTATAATTATAGTGATTCATCTATCACTTCTAATAGTTGTTAGCTATTAATTATAACAGATTAGAGAGCATCTATTTGAGAATTTAGGAGATGAAGGAGAAGCTTGGATTTGAATATAGATAAGGATGAAGCATGACGAATATTAGGAGGGAGAGAGTTCCAAAGTGTGGTGGAACGGGACAGAAAGGAACGCTAAAATGTTTTGGTTCTGAGGGAACGAGCATATAAGTGTATATACTATTTTTTCAATCCTAGTATAAAGACTTTTATAGTAACTCTTTTACTGTACAGTTTACATTTTAGGAGAGGGATGATAACAGGAAAGGTTCACATTATTTAATTTTTGTTTTAACAAAACATTATTTTCGGTGACGAGGCTCATCCTATTTTTTATCATTCTAGCCTGAGTTGATTAATGTAATTTTTGCATTTTTATTATGACAGTTCTGTGGAATATTGTATCCAAAAATTCTATTTGGTATAGTATTGGGGACTATCAATGATGTTTGATGAAGTCAATCAGTATCAGAATTTCGAAATTGGCGTACAGTAAGTCAGTTTTCGTTTGCTGTGAGGTATGTTTCAGAACACTATTGTGAAACTATTGGAGCATCTTTACCGTAGAGGATGCTATGTTTCCTAACAGTGGTTACAACTGCTGAGAAAGTCAGAGATGATTTATACTCCTAAACTACTCGGGCTGAACCGACTTATATTACTTCGCTATCTTGATAAAGTAACCCCAAAAATAATGCTACACAATTACTCGACACCATCGGAATTATTACCGAACACTTAGTTCGGCTTTTTTGTAATTTTACAAATATTTTCATCGATGTCTGGTGTTTTATTTTTAATTATAATCCGTGAAAGTTTACGCTTTCATTTGATCACTTGAATGACCTATTTCTTTTCATTCAGAAGCAACTTCATTGTTATATTTTATTAAATTTAATCGAATATTTGTTCCGTAAAACGAAGCGGATAAGAAATTTATATTTAATCCATTCGTAACATATTTCTTCTGGTTTGACCGCGTCGTCAAGTTCTCAACCGATGTTTCGCTGACCATACTGGAAGCTTAGATTAATGGATTCTCAGATTAATCCCTGAGGAAGCTTGCAGTACGGCCAGCAAAACGTCAGCAAAGAACTTAACGACACGTTGGAATCAGAAGACATAAGTTGTGAATTGATTAAAAAATATTGATCGTGACAATTTAAGAGAGTATTTAAGAATTGACATTCGTTGATCTTTAAAATTTTTTTTTAAGTTAAGTTAAGCAACCTCGGCCGTTGTTAGTACTTGGATTTGGATTGGATGGGTGATCTTTATATTTATATATCATTCACATTTAAAAAAAAAATTTTAACGCATTGTTGTTGGGAGAGAAACAGATTATAGATTACATAATTTTATTGAAAATTATTGATTAGTTGTGGTTTTAATTTTTATTTGATAATTTCCATTGATATCTCTAGGTCGCAACTCATCGAATCCGTGTGATTTCGCAATGTTGAGAATAGCAATTAAGTTATTACACGTTTATAATTTTAATAATCAGAATAGAGACGAACAAGTTTTGCATTATCATTGCTGCTTATTTATTTTTCACACCGAATTAGCTATTAATTGTATATTTATTTTTCAAAATTAATTTTAAAGGTCTTATAAAAATTGAGATGGGATTGTTAATATTAGGAGATATTTCATTGAAAGCTACCCCTTACTGTTGAATAAGGATAACAATGGCCTTTTCAGTTTTTCACTAATGATTGCGCCATCTTTTTCCTTGACAGGACTTCTTTTGTGATCTTAGGTAGCTAAAAAAAAAAAATTAATTCCATTCTTCGGAGTGATTTAATTTTCCTGGCATATATATTAGAAACTTTCCCGTTTGAGTAGATATAAAGATTTAGCTCGACCCTTTTGTGAGGTGCACCATAATCCACATTTATTATCTGGATGCTATTCACTATCTATAGAGTTTATTTCCAGGAGATAGTAACCCAACATAGGGGATTATCTTTTAAAAGCTTGCCTATAAATTTTATAATACATAATATACAGACAATATCCTTCATAAAATATTGCAGTTCTATTCGTATTTATTATCATATCATAAAAAAAATATAATAAAATAATAATTATTGTTATAGAGATTGAAAATAAAGATTGAAAGAGTTAACTAATTACTGTATAAATATTTGCTCAATTTTATGATTATTTTATTAAAGATGAGCACTTTTTTAAGGAATGGATAAATTTAAAGATATTTGGTTTACTTTTTGTTTTTTAGTTATAAATGTGTGTGTGTGTGAGCTCAAAAAGTTGTGTAGTAGCCTTATCTGTTGTGGTTTTATATAAAAGTGACTTTCAACCAAGTACTGGGATCTCCTTGAATCCTGTGTTTTATTTTTTCCTCCCCCCTTCCTGATTAACTTTATGGGTTGCATTGCATTTATGATCTATACTTACAAACCCATGTTTTTCATTTTCAAAAATAAAAAATTAATATATAATCAAACTCCACGATACCGAGTCAAGTTACGTATAGATTCTTTCTTCGGAAAAAAGTCGAATTGTTCCGCATCCTCGAACAATTATGTACGGTACATAAAATAATTTAAAAAATAATGTAAGTTAAGCTAGGGGGCTAGGAAAAAGACAATTTTGGGGATTTGGAATTAAGCAATTATGA
Source organism: Troilus luridus (assembly GCA_964056705.1). NCBI lineage: Eukaryota > Metazoa > Arthropoda > Insecta > Hemiptera > Pentatomidae > Troilus > Troilus luridus. The sequence goes on along the minus strand of OZ057412.1, from coordinate 50,686,756 downwards.
TCCTGCACACTAATAAATCCAAATACTTAAAGAAATTGTACAAGCCCTAGGTTTAATTCGAATCTCACAAAACTACATGGACATTCCAGTAGTGAAATCTTTCACAGCAACATTTTACTTTTAAATTCAACAACTGGGTCTACCTAATTGAATGCTTAGAAAAATAATATAGAGATCTGCTGGCACATAAATAATCCGAAATTATTTCGAAGTTATTTCGGCATTGAACACAATTAAGTATGTGGTTTAAAAAAATTGTTTTGATTACAAATATAAGATAAGAGCAATTATTTTCTATTTCACTTTAATGTTCCTGAAATTTACAACAGTTAGATTTAACAATCGCTATCCACTTGTTCTATCACTTCTCTCCTTCTTGTTATCCAACCTTGACTATGTCCTAGAGATCTGCTGATTCACAAGTAACTCAAAATCCAAGATTCTCTGCAGGTCGGCCATCTAAAAATAGTTTATATAAGCAGGCATAATTTAATTAACGCAACGAACCGAACGTGCATATATAACATACCACACAAAAATAAAATAAAATAATGTTATGCATGGTTTAACATAATGATACTTTGTTATGCTGCCTGCGTGACTTTTATCGCAGAGGTTTTTGTACTCGAAGAAAAGACAGATTACGCCCTTGACATATCACTCAAGCTTACTAAACCAGTTCATTTTCGGAGAGGAGAGGGAAAATTATGAGAAAGTAGGAGGATTCTCTGTTTAATGAAGCGGAAAGAAAAATCTCCAACATAAACATTGTCGTTTCCGGGGAATGGGCGACCAAGTAATGAAAATTTGATGTCGGGAGGGGAATGACGAGATGAAAAAAAAGGAACGAGGACCGAAACGGTGATGAATTAAATTGTTCAACCATTTGGAAAACTCTTTTCTGAAAAAAATCTTTTTTTTGTATTGATTAGTTTATTTTCAGTCCTTAAGCTTCTAATTTATGCTTTCTAACTAAAAAAAAAATCTGTGAAGTCACTTTCATTTACCTATTACGTAACAAGGAGTACAACGGTTAAGTATCCTCTCCAAAACGCTATCTTAGGCTTCATAACTGGTGAATTGAATTTTACAAGAAATTAGATTTTTCGAGCTACATGCTGGTAAGTAATATGTTGAGAAGCCATTGCGTGTTAAACTTTTTTTATAACTTTAGGACAAGTGAGTTTTAAGGACCCATCATGTGCCGGATGACGTCCCATTTAAAAGTTTGGGAGGAAGTTTCAGACTTAGTACTTCGAGGAGGAAATAATGTGTACTCTCAGTTTCGAATAAAAGCCTTTTGTAACTTGCTTTTAGTAAAAATAAATTATTTCAGTATTTTTAGTTGATGGAAAAAATATTATAAATTTTGATGCATCAATTTCTAAAATTAGCTCTGCAAAATACACTACTACATTTAACATCGATAGTGCATATTCAGTTGTACTGTTGCTAATATATATTTCTATAGGTTAGTATTTTAGCTTTTGTGAAATGATTGGGAAGGCATAGATGACTGATTGCATTAAAAAAAAAAAGTATTGAATCTTTATAGTGCGAATATACTGTGAATTATATATTTGTATAATCGTGTTTCGGTTATATTTAAGATTTTATCACTTTTTTGCTATCTGGGCAAATCTTCATGTGCAGTTTTCTTAAATAGTATTTATTCCCTTCGGCAGTCTCTGAGTCCAAAAACACATTTTGTTCTCAAAAAAATACTTCTTATACGGCAGAATTGGTTTTGCTACTTTTTGGTATTTTTTTTTTAGGTCTCTGATGCCTATGAACTAAGTAAATCATAGTTAAGTGCTTTTGTTTGTTTGTTTTTTTTCCTCTAAGCTTAATTCTTGTTATTTTAGATTTTTATTCTATTTTCTTTTCTTTACCAGAACATACATATTTATTCATGCACTTATGTAAATATTGTATTATTCCTGTATTGTAGGCTTTTGGTCAGATATAGATGTTACGGTGAAGAGACCTGCTCCTAGAATAAAATTAATTTTGTATTCTATTAACATTTTCCTGGTGTTCAAAGAAATGAATTTGCCTCTGTAGTAGATCTCATCAAATTTCCTCGAAATTTGTACGTTTATAAAACCTGTACCTCTACAACCTGTGAAGGGGGTTCAGTACGTGGTAGAGACTGTACTGTTTCTTGCACAACGGTTATGCAGGGAGGTGACTTGTCCTAGATCACGCTCAACTGCCAGGTTATACCCCCTTATTTTCGGTACCCACTTTCAGAGGCTGAGTGAGACCCGGAGGGAACTCGATCCTATAGGGTCCATCTCCGGCCGCTAAAAAATTAGATAAAAGTCTGCCAGCGAGGGGGATTTGAATCAAGGACCTTCGGCATTGCAACTCAGTGCTCTAACACTGAGCCACACCGCTTCCTACGTTAATAAATAAAAATCCGGAATCAGTGAAATATAACTAGATATACAGGTTGAGATGTAAGTTAGGTTAATTAGCGAACATCTGGATAGGAGCTCAACAAGAATTACGGATTGTGCTTTGTCAAGTTCATGTCTTGATCTTACGACAAAGGAGTTGGAGAATATAGGGCCTGCAGGATACGCCTTAATGAAGATATGAGTTCCTAAGTGACTTCACTTCTCCTGTCAGTCACATACTAATGGTGTAGTATTGCCAGAGATGGATTTAATTTTGCGTAGGATTCCTGAACAAATGTATACCGACTAGGATTATAAATCAAAATGCAACAACAAAGAACAGGGTTTTGAATTTTTAAATCCCGCCTACACCGTGCTTAAATTATATTACGATTTATGTATTAAATACATTTATTAGATACGTATATTTAAAAAAAAGTCATATAATTTTTAATTTTAATAATATATTTAACATCATAATGTATTTACCAAACATTGGTCGTCAATGAAATATTCCAGTCATTAAATGAGTTGTTATTTTTGAAAGTGGTATAATTCAATTTGGATCTTTAAAAAATAGTATATTATTTTAATTATTATGATTTCATTGTAAAATTTAAAAGTTGTATAAGGTTTAAAACATCACTCGTTTTGCTAATTGCTAAGTGATAAAAACATTTGTCCGTCTGCTCATATTTTAAACGTTATTCAAATGGAACCCCTTATATCGTGAATAAAAAAAAATTGGCTTATACCACTTCCAAAAATAACAGTTCATATCTAATTATAATACCTCTAATTTTATAATCGAGTATAATCATACTGTATATTTTAGTTGTTTTTTCCATATTTGACTAAAATTTTGTTGTTTTATTAAAAAATTTCATCATATTCTCAAAGCGATGGAGTAATACTACTTAATGAATAATAATTATTAATGCAATTCAGAGCAAAACAACTAAAACAAACACAGACGTTTTTATATGAGCTGTTATTCGGGATATCCAAATATTTCTATTTGAATTACTTTAAAATAGGCGAAAAGGCAACTGTTTTTATCACTTAGCACTTAGAAAAGAGTGGCGTTTTAAATTATTGTAATTAATGTAAAAATAATCAATAAAATCATTTAAAAGAATAAAAGATTTTTTTAAGTCCAAATGGACTTGTTGCAGTTTCAAAAATAACAGCTCATAAATCTTATAAAGGAATTATGTTGACCTTTTTACTTACTTAATCAATAATTCTTGATTTAATGTAATGTTGTAAATATTAATTTAAATAGGTTACAATTATTTTTTATTTACATAGTATTTCTAATAATATCTAACCATGAATAAATAGGAGGAAAATAAATTGGAAAAGCATAAATATATTACAGTGGTATGACTGTATTATCAATGTAGGAAAGAAGAAAAAATGGCCTTCTGCCTCGTGAAACCATGTTTTGTTAAAAAGGTTCAATATGTAGTAGAGTTAGGTGTCGCAAAAAAAAAATAAAATTAATTTAACTTCGAATCAAATCAATGAAAAATTGATGTTCTTCCTATAATATCTTAATTCTTATCACAGCTTTTAAAAACCAGTAGTTATAATGCAAATCTTGTTTTTTTTTCTGAATTATCCATAAAATAAATTTTAAAGACATAATGGTCGGCTACTGATACAAAAGGCATTTAAACGAGCCTAAGTAGTTGGAACGGAGAAGAATATCAAATTCAAACTTGGACGTTTCGCTTCGTTTCGTATTAAAGACTACTTAAGGAAAGTTGCTTTGAAGAGATGCGACAGTGAAGCTTTGTATTAAAATACAATCAAATCCCCGGCCTTCTGAGTTTTAAATTGTATAATGTTAGTCAATTATAAAGTTACTGTTTTAGTCAAAGTGGTACTTTGATACCAAAGGGGTACGAAATATGGGTTGATCAAATATGAAATGCTATCTCTGAATATTATTATTATTGTTATCATGCAAACTTGGAAAAAGGCCTTTGGAAGTTTTGACAAAGCTTATTTTCAGCTCTGGTGTTATAAACGCTTTACCATTAAACCGGTTTTATAAAGGCTAGTGAAAATGTGAATATTAATTATAAAAGATTTTTTCGACTATTTATAAATTAGAAATGTAATTTGGTAGTAGGAATTTTTTATAATATTTAAAAAAATATTTGGTCATAATATAAATATCATCAATTGTATTTTGGAGAGCTCAGTGTGTGGAGCGCTTAGTAACAGAAATGTATTTCCCGCTTTCAAGACCGATGTATTCCCGTGGGGGGTACAACCAGGTTGGGGAAAAACCCTTTGGGATTTGCAGACCCTACCAGGGCTCACTCATAATTAATGGAAAAACCTGGTGTTTGAGGGTGATCTTGGCCAAATCACCTCCTAGCACAACCGATTGAGTAGAAAAAGTGCAATCTCTATCATGTGCAGAGCCATGATCCTTCTTAGATTATAGTAGACATTTTTCAATTATTATTTATTTAAAGAAAATGCAAACGGGAAATATTAAATATTTTCGTAAAACTCACTAGTATTATACGTTATAATGCATGTTAAATTAAATAGATTTATTTTATTTAACTACGGGTCTGTACGTAAAATATAATTTTCTTGGTTTTGATCTATTATTCGCATTATAGTGGATTCATGTTTTAATTAAATATGTTAGAAAAAAAAAATAGTAACATATGAAACCTCAGATTAAAAGTGTTTCGTATTTTATTACTCTTGTAGCTTTTTTACGATTATAAGAGAGATGGCTGTAATAATACAAATGTAATAATAAAACAAAACTAGAAAAAATTTAACTAAATTGAAGTACCGCAACAAGTTAACATCACGAAAGCATCTAAAACTACAATTGCTTACATTTGTTTTTTTATTTCTTATGAAAATATTGCTATGGAAATTTCCAAAATGGTAGATTCGTGAGATGATCCTTGTTTGTTAAACTAGTATTGTCAGGAATATTTGCCATGGTAATTTATGTACATATTCTGAATGTCAAGGAGTCTATGCAGTTACAGTCATGAATATATGCAAGTCAAAATGACAGTTATTGTAAACTCGTAGCCAATGAAGGATTATCTTAAACAACTGTATCAGAGAAAAATCGTATCAACTGAAATTTTATATATCATATATATATATATATATATATATATATATACACATACATATATACATACATACATACATGTGTACTGCAGTATATAATACTAATCAGAGTAGGCGCATTGTGGCTCATTCTTTATAACCGCCGTGATGGTAAAAATCGCCCTCACACACACACGGGCAGGTACGAGTAATGGTGCTACTAGCTAATGTAATATGTTTTTTTTTACTATTTATTAAAAACATTTTATGTCTGAGGGTATGTAGAGGTAGGTTTAGCTCCAAAATGAAAAGTTAAATGTAACTTAAATTGCTTATTAAAGTTATGTATAAGTCTGTAATCTTAAAGCAGTCTCACCGAAATCGAATTATCAGTGTAATTTTATTTCACCGATTTGACACGTTTTCACGATTTTTCCAAACACTATTTCGTCAAGATCTTATAACATTTTTGTAAAATTACATAGCATTTAATATTAGCTGGGGTTTATCATCAATGACTGGGATAGCCTGCCCGGGATTAAATAACAAATTTTCAAAATTTCGTTCTCTTTAACAACTATTTAATTTAAAACTATCCACATCAATTGAATAGTTGACTGGAAGAAGGGCGTATGTTACATTTTTCAGCTTTCGTTTTTTTTGTTTTTTTTGTGGAACAAGCTCTATGTGATGTCCCCTACCGCTAACGTTAGTTTTTAGTTGCCTAAACAGTCAATAGAGGTCAGGGATAACACAATCGTTGTCAATATCAGAGGATGATCGGAAGAGACAAAGTTCCAGTGGGAGAAAGACGCATGTGAAGATATTCTAACCTTACTAGTGTTACAAGGGCGTAAGTGCAAAATCTATAAAATGGAAGAAACAGTCACCTAATTAAAGGACCCGTTCTCTTATTTTGGCTCTGTTGTAAACTTTGAAAAATGTAACATGCGCCTTTCTTTCAGGCAACTATTCAATTATTAAACACCTCTCTTTTCAAGCATAAATAAAAAATTAATGCAATTTAAATTTGTAGAAATAAAAAATAAAAGGAGAACTTCTTTCCAATATTGAAAATAATTTAACTAAGTTAACTCCAATGTATGTTGTAGCTAATAATTTCTATTTTGCTATTAAATGAAAAGTGAGTATTTGGATGGAAGCCGAATGGATTTCTAAAGTAAAATAAATAGAGACTTTTGATATTTATTTTGCTCAGATTAATACGTGAAAGTTGTGTGATGTGCCGCAAATATTTAATGAAAGAACTTTTTTTAGGATTTATAGAATCATTGAAGGATTTCCAGGACACAGATTATTGACTATAACTATTTGGAAGGCATTGCAGACCTGAAACTGATTATGGCTAATTGTACACATATTGGATTGTCACACATGAAATGACGGTTTTTAGAACCAGGAAGAAAATAAAAATTTGAGATCAAATCTAACATATTTTTTATTCAAAGTATTTACCATTATTTTCGATACACTTCTCCCAACGGCTTACCAAGTTTTCTATTACGTTGAGTCACGTGATGAAAGGAATTCAGAAAATGTATTTTTAATGTCTAAATCATTGGTAAACAATTTTCCTCGCAAAAAGTTGTCCAATCTCCGAAAAAAGTGGTAGTCTGTAGGGGATAGATCGGGGGAATATGGGGGGGGGGGTGTGTGGTAAGACTTTCATTTATTCACCGTCTGTATTGAAACTTGAGGTCGGGCGTTATCATGAAGGAGAATAGGTCCTTTCCTTTTACCAGTTACTTGATCAAATTTTGATCCAGTTGGTTAATTTCTTGGCAGTATGATGTTGAATCAATTGTTTTTCCGTTTGGTAGAAAAGAAAAATGACCCCGGCCATAGACCACCATACAGTAACCATTAACTTTTTCGGATGGAGATTCTGCTTTGGCATGTGCCCAGGAGGCTGATCGGCATCTAACCATTGACCAGATCGTCGTCGTTGTCATACATGATCCACTTTTCGTCACACGTTATTGAGCGGCCGAGGGTTCGTTTCTTTGACAAGAAAGCAAAAGAAAGAAACACACGTCTCTAAACGTTTCAACTGCTGGCGTTCGTTGAGCTCCTGTGGGACCCAGGAATCGAGCTGCTTTGCCTTTCCGATCAATTTTAAAAGCCTGGAAACTGTCGTACGACTTGTGCCTAATTCTGACGCATATTCTCTGACTGTTTTATGAGGGTCTTCTTCCACAGAATTCTTAAGATCTTCGTCCTCTATTGATGTTTGAGATCGTCCACGGGGCAGATTTTCTAATGTCGTATCTCCTGAGGAAGATTTTGTAAACCAACGACGGATGGCTCTTTCATTACCACTTCCTTCACCAAACGCATGATTAATATTTCTTGCTGCCTGGGCAGCGGAATGACCGAGTTTGTACCCATAAAAAAAAATCGTTCGGAAATCACATGCTTCCATGGCTACGGTTAAAATTATACTAAAATCTGTCCTACTTGGGAAAAAAACAAACACAGTTTGCAAATAGAGGATTAACAAGTGCTTATTATAGATAGTAAATATTTTGCTAGGAATCAACAGGAAACGCTTTAATCCTCTATAAAGATTAAGATTTAAAAAATCGGACATTTCATGTGTGACAACCCAAGATATTGAGCTCATTGAATAATACTATAATTTCAACATGCCACTGAATAAAAGCTACCTTTACGTTTACAATATCGACTGTATGAAGGGCACATTACTGAAGCCAATTATAGATTCTCTTTTTTGCATTAGTTGTTATCAACAACCTCCAATGCCTTCTTGGTAGATAGCATCAAACCAACCTGATTATTTTATTTTTGTGTTTTATCGTATTTTCCTCAGATTTGACGGCGATGGGTCCGCTTGGATGACCACTAGAAGAAACCTTTATGGTTAATCCTTAGGAGGGGTTACAGCGATAAGCCTGATTTAAAAAGCTATAACTTTGTAATTACCAAAAGAGTTGGGACCCATATAGCCAAGCTACCGTAAGAGTTTAGCGGCTGGTGCAAGGAAAAGCTAATAGCAAAGTACATCGTAAAGGAAAACCAATAAACTTGAAATAGTTTACACTAGCTTCTTCAAGCAATAAAAGCAATTTTATTGCAATAAAGAGTAACAAGGAAAAATATATTAAAAGGGCTTTCCAAACTGCTAATAAACCTTAGCTATTCGTTCTACTATTGAAACATTATTATCGTTATGCTTAGTCATTGAAATTTTATCACTTTAGTTATAGTTTGTGGGCGTTGTGCCAGTTATCAAAAAAGTTTTGCATTCTTTATTTATACTGTACTATGAAATCACAGATTATTTGCAACGAATTAAACAGGAACATAAAATAAAATAAAAAGGACCTGACTGGGTATTGGCTAATAGTTTAGGGATATAACGATCCATTAATTATTTAATTATTAAGTTCGCTTCGATATTGGATTTATAGGCTATCTTGAATCTCTCTAATGGTAATCAGAGTTGCCATTAAGACTACAAAGTATTAAAAAATAAAAAAATATAAAATTAGCAATGTGTGGTGGATCTTGTTTCCTCAGCTTTGTATTGTCCAGCGATCTTCCTTGATGTTGAACAGGCTTTCGACCGAGTCATGCACCCCGGGTTACTTTACGAACTCCGTAAATTCCTACCTCCTACATACTTTCTCATTATCCAATCCTATCTCTCCTACAGGTCATCATAATAATGTCTATTCATCCCTCTTTTCCTCAATATGCTGGTGTTCCTCGAGGCAGTATCCTCGGCCCTATCCTCTACACAGTTTATACAGCTGACATACCAACGCATCCCGTACTCTTCAACCCCATATCACAGACTTTGAAAGTTGGTGTCAAAACTGGAGGATTAAAATAAATTCTCACAAATCTCATCAAACCACCTTTACCCTCCGTCGTAAACCAACGAATTTCTATCCTGTATCGTTTAATAACATCCCAATGATTCCTGTGAACAGGTCCGGTTCTTAGGACTAAGCCTTGGCAAACGCTTAAGTTGGAATCCTCATGCAAGACTGAAACAACAAGAACCAGCTCACCGTTTCAGGCTACTGCAATATGTACTAGACAAACGCTCTAAGCCCCTAGTTAAATACAAAAGACTCATTTACATGACACTAATTAGACCCATTTGGACTTACGGAATAGAGCTTTCTGGCTCCACTAACCCATCGAAATCCTCTCGTATTCAATTTTTACAATCCAAAATCCTTCGTAAAATCCTCAATCCTCCTTACTTTGTTACGAACAGAGAAATCCATCATGACCTTAATGTCCCGTTTGTTGATACAGGGGTGCAGGAAGTCATTAGTTTACTGCATATTATCAAATTACCAACATAATGTCGTAGCGTTCAAAACAGGAGGAATTTATTAAAATAAATTTCCACAAACATTGGTTTACGACGGAGGGTATAGAGGTGATTTGACGGTGTTTGTGGAAATTTATTTTAATCCTCCAGACATGACCTTGATGTAACGATGACAACTTTTCTTGATCGTATTTTTTTTTCTGCGTTGGTAATTTGATAATATGCCTTATGTTGAGACAAGCGTTGGTTTTCAACATTTAATAACACGAAGTTTATTTTTAGGAAGGTTTTAAAGCAAATATTGTTCCTAAAGAAGTACTACGTTGGGAGGGGGGATGTTAAGGAGGGAAAATGTAGAGTTGGGGAAAATCCGGCGGCCAACATACGAGAGTGGTAATTTTGAGGCCCTAAAACAGGGAATTGCGGAGGTAGGTAGGGTGGACGGAGGAAGGCAAAGAGTGTGGTGGGATGAAATATTCAGGCGAGCTCGCTCGTCCCTGAAAGCACGAGGTTTCACTTTGCTCAGTCTCAATGAATTTGTTATAACTGTAACAGAAAGCGTGCCACAGGTCCTCCCTCACGGTTCTTGTTTTGTTAACTGCTAAATTGTGTTTTCTACTTCGGAGGGGTTCCTGGTCCCAGGGTTAAAAACGTAAAACAAAGACCCAACAGAGACAAAAAGAAACACCTACAACTCAATGAGTGCTCAATTGTACGGATAATTTCACAACTGCAATTTCCTTCAGTACAAAAGCCAAGCGACGACATCTTCTTCCCAATAACACATGTTCATTTGTTTTTGTTTTTTTAAGTTAAAACTTTTTAAGTTAGGTTTGGAGGCTTTTGGTTGGGGAAAAAATTATGGATAGCGTCAGCAACAGCAAAATCAGTGGCCTTTGCATGAGTTATACAATTTCTTTAATCAAATTTAGTTTAAAGGTTAGAATTCGATTGATATAAGAATAATTAAATTTAACTAAAAAGTCGCTTAATAGTTGTGCAGTCGATGCAATTGCCATTGTTCAATGATTAATGAATTATTAAAGGAGGAAAATAAAACAAAGATTCATATTTAGAATTTTATATTCGAAATTCATTATGTGTATTAGGGGACGGGGAAGGGGATTTCAAAGAGCGAGTTTACCAAGGAGTTGCCATTTTGGTTTAGGATAGGGCACAGATGAAAGGGTTCTGTAGAAGTAGTTGGATTTCGCGGGGCTAATCCAACTCTTTGTTAAGTTGTGGTGAGCTCTGAACACTTGATAATCATCATTCAGCATCGTACGTCTAAAGCATCTGCAGGCCGCGTCCCAGGTCCTTTGTATGTTTTTAATTTTTTGACAAATCCAGGGAGTAGGCTGGTGACGAAAGGTTGAAGTTTTGAGAGGGACATAGGTATCAGGAATACTTTTGAGGTTAGAAGTAAGTGTGTCAACCAAGTGTGGAGTCGATAGTAGAACAGAAGCAGATGCCTCTCACATTCAGGGTTTTATGAAAAGAGGAGATGTTTTCACGAGTGATATTATATGTTTAGATACAACAATATAAATATTTATGTAATTACACCTACAAAAATAATAAACTTTGTTATAATTTGTTGACGTTTCTAAGAGGTAGGATTAAAATGAAATTCATTCTTATGCATTTCAATAAAACTACACTTCAATGAATTCCATGTTTTCACTTTGTTTGATTTTGTCTTGAATGATGAATTCCTCTGCTTGGCAATATTTTTTACTCGAGGCCCATGCTTTCACGCTATTGGTGACGTTACTTTTAGCTAACGGACTTTTAAGTTACAATTTATTTTCTCCTGACTAGTAATTTCGCAAACACACATACTCATTACTGGATTATAATGGTAACTAATAATAATAGAATAAGAATTGTATCTACAAATTAATTAAGTACTTCTGATGTCTGCAGCCCCGGTGAATAAGTGGTTAAGTCGGATTTTGTCCAGAGAGAGTTAACTGCATTAAGATAACCGGAATTGTATCATTGTCGTAGTTTTTGGCTTTAAATGGAGTTGTAATATAAGCAACAACTCCTTTTCAAGCCAATGCCTTACTTATCCCCTTATTCACTACGATAATAACTTGATTCCGCTTACTTAAGTACAAGAAACTCGTTTTAGAGAAAATTAGACTTTACCATTTATTCACCATATAACTACATATTCAGAACCACTTTACATGCAGTATCATATTCTTAATCCAGTATATGTGAAACGTATTCAGTATTTAAATCAGAAAAAAATAATTTATTGGACTTACGTCCAATACTAATATATTGGTTTATTGTTTGATCATTGCTGGTGCAAAAAAATTTCGGTTACATTAGATGTTGATCTAATCTCTAGTAAGGAGAGACTTTGGAGGTACGTGTAACATACCTCGATCTTAACGTATTTTAAAAACTATTCTCAAGATATTAATTATGTGATTAAAAACTTCGCTAAAGCCCAAAAGTTGAAAGAAGTTATGCTCGATGGCATCAAAGATTTCCTTTTAC